>ML058326.1:1319386-2755875 GCA_003013855.2 Liriodendron chinense | reverse complement strand
GAGAACGAGGCAAGCCAGTGGCACAAACGGCGATTTCGCACGCACGCACCTCTTCTTCTTCTTCTTCCGAAAGGAAAGGGAGAACGACGTCGTGTGGGAGCGCGGGAAAAATCGGCGAGGGTCCACAGAGGGCTCATCACCCACACCAACCTAAGACAGCACAAACACAGTTACCCATATTCCATGTCTGGCTCATGAGACTTGATATGTACAGTTATAAGTGACTGCATAACAATAGTAATTGTGGTATTCAAGATTCTACAGAATATGTAATAATGATCAAACAAATATGATTAACCCTGAAATTGACTAATTTGGTAGGCCGAGTGAAACATTAATCAAACTGGCGTAGCTAGGGTCGGTCGATCATGTTACTCCCAAGTCGACTAAACAAGTCCATGACGGCCAAACCCAAGTAGGCAGTCCATAAATTGTGATTTTCAGAGATTAATCCCAATCATGTCAATTAAATATTATACTAAGCATGTTTTGAGAAGAATAGAACATCATAGCATCCATTGTCTCAATCAGGCATAAAACCAAACAGTTGATATGCGATATACTTCATTTCATATATGGGCGTAAAATCAAACACTTGGCGTGCTATTGCAGGCCAACTCATCAAATTCACAATCAGACACTAGCCTGGGTGGATGGTAATCCACTTACTCAAGCATATGTGAACTTTTGTTCACTCAGGAATTTCATCAAACACTTGATATGCACAACACATCAAATCTCATATTTTTATAAAATCAATTCAAATGGGCAATCAATCCACACATCAAAGTAAGCATGTAATTAATCAACACATACAGAACATCAATGATAAACATAAATCATTCGGCACTTAACTTTGAATGGAATTCAAGAAAAACCCAATTTTCACTATTTGGAACCCTCGTGGGCTGATAATAGCCAACTTAGAAGAATAGTCCTCACCTGATTGATGAGTCCACAAGCTAGGAATGAGTATTCCTCAAGGATTTTGGAGAAAATCCAGCTATAACACCTAAATTCGACAAAAACCCTAATTAGAAATGAGAATCCCTAATGAAACTTCTTAATTTCTACAATAGGAGAGATATCTTACCTCAAGGCACGGCCCGCCTACGATCGGTAGAAGGAATGGTGACAGAGTAAAAGGGTTTGAGTAAACCCTAGAAGAAAACCCAAGCAAAACCCCCAAATTCCATTTGAAATGGAATTCTCAAATGGGCTTGGTATTTATAGTTCCAGATGGCCCAAGGTTGAGGCGAGTCACACAACTCACCCTCTCTGGTCTTGATCTAAGTTGTGCAGTTCGGGATAGGGTGTCGGGTATCTGATATAGGGAAAAGGTCAAGCCCATTAAGGCAATCAATTCCGCGTAGATTCGTGATCAACGGCTCACTAACGAACGGTCTATAGCTGTTCTAAGTTTTCAGGACACCATTTAAATGATTTAGAGAACAAAGTTCAGCGAATCCTTTCACTAGGTCGTAACGGGCATAGCTAGGTATATGATGTGATATACGGGGTGCATTTATTTGCAGGTTAAGGGCGGTTAATCTCATTCGTATGGTTTTACATGTCGAAAGGGCTATTTTGTCAAATCGATTTCTAAACTCAAGATAATCGAGATTTGATTCATTGATTAGGGTAGTCTAAGGTGGATCTGCATTGTAAGTCGGTTATATAGGTTAATCCATTGTGATTTCAGTAAATCATAGATTGAGATTCATTAATCAACGGATCGGATGTAGGATTAGACAATTAAAAAGGAATCCGTAGTTATCCATGATATCTAATAGAGAGTGTATGGTTAGATTGATGTGTCTAAATGTCTTACGAGGTTTCGATCAAATCGGATCATTCAAACTAGGGTTTCATGTACAAATCTTCTAGATTGTTGGTTCTAAATCAAGCGTATGCATTCTCATTTGAGAATTAAAATAGAAAAAATTCTAAAGGCACTCGTGTACTTTCAAGGCTCGAGGATTGAAATTTCCAGGGCGTTACAGATTTAATGATCTTGTACTTGTTGGAAAGGTAAATTGATGAACTTTTAGATGCATTTGGAATCACCTCATTTGGACCCCACTTGATTTCCTAAAAGTGGGCCCAAATTTATTTTCGTTCGTAGATACTCCGTCTGTTGTATATGTAGATACTCTGTCATTCGCATATCCAATGAAAATGGTAATAATTCTCTCGTTACATGTCTGATTTGGGTGATCTTGTACTTGTTGGAAAGATAATTTAATGAACTTTTAGATGGCTTTGGAATCACCTCATTTGGACAACATTTAATTGCCTAAAAGTGGGCCCCATTTTCATGTGATCTGCAACCTGTATATGGTTATGATAGTTCACTCTAAAAAAATACTCAAAAGCTCGCTGGAATGACGCTGAATGCAAGCCGGAAGCTCATCGGAGTGGGTACCACAGAGGTGGCAACGGTCCTAACGGCTAAATGGACCCCTCTTGGAGAAAAAGAAGAAAAGAAGGAAAATGTCAAATGACCTTTCCTGTGCAAGGGGGCCATCTATTGAACCCATCCTACATCTTATGCGGGGTCCACTGAATACTCTCGGAGCAGATCCAAGCCATTAACATGAAATGAGTTTTAATTTCATGCCATCTGTCCAAGTTTGAGGGCAAAACTCATCACGGATGGACCACACTAGAGGAAACGGTTTGGAATTAACTCATAGCGTTAACGTAGGTATAGGCCATAAAAAGCTCCAATTTGCTCTTGAAATGATCCTCAAATGGGTTCACAGATATACGATTAAAGTGAACAGATCAGATTGGTTAAAGGATGGCCCCAACAGTCAATTTTGTGGGGCCCACACCCAATCCTCAAAAGGGCTTTTTAATTTCCACAAAAAGTTATTGCCGTATGAGAGAAGGTGTGGAGGAGGGGCATTTTGGTCTAACAAAAATCCAAACAGAGCCCAACAGGCTACATAAATAATATGCTCTGTACAGATGGGCCAATAACAAAAATGACGTCATAATTCCAAGTTTTTTCAACTATTATCCTTGAGAAATCCCAAGTGGAATAGGTGAGACCCCGGATGATCCACTGAGGCGGGTGGGACCGTGACTGTGGGGCTCAGAATGATATATGTGCCTTAAATCCATACAGCCTAAGTATTTTGAAAGCTCATTTTAGGGCATGATTAAAAAATGAAGCTGACTCAAATCTTAGGTGGACCACACCACATGAAACAGTTGTGATTGAATCCCCACCACTAAAAACTTCATGGATTCCACCGCAATGTTTATTTGCCATCCAACCTATTGATAACCTCACAAACACCTAGATGAAGCTTTCAATAGATATGGACAGCGTGGATGTAGTCACATATGTCATAGTGGGTCCCACAGTCAGGGGTCCCACCCACCTTGGTAGATTTAGGTCTCATCTAATCCATTCCCTGAGAAATGGCAAACGCATGGCATACACATTTACCATATTAAATCGATAAATTGTAGTTAGAATGCGTAGTGTAAGCGCACACAACAACACCAATTTTGGGTGCTAATGGAAAGCTCTATGTGCCCACCGCGATGTATTTGTTTTATCGGGTAGGTGGATCCGTAGTTGTGGGTCCATTGTAATGCATGTCTTACATCCATACCTTCCATTCATTTTGACAGTTCATTGTAGGGCATGATCCAAAAAATTAATCAAATCCAGATTTTAGGGTGGACCATATTACAGGAAACAGTCATGATTGAATCTCCACCATTAAAAACTTCATGTGGACCAATGGAATGTTTATTTGCCATCCAACCTATTGATAAGGTCATAAAGACTTTGATGAAGGGACCACACAAATATGAAATATCAGCTCGATTCAAAACTTTTGTGGCTCACGAAAAGTTTCTAATGGTAGATTACCATTCTTTATTGTATTATGTCCACATGAGATTTGAATCTCCTTCATTTTTCAGATCATGCCCTAAAATTAGTTGTCAAAACGAATCGACGGTGTGAAAGGTTATTACCGTGCGTGGAAAAGCAATTAACATATATGGAACTTATCCACTCGCCTGAATGTTATTCAACTGCCTGTGTGGTGTCCACCGTGTTGTATGCGAGCGCAGATTGGATATTACGCCCACAGGACCTAGGTAGAGATGGACAGTCTTGTTAGGGGATCTTTGGGGCCACCGTGATGTATATGTTTTATCCGAGGCATCCATCCCTTTTGATAGATCATTTAAGGACATGAGTCTAAAAAGGAGGCAGATTGAAGGCTTAATTGGACCATACCACAGGAAGTAGTTGAAATTAAACTTCTACCTTTGAAATTTTTCCTAGCTAGCACTCACCGTGATTCTATTTTCCATCCAACCTGTTCATAAGGTCACAAAGACCTGTATGAAAGGGAAAACATATATACCAGCTTGATAATTCAAAACTTCTATGCTCCCAAGAAGTTTTTAACGCTAAGTTTTCAATCCCCATTGATTCCTATGGCATGGTCCATTTCATCTTCAAGTTGCCTCTTTTTTTGGATCATGATATAAAATGATCTGTCAAAATTGATGGACAACATTGATAAAACATATAGATCATGATGGACCCCACAAAACCCTTGACAGGACCATCAATCCCCATTGTGACACATGGAAGGGCCTGAAACAAGATGAGGAGGAAGATTATTGTTTTCCTTAAGTATGTGAAACCTTGAATCTACAGGGTTATTTTTGAATCACTAGATAGAAGGGAAATTTGAAATTTTATTAATTAATAATGCTTAAACTTTTTAATTATATCACTTATGAAGAAAAAATGAAACCCTAATTAATAATTACCAAAAATAACAAACTTCTAATATTAATAGAAGTTACCAAAATAATAAAACTTATCTAAAGTCTAATTTGTCAAAAATAGAAAGTCCATAAAAATCTTATTGGAGGAGTCATAATATGATTAAAATAATTTCTAAAAAAGAAGAGAATCTAAAATTCTAAACATAAGAAAATATAATAAAAAATAAAATTACTAAAAATAATAAATTTTCTTAAAATTCCAATTTTGATTGAAAGCATGTGTTTTCTTGTGAAACGGATGGACGCGTGAGTCGGTTGACCCCAGATGACCCATTATAGTAGAGATTGAGATGCGACCTACTATGTGGGTTGGTTAACCCCAAACAACCCAATACAGTAAAGATTGATGGGTTGTGTATCTCGCAACGATACCTGGATCAAACTGTTTTGTTTGTCCCACATCAGCCAGGTTGGACGATGAAAGGAGCTTCATATATCATGGGGTCACTCTACCTAGTAGGTTAACCTTTTGGGTATGACACTACAGTGGTATCAAAGAAATTGTTGGGAGGTAGATCGGAATCTAAGACAAGGTATCGATGATGTCTTCAAGTATGTGATTCGACATAAAGAAGTATTCTGTGAAAGAAAAAATATGAAAAGCGATCGACATCTATAAAAAAAGTAGAGTGGAAGAAGTTGGATCGGTACGCCAATATCTCAATTAGGTTCATTAGCTGTGATCGGGTTTAATTGGGAGCATGTTTCACGGTCGACCTGCGAGATTGGCAACAAGATCCACGGTTGATCGTATATGAAAAGTGCCAAAGAGCCATATGAGAAGAGCAAGGAGGATGAATATGCAAGGATAGAGTCAATGAAGCATGAGAAGTAGTGAAGCTATGATGATGACGAAGTAGAGATTGAAGATGGTGCGTAGCAAGGTATCACATGAAGATTGGAGTCATGGTGAAGATTGTTGAAATCGGACGCCTCAAATCTTCTGCAATAAGGGCCCGCGGCCGGTCGACAGGTTTCTTAATTCAAGTTGGTTTCTTGTGCAGTTTTGCGCAAGGTGTTTCTAATTCCGATTTGTTGCCTATTTAAGGGGTGTAATGCGGGATTAGGAGTTTTGCTATTGGGGCCAGGTTTCCTAGAGGGGATTGAGAGAGTTATAGGACAAGAGAAAAAGCTTGGGAAAAGCTTTGGGTTCTCTGTGCTTGTTTGTCTCATGTGAGAATAAGCTTTGGGTAGCTTGTGATTTCTCTTGTGGGGCTGGGATTCGGGTTTTGTTTCTTCCATCTCTTGTAAGTTTTGATATCATAATGGATTGTTCGCTTTGTGCAGTGATTTTTTACTCGTGAGGAGAGAAAAAGAGGAAGAGAGGAACAGAAAGAGAGAGGGGAAGCTTGTTGGAAGATGATGTTTTTCTTGTGAAGGTGATTCGCGGTGCAATCGACGTCTCGACTCTTCAACATCCTCGTGCTCGGTGAGATCTCTTAGTTTCTAGTTCTTTTATTATTTATCCGCTCCTGCGTGAGTGAAGAAGGTTAGATCCAAGTAGGTTGTGCTTGTGATCAAGGTTATAAACAATTCTCTTGATAGTGGATTGTTTATCTTGTAACGCCCCAAAATTCAACGCCCGAATATACCGCCCGAGCACGAATTTTCGAGCACTACTAAGGTAATATTTACAGGATTATAAATAATAGTAGCAATTTTTTTTTATAACTAAACCATATCCATACTCTTATTCCAACTTACATCATAAAATAAATTATAAATGTTCATAATTCACAAACATGACATTGATATACTCATTTACGATTTTATTAACTTAAAACTAAATAGAATATCTAAAAATAAATAAAAGCGTCTTCATTAGAGTTGGTGTTCTCCTCCTCCTGGATCTTCACTATGTCCTCAACTTCTGTCTTGTCCTCGAAAGATTCCATGTCGCCTCTTGAAACTACAGTTCCCTAAGAAGGGTGAGCAAAACAATGCCCAGTGAGTAGGAGTACTTACTCCGCTCCATAATATGAATCACGCATCCAAGTAAACAGATAAACAGAATCAAAACATAACTATTCAGTTTGTAAGTTGTAGAATGCCATGCTCACACTTTTCCACCTCACAACGACACATTCATTAACACTAAACACACATCCCATCATGAATTTTCATGCAGCACGCATAAATCAACCATATACATGGCCTTTAATACAAGGTCTTTAGTCAGGTTTCACACAAGTAAATCTGCCATAAGAGGCTACGCCTAAAAAATAGTATCACAACCAATCACAACCAAACAGATGAGGTACATTCCGATCCTGACACGGTACGCCCGATCCTAACACGGCTCGCATTCTTGACGAGACGTAATTGCTCCGATCCTGACACGGTACGCCCGATCCTGACATGGGTCGCATTCTCAATGAGAAAATAATTGCCCCGATCCTGACACGGGTACGATCCGATCCCAACACGGGACGCATTCTCGACGGAAAAACATACCACACTTGATGGTTTTTCATATTCCAGTTCATCCAATGTATCCATACATAGTTGTTCCATAGTCATTCCCATATCCATCCCACATAAACTTAACCACACTTAGATAGTCATGGTTAAGAACCATTTACATACCTTTACTCTGATTTAACTCCGTGGACTTAACCTCACCATAAACCGCTCTATGCATGGGTCCATCATGTGTGATCATATAAACATGAACATGTGATAATGAGAATTTATTACATCTTAATACAATTTAATGAATCATACAACATAACTATTTAAGAAACAAATCAAGTGCATATATCTCAAGATGGCAAGAATGCATCCACATTATGAAACAAAGCATTTTGAGGGGTTTAAGAACTTTAAACTAAACTATAACTATACATTCAAAGAAAATGGATTGGTGTTGTCCCCACAATTTCGTTTAATCTGACTGTTTGGGAGGTCTGATGTGTACTAAATTTCTTTTACAGTTTTAAGACTTGCTGGTCTAAGCATTAGATGGCTTAGATTGGGCAAAATATTCCTTAATGGGACCCAAAAGTTGGAGTCCAATCAGATTAAGATTCTGTTATTTTTCAAGGTGTCAGTCCTATTATTTCGAGTGGTGTGGGCCACCTGGAACCCCGTTCTGGTCCATATTTTTATGGTGAATCCCACATAACCCAACAAACAATGTGGACGAGGTGGATTTATCCAAAAGTTCACATGTGGGGCCCATAAGAGCTTGTTGTCCCCACTTTAAAATCTGCTCACCTTCAGATTTATATTGTATTACATTGTCCACTATTTGAGACGGTGTAGCCCACTCTGTTATCGAAACCCTCTGAAATTTAATTTCCAGCCTCCTGACATAATAATGTAACAAGTGAGTGGTATAGATTTGACAGAAAGCTTAGAGTGGGGCCCACGGATTACCCGCTGTCCATGAGAGATAAATTCGAAATTTTCTGCACAATTGCAGAAAATTCAGCAAGATGGTCTAATTTGTAGAAATTAGTGTGGTCCGCTCGGGTCTCGGATTAAGCTGAAATTTTGTGGACTATTACATCACATGATGAGGTAAGTGATGGATGGAGTGGATAAAAAAATACATTAAGGTGGGGTCCACGAGTGGGCCTCCAACTGGCAGCCCGTCCGCCCACCCGCCAGCGCTGGGCGTTGGTGACGCTGCTAGCCAGCAGCGTCCTTTCGGGCGCTAGCTGGGCAGCGGCTTCTCTCTCTTTCTTTCTTTTTTCTTTTTATAATTTGTATCCACACAAGGTGGGGCCCACTAGGTTGAGATCCAATCCATCCATTGAATTATTCAGGCCTTTGGTCCACCCAATAAATCTAATTTTGCACAGATCAAAAATTGTAAAACAAAAATAGTGGCTTTATTCCCTTTTTAATGGTTGGGTCTATTTCTCCCATCCTAGCTTACTTAAATATCAGATTTCTTTTAAATCTGGGCCCACAAGCAAACGAAGCTAAAAAACATGATGAATGGCATAGATTTAATCAAAGTAACGTAATTGATCTACTAAACAAAATACAAATGCGCATTCAAACAATGATGTGGGGTGAGTATATCCGTAGACTCACCAATCGTTAACCCGATCTGAGATTTTGAAGAACAAAGAAAATCAATCTTCGGCCCACTACAAAATACTACCTCCTTCCTCCCAATCAACGATTATATGATGATGATGATGATGGATGGTGATGATGGATGGTAGGGATTTGAAAGTATCGATGATGAATGGTGATGGGATGGCTACGATTAGGTCGTAATTCTAAAAGTAGTAGAATAAGACTCTCTTACGAGAGTTTAAATAAAGTACATTAG
Organism: Liriodendron chinense; assembly: GCA_003013855.2. Taxonomy (NCBI): domain Eukaryota; kingdom Viridiplantae; phylum Streptophyta; class Magnoliopsida; order Magnoliales; family Magnoliaceae; genus Liriodendron; species Liriodendron chinense. The sequence goes on along the minus strand of ML058326.1, from coordinate 2,746,757 downwards.
CTTATAATATAAATATTTGTGGTGAAAATAGAAGTAATATTTTGATGGTCCACCTAGTGATCTCTTCTTGGATCTAAGACGTCCATCATACAGAGGATTAACACGACAAGTAGTGAGTAAACTCTCGGGTCAAAGGGTTGATGGATGGACACATTATGATCTATGTAAGAGTTAGCCTAAATGAACGCTCTAGAATGGATGTGTAACATCTTAAAATCGGGCCCACCTTTCACAAATCTGAGACCATTATGACATTGGCCTCGAAAAACTGACAAAGTGGTATGAATTTGGGAGAATTTGGTAGTGTCCACACCCACGATCTAATAAGGACACAAATGATGGTCTAAATGGTGGTAAATACCACAATTTAAGGTGGTTAGTTTCTAAAGATAAGCTTAACCACTTTGATGTGAGATTAAATCATGACTGTTGAGTGTTGTGTGAAGTGGTCCGCACCATTGGTTAGAATGTTTATGGATTGAATAATGGACCGTTGGGTCGATGAATCTCTTACTGGTTTAAGAGTAATTGATAAAAAATGTGATGGATGGTGAACACACATCGGTTCAAGATTCTGAAAACATGGGGACGTGAGCCATATTAAAAAATCTAAAATACACAAAATCTAGACACAAACCGACGTCCATACATAAAGATGGACGGTTCACAACGAAGATTAAAATCTCTCTCTACCAAACTCCATAACCTTATCCTAAAATTTAAATTTTGAATTGGTACGTAGCATTGAATGTGACTTCTATACTTCTCGATCTACATGGACATATTTATGACCCTACGATGGAATCTAATTCAATAGGTCACCTAAGCATATGAAAAAGGTCGTCCATGAGTGATTTCACCTTGATTGGTATTCTATATGGTCCTACACAGTAAATCTTCGATTAAATAGTCTCGGAAGATCATCTAGTGATGAAATTTCACATGAACGGCTAAAATGCTATAACAAAGATGTGGAGAAAATCCAACAGCTAACTGACACACCAATTGAAATAAATCACGGGGGTTCACTTTTACCACTGGTTTGGTGCTAGGACAATCTTTAACGGCTTGATCGAAGTCCGATGAGAATTTCAACGGTCACAAATGTTCTTTTAAGGATACTTCATAATTTCAACGGAACCAAACTCGGTTTGATTAGTTCAATGGGCCACAGTGATCAAAATGAGGATGAATGATCCCGATAGAAAGATTTTTTATTAGATCTGGATCAATCGGACTATATTATTGGATTCTACATGATTTAATATATCATTTTATGGCTCAGATCAATTCCACAGATAATATAAATAATTTAAAATGAATTACTAAAGTTTATGTACATGGAATATGGTTTATAATTCCACTTTTCTACCCAATTATTCCATGAGAAACATACATCAAACATGTTATCAACTTACACACATTAAATTATTATTATTTTATTTTCATAAATTCTAATCCAAGTTTTTAAATTAAATAATAAATCATAAAATCACAGATATTACATATCTGGACGAGTTCCCATGATTTTTACCTCTTTGAGGGTTTTCCACGTAAAAATCTCTTGTGTCGTATGGTTGGTGATTTTCTTTAGTTTATTGCATTATCATATCTTATAATTTGAGGGGGGGGGGGGGGGGGGGGGCAAGTGGTATCAGAGCTAGCTCGGCCAAGCTAGTATGCAGTGACGCCCAAGCCCAAGCCCAAGCCCGTGAGGAAGGGGGGCAGTGCCCGAGAGCCCAGGTAGGGTAGTGCTCAATAATCCCTATCTGTCCACACCCAAAGCCAACGAGCGAGGGAGGGTAGTGCCTGAGAGCCCTGGGAGGGTAGTGCTCAGGAGCCCCTATCTGCTTGGGGGGGGGGGGATTGGGTCCCTCAATAATGACTAGCCATTTTAAGGTACCGTTATGACCGATTTACGATTAACACTTCAAACATTAGTTTTTCCCTATTCATAATGAATTTCTTCGAATAGGACGTACTTAGAACCAGTTACGTCATGACCTATGTAGGATTAGGCCTCAATATGATGGATTACTTCCGCTTTCGTTTAGCCTTCTTTGATTAAACAATGCTAGCTAGGAATGTGTCTATGCCCGGTCCTACATCACATTATATGTATGCAATTTAATTTGCACATCAAGTCATGAATTGCAACATGATAATGGAATGACAAAAGAAATCAGGCATATACAGTTATTAGGCCGGCCACACTCTAAAAATTAATAAACATACACAAAAAATGTTCCAAGTTCATGTGATGACTGCGTGACAGTTAGATCACCTTGGTTTTCTCTCACTTTCCTGGTGGGGGTGACTTGGTTGGATGCCATATCCAGATCCTAAGCAGAGCGGCAGAACAAGCTTTTTCTACAAGCGTTTTGGAATATCCAACAGCTATATATTAACTATGCACTTTAATACGTAATGGAAATAGAATAAAATGAGTTGGAACCCATTTTTGTGATACACAAACAAGCCCTTAAGAGTATTATTAGTCATACTTAAATAGTTGCGAGTTGTAACTTAATAAAATACTAGTGCGACGGTGTGTTGCATTTGGGACCAATGGACATCTGTTTTTAAGGCATGGATCAACGGACACCTTTAAATTAACTTAACAAATGTTTTAAAGCATCCATATTTTGATAAGGAACAATGGCCCACCTTATCAGTAGACCAGCGTGATTTTTGAATAATACCATCTTCCCAAAGGATTCACCTGATGGAATCCTAATCCTGGATCTAAAGCTAACGTGCTGCATTGGCAAATGTGACAGCTTGTAGAGAAGGGTGGCAATGGGCCGGACCTGGGCCCAGAAAAATCAATGTTTTAAAAATGATCAGTGTGGTTTGTTAAAATTGGGACGTCCATTACAGGGCCATACTAGAAGGACGGTCTCGATGGTCCTAACTCGTGTAGCGTGGCTAGACGGCTACACCACATTCCAGGTCCACGGGCTCTACCAGATCATCCTTCCTCCCTTCTAACTGCACACGGATTGCCCTTGCCCTCGGATCATCCTTTTCAACGGTGAATGTTTCTGTTCCCACTGTTTCATATGGTGTGGCACACATGAGTTTTGGAATTGTCTGATTTTTATATTCCTGACTAAATGTGGTCCTGCGAAACTGATGGACAGAGTAGATTTCTCACGGGCATCTTTGTGGGCCCCACATAGATTCCGACCACAGGAACTTCCTGTGGCCGGTGCACAGGCAATTCGCGTCGAGAGCAGATTCCATGCGGGACGACATTTTCCGTGCCTCCATGTTGTTCTGGACACGTGGCACATATGATACAGATCGAACCGTCCATTTCGTGATTCCAGTAGTGACTGGGGAATGGTTAAAAAAAAAATCATGGTGTTTAGACAATTTTAGCCTTTTACTAGGTGGTGTACAAATGAACACTAAAAGACAACAACAAACAACGGCTTCTATGAAGCTAGAAAAGGATCATTATTAGATGGTTAAGATAGTCTAATCAAATAAATATTTTGTTAATAGTCAATCCACGGCTGATTTAACAGGATGTATGGTTCAGATCATCGTATACATGTGCCACGTGTGTGGTACACAATTTGGAGCACGAAAATGAGGCAGGTAATCTGTCTACGAAAATCAACTTCTTTATAATGAAGGATCCGTTACCGTCTCGCCGGCATTTTGGTAGAGTATACCCCGGTTTTCATTTCTGACGGGTGAGGACTGGAAGCGGATTGCGTGGCGTGCCACAAACCACTGACCTCCGGTGGTGTGTTGACGTCACCAATTTTTTTGGGTTCCACCATGATATATGTGTTATATCCACACGGTTCATCCGTTTTACGAGATCATTTTAGGGTGGGGGCTCAAAAATGAAATAGATACAAAGCTCAAGAGGACCACACCACAAAAAATAGTGGGGATTGAAAATTGTTTGGTAGCATGGATTCTACCTGAATTGGAATGCAATTTCAATTACCATGGAATCATGTGAATTAGAATTCTAGGTTGTATTTGGCACCATGCATATGAATTGTAGGTAATTCATCTACAAACCTACTTTTTGCATTTACCACTAATTCCATGATGCCAAATGACCCCTTCACTTCTCCCCTCACCTGGGTGTGCATGAATTTATCAACTAATTAGGTGGAAAATAAACAGTATAGTAGACCCTAGGAAGGTTTCAACAGTGAGCATCATTGTCCCAACTGCTTTCTACGGTGTGGGCCATTGGTGCTTTGGATCTGTCTCAATTTTGGGTCCACGCCATGAAATGATGTCGAAAAATGGACAGACCGTATAAATATAACACATGCATCAATGTGGACAAGAGAACTTGGTGACGTCAACACACCATTGTGGTCATGGTGCCCGCTTTTGGACCACACGGCTCATATTTCATAAATCAAACGATTGATCAGTTGAATCTGACCGTTTATAGAGCATGAATTAGTTTATAAAGGGAGATCCCAACCACCACCGATAAAGACATATTTTCAATTGAATGTGAACCCTCCAATTACTCTCCTTAATCAAATCTAAAGGCTACGGTGCTATCGATATATTTTTGATAAAAAAAAAACACAGATGATCAATGATCTGTACGAGCAAACCATGCCATCACTTGCAAGAATCGGAAACCTCTGTGTAACTGCAAAGATGCGGGACACGCTTTTATTAAAGTCCTCCCAAATAAGATACGGTACGATCAAGGGCATCTTAGTAAATTGGTATATGTGATGTACAGGGAGTCCTCTGTCCAGCCTAGATTGTAAAGAAAGCACCAAAACCTTTGGGCCCGTTTTGGGCGCGGATCAGGGGGAGTTTCAAATCTCTGTGGGCCCCACCATGATGTATGTGTTTTATCCACGCCGTCCATCCATGTTTCCATATTATTTTAAGGTACGAGCCCAAAAATGAGACAGATCCAAGTCTTACGTGGACCACACCATAGGAAAACAGTGGGGATTGACGTTTACCATTGAAAAAATTTTGGGGGCCACAGAAGTTTGGTATCAAGCTGATATTTGTTTTTTCCCTTCATCTAGGTGTATGTGACCTTATCAAGAAGTTAGATGGCAAATAAACATTACAGTGGGCCCTAGGAAGATTTTAATGGTGGACGTTCAATCTCCACTGTTTTCCTGTGGTGTGGTCCACCTGATATTTGGATCTGTCTCATTTTAGAGGTCGTACCTTAAAATAAGATGGAAAATGGGATGGACGGCGTGGATAAAATACATACATCATGGTGGGGCCCACAGAGGTTTGAAACCACCTGGGACCAGCGGATCCGCGCCCTGTTTTGGGAGAGGTAGACGAACAGGGTTCTCGAAAACGCTTGTTCTACCACGCGCAGCGGGCGTGACTATCGCTGACATGGATTGAGGACCGGGAAGCGGATTGGCTGTGCACCCACACCAGCTAATTTGCTGGTGTGAGTACGTGTCGCCTGAAGACAACTGTGTCAATTCTCAATTGTTCATACCAACAGTTCAAATAAAATCAAGATTAGGTGGCCCACAATGATGTATTTAACATATCTACACCGTTCGTACAGTTTAGGAGATAATTTAGGCCATGATACAAAAAATGAGGTGTATCCAAATCTCAAGTGGACCACACCACAAAAGGCAGTGGGGACAATGATATTCACCGTTAAAACATTCCTAGGGCCCACCATGATGTTTATTTTCCATCCAAACTCTTCATAAGGTCACAAAGACCTGGATAAAGGGTAAAAACAAATATCAGATTGATCCAAAACTTCTGTGACCAACAAGAAGGTTTCATTGGTAGACGTTCAATCTCCCATTACATTCTGCAGTGTGGTCCACTTCATCATTGGATCTATCTTATTTTTGGGTTAAACCCGTATAACGAGATCGCAAGATGGAAGAACAGTTTGGATATACCACGAACCTCATGGTGGGGCCCACAGAAATTGGTGACGTCAATACACCATATCTCCATAGTGGGGCCACATAAATTGGTGACGTCAATACACTAGTGAGATCGCTGGTGCTTGGTGACGTCAATACACTAGCGAGATCGCTGGTGTATGGTGCACCAGCTAATCCGCTTCCGGATAGGAAGGACACGGATTGCGTCCTTCCTCAGTATGGAGGCAAAGCGTCCGTACTGGGCTATAGAGGGGCCCACCTTGATGTATCTGTTCATCCACGCTGTCCATCCGTTTTCTATGACCATTTTAAGCCATTAGATGGAGAACGAGTTAGATCCAATACTCAAGTGGGCCACACCAAAGATGACTCTTGCATTTAATGCTCAAGTGCTTTTAATGCAACCAAGCTCACTATTTGGTGTTGCCTACCTGAGCGTTGGATCTGCTTTGTTCTCTATCATGGCTTAAAATGATCATAAAAAATGGATGGTACGAGATCTATCCCGTCCATTGGGTTTATCACCTTGTGTTTGGTCTGGGTTCTAAAAATCAGGCTGATTCAACACTGAGGTGGGCCATGCCATCGGAACCAGTTGAGATGCGAGGTTGCACCATTAAAAGCCTCATGACCCCCGTGAAGTGTGCATGCCATCCAATCCACACATCTGACGCACCACAGCAGGATGAATGGACTTCCAGTAAATCATGACATTAAAAGACTTATGTGGAGCACAATATATGAATTTAGATATTTTAGGCATGATTTTACATATTTCACATGTTTTGGCCTGATGAATTATTTATTCGTCCGAGTTCTACTATTCATAGTGGAATTTTAGCGGTTCAACTGATGGACGGTGCGGATCTGATTCATATGGCTTGGTTTGTCGTAGGCACGCCCTCAATATCAATACGCGGAGTCAGGCAACCGCAGTAAAAAATCTATGGGCGTCTTGGAAGAAGGAATTTAATCCATGGCCGTAAAAGTAGAAGATGAAAGAACGGCATAGAATTAGACGGTCAACATTGAGAATTGACAGAACAACGGTCTGGATTATCAAAATCTGGGGTCCGGTTATCGGAATTGAAAACCCGGGTGGACTGCAAAGGGGAGTTATTTGATTCTTCCACTACATGTTGCGCTTAAATCGGGAGCTGAATAGGTGAGACGCCGGATCTACCGAGGTGGGTGGGACCTTGACTCTGGGTCTCAGAATGATGTATGTGCCTTGAATCCACACCGTCCAACTATTTTGAAAGCACATTTTAGGGCATGATTCAAAAATGAAGTTGACTCAAATCTTAGGTGGGCCACACTACAAGAAACAGCCGTGATTGAATCCTCACCATTAAAAACTCCATCCAACCTATTGATAACGTCACAAACACCTAGATGAAGATTTCGATACATATGGACGGCGTGGATGTAGTCACATATGTCATAGTGGGTCCCACAGTCAGGAGTCCCACCCATCTCGGCGGATATTGGGTATCACCGAATCCGCTCTCTGAGAAATGGCAAACGCGTGAAATACGCGTTTACCATATTAAATCGATAAATTGTAATCGGCGTAGCGTAAGCGCACACAGCAACATATTTTGAGTAGCGTGTACCAATGCTGTGTGCTAATGGAAAGCTCTGTGTGCCCACCACGATGTATTTGTTTTATTGGGTAGGTGGATCCGTAGTTGAGGGTCCGCTGTAATGAATGTGTCTTACATCCACACCTTCCATTCATTTTGACAGTTCATTGTAGGGCATGATCTAAACAATTAATCAGATCCAGGTTTTAGGGTGGACGATATTACAGGAAACAGTCGTGATTGAATCTCCACAAGTAAAAACTTTATGTCGGACCAGCAGAATGTTTATTTGCCATCCAACCTGTTGATAAGGTCACAAAGACTTAGATGAAGGAACCACACAAATATGAAATATTAGCTCCATTCAAAACTTTTGTGGCTCGTGAAAAGTTTTTAATGGTAGATTACCGCTCTTTGTTGTATTATGGTCCACATGAGATTTGGATCTCCTTCATTTTTTTTTTATCATGTTATAAAATTAGTTGCCAATATGGATGGACGGTCTAAGAGGTTGTTATTGTGCGTGTAAAAGCAATTAAGAGAAGTAACTTATTCACTTGCGTGAATGTTATTCAACTGTCTGGGTGGTGTCCATCGTGTTGTATGCGCGGGCGCCGATTGGATACTACGCCCATAGGATCTAGAGATGGACAGTCATGTTAGGGGATCTGTGGGGCCACTGTGATGCATATGTTTTATCCTAGGCATCCATCCCTTTTGATATATCATTCTAGGGCATGAGTCCAAAAAAGGAGGCAGATTGAAGGCTTAAGTGGACCACATCACATGAAGTAGTTGAAATTGAATTTCTACCTTTGAAAATTTCCTAGCTAGGGCTCATCGTGATTTTATTTGCCATCCAACTTGTTCATAAGGTCACATAGACCTGTATGAAAGGGAAAACATATATATTAGTAGAGGTGAGCACGAGCCGAGCTGAGCCCTATTCGAGCTAGGCTCGCTCAATGATTACCTGTAGACACCCCACCTTTGGCTACAGAACTGGTTGAGATAGCTGAATGAATGGAGGTCCATACCCTCAAACCCTATATCTAAACCCAGTCAAACTCATCCTTGTAAGCTCTAATCCATAGCTTAACTTAAGCCTAAATCCAGTCAACTCACCCCTAAGCATTAGCTCGAAAAACCACCTATAAGAAAAACCAATCCAAAATTTCCTAAAAAGTCAACTTAGTGAGTTAACCCGCTAAGTTAAATCACCGAGTCAACTCACTGGGTCAGTCTAGCTCTTACAGTTAGTCAACTCACCTTGTCAGTCCATCTTTCAAACCTAGTTAATCCACTTAGTTCCAAGCCACAGCTTTGGAGCGATTTTGAACCTTGAACCTGTTGCTTTTTTGCTTCAGGTTTGGAGTCCGTATGCTCTGAAGCTGAAGCAAGGTGTCTGTATGGGCGGCCTCCCAAAATTATTTACGGGAGTTGCCACTCTCCACAACTATAAATACCTCGTCCGTCTTTCGTTTCTATCATCCTTCAACATCCAAAAAAATCTCTCTCCAGCTCGAGAGTTCTAAGTTCATCTTCACCCCCTTTAGCCCATTCCTCCACCAAGGAGAGCCCGAATGAGAAGAGTCTAGCGCTGGTCCAGCCCAACCTGACCCTGGTTCAAGTCTCTTAAGCTACTCAAGTCCAGATCTTAGCCGCTCGAAGTAAACCCTTGCGATACCTCCATCTATAGCTACTCTTATACCAGCATCATCTCATTCGCATCTAGTATAGTGCAACATTTATTATTCTTCCAACCCCCTGCTTATAATTCCACTACAAGCACTTGATCATGTCATAGTGTATGCTCTGAGGTTCACCGACTTGTTCAGAACTTGCCAATCAGAAACTCTGACTGGTCAAACACACATCATGCATATCGTATAAAGTACCTGTCAGTGCGAGCGTATGCTCTGGGCTTGCCTATCTGATTGGAACCCATCCATTAGAAACTCTTATTGTTCAGACCCATATTCATGCATTACATCATTCATAGGAATGTATGAGGATTAATTTAGTCTTTTAAGTATTAGTTCGATTCTGTGAAGTAAAGACCTTACTTCAGCACGGGTAGAGTGGGTGCCTAACACCTTCCTACCCTTTAACCATGATCCTTTACCTCGAATCTCTGACCGCAGATAAAAAAGAGCCATTTTAGAGGAAGCAATCTTCGGATTCCCTTCTCTAACGGTTTTACGGGGTCTAGTCGGTTGTAGATTCGAAGTAACTGGCCAATGGTGACTCTAGTCTTATACAAATACATTCAAACATATCCAGTTTAACCAAACAACAACACGGCAAGAAAAAACCATCAAGAAAGAGGCGAGCCCATGGCAACGGCGATTCGCACACTTTCGAAAGAGGGTGAAGCGTGGAAAGGCGAGCGTCCACACCACCCTAGCTCGAGTTCGGCTCGGCTCGGCCTTCAAGTTGGATTGACATATTCGAGCTAGCTCGACTGAGCTTTTGAGCGAGTTCGAGCCCAATTCGAGCTGAGTTCGAGCTTGTAGAAAACAAAATTTTAAATAGGTCCAGCCCAAAATCAGGCTTAAAACTGTTTAAAATTGGGCCCAAAGCCCATTGACACCCCTACTTACTTTCATAGAGAGTTTCATCTCTCATTTCTTTATTCACTTCCAATGTGGAACTAAAAAATATACATTTTTAGTTTTTTACAAGTGAGCCAGCCGAATCAAGCTTCAATCGAGTTGAACTTCGAGCCGAATCAAGTTGAATCGAGCTTGAGTTAGCTCAGGCTCGACATGAAAATCATTTCAAGCTTGAAAAAATGGCTTGGCTTGGTTCGAATTTAGCCTTCAAATCGAGCCGAATCGAGCTGGTTCGAGTCGAGTCGAGCAAGCTAACTGAGCTGGCTTGGCTCGTGCTCAGCTCAACGCTAATTTTTCAATCCCCACTGCTTCTTATGGTGAGGTGTGGTCCATTTCATCTTCAAGTTTCCTCTTTTTTTGGATCATGATATAAATGATCAATAAAAAATGATGGATTGTGTATCTCGTAACAATATTTAAATCAAACGTTATCGCCGATTTATGATTCACACTTCAGACATTAATTTTTCACTATTCATAATGAATTTCTTCGAACCGAACATACTTGGTATCAGTTATGTCATGACCTATGTAGGACTGGGCTTCGATATGACAGATTACTTCTACTTTCGTTTAGTCTTCTTTGATTGAGCAATGCTAGCTAGGAGTGTATCTATGCCAGGTCCTACATCACATTATATGTATGCAATTTAATTTGCACTTCAAGTCATGAATTGCACCATGATAATGGAATGACAAAAAAATCAAACATATACAATTATTAGGCCGGCCACACTCTAAAAAAATAATAAACATACACAAAAAATGTTCTAAATTCATGTGACGACTGCGTGACAGTTAGATCACCTTAGTTTTCTCTCAGTTTCCTGGTGGGTTGATTTGGTTGGATGCCATATACATATCCTAAGCAGAGCCGTAGAATAAGCTTTTTGTGCAAGCGTTTTGGAAGATCCGCCCTCAAATAAATATAACCAACAGCTATATATAAACTATGCACTTTAATATGTAATTGAAATAGAATAAAATGTGTTGGAACCCATTTTTTGGTACACAAACAAGCCCTTAAGAGTATTATTAGTCATACTTAAATAGTTGTGAGTTGTAACTTAATAAAATACTAGTTCGACGGTGTGTTGCATTTGGGACCAATGAACATCTGTTTCTTAAGGCATGGATCAACGGACACCTTTAAATTAACTTACCAAATGTTTTAAAGCATCCATATTTTGATAAGGAACCATGGCCCACCTTATCGGTAGACCAGCGTGATTTTTTTAATAATACCATCTTCCCAGAGGATTTACATGATGGAATCCTGGATCTCAAGCTAACGTACTGCATTGGCAAATGTGATAACTTGTAGTTGTAGAGAAGGGCGGCAATGGGCCGGGCCTGGGTCCAGCAAAATCAAAATTTAAAAAAGACCGGGCTGGAGGCCCGATCTGACCAGTTCAAAACCCAGCACCAGGCATGTGTAATTCGCAAATCTCCAATGTTAATGCTTCTGCATTGGATGTAAGTAACAGACAAGTGGTCTAGGGTAGAAAACTATGGGCCCACTTGCAAGATTTTAAAACTGCAAGGGACTGGATCCCACCAGTACATTTGCTAAGATAGCACACAAATGATGGATCCAAATGGCCGATCACCTTGTGGACCACTCAAGATCCAACCGCTATTAATCTGAGTCCTTTTGAATGACTCAAACCATGGCCTTTAGAGTGAATGAAGCCATAAACATTCCCAATCGAAATATTTAAAACCTTTGGTTATTCAAAGGTTAAGGTGATGGATATTTAAATGAAAAGAGTCAAACGATCAAAAGGTTGAAATACTCCCATTTATGAGTTTTTTTTTTTGAATCACTCATCTAAATAGCGGGTGTGTGGATAAAGAGAAAAGTTCACCATCTTCCTTGGAGTAGCCCTGAATCCACGGGAAGAGAAATCCCTAAATGATGAGAAAGAAAATTGATTTTATGAATGAAAAGTTTGAATAAAGTCTATATACAAAGTCTTAAATATGAATTATAAAAGCTTTAAACCTTAAATTTGTAACTTTTTAAAAATAATAAATGACTTCTAAACTAACTAAAACTTTTTTTTTCTTGAGTTAAGGGACTTTAAGACATTATAATACTCTTTAAACCTTAAACACTCTCAACATAAAAAAAAGCACTATAAAAATTAAAATTTTACTTAAAATGACTTAATTTTGTAAAGTCTTTTCGTAACTAAAAGCCCTTGGCATTGCTAGCCTATACGGCTCGTCGATATGTTTCCACTCATGTACTATACACACGAAGCAAATCACCGTCTCAAGAGTCTGATTATCGAAAGCTATATTGTGCTAGACCCTTGGATCCAACTTCCTACCTCATTTTCTTTCAATCTTATATGTCATGATATTTTTCTTGACTTGTCTTACATCAAACCCCCAAACTTGAAAAATTAAATTTGTCCCTGGGTTTAGAATGGTAGTAGCACATCGTGATGACCCATCTTTGTAGCATGTGTTCTTTGACAACAATTGATGGTGAAGGCCTACTTGTCTAATTAGAATTATATACTTATGAAGAAATTTCAGAAAATAAAATTCCACCTTTCTTTTCTTTGCAATCCTCTGCATTCCTCATTTGTAAAATGGATTTTTGTGATTAGTTACTCGCTTAACGTTGACTAGTCATTTTTATTTTATTTATTTATTTTCTGTTACAACCAGCCTTAGATTTATGCACTTTGATTATTGTGGAGAGGTAGAAGAGTAATGATATGCTTCGAGCTTGACCAGATGATCATGAAATAATGAATCTCCTTAGCTATTGAGGTATTATTACCAGTCGATCCACCGATCCCTTACATTTGCTAATTGAGGTTTTGATTTGATTGAAACTTTTTCTAGAACAACAGTCAATCCATTCGTGGATCCATCTCTTGGTTTGTTATGACATATGTTGATGCAGATGTGGAGCATTTGATCCATATGTGAACTCATCAAGCAATTTGACAATAAATTTCCTTAATTAAGAGTAACCATTTCATCTCTATCTACATCTATTCTTCTTCTTCATCCTCAAGAGGCACTCTTTTATCTATATAGTTCTACTTTTCTTCTTTGTTTTATGATTCGTAAAAAAGCATATGACTCCCTAAGTTAACCTTGCCTCCAAAGGCTTATGACATGTGGTTTGACATGGTTACTTTCCACAAACCATCTAACCGTGAGTCCTTTGATGAATGGCTATGAGTCATTTGTTTCCATGATTATATTTGCAATCCATGGCCTTAGTCAACTGAGAAATTCTCACTTCCAGCTCTACCTTGAACGATCAAATTTCTGATAAAATGCTATGAATTCCACGTCGTCAATTCTTGATTCCTTAGGGCGTTGTTTGTAGAAATGTTGTTGCGTGATCTATTCTTGGAAACCAACTACCTAAGGAAAAATGATGCAGCTAACCACTTGCTCTAAAAGCTCGAACTGTTAAGAGTATGGTGAATCAATCCCTTTATCTTATAGCCTAGGTTGAGAGGGCCTCAAATCCACGGGTCTCCCTAGGCTCTCAGTCGAATCTTCCTACGTGGGCCCCGAATTTATGGGTGAGTCTGAATCCAAGGTCCCCCTGAGTCCACAGGCGCTGAGTTTATAGCCAACCTCATCCTGAGTGTTCTCCTGAGTCTACAGGTCGCCTTGCTCAAGCCCGGTGTGAAAATGCCCCTGCATTATTCACCCCCAGTGAGGAGTTCAAGCTTTTAGAGCAAGTGGTTAGTTGTCCTGCATCAATAACCTCACTCTAGTGTCAAATAAAATAGTGGATGTATGAATAAAGAAAAGAAATAATCATGTACTTTTAAAAAAATAGCCATTGAATTCACAAAGCATGGAAAACCTCTTAAAAATAAGAGAGATCATTATTATTGATGAAAATTCCAAATAAAATATGTTTATGAAGATTTAAATATGAATCATATATGCCCTAAATCTTAGATTACTAATTTTTTGGAATAGTAAATTTATTAAAAGTATTAAACTTAATAAAGAAACCCTTAAAATAACAAAAACCAAAACTTACTAAAAATGGTAAATTAATTTTAACTTAAAACTAAAATTAACTCCTAAAATGACCTACGTTTGAAAACCGTTTGGGGGCTAATAGCCTTTGGCATTAGCTAACATGCAGAGCGTGTAACCGGTCCTAAGGTTATGATCATTGGAAGTTATAGTGCATGCTAGACCCTTTAATTGAACTTTTTAGCTCAATTATTTTTTAGTCCCAACTATCCAAGAGATTTTCCTTTGCTTGTCTAATAATGGTCATCTAAGGTGAGTTCCATCGTATAAACAAATTGGATCATTAAAAAATGACACCAGGCCAAAAGGCTAACATCCCGACATACTCTCTTGTAATAAGGCGGGATGTATCCTACCAAACCTCCAAAGTGGACAGCTAAACCAACACAAAAGGTTGTCATATATATGATTGTCTAGCAGATTAAAAAATCCATAGGTAGAAACGTCAAAGCAAACCACCTAGATGGTATTACTTTGCAAAATTAGTTACAAGCAAAGTCCCGGGCGTGACCATATTCATAGTGGCCCCAACATGATCTATAACAAAAAAAGAAGAAAAAAAAAAAATTATATTCATGAGCCCAAGAAGAAGAGAAAATCTATTGCGATCATAGAAGATGAGAAAAGATGAGAAAAGAAAAACTACTGTTATCATAGAAGATGAGAAGGGAAAAACTATTGCTATCATAGAAGATGAGAAGAGAAAAATTCACAAATTTTATTAAGCTTGCATAACATTTTTTTAATATGTATGTATTCATAGCTTCACAAGGAAATCTCGTACGGATAATGACTGCGATTGTATATGACAAAAGACTCATGTAGCTAGGTACGCATCGTAGGACTACTGGTTCAACTCAGTAAATGACACTGGGCCTCTTACTCATGCAAGAAGCAAAGCCATACTCCCTGTACTCATAACCAACAAGACCTGAAAACTAATGGGCTGTTGTACACGGTCCAATCCCATCTGATTGAGAAAAGGGCTTGAATTTTAAGCCCAAGCACAGCCCTCGGGCCTGATACTCTAGCCTGAGGCGAGCCAAGATTGAAAGTCCAATGGGCCAGACCAGCCCATTGATAGCCCTAGACCACAGTTCTTGCCATAGTTAGTTTTTTACTCTGGTTAGTTATTTACTACAAAAATCAGCAACAATCCTAGTAAGGTTGCATAGAGTGTCACACATATGATAGGCTATATGTTTAGAAGGATGCATGAACATTCTGAACCGTCCAAAACACTGACCAGGATGTCTACAATTAGGTCCATCTAATAAATTGTTAGGATATATAACTAGAACATAACCATGGAACCAACGGCTATAGTCATCCATCCAAGTCGAGATACATGATATCAACATTGTGGATGGTTGATCCATTGTCTTCAGATGTAAAAGTATGTGAATAACACGTCGATTTAATTACTAGAGCCCACTTTTAATAACATGTCCCAAAGGGCCATTTTGATCAGATGACCACAACCATGCTCATTGATTGCCTGGAAGACTGGCAATTATAAAAGGAGAGGCCAATCTTTGGAAGATTAGCATCCTCAGATAACCATGAGATTTTCATGGTGGCCCATGAGTAGTAGGCAAACATAATGGATGATCCAGCTAAATGATTAGACTGTCCACACACTGTGCAGTCTCAAATTGCACCAATAACAAGCCGGAATTCTTGCCATTCACAACACCTAGCTCAGTATCCCAGCGTATTGGTATCCCTCTTCCATCTGATTAGGGCTCTCAATGGAGCGGGTTAGATTTGGGATCCGATTTGCTCCGAATCCATATAATGCAGATTTGGATCCTAAAATAGGTCTGATTAGTTAAATGGACCGGATACGGATCTTAAAATGGGTTCGATTACTTAAATGGACCGGATGTGGATTCACAAGAACATATCCGATTAAGATCCGACTCGTTGTCACCTTACTGTATATGTTATATTCATGCTGGCCATCCGTTTTATAGATCATTTTAGGCCATGTCTCAAAATTGAGACATGCCACTCTTAGCTCGACCTTACCACAGTAAATAGTGGGATTTGCATAAATTTTCTACTAAATTAAATATATTATATTATATATTATATATTTTTTTAGATTTGTAATGGGGTGGATTCGGACCTAGATCCGACCCGAATCCGATAGTTATATGGATTTTGGATTGGAAATGGATCTAACAATTTATAAATGGATCGGATATGGATATCACCTTTTGGATCCGAATCCGAATCCATCTACAGATATATGGACTTGGAGTCGGATCCAGCTGGATCCAATCCAGATCCAACCCATTGAGAGCCCTACATCTGATCAATGCCATAAAAAATAGGTGACTTAGATTAAAGAAGGCTCACTGATCATCATGAATAGCCCATTTGCTAGTGTATACTTGGAATAACATGTTTCAAAGGGCCATTCAATCAGATGATTGCAACCATGCTCATCCATTGCCCAGCAAACTGGCAACCATGCTCAAAACAAACAAACAAATAAATAAATTTATTAATTACAGAGCACCAAAACTGCATATTTCATCTTCAAAGTTACAGCTACTCACATTTTTTCTTCATATATATATATGGGGCTACTTCTTCAACTGCCCCTACTATTACAACTAATCATGAACAATAATTTATTAAAAAAGGGTCTTGGATTTGTACTCTGCCGTACAACCAAATGGATTGATGGAAGTGATGGGGTCCACCCATATAGTCCAATTGTATCAACATGTGGGTCCATTCTTTTTCACTTAGGAGTCTTTTTTTATTTTATGATTTTCTTTCCTATTTCATTTAGGAGGTTTTTCTCTTTTATCACGCAAGCTAGGGTTAAGGTTAGTTTATTTCTATTTAAGTTGATTAAATTCAATTTTGTAATTAGCTTTTGATTATTTTCTTAATGAAATTGAGTTTATACTCTATTTGTTGTTCGTGCATTCGAGTATCCCATTGTGGATTCGACAAAGGTAAGTTGAGGAGTCCTTATAGGTCTGTGGATTCAGATCAGTTATCCGTGGGGGAGATGGTGCTCGATCCCACAACACGTCCCGTAAAAAAAGAGTATGATTTCTGATACCACTGACGCAAGGAGGACGTGGGAGGTCGATCACCGTCTTCCTCACCAGATAGATACCTTGAATCCTCAAGGTGTTTTCGAATCCACGAGAAGATTAAAAGGAAATAATTCCTAGAAAATATAAAGTAATTGATTGAATAATTAAAATCATGATTACAATTCTTTTAAATAATAAACTAAACCCTAAATCGTATTTACTAAAAATAGTAAGTTTCCTTAAGACGATGATCATACTCTTTTTATATTTTGATTTGTGGTCGAACCAAGCTTGCAGCCCTTACATAGCTTGATGGTTCTATTGCTGGAGTGTTTCAAGCGTCGCTTCGAAAGGCGCCACTTTGAGAACATCGATCATTGGATTACCGTCCACAGGATTTTTGCCGTAGTCAACGCCAAAAGCTATCTTTCTAAGAGAAAGCCTCACTTTGATACCAATTAATGCAAAAATTGTCGATTTTTATCGACTTTTCCTTGATCTTTATCCAGTCCATGTGCGATAAGAATGTGCTTAATCCACACCCTCGATCAAGGAGTTCTTATCCTACATCATTTTCATGATGGCCCATGAATAGTAGGCAAACATAATGGATGATACAGTTAAATGATTAGACTGTCCACACATTGTACAGTCTCAAATTGCACCAATAACAAGATAGGAATTCTTGCAATCATAACACTCATCTGATCAATGCCATGAAAAATGGGTGACTTAGATTAAAGATAGCATGAATGGCCCATTTGCTAGTGTATACTTTGAATAACATGCTCCAAGGGTTCGGGGCCTTGGTAGACTCTGTGGAGTTTTAATAAGGGGTCTTGGTTTTGAAACCCATCCCTGGTGAAATATCGACGCTAGTAGCACCAGTGGGTGTGTTGCATGACTGACTGGGTGGGTGGGTTGCATGACTGACCAAAAAGAGAAAAAAGAAAAAAATAGAAAGAAGTTTCGAAGCACCATTTAATAAGATGATTGACCATGCTCATCCATTGCCCAGCAAACTGTCAACCATGCTCAAAACAAACAAATAAATAAATTTATTAATTACAGAGCACCAAAGATGCATATTTCATCTTCAAAATTACAGCTACTCACATTTTTTCTTCATATATATGGGGCTACTTCTTCAACTGCCCCTACTATTACAACTAACCATGAACAATAATTTATTAAAAAAGGGGCTTGGATTTGTACTCAGCCGTACAACCAAATGGATTGATGGAAGTTATGAGGTCCACCCATATAGTCCAATGTATCAACATGTGGGTCCATTCTTTCCACCATTGTGGCCTTAATTTACTAACTAATTTGGTAGACCTGCGGAGTATATTCCTTTATACCCTAGTGTAAGCATAAAAAATTACAAATGTGGTGAAAAGACCCATTTACCACTCATTTTTTGCTTTCTTGAATTCAATGGAAGCCCATGACCTTTGGTGCAAACCTCATCAGCCTGTCCAAAGCATTAGGCAAGAACTTCCTTGAAAACAAGAAACAAATCGTAGTCTTCTCCCCATTGTACTCGCACTCTCTTCCACTCCTCATCCACTCCAGAAGTTGAACGGTAACCTCAGTCCTTCTGAACCTGGCCGGGTGGGGCCCACCCTTTCTCCAGTCAACCCAAGTCAAGCCCCTGTTTGAATTCTTCTCTCCAAATCTCATGCTCACAAAAGTTGGTATGTAGTGCTCATCCACATAGCATGAAGGCTTGCAGTGCTTCTGGAAGACTGGGTAGTATGTACGGTCGGCGACTATCTCGATCGCGAGGCTGCGGTCCATCCCGAACCACTGGGAGCCTTTCCGCCATTGGTCGGCCTTGATGGTTGGTTTCATGCGGCTGTTGTAGCGGCCACGGCCGTTGGGGCCTGGATCGTCATAGGACTCGACAAAGGTCTTGCTAGAGTTGGTGAGGTAAGAATAGACGACAGAGAATTTGAAGAGGGGTATGCATGACTCCGAGAGGAGGACGAAACGCTCGTTAGAGAAGTCGAGGAGAGCGTTGGATAGCAGGCGGCGCTCGGCTTCAATCATGCTGAACTCTCCCCATTTTACCTCCTGTATCAAAACAAGAAGAAAGCAGACCCCACATAAGAAAACTGAGGTTTAAAAATGTTGATCAGTGTTGTATATTCAACACACAAGTGTGGCCACATGCAAGGCGGAAGAGAATGGTTTTTGTAGGATCACAGATGGGTCTAGCCCAAGCCCATCCATGTCCAGCCCAGAAGCAAAAGACCTGACGCCAGGGCCAGATGAGACTGATCGAAATGGCATCGGGCCATTCATGGCCTACCGTCCAAATATTCAGCACACCAATGTTGAATAAATTGGCTTACTTGTTCAAGCCATAGTCATATAGTCCAATTAATCACATGGTCTATAACCCAAGCTTGGATCTAATCCATGGGTCTCGACGCCCAGCCCAAACCTAGTTGACCGTAATTTGGCCCACGCCATGCTTGGCCCACCTGGCCCACCAAGCCCATTTGCGACCTTGTAGAAAATCATGGCGAGGAGAGATTTAGGCTTCAATAGAAAAGAAAGAAAATGACAGAAAGGAAGGTGGAAAAAGGAAAATAAAGACTAAAAGACGAGAACTACTTTATTAAAAAAGCAAGAGAATTTTATCCTGCTAACGCTAATAGCGGTTAACTCAACATGAAGGCACGGCCACCTTTGTAAACCAATCAAATTGTGTGGAGGCACCTTTTTTCTTAAACGCACATGTGACTAGCATTCTCCTTATAAACATCCATGCTCTTACCAACACATGGAAATAGGAGTGCAACTCAGGCAGGTTGGGGCGGGCTGAGGGTCAACATGAACCCAACCTGGCTTCAAGAGGACCCAACCTGCAACCCAACCCAACCTGAATTCCAACCCCAGGTGCCCAACCTGAACCCAACCCAAATTCCTCTGTACCCAACTCAATCCAACCCAACCCAACCCAACCCAACTCAACTCAAAATTGCTTAATCCAAACCCAACCTCAATTCAAATTGGGTTTTTGTTTTCAAATCCGGACCCATCCTGAGGACCTTGACAACCAAACCCAACCCAATCTAAACTCAGGTTGGGAAAATATGGCTTGGGTTGACCTGAACCAAAGTTGCAGCCCCACATGGGAAGAGAAAGCGATAGGGATGAAAAGAAAACAAAAGCAGAGGCTGTGAAACATCAAGACAGGGAGCATAAAACCCCTTTCCAAGGAACTTCAATTCCCATCTATGTGAAAAATTCACACACAAAAGATGTCCGATTAATCCCTAGATACCCCTCCTATTATATTACAAAGTTGTAACCTTCATGCGTTTGGGTTGTCCACCTATTTTTTTTATTTATTTATTTATTTATTTATGCTTGTGATGCTTTCTAGCTTGGGATCATGTCAGGATGATACAAACAGTCAAAATGCATTAAAACATGTTAATAAATGTTCTTAAATACCTATATCTAGTACAGGCTTTTAATAGGTGAATGGGGAGCTTTTTGGTGTGGCTAAATCGTGTCACTAGAAGTCCAGGCCTATACTTATCGGCTTTAAATGATACTTCAAAGGTTGGTCTAGTGGCCCATCTGCTAACACAAGGTGGGAATGGTTTCTTTTCCTAGGAGGTTTATTAAAAAAAAAAAAAAAAAAAAATCAGGCGGTACAAGTGGACAGTTGAATTGACATTTACCCATGTAACATGGATATCCAAGCTAATGGTGATGCGGGTACATCTGAACGTGCTCCAAAAATATCTAAGTAATTTGGTACCAGATTACTCACGAGATATGTATCTGTTGGCTCCTTAGTATTTTGTGTAGAAAATTACTAGAGTATATCCATTACACTTTTGGTTCCACCTTGGCAAATTCGTGCAATAATGGGGCGTTCAGGTTGGGCAAAAATCACGCTAAGCACTTATTAAGATGGGTCAATTTTCTGCCCTAAGCTCACTTAGAGCCACCATAAAGGCTTTTTGATGGGTTAAGATGGTTAACCCATGAGCTAACCCGACTTTGCCTAGGCGCAGGACTCATTGATGGTTTTCCAATGGTGTATTATACGCTATCGTGCATTTTGACTGTTTTTTGCCCAATTAAGGCCCCTCTGGCCATGAATTTGTGCCATCTTGGTCCTCCATGAAGTCTCCCTCTACCATTCCCACTGTTGGAATGTTAAGTCCCTTGATATGCATGAATACACCATCTTCTAAGGGCCCGAGCTTTTAAATAAAGTGGTTGTTTGACACCTACATCATACCATAACCAGCATAAAGGACGGTTGATCGGTGTCCCTTAAATGCCGAAGCCTCTAATCACTATGAGAAAGGCTAAGCTAATATGATGGCGATGATGATACCAATTGTTATATCTCATCCATGCATGATTTGAATGTGTGCAGGTCCCTTGCATCAGAACCGTTCATCCATTGGTTGCCGTTGTGGATGGTGCAAAAACCCACTAACTGGATACAAATCGTCCAGTGGGATGACTTTGGAAGTTCAGGAACCATCGATCTGATCATCATGGGCTATGGAAAATCTTTGATGGGGCCATCAGATGAACATTATGGACCACGTATGCACAACATGTGTAAATATCAATACAATTTATTCGAAAGGAACAGCCTCAACTATTTGATTTAGACTGAAGATAAAGGGGGGGAAACTCTTAAAATCAGAATCTGTGTTAAAATTTAGAAAAATATGCAGTAAGCTGACCTTGCTCGGGATCCTTCGTCCATGAAAAACCGAATTTTCTGGCATCGATTGGTTGAAAGATGGATGTGCATGAACGTAAATTGAGTATAATCCGTCGTTCCCTTTGAAGAATTTCTCCCATAGCGGTGCCATAGCCAGTGAGCCCCTTGTCAAGAACATGAAGGCAACCTTAGGCGTACGTTTGAACGGGAAATCGGGCACTCGCGGGACCATTGACGCTCTCCAGAGCAACTCCTCATCCAACATGTCGTGCATGAGGACGTGTGGCTCGACATAATCTTTGAGTCCGATGCGCTCTCCGCTGTGGAGCCCTTGAGATGGTGGTGGTGGTGAGGAGGAAGTTAGAAAGGAGAATTGGGTTGTTATTAGATTGTGTGAAAAGCTTTTGAGATGAACACTAACTATGATTCCAAAGGACAAACCAAAGCTAAAGAGGAGGAAATGAGAAAGAAAGTTTAGAGGTTGTAAATGAGAATTGAGGAGTTTTGTGAGTGAGGGAAATGATCGTTCATGTTCTTGTTGATTCTTCATGGTTATATCCTCTATTGTTCTTCAGCTATGAATGTTGAGAGAGAGAGAGAGAGAGAGAGAGAGAGAGAGAGAGAGAGAGAGAGAGAGAGACTCTGGTGCATGTGTGAGGGTGGAATATGAACTTTATATGTGAGGGGATTCAGATTGGATTCTTAGACCCAAACGAGTAGAAATTTAAAAAGGAGAGAAGAAGGCTGAGGGAGGCTTCGTTTAACCTACCCCATATTCCTGAAACCGGCCCTTCCCTCTCTTTGACTAGTATTCGGCCCGTCAGAGGAGACGGTCGGGTCTATGTTTCAGAAGAACTTTTGAATACTCTGGAACTATTTAACAGTTCATACGCATGCACTGAGAAATTGTAAAAGTGAATCTTATTAATTAAATTTGATCCGTTCAATTTGAAGGGCCACACTTTACATCGTTCACGACCAAAAAAAAAAATACACTAAATTGACTCCTCAAATGGCTGATTAGTGGACATCAATTAACGGGTGAAAATGAAAAATATTCTCAAATTCAAGATGTAGTTGTCCACTGATTAGTGGTTAGAATAATCTAATCAAGCTATTTTTGAGGTTTTGGCCTTTCTTCAATGGGTCCACCACATCTGTAATTTCTAATTGCATGTGATGAGCCGTCGCCATAGTATGAAATGACTCCGCACTTTTTCTCCATGCATGGCAAGGTTGAAGAGTGATTGATGGTACATGTTTGAGAAGTTTCCTCCAACACGCTTTATTTATTTATTTTGTTTTTTTAAACTTACACTGGGACCCACACATCCCCACACAGGCACTAGAACCCATAACTTTCAGTGATGAAATGCATTCTTTGTACAACTGAACCATGAGTAAGAATTCCATCTTTTAGTTAGCTAC
Source organism: Liriodendron chinense (assembly GCA_003013855.2). NCBI lineage: Eukaryota > Viridiplantae > Streptophyta > Magnoliopsida > Magnoliales > Magnoliaceae > Liriodendron > Liriodendron chinense. The sequence continues at coordinate 2,723,429 of ML058326.1, read as the reverse complement.
TTTCAGGGCTGCATGCTAAAGCTTACTGATCATAGCCTTCCATTCCACAGCCTGCACAATGGATGCTCAAAATGCATTTATATAGGAACGCCCCATTTCAACATGGAAATTCCATCTCATGGGCCCAACCATGATTGCCCATACATTTCAAAAATCACTTGGATCGATAGATCTGTCAGTTGAGAACCAAAGGCATTGGTTAGGAAGTAATATTGTACATAGGTTTGGATACCTGTCGGATATTGCAATATCCATGTCTGATATCCGACTTGAAAGTCAAATTCCAATAAGGATTTAAATAATACTAAAACAAATCACATATAAGTCTGGCCTCTGTATTACTCAAAGAATGATAGTTTAATAATATCTAATTAAGAAATTACTTTAAATATAAGTTAAATAAATTAGAAAAATACCTAAAATAAAATAAAACTGTTGTCACTGGTAATGACTATCTAATAAACTAGTAAAAAATGGTTGTTTTCATAATATAACATGTAACATCGAATTACAAATACTAGATAAATTAGATATCAACCTAATCACACCATAAAATTTAATACATGATATATTCCGAGTACTAATTTATTAAGAATCAATCAGATTGAGGCTATAGCGCCATTGTTGGCTGAAATCGAAATATCGATATCTATGGGATATAGTTCATGATTTCTATCGATTAAACAAATCGTTGGAATTCCTAAAGTAAGACATTCTATAAGAGTCATATATTCTTCCTGCTTATCAGTATTTAAGGCACTATTAGGGGTATTCTGTACCTGGGGAGGGCCCAATAGGGCCTTAGGTTTTTTCTATGTACATTTCCCTTACACTAGGTGATGGTGTGATGATATAAGTGGGCATTTATGCCAAATCCTGCCCCTGTATAGCCTTGTTTTATCTTTTTTTGCAGTAAAGCTTGAGGTTTATATATATATAAAAAAGGCACTATTAGTTATAATTATCCTACTTCATAGCCAAATCCAATCCCCAAGTGGGAGTTGACACTGAGCCATGAGTGGGGACCTATTAACAGTTAAAAGAGAGTCAATTCCCACTGAGCCATGAGTAGGGACCCTACTTTTAACAGAGGCAAATCCAATGCTTAAGTGGACCAGACTATAGGAAATAGTGGGAATTGAGTGCTTACTGTTGAAAATCTTTATGGGACTAACAAAGTTTTGGGTTAAAGCTGATATTTGTGTACTTACCAAGAGGTTAGATGGCAAATAAACTTCATGGTTGACCTTAAGAATGTTACAACAGTGGTGCCACTATCCCTACCATTTCCTGTGGTGTCGTCCACTTGAAATTTGGGTTTGTCTCATTTTTTGAGTTAATGCCTTAAAATGAGCTAGAAAAATGAATGAACGGCATCGATAAAACACAGACATCATGGTGGGGCTTAAACAGCTTTGACACCAGCTAGCTAGCTGGTGTTGTGGTCATCAGCCCCAACCGCCTCCCAATTCACCACTTTCTGAAAACAAAAAAGCACACGTGGGCATTATAGTAATTTCATAGCTCGGAAAGGCTTAGTCAACATCCACCCAACAGAATGTAAGGAACACGGGTTTATGTAGGAAGCGGACTGCGTCCGACCACGCCAGGACAATAATCTGTCCGTACAGGAGATCCTGTGAGGCCTACCGTAATATATATGTTTATCGACACCGTTCATTTATTTTATAATATCATTTTGACAAATGATACTAAAAATGAAGGAGATAAAAATCTCAAGTGGACCACACCATAGGTAACTCTTGCATTTAATTCATCCCAAGCTCAATATTTGGTGTGGTCCAATTGAGCGTTGGATATTTCTCATTTTTAATTATTATGATAAAATGACCGGAGAAAATGGATGTACAGAGTGATAAATACAAACATCACGGTGTTCCCCACAGGAGCCGATATATGAATGGATTAATGTCCAGGTGTGGTCGGACGCAAAACGACTGTCAGAACAATTATCATGAACCAGCAATTATTCTTTGGAGTCTGAGCCATTGTGGTCCAATGGAGGAATGGGATGTGGATTGCGTCCTGACCCGACAGGACTCAAATCGGGCCACCGTGATGTATGGATCATTCCAGGGTATGAGCCAAAAATATGAGGCAGATGAGGTAGACCACACCACGGTTGAATGGCCTAACTTTATTTGCCATCTAACGGCCTGTTCATGAGGTCACATGACTTGGATGAAGGGAAAACACAAATGTCGACTTGCTCCAAAACTTCTGTTTCTGTGGCTCTCAAGAAGGTTTTAATGGTGGGCATTCAATCCCCACTGTGTGGTCCACTTGAACCTTGGATCTGCCTTTTTTGAGGCTCATCACTTAAAATGATATGGAAAAATGAATGAACAACGTGGATAAAACCCATACATCATAGTAGGCCCCACAGAGCCCTGCCTGGACCGATTTATCTGGTTGGCTGCACCAGTACATTGAGAAATCAAATTGTTCTGTACCGCGTCGCCCATCTGATAAATGAATCTGCCCATTTCTGTGGAAAATAATCTTCAAGCAGGGGCTGACTTTTCAGCAGCTCAGGCGCCAGATGCATGGTTTTAAGGCTCGCTCGAGTCTGATGCGATTCGCTCCAGTGGGATTAGACTCAGTAGGACCAATCTGGTCGGGTAGCTCGAGTCCCATGGTGAAAAGAGGGATGACCAGAAATCTCCCAGATTCAAAGATCCTAATATTTTGATCACTGGTCCATAAATAGGCGGTGAGAAAAATCATGGTAACAATCCACATTCGACAGAAAAATGTCCAAGGATCGAAGGGTTAGGCTTCTCCAAAGTAGGGAATCTTGGACTGTCTCCCATTCAAAGATCCTAATATTTTGATCACTGGTCCATAAATAGGCGGTGAGAAAAATCATGGTAACAATCCACATTCGACAGAAAAATGTCCAAGGATCGAAGGGTTAGGCTTCTCCAAAGTAGGGAATCTTGGACTGTCTCCCATCTATCAGGGAATCTGGAAGATCAACGGTGTAGATCACAGATGATGGCCCTTCTTCACAGAAGACACCTCGGCCAACGATACATAGATTTGTTTAAGGTGTAATTCCTCGGTGTCTGTAGCAATGAGGGACCCACTGTACCGTACGACCCATGAAATGATGATCATTGCATTGGAGAATGGCCCATTGTGTCAATGGAAGATAATTGACGACGTTTTTTAAAATTTCTCATTATTATATTCTGAATGGCTTAGCTTAATGCAATAACTGCAGCCAAAAGTTTATCATCGTTGTATGTTTAGGTACGCATGAGTTACAACATAGTATGTTGATGCTGAAAACTGGTCAACAGACGGGACGAGGTGACCTCTAATTGGTCAGCAGATGAAATGAGGTGACCTCCAATCTGAATGGATGGATGCAACTGATCTCCTGCATGTGTGTGGTCTGAATCTGGACTGAAAGTTTCCTAAATCATATAAAGTACAAAGGAAAGCTAAGGGGGTGGCTAGGGTCCAGCCATTAGCCCTCTGATGCCTAAGGTAGTTGGATCTTGAAAGATTAAATATATTTCTTTAGATCAGTTTTTGTATCGTACCTTGATAATGAAGAGGATGTGTCCATTTATAGACTTAAGTTGTAGAGTTGTATTCCCTTTTTGAAGCCGTAATTTCAGGGAAAGAATTCTCGGATCACCGCGATCCTTGGGTCATTCCGTAGTTATGGGAAATCTTCCCATATTCCCCGATGATTCTTCGGATCTTTCACTTATTTTTCTGGCTGAAGCTTAAGATCTCGGCAGGTCATCAGGTCTCAGGTCGTCAAGTTGTCTTGGAGGTCTCAGGTCGTCAAGTTGTCCTATCGAAACCTCGATTCTTGTCATCGGCCCAGTCTCAGGTCAACCTCTGCTCTTGTCCTCGGCCTAGTCCCATGTCAGATTTGAAGACCTGTACCTGAGCCCGCTGGACTATGGGCTTTCCTCGCGACCTAAGGTCAGCTCGGATTTACCCGCAACATGGTACAATATACATAACCTGGGCCCGAGACTGGGCTAGACAGTTTATTATCCTGACCTTAGGCCCCAGCATGTTAGAAGCCTGTTGTCCCAATGACGCAGGGAAGGGCGTGATGAGGTCCATCACCGTCTTCATTGTAGGATAAATACCTTGAATTCACAAACGAATTCTCAAATCCACAAGAAGAAAAATGACAAAGATAGATTTTGATTGAATTATATGAAAGTTTAAAACCTCAAACGAGTTTAAGAAACTTTAAATGCTCTTAATTAGATCTTAAAAATAAATCGTAAGAGCCCTAATCAAAATCGTAAAGAAAACGAAAAATTAAGGCAATTTGCCTCTGCCATTAATCAGACTTGACCTAGCGATTCGACTGATCGACTTGATTGGTTGATCAATCGAAAAGGCTAGAATTAATCGCTTAGAGAGTTTGACTTCATTTTTAAAAATATTTTGTTTTATTTCGATCGATCAACTGGATGTGTCGACCAGTCGAAATTGACAAAATTTGTCCAGAGGCAATTAGATTTTCTGGCAGGCATTTGATCGGTCAACCAGGTTGTTCGACCAATCGAACTATGCTATCGACTGGCGATTCTTCTTTGGATTGAGCTCCTTCATTTGGTCCATCCTTGCCATTAATGAATTCGCGACTTGTTCTACATCAGTCCCAGAGTTATCTTCTATATTTGATTCATTATATTTGGACAGGTCTGTTACGTTGAATGTATGTAAGATCTTCATGTCATTCCAAAGATAAATAACATAGGCATTATCATTGATTTTATGGAAGATAGGTACTAGTTCAATTTTCTTGTTCTTCAACTTATTTTACATCTCGGTCGAAAATCTCTCTTTACATAGATGAATCATTACATTGCTTTCCACCTCAAACACTTTCAGCCGCTGAAGCATGAATACTCATAATTCGGTTCGTCATATGTTTTGCAGCAACACTCACGCCCAGAATCTTGGGCAAAGGAACAAATTCAAGCGTATGTTGGGGCAGTACTCATTCATACACAATCGCAAATGGAGACTTGCAGGTAGAATGGTTCAGCATGTTATTGAACATAAATTCTACCTGAGCCAAGGTTAAATCTCACTGCTTCGGTTTATCCCTAGAGATACATCGAATGAGGTTTTTAAGCATTTGATTCACTACCTTAGGTTGCCCATCTATTTGTGAGTGACATGTATTGTTGAATTGAAGTTCGATGTCAAATCATTTCCACAAAGTTTTTCAAAAGCGACTAATGAACTTTGTGTCACGATTAGATGTGATGAATTTCAGAACACCATGTAGCCGAACAACCTTTTAAAAGAACAGGTTCACAACATGTGTAGCATCGAGAGTTTTCTTGCATGAAATAAAATGTGCTATTTTAAAAAAACTGTCTACCACTACAAACATTGAATCCATAACACATTGGGTCTACAAAAGACCAACCACAAAACCCATGCCACGAACACTATGACCCACACACCCCAACATAGGCAATGTAACCCATAACTTTAGTGTTGAAATGCATTCTTTGTACAACTAAACCATGAGTAAGAGCCTCTTTTCATCCTTTAGTTAGCTACCTTCAAGGCTGCCTGCAAAAGCTTACTGATCATAGCCTTCCAATCAACAGCCTGCAGAATGGATGCTCAAAATGCATTTCTATAGAAATTAATGCCCCATTTCAATTTGGAAATTCCATCTCATGGGCCTCACCTTGATTGCCCATGCATTTCAAAAATCACTTGGATAGATAGATCTGTCAGTTGAGAAAGAAACAACTTTATTTGGATGCTACCACCAAGGGCATTGGTTAGGAAGTAAGATTATAAACTGGTTTGGATACCCGTGAGATATTACAATATCCGTATCTGATATCCGACTTGAAAGTCAAATTCCAATAAGGATTTAAATAATATTAAAAAGAAGTCACATATAAGTCTGCCTATGTATTACTGAAAGAATGATAGTTTAATAATATCTAATTAAGAAACTTTAAATATAAGTCAAATAAATTAGAAAAATACCTTAAATAGGTTTTCATAATATAACTACGTAATCTATATCGAATTACAAATAATAGAGAAATGAAATACCAACCTTATTATTCATATCAATATCAGCCGCACCATAAAATTTAATACATGATATATTAGTATTTAATATATTAGATAAAAAAAATATTATTAGTTGAGTAAATTACAAAAATGCACTTTTCAGGTCGGATATAGCCGATAAAGAAATATCCATTGCCTACTTTATAATGAAAGCAAGAGGGTAACGGTTTGAATGTTTAAGATGATTTTATTATTTATTACTTTGATTTTTGGGAGATAGTAACTTCTCTATGCTTCGTCCATTTATAGTGTAGTAAAAATTTTGGGCCCATTTGGATGCACAGGAATGAGAATTGAATGAAAACAAATGTAGGCATTCAACAGGTGGCATAGCAGTCTATGATAGATCACTCTCGTTCGGTGGGCCCACATTGTGGAAAGATCTTAAGTGTAGGTGATCTTAATTATCCGGCTAGTGACCTATAAATGGACCGTATAAAAGAACGTTAGCAGTATAATATTGAGTAGATCAGGTACAACATACAATCGGACCGGTAGGATCATCCACTCTGTGTACTTTTTGAAGACTGGCCCATTGATGATGGGATCCACCCATCGAAGGATGTGGATCATGGTACCATTATCTCAAGTGTCAAGTTTTAGTACAGTGCACAGGATATATATGTATACAAAATCTGTTTGCTGTGCACGAGTCAGGAAGCTGCTCTGGGGATTGCGTCCTGCCATGGGGGATGGATTTGGTCAAGGCAAGAGCTCTATGGGCCCATCATGATGTATATGTTTTATCCATGTCGCATGTCCATTTTGACAGATCATTTTAAGGTATGAACCCAAAAATTGAGGCAGATCGAAGTCTCAAGTTAACCACACAGTGGGGATTGAACACTCACCATTAAATTCTTCTTAGGAGGTGCTGAGGTTTTGATCAAGCTTGATATTTGTGTTGGCCCTTTATCCAGGTCTACGTGACCTTATGAACAGGTTGGATGTCAAATAAGCATGACAGTGGGCACAGTAAGAGTTATTATCACCATTGCCTCTAGTGGTGTGGTCCACTTGAGCTTTGGATCTGCCTCCTTTTTGGCTCATGCTATAAAATGATATGTCAAAATGGATAGATGACATGGATAAAACACATACATAGATCAGGTGAGCTCCATAGAGATCCTGCTTGGACCAAGTCTTTCAGGCAACCATAAGATGCAATCCAAGCACAGAATGTTGGAAAATTGTTGGGTCTTGATTAGCCACTTTCTAATATGGTCCATTGTCTAGTTAAATAATCCCACCACATTAGGGACTGAGGGAGCTCAGAGGGCAAATAATGCACAGTGCTTTTACACTTCGATCTAGCTAAAGTGGTAGACTTAGTGAAGATAATTTGATTTTAATGCTAAGGTTTTGGTATCGATTTCCAAGTGAAGGTGGCTAACATCATAGCGTAACTAACAATGGGGGTGGGTGTACTAACCCAAAAAGAAAAAAGAAAAAAAAAAAGGCACTATTAGTTATAATTCTCCTTCTTGCATTGAAACACTATTCATTAGGTACAAAACATACTTCATGGGCTATTGTGCAAACTTCACAGTGAATTAAAATATAACCATTTGATCAATGGCCTTTAATATAAACCATAAAGATTGTTTAAATAAAAATAAGTCCAATCAACAATTTTATCCATCTAATTTGTAGAGTCTACCATGAATTGCTAATTATAATACTAAAGAATTACTTTGTAAGACAATCATAACTATGTCATTGTTGGGGTTAGGAGCCCCCGCAGCGGAAGCAATCAAAGCAGGCGAGGAACACACCACAATGGCAATCAACAAGCAAATCATCACACACAAGAAGGCAATTCGATTTTTACGTGAAAAAACCTCTCACGGATAAAAAACCACGGCACAAAGCGACGCCAATCCACTATGATATCAGAAATTACAAGAGATTACAGAAGAATACCCTGAATTACAGCCCATAAGAGAAATCCCAAGCTACCTAAAGCTAATTCTCACATGAGGAGGACAAATCCATCCCTTTCCCTCAACCTAGAGAACTCCAAGCTTCCTCCCTAGCTCTTTCTCTCACCCTAAAACCCTCTCAATCCCTTGGCCCATTGGCGGTCACCCTAATCTCGGATTACATCTCTCTAAATAGGAGAAAGATTGGAATTAGGAACTCATTGCACAAAACCATGCAAGAAACCAAGTCCAAAAAGGAAACCCGTCGACCGGCCGACAGCCCCTGTTGGTTAGTCAACTGGTCAACAATGCCCAAAAAAAGTCCAGAAACCTGCTGTCTTCATCTCCACCATGACCGACCGGTCGGTGGCCTTCATGCGTGAAGAGTAGAGGCGTCCAATCCCAACAATCATCTTGAAAAGAATGGCTATAAGGAAACAAAAGAGGCCAAATTAACGGTGGATTGGATAATCTCATTAGTGCAATTTTTCATGAGTGTACGAAATGTGTTCCGGATGTAATTGACAGTTCAGATCAGTGGATTAGACTGTCCAAATGAACCGGTGCAACTAGGAGCATTATAACTTACATTCCTCTCAGATCATTGGAGCATTTCTTTCTTTTTTCTGTTTATTTATTTTTTTAATTAGCATGGGAGCATTGCTCAAAGTTAAAACCTTCTTCTTATTAAAAAATAAAAAATAAAAAAATAAAAGAAGAAGAAGAAGAAGGGGAGGGGGAGAGAGAGAGAGAGAAAGAGAGAGAGATTTAATCAGATGACACATGTGTTAAACATCAGAGCTTTCCATCAGGTAGGTCACTATGTAGATCTTCTCGTTTAAAAATTATGATGTACTTCACCAATTAGGTGGGCCGTAGTGTACAAAACAAACGGATGGTTAGAAAAAGTCCGTAGGGCGACTGCAAAACAGACAAACGCAAAGCTAGAAAACCAATGGTCCTTTACCGTCGGTTGTTCCCTTGGAAAGTCTACGGCCAGATTGTTGAGTAAAAGAAAACCTAATCTTTGATTCACACGTAATGGGAACCCCAATCCATATATGTATATATATGGAGACCCACATGTTTACACTTGGATAGTTACCTAACACCAGCCAAGTACCTACCTGTGTCAAAGCTCTATGGGTCCCACCATGATTCATATGTTACATCTACGCCGTCCATCTTTATAGCTCATTTTACAGCATAAGAACAAAAATGAGGAAGATCTAATGCTCAGGTGGACCACACCACAAGAAACAGTGGGGATTGAACACTTACCAAAACTTCTTTGGCCCTACAAAGTTTTGGATCAAGCTTATATTTGTGTTTTCCCTTCATCAAAGTCTGTGTGTCCTTATCAAGAGGTTAGATGGAAAATAAACTTCTTGGTGGGGCCTAGGAAGCTTTCGATAGTGGGTGTTACTATTCTCACTGTTTTCTGTGGTGTGATCCACTTGAGCTTTGGATCTGTTACATTTTTGTGGGCGTGCTCTAAAATAGGCTAGAAAAATGGATAAACGGCATGGATAAAACACATACATCATGGTGGGGCTCACATAACTTTGACACCAGCTAGCTGGCCGTTGCGGTCCAACCGCGTCCGGATTTTCCGCTTTCTAGAAAGAAAAGTACACATGGGCATTATGGAAATTTCATGCTCAAAAAGACTTCCCCAGGAAACGCATTAAATCCACATAGAAAAAATGAGTTGTCAACATCAAGCTAACAAAAAGTAACGGAATGCTGGTTGGTGAACGGCTGTCATAACAATCGTCATGAACCAGTAATTATTGGTGGATACTGGGCCATTGTGGTGCAATGGAGGAATGGGAAACGGATTACGTCCTGCTCAATGCAGTCTCTGTGGGACCCACCATGATGCATGGGTTATATCCATGCTGTTAATCCATTTTCAAAGAGTTTCAATCTTTTGCTCATCTTTAATTGGATTTTCTTGTTTGTCGACCGTCTGATTGGTCCAGTGACATTGTTCATTGATAAAGTTTGCTGAACTGGACCTATTAGACATCGACAAATAGAAAAATACTGTTGAAGCTGAGCAGATGATATGGATTCATTTTCAAATCATTTTGGAATATGAGCCAAAAATTGAGTTACATGCAAAGTTGAGGTAGAGCACACCACGGGAAGTAGTGGTGATAATGACACTCACCGGTTGAAACTTTCCTAAGGCATAACTGATGTTTATTTGCCCTCCAGCTGTTAACAAAGTCACGTAGATTTGGATGAAGGGAAAATACAAATGTTAGCTTGATCCGAAACTTCCAAGGCCCTTTAGAAGTTTTAACCTTAGGTGTTCGATCCCCACTTTGTGGTCCACTTGAGTTTAAAAATGATGAACGATGTGGATAAAACCCATACACCATGGTGGGCCCTACAGAGCCCTGACTGGACTAATTCATCAAGTTGGCTGCAGTAGTACAGTTGAGTAATCGATTGGCTAGAAATTGTTCTGTACCGTGTGGCCCACCTGATAAGTGAATTTGCCTCATTTTTGTGGAAAAAAATCTTCAAGCAGGGGCTGACTTTTCAACGGCTCAGTAGCCAGATGCATGGTTTTAAGGCTCGCTCGAGTCTAATATGGGAAGCAGATGCGACTCACCCGCTCGAGTCTAATATGTGAAGCAGATGCGAACCCTAGTCGGCTTGGACTCAGTAGGACCAATCTGGTCGGGTAGCTCGAACGAGGGATGACCAGAAATCTGAGAAAAGTCATGGTAACAATTTCCACATTGGACGAAAAAAAAAGGGTCCAAAGATCGCAGGGTTAGGCTTCTCCAATGAAGGGAATCTTGGACTGTCCCCCATCCATCATGGAATCTGCAAGATCAACGGTGTAGATCACCAGATGATGGCTCTTCATTACAGAAGACACCTCAGCCAAAGATCAACGGTGTAATTATATTCCTCGCTGTCTGTAGCAATAAGGGGCCCTCCATGCTCACCTTAGAATCCCATTTAACGGTGATCATTGCATTGTAGAACGGCCCCACTCTGTTTATGGTTGATAAATGAACGTTGTTTATTTTATTTTATTTTATTTTTTTAATTATCTAAATGTGATATTATGAATAACTTACCTCAATGCAATGAATGGAAGCGGATTGCGCATTGAGCAATTCTGTGGGGCCCACCATGATGTATGTCTTATCCATGTCATCCATCTGACCAAAATCGTAGCATATCCAAAGCTCAACTGGACCACACCACAGGAAAAAGTGTGAATTAAAGCTTGCCATTGAAATTTTTGATCAAGCTGATATTTGTATTTTCCCTTCATCCAGGTCTGTATGACCTTCCGAACAGGTTAGATAACCAAAAAAGCACTGTGGTCCCTAGGAAGGTTTCAACGGTGGACATCATTATTCCCACTGTTTCCTGTGGTGTGGCTCACTTGAGCTTTGGTTATGCTTCAATTTTGGTCTTGTGCCCTAAAATGAGCTAAGCTTTGGTTATGCTTCAATTTTGGTCTTGTGCCCTAAAATGAGCTGAAGAAATGGATGTACAGCGTGGATAATACACATACATCTACGGTGGGCCCCACAGAGTTTACTCAGAATGCTATAGCGTACTGAGTTAGTGCGCAATGAGTTAGTACGCTACAGCGTACTGAGAAATTACGCAATCCGCTTCCGCAATAACTGCAGCCATAAGCTTATCGTGGCCGTTCACGCATAGGTTAACAATACGGCCCAATATAAGTAATCTGGGCCCGAGGCCGAGACAGACCGTGTATCATCCTGACCCTCGGCCCGAGCATTTTAGAAGCCCACCATCTCAAGCCCAGCCTTCTTCCGGCGTCTCAACCTCGAGCTTGATTAACAGCCCGTTTCACATCAGTGGAAAGGGATGATTAAGCTTTTCTTTAGTGTGTTTGGTTGCACCAAATATCATGAAATTTCGTAATATTGGGTGTTACCATGCGGCCTTGGCCTAGACCCGAACCCGACCCGAGCCATACCCGAGTATCCCAACAGCCCTTAATCGTTAGACCCGAACTGGCCTAATTAAACCATACCCGTATATCCGAACGGGCCTCGATCACTATATCTGTTCTGACCCGATTTATAAGCAGGTTTGAAAGTTCATGCCAGTTCACGAGTCTATGACGGTGGACCCACACGTAATCAAGTACCATCTACTGTGGGGCCCAGCCCCGAAATTCCAGCAAGTTGCCTGGGCCCAGAAATGCTGTTACGACGACTGTTTTGATCGGTATGATAGTCCACGACGCTACCATAGAAGCCTTTGGAAGGATGGTTTGCATGGTCCCTGTACATGTACCTGTTAGTCAAATATTCAAACCCGATCATCGCCGATCGTGTTAATCTCAGCCGTAGGATTTCAAGATCCGATGGTCTAGGACTTCCAGTCAAGTCTTGTTTGACGACTGAACATCGAACGTAGAAATAGGCCACACGTTTCTTGTGGAGCTTGAAAAGTCTAGTGATGGCTGCCGTTAGACTTTGGTAGTCTGGCAGAGTATGATAAAACATAGGCAGGCACATTGCCAATGCACACGTGGCACATATCTAGAAATCGAAGCTGTTCAAATACTGGGGATCACCGTACAAGGATCATAACCCGAAATTCACTTGAAAAAAAGTCAATATGAGTGTGTGATTGGTGGCCAAAAAATGGACGGCCAATGTGGACTTAATGGTCTGGATTTTCAGGGAACACATGTAGGATTTCGCAATCAAATCCTTTTGATTGTATGATTAATTTCCAGTGGGGCCCAAGATATGGACAGTTTGAAATGCCGTGTGTTATGTTACCTTCACAACAATACTGTGGCAGCTAGCACGTGAACGGTCATACTCAGCCAGCTGCATGAACGGTAACGCTCTAATAACTCCAGTGACCACCCTTTTGAGGAGGGAGCGGATTAGCTGAGACCCCGGATTCCACCGAGGTGGGTGGGACCCCTGACTCTGGGGACACTGTGATGTGTGTGACTATATCCATGCCGTCCATCCGTATTGAAAGTTCATTTTATGGCATGATGCAAAAAATGAATCAGCTCCAAATCTCAGATGGGCCATAGTACAAGAAACAGTGGTGATTGACCATTAAAAACTTCCTGTGGGCCACAAAAGCTTTGGATCAAGATGATATTTATGTGGTCTCTTCATTTAGGTATTTGTGGCCTTATCAAAAGGTTAGATGGAAAATAAACATTCCATTGGAATCCATGAAGTTTTCAATGGTAGAGATTCAATCACGACTGTTTCTGTAGTGTGGTCTACCTAAGCTTTGAGTATGCTTCATTTTTGAGATCATGCACTAAAATCAGCTTTCAAAATGGTTGGACGGTGTGGATTTAATACACATACATTACTGTGAGTTCCACAGTCAGGGTCCCACCCACCTCGGTGGATCCGGGGTCTCACCTAAACCGCTCCCGGTTTTCATAGCAAACGTGATAAGATAGTAATAATTATTTACGGGAATTGAAAAAATAAAAAGACCCTTAAGCTCACGGAGCACACCCCATGAAATAGTGGGGATGGTGAGGTCCACTGTTGAGAACTTTCTAGGACCACTGTTATGTTTATTAGCTATCTAACCTGTCCATGGGTTTTTCAGACCTTGATGAAATGAAAATACAAATATCAACTTGATCCAAAACTACCTTGTCTCTAGGAAGTTTTCAACAGTAGACATGCAATCTCCACTATTTTCTATGGTGCGGGCCTCATTTTTGGGTTCATGCTATAAAATGAGCGGGCAAAATAGAAGAACCGCCCCAAAAGAATCATATCACAGGCATCATATCCCTGGCGGGTCGCAGGGGGCCGGTTTGGCCCAGACTTTGGGGTGTTTGGCTTGGCTGGCCTTATTCAAAATTTTATTTTGCTGGTACTATGACATTATGGGGTGACGACTTGGCTGTGACTCAGGAACCATCAATGTGGGTGAGATCCTGACAATAAGACCCTTCACCGAACACCCACCATTAATATTTATTTACCATCAAACCGGTTGATAAAATGTTGCACATACCTGGATGAAAGGAATAGATCAATATCAGCTTGATTTAAAACTTTTGTGGCTCACACAGAGGTATCGTCCACATGAAATTTGTATTACTTCAGTTTTGGGTCCATGGCTTAAAATAAGCTGAAAAATAGATAAACGGCATCATCATACATTGCATATGTCGAAGTGGACCCTATGATCAAGGTCTCACCCACATCTCGGAGTTGCAGCCAAGTCGCCCTTGACACTCCGGCAGGTGTGCAGCGGTGAACACACAGGAGCTACGAAATTGCGTACGCCACTTGGCTGCGATCTCCAAACCAGCGGTGTGGGTGGGACCTTACTGTGGGACCCACCTCAATGCATGCACTGTATATCCATGCCATCTATCTGTTTTGCCATCTCATTTTAAGCTGCAGTCCCAAAAGTGAAGTAGATCCAAATCTCAGGAGGACCACACCTCATGAAATAATGGTCATTGAATGCCTACCATTTAAAATCTATCAGGGACGTTAATTTTCCATCCAACCTTTTGATAAGGTCATCCAAAACTTTTGTGGCTGACGAAAAGTTTTTAACGGTCAATGACCACTGTTTCTTGTGATGTGGTCCACCTGAGATTTGGACCTACTTCATTTTTGGGACCATAGTCTAAAATTAGCTGAAAAAAACGGCTACACGTATGGTGCAGATATGCAACACATACATCAAGGTGGGCCCATGGTCATGGTCTCACCCACATCGCTGTCGCATCCGGAAATTACAAACCTAACAAATTAGTAACTTATATCAACCGTCTAAATGATCTGCCTCACTTTAGATGGCTATGAAACAAAACTTGCACTAGTTTTATCATTAACTAAGGATTGATGGACATTTATTGGACCATCCAATTGAAAAAATATCCAATGGTCCAAACTCTAGAAACAAGTGTCTTGATTCAAAGGTTTTTAAGAACATTCAACAGATCCGATTCTGACATGACGACTTATCTACAATGGGTTCTACCATTTGAATGGTACAATTGGAGTAAGCGTGGCCACGTGTTCAATTCTACGTCTGCGCCCATGTTCAGACATCCTGTCAAGTATGTGAATTTCCCGGAACGCAGTCCCATGCAAGAAAAACTATTTGGGTCCGACCACAATGTTTCTGCAAATTTTCAGGAACGCAGTCTCATGTGAATTTTCTGTCATTAATTATTAGATACATGATCACAACATATTATTGGTCCATGAAGGTGTGTAAATAATGGGATGCGGATTGCGCCTTGCCCCTGCCTTTGGGCAGACCTGTGGAGGGTCTGTCCGTGCAGACCTGTAGAGGAGCCCGCATTGATGTATTAGTCTATCCACTCCGTCTACTAATTTTTAAATATTATTTGAAGGTATGACTCTAAAAAGGAGGAAGATCCCATGCTTAAGTGGGCCACACTGTTTGGTGTGGCCCACTTAAGCATGGGATCTTCCTCCTTTTTAGAGTCATACCTTCAAATAAGAGCTCACTGTTTGGTGTGGCCCACTTAAGCATGGGATCAACCTTGTTTTTAGATCCAAATTCTAGCATGATTTTATAAAATGGATGGACAGAATAGATAAACGGATGCATCACGGTGGGCCTCTCCACAGGTCTGCCCGGACACTATCCCTGTCCTAAAAAATGGGTGTAAACAGTAATCATCATTATGCATGGGTGAATTTAAAACAATGCAACCAAATTTTAATGGCCAGCATTCAACTTTAAGAATGTTAGGATTATCACTAAAGCGTGATTATGGGACAATATCTCATGTAACAAAAAAATAGACGCTTCAAATCATCTGACCATCTTCATGTGGGCCGGCCTCAGTACATGCACACTGGATCCTAAGTCACGGTGGATTCAAGAAATTATACACGTACTATGGATTAGCTCAAAGTAAACTGTCCAAACCAAGCTTACCAAAATTAAATTGATTGAACGACCTAATTAGTTTTGATTAGTGGACACTTGTTTGATGAATTTGATCCGTTGGCGCTGTTCTTCATTCCAACACTCCAAAGATCTAGCAATCCACGTCTTGAAAAATCAAATCAGTGTAAGGCTTTGTTTATGATCCATCTGAAATGGCCCACAGATTTTATTGCCTGAATATTGACAATTACATTGTTGATGTATTAAAGCTTTTCTCTTCACAAAAGCAACCTACGACGGTACAATCCCAATCAAGAACGTGGACTGAACACTCCATGTTATTGGGCTGTCTTGGTTTCCAAGTTGAACGGAGGCCCATTCTTTCATGCACATCCTAGAGGTGGAGCCCACACATTCTTATGCAATTTCGGCTGTTGATTATGGTTGCATCAAAGCACTAGATAAGGCATTATGAAGCAAGTACTAATTATAGACGTTGGTCTGGCTCCATGGACATCGACGTGGAAAAAATCAGGCCAATCATGGCCACTCAAAGCCATGATCTAAGTGCCGAAATGCAATGCTTCTATCGCTGAGCCATGCAAATCGGACCCAACCAATTTGGTACTTGTTAATATCTTTGCTTGCAATAAATAAAAAGAAATGATCACATACAATGTCTCATGTCCACTTAGACCATTTTTATTTCGTGCTAATGTGTCACTTAGGTGAACATCTGAGGTAGAACATACCATGAAGATCATCTAGAATTAGAATTGGAACAGTCCACTCATCAGGTTGGCTCCACACATAAGTTGAGTTAGTCAATTAGTTGTAGTCCACTCGTTATGATCCGGCCCTTCTATTGAATGGCTAAGATGTTATACATAAGTTACACATCAATGGAAAATAAGTATGCTGTAAGACAATCCTAATATTTGTCCATTCAATGCCTAGGGAAGTGGACAATATATGCCCTAGATTGTCCATCCCTCTCAAAAATTGGGTATGGCCTGGATGATCCTTATCTCCCGTTAATGTCAAGGAAAATGATAGTTTAATTATGTTGATCTTTGTGAGATCATTGATGATCAAAACCATCCATAATATGGGTCCCACCCTTTATTGCCAGTCCATCTCAAAAATCACTTGTTTGGATGATCCTAAGGGCCTGTTTGGATTGTAAGTTACTTAAGCTACTTATCAAATGAGTAACTTATCTTAGTTTCTACTTAATTAGCAAATAAGTATATTTGGCAAACAACATGCTTATCAACCAAAAAGTAGAAAAGCATGATTGTTTCCAACATTATTCCTCAAGTCTGTTTGGTCCCTACACATCCATCATCCATCATTTGGGGCAAACCTTTGATGTGGATTGTTCTTTGTGTGGGCCCCGCCTTTGATATGGGCAGTAAATCATGTGGGACCCACCTTGGATGTGGGCCATTTGCACCGTTCTTTATGTAGGGCCCACCTTTTATGTTAGTCATCTATCAAGTGGGCCCACCATCAATATCCACTGCCCATCATGTGGAGCCACCTTTAACGTGGATCATCCCAAATATAGGGCTCACCTCTAATGTGGGCCGTCCATCATGCAGGGCCCGCCTTGAATATGGGCCACTCATCATTAGGGCTGACCAATGGTGGGCGTCAATGACCACTGTTTCCTGAGGTGCGATCTATTTGAGATTGGATTTTGTTTCATTTTGGGGATGGACCAACAAGGGTGGACGGTGTGGATTTCATGTGCACAGCATGTGGCCACACTACCCAGTGGGCCACTCAAAACTAGTTGGAAAAACAGATGAATGGCACGAGGAAAACACATCAAGCTGGGCCCAGGGAAGTTTCAACGGTGTCATCACTATCACTGTTGCTTCCTGATGTAGGGTCCACTTGAGGTTTAGATCTGCCTCACATGCTAGCCCCACTCACATCCAAACTAGATGGACAGCACAGATCAAATATATTGCAGTGGTCCCAGCAAGCTGGATGGTTCAACATGGGCTGGGCAGTTGCCTTGCAAATTAGCACTTCTACAGTAACGGACAAGCTCCTCTTGTTTTGGTTGGTGGTGAAAAAGTAAAAAAGCAAAATAAAAATGCTGAAATACTTAACTAATTTTCAACAAATAAGTAATGATAATTATTTATTAACCAAATTAACTATCTCAAATAAGTAACTTAACTGCTGCCATCAGCAAGAAAAACAACTTCTTTGGTGGTTCCCAAACGGTCCCTAAATGTCCAATCAATATAGGAAAGTGGATGATCTATATTAATCACACTCCAAATGATTCAATAATTTCTCTCAACCATTCATCACGTGTATTCCACCTTGATGGTCCATTTCTGCAAAAAAAATTCTTTGGCCAGATGATCATAGTCATCCAATTAATGGCAAAGGAAAAGGAAATAGATGGTCCATATTGACCATGCTAGGAACATTTTATCATTGATTTAGAACCTCCATTATGTGGGTCTCACCTTTATTTACCCATTCCATTCAAGAAATCCGTTTGCTCGGATCTTAACCATCACAGTGCATCCAACCAGTAGAAATCTGAAAATTCCTTCTCTTTTTGGCAGATTGACTCTCTATTTTGGAAGTATTGAGATCTACATTGGGCGTTTGACTCTATTTCTCTTTAATAAAACCAGGAGTTAGGATCTTGATATGATAAATCTGAAGGTTTTAATGTCTGGCAATCCAAACAGCTCCTTGATTTTTCTATCAAACCTTTGCGAACCTCAGAAATGGAGGTAGACTGGCAAATGGGATGGACCTGATGAGGTAAAACCAAAAGTTTGAATAGGCCCGGACTAATAAGCCCAACCCAAGTCTTCCAAATCTGGGCCTGAGCTGCAGACTTCAGTCTGTTTTCTTTGAGTTAATATATGCCAATTGTACAATTTCTGAATGCCTGTATATCAAGTGTGATATGTAGCCCGAGTATCTGATAAGACCGAAATAGCCTACAGCACCTATTTTAAGGGACGCAGGTTTACTGAGAAAGCCTTCCGCAGGATGCGGAAGTTCCTGCGCAGGGATGCTAGATGGTGGGCCGAAAGCGTGAGGTTTGAACGTCCACAGTTGAAATATTTGTGGGGCCACAGAAGTTTTGAATTAGGCTAATATTTGTGTTTTCAGTTCATCTAATGGTGTAGATGGCATAAAAACATCACTGTGGACCCAGGGAGGTTTCAACTGTAGGAATTTCCCTATCCACCTTGTCCTTTAGTGCGGCCCACTTGAGTATTGGATATGGCTCATTTTCGTTCGCATGTCCTAAAATGATCTCACAAAACAGATGGATAAGGTGGATTTCTCACAAACATCACAGTGGGCCCCACCTAGGTTCCTAGTGCAGAACTTAATGCGAAGCAGGAAATCCGCAACTATTTTATTTTTTTTTTAATTTTATTTTATTGCAGGTTCCATAAGTATTGTAGGTTCCAGAAAGTCAAGGATAAAACCTGATGGATAAAGTTGATTTTACATGTACAGCATGATGGACCCCACAAGCTTGTTTGTTTTACTCGCAATTGGGAACCGAGATGTCTTTCGGTAAAAGAAATTGTGCTGTCTTTTGGTCTAATCGGTAACGAACCTGAATGACTTTCGTAGGTCCAATTCTACCTTCTTCTTTTTTTAAGTCCATTTGGACTTGTATAACAGAAACTAACTCCCAAGATATATGACATTCTTGAATATCCTTTCTTTTTCTGGTCTTCTCAACTGGAATCATAAATGGGTTGTCTTCCTTCATCACATAAACAATGATCAGCTGTACAACAGAGGAAGTGAGAGAAAATCAACGAGATGATCACAATGACAACAATCAAGCATTAATCAATACACAAAATAAGGTAATATGAATTTACGTGGGGATTTAGAAGTGAGAGAAAATCAACGAGATGATCACAAATGACAACGATCAAGCATTAATCAATACACAAAATAAGGTAATCCGAATTTACGTAGAAAAATCCCCTCACTGGTAAAAAATCATGGCACAAAGCAAATCCACTATGATATCAAAAGTTACAAGAGAACGAAGAAATATAAAACCCGGATCGAAGCCCCATAAGAAAAATCCTAAGCCCTCAAAGCTCTTTCTCTCACCATAGAACTCTCTCTCTCACAACCCTTACCAATCTAGGATACCTAATTCCTGTTTACACGCACTTAAATAGGCAATAAATTCGAATTAGAAACATCTTATGCAAAATCGTGTAAGATCGCGCAAACTGTATAACACAACACACCACCGTCGATTTATTGATCGATGGCCCCGGTTGATCGATCGGCCAACCTGGTCGATTGATCGCCCGACCCCCAAAACTATCCAAAGAGCTCACTATGTAAAGGATTCGTAAATGCGATTGATCGACCAACCTTGGTCGGTCGGTCGATCGATGGCCATGTCTCAACACAAATTTGAGTCACCAAATTCAATAATCTCCATCGTTAGAAAAATCTCCATGCTATACCTCGTCATACTCGACCGCACATTCTCCATCTTTATTTCGTCTTCATCATAGCTCCACCGCTTCTTGTGCCTCCACCGACTCTATCCTCGCACCTTCACACCCTTTGTCGCTCTTCTCATGTGGCCCTTGGGCATTTTCCATATACGAGCAACCGTGGATTCCACTGTCGATCCCACAACTCCATCGTGACTAGTGCTCCCGATTAACTTATAAAGATTGCTGCATTTCTGTGCTTTCATCATCACAAGTGCCTCCTTTGCCACTTTACAATACCAACGACAGCCGATGAACATGCACCCGATCGCCTCATGTGCACCAAGAGAGATCACATTTTTCTTCAGCTTAGGGACATGCCTCACATCTTCAAGGATTCGTTCGATCATATCGAATATCCTAATGTTCACTATACCAATACCCACCACCTTGCGAGCTTAGCCATTACCCAAGAACACTGATCAACCATCATACTCGCTATATGACATTAATAAACTCCAGTCAGGATATACGTGACATGATGCACCTAAATCCAAGAGCCACTCTCCATCGAGAGACCCCTTGCCGGATACAATCAGTACATCGCAAACATCATACTCATCATCTATGGCTTTTGTGGTATTAAACCCCTCTCTAGAAGAATCTTCATATTTCTCTTGCCTTGGCTTGGGATTCTGGATTCTGACAATCCCTCTTCACGTGCCTTTTTTCCCCACAATTCTAACACCTTACCTTGCTCTTCCTTTTACCATTGGATCTAAACTTTGATAAAAAAAAAGATCATTCATCCCGCTTAGAATTCCTTCTCCTCATAATCAGTGTTTCCGTAGAGAAACCCATATCACCGCTTTTCTTTCTCATCTCCTTCGACTGGAGGGTTGAGATAACGGTCTCAACACTCATGGTCTCCCTACCTGTGGACAACAAGTCCTTAAACGACTCATATGAAACAGCTGGAAAAGAATTCAACAGGATAAACGCTTAATCATCGTCTTTCATCGGTTCATCTACATCCATCAACTTGCAAACAAGCCTATTGAAATTGCTGACGTGACTCTCAACATCGGTCTCCTCCGTCATTCTTAGGTTGTACAACTGAAGCTTCAGATACAGATGATTCTCTAGAGATTTCTTCTCGCTCGTAAATATTCTCCAACTTCGTCCACATTTCAGTCACAGCCTTCTCCCTCATGACGTTATATAAGACCTTATTCGTTAGGCACAACTAGATTAAGACATTGACTTTTTCATCCATTTTCTTCCACTGTTCTTCCTTCACGGCCTCCGATCACTTTCCAAGGAGCGCATCTTGTAGCCCTTGCTGAACTAGAAGGCATTTCATTTTCACCTTCCAAAGTTCAAGATTATTTTTTTCTAGAATACTTCTCTATATTGAATCTCATGCTTGAAGCCATTGAAACCTCATCTCAGATTCTACATCCTAACAATAGCTCTGATACTACTTGTTGGGAAAACAATGATCGGCCACTCAACGGAAGAAGCGAGAGAAAATCAAACGAAATGATCACAATGGTAATGATCAAGCATTAATCAACACAAACAAAAAGGCAATCCAAATTTATATGGAAAAACCCCATCACGAGTAAAAAACCACGACATAAAGCGAATCTATTATGATATTAAAAGTTACAAGAGAATAAAGAAACAAAAAACCAAGATATAAGCCGCACAAGAGAAATCCTGAGCCCTCAAAGCTCTTTCTCTCATCCCAGAACTCTCTCTCTTAACCCTTGACAACCTAGGATACCTAATTCCCGTTTACACCCACTTAAATAAGCAACAAACTCGAATTAGAAATATGTTATGCAAAACTGCGTAAGATCGCGCAAACTGTATAACGCAATGCACCATTGTCGATTGATCAATAGCCTCGGTCGATTGATCAACCAATCACCCGACTATAAAATTGTCCAAAGAGCTCGCCGTGTAAAGATCTGTAATTGCGATTAATCGACCAATGGCCTTGTCTCAACACAAATCTGAGTCACCAATTCCAACAACCTCTACTTCTAGTCACCAAACCGATCCAAAGTATATTTTGGTAAAAAAATTTGAACCGTCTTTTGGAAAAAAAAAGAAGAAGTTCATGACGGGTTTAAGAGTTTAAATATGGAAACCATATTTAATATTTAGATAATATAAATTTAGGAGTTGCTTTTTCCCCAAAATTCCTTAGAAGCTAGCAATTTACCAAACAATGCTACGATGAAACAGGACTCCTGGTAGATACTTTTGGGGTGAAAGTATCAAAATGCCCTCATATAATTTTTCTCTAACACACAGTGAAGTCGAGATTTGTGGGGCCCGTGTGGCATGTGAATGGTCCTTCTGATAATCATGGTTTGGTGCATTTGTTGGACGGTTGGATGGTAGACATAAATATCCAGAACCCCCCACAATTATCAAATCATTACCTTTTTAATAGGTGAAAAAAAAAACTAAAAAGATGGTGTTTGGGTTCTTTCCCTCCTCCAAAGTCACCGCTCTGTAAATTGAATATATAGAGGCATTATTTCGTAAAATCTGAAAAAAGAAAAGAAAAGAATTTATTTATTATTTTTTCAAAAGAAAATCTATTAAATATCGATCCACACCTTTCACATACACTAAATCGACCCCCCATCACTTGTGGGGCCACTCAAGCGAACCCCATCACTTCTTGAGCCAACCTCATCAACGGCTCCAAAGCATTGGCCGCGAACTTCCTAGCAAACAAAGTGCAAGTCCTAGTGACCATCCCATTATACATACACTCCTTCCCATTTCTCATCCGCTCCAAGAGCTCAACCGTCACATTAATTCCAGCAAACCTGGCCGGGTGGGGCCCACGCTTAGACCAGTCAACCCAAGTCAAAGTCCTGTTTGAATTCCTCGCGCCAAGATTCAAACCCACGTACGTTGGTAAGTAGTGCTCATCAACAAAGCACGGTGGGTGGCAATGCTTCTCGAAGACCGGATATATCCGACGGTCGGAGATGATGTCTAACACGAGCTTGCGATCCATCTCGAACCACTGAGAGCCCTTCCGCCAATGATCGAGCTTGATGGGTGGATTCATGCTCTTGTTGTAGCGGCCTCGTCCGTCGCGGCCAGGATCGTCGTAGCACTCCACGAAGGTCTGATTAGAGTTGATGAGGTAGGAGTAGACGGTGGAGAAGTTGAAGAGGGGAATGCATGCTTCGGAGAGGAGGATGAAACGTTCGTTTGAGAAATCGAGGAGAGCGTTTGCTAGGAGGCGCCTCTCTGCTTCTATCATGTCGAACTTCCCCCATTGCACCTCCTGCAACATACAAGGAGTGTAAATACATAATAGTTTAAAAAAATAATAATAAATAAATAGACTCGATTGGATGAGTTGAAGCCAGTCGAATCAACTAAAAAACTCAAAAGAGTTTCTCCATGACTAGAACAATTTTTTTCTTGGGTTTTTTTTTAATACATATTTAATATTTAGGAATACAAATAATATATGAATGAGTTTTGCCTATTCAAGTTTACTTTTTATTGACTTCTGTTGAGTTATTTGTTAGAGTTTTGTGAGTTTTCCAATTTGAATCAAGTGTTTTCTTTTAATTTTTTTAATTTTTTTTATTCAAATTTTAACCAAGTCATGCCCAAATTGGGCTAGTGGAGTTTTATTTATGTATTTATTATTATTATTATTATGGTTTTTTGGGTTTTACTAACATCTTCATGAAGTGAGGGCATTAGCAATGTCCCTGGAGCTTTTAAATGGCACATGGGATGACCCATTGCCTATTTAAATCATCCATTCATTCACACAGCTAGGGGTAGGCCATGGTGCAAAAATAATGTGTTAGATTATCCTAAAGCATCTAATCAACAGCATAAAAAATGGCGAGTTAAGATTTGAGTAGATAAACAAAATTGGCATTCAATTTGAAGATAGATCCCACTTTGTATTATTTAGAAGACCCAAGTAGCACTTTAGTTTGACTAATATTCTAACCATGTGATACATGTCTCATAAAAAAAAATAGATCATTGTAATGAATTGGCCTCATTCATATGATTAACATTATCCAATCATTATCATATTCTTACATCTTGGCTTGCTCCAATTGATTATGGTGAATTAATGATTAGTCATGCCTTATGTCATTTAAAAACTTTGGGAACATTGCTAGAGTCCTATAAAGTGAGGATCGGTAGTAGTAACCCCTATTTGCTTAGATTTTAAATTATGGATAAGATGGCATTGGCTGGAGCGGGTAGTAGCTATCTCTCTACAGAAGTGACATCACCAAGTTCTGTAGGCCTCATCATAATGATTGCATTGTATCCACACTGTCCATTCATTTGGAGAGATCATTTTAGGGTATGCGACAAAAAATTAGATAGATCTAAACCTCAAGTGGACTCCATTATATAAAACAGTGGGTACAGTGACACCCATTGTTGAAACCTTCCTAAGCCCACCATGATGTTTATTTGAGATCCAATTTGTTCATAAGTTCACACATACATGGACAAAGGGTAAACACAAATATTAGATTGATCGAAAACTTCTATGGCCCACAAGAAGTTTTTAATAGTAGGCGTTCAATCCCCCACTATTTTCTATGGTGGGGTACACTTGAGCTTTAGATTTGCCTAACTTTTTGGATCATGCCCTAAAAATGATCTCTCCAAATGGATGGATGGTGTGGATAGAACATATACATCATGGTGGGGCCCACAAAACTTGGTGACATCACTTCAGTAGCGAGATAGATATTAAAGCGTCAGTGGTTAATCCGCATCCGGCTACAGCATGGTGTAGAGCAGGCTGCAGACATTTTCATGGCCAAGATGGATCAAAGGAAGCTCAATTGAAGATGGAAGTAATCCGAGCTGTCAAGACCGTAAAACAATTGCATCTCGCAATCGAAGATGAGTTATGGGACGTATAATATATGATTTTGGGGTAGCTTGAGCTACTTAAGCCAACCAATGCTGGGTTGCCAATGACGTATTTGCGAGATTCAATCAAATTGTCAGTTATAAACTTAGTTTCATTTTGTTTTACTATAAATAGTAAGTCTTAAATTGAGTACAACTTTTGATATTTTGAGTTTTAGAAGTTGTGCCCAACATGAAAATGACTTGGAAAACTTGAAGAATAGTGTGGTCAGGCTGGATTGGGAACTTATGCCCAAAACCATGAAGTTTAGTAGGAATAGGAGTTGTCTGTAAATAGTAAATTTACTTTTTATATTAAGTTACGTTTTTTTATGGTGTTTTAGTTAGAGTTTTACTTTGGAACTTCATCCCAAGGTTTAGTTTCTTATTTAAAACATTGTAATTCCTTTTTTAATTATAATCAAACAGTTATCTACAAATTTCTTACGAATTTTTCCAATTTTGTAATCTTTTCCCATGTGGATCTCAACGAATTCTTGAGGAGTCACCAAAAGCCTTGAATCCTCAAGGTAGCTATAGGTGAAGGGGATGGGTGATCGATTGTGTTTTCTTACGGGGCCCTTCATTTTCACCTTACACAAAGAAATCAGCCGCAGATTGGGTACTACCCTGACAGAGATGGACGGGTCCTGTCAGGGCTTTGTGGGGTCAACCATGATATATGTTTTATCCAAGCCATTCATCCATTTGAAATATAATTTTAAGATATAAGCCTAAGGAGGCAGATCCAAGGCTCTAGTGGACCACACTAGAGAAAGCAGTGGTGACAATGACCACCACGGTTGAAACCTTTGTAGGGTCCACCATGATATTTATTTGCCATCCAACTTTTTCATAAGGTCACATGGACCTGGATGAAGGGAAAATATAAATATCAGCTTGGTCCAGAACTTTTGTGCCACCCCAAGAGGTTTTCAACGGTGGACTTTTAATTTCTCTCGATCTACCTCATTTTTGGGCTGATTACCGAAAATGATTTGTCAAAATGTAAGAACCGCGTGGATAAAACACACATACATCACTTTGGGCCCCACAGAGCCCCTGAAAGGACCGTCCATCTCTAGCTCGGTTCCATAAATTAGGTGGGCCACAACAACGCAAAGAATGTAAACTCATGCCGAAAAGCTCTAAGCTGGTGAAGTGTAGCCGCCCAAGCTTTAGATCAGCCTAATTTTAGAGTTTGGTGTAAATGATTAATGCTTAGATGGAATATCCAGAACATGGTGGGTTGGAGACATAAACCAATGGTTGCCATTTCCCTCCCAATTGTTACCTGTGTGTGGTCTACCTTAGTTCCGGATTGGACTGGTTTTTTTGCCCCAGGACCAAACATTGAGAGGCCCACCTGATGGATGGAATGGATGCCACACACAAAACAGCAGGTCGTACATAGTTCTGGTGTTGTTCCCACTGCGTGCAACCCGTGTTGCAGACGATTCCGGTCTCTCCCATGTTGACTAGAAACCATGCCGGCTTATATTACTTCAGCCTTTGAATCCGGGGGTCACTTCAGGGACCCAAACCTTTTACATGGCAGGTCTCAGTTTGATGTACAGAGTCGGGATCGTCTGTTCGCCCTCAACAAGATTTCTCTGTTTGCCTATCACCTGATTGGTCAGCACTGCTGTATTTAATGCAGGCAGGCTGAGCCAAACTAATCAGGGACAGGCAAACAAAAATTTTTTGTTGAATCTAAGCAGATAATCTGGATTCGTTGGACAGATATCAAATAAAAGCCATTAAGTTAGACTATTTCAGCCCTTTATGATATGGACGCTGTCAATGTAGACGGTCATCATGAAATTCACTTAATCGAAGGAATAAAATTCTCTACCCGAAAGTTTTTTTTCCCCAACTCTCATCCAAATGAGCTCCATCACATAAACAGTTTGGATCATTGGAAAGATTTTAAATCCAACAAATCTACAAGACCTTCCAGAGCTGCATATCAGCATCGCTCATCAGGTGCGGCTCAGATTTTAGATCATGTGGCGAAAAACGCAAACTGGCAGGTAGGTACAAGGATGAGTATGGCCCACCTAACATTTTGCTGACCTAAATTTTTTGTCACGTGATCTAGACCGTGCATCCCACTGCATGCTTAGATGTCCCATGCACGTGGCTGCCACATGGGTAGTTTGGTACAACTGACTTTTGGGCTACCAAACCGCAAAAGAAGATCCGTACGTAGTCAAAGGATAGGTTGGGGACCACCGCAACCTTCTACAGCTTTTGTACGAAGCAGATTGTACAACACCAGAGCTCCGTGAGGCCGACCGTTATTTATGTATAAAATCCACTCCGTCCATCATTTGGAAAAGCTCATTTTCACATAGAAACTAAGGTCGATCAAAAGCTTATGTAGGCCACACAACGGAACAACGTAAAAAATTCGCCTAAAAGCTTGAAATTTAATTGGTGTAGCCTACATGAGTTTTGGATCTTGATTATTTTTTACTGTCTATTAAAAATTCCAGGGCCCATCTTATGAACGGATTGGATAGAATATATAAAATAAGGTGACCTCAGGAATGTTGCTATGGTGGCTGTCCCCATCCCCATTGTTCCTTAAAGTGTGGCCCACCAGAGCTTTGGATCGACATAATTTTTTGTCTTAGTTTCTATGATAAGTTGTAACAACTGATGGACGAAGTGGATTTGATAAACACATCATGATGGCCCCTCAAATATCCATTGTTGCACACTCATGCTACAACACGGGTGCAAACGAATCAGCATGATATATTGGGCGCGTTTGCCACTGTTTGTTAAAAGTTGTGCATAGACATTCGAGGAGCATTGCTAAGCCTGCGGGGGCGGAGAGAAGTTGGCTAATGAGCGCGCCACCACATATGCTATTATGCGCACTAGTGTAATATCCAAGCCATCTATCGAAGGGACACCATTACGTGGAAAAACTCCAATCCAGAAAACTAGGCTAAACTTCAAAAGAGACTCAATGAATTTTGACCCACTCAGCAGCAATATGAGTCCTACATTTATTATTTATATTTTAGAGTTTTTGACATTCAACACTTTTTGTTTTTCTTACAGTGGTAATGTATAAAAAAAATAGAGAAAAAAAAAGCGGCCCCATCTCTTTTTTTTTTTATCTAGTCATAAAATAATTTGTCCTTAATTACTTCCATTAGATTAATTGTTAAAGAGAATTGTTGACCATTAAATTTGATAATTAACAAGATAAAAATATGCATTTGCCTTTGATTTTGTGAAGATGACAGAAATTTTCATTTGTCCCTTTGCAAATATGAAAAGGTTATGGGGCGGCATTTGGATGGTTTTGGTCTACCATGCATTTAAACTATCTAGATCAAGTGCCATGATGAGCCCTGATTAAACGATTTGGATCATTGGGTCATGTCGAGGCCCATAAAATCATTCAATTTGGATTTAGTCTAAAATGAAAATATCTTACCTATACAAAGTTAAGGATAAATGTACCATTTCATGATGTGATCAATAGTTAAATTTACCCATCAATTATCTTCTTTAATGGTCAACTTTATTAAAAGTTTATATATATATATATATATATATATATATATATATATATATATATATATATATATATATATATATATATATATATATATATATATATATATATATAAAGAAAGAATAAGAGAATTTACTTCACAATATTTATAATAAAAAAAAAAAGTAAAAGATTTCCTATGATATAGCAAAACAGGACCACGGTATGCGCCAAAAACTTTGTTAAAATAAGGTCTCAAAGTCCAACCCATTGGACCACATTCAGCAAATAACTTCAGCTTAGTGCATGTGACATCCAACCCTTTCCATATACTCAGCAGGTAGGCTACATCTTAGAAAACAATTTTTAGCCATTGATAAATTGCAAAATACAAGTTTAATCCACTCGATCAGTAGATGTGAATTGCACAAGGATAGGCTAGATTTGGCACACACATCAAAGGTTGGGTGGACAGTAACTTATAAATCTAAGCCGTTGAATTTAGACCTCTTTTAATATTAAATATTACTGAAAATTTCCAAAAACTTGTTTGAAAGCTCTCGAGGAACTACAACTAGTTTTTGAGTCGACTTGACTAGACTGGGTTTTGAGTTGACTCAATTCAACTTGGTTTTGGGTCTGAGTCGAGTTCCTGTGTTTTTAAAACCATGGGTGGGATCGTTGGACAATGTGCTGGTGATCCTAAGTCAAGACATGGCAAATGAATTAAGAAAAGTCCAAGAAACTGACCTTGCTAGGGATCCTCCTTCCATGGAAAACTGAATCCTCAGGTACCCGTTTGTTGAACGATGGATGTGGGTGCACGTATATTGAGTAGAGCCCTTCATTCCCTTTGAAGAACATTTCCCACAGAGGAGCCAGGCCCAGTGCACCCTTTGTCAAGAACATGAAGGCGATCTTTGGGGTCCGCTTGAATGGGAAATGACTCACTTTTGGGACCATCGATGCCCTCCATATCAACTCCTCGTCCGTCATGTTGTGCATGAGGGTGCGCGGCTTTAGGTAGTCTTTGAGTGCAATGTAACTACCAGTGATGGACCCATGTGACGCATAAGGTGGTGGTGGTGGTGGTGGTGGTGGTGGTGATGGTGGAGGTGGTGATGGTGGAGGTGATGGTGGTGGTGATTGTGGTGAGGAAATGAGATTGTAGACTTGGGGTGTTAGAAGATTAAAAGGGTTGTTTTTGAGATAGGAAGTTACTATGGTTCCTATCGTTAAGCCAATGCTAAAGAGAAGGAAATGAGAGAGCAGATTTGAAGGTTGTACATGGGATTTAAAGAGATTTGTAAAAGAGGATGATGGAAATTCTTGTTGTTTGTTCTTCATTTGAGAGAGAGAGAGAGAGAGAGAGAGAGAGAATTAATGAATGAACGAGGGGTCGACTTAGTTTTATAGAAAGGGACCTGGTTTTTATAGGAAGTGTCCATGAGTGGAAATTGAAAAACCTTGGAGGAGACTTTCACCCTCTCAACTGTCGAAAAAGAGCCCTACCAAGCGACTTGCGCCAGTTGACACTTGCCCACATAGTACCATTAGGTCTGAAGCTTGGGTTCGGGTCAACCGAACCCGGTTAACTCTACCCTTGTCAAGTTCTCGGTTGGGCTCAGATTGTAAAATGCGAACCAAATCTGAATTCGGGTCGGGTTTGAATTGAGATAATTCAGGTCGGGTTGGGAATAATCACATGTACTGAGGTGGGTTGTGTCGTGTTGGGTCAGGCACAGAGAGGACTTCAGGTTGGGCACCTCAGGTTCAAATTCAGGTTGGGCCGACTTATGGGTTGGGTCCTCTTGAGGTCGGGTTGACCTCCCACCTAGTTGCACCCCTAGGCACCGTGTGCAAGATCTGAGCCATTCATCAGTGGGGACCCGTTGTGCACCCCAAACCCTCCCAACATCAAGCGACTACACTAGTCCACCTTCAACGTGCAAATGTGGCTGATGCACCAATCCGGCTGATTTTATGTCAAGCGCATACAGGGCAGGCACATCCAAGGTTAAAAGACTCAGTGACTCAGATCAAATCATTCAGCCCTGAGTCGAGTCCGGACTCATTCAAGTTGGGGTAACTCGGGGATGTGTATTGCAATACCAAACTGGATCAGGTATTAACTAATCCAAGTCCAACTCGTCCAAATCTTAAAATCATTGGGCCCATCTGATTAACAGTTGGGATCTTCTACACGTTACCTTACTGCCACATATGCCCTTCTTCTTTCTTAAGCCGTTGACATTGCATGGAAATGAAATTTATTTCAGGCCCAATATACTAGTCCACCAACTGCAGAAATGAATTCCTGGTCCTCTAATTGGGCCATGCATATTGATGATCAGAACCGTTCAAGAGGTAGACCATGGTCAAAGTATGAATATTTCACAAATAATCCTATCCATTCGATATATTTACAGATAAATCATAGCATAGTCAATGGTATGCAAAAAGGTCAATTTTTAAAATGGTTAGAATTACCTATTTAAAAAATGGACCGTCTGTGTGCATCCATGGTGGGTTTTGCGTTCTGAAGTGGGTCTTAAATTGGTCCCCCTGACCCACCTGCGGCACTTTGATTTCATTCATTAGACCGAGGGCTACCTTCATATCACCCAGTGTGTGAAAGAAACCTTATTGTAAGCCTTTGCGTCTTAACCAATCTATCACATGCATCCAATCAATCAAATGCATCTGATGCATGTGATAGATTACGTAAATTCCGTAAAGCCGTGTTTTATAAAGGAAAAAAGTTTGTTTGCGCCAACGGTGAGTGTGAATAGTAACGTATATTTCAAAAATGGACTTTAGAAAATTCGAATATGGGAATGCTGCTGGTTTGGTTGACCATCTTTAAATGGGGAAAGTAGATGTGAAGGCCCTAGCCCGACCCTAGTGTGGTTAATAGTCAAAATTAACGATCGACGATTTCCTTTAACGATCAAATCTAATGGAAGTTAAGCACAAAGTGTTTTATGAGAGGCTTTAACACAAAGTACCTACCCTCTTGCTATATGCAAATACACCCCCTTCATTTTGACTTTCCTTTAATAACAGCCTGCATTTTCCTCAAGTGGAAAACCACTATGTTATTACTCCCTCTAGAATGGAAAAGCTAACTATGATTGGGTTAGGGAAGGTTTTTTCAGAAATTATATTTCTACCTTCAGTTAAAGCACCAAATCTAACCCTGTTTTAACATTACCTAACATTTCTACCCTTCGTTTCTATCCTTCCTCCCTCTACTAAATTACCAATGATTTGATGGTCCACAATATAAATGGTTTAGATCCCACTTCAACCATCTAAAGATCCACATTATGAATTGTCCTAATCCCACCACAATCATATTTCAATCCAGCTAATTAATCTGAAATTGATAATGATGGGGTTTTCCTCCTTAGGTATGAAGGAGAGAGTGGTGCAGCCCGGGTGTGGTCGGGCCCTGATGGTCTGCTGATTGGGTGCCCGGTGCCCAGGTCAGGCGCCTGACCATATTGTTGGGGCGGTCGACCGAAATTAGGCAGTATTTTCTCTAAACTTTCTAGACAATTATTTGGTTGGGCGGGCGCCCGAGGCTTAGGGCCGAGCGCCCGACCATGTGCGGACTGCAAATCCGCAGTTTCCTATTTTAGCTCTAATTCCTCCGGTTCTCTATTTAAGAGGCTCCAAATTGGGATTAGGTAATCCCAATAGGTTGTTTACACGTCCAAGGAGAGAGAGAGAGAGAGAGAGAGAGAGAGAGAGAGAGATGAAGCTTATTGAAAGATGAGATTTTGCTTGTGAAGGTGATTCACGGTGCAATCGACATCTCGGCTCTTCACCGTCTTCGTGCTCAGTGAGATCTCTCAGTTTCTAATTCTCTTATTGTTTTATCCATCCTTGCGTGGGTGAAGAAGGTTAGATCCAAGCGGGTTGTACTTGTGATCGAGGTTATAACAGTTCTCTTTCATAGTGGATTATTGGTTTAGACTAGGTCCCGTGGTTTTTACCTCTTTGAGGGTTTTCCACGTAAAATTTTCTTGTGTCGTGTGGTTTATTTATTATTTTAATTTATTGCTTTATCATATCCTATAATTTAAGTAGTTTGGGGGGCGAGATCTTAAGGTTTTGTGAAATGCACCTAACAAAAGTGGTATCAGAGAGTTCAGGTTGTTTAAACGAAAGTGAGATCGGTTCTGAATTATGAAAGTTGGTTCATCAAGGATGATTAGCCTCAATGGGTCTAACTGGACTGTATGAAAGGCTAAGATGGAGGACTTGCTTTATTACAAGAACTTGTATGCTCTAATCTTGGGCATATTAGTGAAGATAAAAGATATGTCAGATGATAATTGGAAGAAGTTGGACCGGAAGGCGGTGGGGCTCATTAGACAATGGTTTGCTGATTCGGTGTTCCACCATGTATCTACGGAGACCTCAGCCACTAGTATATGACAAAAATTGCAAGAGTTGTATGAGACGAAGACAACCGACAATAAGATCTTCCCGATTAGAAGATTTGTAAATCTCAAGTTCAAGGATAATGGTTCTATGGTTGAGCACATGAATGAAGTCAGAAATATTGTGAACCAGCTCTCCGCTATGAAGATGGTCCTGGACGATGAACTATAGGCTTTGCTATTGCTTAGCTCATTGCCTGACAGTTGAAAGACATTAGTGGGTCTCTGAGTAACTCCGCACAAGATGAAAATATGTCAATGGAGCAGGTAATGGGTTGTCTCTTCAATGAGGAGACAAGGAGCAAGTCTTAAGGGTCTACTCAGCAAGAGGCCCTTGTGACATAAGATCGGGGGAGAGGAAAGAACAGAAAGGGCGGAAAAGCTTGAGATAAATCCAAAGGCAAGTCTAATGTTAGGAGAGATATTGAATATTAGAACTGTAGCAAAAAGGGCCATTATAAAAGTAGATATCATAAGAAAAATGATCAAAAAGGAAAATGGAAGGAAAAATGTGATGAATCAGACTATACTGTGGTCGCCTCTGGTGGCGACATTGTGGTCATTCTCTTAGTGGATCACAATGTTTGTCTCACGGCTGTGAATTAGGACACCGATTGGGTGATCGATTCAGGAATGTCGTTTCATGCAACTCCACGAAGGGATTTCTTCACAAGCTACAAGTAAGGCAGCTACGGTACAATGGAGATGAGGAACTCTGAAGTATCCCAGATTGTGAGAGTTGGTGATATTTGTGTGAGGACCGATGTTTGCTATATATTGGTTCTAAAAGATGTGAGATATATTCCTAACCTTCGCCTCAACTTGATGTCGACGGGAAGGTTGGATGTAGCCGGATATGAGAGTCGGTTTGTTGGTGGGCATTAGGAGCTCATCAAGGGTTCGATGATTATAGTAAGATGGAAAATGTGTTACACCCTATACAAGACATGTGTCAGCATATGCAAGGGTGAGTTGAACGCAGCGGAAGATTTAGTTACAGACCTGTGGCACAGATGGCTCAGCCACATGGGCGAGAAAAGGCTTCAACTACTAGCGAAGAAGCGCCTCCTTTCAGAGTTGGCAGGTATACCTCTCAAAACCTGTATTAATTGTTTATCAGGGAAACAACATAGAGTTTCTTTTATAAAAACTGTTTCTCATGTTAAGAAAATACATACATTAGATTTGGTTTATTCTGATGTTTGTGGTCTTATAAAGACAAAATCCTTGGGTGGGGCATTGTATTTTGTAACGTTTATAGACAATGCATCTAGGAGGGTTTGGGTTTATGCTTTGAAATCCAAGGACGAGGTCTTTGGTGTGTTTAAAATGTTTCATGCCATGGTCGAGAGAGAGAGACATATAGATCATTAAAGTGCATCTGCACTAACAATGGTGGTGAATACATAGGGGTCTTTCATGAGTATTGCAAGTCCCTAGGTATACGGCATGAACAGAAGGTGCCCAAGACCCCCTAGCACAATGGTGCATTTGAACGAATAAATTGTACCATTGTAGAAAGAATCAAATGCATGTTATCCCATGAGAAATTGCCCAAGATGTTCTGGGGAGAAGCAATGCACACGGTGGTGTATTTGATAAACAGGTCTCCATCAATCCCATTGAATGTAGAAGTACCTAAGAAGGTGTGGACTGGACGTGATCCTTCGTACAGTCATCTCAGGGTATTTGGATGCAGGACATCCGTTCATGTACCAAAAGACGAGAAGTCCAAGCTCGATACGAAGATTGTTCTTGGGGTTCGGTGATGAAAAATTCAGTTACAGATTGTGGAATCCGACCGAGAAGAAGCTCGTCAGGAGCAAAGATGTGGTTTTCATTGAAGATCAGTGTATAGAAGACATTGGAAAGTCAGAGAAGACCAGCCTAGTTCAGGTGAGCTAGATGACATGGATCCAGTTACTCCTCCCATAGTGCCTGATGACAGGGGAGTACAACAAAATGCAAAGGACGTGGGAGTTCCTACAGAAGATGGACTGGGGGAGCAGCCCCCACTTAATCCACCTATTGAGCCACAAGTGAAGAGGACATCAAGGGACAGACACCCATCCAAGAGGTATTCGCCGCATGAGTACATTACGCTTACCGATGGGGGAGAGCCAGATGATTACTCTGAGGCCCTAGCTAACATGTATAAGGGGGAGTAGTTGAAAGCTATGCAAGAGGAGATGGAATCTTTGCATAAGAACCATACCTATGATATGATGAAATTTTCTAAGGGCAAGAAAGCTTTGAACAACAAGTGGGTGTTCAAAAAGAAGATTAAGAAGAAAAATTCATAGACGAGGTTCAAGGCCAGACTTATGGTGAAAGGTTTTGGTAAGAGGAAAGGTATAGACTTCGAGGAGATATTCTCACCAGTGGTGAAGATGACATCCATACAGATGTTACTTGGGTTGGCGGCTAGCATGAATCTGAAGATAGAGCAGTTAGATATTAGAAATGCTTTCCCCTATGATGACCTGGAAGAAGAGATCTATATGCGCCAACCAAAGGGGTTCGAAGTCAAGGGCAAAGAGCATATAGTGTGTAGGCTTAGGAAGAGCTTGTATGGGCTGAAACAAGCTCCGAGGCAATGGTACAAGAAGTTTGACTCGTTCATGTTAAAGCATGGATATGAAATAACGGAGTCGGACCACTGTGTGTTCACACGTAAGTTCTCAGATGGTGATTTCTTAGTTCTGCTATTATACGTTAATGACATGCTCATTATGGAAAAAAAACATCAAGAAGATTGACAGGTTGAAACAAGAGTTGGGCAAGTCGTTTACGTTAAAAGACTTAGGCCCAGCTAGACAGATTCTAGAAATGGAGATAACCCATGATAGAAGCAGCGGAAAGCTTTAGTTGTCACAAGAGCAGTATATTGATAAAGTCCTAGAGTGGTTTAATATGAATGCGGTGAAGTCGGTTAGTACTCTACTAGATATTTACTTCAAATTGAGTGACAGGCAATGTCCCAAGACGAAGGCAGAGGTAGATGAGATGCAGAAGATACCCTACACCTCGGCGGTAGAAAGTTTGATGTATGTTATGGTGTGTATACGCTCAAACATAGCATATGCAGTTGGGGTTGTCAGTCGGTATTTTACCAATCCTGACAATGAACATTGGGCAGCAATGAAGTGGATACTACGGTATCTGAGGGGCTCATCCAGGCTGAGCCTATGCTATAGTGACATAAAACCTGTGTTAGTAGGCTACATAGATGCAGAGATGGCAGGTGACATAGACTCTATGAAGTCTACATCGGGGTTCATGTTCACGTTTGTAGGGGGAGCGGTCTCTTGGCAGAGCAAGCTATAGAAGTTCGTAGCATTATCGACGACAGAGGCCAAGTACATCGCGGTCACAGGCATGTAAGGAGATGCTTTGGATGAAGAGGTTCCTACTAGAACTCAGCCTGAAGTAGGAGCAGTACATGGTCTATTGTGATAGCCAGAGTATGATACACTTGAGCAAGAATCCAAGTCAGCATTCCAAGTTGAAGCACATAGAGATTCGATATCATTGGATCATGAATACTTTAAAATAGAATCTGTTACAGCTTGAGAAGGTCCACACGGATGATAACGAGTCAGACATGATGACCAAGGCTTTACTCAAGGGCAAGTTTGAGGTTTGTAGAAGCCTGGCTAGATTGAAGAAGGCAGATTCCTCCTAAGTCGGAAAGGGAGAGATTTGATGTGGTTTTCCTCCTCAGGTGTAGATAAGAAAGTGGAGTAGCTCAGGTGTGGTCGAGTGCCCGACCGGTTTTGGCTGGGCAACCAAAATTCACTCGGAAAGACAGAAAGTCATTAGACTGTTTTTGGAACAGTTGGGCGCCCGATGGTCTGCTGACCGAGCGCCCGACCATGTTGGGGCAAGCGAACGAAATTAGGCAGTATTTTCTCTAAACTTTACAGACAATTATTTGGTTGGGTGGGCTCCCGACAACTTAGGGTCGGGCGCCCGACCATGTGTGGACTGCGAATCCGCAGTTTCCTATTTTGACTCTAATTCCTTCAGTTCTCTATTTAAGAGGTTCCAAATCGGGATTAGGTAATCTCAATAGATGTTTACACGTCCAAGAGAGAGAGAGAGAGAGAGAGATAGAGAGAGAGAGAGAGAGAGAGCTTGTTGGAAGAGGAAGTTTTACTTGTGAAGGTGATTCACGGTGTAATCGACATCTCGGCTATTCAACGTCCTCGTGCTCGGTGAGATCTCTTAGTTTCTAGTTCTCTTATTGTTTATCCATCCCTGCGTGGGTGAAGAAAATTAGATCGAAGCGGGTTGTGCTTATGATCGAGGTTGTAACAGTTCTCTTTCATAGTGGATTGTTAGTCTGGACTAGGTCCCGTGGTTTTTACCTCTAAGAGGGTTTTCCATGTAAAATTCTCTTGTGTCATGTGGTTTATGATTTGATTTAGTTTATTGCTTTATCATTTCCCATAATTCAAGTAGTTTGGGGAGCGAGATCCTAAAGTTTTGTGAAACACACCCAACAGATAAGGCCTACATTGAAAACAGATCGGTCCCCATAAAATATGTTGAATGAATCTAATAATAATGCTAACCCATGCATATGATAAATGGTTCAATCTCACCACAACCATGTGTTGGTCCAGATGATTTGATGTTCATAGGGACCACAATAAAAGCTGTTCAAATCTAATTTTGCGGCCTTAGTATAGGCTGACATTAACAACAATTTGAATCTCACAATAATTGGAGGTCACTTGTGTAAATTTGACAAGCACCTATAATAAGGGCTACAACTCTTCTTCATATTGTACATGGGTGTGTGTCTATATATATATATATATATATATATATATATATATATATATATATATATATATATATAGAGAGAGAGAGAGAGAGAGAGAGAGAGAGAGAGAGGAAAGTGGTCACTTGTGCACCTGTTCTCACGAGAACTCGTGAGAACTTTTTGAAAACTCATCTCAAGTGAAATGCTCACCTGTGCACCAGTTCTTATGAGTTCTCATGAGAACTTTTTGAGAACTCATCTCAGGTGACATGAGTCCAAAATTTGGACCATCCACATGATGCAACACCCCGAGAAACCCCCAAAGCCCTACTATATTAAATTGTCCACAATAGTCTATAACAACTCTATCACAATTTGGCCACCAATGTTAACTATAAGGTGAATTTTGGTCGTGTATGGAAAACAAAAGGGGTAAAATGTAGACACAAAAGGGATTTGGTTGGCTTATCTCGAGAAAGGAGGGCGATACATGTCAAACCCTCTTAGAATAAATGCATTTGTTATAATAAATATGAAAATAGTTGTCTATAAGCAAATAAATGTCTAAATTTGATAGATCTAGAATGCAGGGAGTGCGGGTTAGATGAGGTGTATTATCAGAGGTAGGGTGAGGGGTCCATTTAATAATCGGGGTGAACTTTCGAATCCGAACTTGCTCCTTAGATCTAAGACCAGTTTATTACTGGGTTGGGTCCAATAACTCATCTGGTTTGTTGAATCCATTTGCACTGTGGTTCTTATGGCTCACCAAACCAGTCATCTAATTTAAACTAGGGCTACACATCAATTCGATTAATTCGATTTTGGATGAAATTGAAATTGAATTGATCTTAAATTTTCGAAATTGAAATTGAATTGATCTTAATTTTGAAATTTTGAATTGAAATTGATTTGACCCAATTTTTTTGGAATTGAATTGATAAATATTTTAATTCAATTCAATTCAATTTTTCACACATTTCAATTTGAAAACTTATAGGTTTTGTAGGTTTGGATTTTATAGTACCTCAAATGATAATATTAACAGAAATACTTCTAAAAACATATGCATAATAACTAGTCTATACATGAAAATTAGAAAGATCGTATTGATCCAAAGCTTTTGAGGCTCAAAAAATGTTTTTAATGGTTATTCATCACTCTTTCTCTTGGTATGGTCCACCTGAGATTTGATCTTCTTATAATTGGATTATGTCCTAAAATGAGATGTAAAATTAGATGGACGTAATGGATATACAAAAAAATATATCAAGGTAGGCCCCACACGGTAGGGGTAACACCCACTAAATTGTTACCAACGTAACACTTAATTCACTCTTTGGCAAACTTCAAATTGTACGTTTTTGTCGTACTGAGTAAACTTAGTTGGGCCTACTTTGAATGCATTTGGTTTACCACACTGTCCATTCATTTTGCCTCATTTTAGCCGCTGAGCCCAAAATTGAAGCATATCCGAAACTTGGGTGGACCATGCCACATGAAATAATAGGAATAATGATTTCCATCGTTGAAACCTTCCCAAGGCTCATCCAACTTGTTCATAAAATCAAGTGGACCTGTATGAATAAAAAACACAAATATCAGCTTGGTTCAAAACTTTTGTGGCCTACAATAATCTTTCAATGGTAGAGGTTCAATTCACATTGTTTCCTGTGGTGTGTGCCACTATACGCTTCATTTTTGGGCTTGAGTCACAAAATTATCTTTTAAAGTGGATGAACGGAGTGGATAAAATGAATAAATCATCGTGGGCCCCACAGAGTTTACTCAGTACGCCAAGCGCATTGAGTTACTAAGTACGGGTCTTGGACTCTTGGGTGGACGCGGATATGTAGAAGGGTGCTTTCAAAGCTCTGTGGGCCCCACCATGGTGTATGTGTTTTATCTAGGCCCTCCATCCATTTTTCATATGATTCTAAAACATTATCCCAAAAGTAAGACATCCACATCTCAAGTGGACCACACCACAAGAAAACAATGGGGGATTGACGATTATTGTTGTAACTTTTGGGGGCCTTAGAAGTTTGGTATCAAGCTAATATTTGTTTTTTCCCTTTCTTAAGGACTATGTGACCTTATCAACAGGTTGGATGGAAAATAAACATTACAATGTGCCATAGGAAGAATTTAATGATGGACGTTCAATCCCCATTGTTTTGTTGTGGTGTGGTAATCTACGATATTTATCTTACTAATTTTTGAAAATTTTCCTTAAATTCGAATGTAAAAATGAATAGACAGCATAGATAAAACTCACTATGATGTATTTATTTCATCCATACCGTTTATATACATATTCGATTTGATTAATCGATTCAATTCGATATAAATCAATTCAATTTTCGTTTCAATTCGATTGATCAGAACTAAAAATTGAAATTGAATTTTTTCTTTTTTTAAAATATTGAATTGAATTGATCTTGGAGAACGATACGATTCGATCCAATTCAATCGATAAATTGATCATAAATTGAATTGTGTGCAGCCCTAATTTAAACTGAGCACAACTCGAATGCACAAAAAGGCTCATAGAGTCATAAACCTAGGATTTCTCACCTGGGGATGGGAATGGGCCTAGCGCTAGGGCTCGGGCTCCTAAATTTGGCTTGATGGCTGGTCCAATTAATGCTTGAAATCTAGCCCTGGAGTTTAGGCTGAGCCAGGCTGATCAATGGTGAATTGCCTGGCGGGTTAGTTCAGTCCAATCATCAAGTTAGCCACCATTAAAGGACAGTTTAAAGACACTTCTGAGCAATTCCCATTCACCATATAGCGACACCGGTTGGACCTCCATAGATGACGGATCAAAATAATACTTTCATTGAACTAATTTCAAACCGTTGATCATTCAAATCATTTTACTTATATAAGGATGGCCCAATAGGGCGAGAGTTAGGGTTTAGGGCACTAAAATGATGCTTTCATCCTTTGTAGAAATAAGAGAATTTTATTTTACCCCTATTCAAAAATGCTACCCACAACATTTAGATTGTTTTAATCTACCATTTAGATAGTTAGATAAAATGGCGTGGATGGTCCACCGCTGAATTTTTATTTTATTTTATTTATTTATTTATTTATTATTATTATTTTTTTTTATCATGCAGCTGTGTTGGGGCCTTACATAACCAAGCAATTTGGATCTTGCTCAAAATGAAAAAATTTCTTATCTGTATAGAGTTAAAGACTAAGTGTCATATGGCCAAAAGTCAAATTTAATGATCAATTACCATATTTAACGGTCAACTCTAACGAAGTTAACCATCGAATGTTTTATGAAGCGTATGAAAAAGGCCAAAGCTTATTTAACATTTAAAATATATATTAAATATTAAGACGAGCTAATTAAAAGAGACTTGGGTCTAGTTAATTCTCTCAAGTGGACTTGACCTGGCTAGACATTGAATCTAGTTGAGTTTGTGGGTCTTTGAACGGTGGCCTAAATATTTGCAAGCAGCTTTACCATGTGGAAGATATTTTCAAACACTCTTGTAGAGGATAGGCTTTGAACCATTAACCGGTCATGGTTCACATGTGATTTGTTTGGTCATTCTTGACCATCCATCTACTAGTAACCTTATTGTAAAAGGCATAAGAGCCGCATGGGACACCAAATCCTACTTGTTTGGCCCAAAGTGTGACATTTTGCAGCGACTAATCACACACGTGTGTGAGTAGAGAGGCCCCTATCATCATGGTTATGTGTTATGGCTTGAGCCCCTAAACTTGGCCAAAGGGCCTAGCCAATCTTAAAATCTAATTAGCTTAATGCCCGAGCTACCTAAGGCAAGGGTAAATGATTAATGGCCCGGTCTGGCTTGTTAACTTGATCCAACCATCAAGTGGGTCACTATTTGACACATGGAAGAGCATGAAAAGTAAAGAGCAAGATTCAACATTAAGCATGTAAAACCTTGAATCCACAAGAAATAAGAGAGAAAAAAACTCAAATAATTTTATTAAATAATGTTTAATGTGTTTTCTTTTTCGATTACACTATTAATAAAGAAAAAATAAATCCTTAATTTAAAATTACCCAAAATAGTAAAATTTTAACCCTGATCGAAAATTACCAAAAATAGTAAAACTCATATAAAGTCAAATTTGTCAAAAACAGAAAGTCCAGATAAACCTTATTAGAAGAATCCTAGCATGACCTGACCTGAAATGAAACTCGATGACGAGTTTTTTTTTTTTTTTTTTTTTTTTTTTTTTTTTTAAGTGGGGGAGTCTTATGTAGGGAGAGGATCTCCTAATAAATGGCAATGATCAACCACATTCCTATCACAAATAGACCAGAAAAAGATCAAGGAAAAATAGTTGAAATTCAACAGATTTTGGATTCCTAACGGATTTGGGCCTTTGACAATGTCAGTCACCCGACGATCCTTCATTGGGTGCCGACGACACACGAAAAGTTGTGTAGATTTGCGCGAATTTTACATATTTGTTTTATTTTTTCAATTGGAACTCTTTTCTTACGCAAGTGTCTTTTCGAGGGTTAGTTTTCTTTATAAATAGTTGTTTAAACTCATTTTGTAATTATTTATCTTTATTATTAATATAAAAAAAAAATCGATTTTCATCTTGTCGATTCGAGAAAGGTTTTTGTGGATTTGAGATATCCCTTGTAGATTTGAGGAAGTTCAAATTGAAGATTTTCAAAAGCTCTATGGATT
This sequence comes from Liriodendron chinense, assembly GCA_003013855.2. Taxonomy (NCBI): domain Eukaryota; kingdom Viridiplantae; phylum Streptophyta; class Magnoliopsida; order Magnoliales; family Magnoliaceae; genus Liriodendron; species Liriodendron chinense. The sequence goes on along the minus strand of ML058326.1, from coordinate 2,680,639 downwards.
TAGAATATTTATCAGTGAATGCAATGATGATCGTGCTCACCACATCTATGCCTGCACCACTATTACACAAAAGAATTCATGATGGGGGGAAGGAAAATGGTAAAAAATAGATCTAAAATAATTTTAAACCTTTCATCGTGTCACTCGTTTCTTTACAGGGTTGGTCTCGTAGGGCTAGGCCAGGACCAATGCCATGGCTTAGGCGACCTCAGCCTTAGGCGACTAGGGCTGTGCTTGGCCTAACTTGGGTCCGGCCTTTTCCCCCTATTGCCACTCCCGTACCCGCAAGAGTCAAGACGTTTATCTTGAGGAGCCATTGCATGGCTAATCAATAAAAAGGCCCTACATGGATGCATGGACCGCAGTAGATGGACAGGATCTAAATATCAAGATTTATTGGAAAATCCTGTCCTTTGGATTAAAGGCCTTGGAACATCTCATTTAGACTTAAGCCAAAACTGGTGTCCCACTCAATTGCATGCCCCTACCAGTTGGTTGTTTGATTTGCAGTTTTCAACGTATATTGTGATCAGAACCACTCATTCAGTGGACCCCAGATGGAAGGTGTGTTGTAAATATCACACTAATTGCAGAATTCTAATTTTTCTATTGGAGGCCAGTCGATAGACGGTTATGATTGTCTGGCAGGTGTTTTTTGAGCCATGGCTTGCCACCACACAGTCATGGTGGGGCCCACTGTTTTCCTGTGGTGTGGTCCACCTGAGATTTGAATCTGTCTCATTTTTTGACTCGTGCCTTATAATAAGATGGAAAAATGGATGGACGGCGTGGATAAAACACATACATCATGGTGGGGCCCACGGAGATTTGAAACCACCTCTTATGCTAGTCCCAGTGGGACTAGCTGATCCGCGCCCCACTACAACAGTTGTAAGAAATTCGCGTTCCTAGATGTGCACGCATCCATGCAACGTGCGGTAGCGTGTGTATTCGTTATTTGTTTGTTTGGACCTGTCACACCTCATGCATCGGACAACTTAAAATACTCACTACTCAATCTAGGTACACGTGGACACATATAGGGGGGCGCGGATTGGCTAGTGGTCTTTGCTATGTGGGCCTCACCATGATGTATGTGTTTCATCCACGCCGTCCATCCATATTTCCATGTCATTTTATGGTATGAGACTAAAAATGAGGTAGATCGAAATATCAAGTGGACCACATCACAGAAAATAGTGGTGATTGAGCGCCCACCATTAAAAACTTCTTGTGGCCCATAAAAGTTTTGGATGAATCTGATATTTGTTTTTTCCCTTCATACAGGTCTGTATGGCCTAATCAACAGGTTGGATGTCAAATAAATATTATAGTGAGCCCTAGGATGTTTTTAATGGTGGATATTCAATCTCTACTGTTTTCCTGTGGTGTGGTCCACCTGAGATTTAGATCTGCCTCATTTTTGGTATCATGCCCTAAAATGATCTGGAAAAATGGATGGACGGCATGGATAAAATACATACATCATGACGGGACCCACAGAGCACCAACCACTAGCCACCCGGCTAGTGGCACGGTCACTAGCCAAACCGCGTCCCATATACGGAAGCCCGACAACTCACTTGCTGATAGGCCGTATGCCGAAAAAACTCAAGCCAGTCAGATGATCCTAGCCACTGATCGGAAGAATTTTGCCCGTCGAATGCTGACCACTGGTTGGAATAATTGCCCAATTGTAATGCTCAAAAACCGTCCAATCGGTTAGAGGGTGACACAACAGCTCGCGTGATTTGGTGGCACACGTGTCATTGAATAACCACGTGTGAGATCCAAGCCATTCGTTGGTTGGGACTACACCTGGCAGAAAAAATAAATAAATAACTAAAAATCAGGTCACTACCCTCATCTTCTACTGACACAGGAAAAGACGTGATTAGATCAGTCATAACCTTCTCAAAAGGATAAATACATTGAATTGCAAAAGAATTCTTGAATCACAAAAGAAAATTAGTAAAAATTAGAGATTTATTAAGTAATATAAAATTTAAATTAATAAAAATGAGTCTTAATAACCTAATATAACTCTAAAAAAAAATCCTAAGAAGCAATAAGAGAGTTTTAAATGAAAAAGGAAACAAACGATGCAAGTTCAGAAATTTATGCAATTTCCCGTAGATCCGTCGATTTGAATATCAACCTGTCGACCCAATCGTCCAACCTGTTGAAATAGATTTCAACCTATCTAAACTGATAGAAATTCTCCAGCAACCAATTGAAAATTTTCTTTGAGCTTTTTTCGGTCCATGTGTCATAGGAATGTGCTTGATCAACGTCCTACACCAGACCCCTCTACTTGAATAAAAAAATTCATCATCAAGTTCTTCTTCGAACTTAGTTTACGATCAAGTTTTTCAACGGACTTGTTTCACAATACATGTTTATGCTTGGGTGCTAACATTTATAATCTTTATGGTATTTTGGAATATGCTTCTCTAACTTCTTATAGACATCATCATGAATAATTGCAACCCGATCTGTCATATTATTCATGTTGTTGAAGACAAATTCAACTTGAGAAAGATCAATCTCATGTATAGGGAATAAGTTGTCAGGAATTTTGGTGAGTACGATCGCCTTGAAGGCTTGAACTCTTGCAATTCTGGCTTTACATCTTCTAGGATGTTCGCAGACCCTTTTTCTTTGTCCCTTATAATTAATGTAGTAGTCTCCTCCATCTCCTCATAATTTTATACCATCCTAAGATTTTTGTTGGTTTTACTTCTCTTTCCTTTTCTAATGCATCGATCTCTCTTGACCCATCAGATTCTTCGACAAGATCTCGAACAGTTACGAGAGACTGCCCCTTCACTTGAAAAGTATTGGGTTGGTTCTCCATTTCCACATGGACCACACATACCCCACTATTGAATTCGGCTACTTGTCATGACTCCGGCTAAACCAGATCGACTCTCACAAGAAAATAATAAGATTTCGCTACATAACCCCACACCAATTGACTATTACGTACGTCGACAATTTTGGAACTATTGGAAGAGTACCTAATCATCATCAATGTGTAGAAACTGTGCCTGCAACAATTGCTTCATCTGTTGCCACGTGTGGATTAGCGCCTACATCTATCCCATCCACTCGCGCTGAAGTTGTTCCCACAAAGTCGAAGCGCTGTCCTTTAACTTATAAGCCATGAACTTAACATTCTTCTCCTCAAGGATCTCCATGTAATCTAAGAAGCACTCGATCTCAAAATGCCAATCATTGAAGTAAAGTTGGCCATTAAAGCTAGGAAAATCAACCTTCCTCTTGAAGGCTCAATCAGCCCGATCAACCCAATTATGAATTCCAGTGCCCATCGGAGGTGAATCATTGCCACGAACACGGAGTTTTCCCATGGCCTCTACTATACAGTCAAAAGTAACTTTGGATGGCTTGCCAATTTTCCCATTGCGCCACCTTGAAAGCTGTCGTTGTTAGAGCATAATCTCCTATAGCACCATCCATAAGATTGTTACCAAACCTTCGTTAGAAGACATTATCTCGAGGGAAAACCTTGCTTTGATACCACTTGAAGCGAGGAAGGACGTGATGAGGTCAATCACCGTCTTCCTCAAATGATAAATACCTTAAATCCACAAGATGCTCTTGAATACATAAGAGAATTCTCGAATCCACGAGATAATTTGTAAAAACCAGAAATTTATTGAATAATATGAAGATTGAATGAATAAAAATGAGTCTTAATAATTTTATATAACCTTAAAAAAATCCTAGGAACACATTAAGAGAGTTCTAAATGAAAAAGGAAACAAACGATTCAAGTTCGAAAATTTCCGCAGATTCGCCAATCTGAGTATCAACCTGTCGACCTGATCTTTCGACTTATCAACCCGATCTTTTAACCTGTCAAACCTCAATTTCGACTTGCTTAAACTGGCAGAAATTGTCCAACAACCAATCTGGAATTTTTGGTAGAATTTCGATCAGTTGAACTTTATTAAGTTTTATTGATTTTCCTTGATCTTTTTCCGATCCATGTGTGATAGAAATATACTTGATCCACGTCCTACATCATCTAGGCAACAGAATGTTACGAGAAAAAAAGCGACAGTTTATAAATAAAAGGGGCCAAGGGTCCTTATTCATGCATGCATGAACCAACTAATGAACAACCAGCCAAAAGTTTTAAAGGGAACGTATACATTGGTTTTCACCCAAATAATGAAGGAAGGGTCAATATCTCCAGGTCTAAAATGATTTGAAAAAGTTGAAAAATGGATAGACAATGTTGATATAACACATATGTTAACGTCAGATTTTGTAACTGGATCCTCCGGACGTTCACCTTCTCTCCAATAGATACCTTCCTCCGCCGGACCTGAAAGAAGACAGAAAGCAACTAAGGGTGGCTGGCGTCCAGCCGTTAGCCCTCCGATGCTTAAGTCAGGCCGAAGCAAGAAGAAGAATAACCAGGCAAAAACAGGCCAGAGATTGAATATTGTGTACCTTTCTCTTAATGGAGTCACCTCTTTATATAGATCTGGAGCGACCCAATCTGTTACGTAAGATATTGAGATCCCGCTGATTTCGTGTACGATACCGAGATGCCGCTGATTTCGTGGGATAAGATCCTTATCCTTGGAGACGAGATCTAACCCGATGACTTATTTTGGCAATCACGTTCCTTGATAGCAATCCCTTGAGATTCGGAACCACAAGAGAAGATAAGCCCAAACCCGACCTATCCGGGCTGCTGGTAGGCGTAGTAATAGCGCTGACCGCTCATGTAGAGCTGGAAAACCGTAGTTGGAGTCATAGCCGGCGAAAAGGAAGGAGACGCCGACGGGACGGAAACCACCGAATTGGGTGTAGCCCTGCTTGGTATCGCAGAGGGATTGAACGAGTTGCTCGACGGGAATCGGGTGCTGGTACTGAAGGCTAAGAGGTGTCACCGCGGAAAAGCTGTTCGCATGTTGGAATATGGTCACGAGCCCAAGTGCTCGCTCATTTAGACGTAACACCTTTCAACGACTTACGAGAAGGTCTGCTTGCAGATTTATCAATCCTGCGACTCTCGCTCAGATGATCTCGAGAGTCGAATGGGCGTCCCGCACTTACCCAATCTGCGGCTCGTGATCAGATGATCTCGAGAGTCGGATGGGCATCCCGCACTTACCCAATCTGCGACTCATGATCAGATGATCTCGAGAGTCGGATGGGCGTCCCGCACTTACCCAATCTGCGACTCTCGAGCATATGATCTCGAGAGTCCAATGGGTACTTTCGTATTTACCCGATCTACGACTCTCGCTCAGATGATCTCAAGAGTCGAGTAGGCGTCCGTGTACAATCTTAGCAGCTGAGTTGATCTCCCTTATTTTATCTGTAACAGATGCCCCCCAAGTCCTTGCCGCCAAGAATTTTGAAGGGAAGGACTTAGCTCACTATCACATGTAACCGCCCGCTGCCTTCATCGAGAACGGAACCTCACATGATGGGCTGGAATTAATGAGCGCCAGCTTTCCGCAGCCTTTCCGCAGACAGAAAATGAAGGGGCGCTCGCCACGTGTTTGAGGAGTTAATGGGCGTGCCTGCTCGAGTGCTACGCCGAAGGAGGGACTGCCACGTGCCATCAGATGCGGCGGAATGATTGCCTATAAATATACGAAGTCCGCCATTTCTCTGGTTTTCTACAGAAGCTCTTCGAAAGGAATTTTTCTGCAGTCTTTTCTCAATCTCCTTCCTCCGGCGCTCCTTCTTTTCCTTTCTTTCTTTTCTGGGTATAGGCCTCGGTTCTCTTCTTTTTCATAATCTTCTTAAAAACTCCTTTATGGTTGGGAACTCTGACGAGACCACCGTTCCTCTAGGCGATGCCACCCCGGAATCCTCTGCTTCTAGCAGTGCGAGGGTTCCGGCAGGGAGATATACAGCAGCCGGATATCATTCTGTTCTATCGGAGGACCGGCTAACTGAGTTACGGGAGAGATACCTGATCCCCGACTCAGTCGTTCTCCGATTGCCCTGAGATGGAGAGACACCAGACTCCCCCCCCCCCCCCCCCCCCCCCCCCCCCCCAGGATGTGTAGCTTTTTATGAGTACAAGCTCATCCTGGGGGTACGCCTCCCCCTCCATCCTTTCATACGCGATGTTCTTCGGTGTTACAAGATTGCCCCCGGGCAACTCATCGTGAACGGATGGAGGGTAGTTCTGGGCTCCTTTGCCCTCTGGGCTCAGGCCGGCAGCGGAGAGCTCACGGCGGAGGAGTTCCTCCATATGTTCCGTCTGAAAAAGGCACCCTCCAGCGAAGGCTGGTATTACTTGTGTTACTGGCACCGGGATAACTTCGTGCTGGGGAAACCCTCCTCGAACTATCCCGGCTGGAGGAAACGGTGGTTCTACGCTTTCGGGAACTGGGAGTCTGCTTCCTCCAAAGGTCCAGGTGTTACCCGTTTTTTCTGCGAAGGTAGGCACAATCCCACATTGTGTAGTTTTCTTCAGTTAGGATTTTCGGGTTTTACTTCATTCTTTGACCTCTGTTTGTGCTCGCAGGTATCCCGGCCTTGAGAAAACCAAATCTAAAGGGAGGAATCAACGAGAAGATTGTCAAGGTGTACAAGGTGCCTGTTGGTGATAGGCACATCGAGGCTTGCTTGTCTCCCTCGCGACTCGCAGCAGCGGGCCTAATATCCAGAGGAGAAGCCGAGATGACGAAGGCCGGGGAGAAGAGGGGTCTGCTGCCCCGACTGAAGGGCACGAACTCTAAAAGGCAGAGGAGAACTCCTGCCGAACCATCTCAACCACCCGTCCGTAAGGGTGGCGATCAACCTGCCCCTCTCGCGAGCACGGCGGAGGCTCCGGCAGGGCCCAATATTTCCTCACTGGTGGTCGCACCTGGACCGCCAGTGATTAACATTGCTGACAATTCCCTGGATGGGACGGGGTCCAGCTGCCCCCCAGCTGAAGAGGCTCGAGAGCAGATAGAGCCTCGAGAGCCGGCTCCTGCTCGCGAACTGATCCCTGCTGCCGAGCAGGGACCTGCTCGCGAGTCGATGCCTCCACCTCGCGAGCCGGCCGGGTTGGTCGTTGCCCAACCGTCAGGGAGAGGGACATATTCTATCCCCCGCCACCTCCATCCAATATGTAAATTTTTATTCGAGAACCCCCCCCCCCCCCCCCCCCCCCCCCCCCCCAAACCTTCGGCTCTCTTCCTGAGCCAAGCCCTGAGAACCTTTTCCTCGAAGCGGGGGTGAGGATGGTTCAGGTGAGACTCTGCCAAGACCTGCTTTAATCTGTTGTTATCTTCTACAATACTTTCTCACATTTTTCATTACTTTTGCAGGGCTTAGATCTTATCCTGCGAACGAGGCGTGATATCGTTGCCGCCCGTCGCGTGATAGATGAAGCTGAAGGGAAGAGGACTGCCTTGGAGAAGGTAGTTCAAGGGAGAGATCAGCTGCTCAAGGCCCGTGAGGCGGTGATCGCGAAGAGAGATGAGGAGAAGAAGATCCCCCGAGTTCCGGACTTCGCAGCTATATGACGACGAAAGATACGAGTCATATGATGCTGGTCGCAACTTTGCGCTAAGAGTAGTGCAACGAATGATCCCATCCTTTGATATGGGGGAATTTGGTCGAGTCGCGACCATCATAGCTGCAGAAGAGCAAGCTACTGCTGAGAACGAGGTGACGAAGCCATGCAAGCTGGAGGGGCTCCAGAAATGGGCCCTGAAGTCGAGAGCACAGCTCCTCCTCCAAGAGATTGATCTTCTTTTTGTTTTCCTCTCTTGTACTCGCGAGCATATATTGTAAACATTTATTATCAATGAAAAGATATTTTTGGAAGTGTTGTCCTCGTTTACTCTCCCTTTCATGCAATGATTGCTTTCTCGTTCTTGTTTACTTTCTTTTCCTTTGTGCACTGAATGTTTTCCTGTTGCAATGAGTTGTGCTCAACCCGGGGGGTCGTAGCGACCATGCCCTCATGGAGATAGACTGATCTATCGATTGAGAGATGTAACGTGCTCAATCCGGGGGGTTATGACGACCATACCCTCGTGGAGATAGACTGATCTATCGATTGAGAGATGTATTATGCTCAATCCGGGGGGTCATGACGACCATACCCTCGTGGAGATAGACTGATCTATTGATTGAGACTCCAAGTTTATATAGGGTAGGATGGTCACCCATAAAATGGAAATGCGACCATCCTAGGTGAATTAAACCCTACCAAAGGTAGGCAATTGGCCAAGGGATTGTATGCATCCTCTTCAGGGCTATTCATGTCCAAGTAAATGAAGTAGCGACCAAAAGATATCTTCCGCTTTATTCATAAAATGTTGTTATGAACTACATTGAATCTAGGGATAGTATCGTAGCAAATGCTCCACGTACCAAGGGCGACATACGGGCTTTCCCTGCATGTCTTCAAGGTAATAAGTACCGGGTCGCACAATCCTAATAACCCGATACGGGCCTTCCCAATTTGGATCCAGTGAACGAGCGGGAACTCCGAGATTTTGCCTTAGTACCAAATTTCCAGGCTAGAAGGATCTAGGCCGAACCCTAGCATTTCGATAACGAGCAATACGTTGTTGATATGCTGCCACTCGTACTTGGGAAGCATTTCTCCGCTCTTCCAAGAGATCGAGATGAAGTCGGAGGTTTTCCTGATTACTTGCGGGGTCATACTGCTCGATCCGATACGAGGGCACTTGAATTTCCACTGGTACCACTGCGTCGACACCAAATGCTAAGGAGAAAGGGGTTTCACCTGTTGATGTACAAGCCGTGGTTCTATATGCCCATAATACTTCTGGCAGGAGTTCTGGCCACACCCCTTTACATTCGCCTAGCTTGGTCTTTAAATTGTGCTTGATGATCTTATTCACTGCCTCGACCTGCCCATTCGCATGAGGATGATATGGAGAAGTGCGGAGATTACGTATCTTCCATTTTTCACAAAATTCATCAAAGGCTGCGTTGTCGAACTGCGTTCCATTGTCGATGATTATAGTGTGGGGGAGTCCATAACGGCATATAATATTTTTTCATATAAAATTGGTAGTTTGTTTCTCAGTAATCTTGGCTAATGGTTCTGCCTCGGCCCATTTGGTGAAGTAATCAACCGCTACAATCACGAACTTATTTTGCCCCTTTCCCATGGGTAAGGGCCCGATGATATCGACCCCCCACTGAGCGAAAGGCCAAGGGCTATCAACTGGAGTCATCCGCTCGGACGGTACATGAGGTATAGGTGAATATCGTTGGCACTTATCACATTTTTTAGAAAATTCAATTGCATCTGCTTTCATAGTGGGCCAATAATATCCTTGCCGCATCGCCTTATATGCTAGGGATCGCCCCTGGGGTGATTACCACATGCCCCCTGGTGTACTTCGTCTAGAACATGAAGTGTTTCTTCTGGATGAAGACACTTTAAATAAGGCAAGGAGAAACTTTTTCGCAACAATATTCCGTCTTGCAAGGTGTACCTGGCAGCTCGAAGCTGAATTTGTCTTGCAGCTTTCTTGTCGTCTGGTAGGTATCCGTCTCTGAGATAAAGGATGATGGGATCCATCCAGCATGGAGACGATTGTACCGATATTACTTGCTCAAGAGCCGATTGGTCGATACTTAGGTTCTGACGATGCTCGATGGGGATCGAATGTGCTAGCTCAGATTCTGGTGCAGAAGCGAGCTTAGCCAATGAGTAGGCAAGTTGGTTCTGCTCGCGAGGAATATGAATTATTTCATAAGTCTTCAGTTTTGCGAGCAGGATGAGGACACGAGACTTGTATAAGGCCATCCTTTCTTCTTTAGCTTCGAATTCACCAAGAACTTGGTTGACAATGAGCTGGGAGTCGCTATGAATTAACAGATTTTGAATTGCAAAGACAATGGCCAGTTCGAGGCCAACGATCAGGGCCTCATATTCTGCTTCATTATTTGAGACGCGAGAATCGAAACGTAGAGCATATTGGAAATGCGACCCGTCGGGAGCCACTAAAATCAGGCCTGCTCCACTGCCAGTGGCCCGTGACGACCCGTCCACGAAGAGTGACCAAGGAGGCTGGTCGTGGTATTATTATCAGAAGAGTATGTAAATTCGGCGATAAAGTCAGCCACGGCCTGGCCCTTGACGGCGGTCCTAGGACAGAATGAGATATCGTGTTCGCTGATCTCGACCGCCCATTTAGTCAAGCGTCCGAAAGCCTCAGGTCTCTGAAGGACTTGCCGTAGTGGATGATTTGTTGGTACTAGAATAGCGTGGGCTTGAAAGTATGGTCGCAGTTTTCGAGCTACCGTGACTAAGGCCAGGGCCAGCTTTTCCATATCAGAATACCGAGTTTCTGCATCAACCATTGCTCGACTAACATAATAAACGGGCCTTTGCACCCCGGAATCTTCTCTTATTAAAGCGGCGCTAACGGCCGTAGCGGACACAAATAAATAAAGAAAGAGTTGCTCGTGTGCTATAGGTTTAGATAAAATGGGGGGTGTGCTCATGTATAGCTTCAATTGTTGAAAAGCCTCTTCACACTGTGGTGTCCATTTCCAATCAGACTTGGCCGTTGCAAGAAGGAGTTTGAAGAATGGTAAGCACTTGTCAGATGCTCGCGAGATGAACCTGTTCAATGATGCGATGCGACCAGCCAGACGCTGGACGTCCTTCAGAGTGGTGGGGGATTTCATCTCTATCAATGCTCTTATCTCTTCAGGATTTGCCTCGATTCCGTGCTGGCCGACCATGAACCCAAGAAACTTTCCTGCAGACACTCCAAACGCACATTTTTCTGGGTTCAATTTCATTTGATACTTCCTCATTAGGTCGAAGGCTTCTCGAAGATCAGAAATATGATCATCTTCTACGGTGCTTTTCACGAGCATATCATCAACATAAACTTCCATATTCCTACCGATTTGAGCAGCGAATATTTTGTTGACGAGACGTTGATAAGTGGCCCCTGCATTTTTAAGACCGAATGAAGGGCATTACCTAGTAACAATATAGTCATCGATCCGTGATGAAGGCAGTATGCTGGCTATCAGGTGGATGCATCATAATCTGGTTGTAACCAGAGTAAGCATCCATAAAATTGAGCAGAGCGTGTCCAGCTGTTGAATAGACCAGCTGGTCTATCCGTGGCGTTGGAAAACTATCTTTGGGGCATGCTTTGTTCAGATCTGAATAATCGATGCACATTCTCCATTTGCCATTAGCTTTTCGGACGAGAACTACGTTCGCGACCCACTCTGGGTAGTCAACTTCTTTTATGAAATTGACCGTAAGTAGCTTCTCGACTTCAGCTTTGATCGCCATTTGCCTTTCTCCAGTGAAGGCACGTCGACGCTGGTGTATGGGTTTATGCTTTGGGTCGATATTGAGACGATGTGCGATGACATTGGGTCGATGCCTGGCATATCTTTATGAGACCAAGCGAACACGTCCTGATATTCGGTAAGAAAAAGGACCAAATCTTCACGATGGACACTGGTTAAAGAGGATCCAATGTATACGACCCTGGACAGGTCGTCTTTGGCTAAGTGAATCGCCAATGTATCTTCCCCTGGAGTTCCCGATTTAAGAGTATTTTCTCTCGAATTGATGTATCGCCGCAATGACGGCAGATGGCCGATTTGCCTGGTACCGCTGTTCCATGACGTCAAAACGATCATGGATTCTTTTGAGATCTCCTTCCCACGGCAGGGTATAGCCTGATGTTTCGGTGGTGGAGCCCTGAGGTTGAGGTTGTCAAGACGAACTAGAATGTATAGAATGTGGAGACGGCACAGGGAGATGGCTGCCAAGTGGTGGGACCTGTGTTTCGTCCATAGAATGTCTGGATGCCACTGGTATGGGCTGCGGTGGTAACCTTTCGGAGGCTTGTCTCTGCGGTTCGGGGAAATGCTGATCAAGCCAATTCGACAGGGCCTGAACTCCGGCATTTAGAGTTAGGAGAGTGTTTCCGAGGAAACGTAGGACATCATCTTGATTTTCAGAAGCTTCCAATAATGGGTTTGCTGATGGCACATTTGGGGCTCCTTGAGGGATGTTCGTCGAGGCAGGTGGAAGGGTAGGTACGGATTTCGTCTCATCGGGCGGAGGTGGTGCCTGCCTTGAAGTCGAAGGATGAACAGCCTTTTTAGGAGGCATCGCCGAAGAATTTTTATCGGTGGTTAGAACGATTTATTTTGACGATCAAGTCGCTTCCCACAGACGGCGCCAAAACTGTTAACGTCAGATTTTGTAACTGGATCCTCCGGACGTTCACCTTCTCTCCAACAGATACCTTCCTCCGCCGGACCTGAAAGAAGACAGAAAGCAACTAAGGGTGGCTGGCGTCCAGCCGTTAGCCCTCCGATGCTTAAGTCAAGCCGAAGCAAGAAGAAGAATAACCAGGCAAAAACAGGCCAGAGATTGAATATTGTGTACCTTTCTCTTAATGGAGTCACCTCTTTATATAGATCTGGAGCGACCCAATCTGTTACGTAAGATATCGAGATCCCGCTGATTTCGTGTACGATACCGAGATGCCGCTGATTTCGTGGGATAAGATCCTTATCCTTGGAGACGAGATCTAACCCGATGACTTATTTTGGCAATCACGTTCCTTGATAGCAATCCCTTGAGATTCGGAACCACAAGAGAAGATAGGCCCAAACCCGACCTATCCGGGCTGCTGGTAGGCGTAGTAATAGCGCTGACCGCTCATGTAGAGCTGGATAACCGTAGTTGGAGTCATAGCCGGCAAAAAGGAAGGAGACGCCGACGGGACGGTGTAGACACCCCACCTTCGGCTACACTGTTGGTGGAGATAGCTGGTTGAATGGAGGACCATACCCCCAAATCCCAAGTCCAAACTCAGCCAAACTCACCCTTGTAAGCCCCATTCCATAGCCCAGTTCAAGCCTGAACCCAATCAACCCAGTCCTAAATATCAGCCTGAAAAACCCCCATAAGAAAAGCCAGTAAAAAAATCCTTAAAAAGTCAAACTCACTGAGTCAACCCGCTGAGTTAACCCGCTGAGTCAACCCTCTGAGTCAACTCGTCGAGTCAAAACACCGAGTCAACCCGTCAAGTCAAATCACCGAGTCGACCCGCTGAGTCAACTCACTGAGTCGACCCAGCGAGTCAAACAGCAGCCCCGAGGGTACGACCGTACCTCGCTGGAAATCGAGGAACGGCCGTACGGGCCGCCCATAGCCGACTGTAGATTCGAAGTAACTGGCTAGTGGCGACTCTGGTCTTATATAAACTCATTTAAAACACATCCAGCTTAACACGACAACCAAACAAAGCCCTCGAGAACGAGGCAAGCCAGTGGCACAAACGACGATTTCGCACTCACGCATCCTCCTCTCCTTCTTTTCCCGGAAAGGGGAAGGGAGAAGAACGTCATGTGGGAGCGCGGAAAATCGGCGAGGGTCCACAGAATGGCGACTCCGCTGGGGAAAAGCTAGTCCCACTAGTCGTGATCCGACTTGAAAAACAGAATCCTTCCCGTACTTGAAAGTCACTAATCCTCATACAATCTCATCTGCATAGCATTCTACCCAAAAAAAAAAACAAAAAAATAGAAAATCCCAAAACCCAAAAAGAGTAGAGTACAGTCCTCACCATTGCGCCTCCTCGGGCTCAACGTACGCGGAGACAACTTCCCTACCGCAGTATAATTCGCACTCGGGCTCAGCAAGACATGTCCGACCACGAAGAAAAAACGCGTCTCTTCCCTGCTCTTGAGATGACCGAAGCGCAACCTCCAGTGCAATAGCCCATTGATAATACGCCAATCATACAAGAATTGGCACAAGGAGTGAGAGCAATGCAAGAAATGATCTTGCAATTCATGCAAGCACAAGCCAGCGCAGCAGCCAACAATCAAGTTGGCCCAGTTCAGCAGTCTCAGCAACCATGCCGGGTCCTTCCGGCCTCCAGTTCAAATCAAGCGCAACCATCGGAGTCTGCCCAAGACTACCGACAGCAGCCATCTCAGCCCTTCGTTACCGGGCATCTTCCTCAGTACCTTCCTGCAACGACAGGGCCATCTCAGAGCACTCCCGTCGCAGGAGCTTCCAGTCGATCTTGCAAACAACAATCTCAGTAGATCTCAGCATGTCCCCGCCGATGGGACACCTTTTCAATTTCAGCACATCCCCGCCGATGGAATTTCAATTCAATTTCCAGCAACAGGGACAGCACTAGCGAATGCCCACAACGGGGGTCAGTGTCAAGCCCACATCAACCAGCGGACAGTGGCGAATACCCAACAAGGGGGTCACTTCCCAGCATCTCAGCCTCCTGCAAACAGGAGCACTTTTCAATTCCAGCACATCCCCGCCGATGGGATTCCAGTTAATTTTCAGCAATCTTCAGTTCAGCAATCTCCAGTTAATTTCCAGCAAGTTCCAGTTCAACCTTCAGTACAATCTCCAGTTCAGTTACAATTCTTTCAAGCACCAGTTCATCAGAATCCAGTTCAGTCATCAAATGAATTTCAGCAACCCGCGGTTGCTTTTCAGCAAGCCCATAGGGTCGAAGACATCAACCACTATGCCGAAGAAGAACGTGCCTTACTCCAAGAGGCACCAGTCGCTCGAACAGATCACTCAGGACTGGACGAGTTGCAGGAGCAGTTCCAGATCTTGCAAAATCAGCTTCAGCGACAACAAGGAATCGATCTACCTTTGACCAAGTTCAGAGACTTGTGTCCTTTCCCAGATGCTCAAGTACCTCAAAACTTTGAGGTTCCAAAATTCAAAAGATACGACGACAGCGGTTGTCCCACAGCACATCTCAAGGCCTTCTGTGGAGAATTGAGTGCAATCTCAGGAAATGAAGGGGCCCTCATACGTTTGTTCGAAAAGTCTATGAAGGGCGATGCCCTAGATTGGTACACTTCATTGGACTGCCACCGCATCAGGATATGGGAACAACTTTCCCAGGCTTTCGTCGATAGATTCGCGTACAATCTCAACATGGCACCCAGAAAAGCCGACCTTGCGGCTCTCAGGCAAAAGAGTGATGAGACACTATCAGCTTACGTGGGGCGTTGGCGAGCTATGGCAGCCAGAATGCGGACACCCATCGACGACGAAGAACAAATCTCCATGATTGTTCATTCAACATATCCGGCATATCCGGATATCTCATCTCGCATCCATATGCGAATTTCTCACAATTGATCCGTGCTGGAGAGCAAGTCGAAGCAGGAATTCGTGCCGGGACAATCTCCCCATGGCCTCATCAAGCCACTCCAATCAAAAGGAACAGAGTGGAAGGAAGACCTATCGGGCACGGGAATGGAAACCGCAGTGGTTCTCCTCCCCGCCCAACAGAGGTAAACAACATCAACACCACTGCTCAAGGAAATCAACATGCTCCCCCACAGGGACGTCAACAGTATCAGCAGAATCAAGTTCAGCATCAGCCTCAGCGGTATCAGCCACAACCGAATCCTCAGCCACAACCACCTCGACAACAGCAGCAGTTCAGAGGAAACGGTCAATACTCATATCAAAATAGGCAAAACTATAGGGAGTTCAGGAAATTTACTCCCCTCTCTCAACCACTCAGTCAAGTCATGGCTACGCTAGTGCAAAAGCAGTTACTTACTCTAATGGCACCTCGGCCTCCACCTCATCCTCTGCCACCGAACTACCGAGAAAATGAGTATTGTGCCTATCATCAAGGGCGTGGCCACACCACTGATCGATGCTATACTTTGAAGAATGTCATACAAGACCTAATTGATGACCGCAAGATCGTCATCTTGGTCCCTGGAACTCCTGCAGCAGCTTCCACCAACATTCTTCAGAATCCTCTGCCTCAACATCAGACGGACCCCAGTTCATCTCGAGGTCCCACCGTCAACAGTATAGAAGAAGAAGAACGCCTCGATCGCTTCTTCTCCCCCATCCAATCCATTCATGCTTACACTTATGGGCCGACAAGTCCTCCTCCGATCATGCAAGGGGCAAGTCCCTTTCCTCCTCCAGTCCTCGAGCCAGTAGTACTCGAAGGAGCACTTCCATATGATGTGCCAGTTGTGCAAGGGGCATCTTACGGCCCCTCATGTTGGGAACCAGTCGTCCTAGAAGGAGCACAGTCATACATCGAGCCCACATATGAACCTATCATCTTGCAAGGGGCAATCTCAGTACAGGGACAATACAATTCACAATGGAGGAACCATACTCATCAGCAGCAAGAACCCATTGTATTGGAAGGAGCTCCTCCAGTTGAGCCAGTCGTATTGCAAGGGGCAAATCCCAGAGGAGTGTCAATCACGCTACGGCAGCTCGGACGAACAGAGAAACCCCCTGCCATATCAAGAGGACCAGTATTCATTCCATGGGAGCCTCCTGCTCCAGAAACAGTCAAACCAGGACCACGACCTTATGTGGTCTATGAAGACAAGCCTCGATATTACCCCTTCAGCACAGGCAACAATGTAGTCCTCAAGGCAAAAGCTCCATACGAGGAAGATCCGATACCCACACCAGCACCGTTGCAAGAACCGGTGGTCCTAGAAGGCAAAAGGGAGAAAAACTACAAAGAAGTTCCATGGCACTATCCAGAATGCGCGGAAGTAGGAAACATGAATCCCAATGGGCGTTGCGTCCGAAGAGATAATCAAAACAGAGGAGATCCCAAAGGCGATCTCTCAGGCCTCGGCAACAAAAATGAAGCCGCATACGATGTGGCAACTCAGCTCAAGTCAATCCCTGCACAAATCTCAGTATGGGAGCTACTCTGCACATCTCGCATACACCGAGAAATGTTTGCCAAAACCTTGAATGATGCTCACGTCTCCTCCGATACGGCACCAGAGATGATAGCATTGATGATTGGACAACTCCTGGCTCCGCGTGCCATCACCTTCACTGATAATGAGTTGCCACCAGAAGGACGAGATCATGGGCGATCCCTCAACATAGCCTTACGATACAAAGACCTCTGCGTCTCATTGGTCCTTATCGATAACGGCTCAAGCTTAAACGTCTGCCCGCTCAAGACTGCGGAACGTTTGGGAATCAGTCCTTCTTCATTCCGACCCAGCACCATATGCGTCAGAGCATTCGACAACACCCGTCGATCAGTAGAAGGGGAAGTCGACATAGAGGTACAGATAGGTCCGGAAGTCTCTACCATCACATTCCAAATCCTGGATATATCAGCCTCTTTCAACATGCTGCTCGGACGGCCTTGGCTGCACAAGGTTGGAGCTGTGCCATCAACCCTGCATCAACGAGTGAAATACATCTGTGGAAATCAAGTGATCTCTATCCATGCAGAGAAGGAGCTCATCATTCCTTCCAATGCTACTGCCACTGAGCCAGACATCCCGGTCATCGATATCCAGCACTCTGAGGAAGACATCCCGTTTCACAGTTTCGAATTCGAGACTGTGAACTCTATCGCTAATCCAGAACTGATAAGGGTGGACCGTGTCTTTTCACCGGCAGAGCGTCTGAGCCTCAAATACCGAATGAAGAATCACTTCAAGTCCAGAAAGGTACCGCTGGTATATAACCAACGCAAATGGGGACTCGGATACAGGGCAACCTTCATGGACAAAAGGAGGAAGAAATTTCGGTGCTCACCCATCCAGTTCGTCAAGGCAGGAGAACCTTGCAAAGAGCCAGGAGGGAATCAACCGACTGCACTACACAAAGGCCTTCCGATGAGCCTAGTTTGGGCCACGTGGCCCCCCATTCGATGGGATCAGATTCTCGAATCATCTAAGCCTCCAGAAGAAGAAGGAAATGATGAAGACGAAGAAGGAACTCAAATACAGCAGCTTCAGGACCAGGTTACTCTGACACCTGCTCCCAACCGGGGGCACAACTTGCCCACTTCTCTCAACCAGGGGCACAACCTGCCCACTTCAATCAGCAAGGGGCACAACTTGCCCATCTCAGCACCAATTAGCAAGGGGCACGACTTGCCCATCTCTGCAAAGTCAACTTCATCATTCATCAGCCAGGGGCAGAAGCAGCCCATCCATTGGACCAAGAAAGGGAAGTGGCCAGCCCTAGATTGGTCTGATGTCTAGATTCCAAACTTGTGTCTCACTATAGAACCAGACGAACTGCAATGCGAGGTAAGTGACCCGGGAGAGACTGAGTATGACTCAGATCTCGAACCCGACCAGCAAGAAATCATGGTCATTGGGCCAGACTGTGATTCTTCGCCCGAATCATCAACCCCCACCTCTTTAGGGGAGGAAGTGTGGGGATGGTCATCTGTTCCCCTAACTTTTGAATCAGCCAGCGAGTCGTCTGAGGGCTCTGGCTTAAAAAAAAACGCCTGCCTAGGCAACGACCGGAACTTTGGAACAAGTTGGGCTCAATCATGGTCTGCAATACCCACTTGTTCAAAGTCCCACGAATTTCGAAAATAAAAAAAAATCAAAAACTTTCAAAAGCCAAAAACATCTAGTATTTCCATTTCAGAAAAATCTCAAAAACCAAAAAATATTTCTTTTCCTGCATTCATTAGTGTGCCAAGTTCGTCTAAAGAGTCACATGAGTTTGAAGTCGAATCATATGATTTCGACACCGAATTAGATTTCGAGCTCATGGGTCTGGACGAAGCTCAGGATGAGGAAGATGATGATCCAGCTCCCGAACTAGAGGATCTCCTCAAAAAGTTCGAATCTAAAGCCAATGTTGTAGCCGATGATTTCGAGATAGTAAACTTGGGGACGCCTGAGATCCCTAGGGAAGTACGCATTGGAAAATCGTTGTCACCTGAGATGAAACAGAAAATGATAGAGTTCCTAGCTCCAAGATTATCCAACTTCGCGTTCTCATATGAAGACATGCCGGGGCTCGATGAAGAGCTCGTTGTACACCATCTGCCAACCAAGGCAGATATGAAGCCAGTGAAGAAGAAACTTCGAAGAATGAAGCCAGAATGGGCTCTGAAAGTCCGAGATGAAGTCATCAAGCAATACAATGCAGGATTCTTGGTAGTCTCTAACTACCCTGAATGGCTCGCCAACATCGTACCAGTACCAAAGAAGGACGGCAAGGTTCGAATGTGCATCGACTTCCGAGATCTCATCAAAGCCAGTCCTAAAGATGACTTCCCTTTGCCACATATCGACACTCTGGTCGACAACACTGCTGGATACAAGATCTTCTCATTCATGGACGGATTCTCAGGTTACAATCAGATCAAGATGGCCGTCGAAGATCGCGAGAAGACATCGTTCATCACTCCCTGGGGAACCTTCTGTTACAGGGTAATGCCGTTCGGTCTGAAGAACGCAGGAGCAACATATCAGCGAGCAATGACAGCATTATTCCACGACATGATGAACAAAGAACTTGAAGTATATGTGGACGACATGATCATCAAATCTCGCACAATTGAAGGACACTTTGAAGATCTGAAGAAATTATTCAACAGATTAGAAAAGCACAAGCTCCGTCTCAACCCTCATAAATGTGTCTTCAGTGCAACGGGAGGCAAACTCCTCGGCTTTATGGTGAGCGAGGATGGCATCAGGGTCGACGAGACCAAAACCAGAGCAATTATCGAGATGCCCCCTCCTAGAACAGAGAAAGAAATTCGTGGCTTCCTCGGTAGAATTCAATACATCAGTCGATTCATCGCACAGCTCACACCTATCTGTGAGCCCATATTCAAGCTCCTTCGGAAGAACGTCCCAAAAGAATGGAATGATGATTGCCAAGTCGCCTTCGACCGCATCAAGAAGTATCTCATGAATCCTCCAGTCCTAGTGCCGCCCGCTCCCGGACGACCACTATTGTTATACATCTCGGTAGCAGCAGAAGCCATAGGCTGTGTCCTCGGCCAGCACGACGAGACCGGGAAGAAGGAACAAGCAATATATTATTTGAGCCGAAAGTTCACTGACTACGAGACCAGGTATTCCCCGATCGAGAAGACCTGCCTCGCCCTAGTCTGGGCAACTCAACGACTCCGTCAATACATGATTGCATTCCCTATTCTCCTCCTCGCTCGCATGGATCCGCTCAAGTACCTGTTCGAAAAATCGGCACTCACTGGAAGGATAGCTAAATGGCAGCTACTCCAGTCTGAGTTCGACATCACCTATGTCACTCAGAAGGAAATCAAGGGACAGGCCCTCGCCGATCATCTTGCCGCCCACTCTCTCCTGGACTATCAGCCGCTCAAGACGTTCTTTCCTGATGAAGATCTCTTGCTTGTCGAAAGTGAAGAAAAGAGGAAGAAAGGCGAGTGGATGTTATTTTTCGACGGCGCAGCAAATTCTAAAGGGAGTGGTATTGGAGCGATCCTCTACTCTCCAGATGATGTCCCTATTCCAATCTCAAGGCGCATAGCATTCGAGTGCACCAACAACATGGCAGAGTACGAAGCATGCATCGCGGGCTTAAGGGAAGCCATAATCTTGGGCGTCAAGAAGCTACGAGTGTTTGGAGACTCACAGCTTATCATCAATCAGACCAATGGCGAATGGAAAACCAAGGACTAGAAGTTGATACCATATCATGTGTATCTTGAAAATCTGATCGAAGAATTCGAAGAAATCACCTTCTCATACATGCCCAGAGCCAAGAACCAGTTTGCAGATGCTCTCGCCACACTTGCATCAATGCTCGAGATACCAAAAAGAGCTTCAGAGTGGGAGCTCACAGTCGAAATTCAAGAAGAACCTGCTTTTTTCCTGCAAATAGAAGAAGCCGAAGCTGTCCCTGACAAATCCTGGTATGCCGACATCAAGCAATATCTCGAAACCTAGGAGTATCCAGAATCAGCAACAGCAACAGATTGCCAAACCATTCAGCGTTTGGCCGGCCAGTTCACCATCAGTGGCGAAGTTCTTTACAAGCAATCCTATAATCACATCCTCCTTCGATGCGTCGACGAAACAGAAGCTGCAAAGATCATGAAAGGAATACACGAAGGAATCTGTGGCCCACACATGAACGGGCACATGATGGCAAAGAAGATTCTACGACTCGGCTACTATTGGCTCACCATGGAGACAGATTGTTGCCAGCATGTCAGAAAATGCTTCAAGTGTCAGGAGCATGCGAATCAAATCCATGCCCCATCATCAGAGTTATATAACCTGACCACCCCCTGGCCCTTCTCCATGTGGGGACTCGACATCATCGGCAAGATCAGTCCCAAAGCATCAAATGGTCATGAGTACATACTTGTGGCAGTCGACTACTTCATCAAGTGGGTAGAGGCAGCCTCCTACACCACAATTGCAGCATCTCAGGTGATCAAATTCATGAAGAACAACATCATATGCCGATATGGAATCCCCAATGCCATCATCACAGATAATGGGACCCCGTTCGTCAACAAGAAGATGGATGACTTCCTCAGCAAGTTCAAGATCCAACGTCATCGATCAAGCCCCTACTGTCCCCAGATGAACGGTGGGGTAGAAGCCGCAAACAAGACAATCGTCAGGATACTTGAGAAGATGGTCGTGACCTATCGAGATTGGTCAGATATGCTCCCATATGCACTTTGGGCCTATCGAACGTCTGTACGGTCTGCTACGGGCGTTACTCCTTTCGAGCTTACTTATTGAATGGAAGCAGTTCTACCAGTCGAGGTGGAAATACCATCACTAAGAGTGTTACTCGAAAGCAGAATCGAAGAAGGAGAATGGCAACGGGCCAGATTCGATCAGTTGCAGCTAGCAGATGAAAAGCGCATGCGTGCACTAAGTCATTCACAGTGCTATCAGAAAAGGATCACTCAGGCTTACAACAAGAGAGTCCGAAAAAGAAGTTTCAAGGTAGGCGACATGGTCATGAAGAAGATTCTACCGTCGCACCTCCCGGATCCCAGAGGAAAGTTCAAACCCTCGTGGGACGGGCCACTGATCATCAGAGAAGTACTTCCCGAAGGCGCCCTCAGACTCACCAGCATGAGAGGGGTGGATCTTCCTGAGCCAACCAAAGCCGACAACGTGAAGATCTTTCACGGGTAAGTCATTCTTATCAAGGTTACTTTAATAGAGCTGAAGTCAAGAGGTCGAAGCTAAGATCTCTGAGAAATCATTTCCGTCCACCAACAAGTGTTTCAAATAAAGGGATTCAAAAGGAAAAGACAAAAAAAAGAAGAGAAAAAGAATACAAAAGAAAAAAAAAGAAGAAAAGAGAAAGAAAAAGGGAAGCCAAAGCAAGGCACCCAAGAGAAAAAAAAATCAGTCCAAGAAAAAACACATCCATCCATCCATCCACCTCAGAAGGGTCTTTAGTAAAGACCGACAGCTCTATTATCGTAACTCAGGATAAGGGCTGAAAGACTGCCATCGGCCGGCAACGACGGATTCCCGACCTCTAGCCGCCGCAGTTATCCAGAGATCCAAAAAAAAAAAAGGAAAAAGAAAATGTGTGCCTAAACAAAAAGGGCGGAGTGAAAACCCGAAAGGGCGCTCCGAGTAAAAACAGTGGGCATACAGCGGACTTGGTGAAAACCGGAAAGGGCGCCGAGGGTAAAAACAGCATAGCTGCCAAGGGGCAGGCAAGATCAAACACCCGGGACGTGGTGAAAACCCGAAAGGGCGCCACGGGCAAAAATGACGGGAAAAAGCCGGCTGTGGCGAAAACTCAAAAGAGCGCTGCAGGCAAAAATGGCTCGAAAAAATAAAAAAAAATAAAAGTGCAGGTACCAAGAAGTCAGACAATCCAGATCGGTTCGAGCAGTTACAGTTCAAGAACAAGAAGAAGTGCAATCAGGAGCGAAGAGCTCTACAAATTCTGACAATCTCAAGAGGCAACAGTTTCCATTGCCTACACCTCTAGGGAACCAAAGGATCAAGCAAGTCAAATCTCGAGACATCGGTCAAAGCATTGGCCGAGCCCCAGTTCTGATTCCTATATCCCGACACAAAATCCAGACACGCTCACAAGACAACTCATGGCACAGTAGATTTTCAAACAGTTTTCTTTTTTTCAATTAAATGCATCATATTTCTTTTACATATATCATATCATCTTTTTCAAAAAAAAATAATATACAAAAAAATGCATCATCATCAATCATATATGCAAAAAAGAATATGCAGGTGGCCAACACAGTCAATCTCTACCCTCCTCCTCGGCCACATCAGGTAAGTCCTCTGACTCATAAAAAGACAGTCTCGCTCTTAACCTGCTCACCTCCGTAAGCAGGTAATGCGCCTCATCGCGCTCAAGGGTACGGATCGCTGTCTCCTCGTCAGACAACCTCTGATCGGCAGCCAATCTCCTCGACATCATCTCACAATGATACCGAAGTGCAGAGATCTCAGACAGCAGATGGCCATGAGTGGCCAAAAGGAAGCAAGGATCGATAAACGGGCGTTCCTCAAAGGGTTCATATGAACCAGATGAAGAGCCAGCATCTCCAAGGATATCCTGCTCGTCCTCATCAACAGTCTGGTGCCAACAAGGGATACGTCGATACAAAGATTGCTCAGCAACCCAGTACTGATATGGGGCGGTCGCCATCGGAAAAGTCCGCAGCTCAAAACCCAGCAAATCAGCAGTCAAATAACTCACCCAAGAACAATCAATCCGGGTCCTAAAGTCAGAGGATCTGGATGGAAGTGCTCGACGCCCGATACCCGTGAAAGCGAAAAGAGGAACATCCTGCTCGTACCCAAACTGCCGCAGGAACCGGATGGGATGGTAAGAAAAGTAAGATCGAAAGCCTACCAACATCAAAGGAAGGCGTTGTGCATCACAAAGCACTGGAGGAAGTGAAAGCCAAGATGACTCCCAACGAACGTTCCAGTCACGAAGTTCAGCAAACATCCTGCGATACAAGGGCTCGCTCATCCTAGCTGTATGAGGAAGAAACTCCATAATGTGTCGCATAAGGTCTGGGCGACGAGTGTCAGGAAAAGGTACAGGAACAGTCATTGAAAGACGCTCCCATAGCCAGACCTGATCACAAAAAGGAAAAGAAGTTCAGCTAGAGCAGAGCAATTCCTAAGAAAGCAAGAGGAAAAAGGTGTAGAAAAGATACCTGAAGAAAGGCACAGCAGCCGTGAAGGACACGAGTGCGGCCCAGGGCGCAGTCAGTTAGCCCATTGAACAGTTCGGCCAAGATGAGAGAAATAATCCCCTGCCGTCGAATAGCTCGGCTCATCACTTCAAAAAGCAGAGGGGTCTGGGACCTGCGCCATTCCGAGAACAGCACCTCAGCGATCAAGCAGAACATCAGTGCGTTCCGAGCAAAGGTAGAACCGGCCGCACTCCGAGGACCCGAAAAAAGATCATACAGTAAGTCCAAGGAAAACACCACAGCATCCTGGCCCGCAGCTGCAGGCCGAACAAGATAAGGGATCCCGAACCAGTTCTGCGGTGTGGCAGTCTTCGGCGACGTCTTCGGTGAAAAATACTGAGCATAATCTCAGGGTAGACCTGTCAAGCGTGCAAGCTCCTCCAAAGAAGGCCCCATCTCCATATCGTTGAACGCAAACAAGTTCAACGAAGGGACCCAGTCAATCAAGGCAGCTCCGAGCATCCTCCAGTCAATATCAACTCTGGCCATATGGATCAGACTGTCGAAGCCATAGGACTCCAAATCTCGAATCTCATAAGCTGACAAACTGTCAAGCCAAGCAAGCAGCCGTGGCGAGCAAGAATAACGAGGAAGCAGCTGACAAGTCCTTACCGGTTTCCCCTCCAGAACAAAAGGCCCAGAAATCAATGACAGCTCATCAAGGATCGGAAGGTCAACGGGCGAAGGAGAAGGAAAAGCTGGAACCTCCGCAGACTCGACAGCCCCTGACCTGCCCTCAGTAACGGCTATGCCTGATATAGTCGCATCACTATCTGAAACTGTCATAACCTCAGCCGCATGGGAAGACTCGCCCACCTCATGAACAGAGTGCGCAAAAGACCGACGATCAGGAGAAGGACAATACTCCCCATCAAAAGGGCTACCAGTAAAGATCACACCGCACATCGTGGCATCCTGACCAATCTGACCGTCAAAGAAAGCATCTGAACCATCCAGAAGGGTTCCGGCTACCCCGATCGAAGAATCAACAGTCAGATCTGGACCTGCGGCTCTCTCCAATAGGAAATCAAGAATCCAAACATCATACTGGCCGATCAAAGGGATCATCGAGGCATCTACACCGTCCATCATCAGGGGGACATCATCAATGATCACATTAAGTCCACCCAAACAAGTATACCGCACATCCGGGCCCTCATCAAGAGCATCCAAACCGTCAAAGGTATCATCTGAACCATCCATCCCATCCAAGCATGAGATCAGCCCATCTATGTCCTTCGTGGTCCCATCACCACCATCCATCACATCATCCATGTGGCCCACATTCAAGGGAAGCATAGCCTCACCTATGTCCCATCCCATCATCCTATCCATACCATTCATTTCTCCCACAATGAAGGGCCCATTCAAATCTGAAATTCCAGCCATCCCACCATTAATGGAGCCATTCAAAGCTCCACCAACCACCAAGCTTAAATCTTCATCAATGCCCCCTCTTAATGCCCCATCTACCCCATCCATTAAAGGCATCTCTCCATTATCAAAGCTCAGTTGAAAATCTGAAGTGTGGGACCCACCTTGGACAGCCCCCACAGCCCCTAAATCCCCACCATCCATTGCCCAAGAAAGGACAAACCAAGAAAAAGACAAAAGGAGAATGAAAAAAGAGATAAGGAAGTGATTCATGGCTGAATCGAAGAATCGGATGCAGATGATGAGGGAGACAGCAGCCAGAGGAATATGCTCACTGTCCGAGCCAGAGCCAGCCCAGGCAGCTCAAGAGGCGAGCCTTGGGCGGCCTGCCCTGGGCCGCCCGTACGGATGTGGTTCCTCTCTCTCCGCGGGATTGGCTCTAGGGTTCTGGGTAGGTGAGGCTGACAGTCCACGTCAGCATATGGCGCTCCATGGGCCGCCCAAGGCTCCGGTCCACTCTAGATTTCGGTTGAAGCTGATCAAGATCATATAAAAGGTGCCCCACTGTTGGGGTCCCAAAAGTGAAGATCTTCAAAACAATGATTATGGGTACCCCAATCATCACTTTATTGAATTAAGGGCCAGTGCATCGAAGACCGCGTCGAAAATCGCAACACGCATTTAACCAAAAGAACAGGAAATTGAGTCGGTAGTGGACCCCACCGGACACCGTGACCAAAACTGTCAAAATATAGGGGGATTACCTCAATTACCAAGAGATAGGAGCAGTGCATCGGTATTCGTCACAAGGCGGGCCCCACAAATTCCCCAATTTGCAAAACCCAAAATTGGAAGGGCACGAGTACGTCCAGCGCATCCAGAAATTAATTTTAGGACGCACTGCCCCCAGCGCATCACGAAAATCCTCCAGCGCATCACGAAATTCGGACTGATTGAATTATAGGACGCACTGCCTCTAGCGCGTCTACAAATTCACCCGGCGCATCATGTAATTCAGTGATCTTGAATTACAGGACGCACTGCCCCCAGCGCGTCTACAAATTCCCCCAGCGCATCGTGTAATTCAACCATTTCGAATTTCAGGACGCACTGCCCCCAGCGTGTCCCAAAATACGTCCATCGCATCCAAAAATCAGCCAATTTCAGGCCGCGCTGACAGCTAGCGCGCCCTGAAAATCAGCTTCCTAACTCGGTCATTTCGAGACGCGCCGAGTGGCTTTAATCGACGCGCCGACCCATTTTCTCGACGCGCTACACGTGTCGACCGCCTATTGGGTGACTTTACCTATAAATACCCCGCCCACCACCTCATTTGCATCATTCAGCGAGAGAGAGAGAGGACCTCGCCGCCGAAAAACCTTTGCCGACCGCCGGAATCCTTCTCCGACCGCCGGAACCCCTCGCCGGAAATCGCACCTCCGATCACACCAGGTCCGGAGGAATGACTAAGTCATCCTTTTTCGATGCGCCAGTCCCAGCGCATCATAAAAGTGACCCAGCGCATCAGGAAAGTCCTTGGTGGATTACACAAACCATCAATTGGGGCAATTTTAGGACGCACTGGCCCCAGCGCGTCGCAAAATAGCCCAGCGGATCAGAAAAATGCAAGTTTTAGAGTCAAAGCTATTTTAAGGACGCACTGGCTCCAGCGCGTCATAAAATTACCCAGCGCATCAGGAAATTACAATTTTAGGACGCACTGGCCCCAGCGCGTCGCAAAATAGCCCAGCGGATCGAAAAATTAGATTTTAAGGACGCACTGGCTCCAGCGCGTCATAAAATTACCCAGCGCATCATGAAAATCATTTATGGACGCACTGGCCCCAGCGCATCAATAAAATCAGGCCAGCGGATCGCAAAAATCAGCACTTTGCGCATTCATTCCAGCACCTTTAAATCCTCATTTTATAACATTTTTAAGCCTCGTTTGAGCCTATTTTGGGTATTTCGAGCGTTCCGGACGCAATGGAGCAGTCAAACGACCCATCCGGGCCACCCAATGATCAGAACGCAAGCCCTCGGAGTCCGATCCGACCCAACGAGCTGAATGGAACAATTCTCCCGAAAAGAGGCCGCCGGCGCCCAGAATCATACTGATGCATCATCATTACGTGTACTATCATAATATGACCCGAATCCAGGTCTGGACTAAGCAAAGGGGACTACGGTTAACACGATAAACCACACCAGGAGAGTTCTAAACTATCACACACAATCTGTTAAAAACTGATATTCCAAGAACAGTCGATGCCCTACCCATCCAAACGGCATCCGCTGGTTGAGCTGCGCAGGTACACACAACTGTAGAATGGACTTCCCGAGGTCACCTGTCCCTACATTGACAGGCGCGGGCCCAGAGTCGTCCATCTCAGCCATAAACCCTGACAGTCTCAGCCCGGATCTCCGGTCAAAACATGGGACATAGACATCCGA
Organism: Liriodendron chinense; assembly: GCA_003013855.2. Lineage (NCBI taxonomy): Eukaryota > Viridiplantae > Streptophyta > Magnoliopsida > Magnoliales > Magnoliaceae > Liriodendron > Liriodendron chinense. Next base: position 2,652,797 of record ML058326.1, on the reverse strand, counting down.
CTCGTACAAAGGTGGATCAGTCTATAAAAAATACAGGTCTCCGCGACCATACAAACACAGGTCTCCGCGACCATACAAATACAGGTCTCCGACCACCAAAACACAGGTCTCCGTGGCCAATGAACTCTGAGACCATAGTCCCCGCTGACTAGTCTTTTGCCTTTTAATCAAGGGTCATCGATCATTCGATGTAATTAAGGGCTCGTGCCAGATCACGGCCTGGAATGTACAAGATCTCAGAATCTCTGGAATAAAATTCACCTTGCGATATCTCTTCTCTTGTGTATTTTGTGAATGCTTGTGATTGTCTACGAATGTTTCTATATTCAGAACCCCAGATCAGCAAAACACAACATTTCGGGGAATGTTCATTCTCTAGTTCTAACACCCACCGGTCCAATTATGAAGTAATGCGGCCTAAACATGGCTGATCAAGTCAAAGAGAAGGAAAGGTGATCAAGTGAGGGCCACAAGTAATCCAAGTCATTCAAAGACTAGATCACCATGATCTAAACCATTGAAGAACCTGCATGAGCCATCAAACAACAAGATCAAAGGGCTGATCATCAAAAGAAGGGCCAGAATCCAAGATCTAATCATCAAGTGGGCCCACAAAGCCAAGTCAAGCAATCTGAGACATTCAAGCTATCATCTGCACCATGAGAAACCTTCTTAGCCCCACAAATCATCAAAAGAGGTGCCCTAAAGTAAAGCCAAGGTCTCAAATGGGCCCACAGGGCCGAATCTATCAAATATGAACCTTTCAAGGGCTAAATCATCAGGATCCAAACCATTGGAAAGCTTACACAAGTCATGGAGCAGCAAGATCAAAGGTTCGATCATCAAAAGAAAGGCAAGATCTAATCATCAAATGGGCCCACAAGGCCTAATCAAGCAATCTGAACCGTTCAAGTCATCATCCATGCAGTTAAGAAGCCTCATCTTCCGCAAATCATTAGAGAACGAGTCAGAAGTCAAAGCATCCAGACATCATCAAGAAATTTGAGACAAATCAAAGATTATATATTCATTCAAAAGAGCTTGATACAAAAGAGGATAAAAGCAAAAGTACAAGGCCATACAAAGCAGAGCACCCAAGCAGGCTACAAGTCGCCAACATAATCATCATCGTTCCTCCTCGCGTCCCGCTCCCGACGATAAAGATCCATCAAAGGAGCAGTCACCGAACCTCCAGCATACCTGCGACGGCCACCTGGAACATAAAGCGAAGGAAGCAGAGGCCCCTGGCCGAACAGCAAATACCACTCATCATAATCACGATCCGGGATCGTGAAATGAAGTCCAGGCTGGCCCACAAGAGCCTCAACTCTCTCATCAACTGGCATCCGAGCAGCTGGAGGAGGTGCAGAACAAGGGACCCTAGCCACCCCAGTGACTTGCCGAAGCAATCTCTCCCCCAAATACTACTGGAAAGACTCAGCGTCAGAAAGCATGATACGGAGACATGAAGCATCGTATGCCTCCACATGCTGGGGGGTGTAATAGAGAGGGAAACTGGCATACGGCATCCGAGCAAGCTGCAACAAATGAGGTCACCATGATCAGTTACAGTACGGCACGAGGGTTAGAGAAAGCAAGATACTTACGTCCTCCACGGTCAACCCGTCTATGTCAGCACGCCAATTGTCCCCGAAAATTCGGGAGTTCCGCTGACGGTTTTGCTGGTGCCAGTACATGTGGCGATACTGAGAGGGCTCAATATCATCTCGCATCCTCGGCGCGAGATGGGAAAAATGGTCATAAAAGCAGGTCTGGACAAAAGTACGTCTAATGATCAGAGAGAGAAAGAAGGCGAAAACCCTTCAAGAAAGGTGAAAAAAGAGATACCTCAACGACAGGCTAGAAGCCTGTGAAGGACCGGTTATGCCGACAGGTCTTGTCTAGACCTTGAAAGATATGGGTCAAGATAGCCCCATTCCAGTTATAGGGATGATGAAGATCCTCGACTAAACGAAGGAATTTAGGATCAACCCCCTCATTCGCATGGCAGAAGAGGAAGGACCCGAAGGCATAAGTGATCATGGCCCGAGCTTTGTGGAGTTCCTCTCGCTCGGTGGTAGGGATGACGGAGGCAAAAGTGTTGTAAAACCATCGCATCTTTACTTGATGGCCTTAGAATTCACCCTCGGGTGGGACGTCACCAACGAGCCTTAACCAGTCGGTGGAAGTGAGGGGAGCCAGAGAGCTGACTTGAGGAACAACTGTTCCATGAAACGGGAAGCCTATTTGCATATAAATGTCCAAGGGGGTTATTCCCCATTCACCACAAGGGAGATGGAAGGTGTGGGTCTCATCCCGCCACCTCTCGCAAAGGGCCGCGAGCATCATGCGGTTAGCATCGTTATTATGGAAACGTAAGGTGAGGAGGCCAGCAAAAGGAGTATCATCCAGTACTCGTTCAAGCAAGGGCTGTGGATCCTTCACCCAGTAGTCCCAGCGATCCCTGGTACCTCGACCCTTGATAGCGGGAAAAGGTTGATGCTCCATAGCTAAGGAACACATGTGGTCCCCTCGGCGGATAATGAAGGCAGGATCATCTTCATCAATCACTCGGTGACCTCTGGTACCATCCGCCATTGAATCCTACAAGCTTGGCAAGGTAAGTCCCTATCCCTTACCCGTTAAAATCCAAATTATCATTAGGAAACCCATGGGATTGGACTCATATTCAAATGCAAAATCTAAAGTCTAACTCCATGTGTCACCTAGAATATGTGTTGGGCCCATTGGAAAAAGTAAAGCCCACCTTAAAGAAGGTTGCATGGCATGCCTTAGGCAAGAAAAAGTCCATCATCCAAGGACACATTTTGGACAACACATGCACTCAAGTGCCATGAGATCAACAAGGGATGAGAATCCTACTTCACATGAGAAATCCCTCTTCAAAGTCCATATGTGGCCAAGGATTGATCCACTTTTATGCCAAGGCCATGGTTCTCACTTAAGATGTTTCCATCTTTTTAACACATGGACATAGACAAGTGGGGGATAGAAAGGAAGTGGGCCCCCAAGAGTAACCCAAATGCCTCATCTCAATGGATTGGAGAGAGCACATAGCCCACTTTGAAGAACATGAGGACCCATTCATGGGTTAACCATGGGCAACCTTATGTGCCTCATCTTGATGAAAGTTTTGACAACATGGCGGTCTACCCACAAACATATGAATCAAAGAAGCTAATGGAGAAAGTTGATGCACATAGCTCACATGAGGAATCAAAGTTGGAAATGCCCATGTAAGGACAAGTTTGGGCAACTTATGTGCACCAACTTTTCACCAAGAGGGAGACCATTTGAGCCCAAAAGAGCATGGCTTGATGAGTCACCCAACCATCATGAAAATGGATAAGAATGGTATACATAGCCCACTTGAAGATCAAAATCCAAAATGTCCCAAAGCATGGGACAAAAATGGGCAACTTATGGGTGTCATTCTTTCTCACAAATTGAAGAAGAAATCACTCATACTTGAGAATGATGGTGGATGACCCACCAAGCCCCCAAAGAAAAGATCAAGGAGCTATGGTTGTATGGATAGCTCACTTGAGGATCATCCATTTGAGGTTGATGGCATTAAAGGGAAACTCTTGGGAACCACATTCCTACCACAAGGAAAACCATTTGAACTTAGTGAGATTGTGGGAACAACTCACTCATGGGACTTGTAGATGGTCAAGTTACTCAAGTCCTCCATCCATCAAATGAAAAAGCATGAAAAGAAAAATCCTACATGAACAAAGGGTTTAAAGAAGTGCCCAAGTTTCAATGAAGGCCCAAAAGCCCATCCACATGAAAAACCCCAAGATCCCACTACACCTTGTACAAGGATGTACATCATAATCAAGAGATAGTGGAGGACTTGAGCTGCTTATCCATAAAGGCCCGACTAAAAAAAATCTAGCCCACTTGAGATCCAGGTGAAGAATGGGGCTAGTCACCATTGGTCCATACACATGTGAAGAAAGATGGGGTCACCCAAAGTGAGCCCCATGAGCCTAAACTTGAGATGGGCCCTACCATGCCCATGGGCCCAAACCTTGAAAAGAAGATGGAAAAGAAAGGAAGAGCATTAACGAAAAATGACAAGGGCAAGAAAGCATGAGGGAGCCCAAAATAAAGCATTGGGCCCATCAAATATACCAAGGGCCATGACTTCACTTTGAGCCCATTTGATACATATAAAGAGAAGCCCAACTCCCATGAAAAAGATAGAGTATTTTGCCATGAACACTTGGTGACATGGCAAAATCACCCTTTACATACACATGAGGGGAGTGTGAAAAGAAGAAAGAAAAAAAAATGAAGTGGAGAGCTTGCAATGTCCTTCTCCATGCACCACCTTTGAAAAAGACTTGAGATCTAGAAAAAGGCCAAGAATGCTTGGGCCCACCTTCACACCTCTTGGAATAGCTACATGGAAAAAGAAAAGAGTCATGAGAAGAGATAATGAAGAAGGAAAAAGATAAGAAAAGAGAAAGGAAGTGGTCCATACCTTTACCACTCACCAAAGAGGGACCACCTTGTTGTCCCAAAACTTCTCTGAGGCCCACCACTTGAAAGGAGCAAGGGACCACCAAAGAAGAGAGAGAAAACTTGAAAAAGGGAGAGTATGAGAGAGAGAAGAGAGAGATTGCACGTTGAGGGGGGCAAGGGTGCCCCATGTTATATAGAAAAGGGGAGGGCACCCATTTACCCAGCCCACTGAAGAGACCAGAAGGCAGAGACCGTCCGGGCGGCCCATGGGAGGTCGTCCTAGCCCCTACCTATGTGAGATGACTTCTCACCCCCTCTCCTTGGGAAGAACTCCTCCTTGGGAAGGGTGGTTGCAAGTGAATCTTGTACCTCCATGTAAGAATGAAGTGATGGAAGAGAATGGTGAGAAAAAAAGGAAGAAATCTCACCAAAATCTCATCTCATGAGAAATGGGTGAGAAATTGGGTTGATGATGTGGAAAAGTTCCATAGAATTTTCAAAGAAAAGAAAGAAAAATTTGACTTGGTCAAACAATGATCTCAACCATCCAAGGATATGACCTGATGATCTGAACCATTCCAAGAAGAATTCCCATAATCTCTAACCTGGATTGCTGCTCGCTTGTACAGATTCTGGTCCGAAGACCTTAAACTACGTCGGGATCGACACCCCGAGAGATTTTCAATAAAAATCGGCATCGGTCCTCTTCAAGATCTGGTGACTCCGGACATTTTTCCAAAAAAAAAAAAAAATTGTGTTTGCCCCCCTTGTACAGTTTTAAGGTCCGAAGACCTTAAACTACATCGGGATCGACATCCCGAGAGATTTTTAATAAAAACCAGCATCGATCTCAGCCGTTCAGGCCAAGATCTGATGATCTGGATCATTTCAAAAAATCAAAGAAAAAAATGTGTTTGCCCTGTTTTGTATATATTTGTTGGTCCGAAGACCTTAAACTACGTCGGGATCGACATCCCGAGAGATTTTCAATAAAAACCAGTGTTGATCTTGACCGCTCAAATTGAGATTTAACAGCCTGGAACATTTTTTCGAAAAAAACACAAAAAGAATGTATTTTCAGCATGTACAGATTTTGGTCCGAAGACCTTAAACTACACTGGGATTAATTTCTCGGGGGACCCTTTCTTGCTTCCAATAAAAACCGGCATCGGCCTCAACCGCTGGGATCAAGGATTCGATAATCCGGATCATCTCAAAAATACCAAAAATATTTTAAAGCTTTCCACAAAAACCAGCATCAATCTCGATCGTTCGAGCTGAAGTCTGGAACCTTTTCCAAAAAAAACAAAAAAAAATGATTCACCAAAAATTTCAACTGCACAAATTCATCCCCAGTGGTCCGAAGACCTAAAACTACACTGGGATTAACTTTTCGGGGGCTTTCTTTCCTAACCTGTTCCAGACATGGCTGACGCTTGATCGTACGGGTGTCTGGAATCTTCTAAACAGGTAAGGGCTGAGGCGGGCAGAACTCAGCAATCCTGTTCGTGTTGAACGCACCGTGATAGACAACCTTGATTTGGAAGTCGCTGTTGAAGCTGACGGATGTTCCCTGTTCCTAGAACTCATGAAGGGGATTAAGGCTGTTGGGAGGTGAAGCTCACCCTCACGGAATTGTGAGCAACGTAAGACCCCAAACTGGATTGACTAAGGGAAATGTGAGGATGTGGCTCATCTTGTGGCCGAAGGAGTCCGTCGGACATTACGTGGTCTATGTGCATTGCACATGAGGAACAGGCAACTTTGTGGGTGTGTTGACTGAAAACCCTCAAAATCTCCTCATCCGAAGATGTAAAACTACGACACTTAACTGTGTGAGACTCGTCTTGCTCGCTGACGTAAAATGGATCGGGTACCTTACCAGCAGTAGAAGCTGGAAGTGGATGAAAATTCCATTCTTTTCCCTGCATTTCATAAAAATCACCAAAATACAAAAACATTGCAAAATATTTTCAAAAATCACAAAAATATTTTCTTTGCTTTCAATCAAAATATTTGCAAAAATCACAAAAATATTTCCCTTGCTTTCAATCAAATATTTGCAAAAATCACAAAAAATGATTTCCTTGCTTTTAAGAAAATTTTCAAAAAATCACAAAAATATCTCCTTTGTTTTCAATAAACTGATCTCTATCTTGACCACTCAGGTAAAGACTCAGACCACATATTTACAAAAAATCACAAAAAATTAGCCCCCAGCACTACACTTCAAGAGTCTTGAACTCCACTCTCTTCACAATTTGGGATGACGGATCCAATCGCCCGCAAATTGAAATCTTGACCAAAACTGGCGACCAAACACCGTCTCAATCACATGTATGCCCAGAAGAACATCTTGAAGTCGGATAACATCCTCGTACATTCTCATTCGCAAAGAAACAGCATCTTGGGACGATGGACCTGATCGATCACGGGTCGGGATCTTGACCAACCCGCTGACCAAACATCCGTAGCAAAAAGAAAAATCACCAGGGGAGCACAACCCTGCAAGCAATAAGCTCAAAATTCTCTGCATCTCCAGCAAAAGCAAAATCATCAAACTGAAAGAGAATGAGCTAAAGCCATGCATTCATCATGCATCTCCATGCATCAGCATCCATCGCATCAATCATCATGTTTACCTGCTTTCAAAATAAAAGTCGGTTAGCCAAAGACCCCACAGGCATCCCTAGTGGAGGCACATGCAAACCAGATTTCCATTTCAAAAAAAAAAAGAAAAAAAAAGAGACAAAAAATATTCCCATTTGTAAATAAAAACCCCACGGAGTATCACTCCCCAGAGTGGGTATCTTTTCAAAAATCCAAAAAATATTTTCTCAGTAGAGCGTTCTGCCTCCAATACACCAGGAGATCTTCCATACCTCTGGGTAGGAGCCAACGCAAAAATCAAATAAGATCTGATATCTCGCGGTTTCCCCGGAGACCATCGGATCCAATGCACTCAAAGTACGGTCGAACTGAATTCCAGTGTCAGTGCAGTCGTACCACATGCCAAGATACAAAAAGATGAAAGCCAAAAGGCTCGGTCATAGAAACCATTTGAACAGGTGGAAACGATGAATTGTAACCCAAGTATCAAAATCAGCAGATTGGGTGGAAAGAGTTCACCTGCACATACCTAGGCGTGGATGCCTGAAGTACCTTGACTGAGTCCAAGTCGGCGTAGTAGAATCCCGTAAGACTATCTGACGCAGGGCGTCTAACCACTTTGACAGTCAAGCGAAACAAGTACTCCTGGAGTGATCTGGGAAAACATCTAACGTCACACAAACAGTCTCAGGGTCAGCATCCTCGTAAGACTGTCGACGCAGAGGCTCTGCTGTACCTTTCCGATGTTAGTACCGATCGGGAATGGAAGGGTTGCGATTGGGTACCCAGGTTGCAGCAAACTGCAGGGACAATCGCAACGTTTTCTCCAAACTCTCGCGGTATGTGCGAGTTATCAATTTCCAGACAATCAACTGACTCAGATACAAAGGACAAGAAAGATTCCAGACCACAATCAAGGAAAGAATGAATTACAAACCAAGCATCGAAACCAGCAGATCGGGTGGAAAAAGCCCACCCGCACATACCTAGGCGTGGATGCCTGAAGTACCTTGACTGAGTCCAAGTCGGCGTAGTAGAATCCCGTAAGACTATCGGACACAGGGCGTCTAACCACTTTGACAGTCAAGCGAAACAAGTACTCCTGGAGTGATCTGGGAGAACATCGAACATACAATCAATCACAGGGTCAGTAACCTCGTAAGACTGGCGACGCAGAAGCTCTGCTGTACCTTTCCGATGTTAGTACCGATCGGGAATGGAAGGGTTGCGATTGGGTACCCAGGTTGCAGCAAACTGCAGGGACAATCGCAACGTTTTCTCCAAACTCCCGCGGTATGTGCAAGTGATCCATCTCCAAATGATCAACTGGCACAGATGCAAAAGCAAGCAAAGATTTCAGACCATGATCTATGAATGACCGGGTCAGAAGTGGGGTGTCCACTCGCTTTGGCATTCGGTTGCACACAACCTCTGCCAAAGAGGGGCATCTGTAGACACCCCACCTTCGGCTACACTGTTGGTGGAGATAGCTGGTTGAATGGAGGACCATACCCCCAAATCCCAAGTCCAAACTCAGCCAAACTCACCCTTGTAAGCCCCATTCCATAGCCCAGTTCAAGCCTGAACCCAGTCAACCCAGTCCTAAATATCAGCCTGAAAAACCCCCATAAGAAAAGCCAGTAAAAAAATCCTAAAAAAGTCAAACTCACTGAGTCAACCCGCTGAGTTAACCCGTTGAGTCAACCCTTTGAGTCAACTCGTCGAGTCAAAACACCGAGTCAACCCGTCGAGTCAACCCGTCGAGTCAAATCACCGAGTCGACCCGCTGAGTCAACTCACTGAGTCGACCAGCGAGTCAAACGGCAGCCCCGACGGTACGACCGTACCTCGCTGGAAATCGAGGAACGGCCGTACGGGCGGCCCATAGCAGGCCGCCCAAAAATAATTACGAGATCTGCCACTGCTCGCTGCTATAAATACCCCCCTCCCCTTCTCATTTCAGCATCCCTTCAAGTCCAGCCAGTCCGGGTGAGGTCCGAGTCCTTCTCCACCCCTTAGCCCATTTTTCCACCAAGGAGAGCCCGAGTGAGGAGAGCCTAACCCTGGTCCAGCCTAGTCTGACCACTGGTCCAAGCCTCTCAAGTCACCCAAGTCTTGATCCAGCCACTCGAAGCCAATCCTTGCGATACCTCCGTCTATCCAGCTATCATTTTTCCAGCATCATCTCATTTGCATCTAGCACAAGTGCAACATTTACTTTTCTTCCAACCCCCCTGCTTCACTACAAGCACCTTGATTATTCAAGCACACCGCATATGTCTTAAATTAAGCACCTGTCAGTTCGAGCATATGCTCTGGGCTTGCCCGTTGTTGGAACCTGCCCATCAGAAACTCTTACTGTTCAGACCTGCATTCACGTACATATCACTATAAGCACTTTGAATATTCAAGCACACAGCATGCATCATCTCGCATAAAGCACCTGTCAGTTCGAGCGTACGCTCTGGGCTTGCCCGTTGTTGGAACCTGCCCATCAGAAACTCTTACTGTTCAGACCCGCATTCATGCATCATGTCATCCATGAGAATATATGAGGATTAAGCTAGACTTTCAAGTATTCGATCGATTCTGTGAAGTAGAGACCGTACTTCAGTACGGGCAGTGTGTGGGGTGCTTAACCTCTTCCCACCCTGTAATCGTGATCCCTTACCTTGAATCTCTGACCGCAAATCAAAAGGAGTCATTTTAGAGGAAGGAATCTTCGGATCCCCTTCTCTAACGTTTCTATGGGGTCTAGCCGACTGTAGATTCGAAGTAACTGGCTAGTGGCGACTCTGGTCTTATATAAACTCATTTAAAACACATCCAGCTTAACACGACAACCAAACAAAGCCCTTGAGAACGAGGCAAGCCAGTGGCACAAACGACGATTTCGCACTCACGCATCCTTCTCTCCTTCTTTTCCCGGAAAGGGGAAGGGAGAAGAACGTCGTGTGGGAGCGCGAAAAATCGGCGAGGGCCCACAGACGGAAACCACCGAACTGGGTGTAGCCCTGCTTGGTATCGCAGAGGGATTGAACGAGCTGCTCGACGGGAATCGGGTGCTGGTACTGAAGGCTAAGAGGTGTCACCGCGGAAAAGCTATTCGCATGTTGGAATATGGTCACGAGCCCAAGTGCTCGCTCCCTTTCAACGACTTACGAGAAGGTCTGCTTGCGGATTTATCAATCCTGCGACTCTCGCTCAGATGATCTCGAGAGTCGAATGGGCGTTCCGCACTTACCCAATCTGCGGCTCGTGATCAGATGATCTCGAGAGTCGGATGGGCATCCCGCACTTACCCAATCTGCGACTCATGATCAGATGATCTCGAGAGTCAGATGGGTGTCCCGCACTTACCCAATCTGCGACTCTCGAGCATATGATCTCGAGAGTCCAATGGGTACTTCCGTATTTACCCGATCTGCGACTCTCGCTCAGATGATCTCAAGAGTCGAGTGGGCGTCCGTGTACAATCTTAGCAGCTGAGTTGATCTCCCTTGTTTTATCTGTAACAACATACAACATGGTGGGGCCCACAAAACTTGGTGACGTCACCACAAAAGGGAGGTCGATGGGGTGTGGCACGCCACACAATCCGCTTTCCCTATAAATCCGGGCGAGGATTGGGTACTACTCCATTAAGACCTAGATGGAGATGGACAGTCCTGTTAGGGCATATGTAGGGCCTGCCGTGATGTATATGTTTTATCTATACCATTCATACATTTTTCCATATCATTTTATGGCATAAAACAAAAACCATGTAGATTTAAGGCTCAAGTGTGCCCCAGTACTATAGGAAACAGTGGGAATTGGGTGTCTACCATTGAAAACTTTTTGGGGCCACAAAAGGCCCTGATCAAGCTTAGTTGTGTTTTCCCTTCATCCAGGTCTGTACGACCTTATGAAGAGGTCAAATGGCAAATAAACCTCATAGAGGACCCTAGGAAGGTTTTAGCGGTAGTTGTTTAATTCCTGTTACATGGTGGTCCACTTGAGCTTTAGATGTGCCTAATTTTTGGGCTCATGCTCTAGAATGATTTGAAAAAGTTGATGGATGGTGTGGATCTAACACATAAATCATGGTGGGGCTTAGAAAAGTTCCACACATTAAAAGTTACCCAATCTAATTTGGGAGAGAGAAAATCTTTGTCGTAATGCAAAGGGGTAATTTTGGATTTTTTTTTAAGAAAATATTTGCTGAATACATTCCATGTTCTCTATTAAGCTAGGCCTCTGTCGTAAAAAAAAAAAAAAAAAAAAAAAAAAAAAAAAAAAAAAAAAAAAAAATTGAGCAAATAACGGAGCGCTTTCCAAGTTCGACATTAACAAACAACTATTAATGCAGAGCGCTTTCCGAATTCTGCATTCCTTATTCTTTTTTCTTAGCGTTAATAAACAGGCCATAGTAACCGCTTAAACAAACACATGGAAATGATAATGATGGCTTATTTACTTTGCATTTCATAAGCAATTGAAAAGACAAACGAGCCCTAAAGGATTAATTATGTAATGATTATAACTTGTCGGCTAATATAAGAATTGTTCTAGTTGCATTTGGCCATCGATCTCTGTATTTGGTTTATTTGCGGTAAAATTTTAATGATAGCATTTTTCACGTTACTTGAATCTCAAATTATCATGGGTCCTTACTTATGCCTCCGTGTTAGACTCACAAGAGTTTCAACACGAGGTCACGAGTTCAAGTTCCCATTGTGGTGTGAGTGCGCAGGTATGTGTGGGGGCATGAGTGCTCAACTCATCATCAAAATACACTAATTAGCATATTAGTATCATTTTATTTAAGATTTTCACAGTAAATGTATAAAAAGGTGTAATGATTACAAATTTTGTTACTTATCATTGTATTTCACTAATTGTTCCTGTGTTTGATTTGATTGTGGTAAAATTCATTAATGATAAAATGCCTTTAATTTTACGGGGAATCTTGGTGAATCCAACGGCCCCTAATTTAAATTGATTGCATTCCACATGAAATTTCTAAGTTTCGGCTTCATCCATCACACAATGCAAGAGTATCTAATTTTTTTTCTCAATTAAGAAAAACAAAAGGAAAATTGCTATCTTAATGTGTGAGTGATGAGAAGACTGAATAGGCTACAAAAATAAATAAATAAACTAAATAAAATGCAACCAATGCTAAGGATTAAACCCGAGCAACCCAGGTGCGATCTGCAACATGGGCTCTAGTGTGCTCGCTTCAAACTTTCGAGCAAAGAGGAAGCAAATTTCACTACTATTCCCATTGTAAGTGCAGTTGGCCTCATTTCGTATCCGATTCAAAAATCCTTCAGTAATATCATTTCGTTTGAAGCTCGCCGGATGCGAACCGCCCGTCGACCAATCAACCCAAGTGACGCTCCGGTTTGAATTAAGCTCAGGGAACCGTTTGGTCACGAGCGTCGGCAAGTAATGCTCATCCATGTAGCATGAAGGCTTGCAATGCTCTTGGAAGACGGGGTAGTACTCGCGATCGGATATGATCTCGACGGCGATCTTCCGGTTGAGTTCAAACCATTGTGAGCCCTTACGCCAGTCTTGGATCGTTACAAGGGGCCACATTCGCTTGTTGTAGCGGCCCCGGCCCATTGAGCGTGGATCGTCAAATGAGCCAAGGAAGGTGTGGTTGGAGTTGAAGAAGTAGTTGTAGATTGTGGTGAAGTTGAAGAGTGGAATGCATGTTTCGGAGAGTAGAACGAATCGCTCGTTGGAGAAGTCGAGGAGGGCGTTTGCTAGGAGGCGCCTCTCAGCGTCGATCATGGAGGCCCTTCCCCATTCCACTGGCTGAAAATGTTACATGAAAATGCACACATGTTAATGGTGGCAAACGAACAATACAAGCCTCCGTCATAAGAGCAGTATGACAAATATCGCTCGGAACGCGCTATAATATCGCGAGAAATATAATAAAGCGATATTTTGAAAATATTGGATGAATTTAAAACGTCGCGTTTTGTATTGCGAAATTTACTAGAAAAGTGGTAAAAACGGAATTTGTTATTGAAATGCATACTTAAATTTATATTTATTTAATAATTTAAATAAGTATTTTTGTTCTCAACGAGATTTCTCCAGTGATATCCCAGGAAAAACCTCATAATATGAAAATCTCCACTGATATTTCCTGGCCGAGATATTGCCGAGAACGTGATTTGTCACTGTGCATATAAGAGGAAGTGTGGAACGATGTGTTGTTATACAATGCTCGACCGGACAATGTCTATAGTTTGCTTGGTTTTTCATTTCGTTCAAGTGGGCCCATGTTTAAAAAATCTAAACCGTTGATATCATTAGGGCAGGTGTTGATGACCCGTGATTTGAAATTCGCATTGTTGGTTAGATTCTGACCCTTCAAATTGGTGGTCACAGAACAGACGGTTTAGAGACATAATAAAGGCGTACAAATGAACGGTTCAGAAAAGTACAGCAATGGTCTACCCAAGACATTGAACAGATGAAGGCTGAAGAGCTTCGAAATCTTGGAGATTTTTCTTGGCATCCTTCACCACAATGGGTCCATCAAAGCAACGGCTTAGATACCAATTCGTGGCCCCCACATCTATGCATGGAGGGCTTCAGCAAGTTCTACGCTGGTTGAGGTGGCTCCGGATCCTTATAACTCGTTTCCACAACCGATGCACTGCAAAAGCTTATCAACAATCATGGTTTTTTGACTCGGTGACTCGGCCCCCTTTCGTTTACGTTCGAGTTGAATTGATACTCGCCCCTGACTCGTGGGTACCAACCCGTATGGGTTGCGAACACGTTCAAGTCAACTCAGAGGAGGTACGACTCGGGCGAGTTAGCAACCCATGCCCAAAAGGTGATGTGTGGAGCCCACACCCCATAGTGATGTGTGAATGAAATCCAATCTGTCCATCATGTGCAGCACCCTGATATTCTTCTTGGAACCCAAAACTCAGCTCCATCCATAACTCAGGTGGATCACACCAATTAAAATTACACATAAAACCTCTAAATATGCAGTATGGCCAACCTACGTTTTTGGAATGGTCTGATTTTGAGGGTGTCTCTTCATCCTGGTGGGAAGCATCATCTGAACGGATTAGAAGGTATGTACAAAAAATACGGTGGGCCCCAAACGATATTTAAAAGGTTTTTTTTTACAATGGGCACTCTCATTCAAACAGCTCCCTATGGCGTGCCCCACCTGAGTTTTGTACTGGCCAGATTTTGGGTGCCTACAAGAACATTAGGGGGCCACACATAGATTAGATTGGATGTCATTCACACATCGGTGGGCTCCACACACAACGTTCTGTAGGTGAGCCTATCCGGCCTCATTCCAATCAGAGGATGGAATATTAAAATCCATCAATAAGAAACTTGATAGCAAAACGATCCAACAGTAGGCTAAAATGGGGAAAAACTTCATGCAGGGATAAAATCGTTTAAACGGGAAGAACCCAAATTCAACGTTGAAGAAAAGCGAACCTGGCTTGGTATCCTACGCTGGAAGAAGACTGAGGACTCCGGGGGCTCCTCATTAAACTCCGGCGACGAATGTAGGTAGATAGAGAAGAGCCCATCATGTCCCTTGAAGAACATCTCCCAAATGGGACCCAGTGGCAGTGCACCTCTAGTCAAGAACATAAATGCCACCTTCGCTGTCCGATTATATGGGTACTCATCGACACGTGGCACCATCGAGGCCCTCCACATCAGTTCATCGTCGGTCATCGAATGCCATAGCTCCTTAGGAGCTAACCATTGATCGAATCCGGTCGACGAGAAATTGTGACATGGAGATGAACATGAAGTGTTACAAAGTGGGGTGACTGAAGATGGCAATGTGTTTGTGAAAGGAGTGAGTTTATCCATTTGGGGGAAGAAAATTTGCTCGGAGATGACGAATTTTCGAGCATGGAAGCTGATGAAGAATCCCATGATCGCAAGTGATAGGCAGAAGAAGATTAGGATGGTTGTGATCGGCGAGTTTCCGTCCCGAAGTTCTCTCCTGTTCTTTACATCGAAGTCCTTTGCTAACATTGTGATCTCCTTCATGGCGTCTCTCTCTCTCTCTCTCTCTCTCTCTCTCTCTCTCTCTCTCTCTCTCTCTCTCTCAATGTTGTGCCATGATTGGAACGGCCCAAGTTACATTTGTTAGATAGAAGTCCATGTATGCTTTTCTATGAATACTTGCTTAAATAGATTAAGTGGATCTCTCTCTCTCTCTCTCTCTCTCTCTCTCCACTAGTATCTAAGCTTCTTTTATGATACAATGGATTATTAGAAATTAGGCCGGATAAGGCGATGTATGGAGCCCGACTACGTGTGCATGACATTCAATCTGTCCATCGTGTGTGCCACTTCAGATTATTCTCGACTCCCAAAAATAAAGCCGATCCAAGTGGGCCACACCACATGAAACAGTTGGGAGAGGGATACCCACCATTAAAAATCTTCTAGTTTGTGTGTGGCCCACCATGTTTTGTATAAGCCATCCAAGATGACTGAACAACCTAAATATCATGCCATTCCAAAACTCAGGTAGGCCACACCATGTTACAGAGGTTTAGGTATAATTTTACATGGGGTTGCCCGCAATGTTTTAGATCGGCATGATTAAGGATAAGATGATGGGAGATGATGGGACGCGCATGACATTCCAACGGGAGGTCATGCACACAACTTCGTGGCCCCCACACATGATCCAACATGGTGGAATTTGATTGGGCTATATACTCGTAAGAGATGAGCCTACACAAGCATGTTAGAAAGTTGTTCAGTCTTTAGAAAAGCAGTTTGTTCTTTAAAAAGTTGTTCAATCTTAGTCATCTCTAATAGCAGCATGTCTCAACTCACATCCTAAAACCAAGTGAAAATTGCTATTCAAGACCTTCTGTTTTGATACCATGTTGAAGCACCACTTGATTTACAAATTTGATCTAAAAGCTCGAACTATTAGAGAATAACCTATCAATGCATATTAAGGTACTCTAACAATGTTCCTAGAAGCCTACTCAACAAGTGATCCGAATCATCATTCAATGGAAGGCTACCAAATGGATAAGCAGTGAGTGGTCCAAATTTCAAGGGAAAAATTAGACCATCATTAGCAGTTTAATAATTTTAGTTATGATCCACTGGGTCAACGATATTTCGGTACAAGATCCACCATTTCTAAAAGGGTGGTGAACTATCACAGAAGTCCAACCTCTCTCGGTGAGGGTAAGCACATGGAAAACACGGGGGCACAAAGGTTGCATGAAAAGCTTGCCTGATTTCGGCAGACTAATGGCGAAGCGGATTGTAGTTACTCTCTACAGAAAAAAAAAAAAAGTAAAGTCTGTGGGGCCCACCTTGATGCATATGTCTTATCCATGCCGTCCATCCGTTTTAGCATATTATTTTAGATCATAATCCCAGAATTGAAGTATATTCAAAGCTCAAGTGGACCACACCACTGGAAACAATGAATTGAATGCCTACCATTGAAAACTTCTTGGGGGCCCATAAGTTTTGGATGAAGCTGATATTTGTGTTTTCCCTTCATCCATGTCTTTGTGACCTTATGAACCGATTAGATGACAAATAAACATCACTGTGGACCTTAGGAAGGTTTCAACGGTGAATGTAACTATCCCCACTTTTTCCTGTAGTGTGGCCCATCTGAGCTTTGGATATGCTTCAATTTTGAGATTGAACCTTAAAATAAGCTGGTAAAACGGATGGACGGCATGGATAAGACATATAAATCACGTTGAGCCCCACAGAGTTTACACAGTACGCGATTCACTTCCAACAAACAAACGGTTTGTTGAGGGTATCTGCAAAAGCCTTTTCTTTTGCTATTTTTGCATCGGATGTTTCAGCGTGGAATGATGGATGGCGTGGTCTGCTTCGAAGAGGTGGGCCCGAAATTACGTTAGGGTTGCTACGTGGATCTCGTGAGGGATTGATTGTAACGCATGAGATCCCTACACGTGTCACTTGTGACACAGCAAACCGTTCATCATTATATTGGCCTCTCCACCGTTTGTTTTCCAACGCACTTATTGCTACGCGGAGAAAACTATGATAGCATTTTCTAAATGGTGGTGACTGTACCAAAGTACATCTGTGGCTTACACGTACATCATATCCAGACCGTTGGAATCGTGGGGCCCAGTGACTTAACGTCCCCTAAGTATCCAGTTGATCATTTTTGCGAATGCAAAGTTCGAGATTTTAATCTCGCGATAATATCTTTTAATGGTTTAAGGGAAAACTGTCAAACGCTACTAGTTTTAGCCTTAGAATGCTCTCTAACAAATATAGCACTACTATTTTTTTTTTTTTATTATTTAAAATGCTAGATGACCAAATAGATGAACTCTTTTAAATCCTAAGTTGACAAAAGTGACCGTTAAAGGGGCATTTGCATCTAAAGTAGGGCCCACACGTGCCGGGCGTCTAACTTGGACGCCGATTCCTGCCAAGGAACCAAGGTGGGACCACCGTGATGTTTGTGAGAAATCCACCCATTCCATCTGTTTTGTGAGATCATTTTAAGACATGGAATTAAAAAAAGCTGAATCCAAGACTCAAGTGGGCGGCACTAACGGAAAAGGTGGGTATGGAAATTCCTACCATTGAAACCTCCCTGAGGTCCACAGTGATATTTATATGCCATCTATATCCTTTGTAATGTCACTTCTACTGGGATGAACTAAAAACACAAATATTAGCCTGATTCAAAACTTCTGTGGCCCCACGAATATTTCAAAACTTCTGTGGCCCCACGAATATTTCAACTGTGGAAGTTCAATCCTCATGTTTTTGGCCCACTTGAGTATTGGACCCAGCTCATTTTGAGTCTCATGCCCTAAAATGATCTCACAAAATGGATGGATAGGTGAATTTCTCACAAACATCACGGTGGGGCCCACCTAGGTTCCAACGCAGAACTTCCAAAGGCTTTTCGCAAGAAATCTGCCAGTAGTGTCTGGCTGCTGCTGGATGGTGCTATGTGGGAGCCACCATGATGTATGTGTTTTATCCACGCGCCGTACATTTATTTTGGATCACTACTTGGGATTGAGTCCGAAAATGAGGGTCTCAGGCGGACCATTCCACAGGAAAACAGTGGTGATTGAATTCCCACCATTGGTAATTTTATAGGGCCCACTGTAATGTTTTTTTTGCCATTCAACCTGTTGATTAGGCCACAAAGACCTGGTGAAGGGAATACAAAAATACCAGGTTGATGCAAAAGTTTTGTGGGCCTCAATAAGTTTTTTAACGGTGGGCGTTCAATCACCACTTTTTCCTGTGGTGTGGTGCACCCGAGATTTGGATCTGCCTCATTTTTTATATCATTACCTGAAATGATCTGGCAAAATGGATGATATGGACAAAACACATTGGTGGGCCTACAGAGCACTGTCGTGTCAGAATGCAATCTGCAACCTGTCCGGAGCTCAGCACGGGTAGGGCTTTAAAGGGCTCATCGTGATGCATGGGTTTTATCCACATCGTCCATCCATTTTGCCATATTATTTTAGGGTATAAGCCCTAAAATGAGGCAGATACAAGGATCAAGTGGACCACACAGTAAGGATTAAACTCCTACCATTGAAATCCTCTTAGGGGCCAGGGGTGTGTGTTAGTACACATACCCCACTGTACAGTCTGTACACCCACCCCCTTTTAGTCACACCGCAATGTTAGCCACCCCAACTTTTGTAATCGAGTGCATGTGTATCAAGCGTCATATGCAGACCGAGTATCAATTGACTCCCCTTTGGAGACTGCCAAGTCTGCCATCGTCTCCAACCAAGAGTCTGTGACGCCAATTACGAACCGGGTGAAACACCTACGCTATGTAGGGCCCACTATGTTGTATATGTGAAATCCACTCCGCCCATCGGGTGAAAGATCAGCCCAATAAAAGAGTCAAATGGGCCATAACAATGAGAAAAATGTAAAATTGTGCATAAAAGCTCTAAGTTGGTGCGGTGTGGCTGGCCTTATTTTCGGATCAGGCTCATTTTTGTAACTTGTCTTCATCCTTGTGAGCCACAGCTGATGAACGGGTTTGATTAAAAAAGTACATTCCATGGTAGCACCAAATACAAATCTATGGTTGGCGTAACATCCCTGCTGTGGCCTGCTGTAAATGGTTGATTTTTAGCCTTGGGACTAACATTGAGGACCGCACCTGATAAATGGAGTGGATTTTACATACACAACATGGTGGGCCCCACAAAGAGCGACCCGGTCCGACGCGTCTGAAATACGGATCAACTCCCCTTAGGATTGAATGGGAGGGTCTGATTCACCGAGTCTTTTACCCATGGTTCATGATCAATCCACAGTAGGGTGCAACCAGCCAATGGTCTGGATTACTGAACTATGGGCCTACTTGTCAAAATCGAAGCAGCATACTGTACATATGCTTGGGTTGGTCGATCCTGTAATTAATTCCAAGTCGCTCCTGAGCATACCTCCTACCCCAACCGATTGATTTTACCGGTGGACCTGGGTCAGATAGTATGCCTGAAGGGACGCAGGGCAGGTGGGAGGTGTCTCTGTGCTGGGCTTTGTGGAATCCAACGTGATGTATGCGTTTTAATCCACACTGTCCATCCGACTTGCCCCCTCATTTTAGGGCATGAACCCAAAAATGATGCAGATCTGATGCTCAAGTGGACCAAACCACAGGGTAATGGTGATCGAACGCCCACCATTAAAAATTTCTTGGGGGCCTCTAAAGTTTTGGATCAGGCTGATATTTGTGTTTTCCCTTCATCAGGTCTTGAGTGGCCTTATCAACAGGTTGGATGACAAATTAACATTACGGTGGACCCTAGAAAGGTTTCGACTGTGGGTGTCACTATCCCCACTCTTTCCTTTGGTGCGGTCCACTTAAGCTTCTGATCTGATTCATTTTTGGATTCATGCCCTAAAATGAGCTGGAAAAATGGATGGACGGTGTGGATATTAAAAAAATACATCACATTAGAACAAATACATCACATTAGGCCCTGAACTGGCAACACCACCTAATCCGTGTCCTTAAAAAACCTGGTAACCTTGGAAAAGAGATATTTTAATTTTTTAAAAAAAGGTTAAAAAAGAAGAAGAAGAAGAAACGAATGAGTGTTAAAGAGTGATTATTTAGGTTGGAGAGGATTTCAATTTTTAAAATAGATTAAACTACAAGTATTTATTTTTTTTTCCATGATTTAATGATGCGACCTACACTTTGCTCTCTATACACATGTTACCAGTTATGATTCACCCGTGCAAGATCCGAACTTTCCATCAGGTGGGCCACACTATACAAAAAGAAAGAATGGATGGCCAGAAAGCATGGTTTCACCATGTGAATATCTTGTAGTTTGGCCCACCTGACGGGTGAAACCACCTCATTTTTAAGCAAGGAGAAATAAACAATGTGGCTGACCTGATGGAGAGCTCGAATCTTTTATAATTTGCCATGTCGGTGAATACGCAGGGCTCCGCACATGTAGACCTAGCAAACCTCCATTTACTTCAGGGCTATCGTACAATGTCAGCCAAGAGTTTGAACCAGCAGCGTCCATGCTCAATGATCGAAACCAGCATCATGGATCCTGCACAGATGGCCCATGCACGAAAAATACCCAAGATGAAAAGATCCCAACTACAAAATGTTGACCTTTTTAGGTTGAATGCATTCTTTCTTAACCGTCTATTTATTGGACCACCTACCTAAGGGGTAGGATTTCTCATCAGGAAGACTTTTCGTGCATCAACCATCTAGTGGGAACCATAATGTCAATGGTTTAGATCACTGAACAATGTTCCCCCCTTGCTAAGTTGAATGCCTGAAGTGTACTGCACAGACATTGTATAACACCTCTTTTCTTAATGGGGAGATACTTGATATGCAGTGTGATGCTTGATACACCGATACTCAGAAATTGTACACGGGGCATATATCAACTCAAAATGAACTTCTTAAATTGTGGAATCCCAATGTAATTAAGTTGCAGCCCCAAAATCAGATTGCTTGAACAAACCTCACCTCTGATTCATGGATGCTCGTTTGCTAAAATAGAACCATTCGATAATTTTCATTTCAGGCATCCTATAAATGTTTACCAATCCAATAGTAATATAATCAAGCAAGTGCAATTTCTGGTTTTTGATACATCAAAACTGGGACCCATAATTCTTCCAGTTCAATTTGAGTAACTTGTGTGCAGAGTGTACAATTTTTCAGTGCCTGTGTATCATCCATCACCCTCTATTAGAATGTTAAAATTTTCCTCATTAAATGTTATTCTATTTCACATTTCTACTCTTCTTGATGTTGAAATTATTGGAATCAAATGTTAAAAAAGATTTCAAATTACAAGATCTAAAGTGGCATCTACTATATAAGTTCGAACTGTCTACAATAGTAGTAGGTAGGGAACTGATATTTATACTTTCATTTTTATGCATTCACCCCTCTTTTTCTACTTTCGGTATTAGAAAGGTACCAAGTGGACTATTCAAGTTCCCAAAGTAGAACAGAGAACTGTACGCTATCCACCAAAAGCATGGTGTGTAAATGTTTCTCTTTTAGGTGCTTGATTTGGCTTTAACAGCATAAAAAGTCGCTAAACCTGCCACAGCAACAACGGTAAGTAACTTGACTGTCATCAGCTTGCGAGCTTTTGAAATTACTCCACTTTTCAGGTATGTCCATATCCATCTGGACAGAAAATCCAGTCTGCATGATGCCTTAAAGTTTTCCATGGAAAATTCCTGCATAACCGAAATATAGAAGGTTCAGATGTCAAAAAAATGCAAACACAAGGTATAATGATGGTAATTAGGCATATCAAGACATGATTCCCATATCAGCAGTGTTTTTGTTTGAGCCAGAATTTTGTGCAGGTAGGGCCCACCGTCAGATGTAGTCCTACATCTGGTGGAATGGAAGTAGCTGTTATCACCTGCAAATGGATGATTCAAAAGTAAACATACAAAAATGGCTCACATGCAGTTGGAAGAAGTCCATGAGTTGGGTGGCTCAGATTTGTCCCATATGCGAGAATTTTGTACCATCCACCATCTGTAGTGGGGCCCATCAGATTATAGGTTTGGATCCCCAGAAGGTGCAGCCTGCCTACATGGAATGTTAATCTGGACTAAAGCTATTTTGAGAAGGCCTGAAGAAACTCACCGACAAGGCTTTGGAGGGCCGGGTGGTTAGGGAGATGGTGAATAGATTGCTAAGGGGCATGCCTAGTTGGCAGAGTTCGAAACTACTGGCCTGCATTGCTCCCTTGAGGGGTGTCTCAGCAGAGAATCCCTCAATTGAACCAAGAGGCAGAAAATACAGCAGCAGATGGAGAGGCCAGCCATTCTCTTCCATCTAAGGTCCCACACCAGCAGAGTCTCAGCCCTCTAATTGTCATGACTCATGCGTAGCCTGGTGTCTAGCAACACCCATACATGCCAATTTGATTCCTATTCAATGGTTAACATTGTAATTTTCTCCCACCCGACATGCTCAAAGATATCATGGGCATTGGTAAATGGATCTGAAAGCAGCCAAATTTCAACAATTTTCCACTCCTTAATTAGAGGGTTGTAAACAAGCCATTTAATTTTTATATACTGAGTTTGTTAATTCTCTTTTGGGTATTTTGATGGAGGACACATAAAATTCAATCAAGTTTTCATCGAGTAACTTTTTCTTGCTACCATATATACATCGGGTTACTTTGGGGATCTGCTCAAGCCAGGGTGTGCTCCATGGTACTGGGAAGATGTGGGTCTCAATGATGTATTCACAGAATCCAATCCGTCCATAAGATGTGTCACTTCAGAAAATCTCCAGAGCCCAAAAACAAGCCTGATTCGAATCTCAGATGGGCCACAGCACAGGGAACATATTGAGAGGAAGCACCCACCATTGATTAGCATGGGGGCTCCAACATGTTGTGTATATTTAATCAAGGTCATTCAGACCCTTCATCCGGTCCTGATTAAGAGTCACAACAGAATTCAGGCTGTTTTACGAATCATGTGGGCCTTTGTGAAATTCAAGTGTAGGCGTTCCTTCCCAGCTTGTACCCTTTTTTGTGGCCTACCTTAGTTTCGGATCAGGCTGAGTTTGGGTCCTAGAGGATTTCTCAGGTGAAGCATCTAATATCATCGTAAGCTTACAGTGGTACTGGTACCACTGGAGCATGCCTTGCTCAAGCTACCTAAGATACTTAATGTATACATGTATGACCAAAAATAAAATAAGTAAATAAAAAGTTGCATGATAAAATACAACTAGGTTGAATTTAAAACGTGCTCCCCTTGAATGACCCAAATTTAAGTAACGAATACCATATGTGAAAATCAAATAGTCTATTTAAAACCCTCCAATTAAAGGAAGGAAATTTGTTGTAGTTTGGGATAATTTCAGATCCATTTACGAATGCCAATGTTATCTACTCATAGGAGAGGAAATACAATGAGACCAAGCATGGAGAATAGGAGAAAATTACAAGGTTAACCATTGAATGGGAATTGAATTTTAGCAAGCAGGTGTCTCTAAATACCAAGCTGTGCATAAAAGAACAGGGGATGAGGCTTTGTTCGTGTGGGATCTTTAGATGGAACTAAGACAACCCCTTGAGGGAGCAATGGAGGCCAGTAGTTTCGAACTCAAAAACTAAGCATGCCCCTCAGCAATCTATTTTTTGGATGACCCTCAGCAATCTAATCATTGCCTCTACCTTCCCATCCTCCAAAACTGTGTCAAAGGGTTCTTCTGTTCTTCTCGACCCTCCAATCTCATATGGCTGCATTGGGATTCATCATCATGTAAGCCTTATCCATCTTGGGTAAGTCAAAAATGAAAAAAAAAAAAAAAAAATGGGTACGAATCAATAACTCTTGTCATTTAGGTATACCGCCAACCATCTTGGCAGTGAATTCCTTGCAGCTGCAATGGAACTTTTCTAAAGAGAACTCCTGCACACTCCCAAATGAATACTCAAGTCTTTGCTCAAAATATGGAGAAAGGAATTGATAGCATGTCCATGGACCCTTTGCTTAAAGAAGAATGATAAAAGTAGAACCCATGATAAAAGGAGAACCCTCTCTGCGAGAAAACACAAAACAAAAAGAAAATCAAAAGGGGGCCTCCTGATTAGCATTTTATAAATTGGCCCACCAACACGATGTCACCGGTTTTCACCTCTTACAAGAGGGCTGTAGTGACTGGTGCCAATCAAGGGGAGTTTTCACACCGGGCTCAAGTGGGGTGGTCTGTGTGAAGAGGGGGCACACTCGGGGTGGGCGGCCCGTGTGATGTGAGTGGCTCGTGTGAGGTGGGCCCCACCCATATGAGGCAGATAGCTAGCGTGATGCAAACCCATGTGAAGCGGGGCCCACGAAGGAGGGTTCGGCCGAGAGCCTAGCCTGTGTGAAGCAGGAGCTTGGGCTATGAGATAAAGGGATTAATTCGCCACACTCTATCAGTTCGAGCTTTTAGAACAAGTGATTAGTCGTCCTGCGTCAAAGTGGTATCAGAGTGGGAAGTCTCATGTTCGAGACTCCTCACCAATGATGATTAATGCAGGGGCATTTTCACACCGGGCTCAAGTGGGGTGGTCTGTGTGAAGTGGGGGCACACTCGAGGTGGGCAGCCCGTGTGATGTGGGTGGCTCGTGTGAGGCGGGCCCCACCCGTGTGAGGCAAGTGGCTAGTGTGATGTGAACCCATGTGAAGTGGTGGGGCCCACGAAGGAAGGTTCAGCCAAGAGCCTAGCCTGTGTGAAGCAGGAGCTTGGGCTATGAGATAAAGGGATTGATTCGCCACGCTCTATCAGTTCAAGCTTTTAGAGCAAGTGGTTAGTCATCCTGTATCAGGCTGCCTTTTATGTTTTTTAGTATGAAGGCTATTCATATATCATTATAGATATACATAGTGTCAAAAGTCTTACACGATACAGTAGCAAATACTATTTCAGATGAGGTAGGCTACAATGTGCATTTGCCATGATTACCCAGTTATGGCAACTCATCCCCAATAGACATGGCAAACAAAATCCATTCAAACCAAGGGCCCCATTGTGGATGGATTATAGGCCAAGAATCACTTACTGAACAATCCTAACCATATGGTAGCATTAATGGATGGTTCCAAAGAAATATTCCGTGGGCCCATCCATGATGGGGCTACAATTTGGAAGGTCTTGATTGGCATGCATATATGCCATGTGTACCATTGATGAGTAGCCACAATTTGGAAGGTCTTGATTGGCATGCATATACATGTGTACCGTGGATGAGTAGCCACAATTTGGAAGGTCTTGATTGGCATGCATATATGCCATGTGTACCGTGGATGAGTAGCCACAATTTGGAAGGTCTTGATTGGCATGCATATATGCCGCATATTTGGAAGGTCTTGATGCAAATGCACATTGAAGGCTATCCTTTTCCAGAGATAAAACAAACCTGTCCTTTTGTCACAGATTAATATATACCTAAAAAAATTTACAATCGAGATGCATCCAGCCTTCTGCCCAAATGATTCAAGGGATAGTGTTGGTGATAACCTAAGTTGTGTTGCATAGGTGAAGACTTGGCAAGTTGAACATACAACTTACATAGGTTGGGTTTGCTTTTCTTTCTTTCTTTTTTTTCTTTTCTTTTTCTTTTTCTTCTTCTTTTTGTTTCTGTTTTTTGTAAGATGATGATTTTATTAAGCAAAGAAACAAAAAACAGGCCGACCAAATGTTTCAAGTGGACCCTCTCATCACTAAAACACACGGCCAAAGAAAAACGCCCAAAGGCTCCAAAATACAAGGGAAATGAGAAGCAAGGGGAAACCAAAGATAAAGAAAAACACTAAGGCCCTATTTGGTTGCCAACTTGCCAATTAAAAATGATTTCATCT
This sequence comes from Liriodendron chinense, assembly GCA_003013855.2. Classification (NCBI taxonomy): domain Eukaryota; kingdom Viridiplantae; phylum Streptophyta; class Magnoliopsida; order Magnoliales; family Magnoliaceae; genus Liriodendron; species Liriodendron chinense. Next base: position 2,626,784 of record ML058326.1, on the reverse strand, counting down.
CATTTTAGTTAACAGTAATCATTTATTAGAGATCATCTTTTATATGGGTTAACAAGATAATTTTTAATCCTTACAAAATTCTCTTGTTACCAATCACATGGTGAGGGAAGATGAGAAGAAAAGAGTTTTGGAGAAGGGTTTGGCTGATATAATCTGCCCCAAAACCCAAAAGATCCTTATTAACTTAACCCTAATGAGATACAAGAATAGTGATCCCGAGGAGCACCAAAAGAGATACTCATACACACCCTTACAAAATGAGGCCGACATTAATCTACTTTTCTACACTCCCCCTCTCAAGCTAGAGCGAATATGTCACACATACCCAGCTTGCAAACAATAGCTTGACAATGGGAAGGATGAATAGCCTTTGTAAGAAGATCCGTAAGTTGACCATTAGTTAGAAAATGAGTATGAAGAAGCCCAGATCAAATCTTCTCGTGAACAAAATGACAATCGACCTCTATGTGCTTTAATCTTTCGTGGAAGACGGGATTCGAAGCAATTTGAATAGCAGCCTGATTGTCACAATACAATGGAATCATAGTAGAAACTCATATGCCCATGTCATGAAGAAGAGACTAAAGTCAATCCACACAAGCAGCAAGTGCCATTGAGCAATATTCTGCTTAAGTGTTTGAACTGGGCAACTACGAACTTTTCTTCCTTTTCCAAGAAACAAGGCTGTCTCCAACAAACACGCAGTAACTGGAAGTGGAACAACGATAAGCAAAACATCCTACCCAATTAGCATCACAATATGCCTATGCATCAACATCACCACAATCGGTGTACAAATTGGTGTACAAGAGGCCTTTTCCTGGAGTTGATTTCAGCTAAAGAAGGACTTTGTGCACGGCATCCAGACAGTGAGAGTACGGAGTCGCATGAACTAGCTGACCATACTAGCAGCATATCGAGACATGTGATGGTCAAATAAATCAGCTTTTCAACCAAGTGTCAATACATGACAGGATCACTAAGAGTAATGGACTCAATATGATGAAGATGAGGATATTAACCTCAATCGGCATTCATGGACATCGATTGGGCACCCATCATCCCTGTCTCATGAAGTAAATCAAGAGCATGTTTCCTTTGTGAGATGAATATACTGTGCTTCAATTGAGCAACTTCAATCTCGAGAAAGTATTTGAGTAACTTCCCAAATCTTTAATCTCGAAGGATCTAGACAAGAACTGCTTCACAGTGACAATCTCACTTTCACTATCATCCATGAGAACAATATCATCTGCATAAATAGCTAAGATAGTGAATGATCGTCCAGTATCTTTAATGAAGACAGAGTAATTGCATGCACTTCGACGGAAGCCTATCTGAGAAATCCAGGTGGGAGAGACAAACTTTTGCATGGAGATCACTATGAAGAAACGCGTTCTTCATGTCAAGCTAATGAAGAGATGAAAGTTTGTGAGCTGCTAAAGATAAAGGGACATGCACGGAGCTCAACTTGAACCAAAAGCAAATGTCTCATGATAATCAACCCTAAATTGCTAAGTGAATCCCTTGCAACAAGACGGGCCTTGAATCAAGCAATAGGCCTGTGTCTAGACAGGAAGCGAAAGGTGACACTGGTAGAGGCAGTAAGAAAAGTCATGAGACCTATGGTTTAATTGACAATATGGTCCATGGTAGAGTGGAATGGCAAAATAGGATCCGTGTAGCTGACCCCAATTAGTTGGGATAAGGCTTAGATGATGATGATGATGATTGTGAAAAACATACACATCAAAGAGGGAACAAACTTGATTTTGTAGTTTCCAAATTCCAATGTTTTCAGTATCAACAATATCGGCCGATATATCCCACGATAAATCTCGTATACCACTTGTGCAATACGAAACGCACGAGTAGTGTGATATATCCCACCTATTCGATCTGGTGAGCATTTTCGATTTTTTATCCTTTTTTTTGTTGTTGTAAATCATGTTAAATTAGCTTCAAATAGTTACAAATCTTTAGTTCTTCATATTTTTCATGAAAAATCATGGATTTGGAGCTTCGATTTCAAGATTTGGAGATGAGCTCAGTTGTGGAAATTGGAAAATAAAATTAAAATTTCCCAATTTCTTGCAAATCAGTTGCAATCTTTGGGTCCAAACAAAAAATCAAACATTTATGTAACTTGATCTGGTGATTCTTGGTAATTTGGGGATCTTTTGAAAAAAAAAAATTTCTAATTAGAAATGTTAAAAATATTTTTCTTGAAATTCCACTTCGATCAATGGTCAATTGGCCCCCATTTCAATGTATTCAGGAGTGTTTGATGAAATCATCATCACATGTGTTCTAATTTTGGGATTTAGAAGATAGGTCAATTAGTGAAAAATTGAGAAAAAATCGAAACTTCCCAAATTTTCTCAAATCGGAAAGGATGAGTATCAGCCTTACATTAGAGAGTATTTTCACTGGTATTATTCTACTATGACCCGGGCATAGTATTATTGGTTTGTGGAGCAACGGTAATATGCCCTGCCCTGTTGAAATGGAGATGATGATTTTGACCACCATGCAGCTCTATGTGAGTCTGAACCACAGACACATTATTCACATGTATATTTCTAATATTTTACTTCTTTTGCTTTTGAATGTATTGCTTTTGTTTCTATGTATGTCTTCTTACATTTATAAATTATATGAATAGACTTTGAATATACTTGCATCAACCAGGATGAGTGTAAACCTCAATAATCCAGCCATTCCAGAATACAAGTGGAGCCACAACACGTGATTTTAAAGGTTTAATTCATAACTTAACATGGTGTGGCCAACCTGAGTTTTGGATGGGCCTGATTTTTGGCAAACAAGGGGATCATGTGGGTTCTCACATGATGGATGGAGGGATGTCATTTAAACATAATGGTGGACCCCACACATTGAGATGTAGAATAGTTTATTCTACAAATGTCATACATTGCCTGAGTATCATATAACTAACTCCCTATTGGCAAAGAACCAAGGTAGCCTGACTAGGCACAAGAGGCGTGACTACTACTACTACCACTACTGCTACTCTGTGTGTGTGTGTGTGTGTGTGTGTGTGTGTGTGTGTGTGTGTGTGTGAGCACATTACATTGTGAATTAAATGCAAAAAGTGGTAAAAAAATAAATAAATAAAATAAAAAAAGAAAACAAACTGCAATTTGATTTTCAAGAAATTGAATCCATGTTAAAGCATGTTTAGATACATGAAATCCAAGGGAATGGAAAGGGGAAAAAAAAATTATCCAATGATGATTCTCATGAGAACTATAAAAACATGGATTCCAATTTCGAGTTCTAGTTGGGTAGCAAGTGGAAATCTTATATTCCTCTCACAATACTCACTTAGTTTCTTGTGCCAATAATTCAAATTATGGAGAAGTGTACTGGCTACTGATTGCTAGGCGGAATCAACCCTTTTCGCTGCTATCTAAACAATACAAATTGTCAAATCAAAATAAAACCCTTTTCCTATTCCATTGTTTGGCATGGAATCCATGGTTTCCAAAATAGGCTTGGAACTTTCCGCCAGTAAAACGGAAGATTGAGCTCGGGGGTAGAGTCGTGTTGCTGGATTTGTTCACCAAATCTCTTTCCATTTCTCACTGCATAATTCGAGGTCTAAAAGCCTAAACTGTCAGAACTGTAAACATCTAATTTAGTGCTTTTTCAAAAAATAAGCTTATGTCTTGAACAAAACTCAGCCAGGTCCAACAATAATTAACTGGGAGAAAACAAAACTTAAATGAGTTTATCCAAATCTCGCTTCACTTGGTAGAAGACACATTATTACCATACTCTTCCTCACATTTTAAAAAATCTTAGTTGACACAAGTAATGTTGGAGTAGAATCAATGAATTTTCAGTTTTCAAAAACAACGAAAAGGAAACAAGGCAACCATGCCAGATTCTATATGTACCCATGCCTGATTCAATATTGTGTGTGTTCCCATGCCAGTAATCTAAAAAAAAGTTTGTACATGATTTTTCATTGCCTAAAAGAACAAAAATGAAAATTACCCATGAATCAATTGGGCATGGCTGCAGTCTAGATGCAATAAGAACCAAGGTGTTCCATAACGGTAACGGTGGCCGTAATGGCCACCACCGTTACCGTTACGATACGGGCCGTAACGGCTGTTACGGACCCCATATCGGCCAATACAGTCCTTTTTTATTTTTGAAAAATACGGTTACAGGACCATTATGGGGCCGTTACGGTCCGATACGGGGTGATACGGGGCCGTTACGGCCTCTTTTTTTGTGTAACGGCCATTACGGCCGTTTCGACCCCATAACGCGTAACGGTCATGACCGTTTCCGTTACGTATCGGCCGATACGTAACTGTTTTTGGGATACCTTGATCAGAACACATGCCGTGGAGTAGAAAAGTCAATGACAAAAGGAGAAGTTACCTTTGGGAGCTTATCTTGGTGGGCTAGAAAATCCACATGAAGCCTCACATTTGACGAAGCAGGAATCCACAACTTCTTATCCACATCAGCATATGACTTGGCAATTACGTCAAACAGCGTGTGAGCTCCATTCTCAATGGCTTGCAAGATAGATGATTCCCTATCCCTACGATGCCTGTAGATAGAAAATTGTTACATTGGACAAGTGTTTCTTCTATTATAAAATCTAAAAGAGCACAACATATGCCGTCACATGTTCCCATTGGCACAAATGAGATTTTGCATCAAACTTTTCCACCGTCCATTGGGTGGATGGGAATCCTACTCACAATCAACTTTCAGTCCCACCAACTTTTCAAAAAGTGGGTGGAAAATGCGCATGGGGATAGCTGCCCACAATTAATGGATGGGTGGAGATCTTTTGTGAACAATCTCTTGTTCACCAATTCCACAGTCTTTTACTCATTTACAAGGATAGATTAAACCCAAAGGATTGTGCAAAGTGCACATGAGTTGCTTCTCATGAAACCAAGGTTACAGTATTTTCTCTTTACAGGTGGTTGAGTTGGTGACCCAATAAAATAAGCGGTACACTCCAATGGTACCGGTAAGGTGGTACCACCATAAGCTTACCATGGAACGAGGCAGATGTGGAGTCCAGTGATGCCTTCACAGAATCCATCCCGTCCATACAATGTGTTGCCTAAGAAAGACTCCAGAGCCCAAAAACCAGACTGATCCAAAGCTTGAATGGGCCACAGGACCGAACATATTGAGAAGGAACACCCACCCTTGATTAGCATGTATAAATAATCAAGTCCTGTTCAGACCCTTTATCCAATCCAGATGAAGGGTCAGGCCAAGATTCAGGTTGTTTTGTGACTCAGGTGGGCCCCTGTAGAATTCTAGGGTGGGCATTCCCTCACAACTCATTCCCATCATTGTGGCTCACATTAGTTTTGGATCAGGTTGAGTTTTGGGTGCTAGGGGTTTTCGGAGGTGACGCATCTATGGTAGGATGGTGAAAATACATCACATGGACCCCACATTTGCACGCTAGCACGGTAAGCTTAAGTGATTCCAGTACCACTAGCGCGTGCCCCGTAAAATAAAGCATCACATGCATACCCAACTAACCTCCCAATGGACCTACACAGCCCCAAGCACTCAAAACAACACAGAGAAAGAGCTTACATATGAAGAACCCATATCATTTGAGTCATCATAGAATCCTTTCTTACCTACATAATACTCTCATTTTCATGCATAAATACATAATGATCAAAATATCAAAAGTGGGAACAAACTAATTAGTTTGCATAGGCTTTTTCAAAGGGAAAGAAGATAATGAAATATGGTAGTTATCTTTCATACTTGAGATATCCGCAAAGCATTCGCTTAGGCCACAAGTTGACTCTCCCATGCATGGGGATTAAAACATGTGGTGAAAGCTCCAAGAAATTGTAAGTTGTTTGGAAATAGTCCTGCATATAAAAGTGAATATTTATTATCCCTCATCACAACTTGAAGCATAATCTATGTACACATCCATTAACAGATTTTCTTAAGCAAAAAATAAAAGAAATTCGATGGGTAAAATGGAGATAAAAAAATTGGTTAAAACGATAACCTTTTCTAAAAAAAAGGAAAGGGACCTAAATGACACCATTCATTATTCTTACAATGCCACAAAGATCTATCTGATATCAATTTAATGAGGTCAAGATCATAGCTACCATTTAACAAAAGTAATTATACCTAGATGAACTTGCTCACAAGTGTCTCAAGAATTCTCTACTCATCATCGTCATCATCGCCTAATCCCAACTTCAGTTAGACCATAGGTCATCAAGTCTTTTCTTACTACCTCCACCTACGTCTTTTTAGGCCTTCCCCATGCCCTTTTCGAAGCCTTCAACTTGTACTCTCCTAACTGGAGAAGTACTTGGTCTCCATTGCACATGACCAAACCATAAAAATCTACTTTTTCTCATCTTACAACCTGTCGAACAGGAAAAAAGCCTTTAAGAGAGGGAAAAACAAGGGGGTATTCCCATAAACCGCCTACCTTTTACGCTATTCCCAAATAAACGCATGCTTTCAAAATATTTAAAGTAAAATGCCCAAGGTTTGCACCGTTAGACATCCAACCGCCTGCCATAAAATACCGTTAGGGGTATATAAGTTTATGAACTGTATTTTTCAAAAAGACAAAACTACCCTCATTCTGTTTCATTCAATCAAGCCATCTCCTTCCCTCTCATTCAGTAAAACATCCGCAGAGCACTCTCCTCTGGTAAGTAAAAATACCCAGCATGGGAAACTTCCTAGGGCCTACGCTGATGTCTATGAGGGTCATACAACCTGTTGATAAGGCCACAGAGAACTGGAAAGGGGGAAGACATGGTATCAGCGAGCGTGACTTGGCTGCGACCCCGGAACCAGCAATGTGGGTTCGACCGTGACAGTAGGGCCCACCTTGATGTATGCAATGTATATCCATGTCGTCCATATTTTTTCCAGCTTATTTTAGGGCGTAATCCCAAAAATTGAAGAAGATACAAATTTTAGGTTCACCACACCACAGGAAACAGTGGTTGTTGATCGCCCACCATTAAGAACTTCCTAGGGTCCACCATAATTACTTTTGACCATCCAACCTCTTGATAATCTCACACAGACGTGGATGAAAGGAAAAACTAAATATCAGCTTGATCCAAAACTTTTGTGGTTTATCCACCGTGCTTCTATATGGTTTATCCATGTCGTCCATCCTATTTTCTAGATCGTTTTAGGTGTTTAACCCAAACTTGAAGCATATCCAAAGCTCAACAAGACCACAACACAGGAAACCATGGGAATAACGATTTCCACCGTTGAAACCTTCCTAGGGACCACAGTGATGTTTATTTGTCATCCAACCCAAGAATTTTTCAACGGTAGACGTTCACACTGTTTCTTGTGATATAGTCCACTGGAGATTTGAATATGCTTCATTTTTTTGCTCAAGCCCTAAAATTATCTGGTAAAATGGATGGACGGAGCGGATAAAATACATAAATTACAGTGGGCCCCATAAAGTTTACTTAGTATGCAATCCACATCCTAGCTTGACCCGAACTTATACGGCCCTAGCAAATTTTATATCCACTGTTGGAAACTTCCTAGGGCCCACCTGATGTTTATCAGGGCCATTCAACCTGTTTATAAGGCCACATGGAATGGACGAAGGGAAGACACAAAATCAGCTTGATCTGAACTTCTATGGCCCCAACCTGATTTTAATGGTAGGAGTTCCATCATCAACGTTTCCTGTGGTGGGGTCCACCTGTGCTTCAGATCTAGCTCAATTTTAGGCCCCTGGCCTAAAATGAAATTCCAAAATAGATGGGCGATGTCGATCACACACATACATAAAGGTTGCCCCACAGAATCTTCCGCCCGTCCACCCTTGCAATGGGGTATAACAGTAAAAAAGAAAGGGTGTAAGGGCAAATCCGTCATTTAGACACACCAACAGCATAAATTCGCCCTTCAACGTTAGTCAAGGCGTAAGAGGCGTTTTTTCTCCGCATTTGTAAACTTCAGGCGTTTTACTTTAAATATTTTGAAAGCATGCTTTTATTTGGGAATAGCCTACAAGGTAGGTAAGCGGTTATATAGAAAAATCCAAAAAAAAAAAAAAAGAAAAAAACTTTAACCAGGGTTGGATGTTCAACCCCCTTCTTATTTATATTAGTGATGTCCTAAATTACATGAAATACCCTTAGAACCAAGTGTAAAAGACCAAAACAAAAGAAAGAAAAATAATAAGTGAAATAATAGGAGAATAAGGAATGATAAGGTCTAGAGAGAGCCCACTATCAAGAAATATCTACTCCCCCTCAAGTTGAATCATAGACATCAATCATGACTAGCTTACTAAGAATATGTCATCCAACTTTAATGGTAAGAGCCTTAGCGAAGATATCACAAGTTGAGGAGTAGATGGAACAAAGGGAAAAGAAATAATGGTAATAACAACTTTCTCAAGAAAAGTGACAATCAGCTTATATGTGTTTTGTCGACTTATGAAAAACATGATTAGAAGTTATATCAATTGTGGCTTGATTTTCACAATACATAAGAACATGAGTCTTCTTTGAAATCCCAATTCAGCTACAAAACTATTTAACCCTACAATTTCACATTCGACATTTGCCATAGCACAACACTCAACCTCATCACTAAATTGTATAGCGATTATATGCATTTTAGTCTTCCAAGTAGTGATTAACTCAAAAAAATACAATATCTTATCATTGAGAGTAGATCATCTAATAAACCTGCAGATTAAACCTGCACAATCTGCATCAGAATAACCTTCAATATCAGGATTATTGTGACAACTAAACAAGATGTCATGTCCTACAGAAGACATAATATAGCTTAAGATATGACAAATTGCCTCAAGGTGATTGGATTGAAGAGCTTGAACGAACTAGCTAACCAAACTCACTGCATGAGATATATTGGGCAAGTATTTCAATGGTTTCAACTCTTTGATGTCAAAAACCTTGCTCAAATAACGTTTCAACTTAAAAATTGCACTAGCATCATTACCTATAACAATAATATCATCTATATACACACTCACAATGATGATGCCCTATACACGCCACTTAACAAACATAGAATTATCAAAGTGAACGCGAGTAAATCCAATACAAACTAGAGCCCCAGCAAACTTCTTAAACCAAGCTTAAGGAGACTGCATTAAACCATATACAGCCTTCCTAAGATGACATATATTTCTTTCCTCCCTCTTTCTAGCAAAATCAAGAGGATAAAACATATAAATCTCTTCAGTCAAATCACAATTCAGAAAATCATTCTTAATATCTAATTAGTGCAACAGCCAATTCATATTAGCAACAAGAGAAATTATCACCCGCATTGAATTCATCTTAGCAACAAGAGCAAAAATCTAAGAATAATCCTCACCATATTCTATGTAAACCCTTTAGCTACAAAAGTAGTTTTATATCAAGTTACAATACCATCAAGGTTGTCCTTAAGAGCATACACCCAACAACAATCCATCGGATTCTTCCCTACTGGTAAATCAGTCATCTCCCATGTATGATTCCTCTTAATGACAACCATCTCCTCCTCCATACCTTGTCACTATAGAGGAGAATTAAAAGCCTCTTTAAGATTTTTAGGAATACTAGAAAGAAAAAAAAAACACTAAATGGAAAAATCAAAGGACCTGTGAACTCGAGACAAAGAATGATAAAAAATAAAAGTTCGATAGGATGAAAAGCACAGTCTTTTGGCATTTCTAATAATATCAGGAGAATTCAAGGATGAGTCTAAATATGAATCAGTATAAATAGGGAAGCTAGTAGGAACACTATCAATACGTCGCCAAAGAAGCATGCTATAGTGTCTTGAGGAAGAACTAAAGGATGAATATTCCTTCTTTCATACACATTTAAGTCCGGTTTAGTCGATTGTATATATATAGAAAAAACAACGTTATCTTTAATACTATCATGTTTAAAAGGAATAGAAACAATTAGACCAAACTCAAGAACAAGGATGAAAAAAACCATAGAATTGTGCTCCCTATAGAAAAAATATTGAGCGTCATAAAAAAATAATAAAAATAAAATAAAATAAAAAAATAAAAAATAAAAAAATAACATCCATGGAGACAAAACGCTTTTAGGTGACAAGATCAAAACACTTATACGTCTTTTGTGAAGATGAATATTCCACGAAAATACATTTAATGGTCTGTTTTAACAAATTATTAAGATGAGGATTAGTATTATAGAATAGAAAACACACCCAAAGACCTGCAATGCGATTTCAAGGATAGGATAGAGCACCGAAGAATATTGAATAGGAGATTGACTAGCAAGAACCTCAAACGTTGATCAAATAACATGCAGTAATGACACCATCCGACCATAAAAAATTAGGAACAAACATACCAATTAGAAGAGCGCGAATAACTTCTAGAAGATGCTTATTCTTTCTTTCAATAATTCCATTATGCTAGGGGTATATGCACAAGTGGATTGAGAATTAATACTATGCTCCTAAAGAAAAGATGTCATAAAATGGGAAAGATATTCTTTTGCATTATCTGCATGAAGAGTACCAATATTCATATTAAATTGATTTTAAGCCAACTATAAAACACTTCCCAACCTCCTCTCTATTTTTTATAAAACAAATCCACGTCATACGAGATGCATCATCAATAAAAGAGACAAAATACTTAAATCCATTAGAAGCAATGGGAATTGGACCCCATACATCATAATGAACCAATTAACCAAAGAAAAAATTCTACAAGACTCTTCACAAGAGGATAAACAGACTTATGATGTTTAACTGAAACATAAGTCACACATTATAAATTCTTGATTTCACTACTCTCAACTGATTGAGGCAATAAAGATTATAAAACTAAACTAAAAGGATGATCAAACCAACAAATACCAAATATAAAGTTCTTCATTTTTTACATTAAAACACTTACTAAACTAACTTGAAGAAGTCAATTGAAGAATATATAATCAATTATTCTCATCTCAACCATCAAGCAGCTTCTTCGTCTTTCGATCTTAAAGGACATAATGATTGGGTAAAAATGTCACACTACAGTTTAGGTCCTTTATAATCTAACTGACAAATAACAAATTCAAAGTTATATTAGGAACTAATAAAACAGAGGACAAAGTGAACGATCATGAAACAAGAATAGTACCTTTTTCCCAAGATGTGTTAGGGTACCATTAGCTAATTTCACACAATCTAAATTAGAACAAGGGGTAAATGAAGAAAATGAAATATATGTAGATATCATATGACCAATAACCCCCAAATCAATTACCAAAGGACTTGACGCAGAAGTAGTGTAAAAGGTTGTGAAAGAATTGTATGCATGAGCTAAAGACAGAGATGAAAAGACCTTATTCTGAGTGACATCCCTTGGTAAGGCAAAATACCTACTTTTCAAGAGATGAACAACATCACTAGCTAATGGAACTACAAGTTAATTTGTCAATGGCACAGTATCCCTAACGATATCCTGAAAATCCTTACCATCAATACCAGAAAAATAGCAGCTCGGCCTTGAGATCAGCCATGAAGAACCCCAATATCATCAACAGTATATCCATATCTACCACAATGATTGCGTAGACGATCTATACCACGACCAATGTTGTTAAAATCATACGACTTACCATCAAATCATATTGTAAATGCGTTCAATATGAATCACACGTTCAAATCACAATTAGGGTCAAATCATAAAATCATTTCGTGAATCGTACAAGCATATCATGAATCGTACAATTCAACCCTATGCATAAATAACCGATAAAAACTAGTAAAAAATTAATTTTCTTTCTTTCTTTTGGTAATTTTTAAGGCCTTTAGTTTTTAAAACCCTTTTAGGGTTCACCCACATTAGAAAAAACACATGTTTTTGTTCTTTTGAGAGAGATTGAAGAGTTCTGAAGATCATGGGGCGTAAAAAACTTTTAGAAAGAACTTCTCGTATCTTTTTTATTGGTCAACGGAATCGAAAGCAACTTCTTTCATTGGAATTCTACATCAAAATAACTACAAAAAAATATAAAATGCATCTTTACTTTTCTTTTTCCTTTTTTTTCTAGGGTAAAACTATGCATTGTTTTATGTCTTTTTCCTTTGTTTTTCATTTATTTTAAGATTATCGTCTTTTTCTTAATAATTTATAATTTTATACGTTTATTTAGCCTAAATAGTTATTTTCACTTAATAGGTAGTGTTGGGTATTGATTCTTGTTGAAGTCTTCGAGATGGAAAATAAGTTGAAGTCCAAGGATAACGACCCCCACAAGATTATTGTTTGAAAATGGATGAGAACAATGAGCTTTGCTTCAAATGTAATTTTTGTAAAAAGACTTATTGGGGAGGTGTGTTTTGAATGAAACATCACATTACTGAACTAAGAAGAATGTAGTGACGTGTTCCCAAGTAAGCAATGATGTCCCGAATAAATTAAAGTTGTTAGATAATAATGTGAGTGAAAAGAAGCAACAAGAAGAATGAGAATACGATGTTGGAAAAGTTCCAATAATTGATGATGTGAATACATTGGGTGGAGGAAAAATAAAAAGGACATCTATCGATGAATTTGTTAGAAGAAAAGGTGTGGTGAAAGAAAAGCAACAACCCACTCTAACCAAAATTTGGAAGAAATGTAATAGAGATAGTGCATGCCCTTGTATTTCTGGCTTAAAGATCAAGTCCCACCAAAACTAGTTTGCTATGTTTTGTGATGCAGAGATTAACAAGTTATGGGAGAGCAAACTGAAGAGGAGCTTCTTAGTTAGGCATGTCAAGAGTCTTGTATTTATTTCAATATCATTGTAATCTCTTGTTCATGTAATTTGTTTTGGTAGGTTAGGTTTTTGTAAGTAATTGACAAAGGGGGAGATTGTTAGTACACTTTTCTGTGGCATACTAGTGCACCTTATTTTTCAATTACTTAAGTCAGCGAGTCTAGTGTCGATTGAGCTTAATGAAGACGAAGACTCAAGACGGACCTGCCGCATCAAGGAAGAAGAAACAGGTAAAAGAGATGCCTTGGTGAAGTCTTAACCTTGAACCTATCCAAAACCATAACTTCTAGATGACCATGACCATTAGGCATATCATTAGTCATCTTAGATTGGCCTTAGGTGTCCCAAAAGATCACCTAAAGGATGGCCTTAGAGGTTGCATGAATTGCTGCAAAACTCAACTGAAAATCATGCAGTCTCCATGCCTTAGACCGGTCGGCAGATGTCCTATTTGGGAAAGCGTTGAAACATCAATCCTTGGATAATTCGACCGATCGGCGACCGACCAAAATGGGATAGTGAACTCTTTAGTCCCGGACCATGAATTCGACCGGTCGAGGACCCCAGTCCGACCGGTTGGAAACTAGCCGTTTTCTATCCGTTCCACATTTTCTATAAAACGATTGTGAGTCATTTTTAAGGGTAAGAAGAGGGATTTTGAGGAGATTGAAGCCACCTTTATTGGAGACCATTAGAGGCTCAAATCCTAACCCTAACAAGACATCTTCATTGTGATTTAACACAAGAATGGAGCATTCCAAGCTCAAAGAAAAAGATGCTCTTGCCCCTCTTTGATCTCTAGAGTTTGGATCAAATTTAATAATTATATTCCTATCCAAAGCTCTATGATGAGATCCTTGTAGGTGAGATACTCTAGGCAACCCATTCCCATTAGTTGTAGAAATCTCAAACCTACCCTCATATCACCTTAGGCATCTCAAAGGCATCATATGGAAGGTGATTGATCAAGTGGAGCTGAGGCATTAGCGGCGCAACTGACAACACGATCGAAGGAGCAAAGAGGAGTTAATTGAAACACGGGAGAGCAGAAATCAAGCAACCCGAAGCGGCGCTGATCAAAGGGCTCATCCAACAAGTAAGGTTGTTAAATTGTTAAGGGTCCATCCACTCTTTTCCCTGTGGGAATTGAGTGTAGAGTTTATTTGTCAAACTTGATCTAGGGTCGTTTGTCGATCCTTGGCTTGTTTGTTGAGCCTAAAACTCTAGGGACGTTGGCCGTTCCTTGGCACTTTAGTCAGGCCTAAAGACTAGGGGCAATTAGTGCTCCTTGGCTCGTTTGCCGAGCCTAAACAAAGTCTCCAAGGGGGAGCCTCCGACACAGGAGTGAACGTGCGTCAGGGTTGAGAGTTAGCCCTTGTCCAAAACTCTATTATGGTTGAGAGGTGAACCGCTAAAACCTCCGTGTAAAGGTTGAGAGGTGAACGTCATTTAAAACCTCCATATAGTGAATGCTAGTGTGCTTAATGGGGTTGAGCACTTGAACTGGGACTGGAGTAGACTCAAAGTCGAACTACTATACATGCTTGTGTTTGTGATTGTTTTGTGCACATTGTTATTTTAGCATTGTATGTTTAATTGTTTAATTATAAATGCTTGATAGGAATGTATGTTAGGCACTAGATAGGCACATCCACACAAGACGTACTTTCACTTATTAGAGTAGAGTTGAGCCTTATGATCCATACTCATAGAGTCTACTTAGGTTGCATAGATTAGGAGCTGGATTAGTTTAATCATTTGATAATCTATGCTTGCTTAGACTAGGTAGTTTATTGCTTAAATCATATGTTAGTCTTGTGATTGGACCCACTTAGGCTTGGAAGCCGAAGTGTTAATTGCTTACTTAGTTTAAATTATTAAATTGCATAAGTAGGCGAAAAGATTTCTCTAGGACTTAGCCATAATACTAGTTGCTCCTCTAAGCTTCCACACGCCTTTACAAGTGTATTAGATCAAAAGGCTTAATTTCACTTGTACCCGAACACTACCATTTAATCTTGTGAAGAGCCCCTTATATGCACCTATAATGGAAGCAGTTGTCGCATTTGGGTCAGGGTTGAAGCCCCCTTCTTATTTAGATTAAGTGATGTCACAAATTACATAAGATACCCTTGGAACCAAGAGTAAAGGAGGAAAAATAAAAGAAAGAACAAAATAATAAGAGAAATAAGAGGAGAATAAGAGATGGCCCATGGTCTAAAAAAAGAATGCCCATGATTTAGAGAGAGGGTCCATAGTCCAGAAATATCTACATTAGCTACTGGTGCCATTCCTAAATTCCCTTAAATGCATTCATTTTTAATCTTATCCTTCCTCTTCTTACCACTCATCCATCTTAACATCCTCATTTCAGCAACACTCATCCTATGGACATGTTGTTCCTTAGTTGCCCAACATTTTGTCCAATAAAGCATTTATGGTCTTATAGCCATCATATAAAATTTCCTTTTAGTTTGAGTGGTAGAGGACGATCGCATAAAACTGCAAAGGATCATCCCCAATTTTTTCACCCTACTTGTTTTCTATGGGCAACATCCTTCTCAATCTCTCCACTCTCATGAATTACTGATACAAGATGCTGGAAGTGGTCATTTTGGAAAACTTCTCGATCAGCAATCTTTACAAATTCCCCTTCCCCACTCCTATTTGTTACTAAAATTGCACTCAATATACTCTATTTTAGTCCTACTAGTTTTAAATCCCTTTAGATTCTAAAGCACCTCTCCATAAATATAGCTTTGTGTTTACATCCTCCCTCATCTTGTCAATCAAAACTATGTCATCTAAAAACAACATATACCATGGGATCTCTTCCTGCAAATGCCTCAATCACAAACTCTCTACGAAGTTTAAAATTCTGACTTGCCTACTAATAGAAATTCCCAATCTAAAGTCCCCAAGGTAAATTGTCACTCTTACATTTAACCTTCTGATTACATACATTTCACTGGAGGTTACTGTAAACATTATTAAAATGATCCAAGTGATAATACCTTGCAAGGACGAAAAACAGTCAAGATTGTCACAGATTAACAGAAAGGATATCAACAGATCATTTCCAGAGAACATCAGGGAAAATCAACTATGCAAAGTAAAATTTACAGGTTGATGACATCGCAGAATAACGAATCAGAGAAATGACAGAGAGTTCGTGTTCTAAACCAATGTCACTTGTCATCATAGAGTCATTGCATATGGGGAAGCAAAGCCATTCTTTTTAAGATGATGTCATGAAATCTCAAAAAGCATCTCGAAAATAAAAAAATAAAAAAAAACATTTACCTTCATATTTCCACCAGAATTAATATCCAGGACAGCACTCCCCTGACTGAAAACAAAACCACACATAAGATTTCAGTGGAGAAGTTTCTAGAAAAAAAAAAAAGGGGTAATCACCACACGTACGCACGTGCACACACAAGGACTTCCATTGCAAATAAGAAATAGATTCTAACTAGGAGACTAACACATATTGTCCACAATCATTATAAACGAACCCATGAGTCACTGATTATCTGCACTCTTCTCATTTAAGATGAAGCATTCTTTTATCCAACTATTTTCCTCAAAGCAAGTCAATTTCATTAGATGCATACGAACCGTGTCAATCAGTCATAACATGGAAAATAAAGCAACTATAGAATATTGATGCATCAGGACATGAATGGAGTCTTGTAAATGGTGGATTCAATTAATCATGGAATGTTGGACAATGGCATCCATTTCAACCCTCATAAATGGAAGCCCTTTGGGAATGATCAAGATGACCCATAGAATCAGATAAGGTGACCCATTATCACCATATCTTTTTATTGTCCTGAGGCCCTATCCACCTATCTGCAACACTCTGTCTACTCAGGAATATTGGAACACGTGAAGATCTCAAGAGCAGGTCCCAATCTATCACATATTTTTGATGAAGATGTCTTACTCATGGACATTCCTGCGAATGATGCATTACATGCTTGGAATCAGGTAAGGAACTAAAAGACTGACATATCTAGGTCTTTCCATCATGCTAAAAATCGTTCCAAGAAGGACGGTTAGTCTCCGGTGGACCAAGTTGCCTTGCCTTGCTGATGGAAAGCTAATTCTCCATCCCCACCTGCTAGATTAACTCTCATCAAGACAGTTACATGAGCTGTCTGAAATCATTAGATATTCATATACACTCTGACAGTGAAGGTTATTGAGGTAATCGAGTAATGCCAGAGGAACATCCTGTGGAATTCCCTTCCACCCAGCCATATAAAACATACTCTGATTCTTGCAAGCCAATCTCACTGGTGGCCTGGGTATCAGATCCCTTAGGCTTACGAACCAAGCTTTCTTAATGAAGTTTGGATGGAAGTATCACAATGTAATAACAACATCTGAACCACTATTGTTCTAGAAAGGGCTGCTTTAATGCTCCATCACCTGTCACTACTTCTGCCATTTTGAAATTTTCTTTTTCTTTTCATAAGGAAGTATTAGAAAAAGGATCATTTGGGCTTTTATTGGATCAGGTGACAAATTGGACATCTGGATAGATCAATGATGTCAATTATCCCCTCTCATCCTGCAAATATCCACAATCGCCTCCCTCATTAATCCAAACAAAAAACTAGTAAATTCAGGAAACAGTACTATTCAAACCCCCCATTGATATATCCACACAAGATGATTGCAAGATATGAGCCCCACTTGCACCAGGAATATATCAGCCCCATCTTCTCAATCGAACCCCACACCAACCTCCAACCGATCCCAATCCTAGTATCTGGAAACAAATTTGGCACTACCCTGGTTCCCCAAAGTTCTCTTCTGATCGTGGTTAGCCCTCCATTATCATGCTTTAACGAAGGACTTGCATGAAAAAGTATTCCTGTTTCTTCTCTCTATCCTCTTTGCCAGTCCCAACCCAAAAACCTCACTAGTTCTAACTTGCCCTTTTCTCTTCCAACATTTGGCTTCACTGGTCTAACCTTTCATCAAGTAACCTTCACTACTGTCCTCTCGGTGTCAGATACCTTTATTGCCTGGAATGCTACTAACATTGGAAAGGGACATGCGTAGATACTCAGGAAGTCTTTGTTTCCCTACTCTTCATGGAATATCTGGCTGATTGAAATCATTGTATCTTGTGAAATTCTAGCTCATCCCCCTATGTCTTTTGGAGAGCATCCAAAGAGATGTATCGGAATTCTGTAACTTGATAAATCTTAAGAAAGTTCTCTTATTGAGAAGGTGGAATACTCGCCAACTGTCAACAAAGCGTATATTCCCTGGTGAATCCAATTTCCATACTGGTAAAGCAGCTGCTTCCAAAACCAGGATTTTGCAAACTTAACTTCAATGGATCATCTCATAGCAATCCTCTCTGGTTACTAGCTTGGGAGGAGTTCAGGACTCTTTTGGAAGATGCTTAGCTGCATATTCCAAAAAAGTAACACTGCTGCTGCTCAAATGTGGTGGAATGCACTGCTCTCTGTTGGGCATTAATCACAGTCAACTTACACATCACCATCTTGAAATTGAGGGAGAGACTCTTCTATCCAGTCCTCTGAAAATCAGGAAGTCCCCGGTTGGGGCATGCTGCATGCTGCAAGCCTGCAACTACTCTGCAATTGCCAGTCCCAGCTTAATGCTTATGAAGATCAATAGATAGTCTCCACTGACAACATCTAACTTGACATGAATGCATGTGCAGCTGCTTTGTCTAAATCTGCAATTGATCTATCAAGAACCGAGGAGATCGACACCACTCAATATTGTTCATATTACACTTTCAGATTCCTCTCCTTGTATATTTCCTCATTTTTCTCCTTAATATAGAGCTTATCAGTTACCAAAAAATATGAATAGGTCTTGCAATACTAGTGTGGTACATGATTCCACTATCCAGACCGCTATTTAAATGGGGGATTCCCAAATGTCCACCAGATTGGAAGATCCTGACCATTTGATCAGTGGCATAGAGATAGGCAGTTGGGATTAGGGGAAAAAACTGTAGCAGTCAGAAATAAGGTCAAATAGTGGATGGCTAGGTACTTCCAAACTGGAAGATTTTTAGTGCATCCCTCCATTGGAAGTTGCCCCCATCAGATCAATGGTCTGGATCACGGAACCATGGGGCCCACTTCTATGGACTAGGTTTATTCGGATACTGTTCACATCCATTTGCCATTGTATCATCCATCAAATTAGGTAATGTTAAATATTAAATAAGACTTCGAGCATGCATACATTATTTGCTAAGGCTTCACTATGAATGAATTCCCAAAGTTCTTTTTAATCTTGTGTTCATCAGCTCCAGATGGAGTGATTACTTGATACAAGAGGACCAGTTACATTTGATTGCCACATCTATGCAGAACTAGATCAACTGGCCTTTTTTTCGTTCTTTTTTTTTTTTCTTTTGACAAGAATAATGACTGCTCTTTAATATAGTTTCTACAGAAAGAGAATCTTACCCCACACAATGGTCCCCCACAATCAGCGAGCGTGTGCTAACGTGAAGCAAAGCCATGTGACCATCCGTATGTCCCTGATATGTCATGGGGAACCTCTAATCAGATTTCAGCAGGAGTAAATCAACATCCTGGAATATGGGCATCAGACAAAGATATGAAAAGCATAGCATTATATGAATGAGGCATTATATGATCCTTATAAGGCACTATATGATCCTCAACCCGAGGCTATGCATAGCATCTGGTTTCCAGTTTGTGCAAGTGGACCCATGGTTCAGTGATCCAAACAGCTGATATGATGTGCTCCCATGTCGATTGGACCATGCTCTAAAAATCTCCAAGACTGGAAGATACTAACCAGCTAACCTTTGCCCTTTTTAGTTGAATGTGGACTTGCTGTATTTCACCTCTTGACCATCAATCTGCAGACCACCAATCAAAAGGCTCAATTTGCCTCATTGAGGATATTTTTGTGGCACAATCAATCCACTGTGGGACCCATCTGATCAACAGTCTCGATAACTGATCCCTGGGATCCACTTATACAAACCAAGGACCGTTGTGCAATGGATCATATAATTCCTAATAAATAAAAAGGCATGACTATCAGAACATTGTAGTATCAAAATGAAAAGAAACCCAGAAAATCAAAACCCTTAAGAATTAAGATATCTGCGACCCATAGCTAAATCTAAAATAGTAGGTTATATGGGGACGTGTAATCAATGATACGGCCATGCTTCATAGAGATTAAATTGCAAGCCACAGACCATTGTGTTACTTCGACACATCAAAACTAGCTCCATATTGTACAGTGAAATGTAAAACTGCAGACGCCCATTTTCCCAGCACGTTAATTAGGTGGTTCTATTTTAGTACCCAATTTCATATATCGTATGAAATATGCCATGACACATATGGCACATGAATATCATGTTTTGAGTCATTAAGTGAACCCAAATAGGTGGGACAGGACTATGATGATGCAAATCCAGACATCATTCATGCAAATCCATGTCAAACACCTCCTCTAAATGTCTGTGCAGATAGCGATGTTCACATAACATGAATATTTCATGTCTTGTTACTCTCTATTCTAATATCTTTGGCTTTCATGTGTTTTGTTTACCAGGCATTCTCTCATCTATTGCAAATTAAATTACACATCTAGCATCGCAGAAGGAGAATACATCCATCCTCTTTCATGGAGAAAAAAATATTGGACAACATAAAGCCCACATCAAAATCTTCCATCCTTAACAGAAACTTTAGAAATGCCATAGGGAAAATAAGAACATGAAAATTGTGATACCGGAGCAGAAATGACTTCCAGTCTCTGACCGCCAATGCAAATAACTTCACCTCCAGAAATTGGAATGTAACTGCGACACCAATCATCTGTCATAAAAAAAAAAAAAAAAAAAAATGTTCAATTTTAAACATATCTTTATTGACTAAAAACATGAAATATAATATATTTAAATAGGTAGGGTTTGAAGATAGAATCAAGAGACAATTCGAGGAGACAATGGATGGAATAATGGAAGGAATTACGAGTGAAGAGAGGATACTTGTAGGACGAGACTTAAATGGTCATGTAGGAAAGAAAGTAGAGGATATGACAAAGTGCATTGAAGATATGGTTTTAGGAGAAGGAATGAGATGGGGATGCTATCCTTAATTTTTCTATGCCATACAATCTAGCTCTAGCAAACACATTTTAAAAAGATAGATGGATATTTAGTAGCTTTCAAGAGTAGATCACATACAAGCCAGATAGTTTTTTTTTTTTTTTTATCTACTTACAAAGACAAAACAATCAATTACTGCAAGGTTACACCAAGAGATATGACTACCCAACATAGGTCAATGGTTATGGATGTTTACATAAAGAGATGGAAGGAAGGGACTGAAATTAATAGGTGTCCAAAGGCGACTTGGTGGAATTAAAAAGGAAAGAAAACAAAGTTATTCATTAATAAATTGGTGGAAGAAGGAAAGTGGAATGTCAAGGAATAAATTAATGCTATGTGAATAAGATGGTTGAGTGCATTAGGAAAGTGGCTAAAGATGTTTTACAAGTACATTGAAGGAAAAGTCAACCATATAAGGAAACTTGGTGGTTGAATGACAATGTACAAAATGCTATTACTGAGAAACATCCATCTTTCTGAACCTAGCAAGGGACTAAAAATGAGGAAATTTTAGAATACTGTAGAAATTCCATAAAGAATACTAAGAAAGTGGTTAATGAGGCTAAACTTGGGGATTATTATGATCTCTACAAAAGATTGGGGACAAGAGAAGGTGAGAAAGATGTTTTCACACTTACAAAAATGAGAGATAAAAGGTAGGGACTTATTGTGTTGGATGCACTAAGGGCAATGACTAGAGGACATTGGTTAAGGATGATGAGATCAATGAGAAGTGGAGAAGTTATTTCCAGAAAATGACAGCCACTTTGAGAGCTTACGGATAGAAGAAACCATCCACTCAAATGAGGCCAGAGGCAATAGATACTTTTGTAGGATTACAATACCGGAAGTGAAAGAAGCTTTGAGAAAGATGAAGGAAAGACCCACCAACTAGATGGTATACTTGTAGAGTCTTGGAAGTGCACAACATATACTAGTTTATTTTGGTTGACAAAGTTGTTCAACAAGATTATAAGATCAAAGAAAATGCCATATGAATGGATGAAAAGTACCATATTTACCTATTTATAAGAATAAATGAGACACACAAAGCTACACTAACTATCGTGGAATTAAACTTATGAGTCAAAGTTTGAAACTTTGGAAGAAAGTGATTGAGCAAAGATTAAGGCATGCAACAAGTGTATCAGAGAATCAATCTAGTTTCATCCCAAGAAGGTAGACCACAGACGCTATTTTCATACTTAGACAATTGATGGAGAAATATAGGGAGAATAATGATCTCTACATGGTCTTTATTGACTTAGAGAACGCGCATGATAAGATCCCTAGAGAGTTAATCTAGTGCATGTTGGGAATGAAAGGAGTATCAAGAGAATATATTGAAATAATTAAAGATGTATATGAGGGAGCGGTAACAAATATGAGGACTACTAGTGGAGAGACAAGTTTCCAATTACTATAGGCTGGCAACAAGGGTCGACATTAAACCCATTCCTTTTTGCATCGGTTATGGACAAGTTAACAAGGAATTTAAATGAAGATATCTCATGGTGTATATTATTTGCAGATGACATAGTCTTGATTGACGAGACGAGAGGGGGTA
The DNA here is from genome assembly GCA_003013855.2 of Liriodendron chinense. Classification (NCBI taxonomy): domain Eukaryota; kingdom Viridiplantae; phylum Streptophyta; class Magnoliopsida; order Magnoliales; family Magnoliaceae; genus Liriodendron; species Liriodendron chinense. The sequence continues at coordinate 2,604,238 of ML058326.1, read as the reverse complement.
AATGCAAACCTAGAACTTCGGAGGGATGCTTTAAAATCTAAATTTTTAAAATTAGTCAGACAAAAACAAAGTATATGCAATTGAGTAACAATAGGAGTGAAAACAAGGAATAAGTTAAGATTGTTGACTAAAAGGTGCCCCAAAATAACCATTTTTGATATCTTAGGTCCATAATCCAAGAGAGCAAAGAGATTTAGAATGATGTTGACTAAGAGATTTAGAATTTCAAAGGGACGCTTTAAAATCTAAACATTTTAAAACTAATCTAACAAAACAAAGTATATGCAATTGAGTAACAATAGGGAGTGAAAATAAGGAATACGTTAAGATTGTTGACTAAGAGGTGTCCCAAAATAACCATTTTTTATATCTTAGGTCAATAATTCAAGAGAGCGAAGAGATATAGAACGATGTTTCTTATAAAATTAGAGCTGAGTGGATGAAGTGGAGATGTGCCTTTTTAGTACTTTAATATGATCTCCACCTACCTATGAAAATGAAGGAAATTTTTTACAAGATAGCTATAAACAGTGTTCGAAGTTTTGGTATCGCTACAAGTTTCGCTAGCCAGGGATACGGAAACAATATCGATATCGCCAATAATATCACTGATAACCGGAAATGTGGGGAAAATGGGAAAAACGGTGGAATTTTTCAGTGAAACCTCAGGAGATGATAAAATACACATATTTCCATATTTAGGAATTAAAAAAATTGCAAAAAGAATTCATACACAATAGGTTTCTATTTAATGGGGGCTTAAAAGCATGTGCTACTACAAGAAATCAATCCAACCATCTCATCCATCCCATCTATCCATCCAATCTCTGACCTTCCATCCAAACATCCATTGATATTTCAAAATATCAACGACACGTGATATTTCCAAACAAATCATTAACAACTGAAAAAGAAACTAAAGATTGTGGTCTCGTTATTGCCATGTTGCAATAATGATATTATCAATATTATCGTCGACAAATTGAACATTGCATATAGCCATGCGCCCATAAAAATTATGAAATGGAATTTTTTAATATACGGATTTTTGGCGTATCAATACATTGGCAATATTATCGAAATATCGTAAATACATTGACGATACATGCGACACTTGGAATTTACACAATAAAAAATATTGGCGATACATTAACGGTATCAATGCATTGACAATACAAACAAAGCCTGAAATTTACACAATTGAAAATGTTGATGATATCGATACATTGAAGATATTTAGTGATACATCGCCGATACCTAAAAAATTTTATACTATCAATGTTATCGGTATCGCTGAGCTAGAAATAGAGATAATATCAGGGATATTTCGATAATATCGGAGATAATTCAAACACTGGCTATAAGTATAAGAAGTGTACGATAATGTATTTTGTTAGTAAATGTACTCTTTTCCTTGTGCTCCTCAAGGGTTTGTTGTAGTTCTCTTTTCTTACAATAAAATAGAGTGTGTTAGGGGTTGGAACCTCACACATGACAGTCTCTCTTTCCCAAAACTCTTCTCCTTCTCCATTCCCTCTCATTTCTTCTTCTGTCCTCTTCCAATCGCACCAACCTACTTGGTATTAGGGCATAGATCAAGGAATTCCGCATCTAACAAGTTGATTGGCAACACGTCAGCTTGCTGACGTCAGCAGCCATACAGTTGACGCCAGCGTTATGCGGACGCATGGACCCCAGTTGAGCTGAAAGTTTAGGCGTTTGATAGATCTTGATTTTAGAGGATTTTTCATGATTTTTTTAGAATTTTCGAGACCTTCTTTAATGGCGTTTTGGCTGAAATACAGAAATTAAAAAATTGGGCCCCTAATCAATTTTTCTTAGATCTATCTCAAATCGGTAAATTTTTCTTTAGTTTCTTTGCTCAAGATGGACCAAAATCTTCCTCCCAGGCTAATCATGGAGGATTTTTTAAGTATGATTCTTGTTTGATTGGGTTTTAACCCTAAATGAACATTCGGCCAGGCCGTTTTTCACTTGTTTGAGTCAGATTTGACTGGATTTGTTGTTGTTTTGGAGGATTACTAATTGTTTGGGGTTTATCTCTCATTCCCTTGAAGGATTGAGTGAGAGAGTTATTTGAGTCAATTTCTCTCTTAAAGTCTCACTTGGTGATTTTTGTGGGATTTTTAGAGCATGTCTAAGGTATTTCTAAGAAAGGAAGGGATTTGGGGGTGTCGTGATGCCAAACAGTGTCGGTTACGATGTTTTTGTGTCTTTGGGGGCCTGACTACACACTGGATTTCTCTGTGTATGTGCTAGTTGCTGATCTTCAGGCGTGAGGTGGTATTTGGACTAAGTTAGTGTCCAACTTGTGGCTTCGGTTGTTGAATAGCTTCCTCTTTCCTGCTTCTGGGCCCTTGTATTCCCATCTGGCGTTGCTTTTCTTTGGCCTATTCTGCAACGACTTCAGAGCCGATGACAACAGAGAAGCCGCCCACAAGTGATTCCGTTGTCCTATCTCGTAAGGCCTATGACACCTTAATGCGACTGCATGTTCGTGAAGTTTCTGCCACTTCCATAGCCTCCATAGCCTAGTCAAGTGTCGTACTTCATGTAGCCTCTCTTTCTTCCTCCCGAGCCATTGACTGAAGAGCCTCATCCCACATGACCGGTAAGACTCATCTATTTGGCTCATATTTTTCCTATACTCAGTCACTTTCTGTTACACTTGTTGATGGAAACCAAAGCCATATATCTGAATCGGGTCCCATCACCATCTCTCCCACTATGCACTTATCCTCGGTCCTGCACATTCCTAGCTTTCCCTTAAATCTATTATTCATAAGCTCTCCTATGAATCTTTGAATTGGTCGGGGACTTTCTTTCCGTCTTATTGTGTGTTTCAGGACCTCAGGATGAAGCAGACTATTGGTAGGGGCCATGAACGTGGAGTTTGTTTCCTTGATGATGCACCTGCTATAGCTTCCAATGCTTTGTCCCTCGATAAGGAGTCCGTGTCTCGATGGCATTATTGTTTAGGGCGTCTATCATTGTCTAGGCTCAAACTTTTGTTCCCCTCCATCTGTGTATCAAAACCTTTAGCATGTGAAACTTGTGAGTTCTCCAAGCAACACCAAGTTGTGTTCCCTCCTAGTGTGTCTAAGAGAAAACGCATCCCCTTTGAGTTAGTTCACTCAGATATTTGGGGACCTGCTCCCATCACCTCTCTTTTTGGATATCAATACTTTGTTACGTTTATTGATGATTGCACAAGGATGACTTGGGTTTATCATCTAAAATCAAAGAATGAAGTTTTTAATATGTTCAAACTTTTTTACAAAGAAGTGACAAACCAATTTCAATATCCCATCCAATGTTGTCAAATCGTAAATCGTATCGTAAATTGTTTTTTTGTCTAAATCGTATTGTATCGTAAATCGTAAGATTTTTTCAGATTTTAATAAAACATGTCATAAAAAAATATAAAAATTGTATATAAATAATTTTAAAAAAAAAAACATATCAATCATTCATTTTGTCATGAATATGCAAAAATGTAACTGGTTAATTTTGACTTGATATATACCTTGTGTACAAATTTTTAGGGCACATGGGCGCACTCGATTATGTATTATATATCCATGTTGTCCATTCATTTTTGCCAACTCATTTAAGGGCATGATAAAAAAAAATGAGGTAGATCCAGATCTCAAGTGGACCACTAGTGGGCTAGGCGGGCCACCTCAATGAATTTGTATATCCATGCCATCAATTTGTTTTGGCAACTCATTTTAAGGCATGGTCCAAAAATTTAGGTAGATCTAAATCTCAGGTGGACCAAAAGTGAGTACCCCTTAAATGTGGGGCCCACCTCAATGCATTTGTTGTATATCCACGAGGCAAATTCAAATCTTCGGTGGACCACACCACTATTTTCAATGGGATGAAGGCAAAATACAAATATCAATTTGATCCAAAACTTTGGTGGCCCCAAAAAAGGTTTTAATGGTGGACGTCCAGTCACCACTGTTTCATGTGGTGTGGTCCACCCGAGATTTGGATCTGCCTCATTTTTGCATTCATGCCATAAAATAATTTGGCAAAATGGATGGACGACGTGGATAAAACGCATACATCATGATGGCCCCATAGAACACATGGCAGCGTCATTTGGCAATCCACGCGTGGGTGAGCCCTGACCGTGGGGCCCACCCACATACATATTGTATATCCATGCCGTCCATCTGTTTTGCCAACTCCTTTTAGGGCACGGTCCCAAAAATGAAGTAGATGCAAATCTTAGGTAGACCACACCACAGGAAAAAAGTGATCATTGAACGCCTACCATTTAAAGTTTCTAGGGCCCATTGTAATGTTTATTTGCAATCCAACCTGTTGATAAGGTCACATAGACCTAGATGAAAGGGAAAACACAAATAATAGCTTGAAGTTGTGGTCCTAAGAAGCTTTTAACGGTGGAAATTCAATCCCTGTAGTGTGGTCCACTTTGATTTGGATTCCCTTCATTTCAGGGACAATGCCCTAAAATAAGTTGAAAAAACTAATGGACGGCATGGATATACAAAACATACATCAAGGTGGGCCCCACGAGTGCAAGCGCACGGAGCATCATATGCTCCAACTTACCAAAAAAAGAAAAGAAAATGAGACATGGCTATCAAACAGCCACGTCTCTATTGCTTTTTTCAAGACAAGAAAGAGAGAGAGAGAGAGCGGGGGGGAAGGAAAAAAAAAGAGGGAGGGGGAAAAGAGACCGAGAGAGAGAAGAGGTGTGGCCGCTACCGCTACCGCAGCTACCTCAACAGCTGAGAAGAAGAAGAAGAAGAGGAGGAGGAGGAGGAGGTCAGGTAAGTTCCTTTCCTTTTCATTTTTTTTTTTTTTTTTTCTGTTGCTCAAGGGCCACACGAAAAAAAAATTTAATTTAAATCGAAAAGAGTCAGTTTTTATGTTGATTATCGAATCGCACAATTCGAGTTGAATTGTACGATTCACGATTAATCGTACGATTCATAATCGAATCGTACAAGTTTTTCCAAAATGCGATTTTATGGTACTATTCATATCGTATGACCCTACGATACAATTCAAATCGTACGATTTAAATCGTAAATCGTATGATTTTAACATCACTGGTCCCATCAAAGTTTTACATTCTAATAATGGGGGTGAATATATGTCGAATGCCTTTTTGTCCTTCTTGCAGGAGCATAGTATTTTATCCCACACATCATTCCCTCGAACCCCTCAACAAAATGGGGTAGCTGAGCGGAAGAATCGTCATCTCCTTGAAGTTATTCAAGCTCTCTTCTTGGTATGAATCTTCCAAAACAATTTTAGGGTGATGCCTTACTTATTGTTGTCTTCTTGATTAATCGTGTTCCGTCTCGAGTTCTATATCATAAATCTTCATTTGAACTTTTATACCCGCGGGACAAACCTTTTCCCTTACCCCCTAAAGTTTTGGATGCACATGTTTTGTTCAACTTCTGGATGGGAGTAATGACAAGTTGAGTCCAAGGGCCATCAAGTGTGTTTTCTTAGGCTATTCCAAGTCTCAGAAAGGGTATAAGTGCTATGATCCTTTGATCTATAAGCGGTTTGTGTCCGCGGATGTCACATTTTTTGAAGAAAATCCATACTTCTCTGCTGAAGAGCGATCAATGCATCATCCACCTCCTAATCAGGGGGAGCTTTTACACTCTAATTCAAACTCCACTACTACCACTCTTCTAGTTGTACATATCAATGACGATGTGGTTCTTCCCTCGCATGTTCTAAAGCCTATACCTGTGTATTATTGGCGAACTAAACCTTCTACGAATCATCAACCTACCACTTCATCCACTCCTCCTGGTGGTTTAGGTATAATCCCTTCATCTGAACTTCATGACGATCTTCCAATTGTTTTACGTAAACCTTCCCGTTCATGCAGAAAGCATCCCATTAGTAATTTTGTTTCCTACCATCATCTTTCACCTTCGCTCTAGTCTTTTGCAGCCTCCATATCTTCATCTACCATCCCGCGTAACTCAAGGACGCCTTACATAACCCTGACTAGACGAAGGCTATGATGGAAGAGATGCAAGCGCTTGAAAAGAACAAAACTTGGGAGTTGGTTCCCTTACCTGAAGGCAAAAGAATTGTTGGATGTCAATGGGTATACACCACTAAGTTTCGCCCTGATGGTTCGGTTGAACGATATAAGGCATGTCTTGTTGCAAAGGGCTTTACTCAAAGTCTCAAACATATGGTGTGGACTACTTTGAGACGTTCTCTCTAGTAGCCAAGCTTAACGCAATTCATGTGCTTATCTCTATAGCAGTGAATCTGTCATGGCTCTTATTGCAGCTCGATGTGAAGAATGCCTTCTTACATGGTGATCTTGATAAAGAGGTCTATATGGACCAACAACCCGGTTTTACCATGCTTCATAGTCCTCATGATTCTCCCCTTGTATGTCGCCTACAAAAGTCTATTTATGGTCCAAACAGTCTCCTCGTGCCTGGTTCGATAAGTTTAGTCGTGCGCTTCTGGACTTTAGATTTACCCGCAGCCAAGCCGATCACTCCCTATTTATTTGTCGTCAACCCACAGGAGTTATAGTGCTAATTGTCTACGTGGATGATATTGTTCTGTCTGGAGATGACACTGAAGGAGTGGTGACTGTTAAATCTTTCCTCAAAACCCGCTTCAAGATCAAGGACCTAGGGACCCTTCAGTACTTCTTGGGTATTGAAGTTGCTCGATCGAAATCGGTGGTTGTGCTCTCTCAAAGAAAATATTCTCTTGATTTGCTCTCAAAGACTGGAATGCTAGGTTGCAAACCTGCCGAAACGCCTATGGATACTACTGTGAAACTTGTCCCTGATGACGATGCCCCTCTCTAGTCCTGGGATGTATCATCGATTAGTTGGTCGACTTATTTATCTTATTATTACCCGTCCAGATCTATCCTATGTTGTGGGGGTTGTTAGTTAGTTCATGCATACCCCTCATACCACACATTTGACGGCCGTGTATCGGATTCTTCGGTATCTCAAGTCTGCTCCTGAGAAAGGTCCGCTTTTTCAGCAACACGGTCATCTTCATCTTTCGGGTTACTCCAATGCTAACTGTGCTAGCAGTTTACATGATCGACAGTCCACTTCTGGGTATTGTACGTTTGTTGGTGGCAATCTTGTCACCTGGAAGAGCAAGATGCAATCAGTTGTTGCTCGATCTTCTACCGAAGCTAAGTATAGGGCGATAGCCCATGCCACATGTGAACTTGTCTGGCTTCGCACACTTTTGCAGGAACTTGGCTACCATCCTTCCAGCCCTATTCCTTTGCATTGTGATAATCAGGCCGCCATCCACATTGCCAGCAACCCAGTTTTTCATGAGCGCACGAAACACATTGAAATTTATTGTCACTTAATTCGGGAGAAGGTGGCTAACAAGGAGATTGCTACTCCCTTCATTCTCTCTGGAGAACAACTCGCCGATGTCTTCACCAAGTCTCTTACTTGCGAAGCTCTTATCCGTATTGCTAGCAAGTTGGGCATGATTAACATCTATGCTCCAACTTGAGGGGGGAGTATAGGAAGTGTAAGATAATGTATTTTGTTAGTGAGTGTTCTCTTTTCCTTGTGCTCCTCAGGAGTATGTTGTAGTCCTCTTTTCTTATAATAAAATAGAGTGTGTTAGGGGTTGGAACTTAACACACAACAATCTCTCTTTCTCAAAACTGTTCTTCTTCACCATTCCCTCTCATTTCTTCTTCTTTCCTCTTCCAATCACACCAACCTACAATAAGACCTGCCATGCTTTATGGAACAAAATATTGGGCAACCAAGGAGCAAACATGTTTATAGGATGAGCATAGTGGGAATGAGGATGTGGAGATGGATGAGTGGCAAGACAAGGATAGAATTAAGAAATAACACATTCAAGGGAACTTAGGGATAGCATAAATAGGTAATAAGATGAGGGAAAATACAGTTAGATCATTTGGCTATGTGCAACAGAGACCAGGAATTGCACTAGTTGGATGGAGTGAGTCAGTTCAAGTTGAAGGCTCTAAAAGAAAAAGAGGAAGGCATTAAAGGATGCAGGTGTAGTATGAAAAGACTTGAGGACCTATGGTTTAACTAAGGATATGGTCCATGATAGCGTGGAATGCCATAACAAGATTCATGTAGCTGACCCAAATTAGGTTACCATTATAGCATTGGTAACAACATGAACTAATTCCTTTCACGTCTTGGAAGTAGCAAGATAACTTAAGATGTTGGTCTGGTGACTATTGTGCATAAATAAGCACTTGATTCTTGTTATGGTCAACTTGAAGTTGGAGAACAACATGTATATTTAGTCAAGGGGGACAACCAACCAAAAATACAAGCGAATGAAATCATTCCACAACCCCATCTTATTGTTTGAATTTATTTTGATCAAGTGTACTTTTTTCTCTTTTTGGTGGGTAAGATAGGAACAAAACAAAGATCTCAACATTGCCATAAGATAAAAAAATTTAATTTAAAAAAGAGCAGATAGTTCCATATCAATTGGCCCTCCACAACTCATTATCCCCTTTTAAGTGTCAAAATTTCATCACTCTAAAATTTCTTCCATTAATGCAGTAAATGTATACACTGTAATCTGATTTCAAAAATAAGTCCATTGTCCTAGGAACCAAAGGAAAATCTGAAACAAAAAAAACTTCCATTTACATTCTAAAAGGTGGTGAGAGTTTTGAAAATGCAGTTTCTATTCCGTATGTACTCCAGAAACTAAAAAAGTACGAAATAAAAATAAAAATCCCATCATAAATTGTTAAACAAGGACAAGGGGTAACCTTTTCCAATGCGACGCATGGTATTCTCATGTGCTAACAGCGTAGCATCAGGATTGCACTTTTGAACAATTGAAAGACCTGAAATCAAGCAATAGAAAAGAAAATTACAGCCAGAACTAAATAAATATTTTTAATGCATAAACCACACAGATCCAACTTCAGGACATAATCCAACTCTGAGATTCTTAATTTTTTTACTTTTCATGAAAAGCATGTTAGGGAACTTTTAGGAAACTTAGGTGAATGAGATGGGAATTTACTTTCATATTCATCAGTATATAAGGCATGCCCTTTTTCATTAGTACTAGTAAAATGCACGTGCATTGCACGTGGAGGAGCTTAAATTGTAGGTCCCACTTGATAAGCAGCCTGCCTAATTGTATGAGCAGAGATATGCTAGAATACATCCCTGCATATTGCAGTACAAAATATTAGGACTTTGGTATATTTGGATTTGCAGTCATCTTTTAGTGGATTTGGAGTCTTCTACCAATAATCTTAACTGTTTATATGATGGGCCTCCTCTAGAATGGGGATAGCCAAAGAATAAAGACTCTTAGGGCCTGTGTGAACTTTGGACACATGCTCAAAAGGGGGCTTTTGATGCTGTCATTTTGAGCTAAACACCAGTTTACATTGTGCGTTTGAATGCGCTATTGCAAACCTGTCTGGCTGGGCACATAAAAACCTACTCAACGAGCTGACCAAGGCAAGCTTGAAAACCCATTTTGCAAGAGTGCATCCAAATGGGCTGTTATTAGGATATTTAAGCCCTTTGATCTTTTGGATCTTTTCCTTTAAAATAGTTGGAAACAAAATCAAGCCAATCCACTCGTGAGGCATGTTTCATCCAACATCCACTAATTCTATGGTTAGATCATTAGATGTGCTCCATTCACAGTGGGACCCACCATTTGAAGGTACATGTGTACTAGTTGTACTGGATGAGCTACCACCATGCCATGTAATACTTAAGTCGATCGATCTATTCTCTAAATCTACAACCCATAAGAAGCACGGTGAGTTTTTTTGATCTTAGGCATCTATCTTTCTCATTAATTTGGACCACTGACTCTTTTATTTTTAACCCTCCATTCAACAGCCACCAATTGTATGGTTAGAATCATCAGGTCAAATATGATTTAATTACGCTCCATTCACAACGGGACATGCAATCTGAGCCATCTAAATTGAAGTACCTGTGTGCCAAATGTCTGTGGATGAGCTACAAGGGGTGATCAAGTTCACTGTCGTCAGTGACTAAGCCAAGGATATGCACATTATGCTTGGGTTTTCAAGTTGTACAAGTCCATGGTTAAGAAATCCAAATGATTGGTCTGATGTTATCCGCCACAGAAGGACCATGCCCTGAAAATCTCCTCCACATTGATCAGTTTCCACCTATGTATTGCATCCTAAATGATGATTTGAACCACTCAAGTTCTGCGTGCTATGCTAAAAGGGACATCATAAGAACATCTGTTGATGGGGTGATTGTGCAGGAAGATGAACAAGGAACATTTGAAAGTAAGTTTTAATGGCTCATATTCAAATCCAAGATTTAAGGTTAGGATCATCAATGAAGCTTGATTGTAACTTGTAAGGTCATACCTTCCATACGTAAATGAAAACATGAACAATTTGTTAGTCTTGCCCTATCTCATGGGCTGTACGCCTAGATGGCCGTAGTTATGGGGCCCCTGCCCCCTCTTGTACATTGTATTTTATTCATTTTCTACCCCTAGACCCATGTTGGGTCTTTCTCTTATGTGTAAGGGCATTCTTGTATTTTCCTCAGGTTGTATGTATGCTCTCTCTCCCTTGTTTGGGTTAGGGTAATTGATGCTCAATAGGCTATCATGGTATCAGAGCAAGGTTCTCAACCCTGCCCCACTAAAATGCTCTATCTCAGATCCGTCCCCACCATCTTCCCCAAATCTGGCCTCCTCCCTGTTTCCGGCCATTAGAAGCAGCTATGTCCATCAGGCTCATCCGCAGCAGCGACTCCTCCATCCGCAACAACTCCAGCTCCGTCCGTTAGTTCCGTCCTCCAGATCCGTCAACTCTGTCCGTCCGTCAGCAACAACTCCTCCTTCCGCAGCTTCGTCAGCTCCATCCGTCCATCAACAGCAATTCCTCCTTCCCCAGCTCCATTAGCTCCTTCCGCAGCTCTGTCTGCAGCTCCTCAGCTCCGACCATAGTAACTCCTCCGTCTGCAACTCTGTCAAGCGCAGCTCCATCAGATCTGTCCATCGCAGCTTTGTCAACAGCAGCTTGATTCCCCAAATCTATCCAGAGACTCTCTGTCTCATTCGAAGTCCCGTCGAGCAACCGAAGATCCCTTGGTCAGCACATATTAAAGGAGGCTCCCTTTCCTTTGGTCATTCTCTTATCTCTACTCCTATTCCCATTGCTATAGACAAAGAAAAATATCGAGTTGATGCCCCTCAATGTAATTTTGATGGCACCAACTACGGGTTGTAGTTCATCCATTTTCAGAGCTTTCTTAAAGGTTGGGGGTTGTGGGGCCTGGTTGATGGCACTTTTCCGACCCCTCTATCTACTGATTTAGACAAACTCGCCAATTGGGAGATGAAGAACGGGTGCATCATTACTTGGATCCTCGACTCCGTTGGTAAGACGATCGTGATTGGCCTGACCCCACACCAAACAGCCAAGGCGATGTGGGATCACCTCAACGTGGTCTATAAACAGAGCAACAAAGCCCGTCTCTACCGTTTGGAACAAGATCTAGCCCATATTACTCAAGGTGACAGGACCATTCAGGTATTTTATTTGGCGATAGTGGTCATTTGGACGGAAATGACGATGATGGATCCTAAGTTTCCCACTGATTTTCAAATACTCCACGATATGAGGGATCGCACATGGGTTCACCAATTCCTTATGAAGCTAAGACCGGAGTATGAGCATTGTTGAGCTACTCTTCTCAATCATAGTCCTCTTCTTTCTCTGAATGTTGCTATCAATGACCTATTGGCTGAAGAGTAGAAGTTAAAGGTTCTTTCTACCTTACCTCAGTATTCTGCTTCCTCTGATATGGTATTAGCAGCTTTTGCTTCATCCAATCATCAGTGGCTCGAGCAATGTGACGTGTCATATCCGTAACAAATTAGGCCATGTGATCTCTCAATGCCGCGAGTTTTGTGCTTATTGTTGACGGGCTGGAAATGTCTTATCGATTGTAGGACGAAGGCTTATGCTTCCCCCTTGGGACGTGGTCATGGTGCCCGTGACCATGGTCGTGGCCAAGGTCAGGCATTTACAGCCACTTCTACTTCTTCGATTTTAGAGTCTATCGCGAGTGACAGTGCCAGCTCCTCCTCCTCACCTTTGACTCCCGAGATGATTCAACAGATAGTGCAAGCCCTTTCCGCTGCAGGTCTGTCAGGTAACCCACATTTGCTTCCATGGTTCTTTGACTCTGGCGCTTCGAATCACATGACTAGTGATGCCTCCCATCTTCGTGATCTCCGGTCATACACTGGTACTCACATTATCTCTACTGCTAATGGGTCTCGGTTACCTATCCAGTCTGTTGGTTCCTTGACTTTCTCTCCTTCTTCTCATAGGAAATTTTTTCTTCGTGATGTCTTTCATGTTCCTCAACTTTCCTCTAATTTGATCTTTGTGGGTCAACTTATGGCCAACAATTGTTTAGTCATGTTTCTTCCTGATTGTTGTTTTGTGCAGGATCTGGCGACGGGGAAAGTGGTTGGGAAGGGTAGGAGGAGTGGATGTCTATTCATGTTGGAGTTTGATCAATCTGTGACACCAGCCAACTGCTTTTTTAAGCCTTCTGATACTAAGATTTTGTTGGCCAACCGGAAGTGGAGACTATGGCACTGTCGTCTTGGTCATCCACATTCTAACCAGTTGCTTCATTTATTTTCTTCGGGGATGTTGGATAAACTAAATATTAACAAATCTATTCTGGATCTCTCTTGCCATTCCTGTTGCTTATCAAAAAGTAAATGTGCTCCATTTTCATTAAGTGTATCACGCTCTTCTTCTATGTTTGAACTTGTTCATACAAATGTCTGGGGACCTTCACCTATTTTATCCATGTCAGATTTACGTTATTATGTTATTTTCATTGATGATTTTACTCTCTACACATAAAGCACTCCAAAGCATAGGTCTTTGCCATCTTTCAACAGTTTGTTTCTATGGTAGACACTCAATTTGGGGCGAAAATCAGGACCCCCCGCTCTGACTCAGGGGGCGAGTATGTCTCTTTGGCCTTCCATACTTCCCTCCAGGATCGTGGGATTATCCATGAAACTACCTATCCTGATACTCCCCAACAAAACGGAGTTACTGAACGAAAAAATCATCACATCAGTTGAGATTGCAAATACCTTGATGACTGAAATGGATGTCACGCGTTATTTTTTTGCCGAAGCTATGTTACATTCCATCTGCTTGATCAACCACATGCCTATGAAGCTTCATGAGAATACTTCTCCCTACTTTGTATTAGTGCACTTTTCTGTGGCATACAAGTGCACCTTGTTTGTCAATTACTTAGGTCAATAAGTCTAGTGTCGGTTGAGCTTAAAAAGACGAAAACCAAAGACTCAAGCGGACCTACTGCATCAAGGAAGATGAAGCAGGTAAAAGAGATGCCTTGGTGAGCCTTGAACCTTGACCAAAACCATAACCTCTTGATGACCCTAAACCATTTAGGTATACTTGTAGTCATCGTATACTTGTAGTCATCATAAATTGGCCCTAGGTGTCCCAAAAGATCACACAATCATCGGCCTTAAAGGTTGCATGTGATGCTGTAATACGAAAACCGACAGCATGCTCATCTGGGCCTATCCAACCAGTCATGACCGATCAGACCGGCCTCCAGACAAGAAAGCAAGCTCTCTGTCTTCCAAGCCATTGGACCGACCGGTCATGACCGGTCAGGGACCCCTGACCGGCCGGTTGGTACTAGCCATTTATGCCCATTTTGAATCCGTTGTACATTCTTTTATAAAAGGGCTTGGCTCGTTTTTAAAGGTAAAGAGAGGGATTTTGAGAGGATTGAAGCCACCATTGTTAGAAACCATTAGAAGCTCATTCCTAACCTCTACAAGACATCTTCCTTGTGATTTAAACACAAGAATAGAGCATTCCAAGCTCAAAGAAGAAGATGATTTTGCCCCTCTTTGATCTCTAGAGTTTGGATCCTTCTTGATAGTCATATCCTTATCTAAAACTCTAAGATGAGATCTTTGTAGGTGAGCAATTCTAGGCAACTCATTCCCATTACTTGTAGAGTTCTCAAACCTACCCTCCTATCACCTTGGGCATCTCAAAGGCATCACAAGCAAGGTGATTAATCAAGTGTAGCTAAGGCATTAGTGACACAGCGGCAACACGATCGGGGGAGCAAGCGAAGCTGATTGAAGCATGGGAAAGCGGAGATCAAGCAACCCGAAGCGGCGCTGAACAAGGGGCTCATCCGACAAGTAAGGTTGTCTTTATTGAGAGTCCTTCCACTCAATTCCCTGTGGGAGTTGAGTTTAGAGTTTGTTTATCAAACTTGAACTAGGGTCGTTTCCGATCCTTGGCACGTTTGTCGGGCCTAAACATCCAGGGACGTTTGTCGTTCCTTGGCACGTTTGTCGGGCCTAAATTAGTTTCCAAGGGGGAGCCTCCGACACAGGAGTGAACGTGCGTCGGGTTAAGGGTTAGCCTTGTCCAAAAACTCCATTATGGTTAAGGGGTGAACCGATAAAACCTCCATGTAAAGGTTGAGAGGTGAACCTCATTTAAAACCTCCGATAGTGAATGTCGATGTGCTCAATGGAGTTGAGTACTTGAACCGGGAGTGGAGTAGACCCAAAGTTAAACCACTATACATGCTTGTGTTTGTGATTGATTTGAGCACATTGTTATCTTAGCATTGTATGTTTAATTGTTTAATTATGAATGCTTGATAGGAATGTATGCGAGGCACTAGATAGGCTCATCCACACACAAGATGTACTTTCACTAAGCAGTGTAGACTTGAGCTCATTGATCCATTCTCATAAGTCTACATAGGTTGTATAGATTAGGAGCTTGATTTGTTTAATCATTTGATTATCTATGCATGCTTAGACTAGGTTGCTTATTGCTTAAACAATATGCTAGTCTTGTGATTGGACCCACTTAGGCTTGGAAGCCGAAGTGTTAATGCTTACTTAGTTTAAATTGTTAAATTGCATAAGCAGGCGAAAAGACGAAAAGAATTTCAAAAGGTCCTAATCCCCCCCCCCCCCCCCCGCGGGACTTAGCCATAATTCTAGTTGCTCTCTAAGCTTCTGCAATAATACGCCTTTAATCCAAAAAGCATAATTTCACTTTGTTCTCTGCGGTTCCCTCCCTAATTATTCCACATTTCGGGTTTTCAGTTGTGTGTTATCTTCATCTTGTTGCACGTGCACGTCACAAACTTTCACCTAAGTCCGTTCGATGTACTTGGGGTTTGGGGAAACCCAAAAAGGATTTCGGTGCTATGATCCAATTTCCCGTCGCATTCGGGTGTCTCGTCATGTTGTCTTCCTGGAACATGTTCCGTTTCACGCCTCTTCGATTGTTTCCACGCGTCCACCTTCATCTCCTGGCTTGACTTCTTTTCCTGACATTCCTTTTACATCTCCTGTGTCCTCTCGTCTCTTGCAGGTCTACTCTCAAAAATCAAGACAACCTCCTCCTCAGGCCACTCCCACTACTTCCCCTGTTGCCGTTCCCGATCCTCCTCCTCAGGCCACTCTCACTACTTCCCCTGCTGCTGATCTGGATCCTCCTCCTTCGACCACTCCCACTGCATCCTCTGCTGCTGATACTTCTTCGATACGTCGTTCTAGCCGCCCTCGTAGGGCTACTGATCGGTTGATCTATTCTATGCCTGTCATGTTTTCCACCTTAGATTCCATTTCTATTCCCACAACTTACTCGCAGGCTGCATCTAAGAGTTGTTGGAGGGAGGCTATGGCCAAGGAACTTCACGCTTTGGCTTACAATCATACTTGGGAGCTTGTTTTGCGCCCCGCTAGGTGTCTTATTATTGGTAGCAAGTGAGTGTATTCCATAAAGTTAAAGTCTGATGGCTCCTTGGACCGTTACAAAGCGAGGCTAGTTGCCCAAGGATATAAATAAGAGTATGGAATTGACTATGATGAGACTTTTGCTCCCATGGAGATGAAGACGGTTCGCACCATTCTCGCAGTCGCCTCCTCTCATGCTTGGCCCATCTCGCAAATGGATGTGAAGAATGCCTTTCTTCATGGCGATCTTCTCGAGATAGTTTACATGCAATTGCCTCCAGGTTTGAATACGACTTCTAATGATATGGTTTGCCGACTGAAAAAAGGCTTTGTATGGTCTCAAGCAGGTGCCTCGTGCCTGGTTCTAACACTTTCATACTGTCGTTGTTAGTGCTGGATTCTCTCAGAGTGGACATGACCCTTCCTTATTTACTTGTACTACCACCCGTGGCTAAAGGTGGGCAACGATCCGGGCCGGGCCAGGTTAGCCCTAGTTTGGTTTGGCTTGTTTTTGTGCCACCCTAGTTTGTGGATCGGCCCGGTTTGGGTTTTGGGCCGACCCATGCGGCTCAAGTTTGGTTTGCTCCAGAAAAATCTGGTTTGAGCTGGGATTGGTTCGATCGAAAATTTCGAACTGGGCCAGGCCGAGTTCAAACAAGTAGTGGCTCTTTTTTTTTTTTAAATAGAAAAGAATTTAAAAAGTTTGAAAAAAAATACAAAAGTGTCTTACCACATGATGTTTAACCTCCTCCAAAGGAGTGCAACTTCAAAATAGACGTGTAAGAGCCTTTTCCAAACAAAAGTACACAAGCATAATTTTACAAGTGCAAGGAAACAATGTGCATTCATGTATATGTATTATATATTATCCACGACATCATGTATACGTATTATCCACGCCATCCATCCGTTTTTACATATCATTTTAGGACATGATCCCAAAATGGAATCATATCCAAAGCTTAAGTGGATCACACCACCGGAAACAGTGTGCTTACAATCTACGAGCTGAATCAAACCGAGTTGAGCCGGATACTACCCTAGTTTGAGCTGGGTTCATTTTTCTTCCTCGGCCTTGAGGTCTCACGATTCGATCGTGGGCTCCTTGTTGGACAGCGCAAGTATATCAAGGATCTTATTGCCTTGGCTCAATTGACAGATCAAAGAACTGTTCAGACCCCCATGGAGCTGAATATTCAGTATGGCCATGATGATGGTGACTTACTCGAGGAGCCTACTCTTACCGTCGCTTGGTAGGAGGTTTGGTATATTTGATGATGACTCGTCCTGACATTGCCTATGTTGTCCAAGTCGTCAGTCAATTCGTTTCGGCTCCTCAAACCCTCCATATGACCGTTGTCCTTCGGATTATTAGGTACTTGCATGGCACAATAGACAGGTCCATGTTCTTAACTTCCAGCTCCCCTTTAGATCTTCGGGCTTATTCTGATGCTGATTGGGTTGGTCATGCAGTCTCTCGCCGTTCCACTACTGGTTATTACGTCTTTCTTGGCTCCTCCCTTATTTCTTGAAAGTGCAAGAAGCAAGCTACGGTTTCGAAATCCAACACCAAGGCTGAATATCGCGCGATGTCCGCTGCATGTAGTGAGATTGTGTGGCTTCATGAGCTTCTCTGCAATCTTGGTCTTCCCCCTCAGTCGTCAACTCCTCTCCATGTGGATAACCTCAGTGCAGTCCAAATTGCTTCCAACCCCGTCTTCCATGAGAGGACGAAACACATAGAGGTTGATTGTCACTTATTCGAGAGAAATATCAGTCTGGTCTCATTTCTCTTCCTCATGTGGCGTCCCAGGATCAGATAGCTGACATTCTCACTAAGACGTTACCTTCCGCTCGTCATTCCTTCCTTGTTAGCAAACTGCTACTTGTCGACGACCTGCATCAGTTTGAGGGGGGGTTAGTCTTGCCCTGTCTCATGGGCCATACGCCTGGATGGCCGTAGTTGTGGGGTCCCTCCCCCATCTTGTATATCATATTTTATTCCTTTTCTGCCCCTAGACCCATGTTGGGTCTTTCTCTTATGTGTAAGGGCATTCTTGTATTTTTCTCAAGTTGTATATATGCTCTCTCCCTTGTTTGGGTTAGGGTAATTGATGCTAAACAGGCTATCACAATTAAGATCAATCCAAGGATGCAATATGGGGTGGAGAAAGGCTGTTGAACAATACTGTGGTAAGGGGGTATCATACTGTTGAGCTCTTAATTGTGCATATTCTAACCCCAATTCATCACTCATTGTGCGAGGTTTGCATGGTTTATAGACAAATCTAATGCATGTTTTGTGATTGCAGGTTTGAGAGTGAACTCCGCCTAAATGATGATGAAAAGAGCCGATTTAGAATCGTGGATGAAGACCCAAGGAGGGCTGAAGGAAGAAGGAAGCAAAGAAAGAAGCAAGGAAAGAAGAAAATAGAAGAAAGAAAGGAAGAAAACAAGAAGAAAAAGAGGCCGACCGGCCTAGGAAGCCAGACCGGTCAAGACCGGTCAGCTGTGTACACTGGACCATTGATGAACATGTCCGACCGGTCTTGACCGGTCGGCCATGCTTGCTGGAGTGTTGCTGAAGAGGCCAGACCGGTCGTGACCGGTCGGCAAGCCCAGTCCGACCGGTCCAGACCGGTCGGCCATGAGAAAAATCAGAAACTTCTATTCCTGGCCCGATTTTCTCTGCGCACTGCGTAACTCTTACGCACGCAGATTCTCGATCTTTCTGAAGTTGTGGAGCCTTCCTACTATAAAAGGACACCTAGGGATCGTTCCTAGGGCATCGAAGAAGGGTTGAAGCAAGCTTGGAGGCGGCGGAAGTGAATCTCGGAGTTCCACAACTCCCTCTAGTTTGTTTTGCTGTTTTTATGAACTTTTTAGTTGTTTCATGTTTCCTTGGATCATGAGCAGCTAAACCTCTTAGCTAGGGCTAAGAGGTGAAGCTTGTAGTGGATCCAAGATGTTTCAATTCGTAGTTAGTTGGTTTTAAGTATGGAATTCATGTTATGAACATTGGTTTGAAGTTTATACAAGTTTTTAAGTAGTTTTTCTTAGTCTTATGATGACTCATGGATGTTTGGGAGAATTACTTAATTTCTTATTTGGTTTGTATCAGTCTAGACCTGTATGATCCGAGGAATCGGAGTGCGCTCTAGGACTATGATCGTCATGAAAGGACTTCCTATCAAAGTTCTATTTTTCTGATTTTCTGGGTTATGTAAGGGACTATGCATGTGATTTGAATCTAGTTCAAATCATGATCTAGCCTTGTCTTGTGACAGGACTTGAGGATGGTTATGATTATGAATTGGACTGTTTGGAAAGGGGAATGACCTATGCAATTGAGCATGCTCAGCTCAGCCTACATTGAGTGAATCTGATGCATCGAACTTACATAATACAGATTGTTTTGTTTAACATCTCTATCATCCGACTAGATAGACCTTAATGTCGATTCTAGTTGAGAGAATGAAAAACCACAGCGGATTGAACATCAAGGATTGCTACAAGTGGATCCTTGAACCCCTAGTGCCTTTTTATAATTATTTACTTTCAATTTAATTCAGTTTTGTTACTCACATCAAAATCATACAAAAATCTGGTTATTAGCTTTCAATAGACACTTTTGAATGTGTTTGTGAAATCCTACATAAGTCCCTGTGGATCGACCTTGGTCTTACCGAGATTATTACTACATCGCAACCCTACACTTGGGGAAGCGAACACATACCTTATCAAAACCCGCATTAGTAAGAGTCCATCTCCTCCATGACATTTGTAGAATAAGCTTATTCTACAATGCACCCTACCGATCTACCTGTGATGTGTGAATGCTATCTAATCCATCTATCATGTGAGCCCCCTCATTTGTAAAAATAAAACTGATCACTCAGATGAGCCATACCATGTAAAACAATTACTAAACCCTCTCACATCACATGTTGTGGCCCATCTAAGTTTTGGAATTTGGACTGATTTTTGGGTATCACACATCTTGATGGGGCGTATCTTTGCATCTTCTAAGTGGATTAGATGGCAAATACAAAATAGTTCTAATGGTGTTCACCCCCTTTCTAATTGCTCTAATGGTGCATCCGTACCCTTTCCAGTTCAGCGGTGGGCGTCTCTATCCCCACTGTTTCCTGTGGTGTGGTCCACTTGAGCTTTGGATCTGCCTCATGTTTGAATTCATTTCCTAAAATGAGCCTGTGAAACGGATGGACGAAGTGGATATAGCACATATATCAGGTGGGCCCCACAGCCTACGGCTGCAGGAATCCCCTTCAGCCACTTGAAATACGCATCCAGAAAAATATCACCATAATGCAGCTGGATACATGGGAACTTATCAATTAATAACAAGGGCATTTTTGGTATGTAAAAGTTCTAAAACAAATAATGTATATTTGCTTTTATATGGTAGTATGGATTATGTCTTACTTTATGATTCTGTCAATGTCTTTAAGCACTGCCAACAAAAAAGACATGGGGCAACGACTTAAAGTGCAAGTTCAAAACTTCAAATACATATACAAGAATACGGGTGCATTAGGATGTACCACAAATCAGAACAAGTATGAAGATTTTGGCAGAGAAAATGGCTATCCATTCTGCTATGCACTTGCGGAGTGCGGAAGTTGAAAACCATATTATGTGGGGCATTTCATTTCAGAATGTTACCACCCAAATCTATTTTAACGGCAATCGAGGTATTAAAAAACAGTTACATAATGACCGGTAACGATGGGAACATTTTCCGTTACAGGGCCACGATGCCGACACAGGTTTTTTCCCCCAAAA
This sequence comes from Liriodendron chinense, assembly GCA_003013855.2. Taxonomy (NCBI): domain Eukaryota; kingdom Viridiplantae; phylum Streptophyta; class Magnoliopsida; order Magnoliales; family Magnoliaceae; genus Liriodendron; species Liriodendron chinense. The sequence continues at coordinate 2,583,565 of ML058326.1, read as the reverse complement.
AAAAGGGCCGTAACAACCATTGTGGCCCATATAGTAATGGTAACGGTGGTGGCTGTTACAACTTACAACCACCATTATTGTTATTGAATACCTTGATGCGATTGGCAATATTGAAACTTCAATTCAGACTGTTTCCACCCCCAAATCAATGTCATCGGTGACTGCCAGTATTGATTTGGGGCAGAAAAGTTAAGAAAAGAAGAAGAAAAAAACAATATCAAACCCAATGTGATTTCTGCAGTATCAGCGGCAATCGCAAATATCGATTTGGGGCAGAAAAGTTGAAAAACGATAACCTATGGAATGTGATTTTTCATTTCCATGCCACCTCAAACACTCATCAGAATAACCATCCATTCTGCCAAAATATTTAAAGCCTAAATATATATCTATCCAAGATAAGTAGCCATTGACCTCATGCCAAAACTTACCATCAACATGATCAAAGTGATGATGAGTAACAAAGACCACTAACTTTCTTGGCAATGCTGCAACAATTTCCATAAGCTGATTGCATAAAAGAATTAATCTTAGATTCAACACAAACATTAAAAGAAGATTAATAAAACAAGCACAGGGAAAGACAGAAGATTCTCTAAGTAAATCTGTGAGGCATTTCTTATTTTTGTGTCTCTATGTATTTATATCTATAAAGAACAAAACAATGAAAATCTAAAACATCAAACCATACACTGAATAAAAATGAGAGGGTAGCATCGAAACTTGGAAAAAAAAAATGTAAAAAAACAGGAGCCATACATTTCTTAATGTTTTGACGGTCAAACCATAAACCAGGCTCTTGGAAAATTTTGAAGAGTTGCAAGGCCAACATCATGCCTTGACACTCACTTCTAAGGCCTAGCGGGGACGACTCACATTGAAGCACAAGTGCAACTAAGGAAAAAGTACGTGTGGCTACAGGCTCGTTGTGTGCCCAATTTGCAGTTACAAATCCAACCTATGAAGGGAAGAAAAATAGATACACCAGTAATACAACCCTCCATCAGATCCAATGTAATCAACATCTCGGCCCCATGTCCTCACCATCAAGGCAAGTTGAACATGGCATTCAACCTTACAATACATTTCCATTGATTATCGTGTCATGTAAGAATAGGTCTCTTTAGTGATTCATAGATCTTTTGTTGGGATTTTCAAAATACAGTGGAAAATATTTTTTTTTTAAATTCAATTTTGGTTTTATAACCCTACAGATCCTCATTAAGATTTTTTTTTTAAGGTTCCATTAAGATATTCTCAAATTTCTGTAAAAGAAACGATCAAATCCTACGGCTAAGATTTACCTGAATAATGTTGTTGATAAACCGTCAATTTGTCGTGTCGTTCTTTCAACTAGGTCTCCCCATGATCTAGATGGGAGCCACGCATCAGCCCTTGGGATAGGGCGAAGGGAAACGCTAGAATCGCCCACACAAGTAGACCCTGCATGTGTGGAACATATGATGAATGGAAGGAAGAGAGATGAATCTCTCTCTCTCTCTCTCTCTCTCTCTCTCTGCAGGTGATGCCCAAGGGAGGGACATCCAAGGCTCTCTCTTTCACTAATCTCTAGGGCTCCTCTCCCTCTAAGATAGGATCTATATATAAAGGGGAATTAGGGTTTCAAGGAGACTAGTTATGGTACTCTACGACCCTAGGGTCTTCCATATGCCCCACAAAATTAGAAGTCCGTGATCCTGCCTTATCCCATATACCTAAATTGATCTAATCCTTTCACTATCATGGTCATCCACCATTGACCCAATATCTATGCAGACTTGTTGGCCCATGTGAATCTCAACAGACCTTAATGGATGCACCCAAGCTACACTTGACTTTTTTTTGCCACTTAACAACCTCATAAAGCGAGTGGTGAATTCACAATCCACTGCCTTGATCTATAAGCCAAAGCACATATAATCAAGACCTGGATTCCCCACATGTCCTCAAATCTAAGGATTAATCAAAGGTAGTACATCGTCAAGTCGATCATAATCCAAGCATGGTAGATCTCCTGGTCTAGAGACTAGACCTCGATCCACCTATGCAAGTGCCAAACAGGTCTAGCCCAGGAGCCTACAACCATGGCACACTCACGCTCAGTACGTGGGGTAGGGCAAAGGCACACTGGCTCGTTGTTATGCCCGATGGTGAAGACATTTCATCCTGACTCATCATTAGTCCCCTCACACAGGATGGCCACATATAAAGTAATAACCATAAGTTTGTCCTATAACTGCTAGGTGGTCATGGTATAATAGGGTGCTAAGATCCATGGCCCACAAATCTCCCTTTATCAGTGACTATTGTGTCCAATCTTAAGTTCTCAAAGACAACTAGAGGAATCTCTCTTTTAATCCCGATTTACGTACGTTTATTATACTCCCACATATTAACTATGGCATAATTACATATCCATCTAGGACCCATGGTCATCAAGATCTATGGTCAAGATCATCAATATCATTGGATACCATCCATGTCTTCAATGGGTAAGATTCATTTTTTTTTTTTTTAAGCAAGGAGAACTCTCTTATTACTTACCCAAGATGAAACCTAAAAAAAGATACAACAGGACGGGGCATACCCCTACTCAGAAAGAAAAGGAAATAAGAAGCCACCCACATTAGGGGGGGGGGGACGAAGAAAGAGAGACTTTAGGTCAAAGTCAAATTGTGTTAGACCACAAAGGCTAGCGCTCTTATATTATTATGAAACATAGATATGGTACTCTAAAAGATTACAAAAAAAGATAATATACATATTTCCCTACACTCCCCCCTCAAGCTAAAGCAACATAGACAAAGTAGTTCACAACGGCCAGCACCCTCAGTTAAGAAATCAGCTAGTTGATCATTAGACTTTTGATATGACATTTGAACATCCTTCGGAAACACCTTTTCATGGATAAAATGACAATCAACCTTAGTGTGTTTGGTATGCTAATAGTTAATTGGGTTAGAGGATATATGAATGGTAGCAAGGTAAACATGCCATGAGCTATAGCCATCAGTTTCCGCACTAGAGCATGCTGCATGCCATAACAGAATATTTTTTTACTTTTCATTGTCACTGGATTGCTACCAACTAAGGTACAAAACCCGAAAGTCGAGCAGTGATTGAAAGGAGAGCCAACCCAATCTGCAACCTTGTAGGCCTCAACATGAAGATAGTGCTTGGAATAGAGTATACCCCAACCTAATGAGCCCTTGAAAAGCCTCAAGATTTGATGCACGGCAGCTAAGTGATGGATTCGTGGAGCATGCATAAACTGACTGACTATGCTTGCATCATAAGCAATATCCGAACGGGTAATTATCAAATAGATGAGTTTATCAACTAACCGTTAATACAAGCCAACATCGGGTAAAAGATCGTTGCAACCAAGCTGAAGTCGGTCACTCTACTCAATGGGAGTGTTAACAGGACAAGCACCAAGAAGTCCATTGTCTCGAAGAAGATCATGTGTGTACTTCTATTGACAAGTGACGATACCACGGCTGGAGCAAGCAACTTCAATGTCCAAAAAATAGCAGATGGAACTAAGATCTTTAATATCAAATTATGTACCAAAGAATGACTTAGTGACTAGATGGCACCATGATCAACTCCTACCATATGACATTGTCCACGTCAACTATGACAATGGAGATGCCCATAGCCCACTTGAAAAAAAAAATGGTACGATGTGCACAACTCTAAGAGTAGCCAAACTTCAAGAGCACTTGACGAAAATGCTTAAACCATGCACATGGGGATTGTTTGAGACATAAATAGCTTACAAAGCTTAGATACAGACCCCTTTCCAATTGTGGTAAAAAAACCAAGGATCATATGCACTTCCTTATCTGGGTCCCCATAAAGGAAGGCATTGTTTACATCAAGTTGATGAAGGGGTCATGAGAAATTGTCAGGCAAGGAGAGTAACACACAAACAGAATTCAAACTTGGTGACTGGGGAAAAAGTCTCTAAAATCAACACCATGGGCTAAGTAAACCCTTTAGATACAAGATGGGCTTTGTAACATTGAACAGTGTCATCAGGTTTATGCTTGACAGTGAACACCCACTTTACAACCAACCGCTTTTTTGCCAGCAAGATCGGAACAATATCCCAAAGTCTGATTTTTTCGAGGGCCTACATTTCCTCCAACATAGCTTGTTTCCACTCAGGAAGAGTGAGGGCTCGGTGAACACTAGAAGGAACTATGACGAAAAAATTGATTGGAAAGAAAGGCAAAATAGGAAGGCGAAAGAGACTAGTTAGCAATAGGATGATCCGTATATGATCCATACGCAAAGCAATAGAAAGCTCTAAAGAATCCAACTGAGCATTCATACCCATTTCTGAAGCAGAGGAATGAGGGGAATCAATGAGAAGAGGACCATTATCCCTTTGCTTTTGTCAAACATAAATTTTGAGATCACCAGCATGCTGAAAAAGTGGGACACCAGGAGAGAAGTCAACCTGAGAATCTGAGATGATGGAGAGGTAATGCCAAGGAGGATAAGTAACCAAAAGTATTTGAAGATTCCTCCTAAAGAGGAGAACTGAGAGATTTCCCGTTGGAGGAATAAAAGGGAATGTCTTCAAAGAATGTAACATCCATCGAGATAAAGCATTTGCTTGGAGCACCCAGAGAAGCATTTGCTTGGAGTCAAAGATGTGACAACCACATTCACTATTATGACTTCCTCTTTCCTATCATTTCTAGTTCATTGGCGATTTCAAATATTTTAAGGACATGATCATTTACAGGAGCACCCTCTTCTAGTTTTAGGTTATACAATTTTGTTTCCAAAGCTTGAACCTAGGCAGCAACCTAATAATCAAATATACCCTTCAAGCAAAGGTAAATGTCCCTCACATTGATCATATTCCGCAATTGATTGCAGAGCACATCAGAGACATAGGCCAAAATGTACACTTCGGCCACCTCATTGCCCTCTCCTACTTGGGATAGTTTAAAAGGACAAACAAGGTTTGCTCATCATCTCCAGCAGGAAGAGAGGTTGGCTGACAAATGATATATAGCACTCTCTCTAAGGTGACCATTAGCACTAGCTTTTGGGACCAATTTATGAAGATTCTTCTCCACAAGCTTTTCGAAAGAAATGATCTCAATATCATACTTAACTTTGATATTCTTACTGCATGACCAAATCAATGCCATAAGCTAATGCAAATGGGTGTACCTTGTGTCTTGTGCCAGGGGGGTCACTTTAAGCACATAGACACCAAGCTTGTCAAGTAATGCCACAAAAACACAATGGCTCCCACTACACGAAGCAGTTCAGAATAACCAGATCAAGTTATGTGAAGGATCAAGATGTAGTGTTGATGCCTCCACACAACTTAGATCAATCATAACCATTTGCCTCATATCATGTAATGCTACCATCCATCCACAAGAATCTAAAGCATCCAACTATAATCAGATGCATGAAGTAAGACATTCGAAGAATGGTAGTCCTTTCCCATGTTAGGTCACGCAACTATGTGCATGACAAGTGCACTCTCCGAGTTTGTGAGCCTTTGGACGCATGTAGTCATACACATAGGATTATTGATGCTCAACATCTTGTAATCATGGTAACCGATGGGATGTGCCATATCTAAGTGATATCCACAATATGCGCCTCATCATACCCAATCCGGTACCCATCTCAATGAACATACAGTTGAGATTTTGTAAGTGTTCCCAGGTGTACATCCACAGGGATACCCCAAGCCTTTAACCATGAAGCACTAATTTGGGATAAGCTGCAATTGAGGGACATTTAATGATGATTGTTTTACTTTTAATGTTTTGGTTTATCTATAATGTTCATTATTTCTAATATAAATTTAGCATACACATACCTAGAGAAATCTAGTTGATATGTTACACGCTAACATGCAGTTTGATGCATTTTCCTCATCATCTCTAACATATGAGTCCCCAGTCAATGCTGGAATGATCATGCTTGTGCGTGCCACAAGGATACATGACTATCTGAAACCAATGCCTCTCAAGATACATCATACACATTATTCACTAATATCCCAATCCCCGCTAGCTATACGAGACGCCTAAACATCAAAGGCTATCGCTAATATCTCTACCTAATCGATGATCCGAACACTCTAAAGATGGACCTACTCTATACCATGTAGCAGACTAGTTCACTTTGGTTTTTACCTTTTAATCAAAGGTTTTTCCCTAGGGAATGTAATCAAGGGCCTGTGCCAGACCAAAGCCCAAAATGTATTTGTTTTCAGATCAATGAAAGCCTTTCAACAAGGCATGTTTGGATGCATATCCTTGTAATGGAGTTAATAATGGAACAAATATCAAATCCTATCGATCAATAGACATTATTTATGAACACCTTGGAATACATGCATCCAAACTGCGGTTCCACTCTACTTGCAACACTTGCATATATGACTTGCAATCTTTGGTTAACATGTTCACTTTTCTAATAATGGGTGAGCTAGAATGTTATGTGTGTTTTCCACCATTTATTAGTCAGTGGTGATTCATCCACCATACATATGATATGCACCTACATCAATCCAGACCATCCAAATCATGGTATCATCAGCCCAGTTGTGGATGGAGCATGTCCTGAAAATGACACTCCAGGTGATCCAACCATCCAAGCAGTGGCAATCAAATGGACAGATAAAAGAAACAGACAGCAATCCATATTCAAGACTTAGATCAGATAAGATCTCCCGATCAGTGCAATTTTAGGGAACACTCCCCGTCCAAAATGGGCCATGATTTGGACAGTCCTGAATCTGGATTGACATACATGTGTGACATATGTGGATGATTTGTGACTTTGAAAAAAGGTGAAATTTGCACAGAGTGGTTTGAGCAGAAAAATGTATCAAGTGACAATCTCAATAATAAGCATTTACAGCTCATACTTTTGCATGACAGTCAGAACAGCATCCAGGATCCATTAGTAATGCATCTCCATAAGCAGCAAAACTTGAATCTTCACAGCCATCAGTAACATTATTGGGTGCAATCACAACTAAGTTTGTCGTTCGAAAAGGAGGTTGCGTTCGACTCTGCAACGGTACCAAAGTGACACCTGGAGGGTACTCCTGAAGCAAAAGCAGTCAATTTTACAACTGCAGAATAGTAAGGGAACATTTCTATAGACATAGGAACACTAATTCTCTTAATTTCTTTTACAGAACTATGAGGGGCAAACACCTCAATCAAAACATGGCAAGTATTAGAACAAGATAAGATTCTGATTCAGATCCTCCAATATTTCTTAAGGTAAGAGACTCTACTGAAGTATTCAGGAATCAGCCGACAGTCTAACACCTTTAATTGAAGGGATCATAAAGTATCCAACTAAAACCAGTAAATGATGTGGCCAAAAGAAATTTGAACTTTTAGCTCCTGAACTTTCTTTTAGCATATAGGAGAACCTGAGGACTATGATTCTAAGATGTCCCACATAAATGTTACCAGCTATCAACCTTTTCTTAACATAGTGAGAGTCAATAATATACGATTGATGCTGTTCCATTTAAAGCATGAACTGTCTGTCTCCAATTCTTTCAATTCACTATGTGATCTCCTAGAAGTGTAGTCACTGCAAGCTTACACGGTACAAAGTTGGACTTTGGAATAAAGAGGTGGTCTCAAGTCCAACCAATTGGACTATAAGTTACTGTCCACCCAGAGGATAACTTCCAACTTTCATGTGTGCGTGACATGCAACCCATCCAGTAGGTTGCCCCTATTATGAGGATCACCTTGTGCAAAAATCAGCCATATGTGCTAATCGAGTGGACCACACTTGTATTTTGCTCAGTGTTTTAAACAGAAAATAGCGTGTATCATAGTATTCACTCCTCTAAAGTGCAAGGCATAAGCCACATAGCATGTGGCATAAGCTACATAGCATGTGGTGTAAGCTACATAGCGTGTGGTATAAGCTACATGCTACTTGTAGATTTTTAATTAATCTTGTGCTTGATTGTACCAAATATCATGAAATTTCATGATATTTTGCACCAAATTAGATTGACTAATAATGAAATTTCATGATATCTAGTGTAACCAAACACAACCAAAAATAATACCAAAAATAGGGCAACCATTAACTATAAAGATAAAGAACAAGCAAAAAAACTAGTTTAATACTGTTACTTTAATTATTTTACTAAACTCACTGAAAAGATTAACTATTTTTTAATTACAAAATAGAAAAATGTAACAAATCATTGAAAATATTAATTGATTTTTGTTTTAGTGCATCTCTAAAAAAAATTTAGCGAAATGTAACTTGTAACGTAAGCTATGTAGCAATAGCATATAGCATAGTTTTCTTTTTTTTCTTTTTCTTTTCTTTCTTTTTTTTTTTTTCTTTTTTTTTTTTCTTTTTTTTTATTTGAAGCAAGTGTAGCGTAGGTAAATTAGCATGTAGCGTAGCCTACATGCAACTTAAGCTATTTTCATGAGCTAGGTAGCTTTAGGGCTAGGCTACGCTACATAGCGTAAGCTACATGCTACATAGCATAAGTTATTTAAAACAAATATTTTGCTATTTATCAATGGTTAGACATTGTTTTCAATTGTGTGGCCCATCGGATCAGTAGATGGGGCTGATTTATGCTCTGGGTGATCCTCATGGTAAGGCCAACCTATTAGAAGGGTTGGATATCAGATGCGCTATATAGGTTGGAAGTTATCCATTGGGTGGACCATATCTTGTGGTCCAACCAATTGGACTTGAGACCTTCTCTTGAATAAAACTTTATTGAGTTCGTCATAAGATTGTGTAGCGATTGATATTCAAGTATTAAAGAAAAGATGAAACCATACTTGGGAGTTACTGGTTCAATAATGGTCAAGGAACAGGCACTCAGACTAGCTTTAACAACCTGAAGCCGTGACAAGCAGACAATTAAAAGTTTGCACTCGGGAATCCAATGGCAATAAAGTAGGTAGTCTTGGAATGGCTAGTAAAGTTGAGCTTTTCTCAGATTATGTTCTCCAAATTCATGTTTCAGAGTTATATTCTAGGACTGGCCGCCAAGTTTGCAAACGTCGAAACTACTGAGAACACAACTCAAGAATCGGCTGATAAAGCACCATGAAATGAGGTGCTTTATTAAGTGAGGCACCAAGAGCTCGGCTTAACCACCGAAAACCACTGACAAATATCCTAAGAATCCCATCAATGATGAACCTCTCCGAACACAACACAAAAAAAGTGGAGACCTTACCTTAGTGAGGGCCACTAGTGAAGAGATGAGTTCCACCTCAATCATTGGAGGTGGAGGCGACAACGAGGAGGGAACAAAGAAGCGAAAGAGGAACACAATCACTGTAGGCTTACACCAGGGGTCGGCATTGAGACCATATCGTTTTGCATTGTTTATGGACAAGGAAGCATTTTACAATAAGAGTCCCATGGTATATGTTGTATACAAATGACATAGTTTTGATTGACAAAACAAGGGAGGGGGTAAACCCAAAGCTAAAATTATGGAGGGATGCTTTAGAATCTAAAGGTTTTAAAATTAATCAAACTAAGGCTGGAATGTAATTTTGGTAACAATAGGAGTGGAAACAAGGAATTAGTTAAGATTGCTCACAAGTACCCCAAAATGACTATTTTTTATATATTGGGTAACGAATTCATGAAAGTGAAGAGATGTAGAAGGATGTTGCTCATAGAATTCAAGCTCATGGAATTGGAGATGTGACTCTAGAGTTTTATGTGATTGTCGTGTACCAATCAAATTGAAAGGCAAATTTTATAGGACAGCTATAAGATCAGCCATGCTTTATGGGATAGAATTTTGGGTAGTCAAGAGAAAACATGTTCATAGGAAGAGCTTAGATGAAATGAGGATGTTGAGATGGGAAACTGGCAAGAAGAGGAAGGATAGATTTAGAAATGAATGCATTCAAAGGAACTTAGTAGTGGCACCAACAGGTAATAAGATGAGGGAAAGTAGACTGAGATGGTGAGGTATCTGCAAGACTGCAACAGAGACCAAGAACATCGTTGGTTGGAAGAAGTGAGTTGGTTCAAGTTGGAGGCTCTAAATGGGCAAGGGGAAGGCCCAAAAGGATGAGGACGGATGTGATAAGAAAAAACTTGATGACCTATGGTTTAACTAAGAATATAGTCCTTGATAGAGTGGAAAGGCGGAATGGGATTCATGTAGCCGAACCCATTTAGTTGGGATAAGGCTTTGAGATGATTGTGGTGGTGGTTGTGGTGGTTCTTCTTATTATTATTTTGATAATGACGATGATGATGATGATGATGACGACGACGATGATATTTTGATTAGTAAAATAGAATTCTTTCTTATTGTGTTTTTTGCATAGAACCCTAGCAGTTGATAAATTTTCTCCTACCTCATAGTCTAAGTGTCTGAGAAATGAACTTAATCACCCATGAAGATTCAGCAGGTCTTTGTATGGTTTTTAATCTACGAGGAATCAGCAACATCCACCAAGCAGCCAACAGCTTGTCAAACAACCAGTCTATGAAGGTGTCAATAATACTCATCTTGGTAATTTCTAATTGTCATATCAGGAATAGTCCTTACCAAGCCCCCATAAAAGGTTATGGCCATGGTTCAGTTACAAAATTGCATTTTGCTTCCATTAACAGATGACTAGCAACTAAGATTTGTAAATTGAAGCCAATGAAGTTCGATTCACTCTTATTTGTAACCAATCCCATTTGTTTGTGACCTAGTATACAACGGAAAACCAAGGATTTTGTTGATTCTCGTGGTGTTATCCATTGGTAACTGTTTGTAAGAATCTATTAACCATGGATCTAAAGCAAAGGGAGCGATCACTAACACCCTGGTGGATGATAAGTTAACATACAAGTATACAACCAACCACATGTGCCAATATGTCGACCACCGAGCGGTACCTCGACTGGCCAGGACACCCTGCCTCGGGAAGTGGGAGGTCTTGAGCTCGAAGCCCTCGGTGGCCACCTCCCATGAACTTACCTAGTGTGTGTAGAAAGGAGAGTTTGCGCGTGCCCCGGGGACCTCGAAGGGTGCTCCCTTTGGAGACCTAGTTGAGGACCTAGTCAGGTGCTCTAAGACTGCTGACTATTGATAATCTCAAGAAAAGAAATATGATTCTTTTCAGGACGAGGAAACGGTGAATCACCTTTTCATTCACTGTGGAGTTGCTCAGCAGGTGTGGTATAAGTTCTTCCATCTTTTTGGAATGACGTGGGTTGCGCTAGATTCCATTGGTCAATTTTTCCTTTCATGGCACGGAGACGGTGGGGGGTGGGGCGGAAAGTGTGGCAACTTGTGCTTATGGCAGTTTTATGGTCTATATGGCTGGATAGGAATAACAGAACATTCAGGAATCATTCGGGCCGTGTAGAGGATGTGTTCAGGGCAGCAAAATTGAATGTTGTAGATTGGGCGGTGACTACGGTATTGTTGCTCATTTCCCAGCTAACTGGGGGAAGCTTCATTAAAGTTTTGTTTCCTTGTTTAATTTCCTAGGGTGTTTTTTCTGGCTTCGACCTTCTCTTTTTAATAAAAAAAATTCATCGTTCAAAAAAATATGGATGCTAAGTAAGGAAACTAAAATTTGATTATTTCAACCTTATCAGACTAATAACTGCATTCAATACAATAGTGCAGCCAAAAATGCGATCTTTAATAACTAATAGCATGTAGTAGTGAAAATAATATGCAAAAATGCAACCTTCATTTATGTCAATGTCACTACAGCAAGAAAAAAAAGCAATGCACCACAAGCATCTTACTGGGTCTCCCAATTAATATCATGAATTCTTACACTGCGTTGGATGCATGAGTAAACTGAATTGCGAACATTCAGTTGAGTAGAAACAGTGATGTTTCATGGTATTCATAATGATGAAGTAACCCTTGAATGCCAATGAAGTTTCTTTCAAGTTCAACTCGAAGTTAACTGTTAACGGATGTGGAGATGTGGGCCATACCACTGTACGACACAGCTAGACTTTGTTTTTAGTTATTTCTTCTTGTAATTAATTTTTTAGTTTGGCTTGGGACATGTATGGTATTTTTTCTTTTGCTTATTAAGGGCAATTTCATTATATTGACTTTTTATTATTAATATACAGGAGAGGTAGGCATCCAACCCTAGCTCACCTTTCCTCTCTTCAAAGGAAAGAAAAAAAAAAAACTAAGTCTAGGTTGGTCGTACAGTGGTACAGCCCACATCTCCACATCCGTTAACAGTAACATAATAACCATTTGAAACCTAGACCTTCAATATGAATGCTACGAGAATCACAATTTGGCTATTTCCACTTTATTAGACATAAATTGCAATTCAATTCGATATTGCATCCAAACACACTCCTAGTGTCCTCTCATTGTATAGGATCTCCTATCACATACAATACTCAAATATTATGTTACTATATCTAGAAACCAAACTTCAGAAGAAAGAGAACAAACCTGGCAATGCAAGGTTTCAGGCACTTTCCACTTTCTATGATCAGCCAAATCAATTAAAAGCCCAGCAGCTATAAGAGGTCCTATACGATCTTCTCCTGGCTTGACTTCCAAAAGGAACTCTAGGCCATGCTGGATAGACATCCATTTAGATAGCCCTGTATGCATAGCTACCAATATTAGCAGCATTCATCTTTCAAAAGATGTAATGGTATGCTGAGCTCAGAACTTGGGAGAGTAAGAATAGCATGAGAAGTGAATTAAAATTCAATATGCTAATCATCAAAAACCAATCATGTCAAATTGTAGATAGTGATTTTCTTTAGAGGAACATTAATATCACATGCCATTGTCACACACACACACCTCCATGGGAAACATTGCACTTGCATACAGAATACATCCAGTGGGCCTCAACATGGATGGGCCATAGTCCAAAAATGACACCAGTACAGATATCCTAATAGGCTAATAACTGGAATGTACGGTGCGAACTGTTGGTTTTCTTTTAGCCATCTCATTCCCCTCAAAGCCCCTCCCATCAAATGGTCAGGTTTATCTGATTGGACTATGGCCCAACCATAATGCATCCATAATGGGCCTCACCAGATGTGCGGTCAAGATGCCATGAACGTTAGCCCTCTGTACCATGAAGATACATTGACAACTGCATGTGACATTCGCATTCCTCTTTTATCAAACACAAATAGTTAAAATTGCAAATAAGTGAGGAGCCGTTTGGCACCATGGAAATGATGGTAATCGGTAGTAATAGGTGGGAAAAGCAAAAAAAGCGTGTAGATGTACGGCGATGGTAAATGGATTCCAATTATCACCGCTTCGAGCGTTTTGCTTTCCTTGGCTAGTGGCGTGATTTCAATTCTCATTACCATGGATTACGTCAACATGAATTACAAAGTGAGCTTCACTTCAACAATTGGTGGGCCCCACCGTGATTTTTAAGTGAAAATCCACCCCGATCACCTGGTGTGTCACCCCATTTTAGCCATAGGGCCCAAAAATCGGCTTTGTCCGTATTCATGAAGAGAAACAGTTGGGAGAGGGACGCCCGCCCTTCATTTTTTCAGGGCCCACCGTGATGATTATATGAAATCCACTCTAACTTTTAGATGCAAAGCTAAAATGTAGGCCTCAAGATAAAAAAATCAGGCCCATCCTTGATTCGTGTGGTCCACACGAAAGGAAACTGTTTGGAGGGTCAACTTTGTTGTTTCCTTTTGTATGGCCCACTTGAATCATGAGTCAGGCTGATTTTTGAGCCTTACAACTAAAATAGAGTGACACATCTGGTGATTGGGGTGGATTTTACATAAACATCATAGTGGACCATGTTTGAGAATTTTTAGGTGTGGATGGGTTCACGTAGATTTCTACATGAAAATGGCGTAAATTTTACTTTGTGAATTAGTGAGCCCCATCGTGATGTTTAAGCGAAATCCACCCCGATCACCTGATGGGTCACCCCATTTTAGCCATAGGGCCCAAAAATTAGCCTGATCTGTTATTCAAGTAGGCCATATGAAGGGAAACAATTAGGAGAGGGATGCCACGTATATTGTTTCCAATCATATGGTCCATTTGAATCACGGACCGGGCTTATTTTTAGCCCTACACTAAAAAGGAGTGACGCACCTGGTGATCGGGGTGGATTTCACTTAAACATCATAGTGGACCACGCGTGTGAATTGTTAGAATGTGTATCATGCATGCAGGGAAGGTGCCAAATGCAAATTTTGGATTCACGTGGAATCCATTTGCATGCCAAACACAACTGCGGATTCCAATTCACATGGATTCCATGGTAATTGTGATTTGGATTCCAATTCCCATGGAATCCATGGTGTCAAACAACACCTGATGTTCATCATTGTGGAAAGAAATACTACAATGAGAGCTTTGAAACAATTCTAGTCCAAATAGAAATCTTCAAGTAAGAGTCCTCGCTTCTGCCTCTTTCCTATTCCAACATTAGAGTGGATTCTCATTGGGAACAATATTCCAGGCCATAAATCATTACAAGAGATATCCTAGTCCAAATCAAAAAGAATATTTGTAGGATCAATTGAGGTCGGATCTGTTCATATACTAGCCCAGATCAAAATATTATGCAAAAAAATAAAGATTAGAATGGCAAGAACTGAAGAGGTAATTACTACTAAAGTAAATAAAATCATGCCTCCTAGTGCCAACCTTGTATATTTATATCTCCGAGTTCCAACTTCCCACATATGAAAACTGTGTGAACAAGAGGTTCTGGGCCAAATTCAGCTTCTTCTATATACTTCCAGAACACCCAATGTTCTTCTATTGATCTTCCCACACCCACTTGTGAAAGAACCTACCAATCCATCGGCATAAATATGTTATGACTTAACAAGGGAATTTTACAAAGCAGATTAGAATTTTCATTATACTAGATGAACCAAACATATTATCTTTTGTAGCAAATGCAAAAGAAAAGGTAGTGGACTAATGAAAACATGGGGAAAAAATGCAGAAAGATTCAAACTAACAATATGATCAGACGTTTTCTATGACCAACATAATTAAATGACTGCTCTCAAAAGGTTTTGTGTAGAGGAATCTCCAAATCCTTTCAAGTAAATTGGCATATCAATAATACAGTGTTTTGTAACGGCCGTTATGGGGCCATATTGGCCATTATGGAACAGTAACAGTGCCTACCGTGACACGTTACAGGGCCATAACGGCGACACGTCACAGGGCCATAACGGCCTTTACAGAAAAAAAATGACCCATATCGGCCCCGTTACAGCCCCCGTAATGGCCGTCACGGCCCTGGTAACAATCCATTACAAGGCCGATACAGGTTTTTTTTCTCAGTTTTTTTCAACAAAAAAAAAAAAAAAAGGAAAGACCGTAATAGCTGTTATGGCCCTTACAGCTACCATCACCATTACACCATACCTTGATCCATAACAAAAGCTATTTCAGATCTATCAATAACGATAGAGATCATGGGCTTAGTAAAAAAATGTAAAATTCCAATATTCGAGGGATAGGATGCTGACAGGCTCAAAAGAACACCAAGGTGAACGAGCGACAATTAAACCAGCTCTAAAATCAACCAAATAAAAGCTATACTAGAAGGCTAAGGGAGTTGTTTGGATGTTCCCCAGAATGCGGATGGTGAATTAGGACAATTAAACCAGTTACTAAATCAACCAAATCATATTGTCTGGGTCCTCCAGAATGCGGATGGTGCATTAGAACTTGCACACAACCATGCCTGGGGAAGCAGGTGCAGGAAATGCTAACACTCCTGCCCACAAAAATGCAGCCCAAGATCAGAGTGAAATAGTAACAACTGGGAGCCATTATCATTCATTTCTCATTTTTCGCAGTGGACAGGCAGTGTATGCATTTCCAGTACATCCAAACAGGCCCTTACTATGGCAACCAAACATCAAAACAAAAATCAGGTCTCAAGTAACCTGAGTAGATTGGTGATATTACCAAAAGCTTCTCCCTGATCATTTTCAATATTGTTTCGGTTGTGGGGAAAGAAACTAGAAAAGAAAATAGATGACTTCTCCTATGATAAGACATTTCCAGCTAATTGAATATTGCAAAAGATTTTTGGAATCCATAGCAAAGACTGGAACTGTTGGAATCCATAGGAATCCATTTTTAGATAATCTTTTTAGATACTCCAACACAATTTTGTAACCATTGCATGGGAGAATTTTGTTTTCTTGGGCTTAAACAAACAACCTCTTGTTTTCGGAATCCTTCGTGAACGAGTGGGAGAAAATTAATCATTGGGTAATTATAGCCATTTCCTTTTCTTTTCTTTTCCCACGATCCAAACAGACCAGG
This sequence comes from Liriodendron chinense, assembly GCA_003013855.2. Classification (NCBI taxonomy): domain Eukaryota; kingdom Viridiplantae; phylum Streptophyta; class Magnoliopsida; order Magnoliales; family Magnoliaceae; genus Liriodendron; species Liriodendron chinense. Next base: position 2,567,238 of record ML058326.1, on the reverse strand, counting down.
AGATTTCTCTATCAGATTTTCAAGTTTTCTCACTCAATTCATACTAAATTTCCAAGAAAACCTCACAGCAATGAGATATCCTGATTCATTTGCAGATGTTTGGTTTAACATGAGAATTATATATTCTTGTTTAATTGGTTCATTACTAAAGTTATAAGAAAAGTTCAGTTACAATGGACTTTTTTTTTCAGATTTTCTGATTTGTGTTCAGATTTCTTCGTTTCATTTGTTTATATTTACTGCAAACTTGATAACTCTATAGTATATTCCACCACATTAGTGAAGTAACACTCCATCAAACCACAATGTAAGGTACTAAAAGCGTTTGCTGTGGAACAGGTACCTTCAATACACATGCAAATGCGGACGGTGATCAAAGCAGTGGATCTGATGCGCTGCCATGCAGATGAGCCATAACATGAAAATTGCAACTATCAGACAATATAACAGTCAAATGTTATAAATTTTGACAGTTGGATGTGGACTCTCGATCATTTTTTTGGTCACTGTTATGTTAGCCATCCATTTTCCTGTGGCTGATCAGGTGGCCACAGTATTCCAATTGCTTTTTTTTTTCATTATATACACCAATGAAATGATGGCCCAAGAATGGATCCTGATCAACAAGCGCCCAAGTGTATGCTTTTGATGTTTTTTACTGAAGAGGTTGGATCCACCACAAAAGTTTTGGCAGTTAAGCTTAACCTACAACTGGATGTGTGGGGCCCACATGATTTGTTCACAGCATTCTATCTGTCCATCATGTTTGTCCCCTCAGGTTATCCTTGGCATCCAGAAACCAGACCAATACAGAACTCGGGTGGACCACACCAAAGGTAACAGCTGGGAAAGGGACCCACTATTAAAAACCTTCCAGATTATGTGTGGGGCCCACCATGTTTGAATGCCATCCAATCCATTCAGAAGATGTGCCCCGCACCAGGATGAATAGACACCCAGAAATCAGCCCACTCCAAAATTTACGTGGGCCACGGCACATGATTTTAGAGGTTTTAGGCATGAGTTTAAATGGTGTGGTCCCACCTAAATTTCGGATTGGCCTGATTTTTGGGGGTCAAGGAGAACAGGAGGGAGTGTACGTGATGGATGGATGGATTGGATGGCATGCACACATCACAGTGGGCGCCACAAATTGCCTTGTAGGTTAAGCTTAACCTACAAAGCTTTGTAGTGAATTCGGCCTCTTGATTGAATAGCTAGAACTGCAATCTTCAACCTTTACTACAGTGCTGTTGAAAAATCCAAAGAATAGCTTTCAAACACGAACTATACGTACTCTGCCAGGAGTATGGCACATCATATGCAGGCGCATTCTGACCATACATGTAGCATGAGTATTGCTTCCAAATCATCTGCTCCACTGTGGATAATACTCAGCCAAAAATCACAACTAAGAGACAATCCATAGTGGGGCCCTTCATTAGAACGGTCCGGATGGGAGCAGGCAAGTGCCATGTGTACAATTGGTGCGTGCGTGTGTATGATATTCCATGCTACAGAAGAAAATGATAATAATTCACTCATTTCCAAAAAAACCACTAGTACCCCCAAATGCCATTACCTGATCCAGAGCAGAGTCAACATCGAAAGCGCCGAGATCGAGTCCATCGGCGCAAGCATCGGCACCGTCGATGGCCAAAGAAGATCGAGATCCTTGAGGAAGAGGATTCAATGGAGCAGATGGCAAGTCCCAGAGATCGGAATCGATGTAATTCGAGTATTCTTCTTCTGGAAGTTTGGGTGGAGGAGTCTGACGAAGGATGAGGGTATTTTCGTCATTATCAGAGGAGCTTTGGATGATGACTGCGAGTCTGTAAACGGCCATCGAAATTGAGAGAGAGAGAGAGAGAGAGAGAGAGAGATGAATTTAAAGAAGCATTGGAAATGAATAAGGCGGGTGGACAGTTGAAAGAGTACAGACGATGAAGAAGAGGCTGGTGGGAGTAATTTGATACTCCGGCTGCCTATGACGCTTGATACACAGGCACTTTGAAATTGTAACGTGGCATATATTAACTCAAGTTAAATCGATTGAATCGTGGAACCCACTGCCCCGCTAAGTCATATTCCCAAAATAAGATTGTTTGGACAAATATACGTTCTAAATTGGTGGACACGTTTATGTTGAAACCTAACCGTTGGATATTTTCTTACAGGCGTTCCTGCATTGATAAGCCCACATTGATGTTTGTGAGAAATCCACCTCGTTCATCCGTTTTGCGAGCATGTTTGAGGATTTGTGCCCAAATTTAAGACGAATCTAAAACTCAAGTGGGTCACATCAAAGGGAAAACTGGGAAATAAATGCCTACTGTTGAAACCTTTATGAGCTCCACCTTGATGTTTATATGTCATCCAAACCATTATAAGGTCATTTGCATATGGATGACCTGAAAACACAAAATTCTTAGTCTGAAACGTGTGAATGTTTTAAAGGTAGTCATTTAATCCCCACTATTTTCTCTTGTATAGCTTACTTTGAGTTTTTAATCTGCCTCATTTTTTATTATAGGTACTAAAATGAGCTCACGAAACGGATGAACAGGGTGGATTTCTCGCTGGGCCCCACCTACCTCCAACACAGGAACTTCCTGCGAAAGGGAATCTGCGTCCTTTTTTTTTCCAACCGTCCATTAAATGTTAACCAATCCGACGGTCAGATAATAAATAATCTTAATTATCGTTTCCTGATTTATCTTAGTTGAAAGTCACGCAACCAAGTATCACCCATCACAGGCTGCGAGAGGAACCGGATTCGGTGAGGCCAAGGAAACACATACCTACCCATCACAGGCTGCAGAGGAACCGGATTCGGTGAGGCCAGGGAAACACATACCTACCCATCAAGTCATCACAGGCTGCAGAGGAACCGGATTCGATGAGGCCAGGGAAACACATACCTACCCATCAGTCATCACAGGCCGCAGAGAAGCTCAGGATCACATTGGTACCGTGGTGCTGGAAAAGCTGTATGGGCCCACCATATTGTATCCACGCGTATCCAATTCTCAGGTAGACCACACCACAGGAAACAGTGGTGATTGAACGCCCACCACTTAGGCCCTATAATGTTCATTTGCTATCTAACTTGTGAATTAATTCGCATGGGCTAGACACCAAGTCCATAGCTCAAGTGGTAGACTGAGTGAAGATAGTCCTCATTTCAACACTGAGGTCATGTATCAATTCCCATAGTGGGATGTCTAACATTGTGATGTGACTAACCCTTAATAAGATTTTATTGGGTGGCATTTAATCACCACTATTTCTTCAAGTGCTTACTTTGTGGATTGATCTAAGGCTTTTGTTGCCCACAAGAAGGTTTTGGACCAACTAAAATACCTTTAAGAAGATAAATATGTCAATGGTCTAAATTTAACAGAAAAGGTCCTACCATGGATGGCTAGGATGCTCTAGTCTATGTGATTTTACAAGAATGATCCATCCACCGTAGTAGCCAATAGAAAGTTGTATGCTTACTCATGGCACTGATAGAATAGGTTAGAAAATGATCATGAACTTGAGTGAGCACAGATAGCCTCATTGCAATATGGAGCATGTTTGAAATAGGAAATGAGAAGGAGAGCTCCATCTTCCTCAAGCCATTTAAGGCCTTGAATCCGCAAGGGTAAATCTTGATCTGAAAAGAATTAAGAGAGAAAACTTAAATAATTTTATTTAATAATGTGTGTATAATTTTTTTATTATACACTAATAAAGAAAATCCAAACTCTAATTCAAAATTACTAAAAATGGAAAAAACCCCTCTCCAATTCTTAATTTACTAAAAATAAAAATATCCAAATAACCTTACTTGTAGCATTCATGGCATTATTACAAACAATTTTTTATAAAATGTAAAAATCCTAAAATTGTAAATAAAAGATATGATGAAAGCAGAAATTTCTAAACAAAGTAATTCTTTTCAAAATTTGCAATTTTTTAACAAAAATGATGCATTTTCTCTTGAAAACAGATGCGCTGCGACTTGCTACAAGGGTTGGTTGACCGTGGATGACCCACCATATAAAGGTATAGGTCATGTCTTTTGTGAAGAAGTCCAAATCAAAAGTTTTTATTTCACACACACTCCACACACGGCCACACGCTCACACCACAATGGGTGCTTAAACCCATGACCTCATGTTGAAACTCTTGTGAGTCTACCACTGAACCATAGGGTCGCTGGCGCCCAAATCAAAAGTTATGGCTAATGGCTAATTTATTGTCCATGCTTCAAACGACAACCTCTTCCTAATCAGAATAAATTTCTTCGAACCAGATATGCCCGGGGCCTAATTACATCATGCCCTATGTAGGACTAGGCCCAAATTCAATGGACTACTTTTGCTTCAGTTTGGGCTTCCCTTAGTCCAATCATGCCAAGAATGTCTTTGTGGCCCACTCTACATCAACGTGTGAAAGATTTAAGTTGGTCATTGGGCTTTTCCAATAGGATGGCCAGTTATCTCAAAGCTCAGGTGGGCTTGATTACCACAAAAAAATGCATTTAAACTAATGAGAAAGAAGGTAGGACAATTAATATCACCCGACTTATAAATTAGATTTAATGATCATAGTCATAGATCCAAGATACATATCAAATTTGCCAATGGATGAAGGAATATTAGTCTGATCGCAGTGCTACAATGTAACTATGTACATTTATTGAACAGATTTGATGAATAGAAAAATGAAAGAACGGTGATTTGGGAGCAATTAAAAATTACATTATCATGCATGCAATTTGAAATCTGATTCAAAATAAATAAGATCACATTGAAGCACCCATTATTACTATGCTTCTTTTGATGATCGTGCTCCCAAGACTTTAATTTGTTTTACCTACAGGATCTCTTTACAAGAGATTAGAGAATTTCTTTGAACCCAGCTCACGTACTACTTGAATGGGCGAATAGCCCAACCCTTGGAACATATTATAGTCCTAGGTGTTGAAGAGCCGAATCGAGGAGCCGAATGTGAACTGACGGGATGGCAAGTCAAAATAGAAAAACTCACATTGCGTTGGGTTAATTTGGAAAACTGGTAGAGAAACTGGTAGAGAAACGCAAGAACAAACCAAAAATATTAGTATTCTGAGGTTTTTTAAGTAAATTGAAATGGGGAAAGGGGAATCTCTTTTTTCTTTTCATAGTGGTTTTCTAAGAGACATTTTAGACTCTAGATTAAATGTGACAAAAGAAGCACCCAAAAAGAAACCAAATATGCTAGCTAGAGAGAGCCATTCACTCATCTTAAACATGTTTTCCAATCTCGAAAGAAGAGGGTTGCAGTCAGATTTAGATCAATGGAAAGAACAATGTTGTCGACCTTGTGGATGTTGTAAGTGTTTCAAAAATTAAAAGAAAAAAGAGAAACGAAAAGAAAACTGTGTTATTTTTCTAAGTAAAAGCCTTATCTCACATCAGATAGAAAAATTGAGAAATATGTGCTTATAACATTCTTCTCATAAAGACTCATGTGTGATTGCTATACTATAACTAAGTCTGTATGCGCACAGAAGCCCAGCCCGGTGGAGAAACTCGACCCGGATGTGGCCCACTCATCATAAGATTGTTTCCAATCGTGAGAGACGTGCCTCCTCAAATGGGGGCATTTTAATGGATGTGTCCTGTCTCGTAGGGGTTCATCTCCTTGTATTTTTCTATACGGTTCATTAAACCTAGCACAACTTTCTTCTGCTTTCAAAAAATCGATGTTCCTCTTTGTACATTCAAAGGACGGGTAAGGTGTGGTTATGTTGGGATTTTCCTCAGCCAGTGCATGTCAGAGAATATTCGTTCATTGGGCACTGTATCATTGAGATAATGCGTCAGGAGCCTTTGCTCCAGCCGAAATCATCCAAGGGTGTAAACTATCTCAAAGAAGGCGACGACATCCATGTGTCATCCCAATGGCAGATTGTTTTCATGATCATCATCTAATCAGGTGTAGAGTTCCAAGTTGTTTGCTATTGATTATTCCCTGCATCTGTTTACTTCAGTTTCAACAGTGGACTCTTGTAAATTCGGCATGTGATCCCAAAACAATGGTGTATTTTCACTTAAAGGCTAAAGGAATGATGGTTTTTATTTTTTATTTTTTGCTCAAGGCCCAGCTGAACATTTTGTGCTGTTGTTTCTTTTGAATGCTTAGCAAGCTCCGGTGTGCTTTGGCCTTAGTGATTGAGATAGATGACGAAATATTGTATTCTATCAGAATGTAAAATGACAGAAACAGGTGCAATGTCAGCCTTGCATGCTATTTTATTAAATAAGTATATGTACTAAGTTTGCTTCCCAGAAGATCAATAGAAATGCCCTTTAATCATATCATTGTCGATTGGAAATCAGCATCCGTCGGAATCATTGTTTGGGTTATTAGTATCACCAAGCTAATGAAAAGACCCTTATTATCACCCCTTGGATCTACAGGCCAATGGACTCTCTTTTCATCAGCCACCCCACCAACAGACCAATTTGACTAGTTTTTATGTAAAAAATGACTTTTTTTTTTATAAGCTTTTTAATGGTTGTGGTTGGGGACCTGCTATGGCCTATAATGCAATATCGCATGCTTTGGTCTTGAGTCTGACTTCCTGTTTCTTAAAGCAAACCTTTTCAGGCTAAAAATGATGTATGGAAATATGAGATTTATGCATTAAAGGGTTTGAAAGTAATTGAGAGGGAAAAAAAAAAAAAACACATCAAAAGTTATGGTCCAACGATATATTTGACAGAAAAAGCATACCTTCTTGGAACAAACCTATCTTTTGGGATGCTTAATGGAACAAGGATAAACGTGTTGGTTTGTCCCACATCGGTTGGGAGGGGGGCAGGGTTTGTCTTCATACATACTGGGTTCATACCTGAGACCCTGGGCAGGATTAGCACTCAAACCTGAGACTTGCTGTTGAAACGCCTAGGCGGCACTAGTACTATAAAAACTGCAGGCCCCCAATAAGGATCATATGGCACAAAAATCAGGCCGGTCCTCTGTGGGATATACTGTTGGGGTCAATGGACAGGCAACGATCTTACTCGAACATACAGGTGTGGCCCATCTAGTGAGTGTATCAGCCGGATTTCAAGATGGGTAATCTTGATGGTGGTGCCTACCATTTTCATGGCTCTGATATCCTAAACAAGCGGCACGTTGAGGGAGAAGGGGGAACATGTAGGTGATCACTTCTCCTTGATGTATATCAATTAAACAAATTTTTGATGAAATTGTTTTAAGAGGTGTTTTTTCAAGTAAAAACCGGTTTTCTCTGCCAGAAGGTATCCCTATTTTAGAGACAATTTAACTAATTATGGAGGAGAAAAATGAGAAGCGGTTTCAACACTTTTTTGAAGAATGCATTAATCTATCAAAGAAGAAGATTCAGAAAGTCCTAATTGATAAAAATAGTTCAGGAAATCCCCATTTTAGACATTGGACACCATGAGGTCTATGCTTACAGAAATGTGCACCAGGCGCACACAAACCTTTCCAAACCTTAGTGGTCTGGTTTTCCCCATTCAAGATCATAGAGCTTTTTTCAAACCATCTATTTGATGTCTGCAAATTCAAAGGTTGGATTGTCCAATCACTGTCATTTTTAGGCCATTCTCAATGCAATTTTGGGCCAAGATTTGGTTGCACCCGATCGACAAGATAGTAAAATTATGACGAATGATTCTACAAAATCCAGCCAAGTTTGGCCAATTGAACCCAGCATATGTACTTACCAAAGGTAAAGGTACAATCAAAGACATTGTTGGGTCCATGCAATGGATGCTGGTTTGGGTAACTAGAGGCACAGTTGCATTGTTGCAAGTGCTAAAAAAATGGACCCTTGGGTAGGTGGACCTGTCAGCACGCTTCGTCCCAAGTCACCACCTAATTTTCAATTCTCTCCGGTTGTTGAACCAGATCAGGTTCAACCGAGCCTGAGCCGATTCAGACGAGTTGTGTAGGACTCGTTTTGAGTCTTGAATCCTGGATTCTTCAAATAGGCCGTGGTGCCTTAGGTGGCCTGGCCTGTGCCAAGTCTAGAGGTGGGCACAAACCAAGCCAGCTCGAAAACTTGGCTCGGATTGGTTTGAAAAAGCTCGGCTTGGATTGGCTCGAATGGAAGTTCAAACCAAACCAAGCCTCGGTGTCAAGCTTGTTTTAAAAAACAAACCAAGCTCAAACTAGGGCAGTACCGGCTCAGCTCGATTTGATTCAGCTCGGTTTGATTTGGCTTGATTGGGATCAGTAGATTGTAAGCACACTGTTTCCTGTGGTGTGATCCACTTGAGCTTTGTACACGATTCCATTTTGAGATCACGTCCTAAAATGATATGTAAAACAGATGGACTTCCTGTGGTGTGATCCACTTGAGCTTTGGATATGCTTCCATTTTGGGATCATGTCCTAAAATGATGTGTCAAATAGATGGACAGCGATGGATAATACATATACATGGTGACATGGATAATGCATAATTCATATCCATGAATGCAAACTGTTTCCTTACACTTGTAAAATTATGCTTATGTACTTTTGTTTGAAAAATGCTCTTACATGTCTATTTTGAAGCTCCTTTAAAGGATGTTAAACATCATGTAGTAAGGTACATTTGTATTTTTTTCCTCTGACTTTTTAAATTATTCTCCATTTAAATAAACAAGCAGAAAAAGAGCCGCCACCTATTTGAACTCAGCCTAGCCTGGTTCGAAAATTTCGACCAAACCAATCCCAGCTCGAACCAGTTTTTTCTAGAGCGAACCAAACTCAGGTCGTATGGGCCCGGTCGGCCTGAAACCCAAACCAAGCCGATCCACAAACTTAGATGACACAAAAACAAATCAAACCAAACTAGGGCCAACTCGGCTCGGCCCGGATCGTTGCCCACCTCTAGCCAGGTCTAAGCCCAAGCCCAACACTAATTGGTCCGATATCTTGGTCAAGTTGACAGGTCTGATGGGCCTATAGGTGTCCTTCAGGACCCAACAAGATGGGCCACCAAAAAAGTTGTGCTTTAAACTGTTGGGTGAGTATTCGACCGAAGGGCCCAACCAAGTTCCTTGCTTATTGGTTGAGCTGAGCTTGGACAGGGATGCTAGTTCATTGGCCCGGGCCAAACCTTCTCACCTCAGCAGCTCGTCCTTCTCTACCAAGAAGCAAATGCACGGTGGGGCCCGCAAGAAAAGAGAAATGTCGGGCACGGGGATGTGCAATGCTACCTTGATGGTCAGTACTTGGTATGATATGATTGTCCATGAGCATCAAGACAGCTAAACGAATGACAAACGGAAGGTAAAGTGGTCTGGGCTGGCCCCACCCCACCCGGGTCTGGTCCATCCCGCTTTCAGCTGGATTGAGCTGTACTTAAGAGGCCCACTGGTTGGACTGGGAAGTGAATTTTGAGGCCAGATCACTGAATGGATTGAGTTAGGGCTTTGTTTTGCATAAAGGCCTGATTTGCTGAGCCTTGATGGGCCTACTGAGGTAATACTTTCGGGTTCACCTGGGAGGGCCTACATAAAGGGATAAATTGGTCCTTCCCCATCAGCTATAGAGCTTTTGGTATGCTGGTCGGTTGTCCACTGTCAAGTCAGGTACTTGCTTAGCGGGCTAGGTCATGACTTGGCCTGAAAGTCAGGCCGATTGACACATCAGGTGGACCACACCATCAACTTCAAAGGATGGCCAATGATCTGATACAACGTGGGCTCCACTGGTTCACATCGGTCCACTCATCAGGTGGGTATGCGTGTGAGTAAAATGGACGGTCAGAAAGTCAACGAATGGATAAACAACTCTCGATCCATCGTTCAAGCTGCCGAATGTTAATTGCACATGCCTCATCAGACCCTCCTGTTGCACAAATCCTGTGGGGACACGTGACATATGTGCAAAAGATCTAGAGCGCCCATCTTGAAATCAGACCATAGATGGGTAATTCCAAAAAATCAGACCAATCAAACGATCCTAACCCTTCTATTTGTGAAGAAAAGTTACCAAATCCCATTTTTTATGGCCCTATTCCAAACAAGCGGTTGGGATCATTCCATTAGGCTTAAGTTTGGTCGATGCCCTATCCATTTTAGTACCCATCTGTACTGAGATTGAAACTAAGGCGTCTCTAAAATGTAGGGGTGAGATGAACCGAGCTAGGCCAGGCTGGGATTAGCCCTAGCCTGGCCCTAGTCTCCAAGCCCTGGGCGTATAGCTACCAAAAGGCTCGACAGGGTGGCCCTGTGGAGCACGTGCTTGACAGACGACACACATGCATCAGCGTGGCCCACAAATGGGACATCTGAGCGTGAATGAGCCAAGGTGGGGCCTCAAGTGCTGTTGATCTTATGCAAAAATGAGCAGCCCACCTCCCAAATATCACTTTTCTTATGCAAAATGGACAACCATAAGTGGGTGTTGCATGATGGAGGGTCCATACTAATTGAGCTTTTCTAGCATAATTTCTATGGAAACTCCATTTTTACAGCCATCATTAGTATCTTGGTCAATCAAGATCATCCAATCAAAGCAACTTGAAAGGGAACAACAGTCAAAGGTAGGCCCCACAGATGGACAGTCCACATTACGTCTGTAACTTTTCTAATATCATAATTACGAATCATTCATTTCTTATGCATTGATCACCTACTATGGTCATTAAGTCACAGGTTCAATGCTCCTCTAATAATTAGTTGCTAGCTGGAAGATATCCCTTTCATTCAAGAAAAATGGAGATTCTATATATTGGTACAACAGCATAATCATTGGACTAGGCTGTCCATCATGCTCCTCATTTGATTGACTTTGCCTCTAAAAGCATTGCTAATTCTAATTTCTTTTAATTACTGTAGGATATTATTTTTCAATTGAAGTTGATTCCTTTACAAGTCCTTTACAAGTCCCACCATTAGGTGTACATGGCATTGGCCCGAAATTTTGACACCCTAAAGATTTAGGTGGACCTCAACTTTATATAGGTTATTGTGTGAATTTTGTAGTTTTTGGGTGGTTGTCTATTATTTTCTATAGTGTAGTTAATTTGATAATTGAATAGTTGTGTTTTTTTTTTTTTTTCGGGCATCTTATCATCATGATAAGGCTCATTTAATGAGTAGGTTGGGTAGACTATAGACTATATGGTGGGCCCACACGGTTAACAATGTAGCACTAGTTGAATAGGTAGGTGAATAACTTGCATACTCAAGTGAATAACCTTTTGCATGCAGGTGAACAACTTCTAGATTCCGATTCTTTTTCAATTAAGGCTTGAGAGCTTGTATTTAGAATGCATTGAAATCTAAATCACAAACCAAAGTGATTTCGAATCCTTAGTTATGTTTAATAACTTGTAACCAAAATGCATTGGAAGTCAAAAATAAGAATGCATTGAAATTCTATAGTATATGTATAGATATTTGAATTCAATTATTAAATAAATTTTAATATTCCACATTAATGTGTGTGTGTGTGTGTGTGTGTGTGTAATATTTGACAAAATAATTGCAATAAACTCGATCTTTAAAATATATACTTTGGCTAAAGATGATGAAATTAATTTTAAGCCTTAGGTGGGCCACAAGCACAGAATCACAAACGAGCGACTTGCCAATGCTTTTTAATTGATTATTTACAAGGCCAATGTTTGGATTGTTTGAATTATTTTATTGATGTGATTTTAAGGATGCAACAATTAATTTGATTGTTTTTTAATATCATTAGTTAGCGTGCCATGTACAATGAGTCAGTAATTTAGTAACACAGTTGTTACACTTGTGAGTTTCTTACTTTAAAAAGGAGCTAAAAAAGCATTTCCCTCCAATCACACACACACACACACACACACACACACACACAAAAAGTAAAGATTCTGAAACATATTTTAATTGTGCAGTAAAGTTACAGTTGTGATTCCATTTACGTCTCAATCCATTTGGATTCTGAATGCACTTAAATACCCTCAATTCCATGTTGCCAAACAAGTTGGAGATAAATGACCTTCTTTATATATATATATATATATATATATATATATATATATATATATATATATATATATATATATAATTCAGAGAATTTTGCATGCCAAATGGATCCTAACCAAAGATTTCTCTTGCTTTGTAAAATAAGTATTCCCCTCCTTTCCGGGTCTTACCAGCCAGTTGCTCTCTCCACGCGCATTGCACAAGCTATATCTACTTAATTAGCATAAGCATATACAGACGCGTACGTAGGGGCACCCGCATGGTGGGTGTCAATGTCATGCATGGCATGATCGCCTTTGCTACTCCACATCATCTTATCCTTTCACAACACTTTGCTTGTGCGATGCAATGCGCCCTGGCGTGCAACGCACCATGCCTGATGCACCCTCTTATGTTGGCATATTCACGACCAGGTTTACACCAACGCGTTTAATCTCAACCGTACACTACTCGTGGACTCCCCACCCAGAGGCTTGCTAGAATACACCCCATCTATTAAATAGGATAAGTGGGAACTTTAGTCATTGGAATTAATTCTTTTCATTGATCTAAACTGTTTACATGATGTGACTATCCTTGGTTGGAGAATGCAATAATAATAATTAAAAAAAAAAAAATCTCAGATGATTATACAAAGCTTACAATAGCCGTCCAAATTCAATCCTGACAACTTATCGAAGGGTTTAAGTGATCCGACTTATGAGCTATTGTTATTGGTTTTGACTATGCAAAGTGAGACCGATCATACGAACGGTTTGGATCATTGAAAGATGAACCATATTCAACAGTTGAAGTCCTGAGATATCCTATTGGGGATGTATTCTAGCAAACCTTGCTGATAAATGACCACTTGGATTGGTCCAATGCATGGTGCAGTCCAAGCAAGCAATAAGAATATCCGGTCCCACTCATAACATACAGTGCTCCGGGTGAGAGATTGTAAGGTGAGTTCATAATGTAGGGTGTCAATAATGCGAGTAAGCCCAGGCTTGTTATTTAAGACCATGCCTATATATATAAGTCCATTTTAAGAGTTATTTTTATTTCATTTTTCCTTTCCTTTGTGACATTTTAGTTTCTTCAGATTATTTTAAACCAATTTTCAACTAGATTTGGGCAATTAAGATTAAAACACAAGATTTAAGACATTTAAAAAAAAAAAAAGAATTGAAGATCTAAGGCAGACCTTGGAGAAAATAAATGCAAAGGCAAAAATTCTTTTCTTATTAATTTTTTTTCTTATTGCAAATATATTAATTCAACATTATATTACCAAAACTCAACCAAATCTTACTAGATTTGTGTTTGATTTAATTAGTCATGTTTGTGTAATACTTTTTATTGATTTTTATATAATGTTTAGTAATTTTAAATTTTATTTGTTGTAAAATATTTAGAGCATTGCTTTCAAGTACATGTATGGAGTTTAAATTTACACATGCATGAGCTAAATAAGTGTTTTTCATCTCTTTTTCTATTTCTTTGATATTTTTAGTTATTTAGATCATTTTTAGATGAATGATGAGAAAAAAATTCTCATATTTGTTGAGAGAAAAGATGTCAAATGCTTAAGTATATATATGCATTGGTGGGATGAATTTCATTGATGGCATAAATTTCAGCCATTTTGGCGGCATTCAACTTGTCCCAGAAAGCACAATATTATTAATCGTAATTTAATTTTATTTTTCTCAAATTTATTGAGGGAATTAGTGTCGAATAGTTGGAGATGTATTAATGCGATGAATACCTCACATTACATGAATTTCATGTCATTTTTAAGTCATTCGAGTATATACCCAAATCCACTAACACTATTCATCCGAATTTAATTTTTATTTTTCATATTTATATTGAATTGTTAATATTAGATATTTAAAATATTAAATATAAAAGTTTTAAAGTCAATCTAAGCCCAACAGGATAATAATATCATTAAGCAATTCACGACAACATTTTTACCAAAGAATGGCCTATTATACCACCATAAACATGTTAAAAAGAAAAACATATCCAAAATCCTCAAACTCCTCTAAATAATTTTAATGTTTTTTATTAATTTATTATTATTTTTATTTGCCAAGATTGTAACGCCTATTACCATAATGTAATAATCTAACCACTAATCGTTATGCAATCCATAACCATTATTCAATACCTTGTCGGTGAGTGCCGCTTTTCTCATATATCTTTTCATGTGCCCTTTCAAGACACTGAAAGGGAAACCAAAACCATGCTTTAACGACCTTGTGGAGATTTTACTAACCCCATGCGGGTCAGGTGAGATGTAGACATTTGCACATGCGCGTATGGGTTACAATGTGACATTTGTGTGAGATATGAGCTTTCCATGAAGTGAGAGACAGTGGTTAGATCTGCTAGCATAAAAATCAGACCATTCACACCTCAGGCGGGGCCAGGATGTGTAAAAGAAGATTTTGAGTTTAGATCCTCTATTTACTACAAACAGGAATTTCTCATTTGCAGCTTTTTGATTGGTCCACATCACTACATACGTTTGCAACCTGAGTACATCCTTAGTATAACCTCATCACACTGGAGTTACAAGTAGGAATTTTCTACTCACAGCAAACGGACGATCTGGACTCTATCTACTAATTAGCAAATCTCTAACTACAAACGCTATAAAATGAAAAAAAAAGAAAAGAAAAGAAAAGAAAAGAAAAAGTGTCCATTTCCATACATTCCTATCGTATCACCCTTTCCATACATTCCTATGGTATCATCAGAACTTCAAACATTTTGATATTTTGAAATAATACACGAACGTGGACGACTTGTCTCCTCCATTTCATTATTTAAATTCTTCATATTTTTTTAATTTTTTAATTTTTTATTATTTATTCTTTTAATCTAGTCTTGTGTAGTGCACGCGTCTTTGAAGCTTTTTTGCTTTGTTAATCTTTTTTTTCCTTATCTCATATGTTTCCACGTAGATTTTGTCACTAATATATACAATTATCTTTAAATGCTACGCACTTTCATTTTATTATATTATTTTTTATTATTAGGTATGCTAGTCACTCAAAGGGGCGATTGGAACACACGGGCCAAAGTGGCACATGTATGGGATCCTGGCCATTCATCAGGTGTAGTCTGCCGTTAACATGCCATGGACCAAAAATCAGGCTGATTTGCTCCGTCCATCAGGTGGGAGACGTTTGGATGTTGAATATAAATTGACGGTCACCATTGATAACTGTTCTGGTGCACATAGGCACAGTTGATGATAAGAGTACTGCCCTAATTTTGTTGTCAGCGCATATCAATGGGCCCCACCTGACTAATGGATCAGATCTCTTATACGTATGCCAAGTTTTGCATACACGTCCTGTGAATCACCAAATCAATACTTGCTCATCCAAATAGTCTTAGCATTCATCCATTTTTATACTCTTATCTTTTCTCTAGGATATGGGAGCGGAATCTACCTTTAAATTTGGAGCACCGATGGTGGGAAGCTTTTCCTTCTAACCCATGTGTATTAATCTTAATATTTTTAGATTAATGGTGATGATGGCTCATGGCCCACAGCTACCATTATAATGGCAAAGGGGGGAATCACCACACAGGCTACTTATGGCAGCATCGACCTTCGGGGCCACCATATGATGTGTGCATGACATCCATTCTGTCTATCATGTGGCCTGCCTCCCAATTGGCTGATCAGTCAAGTGAGTCATGGAATAGGATGCGGATTTCACGGTGTGGACATGGATTGCTTGGCGACCCTATTTGATTGGGCCACATGCCACAGGTAAAAAATTAGGTCACTTAGAACATGTTTGAATGTTGTTAGGTCAAGCAGTCATCTCTAAGCAGCAGATAGTGGCCTAATCCAATCCCACCATGCAATCTATGTCCTTGGGCGATGACTCCACCACCAAATAACTCAGTGGTGTTGGGACATACAAAAATTTGATTGAACCGCATGCCGCCGTCAATGATGGGACCCATGCAAAGCATATTTGAAAGTTGTTAGGTCCAGTAAGTATTTGACTGAGCCGGTCTCTAACTGTGGCAAGTGGCCCAATCAAATCCCACCACATCCCAACACCACTGAGCTATGGGTTTTGAGCTCACCATGCAATCTGCATCCCATGGAATGGTGAAAATCATGCTTAAAACATTTAAAATTTACTTGGTGTGGCTTAATAGTAGCTTTGGAATGGTCTAATTGTTGGTGATTGGATTGGATATAAACAACACAAGGCCCTACAAGCAGTCCCCTCCCAACTTTTCCCTTTGGTGTGGCCCAACTGAGTTTATGATCAAACTGATTTTTGACCCAAGTCCCTAACAGTATTGAAGAGGGCGAACACTTTATGGGAAGAAAAAATTTCATGCACACATCACGATGGACCGAACTGAGGACGACACAGATTGAGTGGAATTCATACGATGGGGATCATTTTCTATCAACATGGAAAACCGTTTTTCATTATGGCATTTCCACTACAAAGGTGGTCGTGGCCTGAAAATCCCATGGAACGGTTCCTCTCAACTCACAATCGGTAGCATGCAAAACAGGTAGATGGTCCAGCTGGAGACCATCTACCACTTTTAACAGGAAAAGTTCCATTGGTTGGACTGGTAGGATTGTGAGATCTTCCCAATTTTTGGGCAGTGATCTATCAAGGCATTGACCAACTGATTAATGAACCTGTTGGCATGTCACGTATATCAACTCCAGTTTTGTCATCGATTGTGGCCCACCAATGGTCTTGTTGTGTCACACCCAAAAGCCAAACCTATTGGGTGGAGTAACTCTAGGATATATGAAGACAAACCCATCTCGTGGTAGATCACTTTCTCATTATAGAACAGATGGTGGGATGATGTATCAATCAAGACCGTCCATCAGTTTTCTACTATCATGATTGTAGATGGTTTGGACTACAAACGTGCTGGACAATCTTATAGCGATCAGATCAGTGGCCTTCAAAGTAAAAATAGAGAAAGAATATGTATGGATGGTCCTGATTCATCCATCGGCCTACTACGTCTCAGTGAAGAGATTGCAGTGCATGATTACTTTTTTTGCAGAAGTGGATCGGTCCTCGTGTCACATATAAGTAACATTCATAATCTTTTGCTTTCTCTTCTTTAGTTTAAGCCGTTGAATAAAAAAACAGATGGCGGATATTTGAAATTCGACCGTCCAACCACTACATAATGAATATTCTACTTGCCTCTGCAAAAAATTATTTAGTATTATATGTGGAAGGACACTCCCCTGTTGAAAAGTCGTTGTCGCTGACTTGGTCTAAATTTCAGCGATGGGGTTCGACACCCTGAAGATGTGATAGGCTGTCCACCTATTAAAGTTCTCCGTGTCAGCTGGCAGCTACAGTTCGTTATGCTACACATCAAATATTTTTGTCCATTCATTTTATAATATCATTTTAAGGTATCACTCTAAAAAGGAAGAATATCCAATGCTTAAGTTGGCCACAAGTGATCGGAACCTAGTGGCATGTAGCGCTACTGTGAACGTTGGTGTGGCCCAGGTTCTGCTCCCTATTTGGTGTGGCCCACTTGAGCGTTGGATCTGCCTCGTTTTTTGGCCCATATCCAAGAATGATTTTATAAAATAGGATGAACGAAGTGGATAAACAGATGCATCACGGTGGATCCCTCCACAGGTTTGCCCAGGCGGGGGCAGGACGCAATCCGACGTCCAAAGCTTTATTTCCTTCGACATGAGAAAGTTTTTGCTACACACCCACGAGTTAGCTACGCTAGATACACCAGGTGTAGCAATGACCCCACATGATGTATGTATTGTATCCACACCATCCATCCATTTGGTGAGATCATGTTAGGGCATGACACCAAAAATGAGTTAGATATAAAGCTCAAGTGGACCTAGCACAGAAAATAGTGGGGATTAAATGTCAACCATTAAAAACTTATTAGGGGCCACTTGAGCTTCGAATCTGCCTCATTTTTGGTGTCATGTCCTAAAATGATGTCAACGGCGTGGATCCAACAGATACATCATGGTGGGGTCATCGCTACGCAGTGGTGTAGCTAGCGTTAGCAAACTCGTGGGTGCAGCAAAGTTTTTCTCCTTTGCATCAGTCGATGGATGGATCCAACCGCATCCCTTCTTACGGAGCTTTCCAGCTTTTTCCATTCTTTGACTCTTTTTTCGTCCGTAATTAGCGTTGGTTCGACTTGTTTTTTCGTCTGTTAGTCACAACTCATCTCTCGATTCTCTCCCCTAAGAAAACTGGGAGCCGATTAGGTGTTACCCGGGTACTGTGTGGGCCCACTTTGATGAATTTTTTTTATATCCACACTGTGACACTGCCCATCTGTTTTTTCAGGATGTTATCATAAAAACTAAGCATATACAAATCTCCGATGGACCACACCACTGGAAAAAGTAGTTTCTAACCATTAAAATCTTTTCGCAGGCCACAAAAGTTTTGGATAAGCTGATCTTTGTATTTTACCTTCTACCACGTCCGTTTAAGCTTATGACCTTATCATCGGGTTGGATGGTAAATAAACATTATGGATCTCCTTACAATGGGCCCTCAAAAGTCTTTAATTGTTGGTGTGATTAACCACGACTGTTTCTTGTGGTGTGGTCCACCTTAGATTTGGATCTTCTTAATTTTGGGACCACCAACTAAAAAGGGCTGAAAAAACGGATGGACTGCATGGATATACAACACAGCATCAACGTGGGCCCCACCTAATCCCTCTCTAGAAAATGTTGTTATTGGGGAAGTGCATCTATCTTCCCTAGGGGATTTTTTTTTTTTTTTTTGGTTAAGTACATAGGGCTCTCAATGGGTAGGATCTCGACCGGATCCAGTTGGATCTGGCTTCATGTCCATATATCTGTAGACGGATTTGGATCAGATTCGGATCCAACTCGGATCCTAAAAGGTGACTTCCATATCCGATTCATTTATAAATTGTTAGATCCATTTTCGATCCAAAATCTATATAACCATCGGATTCGGGTCGGATCTAGGTCCAAATCCACTCCCATTACAAATTTAAAATAACATATGATATAAAATATATAATATAATATATTTAATTTAGTAGAAAAATGATGCAAATCCCAATATTTACTATGGTATGGTCGACATGGCCTAAAACAATTGTAAAATGGATGGCCATCATGAATATAACTCATACGGTAAGGCGACAATGAGTCGGATCTTAATCGGATTCGGATCAAACTCGGATATGTTCATGTGAATCCATATCCGGTCCATTTAAGTAATCGGACCTATTTTAATGTCCAAATCCGGTCCATTTAACTAATTGGACCTATTTTAAGATCCAAATCTGCATTATACAGATTCAGAGTGAATCGGATCTTGGATCTGACCCGCTCCATTGAGAGCCCTAAAAGTACACACCCTCACGCCCATACGCACCACAATGGGCATTGGACAAACTCTTGTGAGCCTGCGACTTGCAATGGGAGCGGATCAGGTGCGGCCTGGGCTCACCAAAGATGGTAGGTCACTTAGGGCCCATTTGGATACCACCAAATAAGCTGCTTTTCTTGCGGATGGCAACAGTTAAGTAACTTATTTGAGATAAGTTAATTTGGTTAATAAGTAATGATCATTACTTATTTGCTGAAAATCAATTAAGTATTTCAACATTTTTATTTTCCTTTATTACTTTTTCACTACCGGCTAGAACAAGAGTTACTCGTCCATAGTTGTGCTGATTTTCGTGGCAACCGCCCAGCCAACATTGACCATCCAACTTGTTGGGCCCACTGCAATATATTTGATCCGCACCGTTCATTTGGTTTGGACGTGAGTGGGGCTAGCATGTGAGGCAGATCTAAACCTTAGGTAGACCCCACATCAAGAAGCAACAGTGATAATGATAACATAGTTGAAACCTCTTAGGGCCCAGCGTGATGTGTTTTCCTCATGCCATTCATCTGTTTTCCCAACTAGTTTTGAGTGGCCCACTGGGTAGTTGGGCCACTTGCTATGCACTTAAAATCCACACCATTCACCCTTGTTGGTCCATACCAAAAATGAAATAGAATTTAATCTCAAATAGACCACAAAAGGAAAACGGTGGTCATTGACACCCACCATTGGTCAGCCTTAATGATGAGGAAGCCATATCCAAGGTGGGCCCTGCATGATGGACGGCCCACATTAGAGGTGGGCCCCACATTTGGGACAATCCACATTAAAGGTGGCTCCACATGATGCGTAGTGGATATTGATGGTGGGCCCACTTGATGGATGACCAACATCAAAGGTGGGCCCTACATAAAGAGCAGGTGAAAATGGACCACATCCAAAGTGGGCCCCACATGATGTGCTGCTCACATCAAAGGTGGGGCCCACACAATGAACAATCCATACCTAAGGTTGGCCCCAAATGATGGATGGTGGGATGTGCATGGACCAAACAGACTTGCGAATAATGTTGGAAACAAACATGCTTTTCTACTTTTTGGTTGATAAGCATCTTGTTTACCAAACATACTTATTTGCTAATTAAGTAGAAACCAAGACAAGTTACTTATATGATAAGTAGCTTATCTTAAGTAACTTACGACCAAACGGGCCCTTATTGTGGGACCCACCTTGATGCATGTATTCCATATTCATGCTGTCCATATGTTTTTTGGGATCATTTTATTAGATGAGCCCAAAAATTGAATAAGATCCAAATCTAAGGTGGACTGTGTCATAAGAGACAATGGTGATTGAACGCCTTACCATTAAAAGCTTTCTATGGCCCATAATAATATTTCCCTAATGCTTGTCTACATCTAACCCATTGATAAGGTCACATAAACTTAGATGAAAAACAAAAAAAATGAGCTGGATCCAAAACTTCCGTGACCTATTAATGGCCAATCACCCCTTTTTCCTGTGACATGGTGCACCTGACAATTGGATCGACTTCATTTTTGGGCTCCTGTAAAAACGGATAGTCGGCGTGGATATAGAATAAATACATCGTGTGAGGTGCAGTGGGCATCGTGCAGTTCCTTCTTGGTAAGAAGAGAAGCTGAGGTCCTTTCGGACGAGCCTGCTACGTGGCTTGGATCTCATGCATCTCTGACCATTGGATATTTCTATTTTTAACGGTCCAAATAAACGTCCACCAATCTACTAGTTAGATAATCGATTAGTCATAATTTTTGGTGCTGCAAGGTGCATCTAAACTGTTATGTTGTTTTTAGACTGTTTAATCTGAATCACTTGTCTGCCACATAAGCAATTTCTCAGTAATTTCAAAGTGCCTGTATATCATCCATCACACTCTTCCAGAGTATCAAAGGATTTCCTGATGTGCTTATCCCTCCACCGGGGTCTTGTCCTGTCCTCGTAAGCTTCCACTCTCCAACGGCCGTGTAATGTTGAGACAAGTAGCAGCAGGTAGCATGTCTGTGTCGCTCGGACAAAGTGGAGGGTATTTTGGTAATTGAAGAACCAAAATATCGTGGAACGATTTCTCTGCTTTACACGTGTGTACCGGTTGGGTCGTCCATCAATCGAAACCATCCAACTACATTTTAAATGGACATTCCTGATTCAAAGATACCCTTGCTACGTGGATCTACCGTATTCCGTTCATCTAGCTCCACGGTATCATCTCCTATTCAACATTGGAGACGTAGTGGGCCCACCCAGATGAGTAAGAAGCGGATTGGGTACTGACTGAAACTCTGTGGGGCCCACTGTGATTTATATATTTTATCCACTCCGTCCATCCATTTTACCAGATAATTTTAGGCCTCGAACCAAAAAATAAAGCATATTCAAATCTCAAGTGGACCACACCACAGGAAACAGTATGAATTGATTGTCTACACGTGAAAATTTTTTGGGGGCCACAGAATTTTTGGATCAAGCTGATATATATTTGTATTTTCCCTTCATCCATGTGTGTGATCTCATGCATAGGTTGGATGACAAATAAAATCACTGTGGACCTTAGGAAGGTTTCAATGGTGGAAATCATTATCCCCACTATTTCCTGGTATGGTCCCCTTGAGCTTTGTATATGCTTCAATTTTGGGCTCATCCACTTAAATGAGCTGGAAATATGGATGGACGGCGTGGATGAACAGCATAAATTCATGGTGGGCCTAATAGACTTTACTCAATACGATAAGAGTGGGCTCAGATAAAGTACTACCCCCACCAAGACTAAGTACTACCCCCACCAAGACGCATGAGGAGATGGAGAGGTACCCTGGTGCATTGCCATTGGTTGACGTAGTGGGCCCTGCACCTTGATATTGGTGGGATGTGACGGATGTGATAGTTCTACTTTAGACTCGAGGTGCAAGCTAGGGCTCTCAACTGGGCCGGATCTGGATCAGATCCAGTTAGATCCGACTCAAGTCCAAATATTTGTAGATGGATTAGGATCAGATTTAGATCCAACTCAGATCCAAAAGATGATATCCGTATCCGATCCATTTATAAATAATTAGATCCATTTTTGATCCAAAATCCATTTAACAATTGGATTCAGGTCGGATCTAGGTTCGAATCCACTGCATTACAAATCTAAAGAAATATATAATATAAAATATATAATATAATATAATATATTTAATTTAGTAGCAAAATGATGCAAATCCTACTATTTATTGTGATATGGCCGACTTGAGAGGCATGTCTCAATTTTGAGACATGGCCTAAACTAATATTGAAAATGGATAGCTATCATGAATATCACATATACAGGAAGGTGACAAATGAGTCTGATCTGGATCAGATTCAGATCGAACTTGGATATGTTTCTGTGAATTCAAATCCAGTCCATTTAAGTAATTGTACTTATTTTCAAATCCAAATCCCATCCATTTAAATAATTGGACCTATTTTAAGATCCAAATCTGCATTATACGAATTCCGAGCTAGTCGAATTTTGGATCTAACTTGTTCCATTGAGAGCCCTACGCGAAGCCCGTTGCATCGGCCAATGACAACGCGCCACGTACCTGTCCGTGTCTCCTCGTGCGTCCCGGTGGGGGGTAGTACCTAATCCAAGCCCGATAAAAAGCGTACTAATCCGATTTCGCTGTTTTATGGGTGAATGTGTGGACCCTACACAGCACCCATGCAAAGGTGTCCCCTCTTTTCCTAACACAGATCCGAGCACACCGTTTCATGAAGGATTTCTATGGTCTCTTCGGTTGGGTCATGGTCTATAAATATGCGCAATACATACTGTTGTTACCAAAAAATGGTCAACAGACGAAGATGTAGATTTATGGTCTGGATAGTTGAATGGAGTCGGACTTCTGGTAGAACAGGACTGAGATGACGTAATCCTTAGATCCTGCAAAAGAACACAGAGAATAAGGGGGGGGGGGGGGGGGGGGGGGGGTCCAGCCAATAACCCTCCGATGCCTAAGTCAGCGACCTTCGACAATTGAATGTTTTAGTGTGGATCGATATCAGTTTTCATACCTTGATAATGGAGAGAACATCCTTATTTATAAACTTAGTTTGCGAAACTGCTTGCCATTCGGAGAGTCGTAATTCTAGCGGACTGCTAGCTGGGTTCCCAAGATCTCTGGATCTGCCCATAACAAATGAAGATCCTTATCCCTAAAAGCTAGGGATGTCAATCTTTCCACCTGATATCTCGGCGTGAGCCTAAGATCGCGGATTTACAGTTCAGCTCGCTTAGGTCGATCTTCATTACATAGGGCCGAGTTGACCAGTTTTCATCGGGTTAATACGACCCGACCCGTATCCGAATCTGTTACGAGTCGGCTCGTCTTTCCCGGGTCGGCAAAATCTATCTTCTTTCAGGTCGGCTCTTTTACCATAACACATACAATGATTGTAACCGACAGTTGATCGTTTATTCAATCGAAGATCCACCGATGGGAGAATCTTAACCTTTCATTCAATGGCCAGCAAAAACAAAAACCAAAAGAGGTCCACGATTCAAAGGGCCAAAGCTTTTGATGTCTAGGACCACCTGATAGGGAGATTTTCAGGGAGGTACCATCACGGTGGGGGCCATTAGATGAACGATGGAGGATTCAGGGTCCATTGACACTTATAAGAAAACGTGATGATTTGGTATTCTAAACGTTGATCTAAAGATCCTACCATGGATGGACCATGACTCACCACTCCCTTTGTGGGACAACCTAACCCATTATGATAAAAGTAAACAAATGTAAAAATAAAGTTAACGGTCTGCATTCATTTATAAAGAAGACTAGATTGCTTTAACTTGCTTTGATTGCTGAACTGTGGTTGTGGGTCCAATGCGTGGATCCACATCCGGACCATGCTTTTTGAATCTTTGGGTTCTCCTTGCATCCCAAAAAATCAGGTCATTGTAAACTCAGGTGGGCCACATAAAAAATAGATTGGATGGCGTATAAAGAAAAACACGGTGGGCCCTACACATTATGGACGGATTGGATGTGGTCTCTACACTACAGTGGATCCCACACGCAAAATGTTGTATAATAAACTTACTCTACAACGGTGCATGGGAACTAGCCTCATCTTATTATCATGTTGTTAGGTGTGTGGCTTGCAAAGGCGGGTGACTCGTTAAATGTCACACAATACAGGTGGTTGTACAGTTTATGGATGTGATCGTGACCCTCCATAGTTAAGAAATCGGATCAATAAGAAGATCCTGACCGTGGGAAGGGGCATCAAAAGACAAGGAGAGTGTATATACGGATCTAAAAAAGTAATCATACTTATTTTAAGATCCAAATATAGTCCATTTAAATAATCGGATCTATTTTAAGATCCAAATCTGCATTATATGAATTCGGAGCCAATTGAATTTTGGATCTGACCTGTACCATTGAGAGCCCTATGCAGAGCCCGCTGCATCGGCCAATGACAACGCGCCATGTACCTGTCCGTCTCCTAATGCGTCCCAGTGGGGGTAGGGGTAGTACCTAATCCGAGCCCATAAGAGCCTACTGATCCGATTTCGCTGTTTTATGGGTGAATGTGTGGGCCCTACACAGCACCCATGCAAAGGTGTCCCCTCTTTTCCTAACACAGATCCGAGCACACCGTTTCATGAAGGATTTCTATGGTCTCTTCGGTTGGGTCATGGTCTATAAATATGCGTAACACATACAATGATTGTAACCGACAGTTGATCGTTTATTCAATCGAAGATCCACCGATGGGAGAATCTTAACCTTTCATTCAGTGGCCAGCAAAAACAAAAACCAAAAGAGGTCCACAATTCAGAGGGCCAAAGCTTTTGATGTCTAGGACCACCTGATAGGGAGATTTTCAGGGAGGTACCATCACGGTGGGGGCCATTAGATGAACGCTGGAGGATTCAGGGTCCATTGACACTTATATAAGAAAACGTGATGATTTGGTATTCTGACCGTTGATCTAAAGATCCTACCATGGATGGACCATGACTCACCACTCCCTTTGTGGGACAACCTAACCCATGATGATAAGAATAAACAAATATAAAAATAAAGCTAACGGTCTTCATTCATTTATAAAGAAGACTAGATTGCTTAACTTGCTTTGATTGCTGAACTGTGGTTGTGGGTCGTGGATCCACATCCGGACCATCCTTTTTGAATCTTTGGGTTCTCCTTGCATCCCAAAAAATCAGGTCATTGTAAACTCAGGTGGGCCACATAAAAAATAGATTGGATGGCGTATAAAGAAAAACACGGTGGGCCCTACACATTATGGACGGATTGGATGTGGTCTCTACACTACGGTGGACCCCACACGCAAAATGTTGTATAATAAACTTACTCTACAACGGTGCATGGGAACTAGCCTCATCTTATTATCATGTTGTTAGGTGTGTGGCTTGCAAAGGTGGGTGACTTGTTAAATGTCACACAATACAGGTGGTTGTACAATTTATGGATGTGATCGTGACCCTCCATAGTTAAGAAATCGGATCAATAAGAAGATCCTGACCGTGGGAAGGGGCATCAAAAGACAGGAGAGTGTATATACGGATCTAAAAAAGTAATAATCCACATTCCATGGCAGATGTATTTTGTTCGGATGGTTATGATTGTCCAATAAATTCAACTCTTTAGATGTGGGTATAGATGTCCGTTGAGATGAGCGGTCGAGATCTCATGCAAGTTTGCCAGGCTAGTTTGGCTTTCATAAGGGAGATGATGGTGCAGAGCGAGTGAACGGAATATGGTACGGTCATATCCATGCACAGTCCGTGACCGTCTATCTACTGAGCCCTGTTATGGATTGAAAATAGTGCAGAATGCACATGGATTGGAGAAATTTGATGGTTAGGATTGTCTAACAGCTGTAACTTTTGAAGCATGGGGCAATCAAAAGAAGGCCCACTAGATGGACGGTCCCGATCGATACAACATGCCGTCAGGCATGCTGTGGGGAGATCGCTCCACCATATCTATGCGTCATTGTGGTCTTCATTTCGTAAATGAGACCGTTTCAAGGATTAAAGGGAATTAACGCCAGAAGGGAATGAAGAGGCCACCAGAAGGCAGCAGCACGCGCACCTACGGTGCACACGAGTTTGACATCTGGGCCACTCATCAATTGGATCCCATCAAGAAAATTCCCTAACCCAGGACTCAGACCGGCTAACACCTGGCAGGCCACACACGTAAGATATGACGGTGAAAAAAAAACCAATGGTTTGTATTCCATGTACTTTGTGTCCGACTGGAAAATTGGGCCAGATTGACAGTGGATAATGGTACGATCATGGTGTATCAAACTTATGAACGGCAGAGATCTTTCACATGTGTCTGATTTATCACTTGTGCTGCGAATCTCCTCTTCCGTCACTCCACGCGCGAACTGCCTCAACCTTTCTATTCGGAAATCTAACGAGGCACGAGGGAGGGTGAGATAACCACCGCCATGCACGGAGAAGACACGTGATGTGGGTGTCTGCCGCGTGCCATATTAAGATTGGCACGTGAATTTTCAATACCGTCACACGCTGAGATTCCCCGTCACTTTGGAGTCGCAACCACGTGGGCCCCGTCGCTCGGAACACCGTTGTTCCTTTCTCAAAATAGGAATTTACGAAACTACCCTCGGGACATCCTGTCTTGGTACTTTCGGTGCACTCGAGCAAATGCATGTATTCTAGATCCACGCCCAAGACGGTGGGGCCTTTACCTTGATGTATGTATTCTAGATCCACGCCGTCCATCCATCTTTCTAGATCATTTTAGAGCATGAGCCCAGAAATGAAGCTGATCCAGTTCTCATGTGAACCATACCATAAGAAACATTGTTGATTGACGATTAATGAGCCACAAAAGTTTTGGATCAAGCTGAAATGAAGCTGATCCGTTTATCATGTGGATCATACCATAGCAAACAGTAGTGATTGACCATTAGTGGGCTACAAAACTTTTGGATCAAGCTTATATTTGATTTTTCTCTTCATCTACGTGACATTATCAACCTATAGGATGGAAAATAAATATTATGAAAGCATCATAGTGGGTTTTAGAAAGTTTTTAATGGTAAGGTGTTCAATTGCAGTTGTTCCCATAATATGGTTAACCTGAGGGTTGGATCTTCTTCGGTTTTAAGCTCATACCCTAAAATGATAGGGAAAAAACAGATGAATGGAGTAGATATGGAATAAATACATTAAGGTGGGCCCCATGCATAGGGGCTGCACTATCTTGGGTGAGGCAGGTTGCCTCATTTTTAGGGATAGAATGAAATAAACAGACAGGTGGATTTCTTACCAACATTATGGTGGGACTCTCGAGTAATCCGCCATAGCTAAGTGGTGTCCTGATTCTATAGGGCCTACCTGATATATATGCTTGTCCATCCATCCATCCATTTTGCTAGCTTATTTTAGGGCGTGATCTCAAAATTGAAGCTTATCCATAACTTAAAAGGACCACACCACAGGAAACAATGGAAATTGAACACACACCATTGAAAACTTTTTGCAGCCGCAAAAGTTTTGAATCAAGCCGATATCCATGATTTCCCTTGTCACTAGGGCCTTACAAAGTTTTCAAGGGTGAATATCATTATCCTAGCCATTCTTCGATTTGTGGTCGCGGTGAGCTCGGTATGTGCTCCAGTTTTGGACTCATGCTCCAAATGACTCAATGTCATACGTAGAGGATCCCACATAGTGCTAATACGGTTGGCTCCGTGATGTTGGCTGACCATGACTCTAACTCTACCCAGCCGTGGGCCCACCGTTATGTATGTGGACTCAAGTAGGGATGGGAGTGGATTAGGCAAGACTCCGAACGTACCAAGATAGTGTGGCCCTTGTTGTGGGGTGCACCTTATGCATGTATTCTATATATATCCATATTGTTTTTATTTTTCTAGGTCATTTTAAGGCATTATCTAAAAAAAGAAGTAGATTCAATCACCAGGTGGACCATAATACTGGAAATAATGGTGATTAACTATTAATGAGCCACAAAAAGCCTTTGAACAAGCTGATTTTTTTTTCTTTCTTTCATCCGAATTTATGTAACCTTATCAATAAATTGGACGGCACATAAACACTATCACCCTGTTGGGCATCTTGGATTTGGTGGTAAATGAGTGTTATTTCAAATCCAAATAGATATTTTTTGATGTTGGCAACCTTAAAATTAGAGGTAAATGAAATTAGAAATATTTTAAATCTATATTTTTTTGTGTTTTGAAACCTTAGCAAAATGTTGAAATTTCAAGGGAATCCAAAGAAAATGCCTTTTTTACCTCCTTTTTAAGGGTGGAAAAGTCATACATATAACAAATGTGTCTCTAGGCTACCAATCCCTTGGATATATAACATGTTGATGATACCCTGAAACAATTCAATTATCGGCTGCAACATTAAAATGATATTAATAGAATGATTTGAACCATTCAAATATTGGACATGTAAATGAACAATTAAAAGATACCCGTGAGTCACCCGTTTGTGATCCTTGCATTTATGGCCCACCCAAGGTTCAAAATTTCTTCTTTTTTGGTCAAAGTATATATTTTAATAAGGTTATTATAATCATTCCATCAAATATTACATATGTATACTAATTTGGAATACAAAGTTAAATTAGTTAATTAAATCTAAGTCTTGTGAATATGTCAAAGAGCTCCAATGCCCACTGAACACAAGCTTCCAAATGAAAGATTTGAAATCCAGTGCATTTCAACCAAACATGACATAGATGAGGATTCAGAGTCACCTTGATTCTAATGTAATTGTAATTTGGATTCCAATATATTCCATTCTAAATCCAAGCTCCCAAATGGGCCTGTAAACATTAAAGTAAGCCCTAAAGTGATAGGGAAAAGGATGGACGGCTTAGATACAGAATACATACATCATTGTGGGGCCATCTTAAGAGCCGCACTTTTTTCAGTGGAATTCAGATAGTCTGCTTGGATTGAAGCAGTGTAGTGCTGAGCTGGACCAATCAGAAGATCCGCGAACAGGAGAAGCATCCGGACTCTCTTGGGTGAGGCCGGGGTCTCACATAATCCACTCCCGGCAGTGATGGAACACGGTGGATGGAAATGACACGTGGAAGAGGTCAGATGCACCAAGTTAGGGAGGCCCTTCCGTGGAGGGCTCTCAATGGTCGAACCCACGTGTTGACTTAACAAGGTGGACAATCTCCGACAGCAACACAAGACTCAGATCTCGCCACCCGTGTCTCAAGAACTCGGTATTCCCGGCCTCACCGAATCAGGTTACCCTGCCGGTTCCCACGTGTTATCTCCATCAACCGCATCCCATCTCTGCCACGTGTTATCAACTCTAAATCTAGGACGCCTGTTAGGATCACAAAATGCATCGCGCTGTTGGAGCCCCATTCGGAGATGATCGAACAATCAGAACCGTCTAAGCATGCGAAAACACATAAAAAAAGACCAAACATAAAGTATTATACTAGGAGGATAATCGTTACCGTTGATATGTTTAGCTGAATGTAAACCATTGAAAGAAGCATTTTCAAATGCTGACATGAAACTCCATATTTCAATCATAAAATCATTGTTATCACTAAAACATGTCTCAGGTGATGGACGGTTCCGATTACCTGGAAATCTCTTCAAGTGGGCCCCATGGAGCGACACATGCACGCGTCCGCCAGTTTCGTAACCACACAAAACGAACTCGCTACCTCCTTATCACCCGCTGGAAAAACTCTCTTGTCGTTAGCTCGCTCCTTCTCGTTGAGGAAAAAGACGAACGGAGAGAGAGGAGACGGAGAGATTTTTGCAATTTCTAGGGTTTTGAAAATGGCTACGCCATTAACGGGCCTCCATCACAGAGACGGAGTTCTTTCTCTAATGGCAGTCCCCGTAAATTCGGTCGATTCTTCGTCCTCTTCCCCATCCCCTTCTCCTTCTCCTTCTCCTTCATCATCCAAGCTCTGCTTGAAGAATTCCACCTCGAAATCCCCAATCCTCATCTTCCTCTTCTTCCACAAAGCCATCCGATCCGAGCTCGACGGTCTCCACCAGTCCGCACTCGCCTTCGCAACCGATTACAGCGGCCGCAGCGACATCCGTCCGTTGTTCGAGCGCTACCATTTCCTCCGCTCAATCTACAAGCACCACTGCAATGCAGAAGACGAGGTATGGGATTGAAAATCAGGATTTTCCCGATCTCTGCCAGAATTACTGGTGGAGATTTAGCGTAAGGCCCACCAGATTGACTTGCTTTCACCCATCTTTTTTTCCACTTTGGGATTTGGATCAGTACACTTTTGAATAAGATTCGTGGAGAAACGAATTTCAGTTATTGCTAATTTTCAATTGAGTAATACTTTGATACTCGGGCAGAGTGTGATGGATGATACGCAGGCAGTTGGAAATAACCAAGAAATGGTATACGTGGCATCCAAATAATTCAAAACAGACCATCCAAAACTATGAATGAAGCAAAAATACCTCTGATTGCTGGACATGATTGGACGGTCAAAAATGAAAACTCCCAAATGGTCTTATTTCAGAAAACAACTGTACACGAATAAGAGGTCAGGATTATCCAAACGATCTGATTTTCAGACTGTAACGGGTTCACACGATTTAATAGGTTTAATTGAGTTAATATATTCCACGTGTAGCATTTCAAGAGCCCGTGTATCAAGCGTCATATGCAGCCAGAGGATCATGCAACTCGTCTTTTCAATTTTTCTCTTTCTGATTTGATTTTGGAATTGATGCTGTGTAACGGCTGTTATAACAGTAACGGTCCCTAAGAGTTACGTCATTTACCACTGTGAACGCTATGTTTTCTTTTAAAAACGGTTGTACCTGTTGAGTGCACAATGAGCATTTTAGGCTTTTTTTTTTTTCCTCGTTATGTAATGATCATCTACAACCGGTTTTGGTGTTTGACATCCAAGCTGATCCAAAGATGGGCCCCACCATGAAGACTTACATGGTGCAAAAATCAGGTTGGCGAGTCATCAGGGTGAACACTTTAGTACGCTGAATCAGAACAGATCGTCCCTTGTCTTCTTATACGGTGGCCTGTCGATGATGGAGTGGCTGATTTTTGCATCATGTGATCTTTATGGTGTGGCCCACCTTTGGTATGGCTCAGATGTCCTACAAACACGACATGTTGGCAAGTGAGATGGTTTGTATGTTATGCTAACCAACAATCAGTTATAGGTGATTGTTACTGTTTCTCTGTTTTTTTTTTGTCCAATAGCCATTATGAAAGTTTGTACTCTCCTAGGGTTGGCATAGCATATCAGTGATTTTAAAACATTGTTTATCAGAGAGCTAGAGTATACATATTACTGTACTGTTGTTTGTTAGCATCTATTTTTTTAGAAGTTTATCGTTTACATAACAGAGCTAGGTTTTTCCTTTTTTTTTCCTCCCTAATCTATGGCATGCTGCTCGTTGAATTGAATCGTACCGTTGAATTTATCCTCCCTAATCTTACTTGTGGGACATTCTTGAATAGTAAGATTGTTCTTCGGTTTGTTTCCATTAATTGGTAAAGTAATTAAAATATTATGAAGAATATTATAATAGAGAGATAAATAGGAAGAAAATAAAAATGCACAGCAGTATTTTTTTCTCCTTTAAAAGTTGATAGAATAATATAATAAATTAAATGAAGAGGTCCTGTGCTATGTGTTGTTTGCAGATGATTAATTTTGATTGATGAGACGAGGGAGGGGTTGAACAGCACAAAGCTAGGAGTACGGAGTGATGCTTTAGAATCTAAACGTGTTAAAGGTAGTTGGACTAAAACAGAGTATTATGGAATGCAATTTTAGCAACAATAGGAGTGGAAACAAGGAATTATTTCAGATTGTTGATCAATAAGAACCCAAAAAATATCATTTTCGATATCTCGGGTTGATAATTCATGAGAGCGGATAGATTAAGACGGATGTTGCTCATAATAGAACTAGAGCCGGGCAGATAAGTGGAGATGTGCCTTTAGAGTTTTATGTGATCATTGCATATTAATCAAACTGGAGGGGAAATTTTAAGGATAGCTTTAAGACCAACAATGCTTTATGGGATAGAATGTTGGGCCGTTAAGGAATAACATGTTCATAAGATGAGTGTAGCTGAAATGAGGATGTTGAGATGGATGAGTGGCAAGGTGTGGAAGGACAGAATCATAAATGAATGCATTCGAGGGAACTTAAGAGTGGCATCAATATGTCATAAGATGAGGGTAAGTAGACTTAGATGGTTTGGCCATGTGCAACAGAGACTGTATATTGCATTGGTTAGAAGCAATCAGTTGGTCCAAGTTGAAGGTGCTCAAAAGGGCAAGGGAAAAGCTCAAAATGATGTAAGTGGGTGTGGTAAGAAAAGATTTAATTGGGGACATGGTCCTTGATGTAGTGGCATGGCAGAAGAACAGATTTGTTTAGTCGCCCAATTGGTCGGGAGAAGGCTTAGATGATGACTAAGCACTTGATAGAATAGTCATTGTATATACATCAAGGTTGTACGTGCGATATGAAATGTGGATGCTATTCCTCTAGGCATATGGTTGAAACACTCATCTGAATATTTACTTCTGTATGCAACATAGACTTTACACACCATTCATTCCATCCACGCTCTATTAAATAAACTTTTTTTTTTCTTATTGTTACCCATTGGTGAACTCTTTCAATATGTTTTTCTTCTAATGAAAGCTTTGGGGGCTATCACAAACCCTATTGGATGATGTGGAGTGAATGAGAAAGAACAAAAGAAGTCGAGCATGGTGGAATAATTGAAGATGTTGAGAGGCATCATCAACCTCACCATTGCCTGTCTTCTATGTGGGAGAAAAATTCCTGTCTGTTGAGAGAGACGAAAGAAACTCATGTTGCATCTTAAGTTGATTGATGGAATGGATTAGATATTAGGGCTAATTGTGAAGCAATCCAAGGAGATTAAGCCATTAGAACTGGTTGATACTTGTCTCCTACGTAAGAAAATAAAATTCGATGGGGTCAAATTCCTTCTGGACAGTGGGGAATGATTGCAAGAAGCATATGATGAGGATCTGGAGCCCAACCACTCAATTTGACATGTTTAGTGGTGCGTAGAGATGTTTAAGAGATAGGGATCCTTTATGTGTTTCTAGCTTGACTGCTTAATTCTTTAGTGATGCGGACATCAGTGGTGCACCCTTTAGAGTGGTACCAGAGGAGGCGACGTCGCAGATAGAGTGTTGGAGTAGATGAGCTGATGTGGATGGACGCCGGGCCCATTGGACCCATTTTCTGATGTGTACGAGTACGCGGGTTGCAGGATTGCGCAGGAGCATCATGACCACAGGACCGTGGAACGGATTTACTTTTAGGCGCTTTTCTGTTAATTTTTTTGTTTCTAGGCGTTTTAGTATCGTTATTTAGTTTAGGTGTTTTTATGTTATTTTTTTTGTTTTCAGGCACTTTAGTGCACTTTTTATTTTCGTGGCTTATATATACTGTGAGAAATCCTATTTCAAATGATTGAATGAATGAAAAACGAGTGCTTTTGCCTCTTTCTTCTAAGAGACTAGGGGTTCAGGATTGGCCCTTGGGGTGTTGAGGATTCCACCCGGAGTTCTTGTTTTCTCTTATTTTATTCTTCAAGGTGCGAGGAAAGGTAAGATTCTTTTGATTCATAATCCGTGTTCATGTCAACCCATTGTTTTTCGACATCCTTCGTCATTTTCTGAATCCCCCCCTGGTACGATCGAAAAAGAGGGATGCCTACTGTGGACAGTGATTGCAGTATCGATACTATCGGTCGATATATAGAATTGATATCGCTAGTCGGCGATATGAAACTCCCTCTCGAGACACAAAAAATTTCACCTGTTCCTGCGTATCGACGATATTATCGGTCGATATCGATAATATCGTGTGATATATCGATATTGGCTGAGATATTGTCAATATTGCCTTTAATGGATTCTTAATATCGGTGATACTTGGATGATATCGTCTAAGTATCATCCAGCCACAAAAGAGTCCCCCTTTTTTTTTTGGAAAAAATTGATTTTTTGTTCGATTTTCTTCTAGTTTCTTCTCCTTAAATGAATAAATAAATAAATAAAAATCATAGGGCTTTTAGGCGCTTCGCCCCGAACCCCGGGCAAGGGCGCACCCCTGCGTACCAACTTTGCGAAAGGGTCATATTTTGTTGAGTCTAGTTAGCCATTTTCTAGGTTTTGTTAAGTCCCCACATAGATTTAAGCCATATAGGGTAGCTTGCATTGCACTGAACTAAGATAGTTAAAACTGTATTTGGAGGATACCCAGTCAGTTGTATTATTCATAGGTATATTTCTCAACTCTCTTGTTTGTTTTACTTTGTCAATGAATTGGTTGTGTTTTTATTAATGTCTTCTTACATTTATATATCTTATGGAATCAATTTAAACAATGGTTGCATCAGTTAGTTAGATAGCGCATAGCTTAGGATTCTTTTACAAAGGAACTTTATTACGTGGACTTTTGTTTTTACATATTATGATTTAAATATATTTATTAAGGTCTATTTTAACAATCCCTGAAGTTTCATTGAAAAATTAAATCAAGTTCCCAATGTTTCCCCATGTTTCCCAAAAAATGTGATACAACCGATATATCCCTAGCGATACGCGATATGTATCTATATCCCAAGGGTGCGAAACGTAACGCGATATAGATAATGCGAACACTAACTGTGGACTGGTCAATGCCAGATCTGGGATATCCTCATATCCCTAGATCCTCCCTATTTTACGGTTTTATGTGGTTTTTATGCTAAGGGACATGATCTAGACGAACGGATCTCATCTTTGTGTTGAGATTTGTTAGTTTTCCTTGATTGAAAGTAGTTAGTTTCGTAATTTTATTATTTGAATATCTTCCAACTAAATATACATGCATCTAGGGTTAGGTCATCGCATGCCCTTGCATCATTTAGAGTCTTTATCTATTAGATATTTTGAGGGATCTTTATAGGGATATTGAGTTATTAATGGTTTTT
This sequence comes from Liriodendron chinense, assembly GCA_003013855.2. NCBI lineage: Eukaryota > Viridiplantae > Streptophyta > Magnoliopsida > Magnoliales > Magnoliaceae > Liriodendron > Liriodendron chinense. Next base: position 2,531,789 of record ML058326.1, on the reverse strand, counting down.
TAGAGTTGATGAATGAGACTGGAATAAAAAAGAAGTGTAAGATTGGAGAAAATACAATTGTAGGGGGAGAAAACCATAAAAAATCAACCTTTATGTATAGTGTAGGTTGTGTGACAATCCAAAAAATCAACCTTTATGAATTGTGTAGGTTGTGTAACAATCCTCCTCTCTCTCTCACTCACTCTCTCACTCACTCTCATTGGAATGTTATGTTTGGATTTTGCTTTCTTTTTCTTAAAAAAAAAAAGGATTATTTATACATGACTCTAGCTTCACTCAAAGTTGATGGGGGCAAAGATGGAACATGGCCTTGAGTTTGAGTAACTTAGCTACAGGCACGTTTTAGTCTCCATACTCACTACTGGAAATCACTAAAGGTTTCAGATCTTCTTTCTGAAAATTATGGCCACATCTATTAGCTTGGACAGCCTACCGTATATTAGTCCCAAGCTCATAATGCAATTGTAATCTTGAAGGCCACCGGGGTCAAAAACATTTTCTCCAAATAATTTTGACCTTCTATATAATATCAACAATTGTCATTTGGCATAAGTAGAAGTCAATAACTATAGCTAATGGTTTTAGGTTTGAATAGTTTGCTGTTCTGAGATTTTAATTCTTTCAAGTTCTTATTCTATAATATGGGTTTGGGCCTTTGGCCAAAGACTATTAATCAGAAGCACAATATAAAAAATGTTAATATTAGGTTCTGAAACCACAGGTTATCTTTCCAGCTCTTGATATACGTGTGAAGAATGTAGCACGGACTTACTCGCTTGAGCACGAGGGGGAAAGCCAGCTTTTTGATCAATTGTTTGAATTGTTGAATTCAGACATGCAGAATGATGACAGCTTTCGGAGAGAGCTAGCTTCTTGTACGGGAGCGATTCAAACATCAGTTAGTCAGCACATGTCTAAGGAAGAGGAGCAGGTATTTATTTTACGGAGTTTCTTATGCATTTTCTCATCCTATTGCCATACTCTACCTAGCTGACCATTATATTTTCAATAACTAAACCGAAACTATATTCCTTTTCTTATATGAACTAGGGAAATTGGAGCCATATATCCATACAAAGACCAAGAGAATCATATTTAAATTTGAATAGAAACATATTCCCAAGATGAAGAGCTGAAACATTATCCACATCTAGTTTCATGCTTTTTACATATTTTTGAAGTGCTTTAATTTGTTTTTACATCATAGTAAGATGAGATCTCTGATGAAATTTGTTTTCAAGAATAGAGAAGAGCATGAGTTGGTTGAAGCTAAATGCGTATGGTAGTTCTTTGGGTAATCCAGGCTGTTCAAGGGTGGATGGTGCTGTTAGAGACAACCTTGGCCTTTCCAAGTTTCAGGTCAAATTGGAAACAACTAAAATTCGGTTGTGGCTTTCTTTGTAGGTGTTTGGATCTTTGGGTAAGATCTTGTGGAAGGAGATTCTGAAATTACTCTTTCATGGGTTTCAGGATCAAAGCTTGCCCTTGGAGGCCTTTCTTTAGGGTAAATGAGTTTATAAGGCTCTTTCATGGGTTTCAGGATCGAAGCTTGCCCTTGGGAAGCATTTCTTTAGGGTAAATGAGTTTATAAGGCTGTTGCTTTCGTCTACATCTTTTGCCTTAATTCCTATAGAGCAGAGGAAACTGGTGTTTTAACATATTTTTTGTTGCCCTCATCTCACCTCCCTCCCCTTCCTCTGTTTAATCAGCAAATCCTACCCCTTTTGGCATGACATTGCTTCTCAATGCAGATAAGATATGAAGTGGTGCTCTTGTAAGCGGCTTGACAAGTGTGCCACTTGTATAAAGAAATGTTCAAGAGATTTTTTTTTTTTTTTTGAAAGGTGTTCAAGGGAAAGAGTTTCTGTTCTACTTTGTGTCGACTGTGGAGCGAACCTAGTTTATGCATGTTATTTGATTGCCGTTCATTGATCCCTATTAGGCTTCTTTATTATTATTATTATTATTATTATTTCTGGTTTGTAGATTGTTGGTGGGAACTGTTTGTGTTGATTGTCTACATTTGAGTCTGAATACTTGTGGTAAGATAGTAATAAAGTGGAGCAAATATTTCATAAAACACAAGCACATGTGCAATATTTGATTTATCGAAATTTATGTTATGTTTGAATCGTACCAGCTGGTCTTTGTTTTTTGGTACAGGTGTTCCCCTTGCTTATAGATAAGTTTTCATTTGAAGAACAGGCTGCCTTGGTCTGGCAGTTCTTTTGCAGCATTCCTGTGAATATGATGGCAGAGTTCCTTCCATGGCTTTCTTCTTCTATTTCACCTGATGAGCATCAAGATATGCTGAAATGCTTGTGCAAGATAGTCCCAGATGAAAAGCTTCTTCAAAAGGTAGATGCAAGGTATTCAATAATGGCAATGGTGGCCATAATGGACAGCCTTATGGCCATTATGGTACGGGCCATTATGGCCCTGAAACAGTCATTTTGTTTTGCAAGGAAGAAACGGTATTGGCCCCATACTGGACTGTTACAGGCCCGTATCGGCCCGTTAGGCTCCTGTATTGTCTCGTTATGCACCAATTTTTTTTATTTTTTTTATTATTATTATTATTTTCTTTCAGGATGGCATTACAGCCCTGTATCACATAATGGTTCCTACCGTTACCATTATGTGACAGCTGTTACATAACCATTTTTTAGTACGGTGGGTAGATATTCATTCGAGCATGAAATCATCTTTGATTTAACGTTCAATGCACTCGACTATTACATACAAAAAGAAAGTACTTGACCATATATCATGAAAAAAATGAAGGTTATATTCACCTGGATGGAAGGGAAAAACACTGCCAATGTCATTAAAAGTTGTGAAGATGATCCTCAGCTGCAGTGCTGTGTAGATTCCACAAATGGCCAGTCAATAGATCAAACAAAGAAAGGGTGGTGCGCTTGTGAATCTTCCAAGACTGGAAAAAGGAAACATCTGGAGTCAGCTGTTGATTCTATCGTAGCACATCCAATTGATGAAATATTGTATTGGCACAATGCTATAAAAAGAGAGTTGAATGATATAGCTGAAGAGGCAAGGAAGATACAACTTTCAGGAGATTTCTCTGATTTATCAGCCTTCAATGAGAGGTTACAATTCATTGCCGAAGTCTGCATCTTCCACGGGTATGTTATTCATCATTTCTGAAGTATGCATCATTGCTATTCATCGTTGGATGTTCCTTTATTGCAGTCTAAGAAAAGGGAATGGAAAAAGAAAAAATCTACCCTTCTATGGTAGTCATTGTAGGTCATTGTCTTTCCATTGCATTCGATCCTTGTATTTACTTTCATCTTGTGAAGTGAATATTTCATGGGATTCTGCTTGCAGTATTGCTGAGGATAAGGTTATATTCCCAGCGGTAGATGAGGAATTATCGTTTGCTCAGGAGCATGCCGAAGAAGAAAGCCAATTCGACAATTTTAGATGCTTGATAGAAAGCATTCAGAGTGCTGGAGCCAATTCAAATTCAGCTGATTTTTATGAGAAGCTGTGCTCACATGCTGACCAAATAATGGGCATCATACAGAAGCACTTCCATGGCGAGGAAGTTGAGGTAAGCTTGAATGCTTGGTGTGGTAGATTCCTTTACTTCTCTTGTTACAAGAACTCGACACAGTATACCCGGCTTGCCTTGCTTTCCTAGGTTCTTCCTCTTGCTCGTGAGCATTTCAGTCCTACAAAGCAGCGAGAACTTCTGTATGAAAGCTTATGTGTGATGCCACTGAAATTGGTAGAACGCGTCTTGCCTTGGCTGGTAGGATCACTTAGTGAAGAAGAAGCGAGGTCTTTTCTTCAAAATATGAACTTGGCAGGTTCTATGTTCATCCTTTTTTCATATTTTCATTTTTAAAACTGTGGGAAATATAATGTTTGATCGATCAAATGTGCTTCGCCGAAGAAACTGTACATGTGGGGCCTTTTGGTGATCCAAACCATTCCTATATCGTTGTGGATGGAACACACCCCAAAAATCTCCCTCATAAGATGATCCTGGTTTTCTAGCCATTAGCTATAATTGTCCATACGCAGGCCTCCCAGCTCCCATTGTCTGATAGGGTTGATATTGTGGTGTGGTTCATCTTGTGTCCCACAGGATGAACAGCTTAGTTTACCCAGAGATGAGCCCTGCCTGTGCAATTGCGGGGTCAAGCAAAAGCTTTATTTCTTTGATCGAGCATTATAACACCCCTCTTTTAGAGGGTACTGCATAGACATTTACATCCCCTTTTAAGTGCATATGGAACTTAGACATGGCACTGTGATGCAGCTCCAGCATCTGATGCTGCACTGGTTACACTTTTCTCTGGATGGGCATGCAAGGGTCGTGCCCGGGATGTTTCCAAATCAGGAAGGTTCATATGTTTATCTTCAAGTGCAATCGGTGACTGTCCGGTAAAGAAACTGAATGAAATTGAAGTAGGTATCAATCAGCCATTATGTGCATGTGCTTCTCAATTGTACGCACATGAAGAGACATCATCTCTGCAAGAAGATAACAACAAAAGGCCAGTCAAACGTGGAAACTTCTCAGAGTCATGTGAAAATATCAATGATCGTGAACATTCAGATGCCTTGGACAGAAAACAGTCTTGTAGTAATCAGCCTTGCTGTGTCCCGTGTCTAGGAGTGAACAAGACTAACCTGGGAATAACTTCGCTTGCTGCCAAAAAGCCTTTACGTTCCTTGTCTTACAGTTCTGCTCCTTCTCTTAATTCCAGTCTTTTCATCTGGGAAATGGACAATAGCTCCTCTGAAATTGGGCATGCACCAAGGCCAATAGACAACATATTCAAATTTCATAAAGCTATCAGCAAAGACTTGGAATATTTGGATGTTGAATCTGGAAAGCTTATTGGCTGTGATGAGACGTTTCTTCGACAGTTTAGTGGAAGATTTCGGCTCTTGTGGGGGTTATATAGAGCTCATAGTAATGCTGAGGATGAGATTGTTTTTCCAGCTTTAGAATCTAAGGAGGCTCTTCACAATGTGAGCCATTCATACACCCTCGACCACAAGCAGGAGGAGAAACTCTTTGAGGGTATCTCCACCGTTCTTTCTGAGTTTTCCCAGCTGCATGAAATTATGAACAGAACTAGTCCATCTAGCGCTTCTACTGGAAGTAACCTGAAATCTTCTTGTGATGGGAATGATCCAATGAGGAAGTACAATGAGCTTGCTACGAAGCTCCAAGGCATGTGTAAATCCATACGGGTGACACTGGACCAACATGTTTTCAGAGAAGAACTAGAGTTGTGGCCGTTGTTTGGCAGTCATTTTTCTGTGGAAGAGCAGGATAAAATTGTTGGTTGTATAATTGGGACAACAGGAGCAGAAGTGCTCCAGTCAATGTTACCATGGGTAACTTCTGCTCTTACTCAGGAGGAGCAGAATAAAATGATGGACACATGGAGGCAGGCAACGAAGAACACAATGTTCAGTGAATGGCTTAACGAATGGTGGAAAGGCACTACTGGGCTGTCGTGCGAGACTGCAACAAGGAGTGTTGTTTCTGCTGAAGGTCTCTTCATTTCTTTTGTTTTGGGCTGCAAGCAGGCACTTTTTTTCTTACTTCTGATCAATAAGTGTTTTCATCTTAGGGGGAAGGATCTGGTGCTAAACACTTATGTCCAACATAGTTGTCAAGGACTCTTTAACTCTTGGCAACAAATATCTTGCGATACTGAGTCGACTTGGTATTGGTCCTACACAAGACTGTCTGGATCCCGATTAAAGGAAGCCCAAATTGGGGGTCCTCCCAAGGACTTGTTGGACTTCTTCTGATCCCGCCCATGTTGGATGGTGTGACTTGTCCATATCAGTGGTATGCATGGTCAGAATGACTGTATCAGTGATATGGTCTGTTCATATCGGTCATGTGTGTTGGCGATACCACTTGCCCATGCCAACTGATTCGCACAGGTCATGTAAATTAAAGGTTTGGACTGACTTGCTAAAACTTGTCCTGAGTTGTAGGACTGTGAGGACTGACTGGGGGTCTGAAGCAAGCATTATAATTCATGCTCTATCTCCATGCACATGGCATGTGTATGAGATCTGACCATTCATCTGTTCAGCTCCACCCGGATGCAAATGTCAGATGATCGTAGCTGCTGCTAATTGGAAAATTGTTCCCTTTAATTGTCACCCATTGGTTGTAATTTTTCTTTGTCTAATCATCAAAAGTGCTCAAATAAGTTGATAGGATCATTAGGCCTGCGTGCTATTTGAGGCATGGCCAATCCACTGAGGGCCATAGCATATGAACAGTCTGGATCCCCATGTGTCCACGTGTAGAGATAGAGTGCCAGACAACTGACTTAAAAGTGATAGCATCTAATGCTTTCTTAATTGACTGCATGTGTAGGATGAATATGAAGCATTCTGATTTCTATTTGCAAAGAGTTCCTTCTGATGATTTCTATCTTTCTGCATTTTTAGGCATGGATTTCCAAGAAAGTCTGGACCAAACTGATCAGATGTTCAAGCCTGGCTGGAACGATATTTTCCGCATGAATCAGAATGAGCTCGAGGCGGAGATACGGAAGGTTTCTCGAGACCCAACGCTTGATCCACGTAGAAAGGCATATCTTATTCAAAATCTTATGACCAGGTTTGTTCCTATAAGAATCATACTTTTATGCACCATGCACTACAGTAGTTCAAATTATAGTCTCGATTGAGTTCTCATACGCACCTTGCATTATACAATTCCAAATTACAGTCTCGATAAAGAATCCTACAAAAAAACTAATCAGTAATTGACTTTTTTAGTCGCTGGATAGCTGCCCAGCAGAAGTCACCTGAAGCAAGAACAGGGGAAAATGTGAATGGTGAAGAAGTACCTGGATGCTCTCCATCATTTCGAGATCCTGAGAAGCAAGTGTTTGGCTGCGAGCACTACAAAAGAAACTGCAAACTCCTTGCTGCTTGCTGTAACAAATTGTTCACATGCCGGTTTTGCCATGATAAAATCAGTGATCACTCAATGGATAGGTAACTTTCTGGTTTCCAATGTGCCGACATTTTTGAGCTGCACTTCTATATATCTGATTCTGGGTTCATCATTCTTTGCAGGAAAGCAGTATCAGAAATGATGTGTATGCGCTGTTTGAAGATCCAGGCAGTTGGACCGATTTGCAAGACTCCTTCCTGTGAGGGACTTCTAATGGCAAAATACTATTGTAACATTTGCAAATTTTTTGACGATGAAAGGTATGAAATTTCTCGTTTTGAACTCCACTATGATTTCTATCCCATCATCTTATCTCGGAAAATGGTTCTCCTTTTGGGTCTAGAGGGATACCTCAAATTCCCTTTTTAATTTTTTTTAAATTATATTCATGAAATGCTGCGAGACCATAGTGAATATTCAACTGAGCTCCTAAAACTTATCTTCCCACTCTCTGCAGTAATCTCTTCAATCGTGAATGAGTCTGAAATAAGGGGCGAAGTGGGCCTGGCTGCATTTGGCTGAGGATAAAGGCCCAGAGTCTGGGCATGGTCACGGTTTTGAGACCTGATACCTGGTTAGGGTCAATAAGTCTTGATCATGCATAAAAGCCCAACAAGACTGCCCCACCTTGCTTGACTTATTTGACAACATTGGACTGCGTAATCTCTCAGAAGGCTGGGTCAGGCCTGGGCCCGGTTGCTTAGCTAGTGGGCTGGGCCAATCCTGGGGACACTGCAGGGGTACTTAGCTCATGACTGGACAAGGATGACTTCAGCTTGGCCCATAACACACCCCAAGAGATAGAGAAGTTGACAAGGACATAATTGGCTAGCATGGCAGTCTTGCCAATGCACCCTGTGAACTGGTGACAAAATGTAGTCTCTATTGTGACTAGAAATGGATTTAAATCTCTCTGAGTGTGATTCCAGTTGCATAGATTCTCAAAACCCAAATTTATTTTTTCTTGATAAAGGATTCTAGAAGGATTTCAAGGCATTTAGGAGACACTTGACAATACTACCATGGATTTTTGTTTGTAATTTTCTTTATTGCGATATTTTTCAGTATTACTAATTAGAAAAAGGAGAGGAAAAACTACCTTTGCTATCTATGGTTGTTTTATTTGACATATGGAAATCCCAATTTTTTGAAGAATAAAAGTGGCAATCAAGTGGCCAAATAAATCGAATGCCTCTAATATCATAATTTTCTAAGAAAATCAACATTTAAATGTGTTACACTTTAGCGATTATTATGAAAAAGTTCTCAGAAAACTTGAATTTATTAAGAAGGCCTTCACTATTTTGAATTTTCAAAAGTTTCCTTCAACCATACGGTTGGATGGCACATCGATCAAAAAACCTTTATTTATTTTCTTTTAAGGAATTGGCAGAGCCAAGCAATGTAGGGCCCATGTGATGTTTCTATGACATTGTTCAACGCAATGTCTAACTTGCCATAGGCTTGATATAATTAACCCAAATATGTCTTGTTGAGAGGGTTTCATTAATATGGAACAAATACATTCTAGGTTGTGGTTTGGCACATGCCCTTAATTACATTCCTTGGAAAAACGCCCTTGATTAAAAGGTAAAAACCATAGAAAACTAATCATTACATCGTAATGAGTGGTTGATGCATAAATAACTAATCTATGGTCCTTCATCTCAGAATGGCCAGATCATCGATTAGGTTGAGGGGCTAGCGATAACCTTTGATGTTTAGACGTCTCTGCAGCTAGTTAGGCATCAGGATACTTGCAAATGATGCATATCATTATCCTGAGAGGCATCGGCTTACAATATACACAAGCATTTCATTCTAGCAGTATACACAAGCATAATCATTCTAGCATTTTGAAGGGTCTCATATGCCAGAGATGATGAAGAATCTACAAATTGCATGTGACCACCTCCCATTTGGAGACAGGTATAGCGAGTTATAGATGTCTTTTTATATTCAGAGTTAAGACTGGAAAGAAACTGCATGTTTCGGGTTTCTCCCTATTGTTTACAAACAAGATCATAATCTTTCTTACTCTTGGATGGAAGAGGGTGATAGAGATCCAACTCATCCCACATACCTCGAAGGGCAGAAAAGTACTCTTTTGAAGATCGGGAATCCTGTTGAAACCTACCAATATCCGAAATCAATTTAAAAACTCTTGATAAATTCCTTGCTTTTGAATACCTCATGCAGGGTATCCCATATCTTTTTTGCAGAAGATAGAAACATAATAAAGTTACTGATAGACGGATCTATACTGTTGAGTAACCAAGCCATGACTTGGTAGTTCTCCTTGGTCCAGGTTTTATAATGTCCATTGGTAGGGTCTGGAGCATCATCTAATATGTAGGTGAGTCTATCTCTTCCTCTTAAAAATAATTTCACGGATTGAGCGCACTACAAATAATTATTACCATCCAACTTGACGGTTGTAATCAACAAGGGGTTTGAATCCAAAGACCCCACAATAGATTTGGAAGAACTTTTGTCATCCACATGATCCATAGACACTTATGGTGACTAAGAACACTCGCTGGATTATCCTGGATAGGTCTCCACACAACAGAGGTCCCAAACACTGGGCTACAAGTCCAGAAGGAAGAGAAAAATAAAAAACCAGTAGGAAACTTCACAAAGAGGCTAGCATAGACACATCACACTACCAGAAATGAAAAGTGAGCACACCAGGTATACACTAGACCATGCGATGTATGTCCAGGGTCCCCAAGGGGCCAAAAACGGTGGAGTCGCACCTCTAAAGTGGTTGGAAAACACCAAAATACCTCCCCTTGATAAGAAAAACTCCAATGGATGCCTTCGTATGGGAAAACTGACCAACGATAGAGAGAAATCCCCAAAAAATCCTTACCAATTTGGGAGAAATTGCGAAAATATGAAGATATGGGGTTTTTCCCTAGGATTTGAAAAACGGCCCAAACAAGCTTTAAATTAGCTCCAAAAATCTTGCAAAAATCACCGTAATTCCTCTAAAATTAAGATCTACCAAATCATGTTCTTCTCGATGCAAAATTGTTCGTATAGTATGTACACTTGCTAACGTCAGTCGTACGATTGCTGACGTCAGCATGTCCTTGTAGCTCCAATCAACGTGAGGTCTCTAAGCTCTGATACCAAGTAGAGAGAGAGAGAGAGAGAGAGAGAGAGAGAGAGAGAGTGTGTTAGGGCTTCCAACTCCACACACCTTTTTATTATAATATATGAGATACAATAAAGTGCTCTGCAAGAGTACCAAAACACTGTGTAAACATGCATACACAAAAGGACACATAAAATACATATAAAAGGACATCTATAACTCTTTATACGTTCTATGTTCGGATACTGTACGTTCATATGTGGCAACCTTGTAACTTGGAAGAGTAAGAAACAATCCGCCGTCGTACAATCTTTTGCCGAGGCTGAGTATCGGGCCATGGCTCATGCGACGTGAACTTATTTACCTTCGAACCCTCTTACAAGAACTTGGTTATCTTCCTTCGAATCTCATTCTCTTGCATTGCAACAACCAAGCTGCCATTCATATTGCTAGCAATCCCGTATTCCATGAGCACACGAAACACGTTGAGATTGATTGCCATTTCATTTGTGAAAAAGTTGCTATGTAGGAAATTTTTAGTCTCGTTTGCTTTGGGGACCAGTTGGCCGATGTTCTTACCAAATTTGTGAGTAGGGATGTGCTTCTTCGTATCTCTGACAAGTTGGCCATGATCAATATCTATTTTCTAACTTGAGGGGGAGCATAGAGAATTATAGATGTTCTTTTATATTTATTTTATGCGTTCTTTTGTGTGTGCATGTTCACACAGTGTTTTGGTGCTCCTGCGGTGCACTTTATTGTATCTCATGTATTATAATGAAAAGGTGTGTGGGATTGGAAGCCCTAACACTCACGTTTTCTCCCCCCCCCCCCCCCCTTCCCCCTTCCCCCTTCTCTCTCTTCCATTTCTTCCATCTTCTTGCTTAAATCTCTCTCTCTATTACAAGATCCTTAGCACTTGGCGCAGGGAATCAGGTTGAGTAGATAAATTAGTCTCTGTTTATAGGTTTATTGTCCCTGAACAATGGCTAAGAGAGTGGCCTGTTGTGCTTCACACAAATGATGGAAGAGGTCTGTACTTGAGTGCAAAGCTTGTCCCTTGGGAAGTCTCAGCGCCTGATGCTTAGGCTTTCCTTAGGAGTCTACACTTGATGTAGAGCCTTCCTAGCGGGAGTGAGAGTGTTTAGACTAGTGAGGCTCACCTCAAATGGGAGATGAACGTTGGTGTCTAAAGCCCCAAGAGTTGAAAGTCGAATCATCGAAGATTCCTGCAAATGATGTGCTAAGAGGTATTTATAGTTCTTGGGGGTCTTGATGTCCTGCAAATGATGTGCTAAAAGGTATTTATAGTCCTTGGGGGTCTTGATTTCCCTTCAAAAGTTTGTTACATGGTTATGGTTACGCATTAACCTCTCATTAAACGAGAAGAGCTATATTCTGTAAAATCTTAGGAACTGGGTAGACTATCGCCTATCATAGAAGAGCCTAAGCGCCTATACCTTGGTAGACAGGCACAGAGCTCTGTACTTGGCGTAGAGGCTTTACTGAAAGGATCTCCCCTAGAGTTGGCGCTGAGGGTGATTTTAGGAGTAGAGCATTTGGAGTGGATCCATAGTGGTACAAACTTATTGGAGCATTCCTGGATAGGTGCTGAGTCTTAGAGGCACTCTTGATCAGGTGCAGTGGTTGTCAAAGGTCTCTCACCTTCTGATTTTTTCACAGGAATATCTCAAAAGGCTTGGTGTCCTACGCAAGAAATAGGAATTAAAACGAAGAAAAACCGTTATGAGAGAAAGGCGGCTATGCACCATGCATTTTTCCATACTCGATAACAGTCCCACGCCAACACTTGGTTGTGTGCAAGGCTGCTCATGCTAACCATGGTTACATGCACGAGCTAGAAATGCAGTGTAGGACTCCCTCCTTGGGGAGATTTTCACACTATCCCATGGAAAACGTGACTCTTTTTATGTCAATAGACATCGTGGACCCCACAATGATTATGATACTATGAAAAAAATCAAGTTGAACCAATCATCAGGTTGGTCACATAATAGAAAACAACATAAACACCTAAAAAACCTCCAATTCCACATGTAGCCCACCTGATAATTGGGTTATTGTAATTTTTGGGGCATTTAATCATCACAATTTGGTTCATCTTTTAGACGGTCTAGATTTCATACCCAAACCATGTCAACCCCACAATGTTCAACCACAACACTTAAAAAATACTAAAGGTATTTTGGTCATTTTACCATCCAATCGCACGATCACAGGATCCTTTTGAAAATTCAAAATGTCAAGACCTTTTTTCATAAATTTAGGTTTCTTAAGGTTTTTTTTCTTTTTCATGAAGTTCCCTACACTTCATGCTCAACTCTGCACCAGCTTCCTACAACACCTTTCTTTTTCCCTTGATTTGGTACAGGTTTAAAAAAAAATTTGTTTGGGATATTTTTAGTCATCGTCTCCCACAATTTGACTTGGTAAACACGTGGGCATGACAATTCAACTCTCAAAAGCGGCAGCTAGCAATGCTACTTCTACATTTGATGTTCTCTAAACTAGGAGAATTGGCACATGCACCGCACATGTAACAGATAAGAGGGAAAGGATGTGGTTACATGCACAAAGATCAAGAGAAGGTTACCAACTCGACTTTTAGACCCATTCACAGTTTTATGGTTTTGTGGCCCAGTTGACATTTAGACCTGCCTCTTGTTTGGGCTGACGTCCTAACATGAGGTGGCACTACAGATGTATGGATGGATATTACACAATCATCATGGAAGGCCCCACGTAGCCTTTGTTGGATGGGCTCGTCGTGTAGACTTCTAACTAATGCAAAGAGGGGTGGTAGTGGACTACTCATGCGCTGAAAAGGAGAAAGAGGAGCGGGTGGGGGGATGAGACGGATGGAGGGAAAAGATGTGGTTACATGCACAAAGATCAAAGTGTGGTGCATGACCCATCCGCACTTTTATGGTTTTGTGGCCCACTCAACTTTTAGATGTCTCTTGTTTGGCTGATGTCCTAACATGAGGTGGCGCAATGCATGTATGTGACACAGTTATCATGGTGATGTAGGCTACACGCTAATGCAATGTAGCTACACGCTAATGCAAAGAGAGGTGGTAGTGGCTACTCACGGACTAAAAAAGAGCAAGGAGGAGCTGGTAAAATCCAAGCCATCCATTGATGCGGCTAAAATCCAAGCTGCCCATTTATAAGCATGCAGATTTCCAAAATTTCAGAAATACCATTGATCTATATTGAAAATCTCATTTAATGTCATGTGGATTCTCAAAGGCCATGACTCTCCCAAAACTAATTGCATGGGCAAAAAATCTGTGGCTCATCGCATTATATATAGTAGACACTAATACTATGAGATACTCTGGAATTTGTCTGCTCAACGCAAATTATAGAAAAGTTTTGTCTTTTTTAGAAGGATTTCATAGAAGAGTTTGTTAAAACTCACTTTGCGAAATTATGACTTTGATTCTCCTAGTTATGAACATGGTACAAACCCTGGTTATATTTGTTGGCAGAGAATATGTGAAATTGATTCTGTGATACGTTTTTAGTGGAATGATTTTAAAGTGGTTGTCTAAATGCAATTCCCTTCTTTTTCTTTGTTTCTTCAGGACAGTGTACCATTGCCCATTCTGCAACTTATGCCGCCTTGGAAATGGACTTGGCGTTGACTTCTTTCATTGCATGACATGTAATTGTTGCCTGGCGATGAAGTTAGTCGAGCACAATTGCCGGGAGAAAGGTCTGGAAACTAATTGCCCCATATGTTGTGATTTCTTGTTCACTTCAAGTGCAGCAGTTAGAGCCCTTCCATGTGGCCATTTCATGCATTCAGCTTGCTTTCAGGTCCGCCCTTCTCTTCTTTGCTTTACTTTCAAGTGGCATTATGTGTGAGTTTCTGCCTTCCTTGTTCTTTCCTTTTTCCCATTTTATTGGGAAGTGGAGTATGGTGCATAAACTGAACTCCCGTTCTCCTTTTGCATTGTGTTCAGGTGCACACTTGCAGTCACTACACTTGTCCAATATGCAGCAAATCCTTGGGAGATATGGCGGTGAGAAAGCCTTTTCCTGTTTCTCTCAAGTAAACATTACATGGTTGAGGGAGAAGACTACCATCTGCTTTTTCTTTTTCTTTTTTTCCTCCAATTATTCCTTAAACTTCCTTAAATCATGGTTATTCATCCACCATGCATGTGGCATACACGTACATCAATCCAAAGATAATGGACCCCAATGCAGATGACCACAGCCAAAAAAGTGCACTGGTTCTGACATCTTAACCATCTGTTTTCCATCAAATTTGAACCGCTGACCATCTCTTTTTTTTCTTTAACCATCCATTTGATGTCCACCAAGGAAATGCTTCAAACTTGGGTCGTCCACAGTGTCATTTTCAGGATATGCTCCATCCACAATGGGGCATGTGATGTGGATGGTCCATGCTTGGCATGGCAATGGGCTGGGCGGTCCCATCCAGCCCAGGCCCCTAAACTTGGGTTGAGGGCTTGGCTTGGCTTGAAATCTAGGCATGGTTCCTGCGTTGGGCCAGGAAAGGCCTATGGTGAATCGCTCTGCCCAACTTCTTGTCTCTAAAGCATTATTTTACTTTTGATGGATTTTTCTATGTTACCCTTCAGCAATGGGCATTCTTAATCTGGCCTATCGAGCGGAGGACTTAAAATTGATGATCTATGCTCCATCTCTTTCTGCAAACATGTCCTTGTGCATGATATTCCTACCATTCAAACAGTAGGCCCCACTATGAAGATCACTTGGCTAAAAATCTGGCCAGCTTGCTCATCAGAATGGCCCTAGCCCCAGCTCAGCCATGTAGGGCCAGGCTGAGCCAGGGCTCCGGTGACAAGGGCTAGGCTAGGGCCAATCTTGGCCCAGTCCCTTGCCACCTCTAATTCAATGCACATGTACAGTAGATGAGGTGCCTCACTCGAAGAAATTATAGAGAATGCACACATTAGCCTTCCCTTAACTTGATTTCAGTGACATTTCATCCACTTTATTCTTCTCTGCCCCATGCATTTTATCCCTAACTAGATGTCTAAATCCAGGTCTACTTTGGCATGCTCGATGCCTTGTTAGCTGCCGAAGAACTTCCGGAAGAATACAAGGATCGCTGTCAGGTACTACCGCTGGGCCACCTCTGTTTTCTTTTATCACTTCTCTCTATTGGTGTTCTTTTTCTTTTTTCTTTTTTCTTTTCCTTAAATGTGAGAGAAAATAATAAGTAACTAGTGAAGTTGCGTAATCCAGGATATACTCTGCAACGACTGCAATAAGAAGGGGACAGCCCACTTCCACTGGTTGTACCACAAATGCAGCTTCTGCGGTTCATATAATACGAGGGTCATCAAGACCGACACAACTTGCTCCACGCCAAACTAGCACATGTTGCTTCAGGTGTGTAAATATGCAAAGGCTGATCTTGTAAGTAACATGCGTGCCAATCAGTATATATTCGAAATCATTTTTACAAAATCTTACCATGATCACCACAAGTATAGGATCAACGGCTGGCGTTAGCCCATTTTATCATCGTCTCAAGCCTAGATGCCAATCGACCCCACATTGTTGTGGACATTTTATGATGTTCATTTAATAAATCACTAGGATGAAATTAATTCGTGACTGTGTTAGTCTTTTTAATTGATACTCTTATGTGAAACCAGAAATACTTGGGATGTGCTCCCTCTTCATGGGAGGATAAACAAAGATAAAGTGAGAATTGTGTCAGGTTGGGTTTGGTTGCAGGTCAGGCTGGAAATCCTCAACCCGGGGTCGGTTTGGGCTCTGGTTGAGGCCTTGGGACTGCGGCTTGGCAATGGCATGTCGCACAATTTAGTCGGTTCAATGTAAGTCGCCTCGTGTGCCTGCTTGTCAAGCATCACATGGAGCCAGAATACAAATAACTTCCCTTCTTCGCTTATGGAATGGGGCTTTTGCTAAGCCCACTCACGTGTACAAGTCAGCTATTGCACATGCTGCCAGTTATGCCAGGGTGGCACACAAGTGAAATATTATTAATAATAGTATTATCCCATAATCACATTTTATTGATGATATTAGCATTTGATTTTCAGAGTTGAATAAGATTCATTGAAAATCATCTTTTTCATTGTTCTGAATTCATCTATGGTGGCAATCATATCTGTTCAGTGTCAGATTCTTATTATAGATTTCTTGAACTGAGACGTGTCAGGGTGCCTATGATTAACTTAGGTTGGGCTCTGGTTGAGTGGGGTCATGGTCCAGTGCCCTGCCCCCTTTCAGTGTGCGTTGTGTATGTAGGTCAGCTTGTAAGAAAATTGTTGAATGATCAGATACCTTGTATGGGTGTGCATCGTGCATGCCAGTCAGCTAGTAAGAAAAATAGGGAATGATCAGGTACGTTGATGATCATACGTTTGAGCTGTGTGGGGCCCACTGCGATGTCTTAAGTGCCATCCAACCTGTCCATATATGCACCCCCAAGGCCTAGACCCAAAATCCTGCCTGATCCATAACTCATGTGGGCCAAACCAAAGAAGAGTTTGGAAATTAGGGAGGGGGACGCTCACAATAGAAGTGTGCCCTACCTGTATAAGGGGGCACCTAAACTCATTCCAAAATGGAGGCGGGTAACAAGTGAATATACAGGTTTTAGGCGTGTTGCTCCCATTTGTGTTTCACTTCAGTTTTTTGTAGGGATTTTTTGTTTTTTATTTTTTCATGTATGGATTGTTGGAAACAATGGCATAGGAAATATTTGAATAATAATAAATCAGAGGTGTGTGTATAACAACGCATTTGTTTCAACGATCGCAAAGGCCATTCGAGGAATCTGATTTCTTTCTGAAATGAGATATGCATGCTGTTGCTCTCTTTGAGATGGTTTGATCCCCTAAGAAGAATTTACCTGTACAAGAAGCTCCTAACATGCTATGCCCAATATAAATGGCCTCATTCGCGTGTACTAGCTAGAGCATATGAAGCACTTTTCAAAAAGCTATGGAAAAGAAAAACTTGTAAAAACGCTAGAGCATATGAAGCACTTTTCAAAACGCCATGGAAAAAAAAAAGTTGTTAAAACTTTATAACTCCTCTCCTTATCGGATGTTTAACTATGTTTTGCACTTAAATAAGAAAAAAAATCACTTGCTTTTTTGCACCTTCTAAAATTTTATTTACTTTTTAATACTTGAACATGTGACACATTAGCACGTATGGGGCCCAAGAGAAGATGGATGGTAGCACATGAGGGCATATTAACACGTGGGGTGCAAGAGAAGATGGATGGTGGCACATGTGGCAGTGTGGAGTATACCATCGAAAAACTGGATGGTAGCTCATTTTGGATATGTGGCACACTAGTAAATGTAAGATGGATGGTTGCACATTTGGGGCACTTGAAGATGGTTAATTTAAACCATTCATTTGATAACCATTAATTGGAAGGTTAGGATAACACTTGATCATTGATTTTAAGATCCAATCCATCCCCTACATAATAGGGGTGGCAATGGGCTAGCCCAACTTCCATAAGCCCTAGCCCTAATCGGCTAAAAGGCTATGGCTAAGTTAAAAGATTTAAATAATCAATGGTTTGAAAATAGTCTAATTAAAGTTTTTTTTTTTTTTTTTGGGTGTTTTCCATACACAACAAGTTCCATGGTTTGGTTCATTGAGACATGACCTGGATGATTGGAACGGGCCAAATGGCTGGATGGAACTTGTTAGAGCGTCCATTCTAATTGTATAATGGTGGTCCAGTTGATGATTGGAACGGGCCAAATGGTTGTTATGGACCATTCACATTAGCCTTGGCCCAACCCATTCCAGACACGGGCCTGGGCCCATCCCTTGCGACAAGTTAGGGGCCCAAGTGGGGCAACCCAGGCCAGTACATTACGATGTGACCCACAATTTGGTTGGTGTGGATAGCCAAATGTGCCACATGTGAGGATATGACCCCAACCGCACATGTTTCCCCTATGACCCCTCAAAGAAAGGGACATCTAGGAGATCCTGTCATGAGCTTTTCAGTGTAAATGGTACGGCTGGATTTCGTTGCTCAAAATCCAAGCCCAAACAGAGGTTCAGCAGGCTTACAGCTCGAACTGGGCCCACTGTGTATGTACGGTCCAAACAAAATTGTCTGGCCAACGAGCTGATGACAGCACAGAGTGTATCACTCTTCCTTCCTGAGTTGGGAGCAACTCTATTTTCATACAAAAAAAGGACATGCATAAGAGATCTGAACCGATCATGCAGCAGGTCCTATCTCAGATGAGCCATAAGCCTAATATCCCTCCTATGAGACAATTCTAGTTCACTGATTTTTTAGGATAGAAAATGACTGACTAAAAGAGCATCAGCTAAATATCCATTGACTGTCCTTATTTCTTTTTTTCTTTTTCTTAAAATTTTTCCTATCAAACACCTCACAGACAATCTGGCAATGGCCCCATCAGGACGGGGTCCACAAGGCGATCAATCAGAACTCATGCATGTATCCCATAAAAGAAAATAGATCATTGATAACTAAAGGTATGTTACACACACACACAGAGAAAAAGAGAGAGAGGCCCAAACAAGAATAACACCTATTATGCGTCTTTAAATAACCCTTGTTAGTGTGCTGTTAATTTTTTTATCCCAAACCCTGACCCTAACCCTAATCCTCGAAACCCGGCACCAACCTCAACCTCTCATCTCTATTATCCCAAAACCCTAAGCCTAACCCTAATCCTCAAAACGTGGCACCAACCTCAACCTCTCATCTCTCTTATACCAAAACCCTACCCCTACCCCTACCCTCTCCCAAAACTAGGGTAAAAAAGGTCATTGTACATGTCTACTTTGTCCTACTTAGATGTAACCGTCCGTATAGTGGGCCCCTATTTTATGAAAAACAATCATGATAAAGTGGTGACTTAAATGGTCCATTATTGATATCTAGTGGATGCCAATCAAGATTTTCAATCAACACATGGACTTTAAGAAACATTTCTCATTAATTATACACTACCAACTTGAAGACTAGCCAAATCGAACATATTTTATATCAATCTAATCCGACCATTGACATTCATTATCATTTTTTCTTTCTTTTACCATTC
Organism: Liriodendron chinense; assembly: GCA_003013855.2. NCBI lineage: Eukaryota > Viridiplantae > Streptophyta > Magnoliopsida > Magnoliales > Magnoliaceae > Liriodendron > Liriodendron chinense. Next base: position 2,512,600 of record ML058326.1, on the reverse strand, counting down.
ACATTCATCTTAAATATCGATGAATTAGACAATATATCTTTAATATCTGCCTAATTTTATCATCCATCGTCAATATCAACCTAATTGAACCCTTCGCTTTCAATAGCCACCTAATTAGGATATACAACTTCCATTTCAGCCTAATTGGATGGATTTAAATGGACATACACACACTTAGGTTGTTCATTTTCAATATTAGATGGACATTGTCACACACTTCTACACATAAAAGTAGATTTCAATGGACTTTGGCACACATAAATAGCACATCGACATACTTTAACTGACTTCAACACAAATCAATGAACTTTGACAAACTTCAGTGGACTTTACCCGACTCGGTAGACTTCAGTACATTAGATAGACTTCAGCAGACTTCGTTTCACTTTGATCCATCGAAGTTGGCCAAAGTGCAGGGAGGTCCACCAAAGTTTGTTGTGGTTCGTTGAGGTGTGATGAAGTCTACCAAATTGCATCTAAGTGCCATTTAACTGTGTCGATGTCCGTTTAAGTGTATTGAAGCACGTCTAAGTCCATCTAATTAGGCCATGAATATGAATGATTTTATTAGAGAGATGTAGATAACAAATGGTCGAATTAGGCAAATGTTGAAGGGCAAAAAGTATGATTCCATCAATGACCAAAATGAATGGTTTGATTAGGCCTATTTTTTTTTTAAAGAAACTGATCAAATTCGGCAGATATCAAAGATCAACGGTATGATTCTGTTGATGTTTAAAATAAAATCCATTTAAATATGTTTAAGTGAGCGTAAGTGCTTCTAACCAATTAAACTAATCTAAATGAATATTCACACATCAAGTGTGTTTCTGTACTCTAAAGTTTGTCTAAGTGCATTTCAAATAATCTACCATCAATATTGTGGACAACTGGTCACTCAAAGAAAGAAAAAAAAGAAAGAAGGAAAAAAAAAAAGAATGGTTCTTCACCCTTTCACAAGTATTAAAGACTGATGACTCTATCATTTTAGGTTCATCTGCACTGTCCAATGCCCTTCTCCTCATTTAATTATGATAGAATACTTCGCCGGATGGGTCCACTATGTTAAATCCGTGGTAAGCCTTGTTGTACTTGATGGGTAAAACACTAAGTTCTTTGAGCTTCCATATTTTTGTGTGAAATCCAATCCATCCATTGGGTGTTCTCCTTGGTGCTTGGCCACGTGGCCAAAAATCAGCCAAATCAACAACTTGGGTGGCCTGCACCATAGGGAACATTGAGGAGATGATCTTAACCGTCTGATGCATTAAGTTTTGTAGAATGCTTAATAAAATTATCGATGGACAATGCCATCCAACTGGAGCTATAGCCTACTTACAGCTACGGCTTTTTGCTGAACCATCTAAATCTCCTACATGTAACATGTGTTGAGGTTAGGATAAGAGTGAAAAAGAGGTGGATTGTTGCATGTGCGGAGAAAATAAAAACAATGAATTCAACTGTATTTCTTGCGAACATTTTGCATGATTTAGAAATTTATATTTTATTTTAGAAAGTTGTTATCTGTATTAACCAATGGTTGTTATTAATGTATTTATGAGAAATTGTTGTAATTAATATGCTTAAGAACATATTTTGTAATAAGAAGATAGTCTATTTTTTAATTTTAAAAAAGATATATTACTTTCTATAGATTTCCAGTAAACGAAAGAGTTGAGTGATTACTCTTCACTGGCAACTTATTTTGTTCACCAGGAATTTTTAGTTATGACAGTTCATTGCGACCCCATTGGGCTACATCACAAGCTCTGTGGGGCCCACCATGACTTAATGTGTTTTATCCACGCTTTCCATCCATTTTGCCAGCTCATTTTAAGGCATGAGCCCAAAAAGATACAGATCCAAAACTCCAGTGGACCATACCACAGTTTAGATGAAGAGAAAACACAAATATAAGCTTGATCCAAACTGTCTATGGCCCCCAAGAAGTTTTCAGTGGTGGGCGTTCAATCCCCATTGCTTTTATGGTGTGGTCCACTTAAGCTTTCAATCTACATCATTTTTAGGCTCCTACACTAAAATGAGCAAGAAAATGGATGGAAGGTCTGGATAAAACACATACATCATGGTGGGCCCCACAAAGCTTGGGCCACATCGTGCTAGTATTTATAAGATAGAAAATTATTGTTTACCAAAAGACTTAACGTCTACGAAACCCACACTGTCCATCAGATACATGGCCCCTTGGCTGGCCTTGACCATCAGAATCATGCTAATCCAATACTCAAGTGGACTATAAAAAAAAAAAATTAATACCTAAAACCTATTGATTCATGTGGTACATTTCACCTGAGCTTTGAAATGGTATGAATTCTGGTATTTCTTTCATCCTGAAGAGGCACATCAAATGAATGGATTGGATGACATAAACATCATGGTGGGCCATATATAAAATTAATAGAAGTTCCATCTCAACCACTTCCTTGTAGCTAACCTGAGTTTAGTACTATTATGATTTTTGAGTTCAATGATTATTGTGAGCCGACATGCTGGATGGATGGTGGGCCCATGAAAGTTAGAAAGTTTCACCCACATGGATCTGGCTTTCTTGCTAAAGCCTTTTACAGGAAGTTTATGCATTGGGTATCTAGGAGGGGTTCACTGTAATGTTTGTGAGAAATCTACAATGTTCATCCATTTTGTGAGCCCATTTTAGAACATGATGTCAAAAATCAGACGAATTCAAGACTCAAGTGGGCTGAAAACTTGAAGATTGAACATCCACAGTTGAAATATTCATGGGGCTACAGAAGTTTTGAACCTGGTTAATATTTTTGTTTTCAGTTCATCGAGGGAGGTTTCCACGCTAGGAATTTTACTACCCACCTTTACCTTTATTGGAGCCCACTTGAGTCTTAGATAAGGCTTATTTTTGTTCGCCTATCTTAAAATGAGCACAAAGAAGCGGATGAATGGGTGAATTTCTAACAAATATCATGGTGGGCCCACCTATGTTCTGCACCGGCTTTGGCAGGAAATCTGGATCCATCGATCTGTCGAAGTAACCCTGGTTGGTAAGTAGAGCGAGGTACGGTAGTGCGTGTGGTTCTCATCGGATGGTAACTGAGTTTCAATCGAATACATCCCATGTATTGCGATAACCTTTCAATCTTGATAGTCTTCCAATGATCCAGACCGTTAATATTACAATTTTTCATTTGTACGGTAGAAAGACAAAAAAATTAAAAGACAGCCAGCTGGATCGTTTCGTCCCTAGGATCTTTGCTTTGTTCATGAACGGTCAGAGTAGCCTTTGTTTGATCGCTGGGTTGAAATGGTTAATCTGACAGTTTTTTGGGGCATCTCCCATCTAATATGAGCCCCAACAAATAAACATTCTATGTCATTGGAAGAAGCCTAAATCTAACGGCTAGAGTTATCTTATTTTAAGAAAAACCCTAAATCTAACGGCTGGCGTTATCTTATTTTAATATGTCCGAATGCATTCGAGCAAATCTCACTGTACAAAAGTCGGTTTATGAAAAAAACTGCAACATAGCTTCTGTGGGCCTCACCATTACTTGGATGTAACATCCACTCCTTCCATCATTTGGGTCAACTCATTTTAGTGCTTGATCTGGAAACTCAGACAGATCAGAAATTCCAATGGGCCACAAGATGGGTAAGAGCTCGGGAGTAGAAAACCAAATTCAAGCCTTATCCAAAACTTTAGGTGTCCCTAGAACGTTACAATAGGTGGCGTCCCATCCTCACTTTTTCACGTGACATGAATAATAACTTTCCGCATGCCTGACTTTGGCAGAAATGCTAACATTACCTGGGAAAAACAAAATGGGCAGAGAGGATTTCGCAAACAACCATCAAGGTGGGCCCACAGCTTTTTCTTTCTCCTGAGAAGTTTTTAATGGTGTGCGTTCAATAGTCACTGTTTCCTTGTAGTGTGGTCCACTTGAGACTTGCATGGCTTCATTTTTTAGACCATGCTCTAAAATGAGCTAGCAAAACAGATGGCTAGCTTAGATATACAACGCATACATTTAGGTGAGCACCCACTGTCTGGACCTAGGGTCATGCCTAATCCCTGACTTTAGTTGTAAGTAGAGCGGTACACAAGTTGAGCTGAGCTTTGCCTAGTTTGGCTTGCTTTGGTCAGTGGGTGACTTGGGCTTGAGCTTGGCTTGGCTTGGCTTGGTCCTCTAGCCTAGGTGGTGTGCTTGGCTTTATTTGAACGAGCCTTTGAGCTGAATTCGAGCCTATCTGAGCTTCAAGCTTTTGAGCCTGAATTCAAGCTTGTTCGAGTGTCCAACGTTGGGCATTGGATAGAGCCGCAGAGATGAGATGAGTCGGGCGTTGGGCAGAGCCGCAGGAATGAGGGAGAGCCAGAGAGGGAGGAGGTGATGCGGACGGCTGGAGGAGGTCGCTGCCGCTGGTCAAGGTCGGGCCGTTCGGTGAGGTCGATTCGGCTGTATAAGAGGGGATTTTGTTTTTTAGATTTTTAAGGGTGGGTGGGCGAGTGGGCGCCGGAAGAAAAGTATTAGGGTTAGGGTAAGTGGGCATTTAAGTTATATATATATATATATATATATATATATATATATATATATATATATATATATATATATATATATATATATATATATATATACCGAGCCTTTTACGAGTCGAGCTGAACTTGATTTCAAGCCGAGCCGAGCGAGCTTTTCGAGTTAGCTCAGATCACATACAACTCTAGTTGTAAGTTGAAACGAGAGCGGATTAGGTGAGACTCAGCCTCACGCAAGACAATGCGACCCTTATCGTGAATTACTGTGCAACCCACATTGATGTATGTATCCTGTATCCACGTAGTCCATCCGTTTTTCTTGATCATTTTATAACACCATGCGAAAAATGAAGCAGATCTAATCATCCAGTGGACCATACCATAAGAAACAATCTTTATTGGCCATTAATGGAACTCAAAAGTTTTGGATCAAGCTGATATTTGTTTTTTCCCATTTAGGTTTATACAACCTTATCAACAGATTAGATGGTAAATAAACACTAAAACATTAATGTGCACCTTAAGAGGTTTTTAACGGTCGGATGGTCAACTACCACTGTTTCTTATGGTATGGTCCACCTGATAATTGGATCTGATTTATTTTCGGGATAGTGACCTATAATGATATGTATAAACGGATGAACGGTATAGATACATAATAAATACATCAAGGTGGGCTCCGCAGTAACCCCACTGGAATGGGCACATCGTCTTGCGTGAGGCCCGGGTCTCACCTAATCCGCTTTCAGTTGGATCATGCCACAACAACTTACAATACCGAAATCGCCCTTCTAAAGCCCGTGAGACAAGCACTGTACAATTAAAATCAACGGTCGGTCGTTGAGGGCTTTGTACCATTTATGATATCTTACGTACGAAGCCAGGGGATCCGGCCTTGACCCTAGTTACTTTTTCTAAATCTAAATGGGGAGTTACATGACACTCGGGCAGGTATAGCACTTGATACACTGGCACTAATATTTTATAAGGGGCATGTATTAACTCAAATTAAACAGATTAAATTGCTGAATTGTTGATTACACCTAGTTTGACCCAACTCAAAATTTCGAGTGAGAAACTCCCACGTGTCAGCATACACGTATGAAAACAATGAGCAAATATACTTGTAGCTGGAGAAGGCTACAAATATTTATTTGCTGAGGACACGCATCTTACCAAGAAGACCAGGCATTGATACGTACGATCCAGACCCTAACAGGCGAGAAGTCCCACCAAAGATACGCCATCGTTGGACTTTAGTTTAAACCGTCACTATAGAACTTTCATTCTAGAACTCTAATCCCGAGAGAGAGAGAGAGATACCTTCATATGAGAATTGTCGTTCTAAGATTCTAATTCTGAGAGATACCTTCATATAAAACCTTTTATAAGCTATGAGAACGGGATGTAAAGAGTAGGAAGTCGTCTAAAGAAAGAGACATGATCATTCATGGTATCGTAATGCCTGAAAGACTCTAGAGTATTAAAAAAAAGGACACCTTGCCATAAATGCTGCTATGTAATCAGAAGATTGCTTACAGAATCTATATAGTCCCATGCACAACTGCTGTCTCTTTAAATTTATAAAAGCAACATAGAAAAAAGAACTCAATGCCTCACACCAATATAATCACACACAATTTTTTCAGCTCTATGTGACGTATCAGAATACCAATTTCAATTAGTTTAATTTTAGTTTCTTTCACTTTTGTCCATCACCATCCTGCAACAAGCATGGAGCCTCTAGCATAATTTAGCTTAATTTTTTTGCATTTGTTTAGTGCATCATTGTAACAAGCTGACTAATTTAGTATAGACATCCATGACCCTATCATCAAATTTTCAAATTGCTGAGTTCTTATTTAATAATTTTCTGATCACATCTTACTAACCATATGCTCTGATTGTCCTACGACCATCTCATATTTCTCATAATCATCTTGTGACCATTCAAGTCCAAGTACCATCAAGACCACAACAACTTTGCCAGTACGGTAATCTGCTGCCAATATTTTTCTTTTGCTGTTTGTACTTTATCTGCTGGTAGATTACTTAAAATTGGTACCAAGCCTTTTTTATTTTTTTTAGTTCTTTTATCTTTATTAATTTTGTTGAGAAATATGAGTAAGTTATTATCATTGTAAGAAAATACATGGCCTTCAAGGTAAAAAGAATCCATTCAAAAGACTAATCCTTTGCTTTATAAAATTTTATTTGCTTTAATTTATTTATCTCAGCATAAGGCGTTCAATTTTATTCGAGTCAAATACAACTCTGGCATAGCGGTACTTAACATACTCACATACGTTTAAACAAAATTGAGCCATTCATTATGTGTGTGGCCGCCATTCATCACACATGTGGCCAAGTGTCCGAATTGAATAGCAACACAGTGCACCAAAATTAGATTGGATACATAATCCTAACCTCTTATTGATGAAATTGGATGCTTAAAAATGAAAAATGTCTAATGTTTTATTTGTTAAAATAGATAAACAGAACATTTTCCATTCTCCATTTTTAACCATCCAATATAGAAAAAATCAAATAAGCTTGATTTTTAGTTCATGACACATGTGAACTGAAAACTACGATTTGGATGGTTTAATTTGATTTAATTGTATGTGAGGTGCATAATTTTGATGTAATTTTTTTACTGCCTGCATATCATCATTGTACTCCGCCAGAGTATCAATGTTTCTCTTCCTAAATATACAACGACTTGACTCCATCAATGGACAGCCTCGGCCCATCAGCATCAAGAATGACAGCCATTGAATTTGGCAGGTGATCTTTCCAGAATTCAGTCCCACGTAAGCAAGGAAATCTGCTGTTTGAAACCTTGTCTGAGGACATGGACCGCTGCCTAACTACTGAAATGTCCAAGTACATTCCAGGGACTCCCATGAAACTTATCAAGCATCATACACGTGGCAGATGAAAGGGTTGATCGGGACCATTAATACAGTGGTGTCAGACGTGGATGGACTGCTGTTCAAAAATCATGATGATCAGATGATCCTAACCGTCTGATCATGGTTTTCAGATGGACAGTAAAAAGTGGTTAACAGTATCAACCGACTGTCTGGTGGAAAAAAAAGTAGGGAGAAATGATGGCTAAGATTGTCTGATTAGCGTAGCATTGAATTTTATGGCTTTTCACAAAACAGTCCACTAGATGGGCGGTCCTGATCAACCTTTCTAGGCTGTACGGAATCTTCATGCATCACGACCTGAATTGAAAATGTACTGATGCGACGTATCTTATACAGGTGCACCTATGGCATCCATACCGTTGAACTGATGGGCCTCTACACGTACGGTAACCACAGTATCACAAGCAGAGTGGACGATCCTAGACGTTTAATCAGTTAAGAAAACAAATACAACAACGGTCCAGAAAAAAAAAAAAAAAAAAAAGAGAAATATTGAAGAGTTAGAATATCTCAATCTAGGAAATTTTTCCATCAACCCCCATCGGCAACTCACGGAGTCACATCAACGGTCCGGATCACTTGAAAAAGGCTTGCATCAGGACGCAACCCTCATTATTGTATCACATCCACATAAGATGGTTTTCATTACTTTTGGATAGCAGGTGTGGGGCCCACTCAACCTAGGTGTGGTGGGATGGCGCAATCTTGGTTTGCACCCTTTTGTGAGTCCACAAGAAAATGGAATGCATGTATGTGGGGGCCTTTGTAGCTAGATTCCTTAAACGAGTTGTGAAAAATCTGTCAACACATGACACTTAAGTGGGGCCCACTAGAAGATGGTGGTTGTGGACTGTATGTTACAATGGTTGGAGCATATCTAAAAGAGCTTTGGACATCTCTTGGTAGATGAAAATGATTGATGGGTGGTTGGTTTTCTCCTGTCTACGGACCGTAGGTTCTACCATCCAACGCCCGGACCAATAGATTGTACAATATGCTTGGGCTTATGAATTGTAAGAGTGGGATCCACCGTTCATCGATCTAGACCATTGGTATGATGGACCTCACAGTGGATGGCTGGTGTACTAAAAATCATCGGAATTTGAAGATCCTAACCATACAATATTTTGCGTTTTGATGGTTGAATGGAGTGTCACTTCAGGGATAGCCTGAAAGGATTAGGATCTTTTTCCACCTTAGAAAGTCTTGGCCTTTGGACCAATTACACATTGATGCCCAAAATATCAAGGTGTGGATCATGAACAATGGGCCCTACTTGAGGCGGTGGAGGGTCACACATTTATTTTCTCAGTATCGTCCACCCTCCATGATCTCCCTCTCCTGCCCACATAAAGCCTAGTTTCTTAGGCTTTAAGCAAGTCCTGTATTGGTGTAAAAGCTCCTGAAATTTCAGTGCCGGCTTCTCGGTGGTCAAACTCATTTCCGATATCTCCAACTCACAAAATATGTTGAATTTTTATCTCCTATATAGATTACGTGCTATCCAACACAACTTTTAATGCCTATTTGATTGGTGGTAAATGAACGTATAAATCGTATTAAAAGAATAATGATAAATTTTACCACACTTTTGATAGATATGGAATTCCACCTCTATGCAAATTTCAACCTCTTTTTAAAGTAACATTTTATGACCCTAACATGATGTATGTGTTCTATCCATAGTGTTCATTTATCATTTCAGATCATTTTAGGACACGAGTCCAAAAACGAGACAAATCCAAAGATCAAGTGGACCACACCACAAATAACAGTAGATTTAATGGTATATGTAATTATTCCCTTATTGTGAGTCACATAAGCTTTTAATATGCCTCACTTTTTAACTTATGACCAAAAATTATTTAAAAAACTGGAAGGACAATGTGGATATAACACATAGCCCACATAATTTTGATGCATAGTACGGTACTCAATATAAAAGGTTTTGAGACTGTGCATTTCCAAGGAAATATAAAAATAATCATTATTTATTAAGATCCACACCACTAGCTTGTGATCCTTATCTATAGCATATCGCTGTCTGCTCGCAAGTAGATTAGGGTCCACAGCAAAGGATCGAAAGGTGTAGAGATAAAATATTCTCGATTTGTGGATATGTGTGGCGTTTGAAGCTTGGTTGAAGTACATGCACAGTGACACGTGTTCTTCAACACTTGGTACTCTACTGAAAGATGCCCAAACCGTACGTCTTCACAGTTTCGAGGGGCCCATCATCGTAGGGTTCAGATTCTGCTGTCAACTTCATGTCTTCATGTTAGTTGTTGTAGCATTAATCACATGAGACCATCATTGTACGAACTGTGACAGAAATCGCACTCCCTTTTTGTTTTTAACAAAATGCCTCCAGTGAAGCATTGAACTAACCCTGTGTTGGAAAATCCAAACCGTTCATCGAACTTCCCATCATATAAAATATGAACTAGGATGAAATTTCAAGCGGTTGGACATCTGGGTTGGCCACATTCTTAAGTTCATCCCAACCGTTTGTAACCCGTGATTGGGAGAAAATCCATTAAAATGCATTTTTAGTGGCCACCCAAATGGCCTTAAATTATTGGGTTTTTTCCTTGCTTTTTCACACATCGAAAGTGCGTTTGGATGCACTATTAATTCGAATTTTAATCTAATAAGGTAGGAAAAGCCAAATTGTACGTTTGTCACTTAGCATTTATACAGGTAACCTGAGCATAAATTTAGAATTACGTTACTTTCAAGTTGGATTCGAAATAAATGCAACTACAATTTAAGAACTGCCCCATTGTCCATCATTAGGTGGGAAATAGGCCAATCCACCATTAGGTGGGCCACATAATAGATATTACAATGGACAACCACCTAGAAAAAGCTCTTAATTCATGTGGTGTCCCACACGATCCTCAGATCCGCTGGATTTCGAGGCGTCCACTTTCACAATGGTGCGATCCCTGCTGGGTGGGTTGGATGTCATGTACACATCCTGGTGGGCTCCACACGTAAGATTGTGTTGCAGAGGAACCGGCCTTTACCAACGCAACGAAACATAGTTAAGTTTCCTTGCTTCCTCTTAGTTTACCTTACCATTTACAATTTAAATTGTTTGTGCATCCAAACACGTACGTCCTAAAATTAAGTGGTGAGAATTTTGGGCTGGCTACTGCCCAACTTAATTCTTTTCTCATTTTCTCTAGTTTCTGCTTCTTCTTCTTTTCTTTTCTTTTTTCTTTTTTTTCTTCATTTCTTTTTTTAAATGTTCCTAATTAACATCTATGAATTATGATAATCAGGGCTAGCAATGTTTGGGCCGATACACATTGGGCTCACAAGCCAAGCCTGCCATGAGCCAGGCTAGGGTTTATTGTAAGTAGGTTGGCTTTATGGGTTCAAAGAATAAATAAGCAATTGGCCTAGGCTTTAATTTTACACCATCTTCTATTTGTGCCCTAACCCGAGCCCAAATCTAGGCAAGCTTACATTTCCCATATTGGGCCTGGCTTGGGTTTAACATTCGGGCCAATAGGCTAGGGCCAGGCCTAGATTTTAGGCTCGAAAGTTAAAATGGGCCAGGTTAGCTCGACCTAGGTGTCGATTGAGCCCAACTCTTTTATCTCTACCATATATAATGATGGAACCCAACTCTTTTCTCTACTATATATAATAGGAGGAGCTCATGAACATTGTTGCTCTTGCAATTAGTGGGCCTGTGATTACTAAGTAACATTCATTCTGTACATATGTTGTGTTAAAAACCTAACCAGTATGCCGAAAGGTCAAGTGGGGCCCATGATTACTAGTAACATCCCTTTGTACATATGTTGTGTTAAAAACCTAATCAATACGCCAAAATCTCAAAGGCTGATGGAACACATCAAGCTATGCTCTTTAAACCATTGTGATTACAACATTCCACAATGCGCTGCAGCCAACATCCTTTTCAGGCTGTTGCAACTTTCACTCTAGTCTAAGTTACTCTTATAGGTAGCCCTTTCCGTGACGTGAACACAAGACATAGTTCAGCCTGATATCAATTGTTAAGAACTTAACCAATAAGTTAAAAGCCTTAGGATTGATGGAACACATTAAGCTAGGCTCTTTAAACTATTAGAATCGTAACAAATTGCACCACTTCACGTTAGAATTAGATATATATCTCAAGTACACTACATAACCTATTGTGGATGGGTCACCCACCCTTGGCTACCTTCTCTCTCTCTCTCTCTTTTTTTTTTTCTTTTTTTTTTTTATGTATATAGTTGCATCCATTCCTTCCTTTTTTTTTCTTTTCTTTTTCCTCACATCTTAAATTCTCCCTTTTGTCTCTCCAAGTGACCACTTCCCCTAATAACTATGATTATAATGCTTTTGGTTAGTGATTGATGCTCTAATTCAAGTTTTGAATCTAATGTTTTATTTGGATTATATAATTTCAATCTATGGTTAAGAAATTGATAGGCAGTTACTAGGATTGAACAAGGTTTCTGAGGATAATTACATTGGATATTTCACCATGCCTTTGAAAGCATGGATATCCAGCATCCTCTCTGGTGATATTGCACGTGCCCCATTTATATGATGATCCAAGCCATCCATCTCATGGGAACCATCATAGATTAGCTGCTAAACAAAAACGCCCTCAAATCATCTTAACCATTCCACAACAATTAATATCTATCAATGAGAATTTCAGATGGCCAAAATTAAAAGAGGTTTTGACAAATAGCATTCTGAGTTTTGCTATATACCAAATATCCTCTCTTTTTCATACTTTTACATAATTTCTTTTATTTTTCACATATAGTAATAAATAATTTACCGGTAAGTTCGAACAAATTTATAACAGAGCCTTTATAGTCAACTAATAATCATTGAAAAATAATTTTACCTTTCAATACAGAATAGGAAGATAACATTTTTTCCTCTTCAACTATAGGTGCCATTAAATATCGCACCAAAATTCAAACTGCTTTGATCCAAGTTGGTACCGGCATGTAAGATCCAAACCCCATATAGCATGACCCTATTAATGCTAAATGATCGAAATTATCATATGATACTCGAATTGCTTGAATCGTCCAAACTTACACATGAAAAGCCCCCAAATGTACAAATTTGGGCTATTTCCATTTTACCTAGGGTTTGGGGGAGATTGAAGAGTTAAAAAGCGTTAGGTGAAACATCATTTCACTTGAACTAATTGTAAGAGTCATTTATAAATGATGGTTTATCAAACTTACTTTAGGTAATTTTTCTTTCTAAAAAGTAACGGTTGAGTGTTTTTCAAGTAAAAACGCTCGAGGCAGTGGGCCATCAATAAATTGTCAAAAGAGATGTATCTCGTGTGTGTGTGTGTGTGTGTGTATATATATCTATATAACCCAAGTAAAATAGTGATCTCAAGGTACAGTATCAACGGCTAAGATCATCACCTTTCCTCTATGTAGTTTTTGGGTTATGCTCCAACCAAAGTTGAGTTTGTGATTTGGACAGGTCAAGTCATGTGTACAGATGAAGAGTCACCACCATTTCCATCATAGGAGTCTAAGCCCTTCATTCATTCATTGAATGGAGCTTTTGGGAGTCTTATTCCTTCCCTAAAACAGCATTAAAGGGTGTAATGGTCCCCCATCAATCAGGTCTGATGAATTCGGTTGAAGTGGCCATCCTTCATAATCATTATTCACATGTGGGGCCCACCAAAGCATTATTTGAGTGTTTGACACACTGTCTAAGGTGATCAAAGGACTGAAATGACCTCCCCCCCCCCCCCCCCCCCAATCAGTTGTGGGATGATGATTGTTAATGTCAAAAGCTGTAAGAAAGAAACTTCTTTCCCAAGCGTATAAGCTTTCTTGTGGAATAATATGATAAGTACATGTGTTTGGACGTACCATAATTACCGTCCATTTGAGCTGTGTAGGGCCTACCGTAATGCATGAGTACCATCCAATCCATCCATTAGATGCATCCTCCAATGTTGGGTATCGAATCAAAAATCTATTCTGATTCATAACTCAGGTGGGCCATACCAAAGGGAGCTATGGGGGACATTGGGAGGCAGACGTCCATTCTAGAAAGTACTTCAGATGGAATGTGGGTTCCATTGTATTATGTATATATATATAATCCAACACGTTCATCAGGTGAGAACCACCATGATGAAGGGACATACAAAAATTCAAGCCATTCTAAACTTTAAATAAGCCATAACAAGTGAATATATAGGTTTTAGGCATGATTGTACATTTCACCCTGTGGTGTCCCACCTGTGTTTTTTTTTATAGAGAAGGTTCTTTGGATGTGTCTTGAACAGGATAAGGCACACCGGATTCATGGTTTGGATTCTAACATTAAACATCATGGGTGGGGTCCACAGAGCTCAGCCTCATGTAATTATCGTACATTTGGATGCAATTCCATCATTCCTCAGTTTTCAATTGTATTATTGTGATAAGAATATCGCTTTACATGTCCAAACGTGACCACTTTTTTCAATAGGAAAGAATCCATACCTTTTCCTTTAATCTTGAAATTCATTGAAGATTAGCCGTTTAAATTCTTACTAGTGGTCATTAAAGCCCAAATCCGTATCTAAATGACCGTCTCATTCGTCATCTTCCACCTAACTGCATGATTTTGGGGCCTCCATCTGCCATTTTGACCTGCATTTTTTAAATGTTGGTTTCACCTCCGTCGCGACTGAGAGTCTAGCGTCTGTCGCATCCCACTGGAGCCCATATGTTGAGTGGTTTCAATGATCAGAACCGTCCATGTCTTTGAATCTGTGCTAACACTGAAGGAATATTGATAGTGACCACTACTTGAATTTCATTACCTTTAGATTAATTTACAACAATGAAAAGACAATTTTCAATGGCTCCAATTCAACTCTAAAAATCAAAGGTTAGGATCAAAGGTAGAGTTTGAATATAGACCTATAGCTTATCTAGAATAGTATCTAGAAAATGAACGGTTCAAATCATTCGACCATATCAGCATGTGGGACCCAGTAGGCAGCGACACAAGCAGAATTCTGAGCCGCGAAGGAGGCAAAATGGAACTCTTTTTTATGGGTAGCCCAGAAAATACGCTTGAGGTGCATGATTACGTGACATTGTTTTCTGCTTACACGTAAGCACTATTTTACACGAGGTATTAGATAATGCTCGGCCGAGAGAGACTACACTACATTATCCTCACTTTCGATTTGTACAAGTGGGGCCCACTTTTACAGTGATCAAAATGTTGGTACGATGGGACTCGCCATGGATGGCCTATATACACACACAAAAATAATGTAGAATAATAAAAAAAAATTATCTGTGGATTATTCGTACTTCCATTGATTGAACTGGACCATACACGGTGGGACCCTTAATATCAACGGTTTGGATTTTTAAACAATGGCCCACTTGTAAGGTTCTGTACAATCTCTCAGGCTGGGGGGCTTACAGTGATGTATGTGTCTTAAATCCACACCGTGCAACTATTTTGAAAGATCATTTTAGGGTATGATCCTAACAATGAAACTGACTCAAATCTTAGGTGGACCACACCACAGAAACAGTCGTGATTGAATCTCTACCATTGAAAACTTCTTGAATTCCACCGGAATGTTTATTTGCCATCGAGCCTGTTGATAAGGTCACAAACACCTAGATTAAGAGACCACATAAATATCATCTTGATCCAAAGATTTTATGGCCCACGGGGAGTTTTTAATGGTCGTTCACCACTGTTTCCTGTACTATGGCCCATTTGGGATTTGGAACTGCTTCATTTTTTGGATCATGCCCTAAAATGAACTTTCAATTCGGATGGACGGTGTGGATGTAGTCACATACATCACAGTCGGGTCTCACCTAATTTGATTAGATTTTGAGTTTAGTACACTGGAAGAGTATGCATATCCGATGCACATGCACATAGCTGCAGCCGATAGGCTCTAGCTATATCTCAATCCAAACCGTTTATATCATTCGGCCCACCGTGAATGAGTCAAAATATTCAAGAAAGTTGCACTCCACGGATGATCTAACTTTCCAATTGGTGACCATAAAATGAACGTTGGAAATGAAAAGATTCAACAGTCTATATTCAGCTAACAAAATCTCAGTGATTAATCAGTAGATATGATCATCCAGTTGATGTGATTTTGTAGGCCACGTGTACATTGTCCTTGTGCATGTGTATGGAAAATCACAAACTGCCATGAGTATTAATGTTTTTTTTTTTCTCTTAAATGGACCATGGATGCATATGTATTTACAAATAACATGTGAGTGGAAACCCTATCCCACCCTACATTTGAATGACGCTCTTCTCCTTTACTTATGTTTTGTTTTTCTCCTTTAGTACAAAGCACTTGTTCTTTCTCTTTCTAGTATGAGGTTTTCTACAATACTTTTTTCTTCTCGTGGGTTCTTTGTTGATTGAAGGATTCCAAAGCCAAAGCCATATTCCATTACATCAAGACCATTGTCTTCCTTTTCTTTCTAGTCTAGATTATAGTGATAGTTCACTATCATTTTGGGTATACATATAAGGATTAAAAATCAATTTTGGTGTACCATATCATCAAGCATCGTGACTGAGTCACATCCCCTAAATTAGATTACATCGGGCTATGATGAAACCAGTTTATGCTAGATTTTACAAATCGCCCCATGACATGCATGTATGGCCGAAATTGACACCTCCCCTATGGATGGAGGGTAGTCTGAAATCACAGTAATGGGACAGTATTGATCATCATCCATAACAACCATTTTCATCTACACATTCAACATCATCTACTAACAAACACAATTGGGGAGGATTGTGACAGACTTAGCCATCTCACCTTGCTACGCTTTTTGTTCCATGAATCGGTAGTGTAAGTCTCCTGGTGTTAATGGTAATTGTCCATCCATAATTGTTATAATCATCATAATCTAAGCCTCATCTTAATTAATTAGGGTTTGCATGGTCTATCCACAATGAGTCTAATAATTTGAACGGTCCGGATTATCATACATGGTTAGATGAGTCACCACCATTTCAAAGAATTGAGTGTGATCTATGACCTAATCTATAGGTTTCTTGTTTTACTTGTCAAGGTCTAGGGAGGGGACATACCAAGCTTCTTGGATGTAACATGATGAAGAGATTCGATACGGAAAAGACATGCTACTTGCAAAAGATTATTTCATTACTATAATATTTTTAGTGCTTGTCACAAGCTTGTTTGGGTCATATTTTAAGTCCAAAATCAGGGGGCACAATAAAGCAAATGAATACTCTACAACACCTGTTGTAGGCATCGTTTACAACACCTGATCATTTTGGGGTCACCATGTTGTGATTACAAAAATCCGCTCCGTCCATCAGGTGCAGTCCCTCATGTTCACCATACATTTCAAAAATCAGCTCCATCAAACACTTGAGTCAGACTCACCACTAGGCCATGTAAGTTCACACAGTGTAGTCAGTCCGACTGAGTTTTCGGCGGTTAGGCTGGTTTTGGAGTATCCCTTTATCCTGATGAGATGCACTTGATTGATGGACTATAAATACTGCGGAGGGCCATGCGCACAAACCTACGGTTGGCATTTCCACCCTATTGTTCACTCTGTTATGGCCCACCTGAGTTTTGGGTAGTGCTGATTTTTTGGCCCACAGCGTAATATTGAGAGACACACCTGATGAACGGAGTAGATGCTGCACAAACAGCACGCTAGCCCCCAAGGGCTCGGGTGTTGCACCGGGTGCATACAACCGGTGTTGCATGAGGTAATGGGCCCCACTGTTATGCTTGTTCAACTTCATCCGATGGCAGTATTGTAAGACCCAAGAAAGCAATCACCTACCATACATTTTATAATTATTTCAATTTTCAAGCTATAACTGGCCCACTTAGACATTCTACGATACATGCACACAAAAAAACATTGTATTTTATTGTGACACATGTACGTATAGGAATGATTCCGTACAACCAACTGCTTGTGAGTGAAGCTCATGTGTGTGGTGCCATGTTTACTCAAAATCCGAGTGGAAAATTATGGTACATCCTCATTAGGTGGGACACATGTTTATGATGAATCTGAGGCTATTGGGAGGTCTGATTTAAACCGTACATTATTTTTCGTATGGTGTGGCTTACTTGATTAGTGAAGCGGCCTGATTTTAACATGACGTGATCTTCAGGATGTGACCCACCTTATGCATGGTTCAGATGTCCCACACACATAATGTACAGGCACTTACGTTGGATGTGTGGGATTCAGTGCCTCCCGAGGCACAAAATGTCATTTGTACACCTGGAGCATTTATGGACAAGATCCGAACCGTTCATTTGGTATTTCCTACAGTGAACGATCCAGAACTTTTAATTGGTGGCTCGAAGGCAAAATAATCACCAACGGCTCTCAGTCTGTCAGTGAGAAAAGGCCCATTTATTGGATGGTTAAGATAGTCAATTTTTTATATGGGCTAATCAATAAGGGAATCCAAAGGATGAAAGGATCAGATCATCATTCACATCTGCCACGTGTACGATACACAATCTAGAAGCACAAAAATAATGCGCCTGCAGAGTCAAGAGAGCAGCTCCCATGTAATATGTACAAAGCAGTACAATGACTTAGTTTTCATATGATACTAACAGTACCAACACAACCCAATTAGGTGAAACGCCCACCAACCTAGCAATGTGGTGGGCCCCACATACAACAACAAACCGTCTGATCAAGATCGAATTGCTGATGAGCTGTTAAGCTCTATTAGACCCATAATTCAGTATCAATGATTGCATTGGATTTTCTACTATATAATAACACATTATAATATTAATATAATATAATTTACAATTAATTAATATTAAGGTAGATTACACATCGAGCTCTAGATCTTGCCGGCGCCATTAATCTATCGGTCGCATTATAAATCAGCAATTGGCAATCAGATTAATACAAACTAATCGCCGCGAGCTAAAACAAGAAACGTGATTAGCTGCACGATAGCCGTTTGATTCTGACATCGAACCGTCCAATAGCTGGGCCCCTCCTTCAAGATCTTCAGGTGTAGAAATTAAATCAAGCCTGGTCACTCATCCAGTGGGCCATGCATACAAAATCAGGACAATCCACTTATCTGGTGGACTACATTTGACAGATTAGCCTTATGTTCAAGGTGGGCATCAGCATCTCCATCTACTATCCTAGATTTTTTGTTTTTCTTTTTTGAAAGATAACCCTACTGAGGATTGAACCCTAAATCACGCTATCTCCGCCAGCTCATCTAATAAGCTGGAGATGACATGGCATGATTAAACCCATGTGAGGCTTATTGTGTTTTCTATGTTGCATTCAACTCGCGCATTAGATGTGTCCCACCATGATGATAGGATGCATTAAAAATTCGGCTGTCCAATAATTAGGTAAGCCGCACTATAAAAACAATTAACGCTCACCCAAAAACCTCCGGTTTCAATTGTGGCCAACATGATGGTTAGTTTGGCCTGATTTTTGTGGTATCCAACTTTCACAGTGGGACGACCCGTCTTAACAGGTTGGCCCGCAATACACACATCATGGTGGGCCCATGCACAACACTTGTACTGTAAGTTTGCGAACAAGCTTCACATAAAAATTAGGAAAATGACACCACAAGGTCACCAACTAAAGACCCATGTGATACATCCGACAATCCAGCCTGGTATTATTCTGGACTATCCAGTTAGTCCATTTGGGAACACCCATAGATGAAAACTGTGGGACCCACCCATACAATACATGGGTGGGTCCCACCATGTTAACATTGGGACCATGACATATGGTATGAGGGATCGCATGCTAATGTGGACACATCTTTTTTCTAAGGTGCCAATGTGACAGACCATAGGAATGCAAGTCCACATCAAAAAGGAAAGAAAAGGAGTAGCTATTTGACACTGTCAGAGTACATCGCTTGATGCGCAGGCAACAGCCTCAAATCTGATTGGTTGAATGATCTTAATATTAATTTATGGACAATTGTTTGTTGAAACAGGACTACCATTGGATTTTTTTTCTAAACCGTCCAATTAATGTTCACCAATCTGACACAGTCAGAAAATCGAATAAGCCTAACTTTTGGTACACGATAGATCTAAAGGTGGGACCATAATGTAGACAATTGAGTTTAATTACTTCAGTGCCACGCCTGTGGTTTCTAGGTAATTTATAAGTGCCTGTGTATCATACATCATACTCTGTCAGAGTATCAAAGTCTTCCTAAACAAGAAAGGGCAAAAGGGCTTTTTTACCGCAAAATTCCTCTTGGGATTTGGATGTTAACAAAGCTTTTTCTCTTTCCAAAAAGAGAAACTACATTAAAACCACCCCTCTAATTTTTCTTTACAATAAAGTGGACAGTCGAGAATTGTGGGGCCCACATTCTATGTATCCTACATCCAACCCATGTAACAGATGCACACCAACATTATTATTAGATGAACCAAAAATATGGTCGATCCAATCATAAAGTGGACCAATCCATAAACTACAATACACACCATTCAAAATATCCAAATTCAAGTGTAGCTCATCTGCTTATCTGATCAGTGTGATGTTTTGCGCATGTTATTATCATGGTCGATTGCATACATTGGACGGGTTGGATGTTCTATCACTTACCACATGGGCCCACAACTCCCAACTTCCAATATTTTTAAAGGAAAAAATGAGGGCATTTTTGTAATTTCATCAGTCAACTCCCGGCATTATTTTGTAAAATATAGATTCTTCGGGAATTTTGTGGTAAAAAGAAATAAATAAATAAAAGAAAGAAGAAGTGGATGGCGGTCTATCAGGTAAGTGAAATTGCTTCCTTAAAAATAATAAAAAATAAAAAATTTACAGGACTCAGATAGCAGCAACCTCTAGTCTGAGCCGAGTGCGTAGATTAACCAACTACGCCGCACCTAACCTCGTACCAAGCCAAGCGCTTGGAACCGAATCCAAGCCGATCCCAACCGTCGATCAGATCTAGATAAGTGGAGCATAAATCGTTCTCACGGTGCAGATGGAGCGAGGCTCAGATGCAAATCCAAGCCCATCGGATCATCAGGATCCGGTCCACCATCGCCGCCGTTGCCCCGGAATCTACTCATCGGCGGGACAGCAGCGTGTGGCCGGATGATGGAATTCGAGGCCACCTGATCATGGACAAAGGTAAAAGTTGAAGTGGGCCCGTGCCATCCATGGGACACTTGGAAAGGTGGGCCCGCCCGGGAGACGTAGACCCAAGAAGGCGATTGGGGTGGTGGGGCCGGGACGACGACCGGACCAGCCGGTGAAAGAAGGTGGGGTGGGGGTGCGAATGCGGATATGAGGGGATTGCGAGCGTAGGCCGCGGAGTGTCGACCGGCTTGCAGCTGCGCGCGCTTGAGCTGTTGGCGCTCCTTCTTGTGCGCGTTCTGGTGTCCGCCGAGCGCTTGGGAATTCGCGAATTCCCTGCAGCAGTACTGGCACTCGTACTTCCGGCTGTCGGCGGTGGCTGGTAGGTTGCCGGATTCTGACAACCCAGTTGGCTTTTTGCCGGAATCTGCCTCGTCGTCTTCTGAGACGTGGAAGCCGAAGAGCTTTAGACGTGTGGTGTTGGTGGGCTTTGGCGCGCACTGAATTTCGGCCATTGAGAGAGACTGAGAGAGAGAGCGAGAGAGCGAGCAAGAGAGAGAGAGAGAAAGAGAGAGGTCAGAATAAGAGCTTGAAAAGGGTGTAAGCGAACTTTTGCATGTCTGCTCTTTTATAAGAGAACGAAAGACAGAGAGAGAGAGAGAGAGAGAGAGAGAGAGAGAGAGAGAGAGAGAGAGAGAGAGAGAGAGAGAGAGAGAGAGAGAGATCAGAAGAGCTTGAAACGGGTGTAAGTGAACGTTTGCATGTGTGCTGTTTTTATAGGAGAATAAGGGTCAGAGAGAGAGAGAGAGAGAGAGAGAGAGAGCTGAGGTAGTTGGTCGAAGACATGCCGAGGGCGAGAAAATGCTTTTGAGAGCAGAACCCAGAAGCACTTGGATTGAGTTTGTCTTGGCATTTTTCTATGAAAGGGATTATATAATCCTCAGACCCGAGGACATGCATGGTATCCTCCGGTATTGAGTTTATCTAGTGGGGCGGTTGTTTGGTGATCCACACCGTTAAATCATGGCCCAACCGTGAAAAGACCACGGATTCCACGATCCCAGTCATCCATTTTGGCCGTTCTTGATCAGTTCTCTCCATTAATTTGAAGGGTTAGGATTGTCTCGTGAAGAAAAATTTTTGGGGCGTAGTCCATCCACAGTATCTGCTAACAGATCAACGGTCTACATCATCAATCGATGGCCCCCACTTGTTGGTTCATTGATTTACGTGGTACAGAAAATTACAAAAGTGCCCCTGATTACTTTGTTTGGTAATTACGATTGAATTGAATATGGTTAAGGAAAGGATCCGGTGTTAGGTTATCTTGTTTTTATTCCTTGAGCAATAGCCACTTATTTAGTAGACCTGGCGTGCGTATATGGGATCCAGACCATCCATTTTAGTGGACC
This sequence comes from Liriodendron chinense, assembly GCA_003013855.2. NCBI lineage: Eukaryota > Viridiplantae > Streptophyta > Magnoliopsida > Magnoliales > Magnoliaceae > Liriodendron > Liriodendron chinense. The sequence goes on along the minus strand of ML058326.1, from coordinate 2,490,591 downwards.
TTATCATGGATGAGTTGTGGTGAAAAGCCACAGTGGTGTCATGATTCTAATCACTCAAATTAGTAGACATTTTCCTATCAAATATCAATTCCAAACAACCTGCTTTTTCTCTCCCCCACTGGACCGTAATGATCGGCTGATCGCATCGCCGGAGATTACGCATCAAAAGCCATTGGATGAAGAGTCTAGATCTTGTTTAGGTGGGCCATGTTAATTTAAGATAGAGAGGATGGTAATTGATCTTTTCTCAGAAGTTAATGATAATGATAGTTGGTGAATGTCTTAGGGTTTTTCTCTTTACAATGATGGGTGAGTTTATGTAACCATGTGAGTGTTGCCTTTCAAGCTTTAACTAAGTGGATGATTGGGTTTTGGACACTCTTTTCTAAGAAACTACTTGGATGCCACAACATATGAGGCTTCACACCTTAGGGTTTGGAAAGACCCACTTTGAAGTTTCCTTGTGCCATGGTGATGTGGACCACCACAACTTCATTGGACTCTTCAAAAGAGATCAGGTTTCAAGTGGGGCCCACTTTCCATTGCGGCCCTACAAAAGTCCGTGATTAATAAAGTTCAATCTACATGGGGCTTTTAGTATCACATCTTGTCATTCTTAACTGGTTAAATTCAAAAAGTGCGGGCAGGCTTGTTTTTCTGAATTTTATTTCTTAATATTTATTTAAATAAATCTCAGGGTACATGAATCAAGGTTAAATAAATAAATAATGAGAGAGAAGTAAGTGATTTGTAATCATTAAAACTATTTATTATAAAATTTCAATCAATAAAATATTTTATTATTAAAACAAACAATAAAAATATGTCATCATTAATTGAACGTATATAACATCACCTAACAAATAAAGTAAATTGTAATTATTACTCTCTTTTTTATTTATTAATATAATTGAAAAAGCAAATATGCCCTAAAATGTCATATTTAAGGAAATCTATGGATGGAAAAATCCATGATAATGCTTAATTTCTATTGAAAAGTGTAAAGTTCACTGGTCAAAAAGTGAGAATTATCCCTCAAACAACTATTGAAACAAGAATTACTAGATTTTTAGGAAAACAATAGAAAGGAAACCATTTTTCACAGCTTTATTGCTGCAAACGACAAAAGACAACACAAAAAATGTTTTCCATTTCAGAATAGAAAACAAGATTCCATCAATCCAAACAGAAACTCTACATGAGAGGGAGAGGGAGAAAGAGAGACGATGATCTATTTTAGTTGGAAGTCACTACTTGCATAGGGTGGTGCCCATGTCACGGTAATGCAAACCATTGGTGTACCGGACCAAAGAGTGAGCACAGCCTAAACATATTTAAGGTTAGGAAGTACATGATAAAGAATTTTAAAAAGTTAGCTACTTAAATACGTTTAAGTTATACTGAGAAGTAAATAGGTAAATGGTAAAAAAGTAATAATTAACTCTAAAAATATATTAAAATGAGGAATATTAAATTCTTTTGAAGAAAAGAAATCTATCCTTGTTTTAGGAAATCAATGGAAAGGAAAACATTTTCCACAACTTAATTACTGCAAGTGACAGAAAACAACACACTATAGAAAATTGATGTGTGTGTGTGTGAGTGAGAGAGAGAGAGAGAGAGAGAGGGCGTTGAACCGTTCTAGCATGGAAGTTCCTTCTTAGGTAGGGTGGTGACAAGGCACGGATTAGGTGTTACCGGTAACAAGTTAGTGGGTGTTACCATTACTGTAGGGCCCACTTTGATGATATGTTGTGTATCCACTCTGTTCATCGTTTTTCCAGCCCATTTTAGGACTTGATCCCAAATATTAAGCACTTCTAAATCCCAGGTGGACCACACCACAACATAATATTTATTTGTCATCCAACCCATTGATAAGGTCAACCAAAATTGGATGAATGAGAAATACAAAAATTAGCTTGATCTGAGACTTTTGTGGCTTAGAAAAAGCTTTTAATAGTCTTGGACCACCTTTTCTACTGGTGTGGTCAACCCGAGATTTGGATCTTCTTAAGTTTTGGGATGACAATCTTAAATGATCTGAAAAAATGGATGGGCAGTGTGGATATGAAACAAATTCATCAAAGTAGGTCCCACACGGTAAGGTTAACACCCACTAAGCTGTTATCCGGATAACAGCTAATCCCTTCCCGGTGGTGCCATACAGTGAGCATGAACCAAACAGAAAATTACAGCAACCCAATACCATCACCTCTTTCAATTGAACGTCGACCGTTATTGTTTTCTCCTCTTACTTTTACTGCCCATAAATAAAACTGTGAAGATTACCCAAAGAGATTTTGAAGCATATAGTCCATTCACATCCACATGATAACATACCAACAGTCTGTATCCCCCAACAATGGCCCCACTTGTTATGATTGAGAAAAATCATGTTTATTGGGCAAAGATTCTGGGCCACATATCATCTTATCACCTACAGTCGTCCAAATCGAAAAACAGGAACTGAAGATAGGTAGGGGCATTTTCGTAATTCAATTGCATTTGATTTTAATGCAAGCGATCCCAATGAGATCTACGAAGTCCGTGTTTCAGGTGCGTATGTCTGCGGCTGCCCAACATGCCCACAGCTTCTCCATTCATCTTTCCTTTGGTTTTTTTTTTCTTCTTCTAAATATTGGGAAATGATATTAACGCCCACTCAATTGATCTTTTATACCCATTTCTCATGTTGGGAACTAAAATAGTGTACTTTTATGACATTTTCGTTTGCTAAAATGGAAAATGGGTGCACCAAATCAAAACAAATGGGTGTAATAGCGGCTCCCATTGAACCTTCTGTGTCTTTTCTAAGCCGACAGCAGGCAACTCAAAAGTCAATGTATTCATGTGCCTAAATTCAAATTTCAACAAATTAACTAATGTGATCTTCGTTTCATTTCAAAATTTCCTTGTGATGACCGCATCACCCTTAGTTCATTTCTTTTTTCTTTTTTCTTTTTTCTTTTTATTTTACAAAAATATCTTGAATGTTACACCAATGAGGAAACTGATGTGGTCAGCATTGGATTTTTGGACTGAATGGCAGCAGAATTTAATTTTAAAAAATTCAAATTCTATTAGTTCTCATATTTTCATCAATGACCATGATATGTTTCAGAAAAACATTAAATACTACTTTCTAGAAGCGTATTTATGCACGGAAAAATTCATCCAATTTTTTACCATTGTCAATTTTTCAACATAGAGAGAATTCTCTCAATCTATATCTCAAGTTTAAGAGGTTCGAGAACCACATTAATAATTAGCTCCTCTAGTAGAACTAAGAGCTGACCAGATCCATCCAAGAGGTGGACCCTGAAAGAATTGAATACGCGGATGATTATATTACATTGATAATATCATGTATATATACAAGTCTCCCATCTATATTTGGCAGTACAGTACATTGTAGTACAATAGAGTACAATAACTATTTATGGTATGACAGTACATTATAGTACAATGGAGTACAATAACTATTTATGGTATATATGATAAGCAAGAATACAAAAATCCTAACCAACATCCATTGGTTGCTGGTGCGAGTAGCAACAAAAGCTATGGGTGCGTCGATGTTGGAGGCCAATAAGCGAAGTTCCTCTGCGATGAGAATACCATAAAGTTCAATCATGGTGATGGGCGGTTTCTGATGTGATACAGAGGTAACAAATGGTCCGTATTCAGGACCAAGGCTTTCCAGAATGTAGGTAATGAGTTCAAAATCATCGACTGATTTACCAATTACTGCAAGTTTACCAACAGTGGTTTTGAATTTCTGCAGATGTTCTATGGCAGGAGTGGAGCCTTTTTTTATTGTTTGCAGCTACCGGCGAAAATGCATGACCTTGAGCATTGTGATTGAGATAAAAATAGTTGTTCAAGTGTAATCCAGGCTGAGCGGGAGGAAGATAAGCCGACAACTTGAACTAGGATGCCTTCAGTTAATGTAGCATTGATGCAACTGAGAAGAGCTTGATCTTGCTTGAGCCAAGCAAGATAATCATCATTTATCACCTTGGTAGAAGTAGAGTTTTCTTTTGAAACTGAGATATATTCAGGAGGACATGGATCTGAGCCATCAACAAGGCCAAATAGATCATTACTTTTGAGAATAGGAAGAAATTGTGATTTCCAAAGAAGATAGTTGTTGGAATCCAATTTAATGCTCACTAACTGAGCAATGTTAGGAAAGATAGAAGATACAACCATTATGAATAATCAAATATGAGAATTCACATGGGTACAAAGGACAACTCACAAGAATGATGCTACTCCTCAAGTCGGTCAGAATTTTGAACGGAACTTGTGGAAAAAGATGTTGTGGAAGCTCGATCTCTCACAACAGATCTCGAACAATTTGCTGGATGGCGTGTTGGGAGCATTTCACACAAACCTTCGAATCCCGCCCTCCAATACACTAGAATTATGGACTGCGGTAATGCAATAATCAAGAATAAACAAACAACCACACGACACAAGGAGTTTTTACGTGGAAAACCCTCAAAAGAGGTAAAAAACCACGGGACCTAGTCTCGATCAACAATCCACTATCTCAGGGAACTGTTACAATCGATCACAAGCACACACCGCTTGGATCAAACTTCTTCACCCACGCAGGGATGGATAAACAACAAGAGAATAGTAAAGGAGGAGTGATCTCACCGATCCCGAGGACGTAGAAGCGCTGAGACGACGGTTGCGCAGAAGAATCCCTCTTCAAGCAACCTCTCCCTTCTACAAGCTTCCTCTCTCTCTCTCTCTCTCTCTCTCTCTCTCTCTCTCTCTCTCTCTCTCTCTCTCTTCTCTTTCTCTCTTCCTCTTTTTCTCTCTTTCTCACCTTGGACGTGTTTTCAACACTATGGGATGCCCTAATCCCATTTTAGAACGCTTAAGTACCAAAACCGGAGTAATTAGAGCCAGAATAGGAAATTGCGTCTAAGCAGTCCGCGTCGGGTCGGGCGCCCGGTCACCAGACCGTCGGGCGCCCGGCCAACTCAAAAACACTCCAGCGAGAAAACCATTCGAAAAAACCAATTTCGGGCGCCCGGACCAACATAGTCGGGCGCCTGGCCGGGTCATCGGGCGCCCGGTCACTTTGACCGTCGGGAGCCCGGCAATGGACAAAAACGTCCAGCAGCAAAGCTGCCTTCTGGCGAATTCCGGTCGCCTGGCCACTGAAGGGCCCGGGCGCCCAGCCTCACCCAGTAACACCTCTCTCCTCCGACACGTGAGGAGGAAAACTCCATCATGGCGGAATTCTCTGATAGATCTGATTTAGATTGCAGATCTGATGTGGTAGATCTACACAAATCTTTTGAGATAGACGATCCCAAGATTAAGAGAGAAGTGTCTCTCTAATGGCTTTGATACCATGAAACAGTTGAATACTCAGATGATTATATTCCATTGATAATATCATGTATATATATAAGTCTCCCATCTATATTTGGCAGTACAGGACATTGTAGTACAATGGAGTATAATAACTATTTATGGTATGACAGTACATTGTAGTACAATGGAGTACGATAACTATTTATGGTATGTATGATAGGCAAGAATACAGAAATTCTAACCAACATCCATTGATACCGTGGATGTACTATTAGACCCCACACTTGGGGTGTGCGCATGTGTACTGTGGAGGAGGTGGGAACTTCTCACATTCTTCACTCCCTTTGCACTCTCCTTGGCTCTTTTACATGTGGATGTCTAAAGAGAGCTTGGACATTCAGTGCTCTTCCATTTCATCATTTTTTCTAAGATGAGATCTATATATAAAGAAGAGTTAGAATTTTAAGATACACACTGTATTATAGTGCTCCACTACCATACAGGTCTTATGTGTACCTTAATGTGAAGAAAACCTATTTACCTTCTTAATCCATGTACTCCATCCATCCATCCAAATTTTTTTCTCTAATTATGATCATCATCCTTGCACATGCCTCTGATGCCCCAAGGAGTGGATCAACACACCTTAGTCAGTAGATAACCATTAAATATGGTTTAAGACAAATCAACAACTAAAATTCATAGTTAACAATTGAAAAGCTATGACTAACTAATAAAAAACTATCTAAGTGTTGATAAGCTTTTAAAACACTTGGTGGATGATCCAAATCATAAGACAAGGCCTACATACTAATGTCTTGAACAACCCAGTTGATTTCCTTATTGAATCGCATGGATTTCAATGATCCTAATGAAACCATCCAGCCACACCACTTTTAATGGCCACATAAAGAGAGCCAAGGTAGTAATAGTTAGGAACTCTATATCCACGCATCCTCAATTCTAGGGATTTGAAAGGTTGGTACAACTATATATGTGTGTGTGTGTGTGTGTGTGTGTGTGTGTGTGTGTGCGCGTGCGTGCGTGTGGGTTTAATAGGTCTTCTAATCTAGTTATTTGCAAGTGATCCTGCCAATTTAAGTGATCAAAAGCCCCATGTTAAGTCCATCATTTACATACTTATATATATACTCATGTGGAGCAGAGCGAAGGTATATAGACAAGTCAGGCCTAATAATGGAGAGTATCTATATCTCACACCTCATCAACCCCTTCAAATAAGATGTCTAATCTTCTGAATATCATAGATTTGTCATAAAACTCATATGGTTATGACCAAGACATTGAGATCTATGGAACACAACTCTCATTTTACCAAGGGCCATTGTGTCAAATCTCAAGGGTAAGGACATAGGGATAAACCTTACAAACCCACAATAACCAAAAAAAAAAAAAAAAAAAAAAAAAATTGTTCCACACACATTAACTAGACCAATGAATAAATTAGTAATTCATGCACAAAACTATGTCAAAGTGCAACCAAGCATTAGCTTTCTAGGGTATAACTCTAACAATATTTGGCTACCACGTGTTTTCCAATATATGTTTAAATATCACAAATTCTATGGAAATCAATGGAAATAGAAAATGTTTTCCATTGATGTAATAATTGAGACATTTGAATAACAAAGAAGAAGAAAAGGATTCTATAAAGCACTTCATATACTTTTTTATAAGTTAGATTATCTAGGATAAGATATTAAGTTTCTTTTGTCTCATAAATATAGTATTTTTACTTATTATCAAAATAAGATTGCATAAAAAAATTATATTTCAACAGTATTTATTTAATTAATCATCACTTTTTCTTTTCTTTTTTTTTTTTCTTGAAATTAAATTTGAACTTGACCTTAATTTTAAATTTGATACTTCTCCCTTATATGCTAGATAAATATAAATAGCTCGAACATTATTTCATGCAGAAATCATTTTAAAGTGTGAATTCCTTTCGCCATTCTGCACAATCAAGACCGTTCATGTGCTGCACCTTGTCATGAAAGTACAATACCCAAACATTAGTCACGTTAAAAATATAGATACATTGCACTAGCATAACACATCTTGGCCATTTTGTTGCGGCTTGAATGCTTCTCTAAGCATAGACTGTCTAGCACTTGTGCTAACAACCCAATTTATGGACAAATCCGCATATCTTGTGAGTGTTAGTTTGAGCTTGACTTGAAAGGAAAGAGAAAACAAAAGAGGGTAGAAATGAAATGGCTAACATTCCTCGAGAACTGAAGCTGACCATAACCTTTTGAGGTGCCTCCCAACTTATGTCAATCCTTTTAGCAAATTGTCTAAGACCAGACAATCCAATAAGATGCCCATTCTTGGACTCGGCCAATTTCTAATCTCTTTTGTACATATGAGACTTTTCTACTTGGTACAAGTTTGTAAAATGTACTAAGAGTTCTCCAGTGAATTTTGTAGCTATTGGGATAGACTAGTCTAGGAGAATTCTACTGCATTCCTAGCTTTGTTGAATGATCGCCATGTGGCTTCATGTTAGCCATTAATGTAAAGCATCTAGAATGTTCCTAAGCCTGTCGGCAAGGAAATAACTTGAAACCATTTTAAGTGGATAGCAATATAAGCCAATAATCAAGGATACTTAAATTGACATGCATTAATACAGAGAGGGACATTGATACTTTTAGACTGCTATGGTCAGATCATCAGTTTATATGGTCCATAGGTTCTATGAAAAATTCATGTTGACCAAAGAAGCTTTTCCTTGCTATCAATGCCATGCAAAATGCAGAGTCTGGATGAAAGGACTAGTGATCATTACAAATGGTCCACTTGATTGAGTCTAAGAAGTTCAAAAAAAAAAAAAAAAAACTTTCAATGGTATATACTTATCTCCAACATAACATAACCATCTCATCCGTCGATTTGGCAATCGACGGTTATGAAAGGAGATGCCATTAATGCTTCAACGGCTAGAATCCTTCTATCACCACTGATTGTTTTTATTTTTTATTTTTAATGGTGGACCATGAACAGCCGGCCAAACATAAAGGAAAGATGGAATCATTGATTAGAGTATTGAGCATGAGGGTCTCCAAAGATATTACAAGGCTGAAAGTTGGGAAGCCACTGTCATGGCTTTCAGTTTGAGCAGGTGGTACCATGATTCAATGACCTAAACAACTGATATTGTGGGCCCCAGTGTTGATGGCCCATGCACCAAAAGTCAGCTCGAATGGAAGGATTCAAACCAATTGGTGGCTAGCCAAAAGAGTCGGTTGAGAAAGAAAATGGTTGCTCTGTGTTGCATGATATGGCATGTGTAATGCCTGGGGTTACAGAATCCCGAGAGAGTCTTGCAATGAAAGAACATTTGGGTTGCATGAGTTAAATCATGCTCCACTCGGTATTGTAATGACTTCAGATCTGCTCAAGGGATGCTGAGCATGGTTTAACACTGAGAAGAGCCCAATATGACTCATCCAACCCGACTCAGATTCAGTAATACCCAGTCCAGTTCGATACCACAAGTTATCCTCAACCCGGCAAGTCAGGCCAACTCAGCATTGACTCGGACAAGTCCTGACTCGACTCGGGGCTGACTCACTGAGTCATTTAATCATGTTGCTGAGATAGTGCCACAAGTTCTCAGTTCAAAGATTTCTTGAGAAATTTTTGAAGTTTGAAGTTTCTCACTCAGTCCCTTAATATACATTGATACACCGTCCTCTAAAGCAAGTGGTTGCCTGATGTGGTATCAGAGCCAAAGGTCTTGCATTCTAATATGCCTTGGTAATATATTTTTCCATGGGAGGGCTAGAAAGATCAAGTTTGATTCTTAAGCCCAGCTTATTTATAGTGTAAGTGTCCCTCCACCCTTGTGTAGTATATTCCTATGCAGGTAGGGTTTAAGTTCTTTGATATGCATTAATGATACACCATTAAGCAAGTGGAAAAAAAAAGTGTGATTGTTTGACAGAAGTCTCTATGAGAATGAAAAGTTAAAATCTATATTACTATGAGAATGAAAAGTTAAAATATGTTTCATGTTATAATTTTAAATTTTTAGCTTACACAAGAAGTCGCTACGGGTACATGGGAAATAATAGTGGCCTAAGTGCATGAAAACCTTCCCTCCACCTAGTTGCATTTCATCTCATTTGCATCCACATCACCAATCTGGACCGCTCCTCACATCTACTCCACTATTCTTTTAGTACAGTTTAAAACAATTGTGGCAATCCAATGGTCCAAAACATTTGTACCCAGACCTATCTCACGAACTATCTTGTCCATCCATTTTTGCATGCCGCTAGCTAGAATTTTTGGATCAACCGATCATTATGATCTTTTCGAGATGATCTATGAAGAGTCGGTGGGGCCAGGTGGGAGATCTATTGATAATATCAATTGTCGCATGTCCAAATGTAACTAGATGCATGGAATGGTTTCCGTACCACTAGATTATTTCTCTAGGTACATATCTTGCAAGTCAAATTCATTTTCATCTCACCAAACATCCATGTCTAGAAAATCAGTACAATGAAACACAATAGGACCCTTATCACCTTTTTAAAAAATTAGGCTGATGGACTCATCAGGTGGTCCAGAAACCGTATGCGGTAGATACTCTGTCAGAGTATGGTGGATGATGCGCAGGAGGTTAGAAATTATTTAGAAATTTCAGACATTGCATACAAGAAAGTCAAATTAAAATGTGTCCAAATCTATGCTTACGGTTTAGATGTAAGCTTATTTGATTACCTGACTATTTGATTGGTGGATATTTATTGGACAGTTAAAATGAAAATATCAGCCGTCCAATTTCAACAAACGTGTGTCCAGGAATCAGAAGTTAGGCTTCAACTAATCTGATTTTTGGGACCATAGTCCAGCAACTGTGCGTTCCACAATTTAGTGGGTTTAACTTGTATTAATATAACCATGTGTACAAATTCTCAGTGTCTGTGTATCAAGTGACATTCGCTGCCTGAGTATCATATAACTCCCCTTACTGGCATTTACATCTCACTGTAGCCGTTGGATCTGTGATAATTTTTCAATGATCCAAACCGTTTATATGGGTGCCCCTCCATGGACGGTTGAGACCCAAAAATCTTCAAATACGGAGGGTTTCTACCCACGTGCCGCGCGTGTGATGAGGTGGACGGCTTGATTTTCAAGCCATCTCATCACCCGCGTCGGCCACGTGCAAGCCTGTGACTATTTTCGATATGTGCCCACCGAAGCTCGACTTAAACCTGCGCAAGTCTTTGAAAAAATCAGCTGATGGGTCCCACATAGATGCATGACTGATAAAGCAACGTTAACCCCATGTTTGCGTGATTGACGTTGGCCCGTTTGTCTGTCCTTTTTCTATTTTTTTAAATATTTTTACTTAAGGGAGAGATCTCATCGAATCTTACTAACTCCTGAGAAAAAGAAAGCCTTTCATGAGAGAACACATCCATTGCAATCCCACTTTAAAAACATGTATCATTCTAAAACCTCTCTTAAATCTTTCACCCTCAAAAGTCTTCCAAACAACTCAAAACATGGCCCACCTTGTCCCCCCATCAGTCCCTTTGCTTTTAAGCTTTTTATTCAAGGGAGATTATACTGTGGATATTCGGTACTAGAACCGGAATACGGCCCACCCATTAGTGTGATGTACCAATCGGGACCGTCCATCTAGTTTCCCATCCCATGGATTGAATATTCTTCAACGTACAGATCCATCATGCATCTGAATAGAAAATACTTAATGGTCAAGATTCATTGTGGGAAAGTGAAGAAAAGTGATGGATAGGATTGTCTAGTGTGTCTGGTTTTTTAAACATAGGTCATTCATGATCAGTATTATGAGGTGGACGGATATGATTGATTTATCTCTCTCTGCCATGTGTAAAGTGGAGATATGGGTCTACCATAGTCTAGTTCTTCTAGCTCTACCATATCATCACCGTTCATCTAATGCCGCTTTATCACAGCATCTTTAATGAGTCAATGTCTTCTGTTTGCGTCTAGTAGTTTACTGGTTGAATAAAATGATTTTCTCACTAATTTATTTTGAAGCGAAATTGAAATTCAGTTCTCTTTTAAGGATAGAAGAGATTGAGGCGATGAGTGTAATAGTTTGGACAGCTGATCAATCCGAGCCATCCATTTGATTGTCAACCTATTCTACAAGTCATAGCCTAAAAATTGCACCAATCCAACAATCCTAACCGTCCAGTCGAACTTGTTACTGACTGTAAAATGATCTTTGGGCAACAAGCAATCCCAAGAGTTGGCCTATCCAGCGGACGGTTGAGATCAACGAGACGGACGGTCGTCAACTAAGGTGGCCATGGGTGCCAACCCGCTTCCACTTCTGAGTCAGGTTCCAGCCAAGCTAAATGAGTAACAGTAGGATTGGCTCGGGCTAGAAAATGAGGCCTATTTAAGTAAAATGAATACCCAACCCGACCTGACCCGACCCGCCTGTATGGGTTAGGACCAGAAGACTTGACCTGACCCAGCCTAAATGCCAAAACAAAATAATATTTCATTCTTAAATCTGAGTTGGGTCATGTTAGGCCAGGTCGACTTGGTGCACCGAACCATTTACAATAACATGGGCTGGGTCAGGTTAGGTTGAGGTTGTCCAATTTTAAGTGGGCATTGGGGTATGGCTGGTTTCGAACAGGAATTCTTTGGCCTTTTATTAAACGGGTCCGGCATGGGTTGACCACAGCCGGACCCAGATCCGACCCATTGCCACCCGTAAAAAATGGGGTGAGTCCGGAATTGTCACCTCATGAGGTATTGTCTTAATGCAAAACAGTGGCTTAAATGTGAATATTATGTTCTTGACTCTTGACTTTTGCCGGCCTTCTTTGCAACTTTCATGAAGTGTACTGGCAAACCTCCCTTAGCGTGCCTAAAATTTATAGGAGACCAATAGCCATTGACTTAAAAAGCTCTTTCTCATTCTTGATTTAGAGAAGCTGTGGTAGGCCACTCTCTCCTACCATGGGACCCATTAGTTAGTCCTTCACAAAAGTATGATTAGGTTTCTCTTCTTAGATGCTTGTGGAGTGGAGGAATTATATGATCCTCGACCTCACACTTTTGACTACATATTTGGGCTTCCTTATCCTGACCCTTGGTTTGTTGTTTATTAGTGTGGATGAACCATGCCCAAAAAATCCTCCATATTGGAGCATTGTAGCCACTGATCTTTAGCTTTTTTCGAGTTGAACATGGACAATTGATGTGTCTCTGCTCTTGACCGTCTACTTATAGGCCACAAATCCAACGGTTATATGATTGTCTTACCAATGAAGCATAGAAGATCCATGATGTTCTTATGCAAACCAACTTAATTAATTAGGGTTCAAGTTAAGTAGGGTTCAAGTTAAGTCCTAAGCAAGCCATTCCATAATCGTAACAGTAGCTGTAATGGCTACCGTTGTTACCATTATGATACCGGCATTACACCCTCGTAATAGTCAATGCGGTCTTTTTTTTTATATTTTTATTTTTAAAAATTTGTTTCAGCGCTGTTATGGATCTATTACGGGGCCATTATTGTTGGACTGCCACGGAAGCAATCACAAGAGTTTAATCAAACAAACAATAAATAATTGCAAACAAAGAAATTAGATAACACAGATTTTATGTGGAAAACCCTTATGGAAAAAATCACAGTATAAAGTGACAACAATCCACTATGAAACGAATTACAAGAGATGAAAATTTAAACTTACAATAATGAAAAACCCTAACTTCCTCCTTACAAACCCTAGAAATGTTTTAAAACTCCCTTGAATACCTTAATCCCGTATTACACCCACAATCCACTATCAAACGAATTACAAGAGATGAAAATTTAAACTTACAATAACGAGAAACCCTAGCTTCCTCCTCACAAACCCTAGAAACGTTTTAAAACTCCCTTGAATACCCTAATCCCGTATTACACTCGCATATATAGTATTACACTCGAAATTAGGAACAAACCCGCTCACTTACGCAAAACAGCGCACATCGTTGCTCGATCAACATCGATCAATGAACCCTCAATCACTCGACACAACATATTCGGTTGATCGAACATGCCCAAAACTTCCCGGTAAGTTTGTGAATAAATCCAGCTAGTATCAATCAATTGAGTCCCCGGCGTTGATCAATCAAACTGGTCCAAAAGTAGCCAGAGACTTAATTGTCTCATCCAAGGTGTTTTCAATCAATCGACCACAACAGTCAATTGATGGACGACTCCCAAAAGTAAATATTTAAAATTCTTTTTCAACAATTAAACATTTTTTTAACTACAGTTACGGCCAGTTCAACCCCATAACACATAAGGATTATGGCCGTTACCGTCATATAACGTAACCGCGGTTACATAGCTATTTTTGCATACCATAGTCCTAGGGTACTCAGCCAACCGGGTGTGGGTCTTGCTATGTCGGGTTCTCATTCTTTACCATCTAAATCCAATCAGGTTTGGGTATCTATTGGGTCTTTAGACCTTGGTTTGGGTCAGGTCTAGGTTGATTAAGGACAATTACATGGTTTGGCCCACTCAATGGATGGATTAAATCAAACGCAGGCCACTTGACACGTGCATGGCGTGTAAACGGGCTTGCTTACACATGCGTGGGTCGAAATTATACGAGTGTGTATCTAACATTAACATTTTAATTTAAATTCAACTCGATCCAACCCGATCGGGTTTGAAGTATTTAACTATTCAAAGATGAATGGTGGACCCAATCCGACCAGTACTTTGAAACGGGTCAAAATGGAGGACCTGAACCAAACCCAATGGGCAAGTGGGTCGGAAAATGGGGTACCCTTGATTACCAAACCATGGCACTAGTCACAACTTAAAAGCTAGAGTACAGTGAAAAAAGCACCCAAGTCGATGATTCCGTAATATGAAAGGAATGCTTGAAACCTTGAAAGCAACTACTCCTTTTCACCTTAATTTCTTGCACCTCTTTTCTGATGTGAGATGCAACTTTCTTTCTTTTTTTTCCATGGTTGGGGTGGGCCCCACATTAGAACAGGAGGAGCTAGATAGGGACCCAGGTTCAATCAATTCATAAACACATGTGTTGAAACATGCCAAGGAGAAGGTGGGAAGGTGAGGGAAATGGGCCAGGTGGGCCATGGACTTTTGTAGGTGGAGGTACTCACACGGCTTTTCCCTTGATGTAGGGGAACACACCTAACAGGTCTCTAAGTGTTTCAGAGACTAATGACATGGATAAGTATTTGTGGGGACCCTCTCTCTCTCTCTCTCTCTCTCTCTCTCTGGATAAGTATTTGTAAAATTTCTAAAAAAACCCAAAAAAACACCCAAATGTCGATTATTTGGTCTTTGTAACGGCTTACACGGGGGATTTTTTATTTTTATTTTTATTTTTATTTCTCCTTCCCCCTGCCTACAATTTGCTAATCTCCTGATTTTGTACAAGTTAAACCCATGGCTCACTGATCCTGACCGTTGATCTGATGGATTCCACCATTAATGGAGGTAGAACTGGCAATGGGTCCGGCTGACCCACCAGCCCAACCCACTTAAAGGACAGGCTGTGAACTTAACGGTTTTGGGTCTGGATCTAGTAAAAATGCGTGTGGCTCATTTAAATATTTTAAGCAAGCATTTTCACCCAATGTGTCACATTTGCAGAATATCCCATCCGTGCAACAGCTGGGCAACACCATGATGATCACCTGTCATGAAAAGAGATTGATCCATTCCATGAGTGGGCCACACTCAACATAGTATCATCCATCGGCTGTCCATAAACTTTTTACTTTGTTGCCTGCCCAATGAGTGAATCAGCCTCATTTCCACATCAGATGATCATCATGGTGTGTCCAGCATTTTGCATGGATCAGATAGTCTGTAGGCAATGTCCTACTAATCTAAGGTTAAAGGCCAGGACCCAATAAGGCGGCAACCTATGTTGCCGTCATCACATTTCCTAGAAAATAACACTTGGAACCGTTACTGTCATAACGGCAGCTATCATTTGTTTTAGAATCATGGGTTTGATCTGTTGAGCACTGATGAAATTCCTACAGCTTATGTAATAACCTAATCTCTCTTTTCTACCTTGTGGATTTGAATCAAGAGATTTTCCACTCCTGGCCATTGATTGATTGGATCATAAGCTTTTAATGTTCTAATGGTCTCCACCCATCCATTAAAAAATGCTTATCTGACCCCTAATCATGCTCCCCTTGTTGTCGATTGATGGGACACAGATGGTAACGTTTCCGATCGCCCGAATCGCGAGCATGGCCCGCTAAAATTGTGCTCATCAAGGAAAAATTTCACTGATTAGACAACATGATGTAATTTCACTAATATAATATTAGATCATTAGCTTAAGCACCCATCTTTGTTCTTTCTCAACTAAAGAATATTTAAATAAGTATGGCTTTAGATGAATTATATGGTTGTAAACTCATAGAATATGCATGGTATCCTTGGATCCTTTGGAAAAGGTGGGGCCTAAGGTCTGGTGACCCAGCCCATCGATGTGATTGGGCTCCTAGGGAATCGTCCACGCTCTAAAAAAGATCTCGTCGGATGGGAATTTTTGGGACATGATACATCCATGTTGGGCACATCAAATCAATGGTCTGGATCGTATAATCATGGGCCCCACCTATACACAGTGAATACAAGAACGTGAGAGCGCGGGGTACCACCAGGACCTAGCTAGAGAAGAATGGTCCCGTCGGTGATCTGTAGGGCCCACCGAAATGTATATGTTTTATCCACTTGGTCAATCCATTTTGACAGATCATTTTAGGGTATGGGCCCAAAAAGGAGATAGATTGAAGGCTCAAGTGAACCACAGCACAGTGGGGATTGAGTTCCTACAGTTGAAAACTTCTTAAGACCCACCCTGATGTTTATTTGCCATCTACTCTGATCATAAAGTCGCATAGACTTGTACTAAGGGAAAAATATCAGCTTGATCATAAAGTCACATAGACCTGAGCGTATGAAGTTTTCAACGGTAAGTTTCCAATACCCGCTGCTTCCTGTCGTGTGGTCCACTAGCGCCTTCAATGTGCTTCCTTTTTTGGGCTCATGCCCTAAAATGATCTGTCAAAATGAATGGACAGCCTATAATCTGCTTCCTGTTTTGGGCTCATGCCCTAAAATGTTATGTCGAAATGAATAGACAGCCTTCATTCTGCTTCCTTTTTTGGGCTCATGCCCTGAAATGATTTATCAAAATGAATGGACAGCATGGATAAAACATATACACAACTGTGGGCCCACAACAGTGGGCCCCACTGATCGCCTAACAGTACTGTCCATCTCTAGCTTTTTTTCTTTTTTTCTTTTCTTTCTTTTTTTTTTTTTTCATGGTTAGTTATGCAACCCACCCACCCAGTCAATCATACAATGCACCCACGGGTGCTGTCAGCAACGTGGATATTTCACCAGGTGTTGCTGTCAGCAGTGTAGATATTTCACTAGTGATGGATGTTTCACAACCGATGGGTTTTGAAACCTAGACCCTTGTTGCAACTCTGCAAAGTCTACTTACGAGGCAAGGCCATGTGGGAGTAGTACCCAATCCGCGCCAAGAACATTTGGTTTGGATCACGATCCTCAAGCTCAGAATCTGGACTGTACCTCAGCTCTAAGTTTGCATAAGTGGGGCCCATCGTATGAACTGTTTGATCAACTATCCATGGCCCCCCAGTTGTACAAATTTATAAAAAAAAAAAATAGCGCTTTAGAATAGTATCATGCGCGCAAGGATCTTGTAATTCCTCATGTCGAAGTTGATATGTCCTTCCAGACATATGTTAACAAATACAAGCAATCTGGGGATTTGAATTAAAATAAAATAAAATCCATGTATTCCAAATAACATCACCTACTTCTATTTAATAATTGCTAAAATACGCATGAGGTGGAGTTAACTTTAAGCCATGTTGAAGTTGTTTTATTTAAATATAGTTCCTAGAAATTGCAGCTTTTCTAATCCCACACGCCGCGTGCAATGGAGCCGTCTACACGCGGCCTCACGTGCCAAAGTAGTACACATGTGTGAGATCTGATCCATCCATCAAATACCCCACCATGCCAATGACCTTGACAAAAAGTCAGCACATCGGACAATTGCTGAAAGTATGATTTACTAAACAAATAAGGTAGAGGCCTTGATAATGTGGGATCCACCTAATGGATGGCTTGGATCTTACACACGCGTGCCATGTTGGTGCATGCCAGTGGTATGCAGACATGAGGGCTTATACACGCGTGTGGACTGAGCAAACTTCGAGAAAGTAATGTGAGACAAAAGCTAGATTACACTCTAGAATGTTTAGATTGCGTAAGTATATACTATTAATTTCCATTCCATCATGTGATTTTAAAACATCACAAGCGTCCATGAGTTCGGTTTGGATGTGCTCATGCAAGTAAAAATAAAAGGTGGGCCATTCAGATGGTGTGGCCCACTATGGATGGCAAATCAGTTGCGCGCTGGCAACAGATCAAAGCCCATGACCAAATAGATATTATAATGTGATGTACATGAATTTCCTGAGGAGCCAGTGCAACAAAAAAAACTTTGTGGGGCCACTATGATCTGTGTTGGGATTACCCGGTTAGCGGAAGCACCGAGAAGAATCAAACGATCACTACACCCACAAACAATCACACACAAATCACAACCATGTAGATATTATTTAATTTTATTTTACGTGAAAAAATATATCGTGGGAAAAAATCATGGCACAAAGCGATAGTAATACTATAAATCAAAACATTACCGAGATGATCTACCCACAAGTAATAACTCAAAAGATTAACAAAGCTCTCTCAATCCTCACAACTCTCTCTCTAAACACTAATTTTGAATTAGGACACATTGGTAGTCTATAGGATGCACCTAAGTACAATTACAAGGTGTTTATATAGACTCCTAGTTGAACATAAAAATAAGTTATGCAAAATCATATAATTGAACTGCCAACACGGCCGAACGATCGAAGCTCTCCGTCAACCGGTCAAAGTTGGCAACAAATAATCCAGTGAGTAGAGCACAACATTTGACATGTTCAACCTCAACAATTGACCGGTCGATGATCGGTCGAAGCCACTGCAGACCAGTCGGCAACTAGTTTAGAAACCACAAAAACTGTCCAGAGAACTCTACCCAACCACAAATTGGACGAGGAGACTTCCTGTTTCGACATACTTTGAAGGCTCCTCCAATAATCTGTGTGTGAGATCTACTCCATACATCATTTACACCAGCTCATGGTGGCCGTGCTCTTCACCTGAAGGAGCAAACCTTGTGAACAGGTTATATGGTAGGCATCTCCATTCCAACTTATCCCTACAGTGGTGGCCCACTTGAGTTTTGGTGACTACTTTTTAAATTACATCCTAACATCAGCGGATGACAATGATGGATGGAGTGGATATCATGTACACATCACGATGGAACCCACAAAGCCTTTTTGTTGCCCCGGCACCTTACAACAACTGCTGTTGTTGTAGGAAATTCACGTCCTTATGTACTGATATGGTCATGTACTCGAGTAAGCAATATCAAAGGATGACGTCTATTGTTTGGCAAGACCACAAGACCCTAGCACAGAACCATTTTTTATTTTTGGAGCTGATGGACTATACGGTCTGGATGCATCTGAACACCAATAGTGTCAAATGAGGCCTTGGTTAAATGATCTGGACCATTGATTAGAAGAAAATATCTTGGTTTACAACAAAAATATAACTGTCCAAAAAAAAAAAAAGATGACAAGATTGGATGGCTAAGATCTTGCAATCTGAAATTGGGTCAATCCCTATACACGGTGGGCCGGATAAGTAGATAAGATCAACGGTTTAGATCAAACAATCATGGGTCCCAATTGTACGGATGAGGTGCATGAGGTCTCTATATATAATTCTCTTTTGGAGCATGCAAGTTATGCAATAATTTCCAAGAAACAGGATCAGGATTCAAGCAAACATGGTCAATACACATGCTTTTGAATAGAGATGTGGCAGGCAACGTACCGCAACTTATGGTATTGTGGTACAGCATCATTTTTTCAGCAAATATACCTCTTGTGTGGGACATCAGTACCATGAAAATGGTAGGCCCCACCATAAAGATCATCTGGCACAAAAGTCAGAACAGTCCACTCATAAAATGGACCACCACGTTAGAATCAATAGACAACCAATGATCTGACTCAACTTACAGATTTGGTCCACCTAGCGAACTGATCAGGATGATTCTAGAAAAGGGAGAATTTATGATTTTAATGGTGGGGATTTTTCACACGTGGCATGTCAACGGGCCGGACTGCTTTTGCATTGTTTGCACCAGGCCTGTGGGCCAGCCCAATTCAAAATATTACGTTTGACAGGACTGGATTGGCCCGTTGATAGATCTATTTGAGAAAGAGCAACAGTTTCAGATAAAGATAGATGAAAGCTACGGAGATTATATCTCAAAGTGCAGGAAATCCAACACTGTGGCCCAGCTAGTGAGCTCGACGTCTCTCAGAAATTCAACGTAAGCTCTGTTGAAAACCCCAACTTCCAGAGCTAATGTGCAATGGGTCGAACTGGGCCAGGTGGAAGATTAAGCTTGACCATGAACCACTGTAAAAGATTAAAAATTACTAAAAATAAAATAATAATAAAAAATAAAAAATAAAAAAGATCAGGTTGAGTAAGTGGGCCATCGGGCTTAAAGCCCAAATCCCAACGCGACTGGTTAACACAACTTCAGGAGCATGTGAAGGCCCAGCCCAAATATAGTTACATGTGACCCGCCTCGCCGAGCTTGGACCATGGTGTGCTGTAACGGCAGTTAGGAAGCCATAAAAGCCGTTATGTAAAAGTAACAGTGGCAATCATTACATGTTACAAGGTCGTTACAGCTATTACAGGAAAAAATGACTTGTAATATAATAGCTATTATGGAAAGAAAAAAAAAAGACTTGTAATGATCTCTTATACGCCTTGTAAAGGTCGTAACAGCCCATAACAATTCATTACCGGGGCCATTATTGGCTTTTCAGGTTTTCTTCGGTAAAAGTAAGAGAGAATGTAATGGTCATTATATAGGGCCCTAAAGGTTGTTATAGCCTGTATCGTAAAGATAACGGTGGTGGCCGTTACAGCGATTGTTATCGTACGGAATACCTTGGCTTGGATTGGAAGTAGCTTGGTCCATGTACCGGGCTTGTGGTTGACATGTATGGGACCATGGATTCTAGAACGGGCTTGGGCTCAAGTAATTTTTACCAGATAAAGCCAACCCGGTTTCAAATTTAAAATGCATGCATAAATTTCAATACCATCTTTTTAGAGTGAGGAAATATCATGATTTCATTCCCTCCCCCACACCTTTCCATGATGACCTTGCCTATATATCTATGAGTAGGGGTAGGCGAAACTCTTCCAAATCTTCCGCTACAACGTTATTGGTGGTTAAGGAACTCCTTTTCCTATAGGACGACCTGTCGTCAACAGATTAGTTGATCCCGGTTTTCCGGCATTAGTAGGTTGTGATCTGTCCCACAAATTTTCTGATCCGGGCTTGAGCCAACTATGCTCGGCCATGTTTTGGGATCGACTCTCGACCCTCATAGCGCCAGGCCAGGTTAGATATAGCCTATCCAGCCCAACCTGGTTCATTGGGCTCAACCTAACCTAGGTCAGGTTTCGCTTGGGTTGAGCCCTCAAGCAACCTCACCTAACTAGAACTTGACCCAACCCAACCCTAGATGGGTTAGCGTTGGAGATATACCACATCAGATTGGGTTTGCCCGTTGGGTTTACCTAATTTTATGTTGGGTTGGGCTCAAGCTGACCTTTGACCCAACTCAACCCTGCCCAATCCGCCCAGCCAATGTGACGTCCCATTGCTACCTCTATGCCTAGCTTGAAGTGGGCTTAGGCTGGGCTAGAACAGCCTACCTGCCTTCCTAGTAGGATGGGTAGGAGGTTAGGTGAGATTTGACTGCGCATTTCATATGAGTTTTACTCAACCTAACCACTCTCCGACATGTCTTGTGCAGAGGTGATCATCTCCGACAGCAGCACGCGGTCCAATCAAATTTCACCACATTAGGTTCTTACTTTGTTGACCTCACCAAACCTGCTCACAGCACTAGGAACATGGTTGAACATAGTCCCATTGCTGACCAACATAAAACAATATGCAGTTCGCTCTTGCGGTCCACATGAGCCATGCATATTTGGAATGGTTGCTCTGATGGGACACCAGATGGATGCATCGGGTATTCGACGGTGATAACCATTATGGCGGGCGCTGATTGGGTACTCCCCCTAGCTAGAGATGGATGGTCCCATCAGGGAATCTATGGTCCCCACCATAATGCGTATGTTTTACCCATGCTATCCATCTATTTTGTTAGATCATTTTAGAGAATAAGCTCAAAAGGGAGGTAATTTGAAGATTTAAGTGGACAAAACCATAGGAACTAGTAAGGATTGATTTCCGACATTTGAAAACTTCTTGGTAGCAGAGAAGTTTTGGATCAAGCTTATATTTATGTTTTTGCCTTCGAATGGGTCTATATGACCTTATGAACAAGTGGATCAAGCCAAAATTTACGTTTTCCCTTCATATGGGTCTACGTGCCCTTATGAACAGGTTGGATCCCCTAGGCAAGTTTTCAACTGTAGGAATTCAATCCCCACTGCTTTGTGTGGTCCACTTGAGCCTTCAATCTGCTTACTTTTTGGACTCATGCCCTAAAATAATTTGTCAAAATGAATGGACAGCATGGACAAAAACATAAACATCATGGTGGGCCCCACAGAAACCTCGACAGGGTAGGTCTCTAGCTAGGTCCCGGTGGGGGTGGTACCCAATCCACACCCTATCACCAGATCAACATGCCTGATCCCCATACATGCTTTCCACGTGGACCATCTTGAGTCCTGCATATCATCGTTCCTTAATGGTTGGGATCATATAGGTTGATTAAGTAATTCCAATTGTGAGAGGTACAACTAGAGCCCTCACCATTTACACACAATTAGACATACTCACGTACGAGAAATCCACGCTCTCCATCAGGTGGGTTAAACAAACTATTTAGATCTCTAGCCTACCGACGTAGGGAAGGGTATGAGGAAGAAGATCACTTGTCTACTTCAAGTACGCATAAATTTTGAATATATAAGATAAAAAATATATATATTATTAATAAAAAATAATCAAACTTTCCGGTTACATCACTTACAAAGAAAAAATGCAAAACCCTCAGTTAAGGTCTTAATTTGATTAGTCCTAATTTAATCATTCTAAATGATTCCTAGTATGATTAGAAGTAATTATTAAGAAAACTATATATAAAAATGAATGAGACATATCAAAATTAAAACTTACTAAAAATGATAAATTTTTCCTAGAACTATAATTTTGAATGGGAGGTAAGGGTTTTCTTATGAAACGACACGATGCACTTACAGGGTTGGTTGAACCTAAATGACTTATTACAATAAAATTTACTTCCCACCCAGATTGAAAGTTATGGGTGATTCACAGTTCACACTTTAAATGACAATTTTTCTTTATTCAAAATGAATTTCTCTAATTTGAATGCGCCTTAGCTTAATTACATCATGCCTTACATATGTCCAGCTATGCTCAGAGTAGGTTTGCTGCCAGCTCTACATCACCTACCTAAGTAAAAAGGCCTGGCTATTAAGCCACAAGATATAAGAGCTTGGCCCACCTAATGGAAAGCTATGTTCGCCATATTGGTTCCCGATCCACATACACGCTTTCCACGTGGACCCTGATGAGACCTGCATGTCACCGTTCCTTAATGGTTAGGATCATACAAGTTGATTAAGTAATTCCAGCTGTGAGAGGTTCAACTAGAGCCCTCGCCACCTACACATACATTCAGACATGCACACCAACAAGACATCCAAGCTTTCCATCAGGTGGGTCAAACGAACAAGCTGGGGCCCACCTGATAAAAAGTTCCATTGTAGTGGATATCAGCAGAGACAGAGAGAGTATGATATTATTATGATATAATCAACATTCTTACATTATCTTCACCATCCAAGAAAATATTTCAAAATCCTCACCATCCAAACACTAAAAAATCCTCACCAACCAAATAAAAAATAAGAAAAGAAGGGAAAACCATAACCAATGCAGCTATAGTGGAATGCAATCCCCCCTCTCCCCCAAAAGAAAAGATAAAAATATAAGCCACACTCTATAAAAATCACCCAGATTATCATATGTTTCCGTAATCCAGACCGTCAATCTGGTGGGCCCCAGATTGGAAGTACCTCCCATCGACTCCTCGGCTATTTCTCACTCCAGTGAAAACAGTGATCTTTCTTTACCCGTCTATATCCACAGCCCATCAATCGAAAGGCTGGGATTGTCTCAACATGGATTTTTCGGTTACGATCCATCCATACCATCCTGCATCATATCAACGGTCCAGATCACTGACCCATGGTTCCCACTTGTACAGACCACCTAAAGCTTCCTTCATTGTCTCTGACCCAAGACACCCTTCTTCATCCCTCTACCCCTCCCTCCTCTCCCTTCCTCATCAATAGCAAAAGCAGCAGCAGCTGAAATTCCCTTCAATTCCTTCAAATTCACACAGCTCTTCCTCAGCATACCTGGCCCACCTGGCCCACCAAGCCCACCTCCTCTTTTATCTCCCCCACCGGCCGATTTACTCCCTCCCCCTCTCCACCCCACCTTCGATCCCCCCGCCAACGGAGGCGTCATCTCCGAATTCGGCTTCTTATTCTCCTTCCTCAACACCGCAGAAAAATCCGGCACCGATCGACCGACCGCCATTTCCTTGCGGCCTACAGGCGGGCCACCGCCGAGGAACGAAACCTTCTTCTTGGGTGTCGTCTTACTCACGTCCGCTTCGGATTTCTTACGTCGGAGCTTTGATTCTCTTAGCTGGGAGTAGGATTCGTAGTTGCGCCCACGGCGCATGGGAAGGAACGATATGGGGTTTTTAGGATTGGATCGGGCCGTGAGATTCGGTAACGGTTCGAGGGCAGCGAAGAGGGATTCGAGATGATGGAGCTGCTGGTTTAGATGGTGGTTTGATTTGGGAAATGGGATTTCTGCCATTGAAGAATAGCTGGAATTTGTCTCTTTTCTTGCTTGTATCTTTACCTTCTTCTTTTGAGCGTTTGGTGTTTTTGAATGGGAATTTTGGAATCCAACGGTCGACTCAGAAAAGGGCAGATGTGATGACGTGGAAGCTAAAACTTTCGACTAAGCATAGTTGTTAGAAAATAGAGTATTTCTAATTCTGGCAGATTCTGATGGTCCGTATGCATGCACTCTTATAAAATTAGACCGTCCAAATTGTGGGGTCCACTGTAGATAGAATCTCACCAGAAAATCACATTTATTAGAAGACTATAAGCTTTGATTAATGGACATATGTTTTATTGAATTCCGGCTGTTCAATTTTTTTCATCACTACCGTTCTTTTGATGTCCAGTAAGTGGACCGTTAGAGAATTGGTTCAGTGTAGTAGTTGGTTTATGACCTACCTAAGGTGGGACCCACTGTTTGGACGATTTAGTTTGGGTTATATAAATGCCATTTGTGCAGTTTCTGAGGGCGTATATGGACCACCACACTCTGCCAGAGTATCAAAGTTTTTCTCTTGTTACAAAGTGGTTTGAAAGCAAAACTCTTTCAAAAAGTAGTTGTTCCACTTGGAGAATATGATCCGGTAGTGTCGACTGTACCATACAGTGGACCAGCTGTGGGACCCACCATGATGTATGCTAGAAATCCAAGCCGTGCATCAACAGAGACACCACCGGCCTGATACGGATGAGGCCCATCTGAGTTTTGGAATGTCCTAATCTTTGGGCTAGCCCTTCATCCACACAGACACCACCGGCCTGCTTCAACTCTCCACTCTTTCTGGTGGTGTGGTCCACTTGAGTTATGGGATTGGCATGATTTTCGGAATCTGGCCTATAAAAGGAGATGGCACATTATGGCCTGGTTCGATTCCCACAACACTTTTCGGTGGGGCCCACAAAGGTCGACAACGGATCATCCTAAGTTGGTGGCTGCTTCCCGTTGGACAGGTTCCAACGGTCATATTTATTGAATTTGCAAATTCCATCCATGCAATTTAAAATCATCCATGGCCCGAACTGAAATTTTCGGTCTAAATAGGTTCCCCACCGTATCGGCCATGAGCCCAACTGGATTAATGGTGTAGATCTGCTTCGATCAGTCTGCAATGGGCTGAACTGGATTTATGTTGCAGATTGGTTTCCCATGGTCCAGATCTGTTTCCCTGGAATAGGTGTGACAAGGCCTGAATCAGCGATTCAATGTCACTACGAATAATCATAGCCGTTCATCTGGCTGGGCCCCACATGAGATGAGCCATTTCCCAAAATAATAATAATAATAACCTCATCCATCATATGATCCTAGCCAATTTTCTTAGTGGTTTGAAAATGTGTCAGAATGACACTTGGTAGGGTGACCATCTATGTTGGGGTCCAACTGCATGAACGGTCTGAATTACAAGAAAGTGGGCCGGATCCTCTACTCGAGCTGAGTAAAGAACCCCTGCTGCTGCCGACTTGATTGGTCCATGTCTGACGTGTGTGTCGGTGCATGCTAACACCATCAGGCTGACGTGGACCAATAAGAGAGGTGCAAAGTTAGGTCAAGCAAAGGGTCCGGATTAAAAAATGAACTCATGTCATTTTATTTAATCATAATTATGTATCAAATATTAATTGTTTTTGGTAGGGATTAAACATATAACCACCCTTTGGTTGAACAGTCTAATCTCACTTGCTGCAAAATATTAATAAATTTCATAATATTTGGTGCCACCAAACCCACATATATGGTGGGGCCCACATAGCCCTTTCTAACACCGGGAGTCGGATTGCGTCCTTCCTCACCGAATCCGAGTCCACTCTATGTTACTCTTCTCCAATTGAATATATGAGATTCGATTTCCACGTGCATGTGTACGGAGTATCACGCAGCCGTAGGATCAAAGGGACAGACATCTGTCCACAACACAGGTG
Source organism: Liriodendron chinense (assembly GCA_003013855.2). Classification (NCBI taxonomy): domain Eukaryota; kingdom Viridiplantae; phylum Streptophyta; class Magnoliopsida; order Magnoliales; family Magnoliaceae; genus Liriodendron; species Liriodendron chinense. The sequence continues at coordinate 2,464,145 of ML058326.1, read as the reverse complement.
GCAGCGCCACTTATCACTGGAGAGTGGAGACCACACATCTAGTTTCCACTACCATGGATGGCCAATGGTTTAAAATATGCATACATCGGACGATCCTAGCCATCTAATTATTAGTCTTCAAAACAATGGTATGAAAATAAAAATAAAAAAAAGTGCAGGAAAGTGAAGAAAGGAGTGGCTTGGATTCCCTGATAAATGTGATTTTTGAAGTATCAAGGCATCCATTACATGACCCATTGTATGTACGGCCCTGCATACATCACCCTGCCACTGCTTTTCTTTTGCTTTTTTTTAACTTTTTGTAAAATTCTTTCAGTGGCCTTACGTGGGGCCCACTGTCTCCTTCAATCAGCAGTTGACAGTTGAAACAGCTCACCCGATGGGGCCCACATGAATGGTCTAAGGCGCCAAAAAGACCGGAAGCGGATTAGGTGAGACCCCGGACTCACCCAAAACGGTGTGGCCCTTACCGTGTGGGGCCCACCTTGATGTATGTATTCTGCATCAACGCCGCCCATCCGTTTTTCCAGATCACTTTAGGTTATTATCCAAAAAATGAAGCAGATCCAATTATCAGGTGGACCATACCAAAGGAAAGAATGGTGATTTACCAGTTATGGGCCACAAAAGTTTTGGATCAAGCTGATATTTTTTTTTTTTTTATTCCTTCATCCAGGCTTACGTGACCTTATCAACAGATTGGATGGCAAATAGACAATTCGGAAACACAACTCGAAAATGAAAAAAAGGGGCCTACTTCTTCCTCTTCTAAGGAGTTTGGTTTTGTTTCCGGAAATCTCGATACCTACAGTGTATGTGAGAGAGAGCATGAATAATGGGTTTCAATGAATGATGGGTTTCAGTTATATACCTCCCCCCAAAAAGCATCAGCTGTACTGATTGGTGACATGCCATATATAGAGAGACGCATGTCCGTTCTCATGTCTTTCGTGCCTATGTACAGTCGCAGAAAAAGCCCAGTGCCTCTGGAACTATCACCTATTCTCTTCTATTGTGTATACAAGGAACCAAGTACAGATAGGTATTCCATTCCTTTATTTATCTTTTGAGATATTCTTGGTAGGTATTCCATTTCTTTATTTATCTTTTGAGATATTCTTTAGTGGGAATTTCTTCCACGAGCATGAGAGGTTATTTTTGCATTTTTATTTCCCTTGTTTGTAAGGAAGAGGAAAGCTGTGTCCCATAAAGTAAGTACATTGCCGAATTACATTAATAATCCCGGTGCATTTTATCTCTTATCTTGGCTTGGACCTTTAGCTTTTTCTTTGACCTAATTCTCTTGTACTTTTAAGTTAAGCTACATTGATCACGTGTGGGTGTTTTTTCGCTTTTTGGTATCAAAGTCAAAGGTTGAGAAGCTTTTTAGCATGAGATCGGTGTTGGCGCTTGTATTGCAGTTTTATTTAGACGACTGGATCGAGTTCTACCAGATTCAATGTATCGAAGTTTAATGGATCGAATTACTGCGTTGTGAAAATTGAAGATGAATGTATTGTTGGTTAAGAGAGGATGTGCAATTACGATTCAAGAAAAAGAAAAAAAAAAAGCCCATAGAGATAAAAGATGAGGTATTTAAAAAGATAAATCAATTAGTTATGACGAATCTTTTTCTTGCAATGAATTATTTGGTTTTGTTCAATGTACTCCATAAAAAAAACTACTACAAAAGGTTTACAGGATAAATTATGAAACTTATATGAAGGGAAATCAATATTAAATAAGATCTTTCCCCAACAACAAGTATATAACTTGAAGATAAATGAATGGTCATCTTTACAAGAACACTTGAATGGGTTTAATATCCTAACTAGCATATTGGCAACAGTCGGCATAAAGATTAACAATAAAGAAAAGGTCGTACTTTTGCTTTGTTCAATGCTAGATTAATGGGATAGTTTGATTATAAATCTCAGCAATGATACATATCTCAATATGAAGCCGATCAGGTCTACATTGCTTAACGAAGAGTCTTGCAGAAAAACATAAGGGGAATCTGTTGGTGATGCTATCATGGTCAAAGGAAAATCTACTGATAAAGGTATCAGTGGAAGAGATCAGATGAAATCCAAGTCAAAATGGCACAAAATAGAAAAGTATTGGATTGCATAAAATAAAAAATAATAACAATAATAATAAGACCATTTAAGTAAAAATTATAAACTCAGGAAGGCAAATGAGGAAAATTCCAAATCTAATTCGCATAATCAAGCATCGTATTCAAATGGTTCCTATAAAAATCTAGGCGATTTATCTGAAGACGAAGAAGTGTTGTCAACAATGATTCTACGAGAGAATCAGAGCCATCAATGGATCTTCAATTCGAGCACTTCGTTCCATATGACTCTCTCTCTCTCCACACACACACACACACACACACACACACACATATTAATTCTATGATAGTGGCACAACTTACATGGGTGATGAAAGCATGTGTAAAATTTTGGGGATTAGAGTGTTAAAATTATTATGTTTGATAGTATACATGTACAATTTATGATGTGCGGCATGAACCAGACTTACGGAAGAAGCTTACGTCATGAAGATGGCTATAAATTTTTTAGTGAAAAATGCCGAATAAAAATTGTAAAAGGAGCAATGGCAATAGCGAAAGGATGAGTAGAAAGGCAAATTATATCATTTGATCTCAAAAAAAGAATACATCTCAAAAGAATTCAAGAATTTTTATGATAAACATAACATTGAAAGGTACTACATGGTCCCTGGTACTTCAAAGAAGAATGAACTCGCAGAATATACAAATCATACACTTATGAATCATGCTAAGAGCAGACTGAGTTCGGCTAGACTAGACCTAGTGTTTATGAGAGGAAGTCGTTAATATGGCTTTTTACTTGGTAAATCATTCACCTACGGCTGCACTAGATTGCAAGATGTGTGAAGGGGGCCTAAAAAACATGTTAATTATTCATTCCTTCACAGTTTTGATTGTGACACGTATATGTGGTATACCAAAAAGCATAAGACTAAGCTGGATGCGAGGTCTAGAAAGTATACATTGGAGCACAGATGGTAAGACCCTACCGCCCGTAAGTTGGTGATTACTTGAGATATAGTTTTTAATAAAAAATTTTACAAAAAGACAAAGAATTGCTTAGCCCAGAGTCGCAAGAGATAATTGAATTAAAATCTTCAAACGATATTCATAATCAACCTATCAATTCAGAAATCAACAAGCTGGTGATATCATTAAAGATAAAGCTAATTAATAGCATGCAAATAAAATACTAAATATTGAAACTTAAAGCAATCAAGGTTGACCGAACAAATCTACAAAACCTTCTATTTGATTCAAGGATTATGTTACATCTTACGATTGCATGACACAAGAGTGCAAGCCTTGCTCATACTGAAAGGCATATGAATCTGTAGACGCTAACCAATGAAAAGTAGGGCTGCTAATAGGTCGAGCCTAGTGTAGGTCTTGGCTCGAATTTTGAATTGTTTCGGGTCAGGCCTACTCAAAATTCTGATTTTTCAGGCTCAAGGCTCAGTCCATTGACACCCCTAATGAAGAATGTCCATAGAAGAGAAGATTAAAGATTTGCATAAAAACAAGACTTGTGAATTGATTCAATTATCTAAGAGATAGAAAACTATTAGTTACATATGGATTTACAAGCTGAAGAAAGATATTAAGGGGAATGTTGAAAAATAAAAAGAACGATTAGTGGTAAATATGTATGCTCGGAAATCAAGTATTGACCTTTATAAAATTTTCTCTTTAGTTGTCCAATTGAATATTATTTGTATTGTGTAGTATGGCATGTGCTTAAATATTATTTGTACTGTGTACCATAATATGATAACAAAAAAAAAAAAAAAAAATGCAAAAGCCATCTCTTACCCATTGATATGCAGTTTTTGCAACCATTTGGTGATCCGCTTTTAGATGGATCATGGCCCAAAATTTCACTGATCGGGCACAGCCCCACTTCTTGATGCATGCTTCATTTTCCAACACACATCTGGCCAGTGTATCCCATCATCAAACACCTTTACACTTCAAATACACCACTTGTAAATGACAAAACCCGTTAGCTTATTAAAATCAACGGTTGTTGTGATTTCCGCAAAATTCTCGAACATAACAAGCATTAATTTAACATCTCAGCCGTTCAGTATAAAGGGGTCTTTTGTTACATGACAGTATCACACGGTACAACTATGGAGCATCTTTGAGTCAGCAACTAATGAAAATGTCTCTCCAGATCCAACAACTCTACTAAACCTTCCACAGAATGGTCATATATCTTTCACCACCTACACTGCCAAACATGACCCACATGTGTAGGATCAGTGTACCGCTGGCCCACCTGCATTCAAAATCCCCTCTATTTCAGTCCATGGAAAAGAATCCACAGTCCCTGGGAAATAGATTTATTTTTCCTTTGCCATTGTCTGGGTAGCAGTTCTTTTTAGCATGAAAAACTAAAAAGAACAGCCCTTAAAGCCATTGGTGTCAACTCCGAGAAATCATTTCACTCGTTTCACCAGAAAAGCATAATAATGGCAATCGATTGCTGCAGCTACACAATATCTGTGGAAATCGATTACATTTCCAACTATTTCTAGCTTCCCAAATGGCTCAAGCCAACAGAATGTGATTGGCAGGATCTCAATGGAATGGTTTCCGAACACATGCTATCCATAGCAGAGCCCACTAGGTGGATGGTCCAGATCCACCATTCCCCTTTCATGTATGCAGTGGAAGGGGGCTCTATTATATCATGTTAGAGACATCTCCGTTATATTATTTCTACTTTTTGGATTGTGATATCTATCCATAGCAGAGCCCACTAGGTGGATGGTCCAGATCCACCATTCCCCTTTCATGTATGCAGTGGAAGGGGGCTCTATTATATCATGTTAGAGACATCTCCGTTATATTATTTCTACTTTTTGGATTGTGATATCTTGTGATATTATATATTTATCTGGTTCATTTCACCTGTTAGAGACATACCTGCATTTACATAGATACATGGATCTTGTCCAAACATTTGATGGCACTGTTCATTAGCTGATCAAATGATGGGCCATGAGATTCATAGGTCTCTTTTCAAACTTTGTGATACTTGTACTTCTGCCCCAGATTGAATCTGTTGATGTGACTGTCGAAACCTTTGAGTGCACTAGAGTCATCACGGCATCCACCCCTTGTTCTAGAGCAACATCCACCTGCGCACATAAAATACAACCCCGCGCTTGAAGATTTCAAATGGCATAAAGAGGAAATGACATTCTGCAGTGCATAGCCCTTTGATTGGCCGTGTACAGTTAAGCCAACAAACAAAGGAGGTGGTATCGATTCCCATAGTGGGGGTGGCTAACATTGTGATGTGACTAACAGGGGTGGGTGGGTGTACTAACAATGGGGTGTGAGAACGAACCCATAAAAATAATAATAAATAATAATAATAAAAAAGCCAACAAACAAAGGGCTTTGTTGTAGTGATCTACATACTAAAATTGTGACCTCAAGCATAGGCAGCATACACCATGGTTCAGGAACTAAAGAACTCGACTCCATCTCCAGCTGGGACTCGAAGACTCAACCAAGTCACCACTAGATAACTTGGTATTTAGTAATAAAACGTTACAAATCACTATAAATAATTAAAGAGCTTTGCTAAGCAAGCCCAAGCATGTGCAATAAAGCTCGCGAACATGCCACATACAGCCGTGACTCAGCATCGCATGACAGGTCCAAGATCCAATTCACCCATCAGAAAGGCACCACTATATTGATGCCTTAGCCCAAGGATAAGGTTGATCCACTGATTACTTGGGCTACTGTTTTCAAGAAAAATGCATGGCTCTGAAAAAACTTGGCTGAAGTTTTCTAACCCACACCCCTCTTTTCAGTACTGAGGCACACACGTTGAGTGGACCAGTTTTTTTTTTTTTTTTTTTTGGGTTGGGGGGTGGAAGGTCAGACCAACCTAATGGATGGATTAGATCTCGCACCTTTGTGCCATGCTGGCACATGTGTGGCATTTACATGTTTAAAATATTTATAAAAAGTTAAACTACTAAAAAAGCCAACCCCAATTAGTAGGAATAAGGCTTTGATGATGATCATCATGAGTTAACCTTTTAAAGCTTAGGAAACATACTGTAGTGAGGCTAGGCTTTGGTTCATGTTGTAGTGCTATGATTCCTCTTTTTTGTCCTTTTTCTTTCTTTTCTCTAATTGAACTATACATTCATAAAATAAAAAAAAATTAAAAATTAAAAAAATTAGCTGATGGTACGGCAATGTTTTAAAACCTGAACAGAAACTCATTCAGTCTAAAACGGTCCAACCAGCGGCCCAACTGGAATCATCATGATATCCATATCCAATTTCCTTTTTCCTTTTTTTTAATGAATTTATTGAATTCAATAAGATAAAAAAATAAAAATAAAAAACAATATGATTTAAAACCAACAAAATGATGGTAGTTGAGTGGATATGACACCCCTTTCTTTCAAGGGGGTTTTTGGGCTTAAACCCTTCATATATTCCATTTTAATACCAAAAAAGCACTTGAATTGCCCGGTTAAACCAGGCTAAAGCCTGACCTCATCAGTTGAACCAGGCAGTTTGAACAGTTCCCTGAACAAAACAGGTTTCTCAGTGAACCAACCCATTTCTCTACCTAGTTTTGGTCCGACCCCTTGGTCCCCTGTGGCTTTTCTAGTATGGCAGTTATGTGTTCCTTAGTGGAGGTCATGTTTCGACACTCGATGGTCCTATAGCTGCCCGAAGCACGAAGCAAAGCGAGGACAGATTCAGGTGCAGATGTGGAGAAGAGTCTATTTGAAAATGTCATCAAGTATAAAAGACCAGGATGTGGGAGCGGGAGCACAAGTCCGAATCACAATTCACAACTCAAAGCAGAGGAGCAATCTTACAAGGATCCTGCAACTAAGGGTCCACTTACTAGCAACAAGACAGTCGATCAGGTTTCCATAAAAACTAAGTAGCTCAAGTTGAGTCACCACGAGTCGCTTTGAGTCAACCGAATCAGCAAGCCAACTTTATGAGTCTTGTCAATTCAGCACTGAATCACACTTACAAGTGAGTTTCCTAGTGATTTGACTCAAAAGTCTCATTGAAACAAGTTGATTTGGCCCAGTGTTTTGAACCATGCTTACATGTGGCACATGTGCAGGCTAGTCTTTACAGTTTAGCCCTGTGTTAATGGGCCACTATATCATCCTAACAATCGGATTGATGGATTTTAACTATTGAACAAGACTGGCCGACTTAGCGAGTAACTCAGAACTAGCTGGAGTCAAACCATGTTATTATGCCCCCACCAAGTCAAAATTGATACGGACTTGGTGGGGGTGAAAATAGCACATGAATTGGGTGAGTTTTCATATGACTCGGTGACTCAGGCAAGTTGAAAAACCCAGGTGAATCATGTATTCTTCTTCTCCAACTTTTTTCCTCCTCTGTCTTCCTTCTCCTTCTCAGTCTTCTTTTCTTTGTTCATTCTCCTCTTCCTCCTTTCAGTGCTGGTAAGGTAGTGCTGCTACAGCATGAGGCTGTTGCTGCTGTGACTGTGGCTTTCAGTCCAACCACAATCGCATTTTACCCTAAAAGAAAAGAGAGATAATAATACTAAGGAAGTGTGATGGCTGAAACTCAGGCACAAAGAAATTCTACAAGGGGCATAAAAACTCAAATTATACCATGCAAATTGTAGGCTCTAGTTTAGATGGATTATGTATCTATAAATTCACACATATTTAAATTCCTAGATTAGTGGATATTTAATGAACATCTGAAACACGCACGCGCGCGCACACACACATTTCGATCACTTCCCACCGTGTTGTTTGAGCGGTTATTATTATTATTATTAATGAGTTCAGTGATTCGAGAGTGAAATCCAGATTGATGGTGCGAAACGAAAGGGTGGGATTGCTGGGAGCGTTAGGGCGTAGCGGCCCACCTTTGCTCCAAAAATCCCGGCCGGGTTTCGTACGGAGATTTCCAGAGCCCCGTCGGTTCTGCATCGTACCGTACTATGGGAGGGGTCCCTACCTCCTTTAGATAGATCCCCGTGCTCCTAATGTAGAGCTAAAATTACTGCTACCGTGCACATGCACACACACACAGTTGATGGGTCTAATTCTATAAACATTTATATTAATCAAAGGTTGTGATCATTCATTCAATCTGATCTTCAGATGATGAACTCTCTCTGGTGAGTCCCACAATTTATACAGTTTAATTTGAGTAATAAATGCCACACATACAATTTATGAGCACCTGCATTCAACCATTAACCCCTGCCAAAGTACCTACTCTCCCCCATGGTAGACTCTTGTGATAATTCACCGCCACTTTGTAAATGATGACTCATCCTTCTCAAATGGGGCACTCATATAACAGCTATATAGACCATCCAAATAGTGGGGTTCATTGTGGATGAAGCACATTCTAGAATCACATAGATCAAGCAATCTCAACCATCCAAATGATGGTTATAAGCTTAAAAGTAAAATAGCAACTGGTTTGAATTCCAAGGGATATAGCTTAGATTTAAAGATGATGATGCTGTGTTTAACCATTTGCTCAGTGTAGTTTTTTATTTATGCTACCTATATAATTGGATCAGTGATTTTGATGGGTTGGATTTTCATGCAACTGTGCCATGAGTACAATGGAAGAGGCACCACCATTTTTTAGTTGGTGGTCCACTATGATACGTATCAAACCCACTCAAAAAACAGGGTTTCATTTTCTATGCTGGGCATGATGGTTAATACTTAAGCACTTAGAACTTGTATATGTGACATACATTAAATCAAAATTTATTTTTTTTTTTGAAAGAAAACGGAAACTTTCATAAGAAAAGCGTTAAGGTAGCGCAAATACAGAAAACATGAAGAATCTTTTCCCAAGCATGAGAAGCAACCCCCTCGACGTTTCGACATACATTTTGAAAGCACCTAGCATTCCTCTCACCCCAAAGACCTGCAAGGAGACAACCTCCACACTGTCCGATGCTTTTTGCAAAAGATTGCCCCGTGCCATTCCTCTAACAAGTCACCAATGTCCCATGGCATGACCCACGCAACGTTGAATCTAGCAAAGGAGGGGGGCCATATATAGCTAGAGTAGGAGAAATGAATAAACAGGTGGTTAACCAATTCAGCATCAGACATGCAAAGGAGGCAGATATTGGGGATGACCATAGACCAGGTTCCATTGAAGATAGGTGATCATTTCTAAATTAGATTTAATTGAAGCATTCTACCCTCTGATTAATGGACAATTGTAGGTTAAATTCGGGCCATGTTTTTCATTTCACCTTCCCACTTAAAGAGTCCACCAATAAGCCAGTTAAATTTTAAATCTGTATAAATTATAATTTGTTATCCATTTAAATAGGGACCCCCACTTTGGACGGTTTAAGTTAAGTAACTTGTATGACAGGTGCAAAATTGTTTAGTGCCTGCATATCAATCATCATCTATTGCTAAACGTGTGTTTGGTTGCACCAAATATCATAAATTCATGATATGCTGCACTAAATTAGAATATTGTTAGGGTGCCTATGGTTGCACCCTCTTGTCATCCGATCTCGGGGGGGGGGGGGGGGGGGGGGGGGGGGGGGGGGCGGGGTGGTTGTGACAAAAGGATCTCCCATCATTGTTGATCTTTTGGCTTTGTATTCTTTTTCGTACTCAATGAATTTGTAATCTTTTTAAAAAGAAACAATTAATCATGAAATTTCATGATATCTAGTGCAACCAAACGCACCCTAAAATATCTGTGTTTCTCAAAAAAGCCCAAGGCACAGGAACTATTAATCAGATGCAGCTGTACATGGGCCATCATGACGATGCCCTCATATCAGTGGTATGGATTACATTGGACATCATATCAATGTCACAGATCATTAAACATGGACTAATGTGCCCAATTCTACAAAACATGCCTCACCCTAGTCAGTGCATCGACTCACCCTAATCAAATTTTGTATATGAACCAAATTGAGTCTCCCATGTTTTCCATCCTTACCATTCAATCTAGACATTCTTTACTTATTTTTCATATCCATTTCAGGTCAGGTTCAAAAAGTTAGAAGCACCAGAATGGTGCATTTGGACAAAGATCCACGTTGCAACCTTTGATTGGTGGGTCTGAATATACAAGTGTGTGCAATCTGTGCAATTGGGACCACTAGATTCCAAGAAATTTGTAGAAAGTTTGGGTTTGTTCAGGGAATCTAATTAAAAGTTTAGCTAAAAATTTTAAGATTGGGGAGAAGGACAGAGGCTGATCATGGTATCGGGGAGGTGAATCGAAGATCTGCTGGGTAAAAGAGAAAGTTGGCCACGTTGGCTAGGTGATTTAAGTTCAGAGGATGTGATGCGAGGAGAAAGAAATCGATCTGAGAAAACTAAAAATCTGTCACAAGCTCAATAGAGCAAGACATTAATGGACGAAATTGGTAAAGAAGCAAGTACAGAATAAAAGCAGATGAAGATCAAAGAAAAGGTAATATGGTGTGACAATGGATAGTGGGAGAAGGGTGACAATGATTAAAGAGGAGGATGGAATTGGTGTAAGGATGGGTCCACAGCAGCAGAGGCGAAGTGTAAAAAGATTGAATGGAGATTTATTGAAATGGGAGCAAGAGATAGTGTCACAACAAGCAATGTTCAGACCTCGCCAGAGGAAAGGCAGTGATAAGGGGTACTGAAGATTGAAATCAAAAGACCGAACCTTACAGAATTCTAGGTCAAGACAGCTTCAAAGGAGTTGGCGAATGCAGAGCTAGATGGCGTTTTGATCTGTGACAGCCCAATTAGAAGATTCCAAAGATTGTTCGAGTATGGCAAGATGAGAAAGAGAGTTAAGACATACCCTTGGGTGCCTAGATGAGGGAGGTCCATATGCTTATGCTTGGGATGGTAGAAGAGAGAGATGAACAAAAGAGATTACTCATAGCTAATGGATACAAATATGGGAAAGAAATAAAAGGGATTAAAATGCATTTAAAAATATTTGACTAATGGTTTATTCATAGCTAGTTAATTGATTTTGCTAGCTAATTACCTAAATAAGAGGCTTGGGCCTCCTCACCGATGGGCCAACTGTTGGGCTTGGGCTTGGGCTTGGGCTTGGGCTTAATGGGCATGGGCCTTGCCCATGGATCGTGGGCCTAGATCAGCCTACATCATAAAGGGTCTCAGAGGAGATGAGGGCCGAAAGAGGGGAGCAAAAAGATGAGGGTAATGACATAGCAAAGGTAAGAGAAGGGATCAATGGGCAAGGTGGTGTAGGTTGTGTAGCTCAAGAAGATGAAGGATGGTGCAGTAATTTCACCAGTTGTATGGTGGCAAGCAATGTAGAATGATGGGCAAGATGTTGATTTGGTCAATCTTCACCAACTTTACTTCTAATTATTTGGAAGATAGTAGAGTTGAAAGGGGAGTAGTAGTCTCCCAGCCAAAGGAAGGAGAGGAGAAAGGAGAAATGCTCCAGGGAGAGGATTCTGATAATCCAGTGGAGGATTGGATGACAATGGACAACTGTAAGGAGAAAGGCCATCGTGCCGAGAGGGGGGAGAGGCAAGAGATGCCTTAAATAGTACAGGAATAAATCACTCAAGGTGAAGGCAGAAATTGGTGTATAGACCCTTACAGATTATTTTTAGAGGGAAGAATTCGCAAATAATCTATGTGTGCACAATTCTTGCAACAACCTTGAGAATCCAAAGCCCTGTGGATCAAGCTTTCAAGGAAACGAGGAGATGATTGAGCTGGGAAAAGGGGGTGAAACAAGAGGAATTACGTCAAGCTCGAAACACAGTGAAAGGACAAGTAGAAGCATTACTGGGATTAAAGAAAGGAAAAGTGTGGGTCTTGCATGTCATAGCAATACTATGCATCGGACAAGGAAGATAATCGATTAATCCTTCCAAGATCACAAAGTGGATCACTGCAAGTTATAGGCTAGGGGGAGTTAAAATTATCCAAGGGAAGGTGAGTCCTAAAAGAAGTAGAGAGAACTTCAAAATGTCACATTTTTTTTAATTAAATGAAGGCGAGGGCAATGTTTGCAATATCGATAATATCGGCCGATACTAACAAGATCACACATTAGTGATAAGAAACTTGTGGAATGCAAAAAATCCTACGTATTGCATATTGTATCGCTAAGTATCGTTATGGATTGCGAATATTGCAAAATATCGCGAAACATTGGCAATTTATCCTTTGAAAAAGTTTTTGGTATCAACGATATCTATCAATACAGCAAAATATCATTAACACCGATAGGCAACAGGAACTTTGCTGCCTCTTGTGAAAAATTCTCCAAAGTCCAAACTTTATTTTTTATTCATTTTCCTTAATTCTTCTCTAATCTAAACATATTGCGGGTGGATTCAGTCCATCCTTTGCAATCTTTTGGGAGAAAAACAGAGATTTCAAACCAGATCAAGATTTTTGCAGATTTGGAGTCGGTTCTCTTACGATGAGTGACTTTGCATTTTCATCTTTTTTTTATTTAAATAATACAAAATCAGTACCAAAAGGTTAGAAATTCTTGATTCTCCATGTTTTGTATGAAAAATTAAGGATTTAAACCTTCAATTTTGAGATTTGAGGGTGGGTGGTCCGATTTGGAGGAAATTGGAGAAATTTCGAAATTCCCCAATTTCTCCCAAATTGGTTGCAATCTTACACCCCAAATACGAAACCAAACATGTGTGAGGCCTGATCTACTAATTCATGAAATTTTTGTGATTTTTTGGAAAAATATTTTTTAATTAAAAAAAAAAAAAAATTTTTTTTTTTTGAATTTCTACTTCTAGCAAGGTCAATTGAGTCTAATTTCACAGTATGTAGGACTGTTTAACGAAATCATCATCACACACTGACACACTTTAATTTCAAAATTTGAGGATGGGTGTTCTGATTTGAGGGAAGTTCGGGAAAATTCGAAAGTTCCCCAATTTCTCCCAAAATGGTTGCAATCTTACACTCCAAACACAAAATCAAACATCTATGAGGCTTGGTCTAATTATTCATGTATTTTTTTCTGATTTTTCAAAGAAAACAAAAATAATTAAAATAATAAAAAACATTAAAAATAAAAAATGTTACCAAAATTTCTTTTGTATCAGCGGTCAATTGGCTACATCAATGTCTTCTTACATTAATAAATGTTGTGAATTCACTTTGAATATAGTTGCATTAGTTCGGTCAAACAGCACGTAGCTTAGGACCCTATACGGAGAAAAACCTATTATGTGCACTTCTTTTTTGTGATGTTATGATTTAAAAGTTTGTATTAATGTCTTTTTTAACAATCCCTAAAGTGTCATTGAATAATTTGACCAATTTCCCAACACTTCCCCATGTTTCCCAAAAAGTGTGATACATTACCCAATACAAATGATATAAGACCATCCCTAAAGTTTCATTGAATAATTCGACCAATTTCCCAACGCTTCCCCATGTTTCCCAAAAAATGCGATACATTAGCCACTACAAACGATATATCCCATGCGATAAACAATACGTATCCATATCCCAAGCGTGCGATACGTAACACGATACCGATACAATAAACACTAGATGAGGAACATGGGAAATCGAGAAAAGAAGGTAAGAGGGCAAGAGGTTGGAATCAAAGGAAGGGAGATTATCAGGGGTCCACAATGAAGATCCTTAGTTGGAATGTGCGAGCACTAGGGAGCCCTCAAAAAAGAATGTAAGTGAAGGAAGTTTGTGAATGTCAAAGGGATCGGTTTCATACCGTTTCTAGAGACAAAAATTCAAGCTATGGACAAGAGCTGCATTAAGCTTGTGTGGAGAGGACAATTGTGGTTGTCTAACTTTCAATTTAGTAGGGGCTTCGGCCGCTATTGTGGTTATTTGGAACATTGTAAGTTACCCCAAGTCGGATGCATGTAGTGGTGGTTTTTCATTTGTGTACTCTAGTGAGGCACTGGCAACTGATGGGTTTTGGGATGACCTAGACAGAGTTGAGCAATTTTTGGAAAGAGCCATGGGGTTGGCATTAAGCCCAGTACCTTTTCGCATTGGTTATGGATGAGTTCACAAGGCATTTTCTAGAAGAGATCCCAATTACTGTAGACTTACACCGGGGTCATCATTGAGCTCGTATCTTTTCACATTGGTTATGGATGAGTTAATGAGGCATTTGCAAGAAGAGATCCTATGGTGTGTGTTGTTTGCAAATGACATAATTTTGATTGACAAAACGAGCATGTAAACACAAAGCTAGATTCATAGAGGGATGCTTTAGACTCTAAAAGATTTAAAATTAGTTAGACTAAAACAGAGCATATGGAGTGCAATTTTAGCAATAATAGGAGTGAAAAAAAGGAATTAGTAAAGATTCTTGACCAAAAAAGTACCCAAAATAACCAAGTTCAATACCTCGGGCAAATGATTCATAAGTTGACAGATTGAAAAGGATGTTGCCCCTAGATTTCAAGCTAGGTGGAAGAAATGAAGATGTGCCTCTGGAGTTATATGTGAAAGGGAAACTTTATAGGATAGCTATAAGACCTACCATGCTTTATGAGCAGAATGTTGGGCAGTTAAAAACATGTTTATGGAATGAGTGTAGCTGAAAGGAGGATATTGAGAAGGATGAGTGACAAGATGAGGAAGGACAGACTGAGAAATGAATGCATTCAAGTGAATTTAAGAGTAGCACCAATAGGTAATACAATGAGGGAAAGTAGACTTGGATGGTTTGGTCATGTGTAACGGAGGCCAAGAACCACGCTAGTTAGGAGTGAATTGATACAAGTTGAAGGCTCTAAAAGGGTAAGGGGAAGGCTCAAAAGGACATGGATGGAGGTAGTAAGAAAAGACTTAGTGAACTATGGTCTAACTGAAGGTCTTACCCTTGAATAGCAGAACAGGATTCATGTAGCCAGCCCCAATTATTTGGAATAAGGCTTAGATGATGATGATAATGATAAGCCATGGGGTTAGGGTTGGGGTTGGTGGGTGGGTGGGTTGGGGGTTTAACATAATTAATTTTTCCTCCAAAAGAAAGGGGACAATGACATTACAAGAAGCACGAGAGGTTTCTCGAACTAGGGTTTAGAAGCATGAGGTAATCAATCAACTGATTGGAAAAATCTTTATCCAAGAGTTATTCATAGAGGCCTTAGTGCAGCCAGAATCCAACCATCATCTGATAATTCTTGAATCCACAATGGATAGTTTGGCGTCGACCCCATTTCAGTTTGAATTGTTGTGGCTCAAGGAAAAGGATTTCATTGGAAAAGGGAAAGAGGTGATGGAGGGTTGGCTTGGTAATAGGACAATGCTTAAGCTGAAAGTTGAAAGGCATGATTAAGGGGAGGTCTAAAGAGCACTTTATTATGGTGGAGGAGGCCAAAGCCAAAATCTTGGACATCATCTATTCTCATAATAGACCATTAAGAAAATACAGAAAAATATCACATTTAACCCAAAAAGGCCAAATCATTGTTGTTGCGTCTTCTTTTCTTCCGTATAAGACCAAATCATCCATGCCTAGGAAATTCAAATCTGGGGGATTCTTGGCGCATGGGCCATTGATCGTAAGGCCCATCATATCCATGGTTTGGACACCAAACTCTTGTCCCCACTCTTACAAATTGAAAACCCAAGAAAACAGTACAAATTCCTCACCCAAGTGCTTCAGCCCAAGAATTGTATACCAAAACCATCTCTCTCTTGCTAGTAGACAAAAACTTCACCTTATATCTAACGAAAAAGACATCAAACACCCTCAGCAAATTCACACACACACACACACACACACACACACACACACACAAACCCCCACAAAAAAAAAAAAAAAAAAAAACTCATTGAGAGAGAGAAAAGACATCAAACACCTTCAGCAAATTCTCACACAAAGAGAGAGAGAGAGCCGGGGGGGGGGGGGGGGGGGGGGGGTCTGGGGTCTGTTTGAGATGATGAAAGCCTGGATCACCTTTTTCTTTCTTTTTCCTTGATTTGGGTGTCCTCTGGTGGACCCATATATTTCCGGAAGTAAAAGAAATTTTCAGGAGTTGGGTGTCCTCTAGTAGTAGTAGCAGTAGCAGTCATCAGTATCATCATCACATCATAGCACCAGACAAAAAAGTAAACGTTGGAGGAATGATCAAATCATAATTTCCCTACCCATGCATGCAACTCTTCTATCTGTGCATGTGAGAAGCATCACCCAGGGGGAATGCAGACAAGCAACTACAACAAGCCGCTATATTTAATCACATCTGTTATTGGAAGGGTCTTTTCCTTAATTCTTCCATTCAATGCGTGTGCATTTTTACCAAGAAAAACAATGGAAATATATGGAGCCTATCATAAAAACACACCTGCTTACGCTCTTGTGAACTGAACTTCTGGAGAAGAAAAGCTTTCAGGTCCATTGTCCCAGGAGGGTTCCCAATACCTATAAGAATATGAGAGGTTTCAAATTTTACACTAACCAGGCTCTTGACATCAAGAGCAAAAGATCATTACCCTATAAATGTGACTGACTAACCTATGCACAAGCGAGGAAAATTGCGGGAACCATCCAAATGGTCCATGACGCTCTTCAGCCTGCAACAAGTGATCAACAATGACCCATAGTAACATGTTCTGAAGCAAGTAATTGTTATTTTAGATTGTACACGTTGTCAGCATTATACACAATAACAACTAACAAGGTAAATGTGTATCTCTTTCCATATTCAAAAACTCAGATGGGTATGAAAAAAAATTGGTTGAGAAGATGCTTCAAGTGCCTTTTTTTCTTTCTCTAGGTAGTCAAATGTGGAATTTTATGAAATCACAAGGAACATATAACATGCTCAATTTGTAGTAGTATTGTTCTGAACCCAGGACCATCGATACCATCCCCATTGTGGACAGGCCATGCCCCAATGATCTCCCAGATTGGAGATATTTGCCATTCAATCTTTGGCATTTTCTTAGTTTAAATTTGGCTCGTTGACTTTACGCCTCTTTAACCGTATATTTGCAGGACACCACCAGTTGAAGGGTCAGGCACATTGAATCCAGTCAGGATCACCAAAACATGGGCCCTATCCAGACAGACATACCCATTATGATGGCCATGTCCTCCTCGTGGTTGAAGCCTCATGACTCCATTTGGCAAGCTCATCTCATCGTACACCTGCCAGGACCAAATCCCGAATGAATAGTGTCACAAGACCTTTTTATGGGTAATAGTGCAAAAAACACTTCAATAGCTATTAAGCAAATGGCATGAGCATCACTTTCCACAGAGAGAACATGACTGAAAACATACCACTAAGATATGACGCACAGGCACTTGATAATATGAAGCAAGTGGTCCCACCTTCAAATCATGGTAACAGAAAAATATGTCATTACTGATTAGATTAAAAGGCATTAGACATGAAGTTGACCAAAAGAGAGGAGTGACTGTAGTGTAAATATGAGAGAAATCTCACTACACATAGAGACATGCTACACAAGAAATGAGGGCAAATGAAATTAACTTGATCCAAAAGACACCATTGTGATCAATACAAGTAGAAGTCATTTATTTACCATAAAATGCATTATTATGTGCCTAACGAAAAGCAAATATAGTTCACCAGAAAATAATTTTTCCCATCTTTGCATCATTTTCAGTTTTTCCATTTCCAACTACATTTCTAATGTAGCGGATGAGTGGATAAAAGAGAAGAGATCATGTTCTCTTCTCCAAAATAGCCCTCGAATCCACAAGGAGAGAGAAATCTCTTAGAAAATAAGAAATAAAATTGATATTATTGCTGGAAGTGCATTGCTTATAACGTATCTCATGCTTATATAAGAAAAACAAACCCTAGACCCTAATTTGATTCAAAAGAAAAACAAACCCTAGACCCTAGTTTGGTTCAAAGTAGGACACTTTCACGAAATAGTAAAAATTAATAAAAATAGTAAAAAGACAATCCTACCCAAAACTCATAAGCAACCCGTGGATGACTAAAACAAAGACTTTGGACCACGACTGGACTATTAAAACCTTAAAAATCACAAAAACAGAATTTACTAAAAATAGTAAGTTCTAACTTAAAACCATAATTTGACCTCTAAAACAATTGAATTTTACTAAGCCAGGTTGGGGGCCAACAAACCTTCGAATGCCAGGGCGTAGAGCTTGTCGATACCTCTCCAACAGTATATTATACATGTTAAACGGATAATCAGTCGCAAAGTTATGGCCGTTGGAAGCTATAGTATGCGTTTAAGCCATTTTTTCCAAATTGGGGCCCCTCCGGCCCGAATTTGTGTGATACAGGCCCTCCTCCATTGGCAATGTTGTCATATCCGTTCACATAAGCGATTATAAGATCGCATATGCCATTTTGAGAGGATGGACTGCATATGTTATAGTGGCATATGCAATTTTTGGACCGTTGGGCTTTATGGAGTCACATGGAGAAGTATGCAATGCAGAAGCAATGATTATGCCATCACATATTCCAAATGGTCAAATTTCTAACTGCTGAGACTTTTATTATGCCATTGGCACTTCTTTTCTTCCATTTCTCTCCCTTTTTGCGTCCCCCCTTTTCCTTACTCTATTGCTCTCTTACTCTTTCTCTCACTCTAATACAAATTTACAATCTCTCTCTCTCTCTCTCTCTCTCTCTCTCTCTCTCTCTCTTACTCCCTTACTCCTAGCACTCCTCTCTCTCTCCTTACTCCCTTACTCCTAGCACTCCTATACAAGACTATAAGTCTACAAGGCTACGTAGAAGGCTCTCACTCTTTCAAGTTTCAAGAATTAACACTCCCACTCTTTCAAGTTACAAGGTTAGAACTCCTCTATCACACTTCAAATGTTATACAAATTCACACCAAAAAAGTAATCAACTTGAAAAAAAGAAGTTAAATTACTTGGTCTTCGTCCAATATAGCCAAAAGCTGCAGGAACGGCTCCTAGCTAAGCAGGAGGGGGAAAAAACCGCTCTCTACAATCCCATCTGCCTAGATGATCTGGAAGCAAACGGTGAGCGGCTTGTAGAAACAGGCAACTTGATGTTTGCAGGAGAAGTCGCGAAGACCTAACGTAGGCCCAAGTAGAAGATGCGGCATTTGGATCGGCACCTGGAGAAAGTCAAAGTCAAAGGCCGAGAAAACAGGCGAGGCCTAATAGCAGTCTAGGCCAAGAAGAAGACGAGATTGAGGAAATACACGAAAAAGATGATCAACCATTGGATGTGGATGAACAAATAGTAAGAACCAATGACGAAGAAACAATAGAAGAGGAAGTATACATCAAAGAAGGAGATAAATCTAATGATGATGATGGCAATGATGATGACAACGACAATGTCAATGATGGTGGAGAAGTGCCACAATGGATTAGGATAAATGTGTATAGCCTATTTTGAATTTTTATACTGTATTTCTACATCAATAAAATTTCTATGTTGTTTTTTTCACATTTTTTTAGTATATGTACTCATTTGAGTACTAATTAATTGACTTGTTTTTTTTTTTTAAGGCAACTTATTAATTGACTTGTTATAGTCTAATAGTCTAATAGATGTAAGAAATATAACAAAATTATAATGAAATTAATAGTAAACCAATAAAAACAATTCCCTACACTTGTAATATTTTTACATAGTTTTCATAATTTTTTACATTTTTTCCTTTATTTTTCAAAAAAAAAAATTCATGAAAAAAAAAAAGTACAGGATATGCGAACAGCCCCCCTGGGTCGCACAGGATTGCTTATAGCCAATTGACAACATTATCATTGAGTCATCCTTCGTCCTACACCAATCCCATCCACTAGAAGAAAACTCATCGTCGAGTTAATCAGTGGTTGGATATGACCCATTGGTGCCCGATATTCGAACAAATCTACAACGAGAACATTCGCAATATCACTATAATCTCAAGAAGATCAACAACATAGGCACGGTCACTAATCTTCATGAGCATGTCATACAATCCAATATTCTTGTTCGACTTATTATACGCTCTTATTGGCAAGCACTCATTTCTTAAGCAAACCATCACTAAATCGCTTTCTTGGAACACTTTGAAATGCTTTAAACGACTATGCTTGTCAGGTGGCAATCCATTTGGAAGCTTCTAGAATAATCTCCTTAAGTTCTTCATTCAATGGCGTTACTTTTTCTGGATTGACCATAGAGTCGACGCCACCCATCAATAGAAAAGACTGCCCCTCTACTTAGGAAGTTGTCGAGTTGGTTTTCCCCACTCATAAGAGCAAGGGTAATCTCCTCCCAATCTTTGAAGAAGATACAGATGTTGTCCCTAGCTCTGTGCGTCACATCGACATCATATTGCCATGATTGTCCACGTATCGTATGGCATGCTTACATAGCAACCACATCACATACAACTTCATCTTTATAATATTCACCAATTGAAAAAAAAAGTAAGTATTGCTCAATTACCTTAGTTTAGTTGACCTTCTTAATCATCTAGCTGATTGTGTATAAAGAAGGGTGTTTTTCCGTCTTAAAATGTAATTTATCTACCACCGCCTTGGACACTATGTTCTTGTTGCTGCCTCTATATATGACCACATCACAAGTATTCTAGTTGATCATACACTTGGTCTTGGAGAAATCATGTCTGTGTGGGTCCCCGTCGTACTTCAGAGTGTACATCACGAAGAGAGGCACTTGATCTTCATAAGTCCACTCCTCTTTCTTTGACCTCGGGATTTTCATCCCTCACTTTTTCAACATCTAACCGATCCTCACTTGGCTCCCCTAAGTTAGTGGCTAGGTTAGCCACCGTCTCCAAGGGCACTGGTTGGATCGATGAACAGGTTGACCACATTTGTAACACTTAGCTAGTTGGAGTGGAGCATAAGGGTTCTATGATGTGTTTCTTGCATTGGTTGCTCCTCCTTGTTACTTGGCTTGTCCACTCCCTGAATCTTAGTTTGAAGCAATGGGAAATCGGGAACATCCCCTAACAGCACTTTTTTCCCTCAAGTTGCATCGTAGCCCATGATAGTTTGGTAGTGACGATTTCCCTTGCCATTTGGGTTCTTGCAAGAGGCCTCTCTAGTTCTGTCTCCACTCTGGTTGCTAATTTGACAAGCTCGTTACAGGTCCAAATGGGCGGCATCATCATCCAATCTTGTATTGCCCTACACAATCCGCCTAAAAAAACCTTACTACTTGTTGCGACTCAATTTCTGTCAAATTATTATGCGGGGATAAGTGATAGAATTTGTCTACATAAGTTCCCATTGTACAACTTCTTGGAGGCAATTTGGTATTGTTGGAATGGTACTTGATTATGATCTGCTAGCAAGAATCGCTGCTTCAACTTCTTCATCCCCAGTCATCTTCGTAAAAGTGCCTTTGATTGTCGCGTCTGCGAGACTTGGAGTTGCTCCCACCATACTGACACCAGGTTTGTATTAGTGCCTTTAAGCTTCTATGCTACAAGCTTTACTTTCCTCTCCTTGGGGATCTCCATGTAGAATCGCTCTACCTCCATAAGCCAATCGAAGAAGTCCTATATGTGAAGATGACAGTAGTCCTAATCTTGTCCGCCGACTCCTCGCCCTCCCTGTTGGAGAATTATCTCGTCCACCTCCTCATCAATAGACTTGTCACCATCGTGTTAAGGTCTACAATATGGCATGTGTGCTAAACCTATTGGACCATGAATTGGCCAATTGCGAGCCCCTTCAACCGTCATATGCCTTTCATTGCCATTGATCAAAACGCGCTCCATGAACTCAGCTAATCAAGCAATCATCGCATGCATCTCCTACATGCATTACTGGTTTTCTTGTTATAAGGCCTCAAACTTTGCCTCAAATAATGATTGATAACCCAAAACACCACTCACGGGATTGTCACCGCCCCATCCACTACTAAACGTAATTACCTGAGGAAAGACCTCACTTCAATACAAATTGGTGTAGAGGCTTTGATACTAAATAATGTAGCAGGTTCATGAATAAAATAGAAGAAATCACCATCTTCTTCTCAAAAATAGTCCTTGAATCCACAAGGAGAGAGAAATCTCTAGAAAATAAGATAAAAATTGATATTATTGTTGTAAATGGGTTACTTAGAATGTATCTCATGTGCTTGATTAAAAAAAAAATCACTAAACCCTAATTTGGCTCAAAATAGGACACTTTCCCGAAATAGTAAAAATTACTAATGGTAAACAAATGTCTAATCCTAACAAAACTCGTAAACAAGCCTAGATGACTAAAACAAAGCCTTTGGAAACCAAACTCTTAAAACTCTAAAAATAACAAAAACGGAACTTATCAAAATAGCAAGTTTTAACTTAAAACCCTAATTTGACCCCTAAAATGTTTGAATTTCGTGAAGCCGCTTAAGGGCCAAGCAAACAAACCTTGGGTGGTTGGCCAGGGCGTAGAGCTCGTTGATAGCTTTCCAACGGCATATTACACCCACGAAACGGATAATTGGTCGCAAAGTAATGGCCGTCAAAAGCATAGTGCATGCATTTAAACCGTTTTTGCCCAATTGAGGCCCCTCCAACCCGAACTTATGCAATCCAGGCCCTCCATTCAATCATAACCTTGTCCTACATCAATTTCACAACCTGTATAATTCACAACACATAACATCTACTGTACATTAGTCTCTACAATGCTTGAAAGAGATGGTCTTCCTTCGGCCAGAATTGGTAGAGATGAGACCCACATTTTGGTAATTTAAATCATTGATCTAGTGTGCCCCTACACCCTTGTACATTCCCCATTAGAGGATCCTAGCTATCTAATGAAAATGGACAATACAGTGCACATTTAGCAAGGGCAAGATTGGTAAGAATCATCCAACTGAGGAAAATTTTGAGTACATCCCATCCGCCACAAAGCCCACCATGTGATTGATTTGGATCATCAAAAGGTACACACACATGCAGATTTTATTTGACCAAGCAAATGCTCAATTCAACATTGTACAATTCCTCATATATATGGTAAATTTATGAAGAAAGTGGCTTCATAAAAGTGTGACAACATGTACTAGGCATTAGGCAACCTAGCAGTTATGTATTTTGGATGTGTTGGAAACAAACATGAGGTGTCAAAAATGGGAACCAAAGAAACCCAACACAGCGACACATCCATCCAAATGAAGAATATTGAAAATGTATTACATAAGATAGAAATATGTATCAACGTAGCTAAAATACACCGAGAACTAAAAAATAGTACAAATGCTACTAAAATACAAGAAGAAAAGTTGAATTAAGGATTCTTTTAATAAAAGTGCCAACACAAAGTCCAACACGCAGGTGTCAGAAACAGCAAGTTTCTAGGAAATGGAGTCAAGAAGGATGAGTGAACTCACTGATTCTCCACTGAAATTCATATATGCTTGAGGTTTTGCCAATAAAACCGGTACCTCTCCAATGGAACCTGAATAACAAACCACAGGAATGGTCTGAGAAAACAATATGCATGTGGATAAAAGTAAAAAGTGCAACTAAATGGCAATGGCCTAAGTCATAGTGAAGCCCTATTGGATTATCCACCAACTGCAGCAGCAGACACCCAATTCTCAATCGGGAGTGCACTTTGCAAATGGAAACATTTAGCGCAACTCGCCATCTGCATTTTGCCGATGCACCAGGTGACTACTCTTCCATGGCATGAACTGATCCACATCAAATTCCATTCTCCTTCCGGGATACACCCAAACAGACCCTAAATTTCTTGACTGTTTATCATCAGAAATTAAACTCACTTGCTATCCAAGCAAAATGAGCATATAGAAAGAAAAAAGAAAAAAGAAAAAAAAAAAGTAAGAAAGAAAGAGACTGAAAAGATACCTATTCCAATTAAGGCCTTTGACTGTATTGTATTCATAGAAATGCCTTCTTTTTGAGAAATACGGTCGATCATTTCAAAGCCAACCTATTTCATTAATCAGGAAAATTGCTTGGTAACTCATGTATTTCCTTGAAATGAGGAAGTAAAATATAGAACATAACAAAACCCAAATCACAAATTGAAGTAGACAGTCCGTGTCTCGCCTGCTAGCCCAGCTGGAAGACGCCTAGGCGTTTCAACAGCAGGTCTCAGGTTCGAAATGCTAAGGAGACACAGCTAAGCCCACCGGTGGGTGGATGGATCGTGTGACTAACTGTGTGGGTGCATTGCGCAACTAATAGGGTGGATGTGTTGCATGACTAACAAAAAAAAAAAAGTAGACGGTCCAAAATGTATACCCACATTGTGCCTGGTTCCGTGATACTTATTTCCAGGATTTCCCAATCCAACAATAAGCCACGGTGTAAACTCCAATTTAACTTCATCGGGATCAGGCAATGAAGCAGATACCCGATGCTTGGTGGAAATTACACGTCTCCGTATAATAGGGCTCCTTCGGTATGAGATACATGTGCTAGGAATGGAGATTGCATGCAACATTGACCTGAAAGGCATAGGTCTTATTATTAGTACTATTCGTACATGCTGGCCGAATGATCATATGAAGCAACCTTTATAGAGGAATGCTAATTGCACACAACTTATCATGCATCTTAATGCACACACTTCATGTGATGCATGGCAAACATTTAATGGATTTGCACGCTCATCCAGCAGCCCCCAACATGAAGAGGCTGTTGTTAAAAATTGGGCCAATCAAATGATTCCAACCACCTCAATTGAACATGGCCGGAAAATGAGAGGTGGTCATTTATATCCGCAAATCAAACCACAACGATCATCTCATCGGGCCCACTTGGACCATTTACTGCCCAAAGTGGGGCCTGCAGCGCAGATCTTGTTCACATCTGCTGCATGAAACCCCAAAACTCTGTACATTTAGGTTCATGATAAGTGGTGTAAAATTAGCGATCCGAGAATGTGTGGAGCAAGTTAGGGCCTCTCCGAACAGCACAAAAGAAGTGCACTGACCAACAAAAACATTGAACTTAGATATGAGTTAGCATGCTAAATTTGTTAAAGCATTGGAATGAATCCTGAGTATCATAACTTGAAAATGATAATGGCTTTCCTCAAAGACTCAGCCTTCAAGGGGAACAGGAAATTTCGACTATACTGAGATTAAATGTCAGTTTTCTTTTTTCTTTTTTCTTTTTGTCTTTTTTTTTTCTTTTTTCCTTTTTTTCTTTCTTTTTTTTTTTTTTTTTGAAGATAACATATCAGTATTTATTAGCACCAGAAGAATGCAATTACGTTTACAGTACAAAATGTTGGTGACACAAATGAATATACTATGTACTTGTGTGAATCTTCTACCTTGCAGCTCCCACTTCAGCATCTCACTATTCTTAAAAGCTTTGGAGCCTAAAATAGCTTGTATTGTTCCTTTCATTTCTTTTCCTTGCTTTTTTCTCACCTCACCACTACCATCTCTTCTAATAAAGTTAAATGATGCCCCATGGTACAAAAACCAACCTACTAAATTCATAAGAAAACAACAATGCTGAGTAGAGAAAATAGATTCTACTACATAACAGTACATGTACAAAAAGGAAAGATTAGTGTGGTGGCCCACATTGACCCATTAAAACTCATACAAACTCGATGGTCAAAGTTGTCCAATCACTGAAATTTTTGGCCTGTAGTCCATTCACGCAGTGGCCACTAGATCAACAGTCCCAATCAACACACATCCACCTTGTGCACCTTGAGGGAACTGCATAGAACTTCTATGCAGCAGGCACTGCATGCTTGCATTCCTCCAAAGTATTACATATGGCTGGAATTGTGCTGTCTTAGAGCTCTCTCCTTCCTTCAAAAACTACTCCAGTTTTACTAAAGTCAATTGGAAATTTGAAAGAAGGGCAGGAAGAACAGGGGGATTTATCAACGTAGCACTATGATAACAAGCATATCTCTAAGTTAAATAAGTGAATTTGTTCGTTGATCCAGACCATGTATTCGATGCATCGTCTAATACATTCATATTCAAAGAACAAAACGCCGAAATAGAATCTATATATCAAATTAATGATCAAACACTCATGAGCAACACGTGCAAAGTGAATAAACTTCTCAACTTCTCTCAATATTCAAGCTTTTAAAATTCACACATCCCATAAGGGACTTATTTACAACCTAGAAACAATTAAAATCCCAATATAATGAAAAGATTAATATACACAAACTTAAGTATTAGTCCAATAAGTGAGAATAGTTAACTCCAATCAGCCCTTAAGTACAAGGTATTCAGTAATAGTAACAGTGGCCGTAACGGCCAGCCTTATGGCTTTTACGATACACGCAGTAATGGCCCTTATAGCCCCCATTATAGTCAAAAGAATTTATAAAGGAAGAAAATGTATAGGCAGCATATCAAACTGTTATAGGCTCGACACAGCCGTGAGTTGTGACAGCTGTTACTGGCCATTTTTTCAGTACAGGCACTACAGACCCGTATCACATACTGGGTCTGACCGTTACTGTTACGTATGGGCCATTACAGCCGTTGCATAACCTTGTCTAATACCGTGCTTAAGTAGGTCCTTTGTCGTTCTTCTAAATCTGGAAAATGCCTTCACTTCCTCCTTTTTTCTTTCTTGAACATAAATTGGTTTTTGATAGTCAACCTTCTTCAGTGGAAGTGGCGCCTTTTTCTACTCGCATTTCTTGGATCAAACAAATAGCCATTGCCTTCCTGCTCGTCACATCTTTTTCCAGCCAAGTGGCGCCTTCTTTCAACGAGTTCGATGGCAAATAACATTACGGAAACATTATGTTGGGCCCTAGGAAATTTTTAATGGTGGAACATTCAACCACCATTATTTATTATAGTATGGTCCACTTAAGATTTGGATCAGCTTCATTTTTCGTATCATGCCCTAAAATGATCTAAAAAATGGATAGATGGCATGGATATACAATACATACATCAAGGTGGGCCCCATGGTAAGGACCGCACCATCTTGGGTCAAGTCAGGACCACACCTAATCCACTCCCATTGTGTACACCAAACGGGCTATCTCTCTCATTCCATTTTAATTCCAACTGTTAATCACAAGATGTAGTTCATCTAACTTGTACATCTTAGTCAACAACTACAAGCCAGCATTGTTTAGATCATTATGGATACACTTACAACGAATAAATTCATCAATCAGTTGATTAAAAACTAACAATTGAGATTATTCCAACCTTCAAGGAAAAAACCCTAGGGCTATAAAATACCATTTTATGACATTAAATTTGCATTAAGGCCATCAGGGGACTTTCCCACTGAGCCAATAGGAGAGAGAATCATCCACATAGCATCCAAATAGGTATCGTGTTGAATTTGCACAATCTTGGCCCCAGCCCATTAACAGCCTTAATCAAAAAAAAAAAATTCTTTTTTTTAGGTAGTGATTTTTTTTTTCTTTTTTAATCATAACATTTGATGGCCGCCAATTGGAAGCTTGGTATTAAGAAAACTGCATGAATGAAAATGCATAAGAACATCAGCAAGATTGGACAGCCTCTCAATCCACACTTGCAATTATTAATTTGTCTAGGTTTTTTCTTAATATTGAGCCTGAGCTTAGACACATATGGTTGGAGAAGAATATTCCGTTATAAATTTTTCCTTTACGACATTATTTAGAGTTGTTTTCTATTTGGATTACTGAAGACATGTTTAAACGTATGAGTTGCCATTAATTTAATGTTGGTTTATAGTTAATGATTTATATTCAATAGTTTCTCATCATTTTATAGAATTTGAATTAATGGGACCGCTTTTGTAGCACACCAAATGATTAGTTTAGCGTAAAGATCAGCCATAAGCTTTATTGAGTTGGGCATATCCTAATAATCCATCTTAAATAAAGACTTGATATGTTATTTGATGACTTTTAAAGGATTTACCATTCCAAGCTTTGTTGTGCGTGAATACCCAATTGTACGCTGTAAATATTTTACAAGTTATCCAAACACAGAGAACTGTTTGCCTGTAAACAGATAACAGCTTAAAGCAAAAAAGGACAGGCTATAAATATTTTACACCTGTAATTCGATTATCTGTAATCCTATTACAACTTAAAGATTTTCAGGCATCGAAACGACCCTTAAGTGTTTGGCATGTGCAGATGTGACCACAAACAGCATACATCTTCCATTTACTAGGAAAAGTTGTTGGTTGTGTTTTTGAACAAAAATAAGAAAAAGAAATAGAAAAGAAAACTTGGTTTCGAAAAATTAGCAGAGAGCTCCTTTGAAAAGGTGTTTTTCAAGCCCATTTTCTGTTGTCCCACATTGGAACTTGAAAGGGAGTTTTTTCAAGTTTATATATACTTTCACCTCACATGGTTTTGTATTGGCACTTAGGCATGGAATGCCAAACACCAAACATGCGCACCCGCTTGCAACGCCACACCATGTAAGACGGGCCAGGGCCAGGCTTGGCTACATGATTCCTTTTGTATTTTATTTTATTTTATTTTATTTTTTTGACCGGGTCTTGCGCGAGAAATCAAAATTCTCGACGCACGTTGGAGTAACGTTATTAAGAACGCTATTTATACGTTGGCAGCCACATCAGCGCCACATAGTTGCCACATGTACGTAGATTTTCTATATAAAGAAATTTTCGGAAGCCATGGGGCAAGAGATGAAAAACATTCTTTAAGAGGAAAATTCATGGTTGCCATCCTTCTCCTCTGATTCTCTTTGTTTTACGATTGTTTTCAAGTTTGAAAATCAAACTACTTTGGTAAGCTAGAGACGGCGATTATTCGTCGTCTAAAGGTTGCATCCCAAAGGTGATCGATGTGGATCTTCTGTGAAATTCAGAGAAATGGGCGCGAATCGTCTTCAGGAAAGCAACCTAATTCCGTGCCTCCATTAGGGTTCCTTATCATCTTATGCTCTTTCCTTGAACAGCAGATCAGGTGCACACATTCTGAACTATTACTCTGATTTCTGGTTATTCTAATTGTGTAAATACATATTGCATTTCTTCCTTTTAGGAGTGCTGAATTAACACAAGCTATTGAAATATACCTGGACGAAGCATTCTCAGGTTTCAGTCTATACAAGTGGAGCCCAACCCTCAGTAAGCCAAACCATTGAGACTATGGGCCCCAATATAGATGTCCCATACACCAAAAAACCTCTAGAAAAGAAATTTAAGCCTTCAATGGTGAGCAGTAAAAAGACAGTTAAAAATGAAAAACCAGCAACAGTCCACATTCAACCAAAAATGGACCAAAATTCTATACTTGAGATTTTCCAATCTAAGAATTTTTTAACACATGGGGCAATGAAAGCCAGGCCCACAATGTCATCGGTCTGATCGACGAACCATGTGCCCCACTTGTACAAACTGGAAACCTAACATTAGATGACAGCTCTGACAACAATTTGGGAGAGTATAAGTACATCTCGCATACGGTGCCATACATACCCAACAAAATACAGATTATAAATATATGCATGTACGGTGCACTTCATTTCATAAGACTAGGCAAAGAGTATCAACTAATTAAATCAATTGCCCTTTAGATTTTTCCTAATTTTTACAATGTCTTTTGATTTTCTTCAACGAGAAGAGCTCAAATTGTATCATTGAATACGTATTGCATCGAATCAAATCAGGATTTAGAGATTTCTGGAATGGCAAGATGGGAAGGAAATAACAAGAGAAAGAGGGGTGAAAATGCACCTTTTTTCCGGGCTGGAAAATCCACCTGTCTTGGAGTCGTTGTTGGATGGATTCCTCAATGATTTTGAGTTTCTTTGTGAGGATTGAAGTAATTCCAAATAACTGGAGATGAAGAAGAAACTCGTCTGAAATGGGATAAGCGTAGAGATGAGAGTGAATAATATCTCCCGCTCCCCTTCCGGCTTTTAGATGTTCCGGATGGCATGGCACGTACGAAGCACGTGGAGGAAAGAGGGAGCGGATTAGCTAGTGTTACCCTTACCGTGTGGGGCCTACCTTGATGAATTTTTTTCATATCCACACCGTCCATCTGTTTATTCAGATCATTTAAGGATGTCATCCAAAAATTAAAGCAGATAAAAATCTTTGGTGGGCCATAACACTGGAAAAAGTGTTGAATTACCGTTAAAAGATTTTTGTAGGCTACGAAAGTTTTGGATCAATCTAATATGTATTTTTACTTTCATCCAGTTATTTTTTACCTTATCAACAGGTTGGATGGAAAATAAATATTACGTATATTTTACAGTGGGCCTTGGGAAGTTTTTAATGGTGAGTATTCAATCATCACATTTCTTGTTGTGTGGTCCATCTGAGATTCTGATATGGTTAAAATTTTAAAATATGACTAAATTAGTCTATAAAAACGGATGGACGGAGTGGATATATAGCATATAATCAAGGTGGGCCCTACGGTAAGGGTAACACCCACTAAGCTTGGTAGGAAACACCTAATCCGCGCTCGAGCTAAAAGGGGATGGGAAGGGCCCACCATGACCGTCCATCTATTTTGACGGATCCTTGGGTATGATCCCAAAAAGAGGCAAATCACACAGATTCAAGTGGACCACACTACAGGAAGGAGGGATTGAAACTTACAGGGCTCCCATCTAACCTATTCATAAGGCCACAAAGACCTGGACAAAGGGAAAATATAAAAATTATCTTGATTCAAGACTTCTTATGGCCTAAAAAAAATTTCAACGGTAGTCTTTCAATCCCCACTGTTTCTTGTCGTATGGTCCACTTGAGCCTTCAATCTAGCTTCTTTTTAGGATCATGCTTGAAATAATCTGTCAAAATCAAAATGGATGAACAGCTGAAAAGCATGGATAAAACAGATACATCATGGTGGGCCCTACAGAACCACTAACAGGACCATCCATATCTTAGCTAGGTCCTGGTGGGGCGCGGACTTCCAGCGAAAGCCTTGCGCAGGGATTTCCTGCGCTGGGAACCACGGTGAGGCCCAAAGTGATGGTTTTTTATAAATCCACCCCGTCCATCCGTTTTGGGAGCTCATTTAGGACAACAAGTCAAAAATGAACTGGATCCAAGACTCAAGTGGGCCTCACTAAAGGAAAAGGTGGGTAGGTAAATTACTACCGTTGAAACCTCCCTGGGGTTCACAGTGATGTTTATATGACATCCATACCGTTCATAACGTCACTACTACTGGGATGAACTGGAAAAACAAGTATTATCCTGATTCGAAACTCCTGTGCCTCCACAAATATTTCAACTGTGGACGTGAGATTTTTTTTGGCCCACTTAAGTCTTGGATCCGGTTCATTTTTGTTTTCATATCCTAAGATGAGCTCCAAAACGGATGGACGGTGTGGATTTATCAAAAAACATCACTGTGGGCCCACATTGGTTCCCAGCGCAGCGCGCGGTCCTGGTGGGGGGTTACTACCCAATCCCCGTCCCTTTTGAAGGGTGGGTGGGCTTAGCAAACTTGCAAACTTCATTTCATTGCTAGGATGATACGCACAAATATGCATAAAACTATTATTAAAAGTATCTAAACTCGACTCAACCGTTTTTAATCAGTCAGAGATAGTGGGCTGCACCAAACAGAACTAGACAAGTTTGTAACCAGGTCTAAAGGGTGGACTTGGGCCCAACCATCTAGATGGATCCAAAAGGACTAGACCTAGACCCATTAAAATTGGGTTGGGTCCACTGGCTACCCACAAGTCGGGGCACCCATTGAAAGCCGTAAGATTAACTATTTTTAACTTTTAAGGCCCTTCATTTGCAAGGTTGGGGCTAAACTGGGCCGGGATAGACACTGTGTTCTCTTTGGGCTGGGACTTTGGGTCGAGTCTGCATGACCGGTGGGCTAGGTTTGGGCATGAGTATTGACCCATCTCTCGTATTGCCAATATTCATCAGAGGATTGATATTTGGCAAGTGCATCATTGAAGTTCCACGTGGCCTGCACGTAAAGTGCTCTGGGCAGTTGATCTAGTGGGCCACTAAATTATGAGAAATGTGCAATAAACAGAGGTGATTGAACCACGAGGGCCACACCACAGAAGGTTCCAGATGGAATGGGAGCCATCATGCTGTATATGTGTCATTCAACCCAGTCATCAGGTGGACCACACCAGGATGAAGTGGCAACCGGAAATTCTAGGTGGGACCACGACAAGTGAATATATTGGTTTTAGGGGGCGTGGATTGGGTACGACCCCACCATGACCTAGCTAGAGACGGACGGTCCATTGAGGGAATATGTGCGGCCCACTATGATGTATATCTTTTATCCACGCTGTCCATCCATTTTGACAGATTATATTAGGGCATAAACCCAAAAAAGAGGCAGATTTAAGGCTTAAGTGTACCACACCACAGGAACCATTGGTGATTGAATTCCCACCGTTGAAAACTTCCCGGCCTACCCTGATATTTATTTTCCATCCAACCTGTTCACAAGGTCACATGGACCTGTATCAAGGGAGAACATTAATAATAGTTTGATCCAAAACTGTAGTGCCCCTAAAAAGTTATCAACGATAAGCTTTCAATCCCCACTTCTTCCTACTGTGTGGTTCACTTGAGCTATCAATCTTCCTTCCTTTTGGAATCATGTCCTAAAATAATCTTTCAAAATATATGAATGGCATGGATAAAACATATACATCACAGTGGGCCTCATGGAGCCCCCACAGGACCGTCCCTCTCTAATTAGGTCTAGAGTGGCTCACCAGCCAAGCTAGCTCAGTTAGCTCGCTCGACTCTGCTCGAACCAGCCCGATTCAGCTCAATTTGAAGGTTGGGTTTGAATCAAGCTAAACCATTTTTCTAAGCTCGAAATGATTTTCAAGTTGAGTTCGAGCTAACCTAAGCTTGATTCAGCTCACCCGTAGTTCAGCTCAATCAAAGCTTAATTCAGCTCAACTCAACTGACTCGGTTGGAAAAGTATGTTTTTTAATCCCACATCAAAAGAAAGCAAGGAAATAAGAGGTGCAACTCTCTATGAAAGTAAGTGTAGGATGTAGATGGGCTTTGGGCTGCCTTTGAACCCAAATTTTAATTGTTTTAGATTGGGCTTTACAATAGGCTATTTAAAATTTTATTTTTTTAGGCTCGAATTTAACTTAAAATGGACTCGAAAGCTCGGTCGAGCCACCTCGAAGGTCAAGCTGAGCCGAACACGAGCCAGGGTGGTCATTGAATAGGGCAAAGCTCGGGCTCGTGCACAACTCTAGGTTAGGTCCTGGCAGGTGCAAAGCCAATTGGTGCCCCGGTTTGGCCATTTGGGGCTCTAAGCAGCCACGTGACCACACTGTCTATCCATTTCTTGATGTCATTTTAATCGATGGAAACAAAAACGATGCAGATTCTTGGCTTAAGTGGATAGCAAAATGAGGATTAAACTCTTACCATTGAAAAACTTTGGAAGGCCACAAGTCCTGAATCAAGTTTATATTTTTTTTTCCCTTATACAAGTCTATATAACCCTATGAATAGGTTAGATGGAAAAAAAAAAAAAAAAAAAAATCACCGTGGCACCTAGGAAGGTTTCAACGGTAGGCATCATTAGCACTGCTTCTTCATGTGGTGTGTCCCACTTGAACGTTGGATCTGCCTCATTTT
Source organism: Liriodendron chinense (assembly GCA_003013855.2). Taxonomy (NCBI): domain Eukaryota; kingdom Viridiplantae; phylum Streptophyta; class Magnoliopsida; order Magnoliales; family Magnoliaceae; genus Liriodendron; species Liriodendron chinense. The sequence continues at coordinate 2,430,544 of ML058326.1, read as the reverse complement.
TGGGGTGATAACCCAAATTGAAATAGAAAAATGGATGGACCGTGTAGATTAAATACATAAATCACAGCGGCCCCTTAGATGCCCAACCTTTTTCGAGCTTGGGAACGGTAGGGGGAAGTACCCAATCTGCGCCCCTGCTGCCTCAGATTCGTCCCATTGCAGGTTTATATCTGCGGTGAAGATAAGGTTCGCCCGATTCACGGGTTAGATTCTATATACACGTCATGGGTGGGCCCCAAACAGCTGGAACGTGTGGTAATTAGAGAGCACTGCAGCACCGTACCAGTAAACCTTAATGGCCGTGAAAATGGGACCCGCATTTTCTGCTATTTCAATGGCTTCTAGCAGTACTGCCATACTCTGCAAAAAAAAAAAAAAAAAAGCCTTCTCTGTACAAATGGCACATCGGTCCATCGATCAGAACTCATTAGCTAGACGTCCACACAAGCAGTATGTAGCACAAAAATCTAGGCAACCAGACTGATTGCTCCTCCAATCAATGATTTCCTATTTCCATCGGTGGGCCCATGGCTGCTTTACCAAAAGATCCGGGCTGCCCATTTGGTGCAGCCAAGTTAGAATTCCTTATGCAAGGTCGTTGATTAGAACATGTTAGCCCATCTTATTTCTAATGAAATTTTAATATGCTATTTATACGCCATCTGACGGGCTTAGATCAGATGACTCTGAAGACACTATTTGGCTAAGGCTCTCAATAGAACAGGTGATATCGGAGATCCGTTTGCTCCGAACTCATATAATGCAGAGTTGGATCTTAAAATAGGTTTGATTAATTAAATAAACCGAATCTAGGTTCACAAAAATAAATCCAAATCGTATTCGGGTTAGATTCGGATCTAGTAGTGAGATCGGATTAGATCCCCACTATTGCTTACTTCAAGCCTTCAACCATATGACATTATGAGTGTTCATCGTTTATTATGAATATTTTTTGTTTATTTTTCTTGTTTTAACGGCATATACTGCTTTTCTAATCCTATATCATGTAGATCGAGGTACCGAGAAATTCATGACAGTTCATATCTATAATGGGTGTGGGTCAAGATTGATGTGGGTCGTTTTACACAAATGGTCTAGACCCAACTATTATACAACCGGATTTGCACAAACTCAACTATTGTACAATTGGGTTGGTGCATGAACCTTTTTGAGAAAAGTGGTCCTAGGACCTACTCATGAGGCCCATCATGATGTATATGTTACATTCATACCGTCCATCTATCCTGTCAAATCATTTTAGGGTTAATACCCAAAAATTAGTCGAATCCTAATCTCAAGTGGACTCCAATATAAGAAACAGTTGGACATGTATGTCCATCCTTGAAAACTTTATAGGTTCATTGTGATTTTTATTTTTCACCTCGTGGGATACCATGGATGGCGAGCTGGTGGACGAACATGATCATTCTCATGTTGGCTTCATTTTAAAAAATAAAATAGAAAAGTAGTGCTCAGCATCGGCAGGCGGAACTCTTTTAGGCATGACCTTAATTTATATGTTACATCCACACTGGCCATCGGATTGTCTAGATTATTTTAGGTCACATCTTAAAAATAAGACATATCCCAATGTGGTAGATTCGGACCTAGATCTGACCCGAATCCGATGTCTATATGAATTTTAGATCAGAAATGGATCTGGCTATTTATAAGTGGAATGGATATGGATATCATCTTTTAGATCCGAGCCGGATCCGAATTCGGCTACAGATTTTCCGACCCATTGAGAGCCTTATATGTGGCGGACATGTACCACACATAGCTAAAATGAACTTCAAATGTAAGAAGCTAAACCCAGCATTAAATGGAAGAATCCAACAGTTAAAGTAACTCTCCTGTAAGCATTAAATGTTAGAAACTAACAAAAGCAATTCTATGCTAAACAAGAGTCCAACAATGGCAACTCTTTACCAAGCATTAAATACAAGAAGTCTAACAATGTGAAGACCCTCTAGCAAAGCTTATATATGTTGTAAGACCGGATAAGGTCACCGCCTCTCTAAGTTTAAAAAAGCATAATAGAAAGATGAGATACAAGCCTCATGCCACCATAATCAATACAATTCTCTCCGGTGCAATGTTGCTTATATTTCGTCCCTCATGAACTCTATCTTAATTAGCTTAATTCAAATTTCTTCACTTTTATCTAGTACTATGCTACAGTTCGGCACATTGTTGTAGCAAACTAATTAGTTTTATATTAAATATCCACGGCCTCATTGTCGGATCTCCTAAATTCATAAGTCCTCACTTAACTATTCTCAGTCACAATTTACTGCCCAAATATCAGAGCCATCTCATAACCATTCAAGTTTGAAAGATTGTCAGTACTATGGTCATCTTACTAGCTAATTAGATAGTTGTTGGTAATTTACTCCACTTTCTTTATTTTATTTGCCGATATTACTTCATCTATATCTAGACTAATAAATTCGGCACATTGCCTTCTTTTTCTTTGTTTCTCTTTCTTTATGTACATTTGTTGATGAGCGTGACCAAGCCACCACTATTTTAAAACATTCATATTTCTGAGGCAAAAAGAATTTATCTAAAGGACTAACCCTCCCTTTCATAAATAGTTTGATCACTTTGTCTATCGGTAGCTAAAGAGATAATCAACCTTTACAAACTCAATCTTAATCAGTCTATCTCAATGCCTGAGATCACAAGGCATTCAATTTAACTTGAGTCAAACACGAGTTTAGCATACCCGGCACTTACTCGCACACACATAACCGAAATCATTCATTACACATATAGCCACGTGTTGGATTGAATATTAACACATTGGACTAAGATTACTTTTACCCAGAGATGTTCATGAGGTACACTACCTAATGACTGGCCTCAATCTCCTGATCTCCCACACTTGTGATAAACATAGATAATTCTCAAACATGCATCAACCGCTTTGGGAGTAACTTTGTTCAATGCAATGTCAAAAAAAGTAGCAAATTCATGATGGAGTTCCATGTAACCAGGATTTGGCTAATGAAAAACACCATGCACCATGTAACAAAATTTCTCTTATGAAACATGCTCTTATAAAACATGGGCACCACTTTCAACATATAGACGGCACTTTTAGATCATCTCAGGATTCCGAGGGATTCCTATGACCCTCATGGATATGCAAAAATCATTTTTCTTATTAAAGACTTCCCGCTAATCAAGATCCCTGGGAAAATTCAAAACAAAAAAGCAAATGCCAGAGAAGAAATACAAACACCCCTAAGAAATAGCAAGGCAAAATGTGAAAAATAATGAGATTGCTATTAAGGGCCCATTTGGATACTACTAAGTTACTTTACGACTTAAGTTCGTTTGGTAAGTATAATTGAAAAGTAACTTATCTCTTAAAAATTACTTATCTTAATAAGTTTTTTTTTTTTTCATGCCCACCAACCCCCCCCCCCCCCCCGCTTCTTTTTTGTTTTTTTTTTTGTTAATACACACCCATATTAATCACCCTCCAATGTTAATTAACCACCCTCCAAGTAGGCTTTTCTACTTATCTTTCTCAGGTCACACTACATATCAAAGTTCTCCCTCATGGTTCACTCAATTACTGCTCCTCATACTGTCCATATCAAAGTTACTTAAGATAAGCTACTTATAAGATAAGTTACTTATTTTGGTTTTTACTTATTAAGTAGATAAGTATGTTTGGTACACAATATACTTATCAGCCAATAAGTAAATAAGTATGTTTGGTAATAACACATTGATAAGTAACCTTTCGAAAGAAAATTTCAAATCTACTAGTAATAATCAACATATTGACATGAAAAGAAAAAGCTATGCGTTGAGGCAGTTTTCCTAACAGAATGAGCTTTTGTAATCCCACGTGCGTCCAATAAAGCTCATGTAGATGCCATGCATGTGCTAGCATAGCACGATTGGTACGAGATACATTCCATCCATCAGAACGAGACCATTATATGGATGCCCTGGCACAAGAATCATGTTGATCCACTGGTTAGGTGGGCCATGGTCTGCACAACAAATGTACGGCTCTGGAAGACTTGGCTGAAGTTTTCTAACCATTCACTTGTTTCTAACAGTCGGTCCACATGGTGAGTGGACTAGAACCATTTTTGGGAAAGATGTAGAAGATCAGATCATCCTGATTGGTGGATTGGATCTTGCACCAATTAATGTAGGGCCCATCTTTGATGTGGGCCATCCACTGTGTGGGCCCCACCTTTGATGGTACATTCCATCATGTGGGGCCTCCTTTGACATGAAGGGTATGAGAGAGCAGTAATTGAGTGAAACCATGAGAGAGAACTTTGATATGTAGTGTGACCTGGGAGAGATAAGCAGAAAAGCCAAATTGGAAGGTGGTTAATTAACATTGGAGGGTGACTAATAGTGTGGGTGTGTACTAACCCCCCCAAAAAAAAGGAAAAAAGAAAAGGGGGGAGGGGGGGGTATGACATGAGAGAGATAAGTAGAAAAGTCAAAAGTCAAAAGGCTAAAAAGAAATACTCATTAAGATAAGTAATTTTTAAGAGATGAGTTACTTTTCAATTATACTTACCAAACGAAACTTAAGTGCCAGCCCTTAGGGTCAGCAAAGCGCAGGAAAATTTTCGGGCATGGCCATCAACATGATGGCCTGATGGCCTGTCGGATTAACAGCTTTAATCATACTACATACAATCCACAACGAAAATAAAAAAACAATCTGATCAGATTGTAATCGGGATCAAGCAATACAGCAATTTTTTAGGGGTATAGCCATCAAAGCCATGGCCCATTGGATTGAAATCTCTGATTATGTTATTTCACGTGACAAGCATGCTCACCAAACTACATCACTTAGATTTCTAAATAAAAAAAGCTGCAATCAACTGTCAATACAATGATCATCAGAGGACAAAACCAACAGACTATCGACAAAACCATCCCATTTTGAAAGCCCATCATCAAAATTTATACAAAATCCCATCTTGGGTTAATCGATATACTTCAGTAATTACAAGATTGCATCCCAAAATCAATCAATCTGCATTTGAAAGCTCGATTAGCCACACTGGGCAATTAACCACCCTAGATCCGAGAAACATCACCAATCTCAGTTTCTGTACCCATTTCAAAATGCTACCATTGCAAAATCGATCTTCAGTTTCATGCAGAAAACCAATTAACCACATTGCATAGAAGCTCACGGTGATAGCTGCAGACTCAATAGCATTGGCAAAGATCCAATGCCACTTCATCAAGCAATATCTGAAGAATGTCGCCCTCGATTTCCCCGCCCACTTCGAATGTTTCCACCTTGAAATCCGCCCATTTCTGCATGGAATAGTTCATCTCCCTCTCTACAATCTCGTCCAGAATATTCCCGCCCAAGCATCCCCATTGTCTGATCTCCTCATGAACCTGTTTCACCAACTTGTGCCTACTCAGGAACAAAGGCAGTTTAGACCATGCCTGAAAACCCAAATTACAGTACTGGCTGTACTTTGAATCCAAGAACTCGATCATGCAGTCAAATAGAAACCTCCTGAGCAGGCCTCCCTCTTTGGCATCTGCAAATTCCAAACCACATTCCGGACTACTCCAAAGATCAGAAGCAAGAGTTTCTATGACAGAATCACCCATGCCATCAGCATCATATAGAGCAATGTTTCCAAACAGCAGTTCGGCATATACAATAACATCCCTAGTGTAGTTGAGCATGCTTCCTGTTAGTCCGATTTCAGCAGGATTGATACTGCAAACCCTGGAAATTTTGTCAATGCAGGAAGTAATCTTCTCAGTTTTGGCAGCTCCTGCATCCATTGAAGTTGCAGAGTCTGAAAGTTCTGAGTCAGGATATGCCGGTTGTGTTAGGTGATGCAAGCAGCCCATGGATGTGTGGTGTAGCTTGTGTCCTGGGATTAGAACCATGTCAGATAATTGGAAAGGAGAGTGACTTTTCATGGTAAAGACCTTAAAGTACATATCTGGAAATAGCAGGTATCGCCCATGAACAACACAGGTGTATCAGTCCGATGCAGGGCAGTACTTAACAGCATCGGTGGTCAATGATAAGTTCTATAACACACCCATTTCAAACCTTGACTGGTGCGCTTCTGCGCACACCCAATGGGTTTGAAGGTGTCTTTGGATGCCTCTTAATTGCAATTATCCAATTCAATATTGAAGAAATGACCCAAGTGACCGCCATCTTAATTTGTAAGGATGACCAAACCTCTAATTTGTAATTGGATGCGCCTTAAAAGTTGGACACAATGATGTTCATGTCATTTGGAGCTAGTCCTTCATTATGATTGGAGTAGGGTGAGCCCCACATTGATCATTAAAACTTCCTCAGATTGAATTTTACAATTCAATTCATTTTTTTATAGGTTAGTACTTAGTACACACATCCCACTGTTAGTACACACCCACACTGTTAGTCACACTGCAATGTTAGCCACGCCCCACGTTGGGAATCGAAACCAAGACCTCAACGTTGAGACGAGGTTATCTTCACTCAGTCTACCACTGTCCCAAAGGTGTGGGTGTCAATTCAATTCGATTTGGCATCCAAACATAGCATTAATTATTCGAAAACACAAATTCACTATTCTGGGCATAGAGGTATTATAATCAGCTACATGAGATAAACATACGAAAGGTTCTTTCATTGTCATACCTGAGCTACCGTCAAGACTCCCAGAAAAGCAACTGTCATTTGAAAAAGAGGCCTCGAGAATTGATGTTGGACTAGGATGATCAGAGTCAGGGGTAAATAGAAACCGGGCAGAAAGCGCCACCTCAGCTTCAGTCTGAAAAGAAAAACCACCAAAAGTAAATTTCTCGAAGTAAATGTATGCCATTTTACTGGTGGATTGGGGCTGCACCCCATCCTCAATCATAAAAAGATAACGAAAATCATGGTTTTCAGGAATCAGGCGTATCTTCTATATTCTGAAATCTTTGAGGAGGGTTACTAGTTCTAATCACTTCTTTTATTTGCATGCACCATTTTACATTTTCTGTAGTAGCATGCTTTTGTACATCGATAGATGAGCATATGCAAATCAATCAGGATGGGTCTAGGTATCCAATCCCCAGACTTTAGTTGTAATCGCTAAAAAAAACCACATTAACCTGTTTATAGAGTTCTCCTAAGCCAAAATGCACCACTATGCTCGGTCACAAGGGTCGAACAGACATGCAGGGAACATGCAACCCATGCATCAGAGAACCACACTGGGGATGGCCAGGCCAAAAATTTGTGCCAGTCAACTCCTCAGGTGGGCCGCACAGGTACATCAAATGTCACCTTTCATGACTTTTTAAACTATGCAGATGACAATGCCAAAAATAGCCTGTAATCGGTAAAAAAAGCCTTACCACGTTAACCTGTTTATAGAGTTCTCGTAAGCCAAAATGCACCACTACACTCAGTCTCAATGGTCAACCAGACATGCAGGGAACATCCAACCCGTGCATCAGAGAACCACACTGAGGGGATGGCCAGGCCGAAAATTTGTGCCTGTCAACTCATCAGGTGGGCTACACAGGTACATTGAACATCACCTTTCACAACTTAGTAATCTATGCAAATGACAATACCAAAAATAGCTTGTAAACTTGACAGGTGGGTCATGGATGTACTCCAAACAAACTTCAACTGTTGGCAATTTTTTTGAAACCATCTTTCAGCGTGTGCAGCCCCACCTGATTAGTTGCCTGATTTTTGGTCCAGGCTATCTACAAAGTGAACACACCTGCTACACAGCCCGGATGTCCATTAGACTGCAACCAGAGAGTTGTGTGCATTAGCAGGCACACTTAGAAAAGTTCCAGTCTATACAAGTGGAAGCATATAGAAGTAACAACTGACCTTCAACTTTCTGTTCGTATCAAACACCTGACCATGGTTGGGGACAAAGAAGGTTTGATCTGGACTACCATTACACAAGCTACCCTTTGAGCTCAACCCATCTGAACGGTTGTTTCCATTTCCTTGGGATATAGGCTTCACCATACTAAGTGCAGATATCAACTCTTGGAGAATGGATGCAGTGGATCTTCCGGCAAGAGAATCTCCCATTTCCATCTCATCCCTGCCTGAACAAGTCAACTCCCTTAATTTCTCTTCCAAAAGGGCACCTAGAGCATCCCCTTTGAAATCAGATGCTCTTAGAGATGATGAATTTCCACTCTTTGCTTCTGGTATTACGTTACTCTGGACCTCACCTCGACCCTCTCTCTTCTCCATTTCTGCAGAGAAAGACCTGGTATTATCATGCCCCATTGGTGAACTAAATGCGAAAGAAACAATATCAGCATCCTTACTGCTGCTGGAGCCATTGCCTTCCATTAGTTTCCAGGACCCAGTTTTCACACTGCTTCGATTCACAGCACGACCATTGAATCCCGCCCCACTTACTCTACTTACGTCACTTCTAACACTCTGTTGCTTCACAAAATTAGAGTTGCTGAAACCTGTATTTTCAACCATTGGATTGCTAGTGATCGACCTTCTTTTCCGGGCCAAGGTCTTCACCCTCAATGAGGAATCATCCCTCTTGCTGCAAGCATTCCTCTCCATATCCATTCTACAATTATCCAATACTTTAGCAGGGAGCCTTGTGCGATTGGTGAGATTGCTCAGGTTTTTGTTCAAAGCAACATAGTCTTTAGCCCGGCCATAAGCATTGGCTGCTGGGTCGCTTCTGATCTCTCTACTGCATGATTTGGGTTTGTGGGCCACCTTATCCTTAACTACCAGCATCTGATTTTGCCTCTGATTATTCTGCTTTAGCGCATTCAGAGGGACAGCCCGTTGGGGCTTGCGTTGCCGGCTTGGCATGGACTGATTTCGATCCTCTCGAAGATGAGGCTTCCTATCTACAATATTTTGGTTTCTTCTCTGCAAATTAGCCTTTGCTTGAGCGGGAAGGGACACTGCATCTTCCTGACCTTTCACAAAAACAGACCTCCCACTGTCCGCATCTCTTTCTTGCTCAATGGACGCTTCAGATGGTTCCACCTTACTCTTTCCTGACCCATGAGAAGAAGTATTACTGAAATCCGAAGTGGAAGATGCAAAATCAGGATCTTGTTCCTCGACACTCGATCTCAAATCCACAACGTCTAGTAAATTACCACAGCTGTTGCATGAAGATTGCACCTTCAAGGACTTGGCACCAAAGGGATATGTGGGTTGCCTAGATTGCTTCGAGAATGAAGCATCAGCCCCTTCTATCGATGCTCGATGTTCCATAGAAAGATGAGGAGAGCCCGAATACGTAAGTGAGCATTTGGCCCTGTTGGTCGCTTGCAACCCAGGCTCCAATATCTTTGTGGCAGCCTCCATCAACCGGGCCGCATTTCTCCCAGAAAGAATCCTTGGGCTCTTGACTGGAGAAGCAAGCTTCTGGTGGTGCTGTTTCCTTGAACGGGACAAAACACTCTTGAACTGCAATGCCTCGGCCCCAAACTTCGTGACAGGCCGTCTATCGAAGAACCCTGTCTTCTGCAGCTTCTGAGGTCTCAAATCCGCCTTTGCTTGTCCCTTCTCTGAATTCGAATCTTGGTCGTAGTAATACAAATCAGGGGTTTTCCCATGATTATCATCGTGTTTCGTGGATTTCTTTTCCTGATCATTGTAAAACTCAGGAACAAAAGGTTTCTTAGGTTTGTCACGGCGCACTGCCGGCATGGAATCCAGACCCATCAGCCGAGCCACCAAACTAGGTGTCCGCATTCCATTGTTTCGTTCAGGATCATTCGAAGAACAGAGGCCATCAATATCAGATCTCTTTGCATTTGGAAATCCCCCACGGTTTTCATCAGCAATCTACAGTTTTAGAAAGGGGGAAAAAAACCAAAACGGGAATTAATTAATGGAAAAAGAAAAAGAAAATTCTCAACTGCAGAGCCATTATGCAACATGAGATCTGAATTGTCAGCAATTTTAATCAGGTATTGACAGACCCACCGTAAAGAAAAGTACGAAATTCATCTGGTGGGACGACCATGGGATGGACCAAACCTCGCCAATGAAGAATCCCAGTCATCCAATTATTGAATTCCTCTTGTAAGACCATTTGCGGGTCAACTGTCAAATGGCTAGGATTGTCCAACATAGAGGGTTTTGGCAGCATTGCCCATCCATGGTGAGACACCCAAATCAACGGTAGAGACAACAGGCCACATCAGATGATGGCCCAAAAGCCAGTAACTCAGGCCAAGTATTTTACAATTCGTATCTCTTTTATAAGATGCTGGATCAAACAAAGCCGTGCTTCTTGTTTGCCCAAAAACCTTAAGGATAGGCCCACCACCTCTGTGATAGTGTGATCCAGTCCATTCATGAAAGCGGCATGGCCCATCATTCATCTAGTGACGCCCATCATGAAAGCGGCATGCCCCATGAAGAAACCTCCCCCTCCCCCTCCCCCATCAGAAAATCTCACACAATCAAGGTAGAATTTTAATGAACCCAGATCCGTTGACTAAACCATCCATTTGAAAATCCCCAACCAGACTGATAAAATCATACCATCAGCCTATTGATAATGGAGCCCACAAGGCGAACGGCCTGGATCACTGGGGCCTACCCATCAAATGTGAGCCGAACAAACCCTTCTCTTGTTCAGACGATCATCATACAGAGCAACTCTAACAATAATCATACTATTACCATTCAAACAAGCATCTGCATTCAAAAGCAAACAAACACATACCAGAAGAAGCTTTGTTGTGGGCAATTTCTCATCACCGTCGAACCTCTTCGAAAGGCGTTTAGCACGTACTGCAACATAGTATTTTTTTTTTCCATACATTTCTTGAAGTAAATTATCTGAAAAATGGAGAGAGAAAAAAAAGCCACAGATTTTCTTCATGAAGTTCTTTGAAGATACCTGGAGGGAGCAGTTTCTTGGAGAAGAGCTTCTTCTTCGCCATCCGACGGTTCCAGTCGAAGAGCTGGAAGAAGATGCCAACGCAGCCGCCAGGCCGCTGCGGCCGCTTCTCCGCAATCGCCAACGTCGAGACCAGTGGGTCATTCATTAGAACTTTCTGAGAAATTATCAAAAAAGCGTTGGAAATGCCCCGAAATGCCTCCGAAGAAATGCAGCTTTCGATCGGAGGGGCAGGAAACTTCCGAAAATGCCCTCAGTTTCTGATATGAAGATCAGATAAACGCTTAAAATGCGCTAAAATCCTACTACTAAGTTCAAAAAATGCCCCCATATTCCGGAAGAAACCTTGGAAAATGTTCCGCAAATTCCCAAAAATGCCCTCGTTCATAGGAGGCTAGCAAGCTCTGAAAGAGCAAAGACAGCCCAAACAACCCCCAGAAATTTCCCAGATTACCCCTGATTTTTTCTTTTCTTTTTTATCAAATAATGCAAACACGACCACTCCAAGAAACCTCACCGACTGCAGCAATCATGAAAGCTCGGAAAATGCAAGTGTTCCCAAAATATCCCCTACTGGGCTTCGTCATCTACCAAACAAGTTCTTGCACTGAAAAAATCCCAAAATACCCCTCGACATACACAAAATACCCCCGAATAAACTCCAGAAAATCGTCCTAAATGCTTCATCGTGCAGAAAACAAAACTCGAAATGTTCCCAAAATACCCTTATTGGGCTTCATCATAAAAGATATACCCCTCCGAAAAAGCACCATTCCTCTCCACAAGAAGCTCCGAAATTTCAAAACATGCCCAAAATACCCCTAATACGCTTCATCAAACAATCTTACCAAAAAACCCCTAAAACATCCCAAACTTTCTACAACACCCTCCAAAACGCACCTACTGTCATTAAAAGAACCCTCACAATAGCCCTCCGCCCCCCAAACAAGCCTACAAATGCCTAAAACTGCGAAAATACCATCGAAATACGAACTGAGGAAGACGACGACGGAAACAGCACGCGCGATCTCTCTCTCTCCCTCTCTCTCTCAAACGTGAAAAAATAATAAAAAAGAAACCCTAGAAATCAGAGAGAGAGAGAGAGATTTTCGCTTGTCCGAAAAGCGATCCTGTCTTGCCTTGTTTCTGCGATTGACAGTAGAAAAGGCTATTGAAATCAGACCTCTCTGTAGTATAAAGAGCAGAGAAGGGTGGCGTAGGATAGGGAGCGCGTAGGGTGCGCAGCTTAAGAGAGGTGCATGCAAGACAAAACCCTTTCAACGCGCCAAAGTGAGTAGGAGAATAAAGAAATACAAAGGGAAGACGTCGGAATGCAGACAAAATCGGCGTAACGTCTCTCTCTCGAATCTGTCTCGCCATCGTTCTCTCAATATATGATCACATACACCAGCTGTACCAAAAATTCACATACAACCTCCATCATTTCAGCCAAATCCTATATATAGAGTACATCCGGCCTGTGAAAATGGTGGTCCACATCATGATGATCGTATGGAGCTCTAATCCATCCAATCCACTCATTCATTTTTAATACAGATGGAATTAGGGGATTAATGGATGTATAAACCAGAAATCTGATGTGGTCCACACAATGAGTGCATATGTTTTTCTTCCAGTTTGTCGACAACCATTTTTACGGATAGGATTTGATATTTTAATGACACGTTTATAAACATTGATGGCTGAATTTGTAAGTTCATATACAGCTGCTTCATGTGAACACCTGTCCTCCCTCTGCTGTCACGAGAAGGAGCGTCGTTTTTAAATGTCAGATGAGGACTTTTTTCTGTCCGTCTGGTATTGACGGAAATGGAAGCTACTATACGGCAAGGCAATGCTGATAGATCCCAACATTCGTGTGAAAGATCCAAACCGTTCGTTCGACGTGGTAGGATGTAGACATACATTATGATGAATCTGGGGCTGGTGTGATTTTAAGTGTTCAGGCTACACGTGTATCAAGCAAACGGTGGTTAAGAACGACGGTGTAGATTCAAGATCATGTGGCCCATCTGATGGTCAGATCAAACTGTATTATTAATCAAGGCATCTAATTAGAGGCATTCTAACTGAGGATTGGCCTGATATTGAACATACACGTGGCGATGACACGTGTGAGGCACATGCCTGGAAGATTACACCCGCGATGCACTTTTCCAGTACAAGCCACAGAAAGTGCTAATTGGGCACACGTGTGAAAGATCCAAGTCGATCTGGAGAGCGGATTAGGTGTTACCCGGGTAACACCTTAGTGGGTGTTAACCTAACCGTGTGGGGCCCACCTTAATTTATTCTTTGTAAATCCATGCCATCCATCTGTTTTTAAATCTCATTTTAGGGCGTTATCCGAAACCTTAGGTATATTCAAATCTCAGGTGGATTATAACACTAGAAACAGTAATTAGTGACCGTTGACAGCTTTTCATGGGCCCTTAAGAGTTTTTAATGGTGAGGCACTCAATCACCACTGTTTCCTGTGGTGTGGTCCACTTGGGACTTGGATCTACTCAAATTTTTCGACCACGTTCTAAAATGGGCTGTAGAAACGGATGGACGGCTTGGATATACAACATATCATCAAGGTGGGCTTCACGGTAAGGGTACCACGCATTATGGTATTACCGGGGTAAAACCTAATTAGCTCCCCCTTACGGGAAAAAGACGCAATTTTCTTCCCCTCAGCATTGTATCGCCTCAATGAAAAATCGCAACCGTCCAAAAACTATATAAGGACAGTTATCATCGCCTGATCAGTATAAAATTCTAAGTATGGCCCACACCAAATGGGGCCCACCAAATAAATGAATTAGATGAGCAGCGACGTGTAGAGAAAGATAAAAGAGTACAGATTTGTCTTCTGTCCATACTCGATGGATAGAAACGAACCTGACAGCAACTTGTTACTTGTAGGAGACTGTATAAGAATAGTCCGTAGAATACGATGGCACGCGCATACGGAGCGACAGAGAGTTGAAAAGCCGAGACAGATGTTTGGAGAATCGAGGGCATTTTCGGTAACGAGAACTTATTGGCACAGTAATCCAACGCCACGTAGCATTTACTTGATGGAAGGGGATTGGCTGCACTCCAGCCTCACCCAAGACGGTGCGACCCTTAACGTGGGGCCCACATTAATGTATATATTCAATATCCACACCGTCCATCCGTTTTATGAGAACTTTTTAGGATATAAATACAAAATTGGTAAATATCCAAATCTAAGGTGGACCATACCATATTAAAGGTTGGTGATTGACTATTAAAACCTTTTTTGTGGGTCACAAGAGTTTTATATAAGCTGATATTTGCTTTTTTCCCTTCATCGAGAATTCTGTGACCTTATCAACAGGTTGGATGGCCAAAGTAAGTTTTAATGGTGTACCGTTCAATCACAACTATTTACTGTAATAAGGTCCACCTAAGATTTGGATTTGCTTCTTTTTTAGATAGCATGCACTAAAATGATCGGCAAAAAGGGAAGGACGGTGTAGATGTAGAATACATGCATCAAGGTGGACCCTAGGGTAAGGGCCGTACTGTCTTTGGTCAGCCCAGGGCCGTACGTAATCCCCCTATCTTGATAGGCTAGAGGTGGCAAATCCAACAAATGATAGGACAATACGTTGTAGTCACGCACTTCCCACACTCACCAACCTTCAGTAGATCCGGGCCGTTAATCGAATGGGACTACCTAGATCGTCTTTAGGTAAAAGTAGACTCTGTCCTCTGATCAGATGGATACACGTTTGGACAAAACCAACGTCCAGATTTAAATACACATGTGGCCCACTTGATCTAGCTACGTCCATGTTCTTCCCAAATTTACGAACGGGTAGGATTTCTCGTTCATGTGTACCAAATCACGTGGGATATTAAACAGCGAGTAATGCAATAAATATCCACGAGTTGTTAATGCTGACAACTGGAATCATATTACCTTAATCCCGACCGGAGATTTCTTCTGCCCTGTACTCGCTTTCGTCGTTGAAAACAGAAAATATTACAAATCACTACCTCATTGATTATATCATTTACATCCGCAACTTAATTTTGAAAAAGGTTTTCAATAATATATCTCATTAATTTATGTAATAATCGATGGACTGTACCTTCCTGTTAGCAGGCCGTGGTAGTAAGAGATACTCTGCATAGGTAGGCCCTACCGTTATGTTGGTAGTAAATCCACTCCGATCACCAAGTGTGTCATCTCATGTTAAGCAACCATCCCAAAAATCAGCCATATTCATGATTCAATTGGATGACACTATTTGAAACAATATAAAGAGCAATGCTTACCCTTTACAGTGTTTTCTTTGGTGGAGTTTACCTTAATCAACTATCAATCTTATATTTTGGGCCCTATGCCAAAGTTTTGGCTTGGGATCTAATGTTTGGAGTGGTTTTCATATGATCATTACATGGTGTTATAGTCAAAATACTGGAGATCCAGCTATTTGCGGCCAATATTTTCATGATGTCTTGATTCTGTGAGCGCCTATGCGACTCTCGAGATCATCTGTTCGAGAGTCGCAGGATGGAGAAATACGGAGCGCCTATTCGATCTCGAGATCATCTGTTCGAGAGTCGCAGGATGGAGAAATACGGAGCGCCTATTCGACTCTCAAGATCATCTGCTCGAGAGTCGCAGGTTGGATAAAAACGGAGCGCGACCATCAAGGCTTCGAGCTCTTATGGCCGATAGTAGGGTATAACAAGGTAGGAGATTTCCTTCTCGACCCGCGAGTAGTCCTTCTCGCAAGTCGTTGAATGGAGTTACACCTCAATATGTGAGCATCTGGTCTTGCGAGCATCTTTCGTCGTGCGAGCAGCCTCTACTAAATTATCAGCGGTGATGTCCCTTAGCTTCTAGTACCAGCAGCCCATATAGGCCGATTTTGGGCTTTTCTTCATCTATGGCCCCGCGTCTCAAGGGATTGTTATCAAGGAGCGTAGTTAACCAAATGACTAAATGGATTTGACTGTTCCTTTATCTAAGGATAAACATCTTATCTCATGAAATCAGTAGACGATCTCGGCGTCTTACGTAACAGAGTGGGATGGTTGAATCTATATAAAGGAATGGATTCATCAATGAAAAGGTACACAACACTCAATCTTTAACCCCCGTTGATTAATTCTCTTTCCTACCTCACCCCATCTGACTTAAGCATCGGAGGGCCAACGGCTGAACGCCGGCCACCCTTAGTTGCTTTCTGACTCTTTTCAGGTCCACGGAGAAAATCACTCGTGGAGAGAAGATGAACATTCGGAGGACCCTGTTACAGAATTCGACGTAAACACATGGGTTGTTGTGGACCCTCGCCATTTTCCGCGCTCCCACACGACGTTTTCGTCCCTTCCCCTTTCCTTTCGGAAAAGATGGAGATGAGGATGCGTGAGTGCGAAATCGCCGTTTGTGCCACTGGCTTGCCTCGTTCTCGAGGGCTTTGTTTGGTTATCGTGTTAAGCTGGATGTGTTTAAATGTGTTTATATAAGACCAGAGTCGCCACTAACCAATTACTTCGAATCTACAGTCGGCTAAACCCCGTAGAAACGTTAGAGAAGGGGATCCGAAGATTCCTTCCTCTAAAATGACTCCTATTGATCTGCGGCCAAAGATTCAAGGTAAGGGATCACGGTTATAGGGTGGGAAGAGGTTAAGCACCCCACACACTGCCCGTACCGAAGTACGGTCTCTACTTCACAGAATCGATCAAATACTTGAAAGTCTAGTTTAATCCTCGTATATTCTCATGGATGACATGATGCATGAATGCGGGTCTGAACAGTAAGAGTTTCTGATAGGCAGGTTCCAACAACGGGCAAGCCCAGAGCGTACGCTCGATCTGACAGGTGCTTTATGCGAGATGATGCATGCTGTGTGCTTGAATATTCAAAGTGCTTATAGTGATATGTACGTGAATGCAAGTCTGAACAGTAAGAGTTTCTGATGGGCAGGTTCCAACAACGGGCAAGCCCAGAGCATACGCTCGAACTGACAGGTGCTTAATTTAAGACATATGCGGTGTGCTTGAATAATCAAGGTGCTTGTAGTGAAGCAGGGGGGTTGGAAGAAAAGTAAATGTTGCACTTATGCTAGATGCAAATGAGATGATGCTGGAAAAATGATAGCTGGATGGACGGAGGTATCGCAAGGATTGGCTTCGAATGGCTGGATCAAGACTTGGGTGACTTGAGAGGCTTGGACCAGTGGTCAGGCTGGGCTGGACCAGGGTTAGGCTCTCCTCACTCGGGCTCTCGTTGGTGGAAAAATGGACTAAAGGGGACTCGGATCGCACTTGGGCTGAATGGGCTTCGAATGGATGTTGAAATGAGAAGGGGAGGGGGGTATTTATAGCAGCGGAGAGTGGCATTCCACGTAATTTATCTCGGGCGGCCTGCTATGGGCCGCCCGTACGGCCGCTCCTCGGTTTCCAGCGATGTATGGTTGCTTCCTCGGGGCTGCTGTTTGACTCGCTGGGTCGACTCAGTGAGTTAACTCAGCGGGTCGACTCGGTGATTTGACTCGACGGGTTGACTCGACGGGTTGATTCGATGTTTTGACTCGACGGGTTGACTCAGCGGGTTAACTCAGCGGGTCGACTCAGTGAGTTTGACTTTTTGGAGATTTTTTGACTGGCTTTTCTTATGAGGGGTTTTTCAGGGTGGTGTTTAGGACTGGGTTGACTGGGTTCAGGCTTGAACTGGGCTATGGAATGGGGCTTACAAGGGTGAGTTTGGCTGAGTTTGGACTTGGGATTTGGGGGTATGGTCTTCCATTCAACCAGCTATCTCTACTAACAGTGTAGCCGAAGGTGGGGTGTCTACAGATGCCTCTCTTTGGCAGAGGTTGCGTGCAACCGAATGCCAAAGCGAGTGGACACCCCACTTCTGACCCGGTCATTCATAGATCATGTTCTGAAATCTTTGCTTGCTTTTGCATCTGTGTCAGTTGATCGTTTGGAAGCCGATCACTCGCACATACCGCGGGAGTTTGGAGAAAACGTTGCGATTGTCCCTGCATGCGCTGCAACCTGGGTACCCAATCGCAACCCTTCCATTCCCGATCGGTACTAACATCGGAAAGGTACAGCAGAGCCTCTGCGTCGACAGTCTTACGAGGATGCTGACCCTGAGACTGATTGTGTGATGTTTGATGTTTTCCCAGATCACTCTAGGAGTACTTGTTTCGCTTGACTGTCAAAGTGGTTAGACGCCCTGCGTCAGATAGTCTTACGGGATTCTACTACGCCGACTTGGACTCAGTCAAGGTACTTCAGGCATCCACGCCTGGGTATGTGCGGGTGGGCTTTTTCCACCCGATCTGCTGGTTTCAATGCTTGGTTTGCAATTCATTCTTTCCTTGATTGTGGTCTGGAATCTTTGTTGTCCTTTGTATCTGAGTCAGTTGATTGTCTGGAAATTGATAACTCGCACATACCGCGGGAGTTTGGAGAAAACGTTGCGATTGTCCCTGCAGTTTGCTGCAACCTGGGTACCCAATCGCAACCCTTCCATTCCCGATCGGTACTAACATCGAAAAGGTACAGCGGAGCCTCTGCGTCCGTAGTCTTACGAGGTTGCTGACCCTGAGACTGTTTGTGTGATATTTGATGTTTTCCCAGATCACTCCAGGAGTACTTGTTTCGCTTGACTGTCAAAATGGTTAGACGCCCTGCGTCAGATAGTCTTACGGAATTCTACTACGCCGACTTGGACTCAGTCAAGGCACTTCAGGCATCCACGCCTAGGTATGTGCGGGTGAACTTTTTCCACCCAATCTGCTGATTTTGATACTTGGATTACAATTCATCGTTTCCACCTGTTCAAATGGTTTCTGTGACCGAGCCTTTTGGCTTTCAATCTTTTTGTATCTTGGCATGTGGTACGACCGCACTGACACTGGAGTTCAGTTCGACCGTACTTTGAATGCATTGGATCCAATGGTCTCCGGAAAAACCGCGAGACATCGGATCTTATTTGATTTTTGCGTCGGCTCCTACCCAGAGATATGGAAGATCTCCTGGTGTTTTGGAGGCAGAACGCTCTACTGGAAAATATTTTTGGATTTTTGAAAAGGCACCCACTCTGGAAAGTGATACTCCGTGGGGTTTTTATTTGCACATAGAAATATTTTTTGTCTTTTTGAAATGGAAATCTGGTTTGCACGTGCCTCCACTAGGGATGCCTGTGGGGCTTTTGGCTAACCAACTTTTATTTTGAAAGCAGGTAAACATGATGATTGATGCGATGGATGCTGATGCTGGGAGATGCATGATGAATGCATGATTTGGCTCATTCTCTTCTCGTTTGATGATTTTACTTTTGCTGTGGGTGCAGAGAACTTTGAGCTTATTGCTTGCAGGGTTGTGCTTCCCTGGGGTTTTTTTTTTATTTTTTTATGCGGATGTTTGGTTAGCGGGTTGGTCAAGATCCCGACCCGTGGTCGATCAGGTTCATCGTCCCAAGATGCTGTTTCTTTGCTTAATGAGAATGTACGAGGATGTTATCCGACTTCAAGATGTTCTTCTGGGCATGCGTGTGATTGAGATGGTGTTTAGTTGCCCGTTTTGGTCAAGATTCCAATTTGCGGGCGATCGGATCTGTCATCCCAAACTGTGAAGTGAGCGGAGTTTAAGACTCCTGAAGTGTAGTGCTGGGGATACTGACAATTTTTGTGATTTTTGCAGATATTTGGGTCCGAATCTTTACCTGAGCGGTCAGGGTAGAGATCAGTTTATTGAAAACACAGGAAATATTTTTTGTGATTTTCGAAAATATTTGATTTGAAAGCAAGGGAAATATTTTTTTGATTTTTGACAATATTTTGATTGAAAGCAAGGGAAATATTTTTGTAAATTTTGTAAATTTTTTGATTGAAAGCAAGGGAAATATTTTTGTGATTTTTTGACAATATTTTGATTGAAAGCAAGGGAAATATTTTTGTGATTTTTGATAATATTTTGATTGAAAGTAAGGGAAATATTTTTGTGATTTTTGCAAATTTTTTTATTGAAAGCAAGGGAAATATTTTTGTGATTTTTGAAGAGGTGATTTTGCAATGTTTTTGTATTTTGTGATTTTTCTGAAATGTAGGGAAAAGTGTGGAATTTTCATTCACTTCCAACTTCTACTGCTGGTAAGGCACCCGATCCATTTTACGTCAGCCAGCAAGACGAGTCTCACACAGTTAAGTGCCGTAGTTTTACATCTTCGGATGAGGGAATTTTGAGGGTTTTCAGTCAACACACCCACAAAGTTGCCTGTTCCTCATGTGCAATGCACATAGATCACGTATCGTCCGACGGACTCCTTTGGCCACAAAATGAGCCACATCCTCATATTTCCTTTAGTCAATCCAGTTTGGGGTCTTACGTTGCTCACAATTCCGTGAGGGTGCGCTCCACCTCCCAACAGCCTTAATCCCCTTCATGAGTTTTAGGAACAGGGAACATCCGTCAGATTCAACAGCGACTTCCAAATCAAGGTTGTCTATCACGGTGCGTTCAACACGAACAGGATTGCGGAGTTCTGCCCGCCTCAGCCCTTACCTGTTTAAAAGATTCCAGGCACCCGTACGATCAAGTGTCATCCATGCCTGGAACAGGTTAGGAAAGAAAGCCCCCGAGAAGTTAATCCCAGTGTAGTTTTAAGTCTTCGGACCACTGGAGATGAATTTGTGCAGTTGAAATTTTTGGTGAATCATTTTTTTTTGTGTTTTTTGGAAAAAGTTCCAGATTTCAGCTCAAATGATCGAGATTGATGCTGGTTTTTGTGGAAAGATTTTTAAAATATTTTGGTATTTTTGAAATGTTCCAGGTTATCAGATCCTGGCTCGAATGGCTGGGATCGATGCCGGTTTTTGTTAAAAGCGAGAAAGGTCCCCCGAGAAACTAATCCCAGTGTAGTTTAAGGTCTTCGGACCGTAAGTATGTACATGCTGAAAATACATTCTTTTTTGTGACTGTTCCAGGTCATAAAATCTCAATTTTGAACGGTCAGGATTGACACTGGTTTTTATTGGAAATCTCTCGGAATTTTGTTCCCGACGTAGTTTAAGGTCTTCGGACCAAAAACTGTACAAAAGGGGGCAAACACATTTTTTTTTTTGTGGAAAATGTCCGGTGTCAGCGGATCTTGATCAAGACCGATACCGGCTTTTATTGAAAATCCCTCGGGATATTGATCCCGACGTAGTTTAAGGTCTTCAGACCCAAAAACTTTAAAAGAGGGGCTGGTGATATATTTTTTTGTTTTTCGAAATGATCCAGATCATCCGATGTTGGTCTTAAAGACTGGGATCGATGCTAATTTTTATTAAAAATCTCTCGGGATGTCGATCCCGACGTAGTTTAAGGTCTTCGGACCCAAAATCTGTACAAGCGAGCAGCAATCCAGGTTAGAGATTATGGGAATTCTTCTTGGAATGGTTCAGATCATCAGGTCATATCCTTGGATGGTTGAGATCATTGTTTGACGAAGTCAAATTTTTCTTTCTTTTCTTTGAAAATTCTATGGAACTTTTCCACATCATCAACCCAATTTCTCACCCATTTCTCATGAGATGAGATTTTGGTGAGATTTCTTCCTTTTTTCTCACCATTCTCTTCCATCACTTCATTCTTACATGGAGGTACAAGATTCACTTGCAACCACCCTTCCCAAGGAGGAGTTCTTCCCAAGGAGAGGGGGTGAGAAGTCATCTCTCATAGGTAGGGGCTAGGACGGCCTCCCATGGGCCGCCCGGACGGTCTCTGCCTTCTGGTCTCTTCAGTGGGCTGGGTAAAAGGGTGCCCTCCCCTTTTCTATATAACATGGGGCACCCTTGCCCCCCTCAACGTGCAATCTCTCTCTTCTCTCTCTCATACTCTCCCTTTTTCAAGTTTTCTCTCTTCTTTGGTGGTCCCTTGCTCTTTTCAAGTGGTGGGCCTTAGAGAAGTTTTGGGACAGCAAGGTGGTCCCTCTTTGGTGAGTGGTAAAGGTATGGACCACTTCCTTTCTCTTTTCTTATCATTTTTCTTCTTCATTATCTCTTCTCATGACTCTTTTCTTTTTCCATGTAGCTATTCCAAGAGGTGTGAAGGTGGGCCCAAGCATTCTTGGCCTTTTTCTAGATCTCAAGTCTTTTTCAAAGGTGGTGCTTGGAGAAGGACATTGCAAGCTCGCCACTTCATTTTTTTTTCTTTCTTATTTTCACACTCCCCTCATGTGTATGTAAAGGGTGATTTTGCCATATCACCAAGTGTTCATGGCAAAATACTCTATCTTTTTCATGGGAGTTGGGCTTCTCTTTATATGTATCAAATGGGCTCAAAGTGAAGTCATGGCCCTTGGTGTATTTGATGGGCCCAATGCTTCATTTTAGGCTCCCTCATGCTTTCTTGCCCTTATCATTTTTCCTTAATGCTCTTCCTTTCTTTTCCATCTTCTTTTTAAGGTTTGGGCCCATGGGCATGGTAGGGCCCATCTCAAGTTTAGGCTCATGGGGCTCACTTTGGGTGACCCCATCTTTCTTCACATGTGTATGGACCAATGGTGACTAGCCCCATTCTTCACCTGGAGCCCAAACTTGTCCTTACATGGGCATTTCCAACTTTGATTCCTCATGTGAGCTATGTGCATCAACTTTCTACCATTAGCTTCTTTGATTCATATGCTTGTGGGTAGACCGCTATGTTGTCAAAACTTTCATCAAGATGAGGCACATAAGGTTGCCCATGGTTAACCCATGAATGGGTCCTCATGTTCTTCAAAGTGGGCTATGTGCTCTCTCCAATCCATTGAGATGAGGCATTTGGGTTACTCTTGGGGGCCCACTTCCTTTCTATCCCCCACTTGTCTATGTCCATGTGTTAAAAAGATGGAAACATCTTAAGTGAGAACCATGGCCTTGGCATAAAAGTGGATCAATCATTGGCCACATATGGACTTTGAAGAGGGATTTCTCATGTGAAGTAGGATTCTCATCCCTTGTTGATCTCATGGCACTTGAGTGCATGTGTTGTCCAAAATGTGTCCTTGGATGATGGACTTTTTCTTGCCTAAGGTATGCCATGCAACCTTCTTTAAGGTGGGCCTTACTTTTTCCAATGGGCCCAACACATATTCTAGGTGACACATGGAGTTAGACTTTAGATTTTGCATTTGAATATGAGTCCAATCCCATGGGTTTCCTAATGATAATTTGGATTTTAACGGGTAAAGAGATAGGGACTTACCTTGCCAAGCTTGTAGGATTCAATGGCGGATGGTACCAGAGGTCACCGAGTGATTGATGAAGATGATCCTGCCTTCATTGTCCGCCAAGGGGACCACATGTGTTCCTTGGCTATGGAGCATCAACCTCTTCCCACTATCAAGGGTCGAGGTACCAGGGATCGCTGGGACTACTGGGTGAAGGATCCACAGCCCTTGCTTGAACGAGTACTGGATGGTACTTCTTTTGCTGGCCTCCTCACCTTACGTTTCCATAATAACGATGCTAACCGCATGATGCTCGCGGCCCTTTGCGAGAGGTGGCGGGATGAGACCCACACCTTCCAGCTCCCTTGTGGGGAATGGGGAATAACCCCCTTGGACATTTACATGCAAATAGGCTTCCCGTTTCATGGAACAGTTGTTCCTCAAGTCAGCTCTCTGGCTCCTCTCACTTCAACCGACTGGCTACGGCTTGTCGGTGACGTCCCACCCGAGGGTGAATTCCAAGGCCATCAAGTGAAGATGCGATGGTTCTACAACAATTTTGCCTCCGTCATCCCCACTACCGAGCGAGAGGCCCTTCACAAAGCGCGAGCCATGATCACTTATGCTTTTTGATCCTTTCTTTTCTGCCATGCGAATGAGAGAGTTGATCCTAAATTTCTTCGTTTAGTCGAGGATCTTCATCATCCCTATAACTGGAATGGGGCTATCTTGACCCGTATCTTTCAAGGTTTGGACAAGACTTGTCGACATAGCCGGTCCTTCACAGGCTTCTGGCCTGTCGTTGAGGTATCTCTTCTTTCACCTTTCTTGAAGGGTTTTCGCCTTCTTTCTCTCTCTGATCATTAGACGTGCTTTTGTCCAAACCTGCTTTTATGACCATTTTTCCCATCTCGCGCCGAGGATGCGGGATGATATTGAGCCCTCTCAGTATCGCCACATGTACTGGCACCAGCAAAACCATCAGCGGAACTCCCGAGTTCCCGGGGACAATTGGCGTGCTGACATAGACGGGCTGACCGTTGAGGACGTAAGTATCTTGCTTTCCCTACCCCTCGTGTCGTACCGTAACTGATCGTGGTGACCTCATTTGCTGCAGCTCGCTCGGATGCCGTATGCCAGTTTCCCTCTCTATTATACCCCTCAGCGTGTGGAGGCATACGATGCTTCATGTCTCCGTATCATGCTTTCCGACGCTGAATCTTTTCAGTGGTATCTGAGGGAGAGGTTGCTTCGGCAAGTTACTGGGGTGGCTCGGGTCCCTTATTCTGCACCTCCTCCAGCTGCTCGGATGCCAGTTGATGAGAGAGTTGAGGCTCTCGTGGGCCAGCCCGGATTTCGTTTCACGATCCCGGATCGTGATTATGATGAGTGGTATCTGTTGTTCAGCCAGGGGCCTCTGCTTCCTTCGCTTTATGTTCCAAGTGGCCGTCGCAGGTATGCTGGAGGTTCGGTGACTGCTCCTTTGATGAATCTTTATCGTCGGGAGCGGGATGCGAGGAGGGACGATGATGATTATGTTAGCGACTTGTAGCCTGCTTGGGTGCTCTGCTTTGTATGGCCTTGTACTTTTGCTTTTATACTCTTTTGTATCAAGCTCTTTTGAATGAATATATAATCTTTGATTTGTCTCAAATTTCTTGATGATGTCTGGATGCTCTGACTTCTGACTTGTTCTCTAATGATTTGCGGAAGATGAGGCTTCTTAACTGCATGGATGATGACTTGAACAGTTCAGATTACTTGACTAGGCCTTGTGGGCCCACTTGATGATTAGATCTTGGATTCTGGCCCTTCTTTTGATGATCGAACCTTTGATCTTGTTGCTCCATGACTTGTGTAAGCTTTCCAATGATTTGGATCCTGATGATTTAGCCCTTGAATGGTTCAGATTGATAGATTCGGCCCTATGGGCCCATTTGAGACCTTGGCTTTACTTTGGGGCACCTCTTTTGATGACTTGTGAGGCTAAGAAGGCTTCTTATGGTATGGATGACGGCTTGAACATCTCAAATCACTTAACTTGGCTTTGTGGGCCCACTTGATGATTAGATCTTGGATTCTGGCCCTTCTTTTGATGATCAGACCTTTGATCTTGTTGTTTGATGGCTCATGTAGGTCCTTCACTGGTTTAGATCATGATGATCTAGTCTTTGAATGACTTGGATTGCTTGTGGCCCCCACTTGATCACCTTTCCTTCTTTTTGACTTGATCAGCCATGCTCTGACCGCATTGCTTCGTGATTAGACTGGTGGGGCACCTTTTATATAGTCTTGATCAGCCTCAGTCGAAATCTGGAGTGGACCGGAGCCTTGAGTGGCCCATGGAGCTCCATCTGCTGACGTGGACTGTCAGCCTCACCTACCCAGAACCCTGGAGCCAATCCCGCGGAGAGAGAGGAACCGCGTCCGTACGGGCGGCCCAGGGCAGGCCGCCTAAGGCTCGCCTCTTGAGCGGCCTGGGCTGGCTCTGGCTCGGACAGTGAGCGTATTCCTCTGGCTGCTGTCTCCCTCATCATCTGCATCCGATTCTTCGATTCAGCCATGAATCACTTCCTTGTCTCTTCTTTCATTCTCCTTTTGTCTTTTTCTTGGTTTGTACTTTCTTGGGCAATGGATGGTGGAGATTTAGGGACTGTGGGGGCTGTCCACGGTGGGTCCCACACTTCAGATTTTCAACTGAGCTTTGATAATGGGGAGATGCCTTTAATGGATGGGGTAGATGGGGCATTAAGAGGGGGCATTGATGAAGATTTAAGCTTGGTGGTTGGTGGAGCTTTGAATGGCTCCATTAATGGTGGGATGGCTGGAATTTCAGATTTGAATGGGCCCTTCATTGTGGGAGAAATGAATGGTATGGATAGGATGATGGGATGGGACATAGGTGAGGCTATGCTTCCCTTGAATGTGGGCCACATGGATGATGTGATGGATGGTGGTGATGGGACCACAAAGGACATAGATGGGCTGATCTCATGCTTGGATGGGATGGATGGTTCAGATGATACCTTTGACGGTTTGGATGCTCTGGATGAGGGCCGAGATGTGCGGTATACTTGCTTGGGTGGACTTGATGTGGTCATTGATGATGTCCCCCTGATGATGGACGGTGTGGATGCCTCGATGATCCCTTTGATCGGCCAGGATGATGATTGGATTCATGATTTCCTGTTGGAGGGGGCCGCAGGTCCAGATCTGATCGTTGATTCTTCGATCGGGGTTGCCGGGGATGATGGGATGGTTCAGATGCTTTCTTTGACGGTCAGATTGGTCAGGATGCCACGATGTGCGGTGTGATCTTTACTGGTAGCCCTTTTGATGGAGAGCATCGCCCTTCTTTTGATCGTCGGTCTTTTGCGCACTCTGTTCATGAGGTGGGCGAGTCTTCCCGTGCGGCTGAGGTTGTGACAGTTTCCGACAGTGATGTGACTATATCAGACATAGCCGTTACTGGGGACAGGTCAGGGGCTGTCGAGTCTACAGAGGTTCCGGCTTTTCCTTCTTCTTCGCCCGTTGACCTTCCAATCCTTGATGAGCCATTATTGACTTCTGGGCCTTTTGTGCTGGAGGGGGTACCAGTGAGGACTTGTCAGCTGTTTCCTCATCCTTCTTGCTCGCCACGACTGCTTGCTTGGCTTGACAGCTTGTCAGCTTATGAGATTCAGGAGTTAGAGTCCTATGGCTTTGGCAGTCTGGTCCATATGGCTAGAATTGATATTGATTGGAGGATGCTCGGAGCTTCCTTGATTGACTGGGTCCCTTCGTTGAACTTGTTTGCGTTCAACGATATGGAGATGGGGCCTTCTTTGGAGGAGCTTGCACGCTTGACAGGTCTACCCTGGGATTATGCTCAGTATTTTTCGCCGAAGACGTCGTCGAAGACTGCCACATCGCAGAACTGGTTCGGGATCCCCTATCTTGTTCGGCCTGCAGCCGGTGGCCAGGATGCTGTGGTGTTTTCCTTGGACTTACTGTATGATCTTTTTTCGGGTCCTCGGAGTGCGGCCGGTTCTACCTTTACTCGGAACGCACTGATGTTCTACTTGATTGCTGAGGTGCTGTTCTCGGGATGACGCAGGTCCCAGACCCCTCTGCTTTTTGAGGTGATGAGCCGAGCTATTCGACGGCAGGGAATTATTTCTCTCATCTTGGCCGAACTGTTCAATGGGCTGACTGACTGCGCCCTGGGCCACACTCGTGTCCTTCGCGGCTGCTGTGCCTTTCTTCAGGTATCTTTTCTACACCTTTTTCCTCTTGCTTTGTTAGGAATTGCTCTGCTCTAGCTGAACTTCTTTTCCTTTTTGTGATCAGGTCTGGCTATGGGAGCGTCTTTCGATGACTGTTCCTGTACCTTTTCCTGACACTCGTCGCCCAGACCTTATGCGACACATTATGGAGTTTCTTCCTCATACAGCTAGGATGAGCGAGCCCTTGTATCGCAGGATGTTTGCTGAACTTCGTGACTGGAACATTCGTTGGGAGTCATCTTGGCTTTCACTTCCTCCAGTGCTTTGCAATGCACACCGCCTTCCTCTGATGTTGGTAGGCTTTCGATCTTACTTCTCTTATCACCCTATCCGGTTTCTGCGGCAGTTTGGATACGAGCAGGATGTTCCTCTTTTTGCTTTCACGGGTATCGGGCGTCGAGTGCTTCCATCTAGGTCCTCTGACTTCAGGACCCGGATTGATTGTTCCTGGGCGAGTTATTTGACAGCTGATTTGTTGGGATTTGAGCTGCGGACTTTTCCGATGGCGACCGCTCCGTATCAGTACTGGGTTGCTGAGCAGTCTTTGTATCGACGTATCCCTTGCTGGCACCAGACTGCTGATGAGGATGAGCAGGATATCCTTGGAGATGCTGGCTCTTCATCTGGTTCATATGAACCTTTTGAGGAGCGCCCATTCATTGATCCTTGCTTCCTTTTGGCCACTCATGGCCATCTGCTGTCTGAGATCTCTGCACTTCGGTATCATTGTGAGATGATGTCGAGGAGATTGGCTGCCGATCAGAGGTTGACTGATGAGGAGACAGCGATCCGTACCCTTGAGCGCGATGAGGCGCATTACCTGCATATGGAGGTGAGCAGGTTGAGAGCGAGACTATCTTTTTATGAGTCAGAGGACTCACCTGATGTGGCCGAGGAGGAGGGTAGAGATTGATTGTGTTGGCCACCTGCACATTCTTTTTTGCATATATGATTGATGATGATGCATTTTTTTGTATTTTTTGAAAAAGATGATATGATATGTGTAAAAGAAATATGATGCATTTAATTAAAAAATAAAAAGAAAACTGTTTGAAAATCTACTGTGCCATGAGTTGTCTTGTGAGTGTGTCTGGATTTTGTGTCAGGATATAGGAATCAGAACTAGGGCTCGGCCAATGCCTTGACCGATGTCTCGAGATTTGACTTGTGTGCTCCTTTGGTTCCCTCAGAGGTGTAGGCAATGGAAACTGTTGCTTCTTGAGATTGTCAGAGTTTGTAGAGCTCTTCGCTCCTAACTGCACTTCTTGTTCTTGAACTGTAACTGCTTGAACCGATCTGGACCGTCTGCTTTCTTGGTACCTGCACTTTTTTTTCTTTTTTCATTCAAGCCATTTTTGCCTGCAGCGCTCTTTCGAGTTTTCACTACAGCCGGCCTTTTCCGGTCATTTTTGCCCGTGGCGCCCTTTCGGGTTTTCACCACGTCCCGGGTGTTTGATCTTGCCTGCCCCTTAGCAGCTATGCTGTTTTTACCCTCGGCGCCCTTTCGGGTTTTCACCAAGTCCGCTGTATGCCCACTGTTTTTACTCGGAGCGCCCTTTCGGATTTTCACTCCGCCCTCTTTGTTTAGGCACACACATTCTTTTTTTTTCTTTTTTTTTCTTTTTTTTCTTTCTGGATCTCTGGATAACTGCGGCGGCTAGAGGTCGAAAATCCGTCGTTGCCGGCCGATGGCAGTCTTTCAGCCCTTATCCTGAGCTACGATAATAGAGCTGTCGGTCTTTGCTAAAGACCACTCTAAGATGGATGGATGGATGACTGTGTTTCTTCTTGGACTGATTTTTTTTTCTTTGGGTGCCTTGCTTTGGCTTCCCTTTTTCTTTCTCTTTTCTTTTTTTTTTCTTTTTCTTTTGTATTCTTTTTCTCTCTTTTTTTTTTGTATTTTTCTCTTTTCGAATCCCTTTATTTGAAACACTTGTTGGTGGATGGGAATGATTTCTCAGAGGTCTTAGCTTTGACCTCTTGACTTCAGCTCTATTAAAGTAACTCTTGATAAGGTCAGAATAACTTACCCGTGAAAGATCTTCACGTTGTTGGCGTTGGTTGGCTCAGGAAGATCCACCCCCCTCATACCGGTGAGTCTGAGGGCGCCTCCGGGAAGTACTTCTCTGATGATCAGTGGCCCGTTTCACGAGGGTTTGAACTTTCCTCTGGGATCTGGAAGGTGCGAAGGTAGAATCTTCTTCATGACCATGTCGCCTACCTTGAAACTTCTTTTTCGGACTCTCTTGTTGTAAGCCCGAGCGATCCTTTTTTGATAGCACTGTGAATGACTTAGTGCACGCATGCGCTTTTCATCTGCTAGCTGCAACTGATCGAACCTGGCCCGTTGCCATTCTCCTTCTTCGATTCCGCTTTCGAGTAACACACGTAGTGATGGTATTTCCACCTCGACTGGCAAAACTGCCTCCATTCCATAGGTAAGCTCGAAAGGAGTAACGCCCGTAGCAGACCGTACAGACGTTCGATAGGCCCAAAGTGCATATGGGAGCATATCTGACCAATCTCGATAGGTCACGACCATCTTCTCGAGTATCCTGATGATTGTCTTGTTTGCGACTTCTACCCCACCATTCATCTGGGGACGGTAGGGGCTTGATCGATGACGTTGGATCTTGAATTTGCTGAGGAAGTCATCCATCTTCTTGTTGACGAACGGGGTCCCATTATCTGTGATGATAGCATTGGGGATTCTATACCGGCATATGATGTTGTTCTTCATGAATTTGATCACTTGAGATGCTGCAATCGTGGTGTAGGAGGCTGCCTCTACCCACTTGGTGAAGTAGTCGACTGCCACAAGTATGTACTCATGACCATTTAATGCTTTGGGACTGATCTTGCCGATGATGTCGAGCCCCCACATGGAGAAGGGCCAGGGGGTGGTCAGGTTGTATAACTCTGATGATGAGGCATGGATTTGATTCGCATGCTCCTCACACTTGAAGCATTTTCTGACGTACTGGCAACAGTCTGTCTCTATGGTGAGCCAATAGTGGCCGAGTCGCAGAATCTTCTTTGCCATCATGTGCCCGTTCATGTGTGGGCCACAGATTCCTTCGTGTATTTCTTTCATGATCTTTGCAGCTTATGTTTCATCGACGCATCGAAGGAGGATGTGATTATAGGATCGCTTGTAAAGAACTTCGCCACTGATGGTGAACTGGCCGGCCAAACGCTGGATGGTTCGGCGATCTGTTGCTGTTGCTGACTCTGGATATTCCTGGGTTTCGAGATATTGCTTGATGTCGGCATACCAGGGTTTGTCAGGGACAGCTTCGGCTTCTTCTATTTGCAGGCAAAAGGCAGGTTCTTCTTGAACTTCAACTGTGAGCTCCCATTCTGAAGCTCCTTTTGGTATCTCGAGCATTGATGCAAGTGTGGCGAGAGCATCTGCAAACTGGTTCTTGGCTCTAGGCATGTATGAGAAGGTGATTTCTTTGAATTCTTCGATCAGATTTTCAAGATACACATGATATGGTATCAGCTTCTCGTCCTTGGTTTTCCATTCGCCATTGGTCTGATTGATGATAAGCTGTGAGTCTCCAAATACTCACAGCTTCTTGACGCCCAAGATTATGGCTTCCCTTAAGCCAGCGATGCATGCTTCATACTCTGCCATGTTGTTGGTACACTCGAATGCGATGCGCCTCGAGATAGGAATAGGGACATCATCTGGAGAGTAAAGGATTGCTCCAATACCACTCCCTTTAGAATTTGCTGCGCCGTCGAAGAATAACGTCCACTCACCTTTCTTCCTCTTTTCTTCACTTTCGACAAGCAAGAGATCTTCATCAGGAAAGAACGTCTTGAGCGGCTGATAGTCCAGGAGAGAGTGAGCCGCAAGATGATCGGCGAGGGCCTGCCCCTTGATTGCCTTTTGAGTGACATAAGTGATGTCGAACTCAGACAAGAGTAGCTGCCATTTAGCTATCCTTCCAGTGAGTGCCGGTTTCTCGAACAGGTACTTGAGCGGATCCATGTGAGCGAGGAGGAGAATAGGGAATGCAATCATGTATTGACGGAGTCGCTGAGTTGCCCAGACTATGGCGAGGCAAGTCTTCTCAATCAGGGAATACCTGGTCTCATAATCGGTGAACTTTCGACTCAAATAGTATATTGCTTGTTCCTTCTTTCCGGTCTCGTCGTGCTGGCCGAGGACACAGCCAATGGCTTCTGCTGCTACCGAGATGTATAAAAATAAGGGTCGTCCGGGGGCGGGCGGCACTAAGACTGGAGGATTCATGAGATATCTCTTGATGCGATCGAAGGCAACGTGGCGATCATCATTCCATTCTTTTGGAACATTCTTCCGGAGGAGCTTGAAAATGGGTTCACAAATAGGTGTGAGCTGTGCGATGAAGCGACTGATGTATTGAATTCTACCGAGGAAGCCACGGATTTCTTTCTCTGTTCTAGGAGGGGGCATCTCGATGATTACTCTGGTTTTGGTCTCGTCGACCCTGATGCCGTCCTCGCTCACCATAAAGCCGAGGAGTTTGCCTCCCATTGCACCGAAGACACATTTCTGTGGGTTGAGGCGGAGCTTGTACTTCTCTAATCTGTTGAATAGCTTCTTCAGATCTTCAAAGTGTCCTTCAATTGTGCGAGATTTGATGATCATGTCGTCCACATATACTTCAAGTTCTTTGTTCATCATGTCGTGGAATAATGCTGTCATTGCTCGCTGATATGTTGCTCCTGCGTTCTTTAGACCGAACGGCATTACCCTGTAACAGAAGGTTCCCCAGGGAGTGATGAACGATGTCTTCTCGCGATCTTTGACGGCCATCTTGATCTGATTGTAACCTGAGAACCCATCCATGAATGAGAAGATCTTGTATCCAGCAGTATTGTCGACCAGAGTGTCGATGTGTGGCAAAGGGAAGTCATCTTTTGGACTGGCTTTGTTGAGATCTCGGAAGTTGATGCACATTCGAACCTTGCCGTCCTTCTTTGGTACTGGTACGATGTTGGCGAGCCATTCAGGGTAGTTGGAGACTACCAAGAATCCCGCATTATACTGCTTGATGACTTCATCTCGGACTTTCAGAGCCCATTCTGGCTTCATTCTTCGAAGTTTCTGCTTCACTGGCTTCATATCTGCCTTGGTTGGCAGATGATGTACAACGAGCTCTTCATCGAGCCCCGGCATGTCTTCATATGAGAACGCGAAGTTGGACAATCTTGGAGCTAGGAACTCTATCATTTTCTGTTTCATCTCAGGTGGCAACGATTTTCCGATGCGTACTTCCCTAGGGATCTCAGGTGTCCCCAAGTTTACTACTTCAAAATCATCGGCTACAACATTGGCTTTAGATTCGAACTTTTTGAGGAGATCCTCTAGTTCGGGAGCCGGATCATCATCTTCCTCATCCCGAGCTTCGTCCAGACCCATGAGCTCGAAGTCTAATTCGATGTCGAAATCATATGATTCGACTTCAAACTTATGTGACTCTTTAGACGAACTTGGCACACTATTGAATGCAGGAAAAGAAATATTTTTTGGTTTTTAAGATTTTTCTGAAATGGAAATACTAGATGTTTTTGGCTTTTGAAAGTTTTTTATTTTTTTGGCTTTTTGAAATTCACGGGACTTTGAACAAGCAGGCATTGCAGACCATGATTGAGCCCAACTTGTTCCAAAGTTCCGGTCGTTGCTTAAACAAGCGTTTTTTTTTAAGCCAGAGCCCTCAGATGGCTCTTTGGCTGATTCAAAAGTTAGGGGAACAGATGACCATTCAGGACCCCACACTTCCTCCCCTGGAGAGGTGGGGGTTGATGCTTTGGGCGAAGAATCATAGTCTGGCCCAATGACCATGACTTCTCGCTGGTCGGGTTCAAGATCTGAGTCGCACTCAGTCCCTCCCGGATCACTTACTTCGCATTGCAGTTCGTCTGGTTCCACGGCTAGACACAAGTTTGGAATCTGGACATCAAACCAATCTAGGGCTGCCCACTTCCCTTTCTTGGTCCAATGGATGGGCTGCTTCTGCCCCTGGCTGATGATTGATGAAGTTGACTTTGCAGAGATGGGCAAGTCGTGCCCCTTGCTAATTGGTGCTGAGATGGGTAAGTTGTGCCCCTTGCTGATTGAAGTGGGCAGGTTGTGCCCCTGGCTGATTGAAGTGGGCAGGTTGTGCCCCTGGTTGATTGATGCTGACGTGGGCAGGTTGTGCCCCTAGTTGGGAGCAGGTGTCAGGGTAACCTGGTCCTGAAGCTGCTGTATTTGACTTTCTTCTTCATCTTCATCATTTCCTTCTTTTTCTAGAGGCTTAGATGGTTCGAGAATCTGATCCCATCGAATGGGGGGCCACGTGGCCCAAACTAGGCTCATCGGGAGGCCTTTGTGTAGTGCAGTCGGTTGATTCCCTCCTGGATCTTTGCAAGGTTCTCCTGGCTTGACGAACTGGATGGGTGAGCACCGAAATTTCTTCCTCCTTTTGTCCATGAAGGTTGCCCTGTATCCGAGTCCCCATTTGCGTTGGTTATATACCAGCGGTACCTTTCTGGACTTGAAGTGATTCTTCATTCGGTATTTGAGGCTCAGACGCTCTGCCGGTGAAAAGACACGGTCCACCCTTATCGGTTCTGGATTAGCGATAGAGTTCACAGTCTCGAATTCGAAACTGTGAAACGGGATGTCTTCCTCAGAGTGCTGGATATCGATGACCGGGATGTCTGGTTCAGTGGTAGCAGCATTGGAAGGAATGATGAGCACCTTCTCTGCATGGATAGAGATCACTTGATTTCCGCAGATATACTTCACTCGTTGATGCAGGGTTGATGGCACAGCTCCAACCTTGTACAGCCACGGTCGTCCGAGCAACATGTTGAAAGAGGCTGATATATCCAAGATTTGAAATGTGATGGTAGAGATTTTTGGACCTATATGTACCTCTATGTCGACCTCCCCTTCCACTGATCGGCGGGTGTTGTCGAATGCTCTGACGCATATGGTGCTGGGTCGAAATGAAGAAGGGCTGATTCCCAGACGTTCCGCGGTCTTGAGTGGGCAGACGTTTAAGCTTGAGCCATTATCGATAAGGACCAGTGGGACGCAGAGGTCTTTATATCATAAGGCTATGTTGAGGGATCACCCATGATCTCGTCCTTCTGGTGGCAACTCATTATCTGTGAAGGTGATGGCGCGCGGAGCCAGGAGTTGTCCAATCATCAATGCTATCATCTCTGGTGCCGTATCAGAGGAGACATGAGCATCGTTCAAGGTCTTGGCAAACATTTCTCGGTGTATGCGAGATGTGCAGAGTAACTCCCATACTGAGATTTGAGCAGGGATTGACTTGAGCTGCGTTGCTACATCGTATGCGGCTTCATTTTTGTTGCCGAGGCCTGAGAGAGTGCCTTTGGGATCTCCTCTGTTCTGATTATCTCTTCGGATGCAACGCCCATTGGGATTCATGTTCCCCACTTCCGCACATTCTGGATAGTGCCATAGAACTTCTTTGTAGTTTTCCTCCCTTTTGCCTTCTAGGACCACCGGTTCTTGCAACGGTGCTGGTGTGGGTACCAGATCTTCCTCGTATGGAGCTTTTGCCTTAAGAACTACATTGTTGCCTATGCTGAAGGAGTAATATCGAGGCTTGTCTTCATAAATCACATAAGGTCGTGGTCCTGGCTCTACTGTTCCTGGAGCAGGAGGCTCCCATGGAATGAATACTGGTCCTCTTGATTTAGCAGGAGGTTTCTCTGTTCGTCCCAGCTGTCGTAGTGTGGTTGATACGCCTCCGGGATTTGCCCCTTGCAATACGACTGGCTCAACTGGAGGAGCTCCTTCCAATACAATGGGTTCTTGCTGCTGATGAGTATGGTTCCTCCATTGTGAATTGTATTGTCCCTGTGCTGAGATTGCCCCTTGCAAGATGATAGGTTCATATGTGGGCTCGATGTATGACTGTGCTCCTTCTAGGACGACTGGTTCCCAACATGAGGGGCCGTAAGATGCCCCTTGCACAACTGGCACATCATATGGAAGTGCTCCTTCGAGTACTACTGGCTCGAGGACTGGAGGAGGAAAGGGACTTGCCCCTTGCATGATCGGAGGAGGACTTGTCGGCCCATAAGTGTAGGCATGAATGGATTGGATGGGGGAGAAGAAGCGATCGAGGTGTTCTTCTTCTTCTATACTGTTGACGGTGGGACCTCGAGATGAACTGGGGTCCGTCTGATGTTGAGGCAGAGGATTCTTAAGAATGTTGGTGGCAGCTGCTGCAGGAGTTCCAGGGACTGAGATGACAATCTTACGGTCATCAATCGGATCTTGTATGGCGTTCTTCAAAGTGAAGCATCGATCAGTGGCGTGGCCACGCCCTTGATGGTAGGCACAATACTTATTTTCTCGGTAATTCGGTGGCAGAGGATGAGGAGGAGGCCTAGGTGCCATTAGAGTAAGTAATTGCTTCTGCACCAGAGTAGCCATGACTTGACTGAGTGGTTGAGAGAGGGGAGTAAATTTCCTGGACTCCCTGTAGTTTTGCCTATTTTGATATGAGTATTGACCGTTTCCTCTGAACTGCTGTTGTTGTCGAGGTGGTTGAGGCTGAGGATTCGGTTGTGGCTGATACCGCTGAGGCTGATGCTGATGCTGAACTTGATTCTGCTGATACTGTTGACGTCCCTGTGGGGGAGCATGTTGATTTCCTTGAGCAGTGGTGTTGATGTTGTTTACCTCTGTTGGGCGGGGAGGAGAACCACTCCGGTTTCCATTCCCGTGCCCAATAGGTCTTCCTTCCACTCTGTTCCTTTTGATTGGAGTGGATTGATGAGGCCATGGGGAGATTGTCCCGGCACGGATTCCTGCTTCGACTTGTTCTCCAGCACTAATCAATTGTGAGAAATTCGCATATGGATGCGAGATGAGATATCCGGATATGCCTGGATATGTTGAATGAACAATCATGGAGATTTGTTCTTCGTCGTCGATAGGCGTTCGCATTCGAGCTGCCATAGCTCGCCAACGTCCTACGTAGGCTGATAGTGTCTCATCACTCCTTTGCCTGAGAGCTGGCTCTTCTGGGTGCCATGTTGAGATTGTACGCGAATCTGTCGACGAAAGCCTGGGAAAGCTGTTCCCATGTCCTGATGCGGTGGCAGTCCAATGAAGTGTATCAATCTAGGGCATCGCCCTTCAGAGACTTTTGGAACAAACGTATGAGGGCCCCTTCATTTCCTGAGATTGTACTCAGCTCTCCACAGAAGGCCTTGAGATGTGCTGTGGGACAACCGCTGCCGTCGTATCTTTTGAACTTTGGAACCTCAAAGTTTTGAGGTACCTGAGCATCTGGGAAAGGACACAAGTCTCTGAACTTGGTCGAAGGTAGATCAATTCCTTGTTGTCGCTGAAGCTGATTTTGCAAGATCTGGAACTGCTCCCGCAACTCGTCCAGTCCTGAGTGATCTGTTCGAGCGACTGGTGCCTCCGGGAGTAAGGCACGTTCTTCTTCGGCATAGTGGTCGATGTCTTCGACCCTATGGGCTTGCTGAAAAGCAACCGCGGGTTGCTGAAATTGGTTTGATGATTGAACTGGATTCTGATGAACTTGTGCTTGAAATGATGGTAACTGAACTGGAGACTGTACTGAAGGTTGAACTGGAACTTGCTGGAAATTGACTGGATTTTGCTGAATTGAAGATTGCTGAAAATTAACTGGACTTTGCTGAATTGAAGATTGCTGGAAATTAACTGGAATCCCATCGGCGGGGATGTGCTGGAATTGAAAAGTGCTCCTGTTTGCAGGAGGCTGAGATGTTGGGAAGTGACCCCCTTGTTGGGTATTCGCCACTGTCCGCTGATTGATGTGGGCTTGACACTGACGCCCATTGTGGGCATTCGCCAGTGCTGTCCCTGTTGCTGGAAATTGAATTGAAATCCCATCGGCGGGGATGTGCTGGAATTGAAAAGGTGTCCCATCGGCGGGGACGTGCTGAGATCTACTAAGACTGTTGTTTGTAAGATTGACTGGAAGCTGACTGGATGTTCCTGCAACGGAAGTGTTCTGAGATGGCCTTGTCGTCGCAGGAAGATATTGAGAAGGATGCCCCATAGCGAAGGGCTGAGATGGCTGCTGTCGGTAGTCTTGGGCAGACTCCGATGGTTGTGCTTGATTTGAATTAGAGGCCGGAAGGACCCGGCATGGCTGCTGAGATTACTGAACTGGGCCAACCTGATTGTTGGCTGCTGCGGTGGTTTGTGCTTGCATGAATTGCAAGAGCATTTCTTGCATTGCTCTAATTCCTTGTGCCAATTCTTGTATGATTGGTGTATTATCAATAGGCTGTTGCGCTGGAGGTTGCGCTTCGGTTATCTCCAGAGCAGGGAAGAGACGCGTTTCTTCTTCGTGGTCGGACATGTCTTGCTGAGCCCGAGTGCGGATTATGCTGCGGAAGGGAAGTTGTCTCCGCGTACGTTGAGCCCGAGGAGGCGCAATTGTGAGGACTATACTCTACTCTTTTGGGTTTTGGGATTTTCTATTTTTTCTGGTTTTGGGATCTTCTATTTTTTTGTTTGTTTTGGGTAGAATGCTATGCGAATGAGATTGTATGAGGATTATTGACTTTCAAGTACGGGAAGGATTCTGTTTTTCAAGTCGGATCACGACTAGTGGGACTAATTCATCCCCAGTGGAGTCGCCATTCTGTGGACCCTCGCCGTTTTCCGCGCTCCCACACGACGTTCTCGTCCCTTCCCCTTTCCTTTCGGAAAAGATGGAGATGAGGATGCGTGAGTGCGAAATCGCCGTTTGTGCCACTGGCTTGCCTCGTTCTCGAGGGCTTTGTTTGGTTGTCGTGTTAAGCTGGATGTGTTTAAATGTGTTTATATAAGACCAGAGTCGCCACTAGCCAATTACTTCGAATCTACAGTCGGCTAGACCCCGTAGAAACGTTAGAGAAGGGGATTCGAAGATTCCTTCCTCTAAAATGACTCCTATTGATCTGCGGCCAAAGATTCAAGGTAAGGGATCACGGTTACAGGGTGGGAAGAGGTTAAGCACCCCACACACTGCCCGTACCGAAGTACGGTCTCTACTTCACAGAATCGATCGAATACTTGAAAGTCTAGTTTAATCCTTGTATATTCTCATGGATGACATGATGCATGAATGCGGGTCTGAACAATAAGAGTTTCTGATGGGCAGGTTACAACAACGGGCAAGCCCAAAGCGTACGCTCGAACTGACAGGTGCTTTATGCGAGATGATGCATGCTGTGTGCTTGAATATTCAAAGTGCTTATAGTGATATGTACGTGAATGCAGGTCTGAACAGTAAGAGTTTCTGATGGGCAGGTTCCAACAACGGGCAAGCCCAGAGCATACGCTCGAACTGACAGGTGCTTAATCTAAGACATATGCGGTGTGCTTGAATAATCAAGGTGCTTGTAGTGAAGCAGGGGGGTTGGAAGAAAAGTAAATGTTGCACTTATGCTATATGCAAATGAGATGATGCTGGAAAAGTGATAGCTGGATGGACGGAGGTATCGCAAGGATTGGCTTCGAGTGGCTGGATCAAGACTTGGGTGACTTGAGAGGCTTGGACCAGTGGTCAGACTGGGCTGGACCAGGGTTAGGCTCTCCTCACTCGGGCTCTCCTTGGTGGAAAAATGGACTAAAGGGGACTCGGATCGCACTCGGGCTGAATGGGCTTCGAATGGATGTTGAAATGAGAAGGGGAGGGGGGTATTTATAGCAGCGGAGAGTGGCATTCCGCGTAATTTATCTCGGGCGGCCTGCTATGGGCCGCCCGTACGGCCGCTCCTCGGTTTCCAGCGATGTACGGTTGCTTCCTCGGGGCTGCTGTTTGACTCGCTGGGTCGACTCAGTGAGTTGACTCAGCGGGTCGACTCGGTGATTTGACTCGACGGGTTGACTCGGTGTTTTGACTTGACGGGTTGACTCAGCGGGTTAACTCAGCGGGTCGACTCAATGAGTTTGACTTTTTTGAGATTTTTTGACTGGCTTTTCTTATGGGGGTTTTTCAGGGTGGTGTTTAGGACTGGGTTGACTGGGTTCAGGCTTGAACTGGGCTATGGAATGGGGCTTACAAGGGTGAGTTTGGCTGAGTTTGGACTTGGGATTTGGGGGTAAGGTCTTCCATTCAACCAGCTATCTCTACCAACAGTGTAGCCGAAGGTGGGGTGTCTACAGCTGTGTAAAAATTAAGGGTGTGTATGTCTCTTTCAACCATTTCATTCAATGTGGCCCACCTGAATCAAATGTTAACTAGTTTTTTTTTTTCCTTAGTAGAGTTGTATACGAGTCGACTCGAATCGAGCATTACCCTGCTCGGCGCTCGATTCAAACCCACTTAGCCCTACTCGTTACTCAGCTTTACTTGGCCGAGTCGAGCAGGCCCCTGATCAGTAAGCAGACCGAGTGAGTTCGAGTTGATTTTGAGTTTTCGAGCTGAGTCCGAGTTCGATTCTTTCGAGCTGAGTTCAAGTTTATGTTTTCAAACAAGGTTTGTTAAGTCCGATTGATCACCCGAAATTTAATCAAAAAAATGGAGATGTCGACGAGCAGGCAGGGTTGAGAACAAGGGGTGGTTGGCGACGAGTGAGTAGGGTGACTGAAAACAGTGGGTGACCAATGTTGATGAGCGGGCAGGGTTGAGAACAGGGGGTGGCCGGTGACGAGTGGGTAAGGTGACTGAGAACAGTGGGTGACCGGCGTCGAGCTAGTAGAGTGAGAACAGGGGGTGGCCGGCGATGAGCGGGTAGGGTTCAAACAGGGGGTGGCCGGTGTCGAGCGGCGGGCAGGACAGGCTAAGATCGAGGTTACCGGCGTGGAGTGAACGGCCGGCCATCTAGCTCAAAGAGGGAGAGGGTGAGTTAGGGTTAGGGTTTGAAAAGGAGGGTGCTCGGGCGGGTAAAAAGTAAAAATGATTAAGGTAAAAAAAAAAAAAAAAAACTTATATATAAAACGGCTTCGAGTCGAGTCGAGTTGAGTTCGAGTCTATAAACAAGTCGAGCCGAATCGAGCATGGCCTTGCTCGAAGCTCGCTCGAACACATTCGAGCACCAAAAAATTGACTCGACTCTGCTCAAACTCACTTCTGATCTGAGCTGACTCAAGCATTTTTCGAGCGAGTCGAGCGAGTTTTTCGAGCTTACTCGACTTGTGTACAGCTCTACCTCAGAGTTGGTCATGCACACACATCCAAGTGGGCCCCATAAATAGGGGGCGCAATTGAAAGTGATTATTTTTATATAAAGAATGTGTGTCCAAATTGTTAGACCGTGAGCTATGGTCTACCCAATGAATAATTTCTAAAACATTCCATCCTTTCGAAAAATCAAACCCATTAAATCATTCGGCGAGTCAAACCACAAAAAGTAATTTTTATTATTGATAAATACCAAAATACAAGTGAGGTGCAACTGATGAGGAATTGTAACAATTTTTGTAGGAAGAAATATCATTGCAATTCCAACCTATTAGATGGGTTGACCCAACATGGTTGCAAGCCATCGATTTTTTTTTTCAGGGGGCCTTCCTTTATGCATGTGTAAAATCCACTCCAACCATTAGATGTGTAATCCCACACTTTTTTTTATTCGTCAGTCATGCAACGCACCCACTCTATTAGTCACACGAGGTACTCACCCACCACTTGGGGGTTAGTGTGTCTCCTTAGCATTTCGAACCTGAGATCAGTAGTTGAAATGCCTATGCTTCTTCCAACTGGGCTAGAGGGCAAGAATAATAATAATAATAATAATAATAATAATAATAAAGTATGGTGGCTTGTGATTTATGGTGAGACACAACCAACGAAACAATTGGGATGCAGACGTCTGCTCTTGATTGATATAAGAACTATTGTGATGATTATATAAGAGTTATTCTAGCCATTAAAGTTTTAACCAAAATTTAGACTTGGAGCTCAAAAATCATACTTATCTGTGATTCAAGTGGGCCATACTATAGAAAAAGTTAGGAAGGCAAGCGTCATCCTATACTCTGTTTTTAATTCTATAATCCACTTGAATCATGGATATGGCAGTGTTTTACACATTATGCCTAACATGATACGAGGCACCAGGCGGTCAGAGTTGATTCTATATTAATATCATGGTGGGGCTCCATTGAGGCACTGACCCCCTGCTCACACCACCCAACCCTACTCAAACTAAAAAAAAAAAAAATCCATGAAAGGTACTAAGATGATAATAACTCAAACTAATGGAGAAGTTCATTTGAAACTTTTTTTATTTTATTTTAAAGATACCGGGACTAGATACGGAATCAATGAGGTATAAATTTGTAAAATTCCCTTTAAAAATCAAAAGACAAGGAAAAAAAAAGAAAAGAAATCTTTGATAGAAAATTACAAATTTTTAGATTTTGTCAAAAAGATAGATGGTTAAAAGATGAATACAACAACGGTCCATGTTCGAGTGTGGAAAGTAGAAAGTTTGGTGAATGGTTTCTTCGAATCTCAGGAGGATTTTGGAGCAATCACTATCTACGGTGGGATTCAAAAGATTAAACGTCTGGATTACAGAAGTACCGCACCAGTTGTCAAGATACAAAACCCGTTTATTGCGGGCAAAGATGTGCGCCAGGGATCATGCTTATGGTGATAGTTGAGCACCATTTTGTAAACAATGCTGGATAAGATAAAATAGGATGGAAATCCGCACGAAAATCAAGTAAATGGGGAAGTTGTACCCCCTCCAATTCGTAGTATCAGATGAATATCTTAAAACATGATGAGTAGCAATGTTTCAAATTTAGGAGGAAAATCATATGGTTTGGATGGTCTGGATTCCCATACATGTGTGCCACCTGTTTGGTAGACGAGTCACTACCATTTTAGAAATTATAATGAACTATCACCACTGTAGTAGTAGGTAATCATCCCGGACGCGGATTGGGTCATACCCCTGACATGAAGTTATTTGGGGCCCATCGTGATGTTTGTGAGAAATCCAATCGGTCCATCTGTTTTTTCAGATGATTTTAGGACATGCGCTAAAAAACTAGGCAGATCCAAAACTCAAGTGTACCACGTGACCGAAATGTTCACAGTTGAAATATTCTTCAGACCACAAAAGTTTTAGTTCAGGCTAAAATCTGTGTTTTCAAATCATCCCAGTAGTAATGTCCTAAATAAGGTATAGATGGCATATAAACATTATAGTAGACTCAAGATTTCGTCCAACTAGGAATGACCTTATTATTGGGAACTCGAATTTTACATGGAAAAACCCATCATGGGTAAAAAAACCACGACATAAAACGACACAGAAAATCCAAGCTCTCCAAGAGGAAAACCAACGTAGCCCTTCCTCTAAAGCTCTTTCTCTCACCCTAGAACTCTCTCACTCAACTCTTGAGCATCTAGGATACCCTAATTACGGTTTACCACAACTTATACAATAATAAACCCAAATTAGTAACATCTTACGCAAGAAACTGCGTAAAATCGCTTAAAAACTACGCCACTGACTTTGCAGTCCGCGCACGGTTAGGCGCCCGACAGATTCAAAATTCTGTCAAAAGAGTTCTAGCAAAAAATTCACCCAATTTGGGATGCCCACCTAAACCTCATCGAGCACCCAGCTATCCACCGGGCGCCCGACTAACAGTGGTCGGGCCCCTCACAGGCCAAAAAACAGAACAGTGATTTCAGCTTCCAAAAGTCATGCAGGGTGTTCTCGGGCTCCCGATACCCCCTGATGTCCAAGATTGAAGAAAAAAACTCCAACACTTATGAATCGTATAGATGGCTTATAACATTATGGTGGAACCTAGGAAGGTGTCAATGGTAAATATTTCCCGACCCCTTTTCCTTTGTGCAACCTACTGTAGTTTTGAATTTGTCTCATTTTTGGACGATGTCCTAGTTGCTCTTGATTTTTCTATCACGTGTGTAATGTGTGTGTGGGCATGCCAGAATCGAATGTACAATTAGATTCAAATAGAACAATGATGACCCCAAGCATCAAGATAGGCAGATACGTTACAATCGGCTATATGTGACTAGGATCTATATAGGTCGATCGCCTATTCAGTCACTTGTATAGTTGTTTTCTGATAATCATGTGTAGTTGGAGGGTGGGGTTCGTACTCCAATGGTGGGTTACACATCTACCTTCCGTACATAAGGGCTTTTAATACAGAATAAAATAAAATAAAAAAGGAATACAGTCAGTCGCGTGAAATGTACTGTAGATCAACTTTCTGAATAGAACGCTTCATTTAAATAAGGGCATAGACATCGAGTATAACTAAAATTATCTGTTACCAAACTACCGTTACTAATCTATTGCTATGAATAGTAAATTCACAACTAATGCTATGGAATGTAAATAGC
Organism: Liriodendron chinense; assembly: GCA_003013855.2. Taxonomy (NCBI): domain Eukaryota; kingdom Viridiplantae; phylum Streptophyta; class Magnoliopsida; order Magnoliales; family Magnoliaceae; genus Liriodendron; species Liriodendron chinense. The sequence continues at coordinate 2,386,824 of ML058326.1, read as the reverse complement.
ATAACTACACTAATGAAAAAAAAAAATAAGGATGTTGATTACACAGAGTAATGTAAACAGGAGGATGCTACATAGTATTATAATTGAAAGATAATTTGAAGTTTGATTTGATTTGGTTGGTGTGGACCGTGTGCTTTGTCACTTTCCATCTGTACTTATAGCCTTCATCGACCACACATTTCAGAGCTCTTGATGCTTCATTTGGCATGATCGATCTTTCAGATCTTTCTTCATTTTCCATGTATCCTTATCACTGTCTTGCTAACCCGATCGCAATCGCTTGTTTGATCCTATAATATGTCATGGCATCATTTAACCAATATAAGTATTGTCACCACAAACTTTGCTATATTACCTCCTCTTTTTTTTCTTTTTCTTTTTTTCGTTTAGTTCTCATAGGGCTGGCCGAAACAGGTACAACTGTCCTAAAATGATTTGGAAAAGCCGATGAGCAGATGTATTTATCACAAACATCACGGTGGGTCATACATCTACACTGTTTTTCTATTTTTTTATTCGATAAAATCAAGGCAGATCCAACGATGGAGTGGACCACACTACAGAAAACAGCTGAACACACACCTTTGAAACCTCCCTAGGGGCCAATCATTGCTAGCATTGAAAATGTCATATGCACACAGTATCCTCGAGCCCTTAGCTTTCATACTTGGACGCTGGGATCTGTTATCTGGACCGTTGATCTGATGGATGTTACTAAAGAGACCATTACTTCAAAATTTTGGTGGTTGAGAGTTGAGATCCATCGTCCATCCAGTATTTGTTTTTCTACCGCGAGTCTTAGAATGTGAACCGTTGCTGTTTTCTTGCTTACAGGTCATTGATGGAAAGGACGCCGATTAGCTGCAGACGTTTTAGTAGCTATTTGGCTACTGAAGTTACGTCACCAAGTTCACTGATCCCATCATGATGTATGTGTTATATCCACATCGTGCAATGATGTATGTGTTATATTCATACCGTCCATCCATTTGGCGAGATCATTTTAGGGCATGAGCTAAAGAGAGAGGAAGATCCAAAAAACCAGTGAACCCCACCACAGAAACTAGTGGGGATTGAATGCCTACCATTAAAAGCTTCCCAGGGGCCACATAAGTTTTCGATCAAGCTGATATTTGTGTTTTACCTTCGTCCATGTTTGCGTGAACTTATGAAGAGGTTGTATCTCAAACAAACATCATGGTGGATCCCAAGAAGGTTTCAACGGTGGGCCGTCACTATCCCGCTATTTCCAGTGGTAGGGTCCATTTGAACTTGGGATCTTCATCATTCTTTGGACCATGTCCTAACATGATCCCTCCAAATCGATGAACGGTGTGGATACAACACATACATTATAGTGGGGCCCACAGAACTTGGTTATGTCACTTCAGTAGTCATGGAAAAGACTTTTTTTTTTTTTTTTGGTTAGTCATGCAACGCGCAAACACAGTTAGATGGGTAACGCACCCACCCGGTGGGTCACATAGGGTGCTCCCACCCACTGGTGGGCTTAGTGGGTTTCGAAAGGAGACCAGCAGTTGAAACTCCCAGGCTAGCTGGCAATCCCCATGGAAAAGACATTCTTTAATGAGAAAAATTCAAAAGAACCACCATACCGTTCCAGGTCCATTAGATCAACGGTCTCGATCATCGATTCATGGCACCACAGGTCCATGCCAATTGCCAAACTAAAGAGAGACCCCCGTGCAATTCCCCGGATGAAATCATGGAAGTTCATGCAACTACTCATTGGGGAATGGAATGCTATTTTTTAAAACAGGCACCCACACGCTCGAAACTCAAGCGCCCCACCAGAACTTAATTAGAAAAAGCATGAAAAATCTGAGACGTTCATGAGATGGGCCCCTTACTAAGTATGTACAGATGAGGTACGAATCTCAGTCTGCTTCTCATACGCTCATCACCAGGCTACCAGCCTAATGAGCAGAATGTAAAAACTGTGGGCCCTCACGGTTAAAGGCCCAGATCTCAAAACACGTGTGCCATTTCAGCACATGTAGAGAATCTGCCATTGGCCCAGGCGATTTTTTCGTTTCACATGTTTGGGAGGGTAGTTGAATAATGCAGTGGGCCACCATGCACAGCGATTGGAGTACCAGAGACGTTGAGCCAGTGGTCTTGAATGGACGGTTGAGAAGAAAAAAAGATAAAGTTGAGTGCCTGGGCAGAAATTTCACGAATCCTAGCTGCCTTCTTTGATTTTTGAACCACAGTCGATCAGCACGGTGGCCTACCATATTTATGATAATTGCACGTGTATTGCCAATAGTCGAGGGAGAGCCTTCCCACGTCATCGCTATTTTTTTACAAGTGGGGCCAGGTGGTTAAATGATCCTCACCGTTGATTTGATGGGACAGGTCAAGGATTTATCCTAACCCAACATCACCTTCACGCGACATTTCTAACCCTTCATTGGTGCTGTTATTTGAAATCCACTCCCATTCCTGGGTTTTTCCAATCCATGTTACCACATGAACCAAAAATTAAGAAGATTCAAAAATCCGAGTGGACCTCATTTTCAAACATTTAGGTTGGCCCGCAGGATTAAATGGTATGGAATTGCCATCAAATCCCCATGTTTGGGATAAGAAACCACCTTATTAAGCAAAATCTTGCTAAGTAGATGATGGATTTGTAATTAACAGACCAGATTTATACTAATGTCGGTTACTTGCACACATATACAACTCAAATATCAAGGGTAAAGGATTCATATAGATGGACTGCATGGATAAAATGCATACATCAATGTGGGGCCCACAAACCAAATGCAATTCCATTTCACCTAATCTCATTCCTTCCTGTGCCTCTAAACGTCCCGAGGAATTTGCACGGAACCAAATGCAATTCCATCCCACTTAATCCCTCTTAAGCTTGCGTACCAAACACGCCCAAGCTCGTTTAATTAGAGGAAACTACCTGTAATTTCCAGCAATCCAAGCATCATTACTTTGAAAATGTGTTCAAAGTCAATTGCACCGACTAGTGTAAATGTTGTGATGATTACATCAATAGATCTGTAGTAGAAATCTCCCCTTAGATATAATGGTCTTCCTCTCTCAAACTCTATCCATCTGGCCATACTAACCACTCCCATTTCCAATTTGCAGCCAATTCCTGTACCAAACCCTAAGCCTACATTAATCTTTTAATTGCTCTGCTTCAGATGGACACCACCACTAGCCGTCTTACACCACGCCGTAGGAAACAGTAGTGATTGAACATCCACCATTAAAGCCTACATACGACCCACCATCAAGTTCACTTGCCACCCAACCTATATGAATAGCTGAAAACAACCTCGATGAAGTTGTTAATCAAATATCATCTTCTTCCAAAACTTTCATGGGATCCCAAGATGTTTACAATTGCCCTGTACAGTAATGATTATTTCCTTTGGACAAGTCCACCAAAGAATATTGAACAGCCTCTTCTTTCTTTTTTTGGCCAATGACGACTACTATTTTTCCAGCCCACAGGACCAACTACTACCAACCATCTAATCTATCAGAAGCTCTGGTACAACCATCTATTTTGTCCAAACATGTCATGTACATATTCAATCTGTCCAAAAAGATGGCCCGATCCATGTAGGACCACTTGGTTTGAGAAGCATACATATCCATAATTGGGTGGACCACATCAGTACACTAAGAATAGCACCGACGTGCATCGCCTAAAGGCAACTATACCACAAGTTGTGGTACATGTAACACTTCGCAAATTTCCGTACAGGAACTCGAGTACGGAAGTCGTACGCTTCCTATTAGCCTAAACTCTCTACTTCAAAATTTCCAAACTGATGTGGCTTAGGCTGAATTGGTGTTTCCACTAATTGCATGAACGCTAGATACTAGGCTCGATAAGACTAAACCTTAATTACCCTAACTTTTGAATATCGTCACTCAACCATTTCAAATAGTGCCCCGAATATCCGAACAGTTTGTAAGCCATTCGTTAGGGCATCACTAAACACAAAACTTAAGTAGGAACCTTTGGCTTGCTGGGCTTAATGACCCTCGCGGGTCATTGGGCCAAGGTGAGGTGTCGAACCGCTCAACTTGGGCCCAGAGTGTCGGCACATGTGTAGTGTGAGTTGCCCAACAAATGGGTAATAAGTGAGTTAGGTATGTCCTTTTGACCATTTCCCAAGTTGTTAAATCTGAACCGATGAAACGTTCTAAAACTTAGGGCCCTAGCTTTGAATAAATTCCCACTTAGTTTCCTAAAGCCATGTCAATGGCCGTCCAACAGATGTTGTCTCATAACCGTTGATCGTCACATCCAAATTGCGAAAGGATGAAACCCTAAGTAGATCCCATCGGGTGGTATTTTTCCCATGGCCCGAATGGACTTGTGCGGGTCCCGATGGGGCCCTACTGGTGGGATTGACCTTCCCTAGGGCTAAATACTTAATAAATGACTCATTAGGATCATTTGCAACGTATATGGGGGTATAAATACCTTGATATTGGGGCATGTCTCTCCCAATCCGAATTTCAACTCAATTGAGATTTGAGAGAGAGAAGGTGAAGAAAGAGAGTTGTCATTTAGTTCTATTGATTGCTTGAGTAAGCTTGGATCCATCATTCCAAGTACTAGGCTCTTGAGTTAGTTGTCGATCTACAAATCTCGATTGGGCATCCCTTTCGATCGTAAGTAATAGTGCATTCTATCTTCTGTCCCACCTCATTTTACGGTTGAGCTTGTGAACCTCACCCTAACATTATCATGTATACAGGCTTGTCGATTTCCCAACAATCCTTAACCCTGGGTGATAGCTTGGTTGAGAAACTATAAACCCTAAGGTGCGGATTATACTTCTAGGTTAACATTTATCAACCCTAGATGGCATTAGTAAATGATATGTTATTATGTATGGATTTCCGATGATATATGCTTCAATTACTTTATTTATTGCAACTGTTCAATCATACTCATTTGTGTAGCATGGGTGTTTGATGAAATGCTTGAATGACATTTATCTTATAAAATAGTATGCCCTTATGACTTAATGATATATGTATGTATGAGATTGTGAGAGGTAGTTATAGCAATTGTTAGATACTTAGAAGTATAATCCTTATGCCTAGTAACATGCTAGACTTATTAATTTTGGGTATAGTGTTGGTATGATAAGAAATGTCAATCATATAAGTTTAGGGTAGCCACAACATGGATTTGATTAATTGGAGCGAACCTGAACGACGAATTGTAGTTTGACTACGCGGGACACTTGCGCCCATGTCGGTATGGTCGAGGTTCCCCCATGTCAAGCGGATCTATCTAATGCATGGTTTAGTTGATTGTTAACCATGGTTGAATCACGATCTCTTGAATTTGGAATCTATTGTCGCCGATGGGAGGAAATCCACTTATAAGAGTTCAATGCGATGCGATCCCGCCAAGTATTATGGGTCGGGAATGGTGGTATGAGATACCGTGTCCGAGTCGTCAGCCTATACTGGAGTGACGAGCCTCCTCGTAGTTACCATCGAGCAATCATGGGGGTAGTGAGTCTTATCGATGAAGTCCGAGATGACTGGCCATCCAACAATTGTATGCTAAGGGAAGAACGGGAACCATATGAAATGCGTGGTCAAAGAATGAGATTCGGGGGCATGGGTAATGATTGGTGACGCACCGCAGGGAGCCAAATGGTCCAATTTGGTATCAATGACAGGATAGAAGTGTCCTGACTTCACCAATAGGCTGAATGAGAAATTACCAATCACGACCAAACTAATCATGCATATATGCCGTGGGTGCTCCAAGTGACTATTCGACTGTTAGAAAGGCTAGGACATTAAAGAAGGACCCTCATACCCGCATTTGGAGGATTGTGGATAGCCAGGTTACTTGATGTGGCGTCAATGCTATCCTTTGAGTTCCTCATGTGATTCAGAGTATGCATTGTGTGCGAACTCATGTAATACATGCATTAACTCAACTAGTTTAGGAAGATGTTTGTTTTGTATCTGTAGACACCCCACATTCGGCTACACTGTTGGTAGAGATAGCTGGATGAATGGAGGACCATACCCCCAAATCTCAAATCCAAACTCAGCCAAACTCACCCTTGTAAGCCCCAATCCATAGCCCAACTCAAGCCTGAACCTAGTCAACCCACCCCTAAACATCAGCCTGAAAAACCCTCCATAAGAAAAGCCAGTCAAAAAATCCTAAAAAAGTCAAACTCACTGAGTCAACCCGCTGATTTAACCCACTGAGTCAACCCGCTGAGTCAACTCGTCGAGTCAAAACACCGAGTCAACCTGCCGAGTCAACCCGCCGAGTCAAATCACCGAGTCGACCCGCTGAGTCAACTCACCGAGTCGACCCACCGAGCTAAACAGCAGCCCCGAGGAACGACCGTACCGCGCGCTGGAAATCGAGGAATGATCGCACGGGCGGCCCACAACGGGCCGCCCAAAAATATTTACGGGTTCTACCACTGCCCGCTGCTATAAATACCCCCCTCCTCTTCTCATTTCAAGACAACAACCCATCCAGTCTAGCGACTCGTCCGTCTGAGTCATTCTCCACCCTTTTAGCCCATCTTTCCACCAAGGAGAGCCCGAGTGAGGAGAGCCTAGCCCTGGTTCAGCCCAACCTGACCAATGGCCCAAGTCTCCAAAGCCATCCAAGTCTTGATCCAGCCACTCGAAGCCAACCCTTGCGACACCTCCGTCCATCTAGCTGCTCCTTTCCAGCATCAAATCATTTGCATCTAGCATAAGTGCAACATTTACTTTTCTTCCAACCCCCCTGCTTCATTGCAAGCACCTTGATTATTCAAACATACTGCATACGTCTTATATTAAGCACCTGTCAGTTCGAGCGTATGCTCTGGGCTTGCATGTTATTGGAACCTGCCCATCAGAAACTCTTACTGTTCAGACTTGCATTCATGCTTTACTACAAAGTACCTTGATTATTCAAACACACTGCATACGTCTTATATTAAGCACCTGTCAGTTCGAGCGTATACTCTGGGCTTGCTTGTTATTGGAACCTACCCATCAGAAACTCTTACTGTTCAGACCCGCATTCATGCATCATGTCATCAATGAGAATGTACGAGGGTTAAAACAGACTTTCAAGTGTTAGGTTGATTCTGTGAAGTAGAGACTGTACTTCGGTACGGGCAGTGTGTGGGGTGCTTAACTTCTTCCCACCCTGTAACCGTGATCCCTTACCTCGAATCTCTGGCCGCAGATCAAAAGGAGTCATTTTAGAGGAAGGAATCTTCGGATTCCCTTCTCTAACGTTTCTACGAGGTCTAGCCGACTGTAGATTCGAAATAACTGGCTAGTGGCGACTCTGGTCTTATATAAACTCATTTAAACACATCCAGCTTAACACAACAACCGAACAAAGCCCTCGAGAACGAGGCAAGCCAGTGGCACAAACGACGATTCGCACTCACGCATCCTCTCCTTCTTTTCCCGAAAGGGGAAGGGACGAGAACGTCGTGAGGGAGCGCGGAACGGCAAGGGTCCACAGTATGTAGTCATTTACCAAGCTTGATTGATTTGATAACATGCTTAACTTATAATTATAATACTACAGAGTTGATCACTCACTCCCAATTGGGACGGTGTTTTAAAACACCAACCAAACCCTATTATAAATGCAGGTATCCTGGAGGAGAATGCATTGCAAGACGAGCTTGAAGACTTCAATACGGAGCTATCCTTCTTCCAGTTTGCTGATGGTCAAGACTAAAGGGTGCCGGAGTTTGCGTTGTATTTATGAGTCATGGGCTCAGGAACTTAGACATTTTCTTTTGGACTTGTAGTAATAGGGCCACCCGTTGGGTATTACCCTTATATTGGGATCTGAGATATCAACCTTACTGTAAGTCTTAGTTCATGTTTTCATTTCTGTCATTACTTATTGCTTGGATTAGGTTTTAAACTTGTGCCATGGTAACATTGAATTCATAAATCATGCTTTTGCATAAGCATAACGATTCCTGAAATCTCGAGACCCGATTTTATACTCAGATCTTGAAATTTGGAGTGTTACAGTACCATACGATCTTTTTAGACACCATATATATAAGGAATAGGTACTGAGAACTTTAGGCCCCACCATGCAAATCATTGTTCTAAAAAATCAGGTTGATTTATTAACTAGGTGGCCCAATCCTGTTAGTTGAGTCAAATCAACCGTTGTTCGGTGTTTCTAAGCATTTTAAGCCACTTAGGGGGTGTTTGGATTGTAAGTTACTTAAGCTACTCATGCCCCAAGTAACTTACCTTGGTTTCTACTCATTTTAAAATGAAGTGGTTAAGTAATTTTTAGTAAAAAATTACTTATAGTTGATCATAAACCAAACTTACTTATCTACTGCTGTAGGTAAAATGAAGGAACTTATTTGATGGCATCCAAACAGGCCTTTAATCAGTGGACAAGCCTGACTTTGGTGCTACGCAGCCTTCATGGTGGGTCACACCCCTTGAATGGTACTAAAATCGACATCTAACATTTTTTAAGGAAAAGATGGTGCCAAAGGACAAGTCACAATACCTCAGCTTACATAGGTGGGCCTGCAGGATCTAACAAAATCTACACAATCTTAAAACCTTTGTATAAATCCGAAGATGGATGTTCTATGTTAAACAGTCCGCTTAACCATTATGGGAGTGGAGAAGATGGTTAAGATGACCTCCAAATTACAATTAATAGTCTAAATTATTTATCCCTATTACATCCAGTCTCTCTCCGATCCCTCAATGTACTTCCAATTTAAACTTCAATTTTTTTTAATTTTTTTTTGAAAGGTTTATTTTTTTAGAAAAAAATTTAAAAGAGAAGAGAAAAATGCATGGGACCCATCTACTCGTGGTTATATCCAATAATAACTTCAAAGAGGGAGATGCATTGGATGAAAATGGTGAAGCAAATAGTACTGTGTAGGCCACGCCCGCCACTGGAATCAATGGACAACAAATGGATTGACTCAAACTTGCATGGCCTACCCATTGATCAGATCATTATAATTAAAAAATAATAAAAATACACACACAAGCCTGCTGATTTCATGTTGCTTATTTTCGACACGTGTCATGTTGTAACCTTTTGAAATAGGGGAGGCGGATTAGGGGTGCCCCGGCTTGTGAAACCCTTACCGAAGGGTTCACCTTGATGTATGTATTCTATATCCAGGCCGTCCATCCGTTTTTCCATATCGCAGTTGCAATTCTCAGTGGACCATACTATAGGAAACAGTGGTTGTTGACTATTAATGGGCCACATAAGTTTTGAATCAAGCTGATATTTGTTTTTTCCCTTCATCCATATTTATGCGACCTTACCAACAGCTTGGATGGCAAATAAACATTATGGTGGGCATTAATGGTAGGGCATTTAATCACCACTGTTTCCTATAGTATGGTCCACCTGAGAATTAGATCGATCTTTGTTTTTTGCGCTCGTGCCTTACAATAATCTTGCAAAATGGATAGACGGCGTGGATATAGAATACATACATCAAAGTGGGCCCTACAGTAAGGTAAGGAGGGGCCTCACCCAATCTGCTCAGGAAAATAGGACAATTGAACACTTGTTATTTTAACCGCTCAATGAATGTCCATCAATCCGATGGTCAGATGATCTTGCATGATCAAATAAATCATAATTTTTTGTTAGTCACGTAGCTAAATTGGCACCTTAATTAGATAGTTTGATTTCAATTAGCTGTACCCAAGTATGCATAATTTAAATAAGTTTTTAGTATGTATGTATCAATTATCATCCATCGCACTGCTTGTTATCATATATGTAGCATTTACTCTGTCCATCAATGTTCTGTACATTGAGATGGGCCACCATGATGATTCTAAAGCCTGGTGACAAAAATTAGGGAGATCCAACATCCTGATGTGTCTCTTTCACCATTGAGATGGGCCACCATGATGCGTCTCTTTCACCAAACACCTCAATAGGGTGTAACTAACTAAGATGATGTGAAAATACAAAAAACATCGTGATCCAAATAATGTTTCTTACCTAATGGACAAACGAAATTTAAATATAAAAATGATAGGCCTGCTGAAGCTTGATTGTTTTTATTCTAGTTGTCCATCTACAATAAAAACTGGCCGTACTAAACCATCTATGAGCCAGAATTAGTGGACCACACAAGCCAAACATTATAATGGTCTGATTATGAAATATTGATCCATTGGATATTTAGCAGACGGTTAAGATAAAGAATTTCTTTAATGAAATTTTTGCTTTTGTAGAAAGTACTTTTGATAGAAATCTAGCATTTAATACTCTCTTCCCTCCTTCGCTCTCCCTCTCTTTCTCTCATGTGTACTTCTCTAATTCCTCATCTTGAAGTCATCTACACCACATATGGCATGGCTGCCATGTGGCATTTTCTTGAAAGTTTTATTTAGGCATGCATAATCAAGTGTAAACAATGATGGATGGCGTGAATAGAATTTTCCCCATCATTTATCCTTGTAATACCAACATATGACGACATCTCATTAGCCTATATAAGTGTGCTAAAAAAGCATAAACAAATACATTCATGGACAGTGCAAATGAAAAATATCCGAGACCTAAGATTCCTCAACCAAGATGATTTTGGAATTATTACTTAGAAAAGTGACTTCCATTATTTGTTCTGTTTTAACTCGAGTCAGTGCAAGTGTACAAACTCGGAGCGCCTGCATATCAGGCTTTATAGCTAAGCGGGAGTATCAAATAATGTATTCCTTTCTCGGAATAGAAACAAGTGGGGCCCATCATCTCTGAATGGAAGTTGGGATCAAATAACTCGTTGGTCGGATGAACCGTCGATCCACCTACGTCCAAATCAGGGTCCACTAATTAAAAAAAAAAAAGTGGGCCCCGCCCGTGTTGATTAACGCAGGCCAAACGATAGCAAACTCAGTACCCAGGATGTACTGCCCTTTTTCGAGGAACATCCTAGCCATGATCGGCCCACAGGGTTAAAAAGACTGTCCGTTTTCAAAAGGAAAACAATTCAACGATTGAGAAACTCCCATGTGCAAGATTCTTTTTGGGTCCCAAATAAAGGGCTTGGATTGTAGTTTAACCCATCACGATTACTCTCTCAGGAGTTTCTACATTAAATAGAGTTTGTCTTTCTGAATTACTGTGTTTGTAGCATATTACAAGCATACATTGAATAAAGCCCAATCAAAAGAAATCAACCGTCTAATCCAAACCATTGATCATGTGAGAGACTTTGATACTCTAGTAGAGTGCGACGGATGATGCACGGGCGCATAAAAATTACGCCCACGGCTACAAGTAAGTCAAATAGAACTGTGCAAAGTATAGGTCCTGCTTTAGATGTTCCATGAACCATAATCACTTTTATTCAATTATGTGCCTATGAGATATGGGGACATTTATGGACGGTTGGGGTGCGTTTAGATGGTAACTTACTTATGCCTCAAATATCTAATCTTGGTTTTTACTTATTCAGCATATAATTATGTTTGGTAAGTATGTTTTTCAAAATGCCTCATCCAAAAAGTATATTTGGGTTTGTTGAAATAATAGTAGAGCCCACCTTAATGTGTGTGTCATATATCTACTCTTTTCATCTGTTTTGCTAATTCATTTTGGGGAATTGTCCTGAAGGAGGGCTAGATCCAAATCTCAGGTGGACAACACCATAAGAAATCGTGATCATTAAACACCCACCAGTGAAAACTTTCCAGGGCCCACCATAATGTTTATTTGCCATCCAACCTGTTGATAAGGCCATATAAACTAGGATGAAGGAAAAAAACAAATATAAGCTCCAAAGCTTTTATTACTCCTAAGAAGTTTTTAATGGTTGGCATTCAACCATCATGTTTCCTATGCTGTGGTCCACTTGAGATTTGGATATGCTTCATTTATGAGCTCGTGCCCTAAAATGAGTTGACAAAATGGATGGACGTCAAGGGTATACAACATATATATCAAATGGGTCCACTGTAAAGGCTTGACCATATTGTTAGGATGTTACCCCGACATTGCTGACAAGGATTGTTGGGTGAACCCAACTCTACATGCTGAGGGCCCACCATGATGTTTCTTCAAAATCTACCTCGTCCATCCATTTTACCCTATTATGTTAGGAGGCGGGCCCAAAAATGAGTCAGATATAAAGCTTAAGTGGGCCACATTGAAGGAAACAATGGAGATTGAACAACCACCATTAAAATCTTTACTGTGATGATTATATGTCATCTAAACTGATCATAAGGTCATTCCCACTTCACAAGATCATATGAAGAAACTGGTGGGTAGGCAGATATTTCAAAAAAAAAATGTGGGTCTCATGACTATTTCAACAGCGGAGGTTCAATACCATAGTTTCAAGTAGTGTGGCCCACTAGAGTATTGAATTTGCCTCATTTTTGGGCCCACAGCCTAAAATAAGCTAATGAAAATGGTGAACATATTAGATTTCTCAAAAATATTATGGAGGCCTGACAGTTCAGTTTTTTGAGCTTCTCCCTCTAAGGTGAGGGTTTAATAACACTTTTTAAAAGTCATCCCTTGAGTTTAGGATCTTCATTATATTTGGACACTTCAATTAAAATAAGCAAGAAAATTTGGTTGATGTAAGGGATTTCTCGTGAGCATCATGGTTGCCCACACAACAATGGGCACAGTTTAAAAGGTGTCCAATTACAAGTAGTGTGGCCAACTTGAGTACTAGATCTACCTCATATTTTGGCCCACTCTCTAAAATGATATGCATGTAATAGTTGTCAGGGTGGATTTCTCGAAATCAATATGGGATGTATTTTCAAACATGGCATGTCCATTCATCATGCGGAGCATTGGTCAGGTGACTGTGAATTAAGTTACTTTTTATAAGTTGAAAAGAAAAATAAAAAAAACTTATGAAAATAAGTGATTAGGGACTGTTTGGATACTAACAACTAAGTTACTTTTACTAGCAGTAAGTAACTTATTTGAGATAAGTAAGCTTGGTTTAAAATTAATTCTAAGTAATTTTCTTACCAGCTACTTGAGGCATAAGTAACTTAGCTTAAGTAACTTATGATCCAAATGCACCATTAATATTATAAATTACTTATTTGAGTTTAAGGGAATTTTACAAAATAGTACCTCATTAATATCATATTTATATTCCAATACATTTTCTAATTAAGTTTTCATTAAGCTACCTCAGATAAGTTATTTTCAACCAGGTACCTTTTAGCAGTTTTCTCTAACGTCCGGTATATTTATATACGTATTATTATTAAAAATATTCTAAAATGTTTGCAGGCAGATTGCATAGCATACTGATGAGGCTAATGGCTGTTGTTCCATTGCATCCACAATGATGTATACATCCAGTCCATTCATTTTTCCATGTCATTTTAGGGCATGAGCTCACAGATGAGGCAGATTCAAATTTCAAGTGGACCATGCCATAGAAAACAGGGGTGATTGAACCACCACGGTTAAAACTTCCAGATAGGCCCTAGGTGTCCCATTTGTACACCCTAACCTTGGCCTTAAACTACATGCTGAAGAAACACATGTATCAGCAAATACATTGGGGTCCCAGGCTGGTCCGACCGGTCAAGACCGGTCGGCCAGCATCCCTGCTGGATGTACAAAGGCCAGCCGACCGGTCAGGACCGGTCGGCCTTCACAAATGAAGGTATACAGCAAGGTGGGCCGACCGGTCATGACCGGTCGGCCAGTGTTGGCTTCCATGCATGTTTCAGCCATCCAGCAAAGGGGGCCGACCGGTCATGACCGGTCGGCCAGTATGGCTTAGGCTGTCCAGTGAGGGGGTCCGACCGGTCATGACCGGTCGGCCCATATATGTGGCCTATACACTTGAGGTTCTTCAGCAGGGGAGTCCGACCGGTCATGACCGGTCGGGGCAGGCCGTTTTATGGCCGTTTTATGACCGTTGGAGCCTCTTTTCTATAAATATGGAGCTCCATTCTTGGTTCATTGAGAGAAGTTTTTGAGAACCCTTTGCCCACATCATTTGTACATCTTTTGGGGTCTCAAAGAGGAGGTGTTCAAGTCATATCCCTTGTGTTTCAAACACAAGTATGGGCATTCAAATGCAATCAAGAGATGACTTGATTCCTCTCTCAAATCTAGAGGTGTGACATTATTCCACATTGGTATATCCTTTGTCCAAGACCTCTAGAAGACTCTCTAGGTGAATCTCCTAAGTTAGAACATCCTACATATCCCATATAGGAGATTCAACCCATCCTCCTAGCACCTTGGGCATTTCAAGGCATCGCATGCAAGGTATTTGATCGAATGTGGCTGAGGCATTGGCGACGCAACGGCGGCACGATCGAGGGAGCAAAGGGAAGCTGATTGAAGCACGGGAGAGCGGAGATCAAGCAACCCAATCCGGCGCTAAACAAGGGGCTCATCCAACAAGTAGGTTGTCTTATTTGAGAGTCCATTTTAGAGTTTGTTTGTCAACTCAACTTAGGGACGTTAGCCGTTCCTTGGCCCGTCAGCCGGGCCTAAACTAAGTCTCCAAGGGGGAGCCTCCGACACGGGAGTGAACGTGCGATTGGGTTGAGAGTTAGCCCTTGGTTCAAAACTCCGGTGACGGTTGAGAGGTGAACCAATAAAACCTCCGTGTGTAAAGGTTGAGAGGTGAACCTCATTTAAAACCTCCGATAGTGAATGCCGGTGTGCTCAAAGGGGTTGAGTACTTGAACCGGGAGTGGAGTAGACACGTAGTCGAACCACTATACATCCTTGTGTTTGTGATTGTTCTTGAGCACATTCTATCTTTGCATTGTTAGTTTAATTGCTTAATTATGAATGATTGATAGGAATGCATGCTAGGCACTTTATAGGCATCCCCACACAAGATGTACCTTCACTACTTGTGTAGACTTGAGCTCATTGATCCACTCTCATAAGTCTACACAAGATGCATAGGTTAGGAGTTTGAGTAGTTGTATCATTTACTTCCTATGCATGCTTAGACTAGGTTAAGGCCAACCTTAACGCCTATGCCTACAATAATGTTTATTTTCCATCTAACCTGTTGATTAGGTCACTCAGACCTGGACCAAGGGAAAAAACAAATATCAGCTTGATCCAAAACTTTCGTAGCATAAAAAAAAGTTTTTATCGATGGGTTTCATCCATTGTTTCATGCAGTGTGGTCCACCTGAGATTTAGATCTGCCACATGATCTGAAAAATGGATAGACGGTGTGGATAAATCACAGCATCATGGTGGGTCCACGGAGCACTGTATGCAATCCAGGTTAAAGGCACCGCCCTGGTGTCTTTGGCTGACGCGGATTGCCTGTGTAACAAGTTTACATAGTCCGAAACGATGTAGGGTCCACAGAGATTACGTCACAAATCCACTTTGTTCATCAGTTTTGCAAGACCTACAATAGGGTAGGATGCTAGAGATCAGGCAGTTCAAAAGCTCAAATGGGCCAGACTAGATTAAATAGTGGGAGTGCAAACGTCTACCATTGAAACCTTCTTGAAGCCAACCATGACTTTTGTATGCTTTGTAAACCGTTAATAGGGTTATTAGTTATTACCACTAAGATAAATTGTAGTCACAAATATGTACCTGATGGAAAACTTCTATGGTCTCCACAGAGTTTCCAATGGTGGGCATCCAATCCCCACTGTTTCGTGTGGTGTGGGATATGTGATTTTCGATCCGCCTGATTTTTCAACTCCTATCAGTTTGTTGTTGTGAAAAACTAACCAACGGAGTGGATTTATTATAGAAATCTCTGTGGGGCCGCCGTAATAACACCATAATGTTTGTTTGCCATCTAACTTGTTGATAAGGACACAAAGATCTGGATAAAGGGAAAAATCAAATATTAGCTTGATCTAAAACGTTGTTAGCCCACAAGAAGTTCTGAACTATGGGTATTCATTACCACTGTTTCCTGCAATGTGGTTCACCTGAGATTCGGATCTACCTTATTTTTGGGCCTATCCCTAAAAAGATTTGGAAAATTGGATGGATGGCATGGATTAAACATATACGTTATAGTGGGCCCACAATGAACCATCTGCAATTTCGGCCAAGGTTAAAGCTCCAGGTTGGTGGGCATTTTCATCATTTTAGACAGGGCTCTCAATGGGGGTCGGATCTAGATCTGATCCGGCTCGAAGTCGAAATATCTATACGTGGATTCAGATCGGATTCAGATCCAAAAGGTGTTATCTATATACGATCCAATAATAAATAGTTAGATCCATGATCCAAAATCCATATAAGAATCGGATTCGTGTCAGCTCTAGGTCTGAATCCACCCCATTACAAATCTTTAAAAAATATAATATAATATATTTAATTTAGTAGTAAGATTATGCAAATCCAACTATTTATTGTGATATGGTTGACTTGACAGTGACATGTCTCAATTTTGAGACATGGATTAAAATAATCTGGAAAACAGATGGCCAACACGATTATAACATATACAGTAAGGTGACAATGAATCGGATTTGGATCAGATTCGGATCAAACTTGGATATGTTTCTATTAATCCAAATCTGGTCCATTTAAGTAATTGAACCTATTTTAAGATCCAAATCTAGTCCATTTAAATAATCAAACCTATTTTAAGATCCAAATTTGCATTACACGGATTCAGAACGAATCAGATATCAAATCTAACCCACTCCATTCAGAGCCATAATTTTTTATAAGATCATATTTTAGTATAAGGGACGTTAGAGAAAAGTAATGGAAGGTACCTTGTTGAAACTAACTTGACTAATGAGTAGCTTGATGAAAACTTAATTAGAAAAGCAGCCGGGATGTAAATATAATATTAATGAGGTACAATGTTGTAAAATTCCCTAAGTTTAATAACCAAACTAACTAAAATTGAAAAAGTAACTTATTAATATAATATAAGTTAAAAAGTTACTCTTAAAATGAAAAATATCCCAAGAGATTCCTCAACCAAGATGATTTTGGAATTATTACTCAGGAAAGTGACTTCCATTATTTACTCCGTTTAACTCAATCAGTGCATGACAGGTGTACAGTCTTTGAGTGCCTGTGTATCAAGCTTTATACTAAGCGGGAGTATCAAATAACTTCCAGTTCCTGAGAGTAGAAACAAGTGGGGCCCATCATCTCTGAATGTAAGTTGGGACCAAATAACTCGTTGGTCCGATGAACTGTCGATCCACCTCTGTCCAAATCAGGGCCAACGCAGGTTAAAAAAATAAAGTGGACCCCACCATGTTGATTAACGGAGACCAAACAATGGCAAAATCGGTACGCGGGAGTTACTGCCTTTTTCGAGGACTAAAAGCTGCTGAAACAACGTAGAGGGGACGGTACTCCGAAACTGACGTATCTTGGTATGCCACAATGTGAGGCGCGCTTTGTGTTTTTTGTCTCATCCATATGTCTTCTGTATGATCGTGACCGTTCTAACAGTGGGCCTGACCATGGAAGGTCACAGCCCGACAATTATCCATAACTTCAGGCATCAACTGGGAGGAGTCAGATAGGATCCTCGAGGCATTTCATGCTTTTATACTCTGACAGGTGGGGTCCACGGATTTCTAATCACGACCACTGGTGTTCTCAGTTGCATTGTGGATGGACCATACCCCAAAAGCATCTTGATGCGACAATCTGAGCTTTTCTAATTTTGGCCTATAAATAGACGGTTAAGAGAAGACAGCAGCTTCTTGCATTAGAGTGGAAGGTCCCAGAACCCAGATTGATTGCTGATATCGTCCAAACATGAAGGATTTTTTCTTTTCTTTTTTTTTTTAAATTTCTGATACATCAACAGTCCCACCAACAGTGTGGATTATGGAACATAGGGCCCCACTTGTCACAATTAAACCCACTAACTCGTGTTACATACTAGAGAGCGGATTGCAGACTCTGTAACTCAGTACGCTGTGGGGGCCAACAGAGATGTTTGTGTCTTATCCAAGCCGTCCATTCGTTTTTCCAACGCATTTAGGCATGAGCTCAAAAGTGAAGCATATCCAAAAGCTCAAGTAGACCATACCATAGGAAACAGTGGGGATAATGATGTCCACCGTTGAAACTTCCCTAGGCCCCATAGTGATGTTTATTTGCCATCCAACCAGTTCATAAGGTCACACAAACATGGATGAATAGAAAACACAAATATTAGTTTCATCTAAAACTTCTCTATCCACCAAGAAGTTTTCAATGGTTGGCATTCAATTCTCACTTTTTTCCTGTGGTGTGGTCCATTTACCTTTTTATATCCTTCAATTTTTGGCTCATGCCCTAAAAACAGATGGACGGCGTGGATAATATATGGGCCACAAGGTTTGCTAGCGTAATGAGTTACTCCGCAGGCAATCCGCAGTCTCCACATACAACTGGGGTTTTGTTCGCATGCATTTGGATGCATGTTAACGTACCGTGAATTTCAGCTGTGTGGGTCCCACTGTTTTGTGTATGTAGAATCTCTACCGTTCCTGTGGTGATCTCAGCTATATTAGGCCTATATTCCAAAATCCAGCTTAATCTATTACTTAGGTGGCCACACAAATCGAAATCGAAGACCCCTATACGTGAATAAGTTTTAGCAGTGATTATATAGGAGTCAGACGAGCAGAAGTACTTGAGAGCCGATGCTGACGCTTGATTTTTTTTATAGAGGGCCAGCCAAGAGAGGACTGTGGGGGCCACCATCATGTATGTATCTTAATAATTAGTTTTTTTCAGATCATTTTTTCAGAACATAAAATTGAAGCGTATCCAAAGCTCAAGTGAACCACACCAGATGAAATAGTGGGAGTTCAACACCTATTATTGAAAACTCCCCCGGGCCACGGAAGTTTTGGATCAAGATTAGATTTGTATTTTCCTTTCATCCATGTCTTTATGACCTTCTGGTTCTGAACAGGTCATATGACAAATAAACATTATTGTGGGCACTAGGAAGGTTTCAACAGTAGACACTATGCTTTAGATATGTTTCAATTTTGGCCTCATGACTTAAAACAATCCGGTAAAATGGATGGGTAGCGCCAATAAGACTCATACATATAACCTGTGGACCTCACGGCCTAGTGAGTTACTCATTAAGCAATCCGCCAGTCATGCAATGTATATGTTATCCAATATCTTGATATGAAACATCCACATCCAGATGATGGCCCACCTCAAATATCATGAGAAATTTGAAACCTGAGTGGGGCCCAACCCAAATAAATGATTTGTGTCCCTCTCATGTCATAGATTGGACTGTTTTGGCCTTCTGACGAAAATGAGGAATCACGTGCAAAATTATCAAAGTAGATGTCATCAATGCATCATGGTGGGTCCCACACAACTCATTTGCACTGGATAACTACGCCTCCTATAACGGTTTGGTTAACGGCATCATTTTAAGATTTGGACAGTTGACTCGTGCTTGGTTGGACTGATCTCCTTTAATACCACGAGTCAGCCTCCTGACTCACCACGAACTCAGGTGGTTTAGGATGATTCTGTTGGGAAGTCTTCAAATTATGCTGGACAGGGTGATGCAACTGGTCGAGCGCCCGGTCTGACGACCGGTCTGGCCGTTTGGTCCTGTGCACGTGAAGACTGAAGACTGCTCCTGTGTTGCCTTAGACCGATCGTGCGACCGGTCTGGAGGGGGCTTCGACCGGTCGGCTGTGAGGCAGAAACATGTGAAATCTCCCTGAACCGGTCTCTGTGCAAGGTGCGACCAGTCGTCTGTGCACGCGGATTCCTTGCGCAGTCCGCAATACCGCAGTACTGCACAAGGTGTTTCTATTTTCGAATTTCTTCCTATTTAAGGTGTTGTAATCCGACCTACAAAGGTATCCTAAGGTGTCCAAGGTTTCCTATTCGTACTAGGAAGAGAGGAGAGGTGTGTGTGTGTGAGAGAAAACTTAGGGATTTCTCTGTGTTTCCTTGCTTTGTGGGCTGTCAATCTCTGTAATCTCTGATATTCATAGTGGATCGCTTTGTGCCGTGGTTTTTTACCCGTTTTGGGGTTTTTCCACGTAAAATTCGAAGTCTCTTGTGGTGTGCTTGTGTGTGATTGATTTCATCTTGTTACTCGTTTGATTTCGCATTGCTTCGCGTGTTCGGCGTTCCACTTCCGCTGCCGGCTTTTTTCCCAACAAGTGGTATCAAAGCTAAAGTTGGGGTGAAGTAAATTCGAATCTGAGACGAGAAGATGGGATATAGCCCAAGGTTCGATATAGAGAAGTTCTCTGGGAAAAATAACTTTGAGCTATGGAAGGTGAAGATTGAATCATTCCTGATTCAGCAAGGGCTTGATGGAGCTCTTGGAAAGCGACCCGAGGCTATGAAAGACGATGAGTGGACGAGGCTCAACAAGAAGGCAAGAACCCCAATCCTGTTAAACCTTACGGATGATGTTCTCTATCATGTCATGAAGGAGAAGACTGCTGGCTGAAACGACGGCGAAGCTAGAGAAGGTTTATGCCAAGAAATCTCTAGAGAATCGCATGTACGTGTTGATGCAGTTGTTTACCTTGAGGATGGCTGAGGGAACTGAGGTGGAGGACCACCTGAGCATGTTTAATAGGCTGGTTTACAAGTTGGTGGAGATCAATGAACCGATGAAGGACGAATACCAAGCATGCATCCTGTTGAATTCTCTTCCAGATTCATATGAGTCATTCAGGGACTCTGTGTGCGCAGAAAGGGAAACCATAAGCGTTCAGACCGTTATCTTAGCCCTCCAGTCGAAGGCGATGAGAAAGAAGAGTGGTGACGTGGCTTCCCGTTATTCCTCAGAGGCACTGGTTATGAGGGAAGAAGTTTTGAGCATGGAGGATATTCGAAATCGGGATCGAGGGCCAAGGGCAAAGGTAAGTCTTAGGTGAAGTGCTGGAATTGTGGCCAAGAGGGCCACATGAGAGGAGATTGTCAGAATCCCAGGTTGAGGCAAGAGAAGTATGAAAATTCTTCTGGAGAGGGAGCCAATACCATAAAGGACGGTGGCGATTTTTGTGAAGTTCTGACTGTATCTGGCAAGGGATCTCACGGTAGTGAGTGGATCCTTGATTCAGGGGCTTCATGTCACGTTTGTCCTGACCGTAGTTCATTCACGACATACAGAGAGTATGGTGGAAAATTGGTGTTTGTGGGCGATGGAGTCGCTCATAAGGTTGTAGGTGTTGGTATTGTGCGCATCAGGATGTTTGATGGGGTCGAACGAGTCCTAGAAGATGTGAAGCACGTTCCCAAGATGAAGATGGATGTGATTTCTCTTGGTGCACTCGAGGCAAACGGGTGCGTGTTTATCGGTCGCGATCATTGTTGTGAAGTGATGAAGGGGGCACTCGTGTGTATGAAGGCACGAGGTGTGGTCATCTTTACATGTTGATCGGGAGCACAATTCACGGTGGAGTTGCGGAAATAGGCAGTGAGATCCACGGTTGCTCGTATGTGGCAAGCACCCAAGGGCCACATGAGAAGAGCGGTAAAGGGCGTGAATTTGCAAGGATAGGGTCGATGGTGGCATGAGAAGCAGTGGAGCTATGATTGAAGATGAGATGACGTTGCAAGGATATGTTGATTTGACGTTTGAAGCATTGGTGGAGTTTGTTGGGGAGTCTTCAAACTGTGCTGGACAGGGTGCTGCGACCGGTCTGGCCGTTAGGCCCTGTGCACGTGAAGACTGAAGACTGCCCCTGTGTTGCCTTAGACCGGTCGTGCGACCGGCTTGGAAGGGGCTGCGACCGGTTGTACGATTGGTCTGCTGTGAGGTAGAGACGTGTGAAATCTCCCTGACCGGTCTCTATGCAAGGTGCGACTGGTCATCTGTGCGCGCGGATTCCTTGCGCAGTCCGCAGTATCGTAGTACTGCGCAAGGTGTTTCTATTTTCGGATTTCTTCCTATTTAAGGTGTTGTAATCCGACCTACAAAGGTATCCTAAGGTGTCCAAGGTTTCCTATTCGTACTAGGAAGAGGAGAGAGGTGTGTGTGAGAGAATACTTGGGGATTTATCTGTGTTTCCTTGCTTTGTTGGCTGTCAATCTCTGTAATCTCTGATATTCATAGTGGATCGCTTTGTGCCTGTGATTTTTTATCTATTTTGGGGCTTTTTCCACGTAAAATTCAGAGTCTCTTGTGGTGTGCTTGTGTGTAATTGATTGCATCTTGTTGCTCGTTTGATTTCGCATTGCTTCATGTGTTCGGCGTTCCGCTTCTGCTGCCGGCTTCTTTCCCAACAGATTCAACCCGACCCGGATGAGTCCCTACTCAACTTAGGACCGAACTAGTCAAAGTCGGCGTCTTTAACCATGGCACCCGAACTGGTACTTACCAGATGGACCCAACCCAAATAGACGGCTCCGGATCCTATTTGTAAAATCGTTTGAGAATGGCGGGCGAATCTTCAGTAATCTGTTTGCGGGCCACACCACCGTCCAATAACCATCTCGACACTGGCTCCTCGAATATGGACGTGGATTGTGTACAACTGTACAAGCACGCTAGAGCGTGCTAAGTAACTATGCTACTACGTGGGGTCCACCGTGATGTACAAATCAAAATCAAAGTTCAAAGTGGATGACACCACACGAAACAGTGAGATATTCATGTCCACCATTAAAATCTTCCTATAGCCTACAGTGATGTTTATCTGTCATCTGACTTGTTAATAAGTTAACAAAGAAAAGGCTGGATCTAAAACTACTGTACCCCCAGGAAAATTTCAATGTAGGCACTCAATTTCCACTGTTTCTTGTAGTCTGGTCGACTTAAGCTATGAACATGCTTCAATTTTGATCTTGTTCCTTAAAATGAACTGAAAAAATGAATGGACAGCACAGATAAAAGAAACATATCACGGTAGGCACACATAGTTTAGTCAGTACACTAAGCAATCCACGTTCCTCATATATGGTGCCTGGACCCGGCAGGACCGGATTTGAGAAGACCAGTGCGGGCTCCCGTAATTGTTCAATAATCCATACCCTTGATTAAGTTCCATTTACCGAACATCTATCAAGATGGCAAAATCCTTCTCAGAAAGAGAATGCATGCCATTCAAACAATAAAAAAAGGGCCAAACATTCTACAGCCAGGATCTTCCAATATGAGGGATTTTTTATGCGTGTGCCATCCACGTGAGGTCCATCACATCCTGCGGTTTGGATCATTGAACTATGCCCGCTCCAGTGCAAACTTAAAACCCAGATGTACCGTCCAACCTCTGACTTGCGTGCATGTTACCTCTGATTTCGTGTGCTGTAGCCTGTAGACGTGGCTGATATGTATGATATATGGATTTTTGTCGATGAAAATAAGCCGTTACTAATATCTGTCCACCGGTTGAAGGTTAAGATCGTCCACATAATGTGTTTTTGGCTCAATGGCCTATTCACTGCGGAACAACCTAAATGAACGGTTGAGATCTTTCTTATATTTGTGGAAGATGATGTAGCGACAATTTTCCTTTCGAATATGGACCATCTCCTTCACTGCGGTCTGCGGGCCACTGATCAAACGTCTGATTCCCATCCCGATCCGAAGATTCATCCACCATCAGTTGTGCTTGAGCAGTACATATGCCAATGTGGAACATGTATGTGAGATCAGATCTTTCCATCAGGTGGGTGCCTCGGTTCATCACTTCTGGCCTAAAAATCAGGCTAAATAACAAAGCAGGTGGGCCACGCCATACAAGCTATGCCGACGGCTGAAAATCCCTTTTAATCTCCAGTTTATCCGGTACATCGTGGCCTGCATGGTGAACGAAAAGCACTTATCTTGTCAATCATGTGGACCCCACTGCTCCCAGTTTAACAAAAGGAGATCTGATCGGATCCACGTCAGGGGGCTCTGTGGGACCCACAGTGATATATGTGTTTTATTCAGGCTGTCCATTCATTCTAAGAGATCATTTTAATACACTAGCCCAAAAAAAATGCAGACCCAAACCTCTAGTAGGCCACACCACAGGAAAGTGGGATTGAACGGCCTCCGTTGAAATTTTTTGGCCCGGAAGTGTTTTATCAAGTTGATATTTGTGTTTTCCCTCACCTTTTGAACAGATTGGATGGCAAATCAACATCACAGTGGGCCCTAGGAAGGTTTCAATGGTGGCGGTGCCATTATCACCACTTCTTGGTGTGGTGTGGACCACACCACGTGAAAGAAAGGTGTAAAATCAAACCAAAAATATCTAGATTCACGTGTGTGGATCACCTAAGATTTGGATTGGCCTTATTATTGGAATCAGTTACCAACGTGACGGGTTCCATGGAGATGGACGGTATGGATTTTACAAAACACAACGGTGAGCCCTCATAGCTCGGGTGCTGTACAGTATTTGGGGTCGAACTCCAACCATCCTTTCACGGCTGACTGTTGAGTTTTGAAATGGACCAGACCCTGACATGGTCATCTCTATCCCGTGAGCATGCACATGAGGATCACCGGACACCAAAGATTAATCTCCTCACGTTCCATCTATCACCGCAAATCTACAACTGGCCCACCACTTCATTTTTCGGTTCCTTTCGACGTACGTATATGCCACGTGGTGGCATGTGCTTGTGGCACATGAGGGGGAGCGGTTTGGGTGGATTCCTAAATGTGGGGCTCACTGTAATGTATGTTCTTTACATCCACACCATCCATCCATTTTGAAAGCTCATTTTAGGGCATGACCCCAAAAATGAAGCAGATCCAAAACTTAGAAGACCATATCACAGGAAACAGTCTTGATTGAATCCTCACCATTAAAACTTTCAAAGGGCCACCGGAGTGTTTATTTTCCATCTAACCTGTTGATAAGGTCACAAAGACCTGGATGAAGAGATCACACAAATATAAAGTTGATCCAAAGCTTTTGGTCCGACTAGAAGTTTTTAATGTTGGATTACCGCTGTTTCCTGTATTATGGTCCACCTAATATTTGTACCTAATATTTGTATCTGCTTCATTTTTGGTATAATGCCCTGGAATGAGTTTTCAAAACAGTTGCATGTACCGGATATAAATAACGTACATTATGGTGGACCCACGTTCAGGTATCCAACCGCGCTGACATGGGGAACCTGTGCAACTAAAAAGGTGAGTCTGGCAATGCCGGGGAGAGAACTAGGTGTTACCCCTACCGTGTGGCCCACATGGATTTGTATATCCACGCCGTCCACCCGTTTCTCCAGCTCTTTGAGGATAGGGTTCTAAAAAAATTATGCAGATCAAAATCT
Source organism: Liriodendron chinense (assembly GCA_003013855.2). Lineage (NCBI taxonomy): Eukaryota > Viridiplantae > Streptophyta > Magnoliopsida > Magnoliales > Magnoliaceae > Liriodendron > Liriodendron chinense. The sequence goes on along the minus strand of ML058326.1, from coordinate 2,361,599 downwards.
CAAGTGAACATACCACAGATCTCAAGTGAACATACCACTGGAAAGAGTGGTGATTGGGTGCCCCACCATTAAAAATTGCAAAGAGCCCATCTTAAGGTTTATGAAGGGAAATTTTAAATATAAGGTTGATCTAAAACGTTTTTCACCTAGAAAAAGTTTATTCATCACTGTTTCTAGTGATATGGTCCATCTGAGATCTTGATCTTCTTAAGATTTTTTTATCACGCTGTACAATGAGATGGACAGAGTGGATATATAAATAAATAAATAAATAAATACATCAACATGGACCCACACGGTTAGGGTAACAGCACTAAGCTGTTCCCCAGGTAACAGCTAATCCGCTCCCAATGCCGGGATGTGTGACGTCCACTCAGCTCCATCATTTCCACCGGCTCATGCGCTGGGTAGATCGCTGTAGGGCCCACTGGGATGTATGTGCCTTATATCCATCTTGGCAGTTCATTTTAGTGCATGATCCAAGTCTCAGGTGGACCATGCCACAGGAAACAGTGGTGATTGACCATTAAAAGTTTCATACGAGTCACAATGGTTTCAGATCATGGTCCTTTCGTCACGGTCTTTGTGACCTTATCAACAGGTTGGATGGCGAATAAACATTCCGTGGCCCCACAAACTTCTTTGTGTATGCTTTATTTTTTGAATCTTGCCTTAAAATGAGCCGTCAGAACCAGATGGATTGCGTGGATGTGAGGCACATACATCACAGTGGGCCCCGCGGTGGGGATGCAACAATTCTCTTTAACCTACACATGTAGGTTGAATGAAAACCATTCATAAGTGTCTTTAAACCATTATATCGTACGTTACGTAATGATCTGGACCGATCATAAGCTTAGACTTTAAGTGGGCCTTAGAAAGGTTTTCAATGGGAAGTGAGCCCAAAAGTGAAGCTAATCCAAAACTCAAGTCGGTCACGCAATAGAAAACAGTGTCGATTGAACACCTGTAATTGTAACACTGTTGCAGCTAACGTAGGCTTTGGGTCGTGCTGATATTTGTGTTTTGGCCTATCCTAGTAGAAATCACAGTACGAATTCGAATGAGATTGAATGGTGTATAAAAATCATAGTGGGGCGTAAGGAGGTTTAAACGGTGGGTGTCTCAATTCCAACAGTTCTCTGTTGTGTGGTCCACCGTAGTTTTGGACCTATCTTAGCTCCCTTCCAAACATGAGCAGGCAAAATTGAGGGACGCGGATTAGCTACTGAACTTACAGTGTCACAGTAGTGAGTTTTGCTACTGGATGTCACCATGTTCTGAGGGCCACACCATGATGTATGTGTTGTATCCACATCGTTCATTCATTTGTAGAGATCATTTAAAGGTATGATCCAAAGAATGAGGCAGATCCAAAGCTCAATTGGATCCCACCACAGAAAACAATGGGGATGAACGTCTACCATTCAAAACTTCTTTGGGCCACAGAAGTTTTTGATGAAGCTGAAATTTGTGTTTTCCCTTATTCCATGTACGACTTTACTTATAAACACGTTAGATCTTAAATAAACATCATGGTGGGCCTTAGGAAAGTTTCAATGGTGAGTGTCACCATCCCCACTGCTTTCTGTAATGGGATCCACTTGAACTTTGGATCTGCCTTGTTCTTTGGCTCATGCCCTAAAATGATCTGTCCAAATGGATGGATGGTGTGGATACAACATATACATGATGGCGGGCCCAAAGAGTGTGGTGACCTTACTTCAGTAGGAGACTCGCTACTGTCGGGTTCCGTAGCTAATCCGCGTCCAAAATTGAGGGACCGCTTGTCACACTGACGTGGCCCTGGCCCAACAGAGCTTTCATCCCGCGTGTGGAGCAGATAAGGTGCAGCACTTACTGTGGGCCCAATTTGATATATGTATTCTATATTTACACCGTCCATCCTTTTGACTAGGTCATTTTATGCCACGATCACAAATATGAAACGCAAATATCAGGTGGACCATATTATAGGAAACAGTGGTGATTGACCATTAAAAACATCCTATGGTCCACAAAAGTTTTGGATCAAGCTGATATTTGCTTTCCCATCCATTTAAGTAAGCCCTAGAAATTTTTTAATAGTGGCGTGTTCAATCACCACTGTCTCCGATGGTGCTGTTCACCTTATACTTGGATGTATTTCATTTTTGGGCTCATGTCCTAAATGTTGCTGGAAAAACAGATATACAGCATGGACGTAAAATAAATACATCAAGGTGGGTCCCACAGTAAGGACTGCACCATTTTGGGAGAGGCCGGGGCCACACCGATGGGTTGGAGAGCAGATAAGGTGAGACCCCGGCCTCACCTAAGATGGTGCTCCCCTTACCGTGGGTTACTATGTGGCCCACCTTGATGTATGTCTTGTGTATTCATATTGTCCATCCATTTTTCTAGACCAGTTTAGGAGACTATACCAAAAATAAATCAAATCCAATCATTAGGTGGATCATAACATAGGAAACAGTGTTGATTGATCATTAATGGGCCACAAAAGTTTTGGATGAGGCCGATACTTGTTTTTCCCTTCATCCAGGCTCATGTGACCTTATCAACAAGTTGGATGGTAAATAAACACTGCCGGTTATCAACAGGTTGGATAGTGAATAAACACTAAGAAAACGAGCTCGGATTAGGTACTTCCTGAGCCTGTCCCATGCTCAGGACAGGCCCAACCTGGCACATACGTGTCACATTTGTATAGGTGATCAGCACGTTGTCAGAGGAGACCCGCCACATCAGCAAGCTTGACACAGTCACGCCTCCTCTCCCAAATGCCCACACCACGTCCTAGCCTGTCCTTAGCTTGGTACAGGCTTGGGTAGTACCTAATCCACGCCCTACAGAAACATGAAGGTGCGGTCTAAGAAGTTTTTAATAGTAGGATGGTCAATCAACACTATTTTTAATGGTAGGATGGTCAATCAACACTGTTTCTTATGGTATGGTTCACCTGATAATTGTCTCTGCTTAACTTTTAGGATAATGGCCTAAGATGATCTTGGAAATCGGATGGACGGAATAGATACATAATACATACATCAAGGTGGGCCCGTGGCAACCCCACTGTAAGGGCCCACCGTCTAAGGTGAGCCCGGCTCTCAAGTCATCCGCTCTGGACGGGTTGTTCACAAAGGGTATGGATTTCCTGCGAAAGCCGCGGGAAGTTCCTTGGGGGGGGGGGGGGGGAGACCAAAGTGGGCCTAAAAATGAGGCATATCCAAATCTTAGGTGGACCACAACACAGGAAACAGTGGGAATTGAACATCCACCATTGAGAACTTCTTGAAGGCCACAGAAGTTTTGGATCAAGCTGATATTTGTGTTTTCACTTCATCCAGGTATGTGTGACCTTATCAACAGGTTGGATGGCAAATAAACATCACGGTGGGCCCTGGGAATTTTTTAAGGGTGGACGTTCAATCAACACTGTTTTCCTGTGGTGTGGTCCATCTGACATTTGGATCTACCTCATTTTTGGGACCATGCCCTAAAATGAGGTGGAAAAATGGATGGACAGCGTGGATAAAACACATACATCATGGTGGGGCCCACACAGCTTTGACACCAGCCCCTGGCTGGTGTTGGGGTCACTAGCCAATCCACGTCCTGAGAAATCTCCCGTCCATCCTTTTTTGAGCTCAGTTTAGGACATGCGAACAAAACTGCAAAACTGACCCGGATCCAAGACTCAAGTGAGCCGCACAAAAGGAAAAGGTGGTCAGGGAAATTCTCACCGTTGAAAACTCCCTGGGGTCCACAGTGATGTCTATATGCCATCCATACCGTTCATAACTCCATTCCTAGTGGGATGAACTGAAAACACAAATATTGGCCTGATTCAAAACTTCTGTGGCCCACGAATATTTCAACTGAGGAAGTTCAATCCTCACGTTTTCGGCCCAATTGAGTATTGGATCAGTCTTATTTTTTTTTGTCTCATTTCCTAAAGTGAGCTAATAAAACGTATGGACGGGGTGGATTTCTCGCAATGGTCCCACCTAGGTTCCCAAGCAGGTACTTCCTGCGAAGGCAACCTACGTCCGTTCACAAATGCTGACGCCATCCGCGCCAAGACAGAATGCTCGTGTGAAACTGGCACATGTGTGACAGATCCCGACCGTTTACTTTATGGACCTTATTGCTAACAACAGTGTGTAAAAGCATGGGACCATGCAGTTATTATGTGAGCCACAAGTGTACTCTGGATACAGGCTGTTGGTGATTCTTTCTCAGCGTCCATTTTCATCGAGCGAGCCTGACCCAACTTGTGAGTGGACTGGGCCTATTTATGGTCCACGGCATGTTTGCAGTCGGTCCAACAGAATGATTGGATCAGGTATCTCACACGCGTTCCACATCTTCACACGAGCCGAGATTTACCTCTTCAATCAGGGGTAACAGCTTACTGGGTGATTACATGACTGTGGGGCCCACCTTGATGAATGTGTTATATCCACGCCGTCCATCCGTTTTGCCAGCTCATTTTATAGCATACCAATGTCCCAAAAATCAGATGGCCCTTGTAAACGCACCTTGCCAAAAATCTCCACCATCCGATGGTCTAACAATTGGAGACTCACTTTTCTGTCAATGGGGCTAGAGCAGGCATTAGCCCAGCCCATAGTCCTTAAAAGACTCTGGCTCTATAGAGTGAGGGCTGACCTTCCAAGGGAAAGAATTAGATGATCAAATGTTTGAAACCTCGCAATCTAATATTTTTATTTATGTATTATTACTTTTCATCAACCACAAATTCCATTGAACGGTTTGGATCATTGAAACATGACCCAGATCCAACGAGTGTCATACTTTCATTAAACTACACGTGTATGGTAAATGGGAATTCATTGGTCCTCAAACCATCCATTCTCTTCATATATTTTGGCCCACTTTATGATAGGCCGGGCCATTCGTCGTTTGTCCTTGCTTTGCACGGCCCAGAAACCGAACGTAGATTTCAAGGCTCTCGCCCAAAGTTCATGAGCCCAAGCCCAGACCCTACCAGATCATCGGACCATGGGTCCCACCCTCAAGGAACTGTGGGCAACTACAGATCCATAAATAAATAAATATCCAATACATACACACAACCAAACTAATTTATTATTGACCAAAACATCCTTCCTAGAGGGTCAAATTACAAATCATTACCCTACTGCATTCCAAAACTCTTCTTCTCCGCAGCCAATAAAAAAAACACTCCTGCAGAGAAAGAAAACAGAACGAAACAAAAGCAAATACACATAATCTCTGTGTATAGCAGCAGATAAACGCCTTCCAAGCTCAACCACAGCCTCTATTCAGCATCTCCACGTATTGCAGAGCCGACTCCTGCCTCTGGATTCTCATCTCTTCATAAAATCTTTCTATGAACTTCTCCGCCCTCCGATCCACCGATTCGCATTCTCCCTCTGAATCCAACGCCTCGATTTGCCTTCCAACATCGACTAGTTCGATCTTCCGATTCATACCCATCTTCCTCTTGCTCTTCTTCTTCTTCTTCTCCTCCGCTCGAATTGCCAGAACAGCTGCAGAGCAAGAACATGGAATAAGAGATGCCTGCGGCTTCCCTTCTTGAATGGAATTCTATTTAAAAGAGGAGTGCTTGGAGGAGAGAACTGGTATGCTCCAATGTAGGAGTAGTTGTAGCGTTTTAGCAAGTTCAGGTGCTTGATTTTTCGGGTCTTTTTGAATAAGAGGAGATTTGGGTTGATGGGTTTTCTCAGTTTGTGGATTGGAATGGAGATTGCGAGGATATTCATAGCCTTTTCGAGGATTTGGGGCCTTTTCTTCGGCATCTTTGGAGAGTTTTTCGAGGGTTTAGACAGGGGTTTTAGAGCGTATGGAATGAATGGTGTGGTTGGGTTTCGGGAGTGGTTTATATGCTACTGAAAAAGCGTTTGTAGTACGCGGACAGGAAAGGGTAGAGAGACTCGCACGTGTAGAGGTTGAAACAGGGGAAAATTAGAATATCTGCTGACTTGTAACACGTGTGAAGGATCCGAGACGTCCATTAGGTGTTGATCAATACAAGGATTTTCTGATCATTAGATGGTCCACAATTTCATTATGAAAACGGATGGTCAGAGAAAAGATGGCGAATGGTATGTATCAGATTGGTATTTGTAGAACACCTGACAAGTGGTCCATCTTGAATTTTGAACCATAGCAATTAGAAAAAACCTCCAATCAGATGAACGGATTAGATAGCGTACATCTCTCCACAATTAGCCGGTATGGAGCGACTTTCATACTCAGGTTGATCCTCACGCGAATCTCCTTGGGTATGTTGTACGCGGTTTTGATTGGTGGGGACGTGGGAGCCAAGCTGGAGGTCGGTGGTGCTTGGACTATTTTAAAGAGGGGAAAAGAGAAGCTAGCCGTTATGACCAGTTTGGTTTTGTTCTGGTTCATGAGGAGTAGAATGACTAAAAGGACGAGGCAGAGATTAAAAAATTACTCAATTGCCATTTCCTCTATGGACTGAAAACTTGGAATGGAAGTGGGGACTGAAATCACAGCCATTGGCTACTTTGGCCATTCAATTTCTATACTTTTTTTCTGGACCATTAATCTTATTTGATGTGACCGTCGAAAAATAGCTGACGGAATCTGCAGGGACGCCGATTAGCTGTTACCCAGGGAACAGCTTAGTGGGTGTTACCCTAACCGTGCGGGGCCCATCTTTGGTGCATTTTTTATATATCCACGCCGTTCATCTGTTGTTTCATCTCATTTGAGGACTTTATACCAAACCCTAAAAAGATACAAATCTCAGATGGACCATACCACTAGAAACAGTGATGAACGACCATTAAAAGATTTTTGTGGGCCACAAAATTTTTTTATTAAGATGATATTTATATTTTACCTTAATCCAGATATTCTTGACATTATCAACCGTTTGGATTACAAATAAACATTACTAAAACCTTACGATGGGCTCTTTGGAATTTTTAATGGCAAGGCACTAATCAACACTTGCTTCCAATAATATGGTCCACCTGAGATTTCTATGTGCATGATTTTTGAGACACCATCCTCAAATGAGCTGGAGAAACGGATGGACAGAGTGGATATACAAAATATTATCCATGTGGGCCACAAGGCAGGGGTAACACCCACTAAGTTGTTCCCAGGGTAACACCTAATTCACTCCCGCTACTGGCTAGGCCTGCACACATGTCAGGTTAGGGTAGGGTTGGGCCCAATCCTTGACCAAACCTAAACATATTTTAAAGGTTCAGGTTTTGGTCCAGGTCATGACTGGGTTGGGCTGACCCAACCCTAACCCTACCGTACTTGTAAAAGGGTCAACCCTAACCTTACCCTAGCCTATATGCTAAACCGGGTCGGGTCGGGTCGGGTTGGGAATACGTTATACTTATTTGCATTTTTTTTAACTTTGTATATTAAAAACAAAAGTGTTTAACGATATTAAATAGTATTCTCTCTACACAATATCATGAATAATCGTTTATTTAACTTCAAAATATATTATAAAATTTAGGTGGAATATTTCTCTGCCTTGTCAGTTTCATCTTCTTCTTCATTTTTCTCCGCATCAAAGCTGCGTCCTCCCCACCTAGGAGCTAACCAATCTTGGGCATAAATGAGAGCTTCAATAGTAGATGGTGCAAGTGAGCTTATCTCTTTGCTAACAACCCTTCCTCCGGTGCTAAATGCCGATTTTGATGCTACAGTTGAAATAGGGATTGAAAATATATCACGCGCCATCCTTGATAGTATAGAAAACTCATGTGCGTGATTCTTCCACCTATTCCAGAATATCAAAATCTTCAGCTTGATTTCTTAATACTGGCAGCTTCAAATATTTGTCAAGTTCTATTTCGTTGATCATTCTTACTGTAATTTCTTCAATTGTTACAAAGAAATACATTTCATCAAATATACTCCCATTCACCTTGGAAGTCGTGGCTTGAGAAGAACCAACAATATATGTCGAACTGACTTCTGCAACTTCAGATTCGTTGACATAGTATGCATACAAAGCTTCGAGCGCATCGCATACAGATTTGGTCTGTTTTTCTGCTTGATCAGCACTATGAAACTTTCTAAACACAAACTTGACCACAAGTAAATTTATTGTAGGGTCTAGAGTTGTACAAATCGACATTACAGAGAACATTCATACCAATACTTCCCAAACTTTTTATCTATATTCTTCGCCATCATCATCATATATATATGAGGGCTCAACATATTTTTGGCAATTGCAATATATTCATTTATGAGTTTATTCCCAGTAGGATACAATGTTCCAGAAAAGATTTTTGTGCTTTCATAAAATACTTGAAGCAAACTGCAAACTTTTTTAGCCCTCGTCCAGTCTTCATCATTTGGGAGCCACTCAAATGCAACATCATGTTGTGTATAATACTTAAATGCACTCTTCAGTTCTAATGCTGTTCCAAGCATTTCGAATGTGGAGTTCCTTCATGTATATACTTCCAATTTTAAAGATTTCTTAGTATTCAAATTAAGACGTTGTATAATCTCCTTTCAAATATACAGTCTTGATGGAGACCCCCTTATGTATTTAACACTTTCACGAATATTCTAAATCGTTGGATCAATCGTACGGAGCCCTTCTTAAACAATCAGGTTCAAAATGTGTGCACAACATCTTACTTGGAACAGTCTTCCTCCAAAGTATAAACTTCCCATTGAATGCAAGGTCAACTTTAGATTGTGGGCCACAACATTATTTGTCGATGCATTATCCAATGTTATGGCCGATATTTTGCCATCTATACCCCATTCCGAAATGCATTTTGAAATGCAATCAGCAATCATTACTCCTTTACGAGGAGGAGGAAGGTGCCGAAAGTTGAGAATAGCCTTGCATAATTTTCAATCTTCGACGAAGTGCGCAGTAACTGAAATGTAGCCCATTCTTTGATTTGAAGCAGTCCAGAGATCTGAAGTCAGCGCAGTCCTCGAAGCGATAGAAGACGAGACTTCAAATTAACTTTCTCGGCTTCATATATACTCATGCACTCCCTTTGTATAATCATACGAGATATATTCTCCACTTTTGGATTCAAATATTTAAGAAGTTCTATGAATATTTTACTCTCAACAAATCTGAATGGTTGTTCATTTACGATAAAGAATTTAGCCAATAACTCTCTCATCTTCTCCTTCATGTAACTGTATGTCCCCAAAGATGTGGACCCACTAGCAGTTGTACTGAATGTAAGGAGTTGTTAAGTAGCCATTCCTTTCTTAGGCTTCATAATGCACTTCCTGATGTGTTTAACAAATGCAAAAGTCGACCCATCAGTAGGCTTCTTATAACATTTTTTGCAATGGATGCATTTGATTTTTTTTCTCACCAGATTCAATGAGTTCTTCAAAGTCTTCCCATGCATTTGACCTTTTTCTTGTATTAGTCTGGACTTGACTTCCTTGTTCATCCATCGGCAAATCTCCTTCCAAATCGATAGGAGATGTCATTGATGCATCTCCTAATGTAGGGTTTGAAACTTCGTCTTGATGTAAGTGTGATGATATCTAACACACATCATAAGAGATAATCAGTTTCTCAGAAAATTTGTTTTTATAAATAATTATGTAGTAACTTTTAAATTTTAGATTGTCCAAACAATACGTATAGACTCGAATTTTAGGTACACGTATAGGGACATTCGAGACTAGGGTACCCGAATAGGGACACACATGTAGGGAGAGTAGAATTTTCGTGGCAACTTTTCTCTCAATAAAAATTAATGATAAAAATGAAAATTGAAGAAAAATAATGATAAAATGATTTTTATAATAATCATTAACTTATGAGAAAGATAAGAACTTTGATTAGGTGCATCTGGGCTATTCATTAAGTGGGTCCATTATGTACACATGGACTACCTTTTTCTCATATGGGACAAGCTTTAGTAGTCATCATGCAATATGTTTATGTTTACTTCTTATCATCATGATTCATGACCTACTAGTTTACTATACTACACACAGTGTGTAAGACCCGTACCCTTATTTGCCCTCCGTACGCTTAATTTCCTGGTGCCGGTACGTTCCGGACGGATCAGATTAGCGAGCCTTGATCGCGACCCTATTTTAGTACCGCATCGACCCGAGACCTATACCCCGGCGACCGCGTAGGCGCTGCGATTCCAACGCCGCGCGGCACGCCCCATTGCGATACCCTGTGTGGAAGTTATGATCAATAGCGTAATCTGAGGTGGGCCGCGCAACGTGCGTGTGTGGTGGGCCCCACTTGCACAAATTCCAAGATATGTCACATCAATCAAATCCATCACCATCATTCTCACCTATACCTATCCCATACCCCTACTCTACACACATCATACCCTCATCCCTCTCTCTCTTCCAAAGTCAACCAAGGCCCATACCCCCATACCTCTCTCCCATGCTAGCATCATTACCCATAATTCCTTTTCTCTCTCTCCCCCCATACAAATGCATACGTAGGGGGAGAGGAGAGCTCCTTGCACAAGAGAGAGATTTGAGAGAGGAGAGAGAAAGAAGAGAAAGAGAGAGATTTGAGAGATTTGAGAGAAGTAGAGAGAGATTTAGAGAGATTGAGGGTGTAGATCCAAGCTTGGAGGGCCCCAACCATCATCCGGACCGTCCGGATCATCCGATCATCAACCCGATCCCATCCAACCGTCCATCCTTCAAGGTGAGTGCAAGGGGGACATAAATCTCCCATTTCCTGTTTTCCTTTCATTTTCCTTTTCTTTTGGGCCCACCTGATGGTGGACAACCTGGTGGATGGATTGGATCATCATGAATGGGCCCCACCTTCTCATTTAATAATAATAATAAATAAATAAATAAATAAAAAGAAGGGGAAAGCTTACCCGCTGGATAGACAGCGTCCAGAGGACGCTGCTGCCCAGCAGGGCAAGCCTTGGGCGTTGGGCAAGGTCCCCACTCGTGGGACCCACCTTGATGTATGAGATGATCCACACCGTCCAGCTGTTTCTCCATCCCATTTTAAGGCAGGACGCCGAAAATGAAGAAGATTCAGATCTCAGGTGGACCACACCATCGAAAACAGTGAGGCCAATGGAGCCTACTGTTGATACTTCTTGGGCCCACCGTGATGTTTGTGGACCACATCACCTACCCAATATTGGGCTTGTTAGGACCCCAATGAGCTGGGGGACATGATGAGTGGGGTGGATTATCCCTAAGTGGACCCCACATGAAATAACCACATATATAAAAAAAAAAAAAAAAGAAACAAAAAAAAAATAGTAAAAGACACTGGACGTCCAGCGTCTGGACGTTCTGACGCTGGAACGTCCAGCGTCACGTGGAACGGTGAATGGGGTCCCCACTCGTGGGACCCACCTTGATGTTTGTGTTCCATCCACGCCGTCCACTTGTTTTCCCATATCATTTTAGGGCCAGGGCCCAAAGATGAGCTAGATCCAAATCTTCAGTGGACCGCACCGCACCGCATGAAACAGTTGAAATAATGATTTCTACTGTCAGAAATCATTTGGCCCACCTTTTTGTTTCTAAACAGATTTATATATCCAATATGGGGCTTGTTGGGTCCCCCATGAGATGGGGAACCTGATGAACGGAGTGGATCAGACCCATGTGGGCCCCACTTGATATAAGTACAAAAAAATAAAAATAAAAAGAAAAGAAGAAGAAAGAGGAAAGACAAGGCTCTGCCTCTGACGCTGGGCGTACCAGCGTCCTTGTACGCTGGCTCGGCCGGCTGGTGGCCCAGTCGTGGGTCCCACCATGATGCATGTGCTGTATCCACACCGTCCATCCAGTTGGGGAGTCAGATCCAAGTCTCGAGGGGGCCCCACCACAGAAAACAGTAGGGACAGTGGCCCTACCGTTGAAACCTTTTTATGGCCCACCATGATGTTTATTTGAGATCCAACCTGTTCATAAGTTCACACATACATGGAGGAAGGGACAACAAAAGTATCAGCTTGATCGGGAACTTCTGTGGGCCCCACTTGATGAGTTTATAAAAACAAAAAATAAATAAATAAAAATATATAAACTGCTGCTGCTGGACAGAGAGCGTCCAGGGGACGCTGCTGCCCAGCAGCTTACTCTTATGGGGGCATTGTCAATGGGCCCCACTCGTTGGGCCCACCTAGAATATGTGTGCCGTCCATATGTTTTTCCCAGCCCATTTTAGTGGCTGAGCCAAAAACTCAAGCATATCCAAACGGTAAGTGGGCCATGCCACGGGACAACAGTGGAAATAATGATCTCCACCACTGAAACCTTTTCCGTCCTACAATGATGTTTATTTGTCACCTAACCTATTCATAAGTGGCCAGGCCCAAAATTTAAGCATATCCTAATGTCAAGTGGACCATGCTATAGTGGGGATAATGATTTCCAACATTGAAACCTTTCTAGGTTCTACAGTGATGTTTATTTGCCATCCAATCGGTTCATAAGATCACATGGATATGGATGAAGGAGAAAACACAAATGTCTGCTTGATTCAAACTTATTGGGACCAGTTGGGTACCACGCTGCCCAGCAGGAGGCCCACCCTATGGGTCCCAACGTGATGTATCTATTAGCTCCACCATGATGTATCTGTTTTATTCATACTGCCTATCTTGTATGTGCAGGCCCAAGTATGGGGCCGATGTGGTCTCAAGTGGGCTATACCACGAAGACCTTTACATTTCCAATGGGACCCACAGTCCGGGTCCCACTCTCTATTTATATATCGGGCCTTTTAAGGCCAATGTTACATGATATGTTGGTAACATGCTAGTATGGATAGCTTGATAAGTCACACTGATAACATGCTTAGTATAATGAATACCATGCTCATTCATATGCCCATACGCATCATTTGTATGCCTGTTATGGATCATGATTAACCATAGCATATGCTAGTTGGCTTGTTTACTTAGGGGACCCGTGCGAGACAGGGTCGCCCCACATGATTGCGCAGTATGCGTAAGTTGGTGCATGATTTGGATTGTATGACTCATGCATTTCGCATTATGTATGTCACAATCGCTTTCACACCCTAGCAGCATCAGAGTGGTGGCCACCATAGTCACATCATGGTTGGCAGTATTGGACACCGGAAAACTTGTTCTAGTACGTGGGCGCTATGGATGTCCTTGGGTGAAAGTCCCTAAACCCTGTGGTACCAGTAGGATGCTCCAGCGTCGAGACCGAGTGGATAACATGAGCGCCCGTGTGCCAAATACCAGTAGGTCGCGTCTCCCACTATGTCGAGGTCGGTTGGAAAGGGGTGTGACCTTATCCGCCCGGGTGAAGTGGGTTGTAAGCTAGGTCGAGTCTGACCAGCTCATGGAATGGGTCCGCTATCGGCGAGTCGGGTGGGCATTGGCATACCACTGACGAGGCGGATAGTGAGGTCTTTTCTACTCGCTTGGTTACGCGCGCGATGTGCGGCGGCCAATATTAGAGTATACTAGACCCCGGTGATGTCCCAGATGAGAACTATTCTGATATGTGGATCAGTTGAGGATTGACATATTTGCGTTGCATCTCTAGCATGTAACACTCGGCCATATAGGCCCTTGCATTGCATAGCCTTGGGATGACTGATAGCATTCATAAACTTAGTAACTTAGCCCTCTACTACTTTTGCTTACTCTGATATCTGTATACTTGTCATATGCATCACACGCGCACACACGCACTCTACTGGGCTTCGTAGGAAGCTCATGCGCGTTTGTTTACACTGCAGGTACTAGAGCCTATCAGCAGCGTTGAGCGCGGTTTATGTACCTGATATTTTGGACTTCTGATTCATGTTGTATTTCCCTTTCCAGCACTGTACTCAACAAACTTATTAGTGGATATGTGATGATGTTTATAGTTTTGATTATGCTCATATAAAAAAAAAAATTACCCTGAAAATCCTCCTGGTAGGATCCCAAGATCGGAACCTGGCATATAAGAGCTAGGAGCCGAGAATGGGGTACTACGGAGGTTGTTGGCACCAAGGTCTGCGATCGGGAATTCAGTGAGCCCGGTCCCCGGGTTTGGGGCGTGACACAGTGCGTTGGAAAAGGCTTCATATCAACCTAAAAATCAAACCTCAAACAAAAACTAAATCAAATCCATACAATAAACTAATAATCAAAGACCAAACCCTAAATCAGCTCGAAAACAGATAGATCAAACAAAATTGGAATAGTCTACATCCAAACACATAAAAACACCATGTAATATTAAAATAATGCAAATCATAACAAAAAAATAAGAGAGAAAAATGAGATTCAGAGCTCGCAATAAAAAATCGTTTCATTAAAATAAATCTAAAGAGGAAAAATCAGGGCATTGATGGAAAAATCACCTGTGTCTTGAAGGATTCGAAAGAATTCGTTGAAGAGGAAACTCGAGTTCGAGCATAAAGAAAGCTAGGATTTTTTCTTCTTCTTTCCTCCTCGTATCTTAATTTGAGTGCCATCACTTGTTAGATAGCTTAGTGGGTGATACCCCTACCATGGGGCCCACCTTGATGATTTATTGTATATCCACGCCGTCCATCCATTTCTATTTATCATTTTAGGATGGAGCCCCAAAATTAAGCAAATCCAAATCTTAGGTGGAGCATGACACAGGAAACAGTGGTGATTGAGTGACTCACCATTAAAATTTTCAAAGGGCCCATAGTAAGGTTTTCTTAATGTTTATTTTTCATCCAACCCGTTGATAATGTTAAAAAGACCTGAATGAAGGGAAAATAAAAATATCATCTTGATCTAAAAAAAATTTGGCCCATAAAACGTTTTTAATGATCATTATCACTATTTTTAGTGGTATGGTTTACCTGAGATTTGGATCTTCTTAAGGTTTAGAATCATACCCTAAAATGATACAAGAAAACAGATTGACGGAGTGGATATACAATAAATACATCAAGGTGGGCCCCACACGGTCAGGGTTACACCCACACGGTTAGGGTTACACCCGTGGGCTTATTCTCTCCCGTGAGATTGGGAGATGAATCAGCGGATTAAGTGAGACCATGTATCCACCGAGGTGGGTGGGACCCTGACTTTAGGACCACTGTGATGTATGTGACTATATCTACACCATCCATTTGTATTGAAACTTCATTTTACAGCATGAACCAAAAAATGAAGCAGTTCTAAGTCCTAGATGGGCCATAATATAGGAAAAAGTGGTGATCGGCCATTAAAAACTTCCGATGGGCCACAAAAGCTTTGGATCAAGATGATATTTATGTGGCCTCTTCATCTATATGTTTGTGACCTTATCGACAGGTTGGATGGAAAATAATGGCAAACAAACATTCTGGTGAAATCAATGAAGTTTTCAATGGTAGAGATTCAATCACGACTGTTTCTATGGTGTGGTCCACCTAAGATACGAGTCAGCTTCATTTTTTATATAATATTCTAAAATGATCTTTCAAAATGGTTAGATGGTGTGGACATAAGACACATACATCACTGTGAGCCCCACAGTCAGGCATCCACCTACCTTGGTGGATCCCTGTTGTCACAGGCTCACAGCCTGTCACCTAGTTCAATCCCATGAGATTTGCGCTGCAGCGCTGGTGACTGGGTGAGACGATGGAACCAGCCATGTGGGTGAGACCCTGATCGTGAGGCTCACCTCGATGTATATGCTGTAAATCCAAGCTGTTCATCTGTGTTTCCAAATTATTATAGGTCACGGTCCAAAAAAGGCAGTAGATTAAAGCTTTAGGTAGACCACACCACAAAAATCAATGGTCATTGAACTCCCACCATTAAAAAATTCATAAAGTACATAAATTAAAAATTAGTAGTCAGATATTTCTAAAAGCAATAAACTAGTATAAACGGGGCGGTTCAGGTCAGGCGGAACGGGTCGTGGTACGGGCCGGGTCGGGCGGGTTTGGCATGTACCCTAATCCGTACCTAAATTAAAAAGGGTCTGGCCACATCCAAACAGAACCGTACCGTTTTCTCTGTCGGGTCGGGACGGATTGGGTTTCTACCGGGTCAGGTCGGGCGGGTTAACCGGTCAGATGTGCAGCCCTACTACTGACAGGTTGAGTAGCTAAAGTTCACCAATTATGTGGAACTGAGAATGATGTATATGTTGTATCCACACCGTTCAATCATTTGGAGAGATCATTCTAAGTCATGACTCAAATAATGAGGCAGATCCAAAGCTAGAGTGGACCCCACCACAGAAAACAGTGGGGGCAATGACACACAGTGACATCCGCTGTCGAAAACTTCTTAGGGGGCCACAAAAGTTTTCTATCAAGCTGATATTTATGTTTTCCCTTCCTTTGTGTCTATGTGAACTTATAAACAGGTTGGATCTCAAGTAAACATCATGCTGGGCCTAAGAAGTTTTCAACGGTGGATGTCATTGTCCCTACTGTTTTTTGTGGTTGGGTCCACTTGAGCTTTGGATCTGCCTCGTTCTTTGAGGAATCCCCTAAACTGGTCTCTCCAAATGGATGGACGGTGTGGATATAACGCATACATCATGCTGAGGCCCACATAACATGGTGACGTCACTTCAGTTGAGTGGTTCGCTACTCAACCTGTCAGTACATAATCCGTGTCCGGTCTGCAGGATGTGCGAGAGATTCACTTCGTAATTTGTTCGTTGACATCAGGGTACTTTGGAACTATCACGCCACAGAAATTGGCTGATTGTTTGACTGGTGGACAGCCTGGCAACTAGCTTGGGGCTCAAGACATCTAGATGCTGACGTCTGAACCACTCGTCCTGCAAGTGACGGTCACTGACGGAGGCACGGACTAAAAGTGAGAGGCAAGGGTGACAACTTAATCGGTGAGGCCCTGACTGCGGGGCCCACGTTGATCTATGTGTTTTATATCCACGCCGTCCATCTGTATTGCGATATCATTTTAAGACATACTCCCAAAAATGAGGCAGATCGAAATCTCAGGTAGACCACACAGTAGGGATTGGATTCCCACCATTAAAAACTTCTTAGTGGCTACGAAAGTTCTGAAAAGTTCTGGATCAAGCTATTATTGGTGTTTTCCTTTCAACTAGGTTGGATGGCAAATAAATATTACAATGGGCCCTAGGAAGTTTTTAATGGTGGGAGTTCAATGGTCATTATTTTATGTGGTGTGGTCCACCTGAGATTTGGATTTGCCTTAACTTAGAGCTGCCAAAACCAAGTAATGGTCCAGTCGACATATTCTCAATGTAATTAGTTATATTATTCATTTTCTAAGCATTGATTTGATGGTTAGTTTTATTTGTTTGAAAGATGGCACCTGCAAGCTGGATGATGGATGAGGTACATTGATGGCCAAGTTTTTTCCAGTTTAAGCGATCTCTTTTTGGATCATAAATCAAATGATTCTATGAATTGAAAGGTTAGCTTCACTCAATATGTTGATCAACGGTCAGCGTTCCTAGTAGGAGCAATGAATATTTACATGGCCCAGGTTACCTAGCGGGAGCAAAGGTGAGGGTTAGATTGCCTTCCACAATCACCCGTAAGGGCTGTTTGGACGACCGAGTTCCCAGTTATCCAATGTCATTATTACTCGTTATTACTGACTGGATGCACCGAGTTAAATAATATGAATCCATCTAATGCGGTGAATGGAGGTGCCTTGACTCGGCATAGTTTCCATACCATTTTCCCATAGCATTTTAAGAAATAAGAAAGTATAACAAAAAAAAATGAGCTACATCCAAAATGAAAATTAACCATACCATAGAATTAGCTTAGATTGAACGCTTGTCATTAAAAAGCTTCCGCAACCCATAGAAGTGTTGGATGAAGCTGATATTTAGGGTCATGCCCTAAAATGATATTGCAAAATAGATGGACGGTGTGGATATAACACATATTAGGCAAGTTATATCCACATGTGTCTATTCACGGAAGTACATTATAAAAATGTCAAAAAATTAAAGCCTTAAAAGTGGTATTGGTATCACATCCGACTCTTAACCATTGCCTATTTACAGTTGACCCCACTACATTTATAATAGATTCCACGAATCCAAACATGCTTTAAGTCTTTTAGTTGGAAGTTAGGTAGGGCCTACCATGTGTTTTTTTATGCTGGAGAGCCTTCAAACAGTGTACGGTTTAGGTGCTCAGACCGGTTAGGCAATCAGTTTGCTCGTTATGACCCAGATGCACAGAAAGCACTAGATAGATTTCTCTCCGACCAGTCTGCAAGGGGCTTCAACCGGTCAGTGGTGAGCCAGCGTGGATGTTTTTTTGTGATTCTCCTCTGGACTGTTTTTTTGCTAGCTCCGACAGGTCGGACGTGCATGCGTTTTCTTACGCTATTACGCGGTTGTGCATAAGATGTTTGTAATTCCCGGTTGCTTGCTATATACACGGCATGAATCCAGAATTAAGTGTAATCCTAAGGTGTCCAAGGTTTCCTAAGTGTGTTGGGAAGAGGGGAGAGTATTTTAAGGGAGAGAGAGCTTGGGTTTTCTCTGTTTTTCCTTGCTTGTGGGCTGTCAATCTCTGTAATCTTCTGGAATCATAGTGGATCATTTTGTGCCGTGGTTTTTTACCTGTTGAGGGGTTTTTCCATGTAAAATCTAATTGTCTCTTGTGGTTAAATAGTTGTGTGGTGTGATTGCATTGTGTTTCTCGTTTGATTACATATTCTGGTGTGTGTTGTTCGGCTTCCGCTTCCACTGCCGGTGTTCTTATTCCCAACAAGTGGTATCAGAGCTAGAGTTAGGGTGGAGTAGAATTCAGATATGAGAAGAGAAGATAAGAACAAGCACAAGGTTAGATGTAGAGAAGTTCTCCGGCAAAAATAACTTTGAACTATGGAAGGTGAATATTGAATCCCTCCTAGTTCAACAAGGGTTTGATGAAGCTCTCGGAAAGCGACCTGAGGCTATAAAAGAGGATGAGTGGACAAAGCTCGACAAGAAGGCTAGAACCTCGATCTTGTTATGGCTTACGGATGATGTCATATATCACGTCACGAAGGAGAAGACTGCGGCTGATACGATAGCAAAGTTAAAGAAGGTTTATTTAACGCCCCAAATCTCGATACCCGATTACAACGTCAGGCCTCAGTATTTCAAGTATTACGGTTGCTTTACGGAAGCTCTGATGCTCGTACAAAAACTCTTCGGCATCCATGTGCAAATGTAGAACCAACCATAAGAAATGCATATAAACAAGTAGGTAATAAAAGGGTGTAATGTCAACTACAAGACATCATCATCCAAAATATGAGGCACACATACTACGGGTGGCCTCACCCAGCCAAAAGGGAAAGTTAAAACATATAACAAATTCTTTTACAATCTAAAGCCACGACTCCCAAAATAGGGCCGACATGGCCAATACCCCCTTCTAAATCTGATTGTCGGCCAATACCCTCTTCTAAATCTGATTGTCAGCTAACTGAAAGTAAGAGGACTTGATGAAGTCCTCGAATTCAATCTGCAACACCTCCTCCTCTAATCAACTTGCATCAATCATAATCTCATTTGGGGGTATGTTATAACACCGACCCAGGTGCGGGTGTAAGTGATCAATTCAGCGAGGACTATAGTTCTAAGTTTGACATGTTATCAACGAAGCAGAGTTAGGCATTGACTACAAGCAAAACAAAGATTTCTAGTCTAGTGAGTTAATGCATGAGTGACATCAGTTCGCACACCATGCATGTTCCGGATACAATGAGGAACATGAGATAGCACTGGCGCCACATCAAGCAACTAGGTACCCCAGAACCTCCAAAAAAATGGAAATGAACTTAGATCATCCATTAGCATCCTGGCCTTTAACAGTAGGATAGTTACCTAGGTAATCCTTGACATGGATGTGTGATTAGGCCCTGTATTATTATTTCCATTTCAAACAGTATTTTGTGGAATTCAAAGTACCGGGTCCAATCACAGGTCCAAATCTGAGTCACTTGGCTCCGATGGTGCATCATCGATCATCGCCAGTGATCCGAGGATTCCCTTTTTCTTCTATAAACATAATACGGTTCCCTTCACACCGATAAGTATGGAATCCTCCCACCTGTCTCGATCATACTAATATGGTGGGTATATTCCAGTTTTGCTCCAAGGACACTATGGGGAGATGAACCACCCCAGCATAGGCCGATGACTCGATCACGGTGTCCCATACCGCCATAACCGACCCAGGAGGCTTGACGGGATCGTATCGCACATTCGGTTATTGGTGGACTCAATACATTTGAGGGCCCCGGGTACTCTGACTTCAAAGGACTATGATACAATAACCATCAATCATCCACGTTGCCGTATTTAGGCAGAACCGATTGATACATGGGCTTCCGTTTGGCTTGACGTGGGTAGTCAAGACCCGTGTAGCGAACTACTGTCAACCTTCCAGTTTCCTTGTCCAATCGGGTATGCCTCGGGTAACCAACAAGCTTGGGTTACCCGTCTCAGAAGGTATGGCCAAAGATTTCATATCACATCTCATCCGACACTTAATTGAAATCTCACAATAATGTAACTTAGGAAAAATCCTAACAATTTAAATATGCAGAATCAGTTTATTTCTAATCGTGTGTGAGCATAATCCACCACAGGAATTCATGAAAAGCAGTTAGGAGGCAGTTTAATTCACTCAAGCATTTTGTCAAACACATGAGTTGCAGAAATTTGTAAACAGTACAATTGCGATAAATCATATCTCAAATCGATAAAAAAACGATTCGTCCTAAGCCTAGCAGCCACATCAATCCTAAACTGACAACATTTTATAAACGCAAACCTAGAAACATAATCCCGCAACTTAGGGTTTAGGGTTTTCGTATGATTTCACAACACTAGGTTAGGGCCGACGGAACACGATCCTGTGAGCACGAATATGGCAAGATTAGGGTTGATAGCCACCATTTACAATTATTGGGACATGAGGGACAAGAATTTTTACTTACCGACACTCGACAGCGGTTTGAAGTAATTGTTGGCGGCTCGACGCAACAACGAAGATGAGTAGCAGGTAGGATCTCGAGTCCCAAACCCTAGCTCAACCCAAGCACTTCGAATTTCGAATCCTCAAGATGCCCCAATTCTTGAGTTCTTCTTTCTAAGCAAAAAGGAGGAATGTGTGTTGAAGGCAAATGCTCCAACCCATTCTATTTATGGGTCCAGCATGACCTAGATGGCCCTAACTTTTAGCATGTTTTAAAATATAGCCATCAAGGTGGCTGATTCATTTATTAGGGCCCATTGGGTTCCACACCAACCAAACCCAACCGGTCATAAGATCGGTCAAGTTGAGATTTAACATGGGTTGACTCATCTCGTTGATCAGGCGTGGCGATCAACCGCCACAGTACGATATACGATCCAACGGTCATTGTGTCACGATCAAAGGTGTGGTCTTGGGAATTAGCCTATGGATTTAATTACATTAGGGGGCCAAAATCTCATGGCTTTTCAACCGTTCAGATTTAACCACGTGGACGATGTTCAAAAGGACATACATAAGTTACCTAATTTAGGTAACTTACACACCTCATGTGCCCCCCATTTGGAACCCAAGTCAAGGGGTCCAACCCCTCGGTTTAGCTTAACGTCTGCGTGGGTTGGCAAGCCCACTAAGACGAAGGGCTACATCGATTCTTGAGTCATTCAGTGACTCATCAAGGGTCTTACGGACGATTTGAATATTCAAGGTCCCACCATGGGACCGTGGAGTCTAGTAGCAGAGGGGTTCGAAACGAAGTACAACTATACGTACATCGCTTATGACGTTACCACCAGTAGGTGAATTTTTAGGACGTTACAATCTACCCCCCTTAAAAGAAATTTCGTCCTCGAAATTTTACCTTTTCGTACTCGTCGAGGATCTGTGGGTAGTTCTTGCGAACTTCTACTTATGTTTCCCAAGACGCTTCCCCTTCCGTGTGATGCGTCCATAAAACCTTGACTAAAGGAATCACCTTGTTCTTGAGCACTTGCTCCTTCCGGTCGAGGACCTTGGTCGGCCGTAAAACGTAGGTCGCACTCTCGCTGAGTTCCACATGTTCTCAGCTCATGATGTGCATCGGATCAGGTACGTACTTCTTTAACATGGAGACGTACGATAAGCAACGGCGCCTATTCGTGCTAAAATTTGGAACGGGATTATGAATTGAGGTGCCAACTTTCCTTTCTTCCTGAACCTTAGAAGTTCCATCATAGGTAACACCTTCAAAAACACATGGTCACCCTCTGCAAACTCCAAGTCCCTCCTTCGCTTGTCGGCACAACTCTTTTGTCAACTTTGAGCGGTTAGGAGTCGTTTCCCAACAATATCAATTTTCTCTAACGTTTATTGGACTAGATCTGGTCCAATGACCTGCCTCTCACCAACCTCAACCCAACAATGGGGAGCGCGGCAGGGCCGCCCGTAGAGCGCTTCATAGGGCGCCATACCAATACTAGTTTGAAAGCTATTGTTATAGGAGAACTTGGCATACTGGAGGCTCTTATTACAGCTATCTTTGAAGTCCAAAGCACAAGATCGCAGCATATCTTCCAGAATTTGATTCACCCTCTTCGTTATCCGTCAGTCTGGGGGTGGAAGACAGAACTGTATTTCAATTTGGCTCCCAAGGCTTGTTGTATTTTGGTCCAGAAAATTGATGTAAATCGAGTATCCCGATCCGACACTATCTCTCTCAGTATTCCATGCAGTCGCACGATTTCCTTAATGTACAACTTCGCTAGGTCTTCGGTTGGAGTAGTCACTTTTACGGGCAAGATATGAGCGGATTTCATCAACCTAGTCCACTACTACCCATATTAAGTCGTGCCCCTTCTTGGTTCTTGGCAAGCCGGAAATGAAGTCCATAGATATGAAATCCCATTTCCATTCGGCAATCGGCGTAGGTTGAAGGGGTGCTGGTGGCCTTCTGTGCTCGGCCTTAACCTGTTGGCACGTAAGGCATTTCGAGACAAATTCTGCAATTTCTCTCTTCATATTGTCCCACCAATATGTTCGCTTCATATCCTGGTACATCTTCGTACTTCCAGGGTGAATCGCCAATTTTGACCGGTGAGCATCGTCCAAAATCTCTTGTTTCAGAATAGGCGAGTTGGGAATGCATAAACACCCCTGGAACCTTAAACCATCATCGGCATCGACATACCAATTTTCATCCATACAACGATTCGTTTTGTCTCTCATCAATGTTGCATCATGTTTCTGGGCCTCTATTTTTCGGCTTCTTACGTCCGATTCTACTTGGACATGGAATACCTTTCATCTGTTTCTGAAAGGGTGAGTTGTCCATTGAAAGCACTTACGAATTCTAACATGTGCCATTCCCTCAACATAAGGGGGGCGGCGAATACATGGGCTCTCTTGCGGCTCAGTGCGTCCGCTACTAGGTTTGCCCGCCCCGGGTGGTATGACACTTCAAAATTGAAATCTTTCATAGTCTCCATCCATCGTCGTTGTCGCATATTCAAATCCTTTTGGGAAAAGATGTACTTCAAACTTTTGTGGTCGCAAAACAGCTCAAAATCTTCCCCATACAAGTAGTGCCGCCACATCTTAAGCGCGAAGATCACCGCCTCCAACTCCAGATCGTGAGTGGGATAGTTTTCTTCATGCTTCTTCAATTGTCTAGAGGTGTACGCGATCACCTTGCCTTCCTGCATCAACACACATCCTAGCCCAATGTGGGACGCATCCGTATAGATCGTGTACTTGACACCTTGCTCAGGCAGTACCAGTACAGGTGCTGATGTCAACTTATCCTTTAATTCTTGGAAGGCTACTTCGGCCTTGTCACTCCAAGCAAATTTGATATCCTTGCGAGTGAGCTGAGAGAGAGGCTTAGAAATTTTGGAGAAATCCTTAATGAATCGACAGTAATATCCCGCCAATCTCAGGAAGCTTCTCACTTCCGTAACAGAGGCGGGCTATTCCCAATCTTGCACGGTCACCACCTTGGAGCGGTCCACAGCAATACCTTGTGCTAAAACAACGTGCTCAAGAAATTTAACCTCTTCCTTCCAGAAGGCACACTTCTTAAACTGTCCGAACAACTGGTGTTCTGTCAGAGTTTCTAGCACGGCTCTTAAATGACCCTCGTGTTCTTCCCGACTCTGGGATTAAATCAGGATATCGTCGATGAATACCACCACAAACCGAAAAAGGAATGGTCTAAACACCCGGTTCATAAGATCCATGAACGCAGTTGGGTCATTCGTAAGCCCGAATGGCATGACGAGGAACTCATAGTGCTCGAAGTGGGTTTTGAAGGCCGTCTTTGGCACATCATCCTCTCTTATTTGGAGTTGGTGATAACCCGACTGCAAATCTATTTTGGAGAAG
Source organism: Liriodendron chinense (assembly GCA_003013855.2). NCBI lineage: Eukaryota > Viridiplantae > Streptophyta > Magnoliopsida > Magnoliales > Magnoliaceae > Liriodendron > Liriodendron chinense. The sequence continues at coordinate 2,337,277 of ML058326.1, read as the reverse complement.
AACCTTGCACCTTGGAGTTGGTCAAATAGATCGTCACTCCTTAGCAAAGGATACTTGTTCCTGATCGTTAGTTTGTTCAGTCACCGATAATCAATACAGAGGTGCCTCGACCCATCCTTCTTCGTCACGAACGGGGTCGGGGCACCCCACGGCGACACGCTTGGCCGAATAAGCACACTGTCCAAGAGGTCATCTATTTGAGTTCTAAGTTCCTCCATTTCACATGGAGCCAAACGGTATGCTTACAAGGCGATGAGAGATACACCCGGAATCAGATCAATCACAAATTATATTTCTCGATGCGGGGGAGACCCGGTTATTGCCGCGAAAGTACTCTCGAATTCGTTCACTACTGGAGTGTTTATTAATGACGGTTCCTCAGAGACTTCTTCAGGCATGACGAATGATATAACTCGATGCGGGTAACTAACCTTAATAGGAAAAGAGACAAACAAGCCATCGGGTCTTTGTGCGGTCACCCTTCGGGTTCTGCAGTCTATCTGGGCCTTTGTTGCAGTCAACCAGTCCATGCGAAGAATGAGCTCGTAACAGTGAATTTTTGACACAATCACTTTTATCAGGAATATATTGCCCCCTAATTCCACAGGGCATCCAGCGCAGGCTTTAGAGGTGCTAGAGGAGTGCCCTAATGCAGAGGTGACCGTGAGTTCGGGTATGACGACCGTCGCCGTTCTTGGCGTTTCACCATAGAGAGATTTACAAGTGAGTGAGTGGATCCGGTATCGATTAGAACGTACAAAGGGAACCCGTTCACTATGGTCATACCTTTAAATGCTTGCAACATAGGATTGATTTCTTCAGGATCCGCGACGACCAATGTATGCACACAGGTCTGCTGCGCCCAATTTGGTGGGGGAGGCGCCGGTCATCGACTCGACCGATTCTGTTGCTGAGGAGGACGGATAGCCTGCAAGGGTGGTATCGAGACAGGCTGTTGTGCCCGGCTGTAAGTCCGACAAGGAGGCGTGATGCCATTATCCTTCATACGGACAAAGCAATATTGTTCCGTATGTCCAGGCTTGCGACAGTAAGTGCAGTATCGGTCCATCCTGGGCTTAGGAGTAACTAGGGGAACCGACGATGCTGTTCTTGTCGGGGATGACCCAATACGAGGCCTTTGGGCCACCATTTCTTGCGGCGAGAAGCTCGACGCCGACCGTTGGCCCATCTGTAGCTGGGCCTTAGCTACCCTTATTCAGTCTTGCTCAGATTGCAAGGCCTTTTCCACCATTTTTTGCATAAGTGGAGATATCCGCACAACACATCTTGGTGTGGATGTCCGCTCGAAGCCCTTGCTTAAAACGACGCATCTTTGTTTCCTCCTCCTTTACAATAGTCGGCGCGTACTTCGAGAGTTCTGTAAATTTGCTCTCATACTCCCCAACCGACATGTTTCTCTGCTGAAGGCAGAGGAACTGATTCTCGCGCTCGTGGCGATATGTGTGGGGGTAATACTTGTCGTGAAATTTGGTCTCGAAGGCATCCCACGTCCACACGTAGTTATCAACAACTGACTTCCGGACGCCATTCCACCATATGTCAGCCTCCTTCTCGAGCATAAAGGTGACTAAATTGACTTGTTCCGCTTTTGTGCAGTTCATTTGTTGGGTCAATTTGAGCATGCGATTCAGCCAATAATCCGCCTCTACCAGGTTGTGCGAACCCGCAAAAGTTGGGGGGCGGAGTTTTTGGAATCACTCGAACGGTCCATCTCTCGATCCAGAGGCCACGTGCCCTGGGCCATGGAACAAACCCGAGGTGCTAGGCCTTTGTGTAATTGCCCCAACAAGGGCTGCAGCATCTCCTGATGATGCTGAGCAGCCTGTTGCTGTTGTATGGCTGCCTGTTGCATGTGTTGGGCCGATTGTTGTTGTTGTTGTTGCATAAGCAACAAAATATGGCCTAACACATCGGTACCGGGTGCTAGCTGAGGAAGAGGCAGTGGGGTCGGTAGCGGCCCGTGGTCTCTGACGGGGGAAGGATCTATGCTAGGTCCATTGGCTACCCCGGTCGTCTGAGGTTCCACCTTAACCTCGTGTCCTTCTTGAGGCTGGCTCTGGCTGCCGATCACGGAAAAGTCTGGGACCTCAACCAACCCGCCATGCGCAAGCCGGACGTAAGTTGGATTGCCCTTGGGTGGCATGTCCTGTAGAAGAAAGAAAAATATCGTATGATGTACAACTTGAGTAATAGGTCACACGATCTAACCCATCACACCCATAGGGTGCACATATGCACTTACTTAACTATATAATTAAAGCACAAGCATTCCTCTAACGATTGATAATTTTTAAACACAACCCCAGAATGGGCAACAATTCATTAAGCATGATACCATGCTAACCATACATTGTTCTCCCCATCTGATTTACAATCATTGTCAACTACTAACAACTTAAATAAACGTACCACTACGTAAGCAAGGAAAACATAACTACGGTCTAATGATTCCAGGAGTCTAGCGAAGGGGGCGGCGCCCCTTTATCTTGCAGACAACACAAAATGCTCTTAACCATACAGTACAACTTGTCTGTCTTCTTCTCCACGCTAGCCTGACGCTCCTCCAACTTAGTCAGTCCTTCCTGCATCCTGTCTAGGCGCTCTGCTATGTCTAGAGGTGCCGTAAATTCCTCTAATATTTCATCTTCCGTTTGATTTTCATTCTGCTCTCTTTCTTCCTCATCGTCTTCGCCCTCTTGGCCTTCTTCTTCTGATCCCGGCGGCGAGTCCGCCAGACCCATACGGCCAAAAGTGCTTATACCAATCCTTACATGTGGCACAATCTTGGCATCAGGGTGACTTCGGAGGCCAAAGTCTCGAGCCATCTTACAAACTAATCTACCAAATGGCAACGACTTGGTGTTATTCGTGGGGGCCGCAGTAACTAAGATGTGACGTATCATCATAGATGGGAAATAAACAAGCTCCTCCTTCCCAATCAAAGAGAGAATCTCCAACATGTACTGAGATACCTGTGAATAATTTCCCACCGTTAGGTACAAGTTGGTAATGAAAATGCGGTGGAGCATTTTGAATTCCCGACGCATTTTGGAGACTTTCAAGCAACTATTTTTTTGCTCTCAAGTCTTAAGTTCATCACAAACCAATATCGTCCTCTCATCCCGAAAACCTCGTCGCTTCGGGTCATTTTCTCGAACCACAATGCCCCCCTTTGGAACCTCAGAAACCCTTGCCACAACATCAACATCCACATGTCGCAGGCCGTCACCAATCGCGATGTCAAAACCCAGTGGTTGTTGGCGGGGGTTTCAGATGGATGCGAAAAATCTACGCACCATATCTTCATCTGCATAATCATATGGGGTAAACACCAGATCCCAACCTAGGGCCGTGAGCCCTGCAAGGAGGGGCTGATCGGCGATCAGGTCATCTTCTACATATTGCTCGAAACACACAGGACGGCCTGTGAACCTCCCCAAAAACACAGACATGGTCCGTTCAGCTACGGTCTGATGAGGCATCATCGGCACATCACGCGACGTGGACGAACTCCCACGGCCACGTTTTGGAGCTCTTTTATTTCAAGTGGGGGTAGTGGTAGAAGTGTCTGCTCTCGCATCTTCTCCTTGCTTGGTACGACTTTCCCTAAGCCGTCTTTCTTCTCCCACAACGAGACGCTTCTTTGCCATTAGAGCGACCATCAATGGCATCATGACCCACGTAGTGACAAAAGAAATGAGAAATCCCATTACTTGAATCTCCAAGGAGTTCTTCTCTTGTGGTAGAGAGAAAAACGAATCTCTATTCCTTGTATGGTCAAGGAGATTTTGGAGGATTTGGAGGGTTTTAGGAGCTTGGGTTTAGTGGAATGGAGTAGGGGATGACATGGGAGAAGGGTAAGAGGAGGAAGGGATTTGGTCCTTCAAAAGACCCCCTTTTTCTTAAATACAACCCATCTGGTCGACCAACTGCACAACTAGTCGGCCGGTTGCTCATGTCCAGCCTGATTGGGCAAAAAAAAATTCTCACGGCCCATCCGGTCGGCCGGTTGCTCATCCGGTCGGCCGGTCGTCCCTGGACTGTGAATCCTTCGAAAAAATCAAGAATTTTTTTTCTTGTTCCGCCTGTCCAGCGACAACCGGTCAGCCGGTCGTGATCTGGTCGGTCAGCTCTTGCTGACCTACAAAACAACAAAAACAGAAAATACAAGAAAAAAATATGCGAAATCACTTCCTCTTGTATGTCCTACACCCCCCCACTTCACTGTCTCACCCTAGGCCACTAGATCTTAGGCCTCCCTTGGTTAGATCTTTGGGTGATCCTCCAACTTGGCGGAAGCATCTATGTCTTATAATAATTTCATAAGGAATTTGGACCCACTGAAGTCCTCGAATTTGCAGCCATTTTCATGTGGCGTTTGAAGTCGGCTGCCTCGGCCACAAATCTCTATAATGCACTAGGGGTTACCAACACAAGGTCCAGCATTCCAATGGTTTAAACCCCTAGGTCTAAGTTCTCACACATACCTTCTCAGGGGATTTTACCCAAGGCTTAAGGGCATGACTTCATAGTCCTAACTATGTCCGCGGAAACTTACTATGTGTCCATACACACAACCCAGTTAGTTTTAGACTCGCGCTCTGATACCAAGTTTATAACGCCCCAAATCTCGAGACCCGATTACGACGTCAGGCCTCGGTATTTCGAGTGTTACGGTTGCTTTGCGGAAGCTCTGATGCTCGTACAAAAACTCTTCGGCATCCATTTGCAAATGTAGAACCAACCATAGGAAATGCATATAAACACGTAGGTAATAAAAGGATGCTATCTCAACTACAAGACATCGTCATCTAAAATATGAGGCACACACAATACGGGTGGCCTCACCCAGCCAAAAGGGAAAGTTAAAGCATATAATAAATTCTTTTACAATTCGGAGCCACGACTCCCAAAATAGGGCTGACATGGCCAGTACCCTCGTCTAAATCTGATTGTCAACTAACTGAAAGTAAGAGGAGTCGACGAAGTCCTCGACGAAGTCTGCAACACCTCCTATAATCGACTTGCATCAATCATAATCTCATATGGGGGTGTGTTATAACACCGACCTAGGTGCGGGTGTGAGTGATCAATTCAGTGAGGACTATAGTTCTAAGTTTAACAAGTTATCAAACAAAGCAGACTTGGGCATTGACTACAAGCAAAACAAAGATTTCTAGTTTAGTGAGTTAATGCATGAGTGACATGAGTTCGCACACCATGCATGTTCCAGATACATGAGGAACACGAGATAGCGTTGACGCCACATCAAGCAACCAGGCACCCCAGAAGCTCCAAAAAATGGAAATGAACTTGGATCATCCGTCAGTATCCTGTCCTTTAACAGTAGGATAGTTACCTAGGTAATCCATGACATGGATTCGTGATTAGGCCTTGTATTATTATTTCCATTTCAAACAACATTTTGTGGAATTCAAAGTACCGGGTCCAATCACAGGTCCAAATCTGAGTCACTTGACTCCGATGGTGCATCATCGATCATCGCTAGTGACCCGAGGATTCCCTTTTTCTTCTACAAACATAATACGGTTCCCTTCACACTGATGAGTATGGAATCCTCCCACCTGTCTCGATCATACCGATATGGTGGGTATATTCCAGTTTTGCTCCAAGGACACTATGAGGAGGTGAACCACCCCAACATAGGCCAACGACTTGATCACGGTATCCCATACCGCCATGACTGGCCCAGGAGGCTTGATGGGATTGTATCGCACATTTGATTATTGGTGGACTCAATACATTTGAGGGCCTCGGGTACTCTGACTTCAAAGGACTACGATACAACAACCATCAGTCATCCACGTTGCCGTATTTAGGCGAAACCGATTGATACATGGGCTTCCGTTTGGCTGTACGTGGGTAGTCAAGACCCGCGTAGCGAACTACCGTCAACCTTCCAGTTTCCCTGTCTAATCAGGTACGCCTTGGGTAACCAACAAGCTTGGGTTACCCGTCTCAGAAGGTATGGCCAAAGATTTCATATCACATCTCATCTGACACTTGATTAAAATCTCACAATAATGTAACTTAGGAAAAATCCTAATAATTTAAATATGCAGAATCGGTTTATTTCTAATCATGTGTGAGCATAATCCACCACAGGAATTCATGAAAAGCAGTTAGGAGGCAGTTTAATTCACTCAAGCATTTTGTCAAACACATGAGCTGCAGAAATTTGTAAACAGTACAATTGCGATAAATCATATCTCAAATCGATCAACAACGATTCTTCCTAAGCTTAGCAGCCACATGAATCCTAAACTGACAACATTTTATAAACGCAAACCTAGAAACATAATCCCACACCTTAGGGTTTAGGGTTTTCGTATGATTTCACAACACTAGGTTAGGGCCGACGAAACACGATCCTGTGAACACGAATATGGCAACGTTAGGGTTTATAGCCACCATTTACAATTATTAGGACATGAGGGACGAGAATTTTTACTTACCGACACTCGACAGCGGTTTGAAGTAATCGTTGGCGGCTCGACGCAACAACGAAGATGAGTAGCAGGTAGGATCTCGAGTCCCAAACCCTAGCTCAACCCAAGCACTCCGAATTTCGAATCCTCAAGATGCACTAATTCTTGAGTTCTTCTTTCTAAGCAAAAAGGATGAATATGTGTTGAAGGCAAATGCTCCAACCCATTCTATTTATGGGTCCAGCATGATCTGGATGGCCCTAGCTTTTAACACGTTTTAAAATATAGCCATCAAGGCGGCTGATTCATTAATTAGGGCCCATTGGGTCCCACACCAACCAAACCCAACCGGTCATAAGATCGGTCAAGTTGAGATCTAACATGGGTTGACTCATCTCGCCGATCAGGCTTGGCGATCAACTGCCACAGTACGATATACGATCCAACGGTCATTGTGTCATGATCGAAGGTGCGGTCTTGGGGATTAGCCTATGGATTAGGGGGCCAAAATCTCATGGCATTTCAACGGTTCAGATTTGACCACGTGGACGATGTTCAAAAGGACATACATAAGTTACCTAGTTTAGGTAACTTACATACTTCATGTGCCCCCCATTCGGAACCCAAGTCAAGGGGTCCAATCCCTCGGTTTGGCTTAACGTCCGCGTGGGTTGGCAAGCCCACTAAGACGAAGGGCCACATCGATTCTTGAGTCATTCAGTGACTCATCGAGAGTCCTACAGACGATTTGGAATATTCGGGGTCCCACCATGGGACAGTGGAGTCTGGTAACGGAGGGGTTCGAAACGAAGTACAACTATACGTACAACGCTTATGACGTTACCACCAGTAGGTGAATTTTTAGGACGTTACAGTTTATGACAAGAAGTCTCTAGAGAATTGCATGTATCTGTTGATGCAGTTGTTCACCTTGGGGATGGTTGAGGGGATGGATGTGGACGACCACTTAAGCACGTTCAATAGGCTGGTTTGCAAGTTAGTGGAGATTGATGAATTGATGAAGGGTGAATATCAAGCATACATCCTACTTAATTCTCTTCCAAATTCATATGAGTCATTCAAGGACTTTATGTGCACAGGGAGGGAGACCATAAATATCGAGACCGTTATCTCAGCCCTCCAGTCGAAGGGGATAGGAAAGAAAGGCGATGATATGAGTTCTCATTCTTTCTCAGAGGCACTGATTACGAGGGGAAGAAGTTCTAAGCATGGTGGGTGATATTCTAAATTGGGATCTAAAGCCAAGGGCAAAGGGAAAGCCAAGGTGCAATACTGGAGTTGTGGTCAGGAAAGCCATATGAGAGGGGATTGTCAAAATCCCAAGTTGAAGCAAGAGAAGTATGAAAATTCTTTTAGAGAGGGAGCTAATATCGTAGAGGACGGTGACGATCTTTGTGAAGTTCTGACTATATCCGGTAAGGGATCTCACGGTTGAGAGTGGATCCTGGATTTAGGGGCTTTACATCACACTTGTCCTGATCGGAGTTTATTCACGACATACAGGGAGTATGATGGTGAATCAGTGTTTGTGGGTGATGGTTACGCTCATAGGGTGGTGGGTATTGGTATGGTGTGCATCAGGATGTTTGATGGGATCGAACGAGTCCTGAAAAATGTGAAGCATGTCCCCAAGATGAAGATGAATGTGATTTCTCTTCGTGCACTCGAGGCGAAAGGGTGTGTGTTCATCAACTGCGATCGTTGTTGTGAAGTGATGAAGGGGACACTCGTATGTATGAAGGCACAGAGGTGTGACCATCTTTACAAGTTGATTGGGAGCACAATTCACAATAGAGTTGCGGGATCAGCAACGAAATCCACGATTGCTCGTATGTGGCAAGTGCCCAAGGGCCACATGAGAAGAGCAGAAAATGGCGTAAAAGTGCAAGGTTAGGGTTAATGGAGGCACGAGAAGTGGTGAAGCTATGATGAAGTTGAGATGACGTAGCAATGATGGTTTGATTTGACGTTTGAAGCCTCGATGGAGATTGTTGGGGAGCCTTTAAACAGTGCACGATTTGGGTGCTCAGACCGGTCGGGCGACTGGTCTGCTCGTTATGGCCCAGATGCACAGAAGGCGCTGGACATATTTCTCTCACCCTAGACTAGTCGGCCGATCGATCTGTAGGGGGATCCGACCGGTCGGTGGTGAGGCAGTGTGGATGTTTTTTTGTGATTCTCCTTTGGATTGTTTTTGTGCTACCTCTGACCGGTCGGACGTGTGTGCGTTTTCTTACGCTGTTACGCAGTTGTGCGTAAAATGTTTATAATTCTGAGTTGCTTGCTATATATATGACATGAATCCAGGATTAGGTGTAATCCTGAGATGTCCAAGGTTTCCTAAGTATTTTAGGAAGAGGGGAGAGTGTTTTGAGGGAGAGAGAGTTTGGGTTTTCTTTGTTTTTCCTTGCTTGTGGGCCATTAATCTCCGTAATCTTCTAGAATCATAGCGGATCGCTTTTATGCTGTGGTTTTTTACCTGTTGAAGGGTTTTTCCATGTAAAATCAGGCTGTCTCTTGTGATTGAATGCTTGTGTGGTGTGATTGCATTATGTTTCTCGTTTGATTGCATATTCTGCTGTGTTGTTCAGCTTTTGCTTCCACTGCCGGCATTCTTATTCCCAGCAAGTGAGGAATTCACTTCATCCATCCATTTTATCAACTCATGTCCTATGAGGCACATCCAAAACTCAAAGCTATCGGAAATAGTGAGGATTGGACACCCACCTTATAGTGATATTTGATTTTTCAGTTCATCGTAGTAGGAATAACCTTACTAGTAGTTTAGATGGCATATATACATTAAGGTAGACCCTAAAATGTTTCAAAGCTCGATATATATATATATATATAAACCCTAATCCTACTTGAGACTCCACTCAACACTTTTTCTTTTTCTTTCATTTTCACTATAAGTCCCACTTGTCCCTACCCAGCACGACTGCCACTCTCCCTCCGTTCCGGCTTCCTCCCTGCACTGCACTTGGTAGCGAATGCCCGACCGCACCGCACCTTCAAGTGAATGGCTGAGCAATGGGTTGAAAGATTGGAGTCGGGTTGGGGTCTTTTTTTTTATTTTTTATTTATTTTGTTTGTAATATAAAATACCATAGTTTTGGGTCGAAAGATTGGAGTCGGGTCAATGGCTTGGGTCAATTAAGGTCTTTGACTTCTCTACGGAAAAAAAGAAAAAAAAGAAAAGAAAGACAAAGCTCGGCTTGGCTTGAGCAAAGTTCGATCGACTCAACTAGCAAGCCTAGCTCTAGCGACTGTTTTGACCTCAATGCTCAAGCCAACTGAAGCTCAAGCTAGTGGGCCACTGATCAAGCCAAAGCTTGAGCTTTGTCAAGCTTGGCTCGTGTGCAACTCTAGTGGAGGGGCCGATTGCGACGTATCTGTTTATTCACTCTGTCCATCCCTTTTCTAAGATCAATTTAAGGCATGGGCCTAGAAATAAAGTAGATAGCAGGACCCCAACTGACCTGAACTGATCCAACCCGCTCGATGGACCACACCATAGATGACTCTCGCACCTAATGCTTTGTGCATTTAATGCAACCAAAGCTTATTATTTGGTGTGACCAATTTGAGTGTTTGACCTGCCTCATTCTTAAGATGATGCCTTAAATTGATACTAGAAAAGGGATGGACAGAGTGGATAAGCAAATACATTATAGTGTGACCCTCCACAGATCTGAGGCAGGACGCAATGGCCTTCCTTCACGATTGAGGTTTGGGTGGATCCGACGTGGGTGGGATCCTTAACTGTAGGGCCCAATGTGATGTATATACCTTATATCCGCGATATCTATTTTGATAACTCATTTTAGGGCCTGATCCCAAAAGTGAAGCTAAACTAACTTTTAGGTGGATCATCCCAAAGAAAACAGCCGTGATTGAATCCTCACCATTAAAAGCTTAATAGGCCACTGGAATGTTTATTTCCCATCCAACCTGTTGATGAAAAGACCACACACATATCAATTTAATCCAAAACTTTTGCTTCCTACGACAAGTTTTTAATGGCCCATTACCACTATTTCCTGCTTGAGATTGGGATCCGCATCATTTTTGGGATCATGTGAGTTCGTGGGATCATGCCGTAAAATGTGTCCCGTACAAGTGGCACGTTGGCGGGGAATCGACATCCATGTGACCCGGGAATCCCTGTAACCCCAACTCTGTGGGACCCAACACGGTGTCTTTGTAAATCCACTCCATCAATCATTTCTAGTGAATTATTTTAGGACAAGATCCTAAATATGAGGGAGATCCAAAACTTAAGCCGGCCACACCACAAGAAACAGTAAAGATTGAGCTCTCACAAATGGAGGAACCTTCTTGGCGGCCACAGTAGTTTTGGATCAGGCTGATATCTGTATTTCCCATTCAGGCATGGAATCACCTTAATAACGCATTGGAAGGCCCATAAACAACAAGCAGGAAACCGAGAAGGTTCAACGGTAGGCGTTTCCAACCCACTATTTCCTGTGGCGTGGCCCATTGGAATTTCTGATATCCATAAATTTTGTTTCCTTGTAATATAATTATCTGTAGAAACGAATGAACGGAGTGGATATAACATAAACATCACAGTGGGCCCAATTGAACTTCGGGTTAAAGGGAATCAGGAATTGTGGTAACCCCGGTTTGCAGGCAAGTCGCGCGGGAGAGAATAGATGGGTCTGCCGTCTTCATGACATGATATCATGACATGTTATCATACACACGCTTGCAGTAAATCAGTATGCAGGCCAATCTTTACGTCTCCAAATGACCACTTATTCATGATATTCCTACCATTAAAACATTAGATCCGACTGTTATGATTTCTAGTCTCTAAAATCAGACTGGATTTTTCATTAGGTGGGCCACACATATATCCTCATCCAGACCACTGGCATTCCATTGATTCGAACAGTATGGATCACCTGATTATCATACCAGCAAAATATTTCTTCTAAGTGCTCATCACGACGAGGCCGGAATTTTTAATGGTATGGATTTTCCATAGAAATTTTTTGCCGGCGGGAAAGCTGGGGCTGTACGAAAAGTTAGCATACAACTGGTTGTAGGACATCATACACCCCCTCCTATAGCGCGCCTTTCTCAGTTTTTCCCATTTCGGCCCCCGCTTTTTTCTCTCCCCCAATTCGCAGTGGTTTTCGGTAGCAGCGAAAGATCCATCAAAGAGAAATGTACGCCGATCGAACTGCGGTTTCCGGCAGCAGCGAAAGATCCATCAAAGATCGCCTCGGCAGCAGCAGAACATCCATCAAAGATCGCCTCGGCAGCAGCAATCTCAGCCGTTCGGTGTCTGGCCAAGATCACCACCACCACCACCACCACAATCAAGCAATTCTCAAGCGGTAGCAATACCATTCCATCCAAATATTTTTCTTTATTTTTTTTTATTTTTCGATTTTCAGTATTTTCTATCTTGCTTTTGAGTTTTCGATTGGATCTTGTCATCATCCTACGAAGCTTGGTATGGATTACAAGAATTTTTAGTATCCCGTACAGATGGGGCCCACCTTTGAGTGATCCAGACCGTTCATCCAGTAGGCCACACCGCAAGCTGGTAGATGGTGGAAAATCTCTTCCTCTTAACAAACCTAGTTGCTCGTCTGGTGGAATTTTGGCGGTTGCTTGTTGACCACTAGCTACGCATTTCCTTTCTTAACCGTTCGTTTGCAGGCCCGTTATTGGATGGACAGGATTGTCCAATGTTGGAGTTCAGTGCAGAATTGTCCCATCCATAAGGTTGCCTGCCAGATGTATGGCCCGGATCACGCAACAGTTGGCCCACACCTTTATGGAGTTCTGACTCGAATGAAGATGTCATTAATCTGGGCTGTGCAGTGTATATTTTTTTGCTTCGATTTTTCGTTGCCTGGTAGATTAGGTTTTGTGTCCATCTTTGAATCTCTTGAATTGTGCAAAGTACTGGATTGAAAGGATGCAACAGAAAATCGATGAGCAACATACTTACTGTTGAATGATTTCGAGGAATTACACAATTTCTGGGCTGGGCAAAATCGATCTTCACTAAGACCGCCATGGGCTGTCCCTCAGAATCTCAATCATCGGACGGCCTTTGCTGTCTAGTCTGGACTGTTTTGTGCTGAATGTGAACCTAAATGATAAGGAATTTACCAGTAGTGGGTGTTACATGATAAAGCATGACCTACTTGGCAAAACTGGAAAGCAAACCACAAAGAGGCATTTTATGATCCTCAACTTGCCTATGTGCTTTGTATCAGTTTATAGTTTCTACAAGTGGGGCCCATGGTTCAGCGATGTAGACAGTTGATTTGATTGGCCCCACTCTGGTTTGTCCATTCCCCAAAAATTTCCTCTACATGACAATCCTATTTTTCAATTGGTTTTTAGAACTAGACCGTTAAGAAATGTGCACGCGCCAATCATCCACATACAAATAGAAAATTACGAAAGGGGCATGGAAATTGGATTGCTGGGATAAACCAATATGGGAGATTTCTAGGTCATAGTTCATCTATGGTAACGATCGGGATCAATGAGCCATGAATGCCAATTGTACAAACTGAAAACCCAAGTGCATTGTGCTTGTGAGCAAGGGTGCCTCAACATGAAGCTCTTGCATTGTAGGTGACATCTTTTCTTATTCATATTTTGATGATGCACTCTAATATTCTAGACCACGGTTACCTTGATCATGGTTTGCTCCAATAAATACAACGAGTGTATGCAATTTTCTATGTGAAATGACGAATGCTATTATTGTAGACCCTCCATGAATAGTATTACATCATATACATGCTATCGAATAAATCAAGTATAAATCTCTACACTGTAAACATAAATTTGCACTGTAAGTCTGTAACTTAATTAACAGTAATTGCTAAAAGTTGTGACCTTGATCACCAAATCCGGATCTCACAATTCAGAATGGAAAATGCAGGGGGGTTGGTGATTTACTAACATTGTTTTAAACATTTGAATTTTTTGAGTCTTGCATGAAGATGGAATATTTATGCTTTCAGATGGTAGTTGCTTAAGAATATTGAGAGAGTACTTAGTTTGGATCCCTCCATAATAACATGTACCATGAAATTTATTTCTCTGATCACCCATCTACTTCTCTAGACCTAGGGACTATGCCAGAGACGAACCAATTAGATACAATAACAGAAATAGAATCTCAGAAATGGCATGTTTATGTGTCTGTAGTAATTAAAAATCACCACTTTACCACTACAGCTTTGATTGATACTGGAGCAGATATGAATTGTATACAGGAAGGAATAGTTCCTAGTGAATATTTCGAAAAAACCACTGAAGAACTTAGGACAGCCAATGGCTCACATCTTAACATTAAATATAAACTACCTAATACAAAGATTTGTATCCAAGGAATCTGTCTTACTACTGACCTCCTTGTGATTAATGATATCAAGAGGCCATTAATATTAGGAACCCCATTTATTGAACTTCTGAAACCATTTAGTGTAGATGATATAGGAATTCATACAAACATTTTAGGAGACAATATTACTCTTAAGTTTATTAATCCTCCACAAATTAGAAATATTAATGAATTAAAACAACACCATTATAGTAAAGTTATAAATTTAATAGACACTAAGACTAATTATTTACACCACTTAAAACAAGAAATACACCTTAAAAAAATAGAAGTAGAACTAGAGAAAGAATATTTTAAAAACAAAATAAAACAATTCGAAGAAAAACTTAAGCAAGAAATTTGCGCTGACCTTCCTCATGCTTTGAAGGATATTTTTGTTTCCAGTGATAAAGTTTATTAAAATTTCATATATTACAAATCCATATGAGGATTTGTAATTATGCTCTAAAATTCTCCTAAAATCACATATCCTGTCATGGCCATAGAATTAGAAATGAGACACTTAGGTATTTCCCAAATCATTCAAGAAAATTTCCTTTCTGAGTGGCAATGGCCAGCCACTATAGGCTCTAAAGTCCAGCGCTATTATGAGTTTATATTAGTAGATACTGATTCATGTAGTTTTACACAGATCCCAGATTTACTTGATTCCACAAAGATTTCATATTCTAAATGTAGAATTTATAAATTTCTTACTTTACCCGATTGGGGACAAAATCCTAATACTCCAAAACAATTTTCAGTCAATTTTAATCCTCCTTCATTCACCTATTATGATTACCAGGATGCCTGGCTTTTAGCTTTCTTCCTTCAAAATAGACATTTTACTCACTCATGGTTTTTTCAATTTCAAATGTCCAATCCTTTAAAATTCCCTGCTTGGCTTTATAAATTTTGGAATCATTTAGGACCCAATATATCAAATTTAATTAGCCCAGTTTTAGAAGGTTTTAATTATTTTAAAGATACTTCTTGTTTTCCCCCAGACCAAGCACCACCTTTATTAGTATTCTTTGCACAATTTAATTTAGCATGGATAGCTATGTGGGAATACAATATCCAAACCATTAGCACAACTAGTACTACTCCTTTTCTTGTTAGACGATTTAAAACAAAATGGTGGGCAAAATTAGAAATCAACAAAGTTACAAAAACTGCCCTAGTAGACTATTTTTCTAAAAATCCCCAATTTTCCAAAACTCCACTTAATAACCCTGACCATGAATTTCTACTTAATAAATCAAGACTCCAGTGTGATATTGCAAGGACCAGTAGCAGAGCAGCATACAAGAAGTCCCTTATGGACGCCCTTTCACAAATAGCCTCTGATGATGATGATGATTTACTCTCTGATACCGCTCAAACCAATTATGCTCAAGACAATGAAGAAACAATTTACGGCCTTGAAGATTACGACCATCAGCTTTACAAGTAGACAATCAGCAGTAAACAATCAGCAGTAGACCATCTACAGTCAGCAGTAGACAATCAATCAGCAGCAGCAGTAGACAATCAGCAGTAGACCATCTACAGTCAGCAGTAGACAATCAATCAGCAGTAGACAATCAGCAGTAGACCATCAGCAGTAGACCATCTACAGTAGACAATCAGCAGTAGCCAATCAGCAGTAGACCATCTACAGTAGCAGAAGACAATCAATCAGCAGTAGACAATCAGCAGTAAGCCAGATAAAGACAAAATTTATTCGCATGCCCGACAGCATCTCCTTGATTTTTCGGGTTTTCACTGTAGCAAATTTTATTGTAGCACTTTTACTGTAGCACTTTTGACTTTTTATCAAATAGTACCAGACAGCTGTAGAATACGACAAATTGTTATCATTCTAGCACAGTATGAAGATAAGCTCCCGGATTCCAGAGCCTCTGAAGTCCGCGGATTCCAAGCAATTTCAAATCCGCATAGTTCCTGATCTTCGTCTATATATAGCAACTCCTTCTTTAGAACAAGCATCGCAATCGAAATCCTTCTACGAACAGAGCTTCACGTTTCGTCCCTGTGAGCGAGAGTTCTTAGCCTCTTCAATCATCCAATCTTCCTGTAATCCTATAGTCCCTTAGTTTTCGAAGTTGTAATTTCTACAAGCAAAGTTTTACAAGTTTTCTGTAAGTATTTTGTATTTTGTAATCAGTAGTTTTGTAAATCTTTCAGTTGTAAAAGATAGTTTTTTGTATTTCCTCTCTCCTTACAGTTCAATTTTTATTATGACACTTAATGGCAAATCTTATATTTATATTTAAGTATCCAGAATTAGTAATAATTAATACAGAAGTTAATCCTCATATGATTTTAGGAGAATTTTACGACGCTTGGAAATTTACTCTACCACCGCCTGGGTTTTCTAATAGAAATTGGTATTATTGGAGCAGAATTACGTAACAAGTTGGTGGGGATTTGCTATTTTGATTGGGAGATGTCTTAAATGGTCTTCGAAATTTATTTTGTTGAGGATAGTTTTTAAAAGGTTTTCTTTTTGAAGGATATTTTTGTTTCCAGTGATAAAGTTTATTAAAATTTCATATATTCTCCTCATATGATTTTAGGAGAATTTTAGAACATAATTACAAATCCTCATATGGATTTGTAATTTTCACCTCTTTTACAACAATGGATTTGTAATAGAAATTGGAAATTTCTATTAGAAAACCCAGGCGGTGGTAGAGTAAATTTCCAAGCGTCGTAAAATTCTCCTAAAATCATATGAGGATTAACTTCTGTATTAATTATTACTAATTCTGGATACTTAAATATAAATATAAGATTTGCCATTAAGTGTCATAATAAAAATTGAACTGTAAGGAGAGAGGAAATACAGAAAACTATCTTTTACAACTGAAAGATTTACAAAACTACTGATTACAAAATACAAAATACTTACAGAAAACTTGTAAAACTTTGCTTGTAGAAATTACAACTTCGAAAACTAAGGGACTATAGGATTACAGGAAGATTGGATGATTGAAGAGGCTAAGAACTCTCGCTCACAGGGACGAAACGTGAAGCTCTGTTTGTAGAAGGATTTCGATTGCGATGCTTGTTCTAAAGAAGGAGTTGCTATATATAGACGAAGATCAGGAACTATGCGGATTTGAAATTGCTTGGAATCCGCGGACTTCAGAGGCTCTGGAATCCGGGAGCTTATCTTCATACTGTGCTAGAATGATAACAATTTGTCGTATTCTACAGCTGTCTGGTACTATTTGATAAAAAGTCAAAAGTGTTACAGTAAAAGTGCTACAGTAAAATTTGCTACAGTGAAAACCCGAAAATCAAGGAGATGCTGTCGGGCATGCGAATAAATTTTGTCTTTATCTGGCCTACTGCTGATTGTCTACTGCTGATTGATTGTCTTCTGCTACTGTAGATGGTCTACTGCTGATTGGCTACTGCTGATTGTCTACTGTAGATGGTCTACTGCTGATGGTCTACTGCTGATTGTCTACTGCTGATTGATTGTCTACTGCTGACTGTAGATAGTCTACTGCTGATTGTCTACTGCTGCTGCTGATTGATTGTCTACTGCTGACTATAGATGGTATACTGCTGATTGTCTACTTGTAAAGCTGATGGTCGTAATCTTCAAGGCCGTAAATTGTTTCTTCATTGTCTTGAGCATAATTGGTTTGAGCGGTATCAGAGAGTAAATCATCATCATCATCAGAGGCTATTTGTGAAAGGGCGTCCATAAGGGACTTCCTGTATGCTGCTCTGCTACTGGTCCTTGCAATATCACACTGGAGTCTTGATTTATTAAGTAGAAATTCATGGTCGGGGTTATTAAGTGGAGTTTTAGAAAATTGGGGATTTTTAGAAAAATAGTCTACTAGGGCAGTTTTTGTAACTTTGTTGATTTCTAATTTTGGCCACCATTTTGTTTTAAATCGTCTAACAAGAAAAGGAGTAGTACTAGTTGTGCTAATGGTTTGGATATTGTATTCCCACATAGCTATCCATGCTAAATTAAATTGTGCAAAGAATACTAATAAAGGTGGTGCTTGGTCTGGGGGAAAACAAGAAGTATCTTTAAAATAATTAAAACCTTCTAAAACTGGGCTAATTAAATTTGATATATTGGGTCCTAAATGATTCCAAAATTTATAAAGCCAAGCAGGGAATTTTAAAGGATTGGACATTTGAAATTGAAAAAACCATGAGTGAGTAAAATGTCTATTTTGAAGGAAGAAAGCTAAAAGCCAGGCATCCTGGTAATCATAATAGGTGAATGAAGGAGGATTAAAATTGACTGAAAATTGTTTTGGAGTATTAGGATTTTGTCCCCAATCGGGTAAAGTAAGAAATTTATAAATTCTACATTTAGAATGTGAAATCTTGGTGGAATCAAGTAAATCTGGGATATGTGTAAAACTACATGAATCAGTATCTACTAATATAAACTCATAATAGCGCTGGACTTTAGAGCCTATAGTGGCTGGCCATTGCCACTCAGAAAGGAAATTTTCTTGAATGATTTGGGAAATACCCAAGTGTCTCATTTCTAATTCTATGGCCATGACAGGATATACTTCATCTTTGTAGATATACTGGGGATTGAGACTGAAAAGGTTATCTTTGGATGAGGAGCTAGAGGCTAATGGTGGAGAACTTTGAGCTAGCTGGGGGCTTGTTGGTGGATTTTGGACTACTTTAGAAAAAGATTGTGGTTTAGGTGTTTGAGAGGGAGATGGAGATAATGGTTGGAATGGATTCTTATGAATAGGGATGGTTGAGAAGGTTGGTCTAGGGCTAATGGTACTACCTACAATAGGACTTTGTATTGCTTGTTTTGGTTTGGCTGGGGCCTTATGTGGAACTAAGGCATAATCTTGCTTGGTTGTTGGTCGCGGCCGGCTATTTATTGTGACTGGTTTGGAGATACTCTCTGGAAAGGAAATCAGGGAGAGAATTAGTGTCCCTATTAATAAATTCGATTTTAAAATCAAAACTAGATAAAATAGCTTGCCATCGGGCAAAAATTTGTTTATGTGCTAAATTTTTAACATCTTTTTCTAAAACATCTTTTGCGCTTTTGCAATCTATGCGTAGAAGAAATTCTTTATTAAGTAAATCACTTTGAAATTTAGTAATACATAAAACCATTGACAGAATCTCTTGTTTTATTGTACTATAATTCTTTTGAGCATTATTCCATACTCCTGAGGTAAATCTCACTACTTCTTCTTTATTGTCTATTTTCTGTTTAAGAATGCCACCATATCCTAATCCTGAGGCGTCGGTTTCTACTATCTTAAATACTTGTGGATCTGCTATATGTAATAACGGTATGCTTTTAACCTTTTGTTTTATTACTCTAACGACTTTCGTATGTTCGTCAGTCCATGGTTTAGGATTTTTCTTAAGTCTATCATATAAAGGTTGACAGATTTTATTGAGGTTTTTTATAAATTCTCTAACGTAATTAAGGCTTCCTAAAAATCTTTGTAATTGTTTTTTCTCTTTAATTTCATCGGAAATTTGTTTGTAAATTCTAAACTACGCTCTATTGGTATTATAGTACGATTATATATGCAATGTCCTAGAAATCTTATCTTGGTTTGGAATAATTTTACTTTGGTGGATGAAACTACTAATCCATTGGTTTTGATGACTTGTAAGAATGTCTTAAGGTGTTTCCAATGTTCATCTAAATTGTTGGAGAAGATTAAAACATCATCGATATATACTATGGAAAAATGAGAGTAAGGGTTAAAAATATTATTCATAATGTTTTGGAATTCAGAAGGTGCATTTTTTAAACCAAAAGGCATGACGTTCCACTCATATTGTCCAAAGGGTACGTTAAAGGCCGTTTTATATTTATCTTGTTCGGATATTTGTATTTGCCAAAATCCAGATTTCATATCGAACTTAGAATAAATAGAAGCATTAACTAGTCTATTTAGTAAATCTTTTTTATTAGGTATAGGGTATCTAATCCATTTTAATACTTTATTTAGAGGTTTATAGTTAATTACTAATCTAGGTGTTCCTCTTTCTATCTCTGCACTTTTATTAACATAAAAAGCTGAACAACTCCAAGGAGATTTACTAGGCCTAATTAGGTTTTTATCTAGTAATTCTTGTATTTCTTTTTTACAGTATTCTAATAATTCTTGGTTCATCTGTATGGGTCTTGCTTTTGTTGGTATTTTATTTTCTTTAAAATCGGGTTCATATGGTAAGTTTACTATATGTCGTTTTCTGCTCCAGAAAGCATGAGGAAGGTCAGCGCAAATTTCTTGCTTAAGTTTTTCTTCGAATTGTTTTATTTTGTTTTTAAAATATTCTTTCTCTAGTTCTACTTCTATTTTTTATGGTGTATTTCTTGTTTTAAGTGGTGTAAATAATTAGTCTTAGTGTCTATTAAATTTATAACTTTACTATAATGGTGTTGTTTTAATTCATTAATATTTCTAATTTGTGGAGGATTAATAAACTTAAGAGTAATATTGTCTCCTAAAATGTTTGTATGAATTCCTTTATCATCTACACTAAATGGTTTCAGAAGTTCAATAAATGGGGTTCCTAATATTAATGGCCTATTGATATCATTAATCACAAGGAGGTCAGTAGTAAGACAGATTCCTTGGATACAAATCTTTGTATTAGGTAGTTTATATTTAATGTTAAGACTGTGAGCCATTGGCTGTCCTAAGTTCTTCAGTGGTTTTTTCGAAATATTCACTAGGAACTATTCCTTCCTGTATACAATTCATATCTGCTCCAGTATCAATCAAAGCTGTAGTGGTAAAGTGGTGATTTTTAATTACTACAGACACATAAACATGCCATTTCTGAGATTCTATTTCTGTTATTGTATCTAATTGGTTCGTCTCTGGCATAGTCCCTAGGTCTAGAGAAGTAGATGGGTGATCAGCTATGGGCATATTTTGATTTATAGTTAATATGGTTATTTGTTTTTTTAAGTCTTGAATATCTTTTTTAATATTTTTTAATTCATATTGTAGATCTTCTACTGTTGGTGTTCTAATTATGGGATCATCAAATCGTGCTATTATTTCTTTTATATTATATGATTCTATGGGTTGTTTTAGGGGTTGGTTTACACATACAAATAGAAAATTAAGAAAGGGGCATGGAAATTGGATTGCTGGGATAAACCAATATGGGAGATTTCTAGGTCATAGTTCATCTATGGTAACGATCGGGATCAATGAGCCATGAATGCCAATTGTACAAACTGAAAACCCAAGTGCATTGTGCTTGTGAGCAAGGGTGCCTCAACATGAAGCTCTTGCATTGTAGGTGACATCTTTTCTTATTCATATTTTGATGATGCACTCTAATATTCTAGACCACGGTTACCTTGATCATGGTTTGCTCCAATAAATACAACGAGTGTATGCAATTTTCTATGTGAAATGACGAATGCTATTATTGTAGACCCTCCATGAATAGTATTACATCATATACATGCTATCGAATAAATCAAGTATAAATCTCTACACTGTAAACATAAATTTGCACTGTAAGTCTGTAACTTAATTAACAGTAATTGCTAAAAGTTGTGACCTTGATCACCAAATCCGGATCTCACAATTCAGAATGGAAAATGCAGGGGGGTTGGTGATTTACTAACATTGTTTTAAACATTTGAATTTTTTGAGTCTTGCATGAAGATGGAATATTTATGCTTTCAGATGGTAGTTGCTTAAGAATATTGAGAGAGTACTTAGTTTGGATCCCTCCATAATAACATGTACCATGAAATTTATTTCTCCTTTTAAAAGTTGGGATTTACTCTTTTTATATATTATAATTGAACATTATTGCTTGAGCAAAAAATGGTATATAATTCAGTGCTTCCTAAGACCCATATCTTTGGGACAGTGGTAGACTGAGTGGAGATAACCTCGTCTCAACACTGAGGTCCTGGTATCGAATCCCAACATGGGAGTGGCTAACATTGAAGTGTGACTAACAGTGTGGGTGTGTGTACTAACAGTGGGATGCGTGTACTAACCCAAGAGAAAAAAAAGCAAATATTTTCGGAGAGCATAGTTGTCTTTTTCGTGTTACAATTTGGAGACTCTAGTTGGCTCCTTCCATTAGCTGTATTGCACAAATCCTATGAAGTGGACATTTAATGTGTTAGAATTTGAAGAAGTTCCCTAGGACTAGGTGGCAAAGTTGGAAATGATTTTTAAGGGGATGTTAGGAAGTTGATATTTGTCTTTGGTTTATAGCAAGGTTGACTGACTCGGTGATTTGACTTGGGGCCCGCTTGAGCCACTTGGTTTTTATGCTCACCGAGTAAACAATGATGTAGACTCGGTGGGGGTGAAAATTTCCATGAATCAGGCAAGTCTTCACAAGTGTTCTCATGACTCAATGACTTGGATGACACCCTAAACCTGGGCAAGTCATGTACTCTCCTTGTTTCTTATTCTTTGTTGTCCTCCTCCTCCCTTCCTCTGCTTCTTCCTTCTTCATCCTTCTTCTTCTTCTTTGTCTTTCAGTGCGGCTGCTGCTTTGTAGGTGCCATGGTTCACATTCGACCCCCAAAACAAGATAATTCTGTAAAACTTTGATAGTTGATATACATGCACTATGAAATTGTACACGTCACATGTGGCACATAACAAACTCAAATTAAACTGTCCAAAATTTAGACTCCTATTTAGATGGAGTACATATGCAATTTCCACTGATTTAAGTTTGTAGCTTGTGAATTGGTGGATATTTAAGGGAGGACTGAAATGAAAATTTGTTGATGGTCTGAATTCAACAAACATGTCCATTAATCAAATGTTATGATCATTCAATCTAATTTTGAGCCAATGAATTATCTACAGTGGGTCCACATTTTGGACGATTTAATTTGAGTTAGTATATGCCATGCATGCAGTTTTTGAGTAACTACATATCGACCATCACCCTTTGCTAGATTATCAAATAACTCATCAAGGGTAGACTCCTGTGATAGTTCATCACCATTTTGCTACTGGTGGTGACTCATCCTCACATGTAGCATTCATGTAGGCCTATGCATACCATCCAAATAATAGGATGCATTGTGGATGGAGCATGTCTCTCAAATCATACTAATCAAGCAATCCCAACCATCCAATTGATGGTTATCAAGTGCGTGGTTAAATGTAAAATATTGAGGGGTCCAAATTCCAAGGGAAAAATCAGATGGTGGCTTTCATTTGCTTTGTGTATGGTTATGCTCCATTACAAATGGGTCAATGATTTGGACAGTTTGATTTTTCATACAATCATGCCATGTGTTGGGTGGAAGAGTCACTGCCATAGTGCCATTTTCAATTGGTGGTGAACAACCGTAGTAGCGCATTCCCCAAAATCAGGATTTATTTGCTACTCTTGGCAGTGCATCATTGACTATTCTAACTGTTGACTAATACAGATTTCTTGGTGAAGTTTGTTTTTCATTCAAGGTCCCCTTAATGTCCATCATTCAGCCAGTTAAAAAAATCAAGTCAGTGTAAATTTTAATTGCGTTCCATCTAAATAGGAGGACACATTACTATTTAATTTAAGTTACTTGTATGCCATGTGTATTGTGTACAATTCTTTAGTTCCTGCATGCATCACTCTCTCCTGGAGGGAGGGAGGGGTGAAGGTTCCAGGATCTTTCAATCTTGAGGTATTTGTAATTGGGCTAGCATGATGAGACCATTATATCAATGGTGTGACAACGGGCATCATATCAATGGTATGGATCAATAAACAGGGGACTCTAGGCCCCAATTGTACAAGACATCACTCACCTAAGTCACTGCGTTGGCTTGCTCGAGTCAAATTTTATAGGTGGACTGAGTCGAATCTGAGTTCCAGGTTTGCCAACCTTGGTTTATAGAGCTCTTTGGTATGGCAATTTCCCATTTTTCTTTCTTCAAATCCTGTTTGGTGATGTTGTTAAGAACAACTTGATGGAGGTCCTACCAGAATTTCATAGCAGATCAAGAATCATTGAAAGCATGAATTTCAATTTCGTTAATTCATATCATCTTGATGCCTAAGGAGTTGCTTGAAGGACTTTAGGTTGGCTAACTTGATTTGTATCATTTACAAGACCATTTGCTTTATTGATAGGATGCTTTGGTAGTGGATCGACTGGGTTGGTACTATTTATGCAATCATTGCTTTATTGAGATAATGTTTTCATAGTGAGTTTCTTATGGATCCTATCACGTCTCATTCAGAAGGGCCTTTGCGAGGGCTAAAAAGATCCTTGATGCCACCCTTGTTATTCACTGACGCCTTGCATTGTAGGGGGTATTTAAGTATGGTAACTTGATATGGAGAGGGTTTAGGTCCATGTTGACTGGACGTATATTGATTATATGTTTATCAACATGGGGTTTAGGCATTGTTGGGGTAGTGATGCAGGACAACTAAGCACTTGCTCTAGAAGCTTGAACTGATAGAGCGTGGCGAATCAATCCCGTTATCTCATAGCCCAGGCTCCTGCTTCACACAGGCTAGGCCAGGCTGTTGGCCGAACCCTCCTTTGTGGGCCCCACTTCACACGGGCCATCTGCCTCACACGAATCACCCACTCTAAGTGCGCCCTCGCATCACACAAGCTGCCCCACTCAATCCTGGTGTGAAAATGCCACTGCATTAGTCACCCTCGGTGAGGAGTCTCGAACACGAGACCTTGATGAGGACACAAGATCATTTCAAGTTTACCAACGAAGAAAGCGCCCACCACTAACACCTTCCTTGTGGTTAGGCGATGATTGAGGAGCATTGAAGACCCTACGCACGTGATTTGACACATAGAAGACACGTATGTAGGATGGAAGAAGACCCGACTGAAAGAATAGAAAATTGCATTTCTGGAGGTGGTTGGGCGCCCGGCCAAATTTGTCACCGAGCGACTGAAATTCATCATCAACATTGCCGCACCCTAACTATTTGGGTGCATTTGGTATTACAAATCATGTCTTGCTAATCATCAAGATTCAAAACAAGAATCTCATGATTTGTGTGGCAAAGGTTTGATGATGTGCTGCCTGCAAGTCATCTTTCAAAAAAAAGAAAAGAAAAAAAGACAATGTGCTGCCTGCAAAACATTGATTGATATATTCAGAAACTCGTCTTTAGACATTGGATATTATTCTGTGGCTTAGGAGCCATAAAGCATCACAGTACGATGCAATCAGATTATTGGATCAAAGAGATTTCAATACCCTAATTGCAAGATAGATGAAGAACACACCCGCAAGAATATTGGAATAGATAGGGCTAAACATTTATTGAAATTGAAACTTCTTCTTACAAATACTTAAAACTTAGAAAAGTTAATGTCTTCTACGTCCTAGAAAAAACCCCTTCTATAGACACCCTAAAAGACAACCTAAAATCCCTACGAATCTTTAATTAAGATTTTTCAACTATTAGATTGATTTTTAATCAATCTAATCTATGTATGATAGCAGCAATTCTACTGCAAAGGTTTTGGCCAATTTGTAGGGCTTAAAACTGGCAATAAGTACTTCCAGAAAATCATTCTCATACTTTTCTTCTAGAAACCTCTTGTTCACAACCCCATATTATATTGGTTTTGTGAAGGCCAAATATTCATTTCTTCTAAAACCTAATACTGGGGAAATAGTTGCAAGTGTTGGGGCTTGAAAGAAATGGAAATATCCTCACAAAGTGTAAACTGATCCATGTATAGTGGGGATGCAAGAGAGCGTTCTTTTAATGTTTTTGTTAGGATGACAATAGGATAGATAATCATTTTGCTTTTAGTGTTGAGAGTTGTAAATAGATATTTGATGGGATATTGGAGATGAAGTGTCATGTTATAAAAGGCAGGAATGAGTTTGTGAGTTTTCATTCATGTCGTGTTTCCAATGGTTAAGAGAATTTTTAGTTGATTGTTCATAAAGGTGTAAGAAGGTTAGATTTTACAAGTGTTTGGTTTTCTTTAGTTTATGAAAGACTTTTGAGTTGTTTTTCAGTGTTTATAGGCGGGGTATGTAGGACAGGTGAGATTTTAGTGGGTGTGAGGTCCTAGTAGCAGTAGCTGAGGTTTGAGGTTAAAGTTGTGATTTAACTTTTATTGACAGTTCTTTTGGTCCCTTTGTAAAGGATAGATAGGCGGTGGTCAAAGATAGTAAAAAGATATTGGGCTGAGGTGGCGTTTTGATGACATAAGATTAGGCTTGCAATGGTCTGGGCTTGGGCTAGGCAAAATTGATATGTTTTAATAGGCCCGATCCAGGGCCAAAGCCCACCCATTGCCTGGTTGGCATAAGATGGTTTTTGAGTTATGCAGGACAAACAGGGGTGTTTTACTTTTATTGCATCTCGTAGGCAACTAAATTTTTTAGCTAAGTACTGCATTTTCCTCTGAACTTTGATCATAACTTGTAAGTGGGCAAATAAAAATGCCCCTTGCCAAGGTTCTTGCATCTAGATTGAGGAAGGTTTTGGGTGGAATTATTTCGAAGAATTAAGGTGTATTTGTATTTGGCAGGCAAATCCTCAATGGGGCCCTAATAGCACATGAATGCATTGACTTGTAATACAAGTCAAGTGATGCTGGAATAGTTTGCAAGTTAGACATGGAAAAAGCATATGACATGGTCGACTGACTTCTTGTGTTATATGATGAGATAGATGCGTTTTGGCACCAAATGGAGGATATGGATTTGGAAATGTATTAGCTTAGCTCATTTTGGTTGGGTCTCCTAAAGGATTCTTCAAGAGTAGTAGGGGTCTTTAGTGAGGTTGATGCGGACATCAGTGGTGCACCCTTTAGAGTGTACCAGAGGAGGCGACGTCGCAGATCGAGTGTTGGAGCAGACGAGTTGATGTGGATGGACGCCGGGCCCATTGGGCCCATTTTCTGACGCGTTACGAGTACGCGAGATGCAGGATCGCGCAGGAGCATCATGACCGCTGGACCATGGAGCGGATTTACATTTAGGCGCTTTTCTATTTATTTCCTTGTTTCTTGGTGCTTTAGTGTCGTTATTTACTTTAGGCGTTTTTATGTTATTTCTTTGGTTTTCAGGCACTTTAGTGCACTTTTTTAATTTTCGTAGCTTATATATACTATGAGAACCCTATTTCGAAATTATTGAATGAATAGAAAATTCGTGAGTTTCTTCCTCTTTGTTTGAGAGATTAGGGTTTCAGGATTGGCCCTCGGGTGTTGAGGATTCCACCCCGGAGTTTCCGTTTTCTCTTCTCTCTTTCTTCAAGGTGCGAGGAAAGGTAAGCTTTTTTTATTCCTAATTCGTACTTCATGATAACCCATCGTTTTTCGACATCCCTCGTCCTTTTCTGAAACCCCCCCCCCCCCCCCTTTTTTGGTACGATCGAAAAGAGGGATGCCTAGCCACGATAACCGGATCCAAACTTGACTGTGGACTGGTCTATGCTAGATCTGGGATATCCTCATATCCCTAGATCCTCCCTGTTTACGATTTTACATGGTTTTATGCAAATGGGCATGATCCGGACGGACGGATTTCATCTTCGTGTTGAGATTTGTTAGTTTCCTTTGATTGAAAGTAGTTAGTTTCGTAATTTTATTATTTGAATAACTTCCAACTTTATATACATGCATTTAGGGTTAGGTCATCGCATGCCCCTGCATCAGAGGTGATCTCCTATCCCCCTCTCTTTGCTATGATGGCAGAGGCCTTACTATCCAAGGGTAGTGAGCTAGGTTTAATCAAAGGCTTTGTTGTTGGCTGGACCAATCTTCAAATCACTCGTCTCTAGTTTGTAGATGAGACAAATTTATTTTGTGAAGCAGATAGAAGTCAAGTGGCTAATCTTTGAAAGAGCCTAAAATGCTTTGAAGGCATGTTGGGGCAGTGGATAAATCCAACCAAGAGTGGAATCCTGGCGTTGGGCATGCAAATAGAGGAAGCTGAGGTGTGTGCTCACATCTTCAGATCCAGATCTGGAAATGTCCTTCAATGTATTTGGGGCTTTCGCTATGCATGGATAAACTCTCCAAACACCGATGGAATGCAATGATCGAGAGAGTCGAGAGGAAGTTATTTGGATGGAAGAACAAGTACTTATGATTGGGGGGAAGAATCACTCTCACTAAAGCAGTCTTATCTTGCATGCCAACCTATTTCATGTCATTAATTTGGTGCCGGGGCAGCATCATTAGCAGACTGGAAAAGATCCAAACGGATTTCTTATGGCAAGGGACGGAGAGCAGAAACAAGTTCCACCTGGTGAATTGGGAGCTGTGTAAACTGAAGAAGGGCGGCGGTGTGGGAATTAGGAGATTTGAGTGATGAATGAATCTTTGTTAGGAAAGTGGATATGGAGGTACGGGAGAGGAGGATATTCTATGGAGAACCGGTGTAACAAATAAATATGGTGTACTAGAGGGTGGTTCCTTATGCTGACGGTGAATTATATTGCATCTGGCATGTGGAAAGAGGTACTTGGAAGGCATTCACAGTTTCAAAAAGGAAATCCACTTCTCTCTTGGAGATGGGGCTAGAATTAGATTCTGGCACAATAAGTGGCGTGACAATGTGCCTTTGAAGATGAGTTATCATCTTATATTTGCCATAGCATCAGGTGAGGAAGGAATTGGTGTGGGTTGTAGAAAAGTTGGGTGACTTCTTGGTCAACTCCTAGTCTCTTTGTGCACAATCTCATCAGTCCAACAAAGACCCTCTTTCCACCTGTGGAAGTGTAAAGGTGCCTCTGTTTTTTTTTTTTTTTTTTGGAATAAAATCTTCGGAAGCCTTCAAAAAGGACTCTGATCGTAATCCACGGAAGTCATCTTTTTTGGTGGAAAAGGTTGTTCGACATGCTAGCTAGTGGCATTTGTTTTGTCTTTATAGTTGTGGGAAATTAATTTGAAGTGTCATGTTCCTTCTGGTTTAGTTTCTAGACATATTTTAATGTTTTAGTTATATTCTGGTATGTGAGCATTGGAATTGATTTATATTTATTGTAAGATTATTTAAATGGTTTTCTAATGTTTTGTATTTGATCACAAAATCCCTTATTATTATTATTTGATGGATCAAAATTGTGGTGTTTCCATTTTCTAATTTTTCCATTTAAATCGCTTGCAAATTATGTCCATCCAAATTGTTAAGACAACTAGGGTTTCTATAATTTTTTGATGCTTTGTGGTGTCCTTTGTCAACAGATAGTGTTCTTTTGTCTGTAGTTGACTTTTGGAATTTTTAGATGGAGGCGTGAGGTCCCTAAATGGTTGCTTGTATGAGATAGTAGTCTTAACATGTGAGCAAAACGGTCTAATGCCAGATAACTGTATGATGATGAAATAGCTATAAATTAGGCATTACACAGTGCTCAGATCGAGGTTTTGTACAATATGTTCAGGTTTTCAGTTTGTACAAGCGAGGCCCATGGTTCAGTGATCCAAATCTTAGTTGCATGATCCTTCTAACCAGGTGCCACTTCCGCTTGGAATCATGCTTTGGATTTGCTCTCCTGCTCCTGCTTCCTAGCTGTTTGTACCTCTAACATTTTGAAATAGACACTTCCTGCTTCCTCACTCGAAATCAGTTTCCGCTTTGCTTGATGGTTCATGCAACTATAATCCAAGCCTTTGATGTGATAGGCCTCAAAACTGATGGCCCATGCACCGAAATTTCCCCCAGATTGGGAAATCCTGGCTGTATACTATTTGGTTGCTGTATTTTTCATTCACAACCATTTATTTATTGGCTTCCTGTTGAAAGGTTAGGATGTTTCCATCATGGAGATTTTGGTTCATGGGCCATAAACAATGGGCCCATAATATCAATGATCACTGAACCATGGGTCATAGTTTTACAAACCAAAAACCCGATCTATACTGATCAATCTTGATAAAAATGTTGAATCTGAAGTCTGATGGTCTTAACCTGAAGATGTACTTCTGTTGCTAGTGATTTATTTTTCAGTTGCACTTTTTCGACGAAGCAAACCCCAGTATATGTTATGGATTTACTGTTTGGGCCTTCCCTCCAGGCAGCGTCAAGATGATGTCAAACGGGATCATGATCTTTCTGCCGAGACAAAACATCCAAGTGCGAATCTTTTACGCCATTCACCGAGTAGAAAATCTCGGAATTCAGTTCCATCTTGTTGCTTTTGTGATCTTTCTTTTGTTGTTATGATGCTTATTGGAATCTGCAGTTAAAAGAGCTGTTCCACAAAACTTGAGAGTGACAGTCCTGCAAGATAATATCATCCCTGGAATCTCTAAGAATGTTGTTCAAAGCGGTTTAAGCAAGGTGAGCGAGAAAATGTTACCGATGATGAAGACTCAGCAACCAAATGGCAGCATGTCTTGTATGTCAAAGGTTAAGGGCAGGTCTGGTGCAGAACTAGTTTCAGCAAAGAAGCCTGCTGCCCAAGCTTCAGCTACACCGGGCATTGTGGGACAGAAAAAGCAGGGTGTGGTAAAATTGCTACTTCTCAACTTGTCTATTCCCCCTTTAGTTTATAGAGGTCTGCTAGATGTACACTAATTCTCTCCACATATGCCAACCTAGCAAGTGGGACATCTGAGTGGTGCATGAGGCGGGCCCCACCATGAAGATGGTCGTAATCGGGCTGGTTATAAAAGAATGGACAGTTTAGGACTTGCCAATGAGTTAGGACTTGCCAATGGTCCGTATTTGATGCACATGTGTGCCCCTCCTGATGAGTGGACCAAGCTGGTTTTTGTGCATGGTCATCTCCACAGCGTGGCCACATTATAATGTCTCACACATTTGCCAGGTTGGCACATGTGCTGCATGCAATGTTTTATGAGGGGGCTATGAAACCTCTTCTTTGTAACTTGGTTGTTTGCTTTTTCTGTCCTTCCAGCTACTTAGATTGTCGACTTTTGATTTAGAGCCACTAGATGCCATCCCCCCCAAAAGAAAAAGAATGACAACAGATTATGAACATGCTACCCGTTTGGTATACTCCTAAAAATGAGTATATCTCATTTTAGTTAATAAAAAAATTATGTTAGAGATCATAATTGTTGGTTCTCAAGATAACTTTTATTCCTTGCAAAAAGAAATATGAACTCTATTGCATAATTACAATTAAATAAAATAAGACAGACTCATTTTTATGAGTCTACCAAACAGGCCCTAAGGGGGTACGTGCTTGAGTAGGATGCTACTTGTGGGTGCGAGACGCTGATTGTTACCAGTTGGGGTCCTACACATGTCGTGGGCCTCGTGGCCCGTATATCAGGCTGGTTCAGTCTTGGTCGCAGCCTTGTCTATATTGAATGTGTGCCATTGTTTTTCCTCTTTCCATCCTACCATTTCTTTCTTGCATGCATTGCCAACCTAGTGAATGGACCAGCATCACTTCTAGGCCACGGCATGATGGGCCCCACCCGATAAAAATGCCTGGAGACACCATACGCACTGCATTGGAACCTGGCCTTAGTTGGATTGAGAATCCTACCCTCACGAGTAGCCGTTGGGTTTTTACCATAGATGATTCACCACTGGCCTACCTGTCTTTTAAAATCATTTTCTTCTTCCATTCACCATACAGGCTGATGGGATGACGGTTGCTTCGCTTCTCCAAAGCCTGGGCTTGAGCAAATATGCTATCACCTTTCAAGCCGAAGAGGTACATCTCCATCAATACCTATCTTTAAGTCTTTTTGCATTCGTTTCTGCCCCCATTTTGGAGACGAGCTGATATGGTTGAAGTTTCTATCGCGTATTGCATCTACAGGTTGACATGTTTGCTTTGAAACATATGAATGACGATGATCTCAAGGCGATTGGGTTGCCCATGGTACCCTTGCCGAACACTCAATTCTCTGCTCCATACAAATTTCAAGATTTTGCTTTGGTTTTTCAGAGTTCTGTTAAGCCCAGTTGCACCACTCCCCATGTGGCAATCGGTGCTGCTTGTATGAGATCAGAGCGACTCATCAAGCGGTTGTATCATGTATATACCTTGGTTCATAGATCTGGTTGGTCCACTTGTTAGGTGGGTCCACGCGTACGGAGACAGCATATGGTTAAAAGATAGTGCCTAAGTGCCCTTGTGATGACTGGACCAGCATGATTTTTGGACCAGGGGATCTACACATCAGGGCCAACCAGATGACCAGCTTGGGTGTCATGGTTGTGGCCCATGTATGTGGAGAGTTGCACGTGGGCTACATTCATACATGCAGTCAGCATTCCCTCTCCTTGATGTGCACATGCACACGTGCTCATTTCTCCTATGATACAACGAGATGTTTTTTCCTCAGGGCCCACGGAAGAAGATCCTTCTGAGTCTTGCTTCTGTGAAAGGTAGGAGGTGAGAGTTTTTAGAAGACCAGCAGCTAAATCGACGGTCAATCTTCAGCAGAACATACTTGCCGGAGGCTTTGCTAATGCATCAAACGCTTAATTATGTGGATCTTCTGAAGGCATTTGCTGGACTGAACAGGTGAGCATTGAACTACTAACCCATCTACACTTGTACATATTTTCATTGCAAACTTTGAATCTAGCGATGTTTTTCTCAATGCTTTGGGCTTGCATTGTTTAGGTATTGTATTCATAGATGAGTTTTCACTAATTCAGCGTAACTTGGGCTGTTGATTCAGACCATTTGTCTCATGGGCCACACTGTGCATATGGGATGAACCAAAGTCACCACAACCAAAATATCCTAGCTACTCGATAGTTAGCCATTTTTTATTTTTTGAATGTGGATGGGAAATTAGGGCATAAACATCCATGTTGGGCCCATTGATTGGAAGTTCCCGGTAGGGGTGCAACATGGGCTGGTTGGTTTGAGGTTTAAACCTGAGGCCAACCTGACCTCAAGAAGACCCAACCTGCAACCCAACCTGACTCAAATTTCAACGCGAGGTGCCCAACGTGATCCAAGTACATGTGATTCCCAACCTAAACTAACCGAACCCAAACCCAACACGAAATCAAATTGGGTTGGTGTTTTCAATCTAAACCTAACCCGAGGACCTTGACAATCCGACCGACCCAGGTCAGTTAGATTCAGGTTGACCTGAGCCTAAGTTGCAGCCCTACATTCCGATCAGTGATGCATGGGCACCCAACACCCTCTATAAACAAGTGGCCTTGTAGATACAAGTGCAAGCGTGGTTAGAAAAGGCTTGATTTTGGATATAATTAGTTGAATGAATGGATAAACTGTAGACAGGATTTGGCCCTGTAGCGTTATGGAAGACTTGGTGTGTTTTAACATTGAGAGGTATTGGGTTCAATCTGAACTTTTACCTTTAAAAGAAAAGGGGTGAAAACCCAATTCTAGGGAGAAGCAGGGATTAGCGAGAATGATTTATTAGACTTCTGGAGCCATCCGTGGACGGATTTTATCATCCGATCAGTTATTAGTATTATTATTGCATTGTAATCCATGAAACGTGTTGGATATAATGGACTGCCCGGATTGATTAATTGGTCTAGACCGGTGCAACTTGGTGCATATAGGCGATGGAGATGTAAGATACTGGATCATTTCTATTTGTCTATATGGGAGAAAGGCTCAAACTTTGGGCCGTTAAAGAACTTCAGGAGGGCTTTAGATGGGCGTTTTGGTCATTTGGCAAAGCTGCAGGGCAGCGTGGCTGTAGGAGAAACGCTTCCCTTCCCTCCTACTTTGAGGTAGGGCTGTGCACGGTTCGGTTTTGAGGGAAAATATCCAACCGAACTGACTTAGTCGGTTTTGAATATTTAACAACCGAACCGAACCGATGAATCTTCACCAACCGAACCGAACCGGATAAACTCGGGTCGGGTCGGTTCGGTTTTGTCGGTTTTATCGGTTTGGGCCTCAATCTAAAACTTTTGTGGCCCATAAAATGCTTCTAATAGTTATTCATCATTGTTTCCAATGGTATCGTTTACTTGAGATTTGGATCTTCTCAAGGTTTGGAACCATGTCCTAAAACGATAGATGAAAACAGATGAATGGAATGGATATACAAAACATACATCAAGGTGGTTCCACATAGTTAGGATAACACCCACTGAACTGTTACCCTAATTCGCACCCTCACTGTGCTGCAAAGTCGGTGTCTGCATAAAATTCTTTTACTTGACTTGAGGTAATTGGTAATGTAGTTTAAATAGGCCCCACTATCATGCATTTTAAAAATCCACTCCAACTAGCAGGTGACTAACCCAATTTTAGGCCTAAATATGAAAAATCAGTGTCATCTTTGATACAGGCGGACCACACAATTGGAAATAGTGTACAGGCCACATTACCCTCCAACCTCTTTTTCTTGGTGTTGCCCACTTGAATTACAGATAAAGATGATATTTCAGTCTTGGGCCTAACTTGGGGTGGCACCCTTACTGGTTAGAGTGGATTTCATGTAAATATTGAAGTGGGGCCAACCTCAACTTCTCTCTCTCTCTCACTCTCTCTCTCTCACACACACACACATAAATATCGGTTCGGTTCGGTTGAAAACGGTTTATAATTTTTACAAACCGACAACCGAACCGACACTCTCGGTTTTTTATATTAAAAAACCGACCGAAATCGATCAGTTCGGTCCGGTTCGGTCGGTTTTATCGGTTGGGTCGATTTTTTGAACAGCCCTACTTTGAGGGAAAAAAAAAAAATAAATTTACTTGCATGCTCTGGCCGAGTATGATGGTTAATATGCAGGCACTGGTACACTTCAAATGTAGCATGGCCTTTAATTTAGATGACTCTTAAACGTAATTGTATTGATATAATGTCCAAATGGGCTGGCAAGAAATACCTGGAAAAGAAATGATCACGTACAGCTGGATGTGTGTTGAATCATCCCATCCATCCGCTTGTGTAGGACATCCGTACCATGCAAATGCTATGCCCCACCATGACGATCACTACTTTCAAAAATCAGACTGACCTATTCATTAGTTGGGCTATACTTGTAAATCATACCGACGATCCCCAGTTGATTCCAATGGTGTTGCCCAGTCTGATTTTTGTGCGAGACGATATTCATGGTGGTCCCTACTGTTTGTATGGTGTGGATGTCCTACATCAGTGGCATGTTTGCATGAGAGATGGGGTCGCCGTTTCAAATTAGCATACATATCTGGGTATAGCCTATAGGTGATCAATTCTCTGCTGGCCAGAAATGTTGGGTTGTGACCTAATGCAAGTGGTCATTAATATCTAAAATTTGTTTATGGTTTTGAAATTAGCATACATGATGGCCACTTGTTGAGCGGACCAGATTGATTTTTGGACATGGGACTTACAATGGGCCCACCCAATGAACGATCAGTTTTGGATATAATATACTTGGGACAGTTTTCAAGTAGCCTTACATGTGACGACTCCACACGGATAAATCACGGCGGCTGTTCCAGATGGACCATAGCTTGATTTAACTGTCCATCTAATCTTCTAATTAGTGGCCATCAAATGGACAGTTAAAAGGAAAGTAGTTGATCAGAATACCAAACTCAGATGGTTAAGATTTCCCCACCAATTAGCTTTCGATGTAATTTCCGGCTGAGATGACACAAAAATTTGGACGGTTTGGATTGACAAGAATAGTCGTGGAGAATAATGGCAGAGAATATGACGGGAGCTAATAAGGTGTTACCCGGGAATAGCTTAGTGGGCACACCGTGATGTTTGTGAGACCGGTCCATCCATTTTTAGAACTCATTTTAGGGCATGAGACAAAAAATGAGCTCGATAAATTCCTACCGTTGAAACTTCCTTGGGTCCACACTGATGTTTATATGACATCCATACCGTTCATAACGTCATTCCTACAGGGATAAACTAAAAACACAATTATTAGCCTGATTCAAAACTTCTGTGGCCCCACCAATTTTTCAATTGTGGATGTTCATTTCTCACGTTTTCGGCCCACTTGAGTCTTTAATCTGGTTCATTTTTTTTATCTGAAGTCCTAAAATGAGCTCGAAAAATGGATGAACAGGGTGGATTTCTCACAAACATCATGGTGGGCCCCACCTAGGTTCCCCAGAACTGCCTGCCCATGTGTGACACATCTAACCTGTCCTAAGCTCTGCACAAGTAGGGCAGTACATAATCCTAACTTGGCTGACTAACTATATTGCTTCATCTCTAATTTCTGTCCTTACTTCTGATGTGGGACTAAAACATATAAACTTTTTCAATTGAGTCAACTGAGTTGAGCTGAATCAAGCTTCTATCAAGCAGAACTTCGAGCCAAGTTGAATTGAGCTTAGGTTAGCTTGAGCTCGGCTTGAAAATCATTTCAGGCTTGGAAAAATAGGTGCGGCTTGATTCGAACCCAACCTTCAAATCGAGCTGGTTTGAGCTGAGTCGAGCGAGCTAACTAAGATAGCTTGGCTCATGTACAGCTCTAATTACTACTGAAGTGACATCACCAACTTCCATGCACTCGGCCATAATACATGTGTTGTGTCCTGTCGGAGAGATCATTTTAGGGTGGGCTAAAGAATAAGATAGATCGAAAGATCAAGTGGACCAACCATAAAAAATAGTGGGGACAGTGGTGCTGACACCGTTGAAACATTCCTATGGCCCACCTATGATATGTATTTGACATCGATCCTGTTGTAAGTTCACACAGACGTACATGAAAGAAGGGAAAACATGGATATCAGCTGGATCTAAAACTTCTGCCGCGCCAAGAAATTTTTAATGGTAGGATATCGATCCCCATTGTTGTCCTTGGTGAGGTCCACTTGAACGTTTGATCTGCATCATTCTTTGGTTCATGCCCTAAAATGATCTCTCCAAGTGGATGGACGGTGTGGATACAACACATACATCATGGTGGGGCTCACATAATTTAGTGACGTCACTTCAATGGCGAGATAGCTACTCAACCTGTGAGTAGCAAATCCGCGTCCCGTTATATGTACCTGCGCGTGCCAAGCTATGTGAAACTAACGCTGCCTTCATTCAGAATCCTAATAGAATTTGACTTGTGTCTGCTTACTAAAAGCCATTTAGAACTGCGAATTTCACGTTAAATCCGTTACTGTTGGCTTGAGAAAAGACTGGTTCCTCTACAATTCCTTGCAAGAAGATACTTGAGAAAAGACCGACTGCTTGCACAACTCACGTGAAATCATCAGTGACTTTCTTTCCAACCATCCATTTTCTTTGTACTATCGTGGCCAGCAGGTCTGTGGGCCAAGACACTTTTATAGTTACAGCAGAATTCCTCAACCCAAAATAATTTATCTATAAATAGAAATACTAATATATGATGGGAATTGGTACTATGAGGTCGAGCTCTGTGGGCCCCACAGTGTTGTGTGATGGACATCCACGCCGTGCATTTGGTCGGTCCCCTCTTATTTACAGGATGTGCCAAAAATCTACCATATCTGGAACTCAAGTGAGCCGCACCATCTAAGACCAATAGAAACCATATGTAAAATATCTAAAAGCACACCTGAGTTTTAAAATGACATAAAATTTGATGTGAGCCCTCATCCAAGTGGGACACACACAATGGATGGGCTGGATGTCTGAACCACATCTCATTGGGCCCTATATACAATTAGGAAGGTTTCAATCGAAGACATCCATTCTCAACTGTTGTCTGTGGTGTAGCCCACCTAAGTCATAGATTAGCCTGATTAACATGGTAGGATGCATCTGAATATTAATGGGATGGATTTTAGTCACAACACAGTGAGGCTCACAAAGGTCGACCTCACATTACCTTTTTCCTTACTTGATATTAACAATACTTGAATAAAATAATGATAGGGAAAAAATCTACCATAATTGTAAAAAATAACAATCATTCTTATGGTGGTCCATAACCGTATCTACTTCTGTCCATGAATAACAAAACACGATTTGAACTAATCACGAAATTCTGATGATGGCCTGTCCGTTCGATCATAACCGCATCTACTTTTGTCCATGAATAAAAAAACACGATTTGAACTAATCACGAAAATTAAGACAACCAAACGCATTATTCATATACCTATCTAGATCAACGGCGAACGTAGTGTGAATCTGTAGTTATGTTGGACAGCCCCGTGTACGGATATAGTCTCTGAGGAAATCACGAGAAGTGTATTAGTTTCACTACAAACACAAGGAGGAATTATGCAAACGAGAGCTGTCTACTCATAATTCTTATTGTTAGCTATCACGAAAACAGAATTCTTGGTTCAGGACTGTAATTTATAGGGTGGGCCCTGTCATGAATGGTGGAAAGCTTCACTGGTTGGATGATCTTAACCGTTTGGGAGGTAATCTGTTAATGGACAGAGAAAAATCCACAAGAGAAGTGATCACCTGGTATTAGAAGTGATTTTCATTCATTAAATATTTTATGTTGTTAATCCCATAGAAGGGAAAGTGGTGTAGTTTCCCAACAAGTGAAACCCAATTAATGAACGGGCCCTGATCATAACCCATTGCACGACATTACCAATACCGATTGCGGGGCCCACCCTACAAAAAAAAGAAGAAAAAAGAAAGAGAGGAAGGCCTTACATCCAAGCTGTTCTGCACGTTCTTGGGCCTTTTCTTCGGCCGCCGATGCAACTTCATTCCCATCTCCAATAAACCAGCTTCTATTTCTTCCCTGGAGAGTGATTTCGAGATCGACAGCTCCTTCTTTGCAATGTTTTTCCGCGGCGCCAATCGTTTCGACTGTTTTGATCTGATCAAACACTCTGCTTGTGGAGGCAATGGACGGACAAGATCTCTTATGCTCCCTCCATTCTTCTCCGCTCTCAATTCTTTATTAGGAGAGCTCTCTACCCAACTCGAGGGAGGCTTAAACGGGTCCGGGCCCGAGTTCGGTTCTTTTTTCTTGCCTGTGTGTAATTGAGAAAGACGGATGATGAGATTCGACGTAGGGTGGTGGATGGCGTCGTGATGTGAAGATGGAGATAGTGGGTTTTGTAGATTCTGTTGGGGAGGAGGGGTAGAATGGGGAGTGGAAGATCGAGGTTGGAGATTTTGTGTACATGGAAGGGGTAGATTGGGAAAGTGGATGAAACTTCTCTGTGTTCTTGGAGCTTTTGGAATTGAAGCCTGTAATCTCTCCATCACATAGAGAGACAGAGAGAAGGTTAATCTGATGTTTGGACGGTGAGTTGCAATTTATAAGTTCCAACGTGGCAACTGTCATTCGCTGAAATTACCGATAGCGGATTAGGTGTTATCGGGTAACACGTGTTACCCATACCAGTGTGATCCACCTTGATGATGTTCTGTATATCCACGCCGTCCATCCGTTTTTTCAGACAATTTTAAGACTTGATCCCAAAAATTAAGAAAATTTAAATCTCAGGTAGACCACACCACAAGAAATAGTGGTGATGAATGTCCACCATTACAAACTTCCTAGGGCCCACTTTACTTTTTATTTTCCATCTAACCTGTTGATAAGGTCAAGCAGATTTGGATGAAGCTAAAATACAAATATAAGCTTGATCTAAAACTTTTGTGACCCAAATGTTTTCTTAACGGTCTTTCACCACTGTTTTCAGTGGTGTGGTCCACCTTAGATTGGATCTCTTTAATTTTTGTGATCACGTCTAAAATGATCTGGGAAAACGGATGGACAGCGTGGATATACAACATGTTCATCAAGGTGGGCCCCACACGGTAAGGGTAACAACTGTCCGCTCACGAAACTACCGCTTTTCCTTCGTAATCACGGCCGGAGGCGGACCAACTGCGACACCCTGTTGGTCCGGGTGCGGCTTCGGTGGATCTCCGGATCCACCAAGTGGGTGGGATGCTTGATCGTGGGGCCCACTGTGTTGTATGTGTCTTATATCCACGCCGTCTATACGTTTTGAAAACTCATTGGAATGCATGATCCCAAAAAAACAGGCGCCTCATGTAGGCCATACCCCACCAAACAGTGGGGATTAAACGCCTCGGGTGACAGAAA
The DNA here is from genome assembly GCA_003013855.2 of Liriodendron chinense. Taxonomy (NCBI): domain Eukaryota; kingdom Viridiplantae; phylum Streptophyta; class Magnoliopsida; order Magnoliales; family Magnoliaceae; genus Liriodendron; species Liriodendron chinense. The sequence goes on along the minus strand of ML058326.1, from coordinate 2,297,502 downwards.
TTTTGTATCAGGATGATATTTGTGCCTGTAGTTGATCTGAATGGTAATAACCCTACGAACGGTTTGGATGGCATGTAAACATCATCGTCAGCTCCAGGAAGGTTTTAACGGTAGGATGTTTTTGTTCCCACTGTTCGTTGGTGTGGCCCACCTGAGTATTAGATCTTCCTGAATTTTAGGGCCTGTTTTAAGGGTTTTAATTTAATTACTAAATCAAGTTTAACATTGCTAATTAGTGTAGGAATGTAAGGTCTGACTCAATGGTTGTAATAAGCCTATTGAAATATGTACTTTGCCTGAAAATGATGAAATTCGGAGTCTGAAAAGGGCTACAAGCAAGGGATCACATCTGAGAGACTAACCAATGAATTTTAACCGTTGATTTACATGGGCAATGTTTGGATGGTGCAGATCATCTTATTAAAGTAATTTTAGTGATGCAGTTGATAATCTAATTGTTTTGGGATATCATGAGTAGGCCATGTGCCCAATAGATTAGTAGCATGGTGATACATATGTTACACATATGACTTTTGGAAGGATTTTAGATGTAATTCAAGCTTTCACATGTTGGGGCCCACTCAGATGGACCATGCCCATAAAATTGCTTTCATAGGGCCATTTAGAAATCTTGTGGAGTAAAACAGGCAATTAAGAAGGCATATACAGCAACGGTAGAAGGCCCAAGATAGTGGCTGAGATCTTTCAATTTAGAGATATTCAGGGCACCGTCCATCTACATCGGACCCATACCAATTGGTATGGGTCAATGTACCATGAGCCCCACTTGCACAACATCAGAAAATTGAGGCATCCTTCAGTCCAAACACATGCTGATGTGGCGTGTATGAGATCCAGGCCATCATCAAGTGGCTGCCCCTTCTCCATTTCTGTGACTAAAAATCAGGATAGTTGAGTCATCTGGTTTTCTCCTGTGCACGACAAATCTGGACAATTAATTGATTTTTCTACCTGTCTAACACTTGGATCTCAGCAGTTACAAGTGGGGCCCACAACGTATGACAGACTCGAATCTCACCCGTAGTTCGTACGTATGGGGAGATACCTAGGACTCGGTTTGCGTCCTTCTCATGACTTAAAATGATCATTGAAAAGGGATGGACGGCGTGGATAAACACATACACAACGGTGGCCCCTCCAAAGCTCACGCAATCCGCGTCCAGGTTGGATGGGGGAGTTATATATTAGATACTCCGGCGGACCTGATGCTCCATGCTCATGCACAAAGGAATTGTACATGCAGCAAATTTTTGGTCCAAATTAAATTTACCCAAATAGTGGGGCCCACTGTAAATAGGACATAGGCCTAAAATAAGATTGCTTAAATGGTTTTGATCTCAGATGAATGGACATATATCTGTTTGTTGAATTTTGAGTGTACTGTGGGTAATTTTCTATTTTGACCGTCCATTTGATGTCTACTAATCATACAGTCATGATCGTATGTACAGTGGATGGCTGGGACATGACCATCTATGATCAGGCCCATGATCTGGATTGCACAACTTAGGAGAAATTTCCCACATGTAGAAGTCCTGAGTTCATGTGTATGAGCATCACAATCTATCAGAGTAGCTCCTATGGAAGTTATACTCATATTCAGAAAGTAGTTCAAAGCCTTTGAAACTGGTTATAATACTCTAGGTCCTATTTATTGGCCCATTAAGAAATTGAAGTGGGATTTTATTCTGTTTGATATAAACAATACATGAATAAAAGAATGAAAAAATCAACCATAATGCAATCAGTTAAAGCCTGCAACAGACATTCTGTGGCCGTTCGATCCTAATTGTATAAAATGACAATCAATAGCCGTCCTGATGGTGGCCCACTCGATCGTACTTGTATAAAATAATAATCTTTAGCAGTTCTGATGGTGGCCCATTCGATCGTTACCGTATCTACTTCTGCTAGAAGAATGATTGAGATGGTTAGCTCCATGAAGAACAAAACACAATTTGAACTAATTGCGAAAATCAAGACAACCAAACGCATTATTCATATACCTATCTGGATCGACGGGAACGTTGTATGAATCTGGAGTTATGTTGAACAGACTCATACCTGGATATACTGTCTGAGGAAATCATAAAATTGTATTAGTTTCATTAAAAAGAGGATACTTGGTATGATTGCACATGATCAGGACTGTTTATCAGGTGGGTCTTGTCGTGGATCGTCGATGGTGGAAAGCTTTGCTGATTGGATGATCTTAAGATTCTTAAACGCTTGGAAGGTGATTTGTTAATGGACGGTGAGAAAAATCCACGAGAGAAGTGATCCCCTATCGTATGATGCGGGCTAGTTTGACCTGTAGACTCATTTCCACCAAGCATGGAACTTTTCTAGACATCCATACCGTGTAGATGATAAGCCCCACCATAAAGATCATCCATATCAAATATCAGAGTGATCAAATCATCATTTAGGCCACACCTGCATTTTGAATCATACCATCTTGATTCAAATGGCGCACCCAAACTGATGAGTGAACAGGTCTAATTTTTAAATCACATAATCTTCATAATGGGCCCTACCGTTTGCATGGTGCAGATGTCTTGAAGCAATGGCAGATCGTATTAACGCATGGGTCTAAACATAAGGCAGATCCAACGCTCCAATGACCACAACCAGAGATGATGATTTGTGCATTTAATGCACTTTAATACAACCAAGCTTACTATCCTGTGCGGTCCATTTTGGAATGAGTTTTAGGCCCATACATTAACATGATATTATAAAGGGGATGGACGGCGTGGATGACCAGATACGTCAAGGTGGGCTACCACATAGATCTGGTCGGACGCTTGTAAGTCCGACCAGGGCCCGCGTACCAGTTGGGAAGTGATTTCCTTGTTTCTGCAGTCGGATCCGGGCCACATCTCCGAGATCCGTTTATCGCGTGGGCACCTTGGTATCTGAGTGAAAACGAATCGCTTATGTACAGGTTTGGCGCACCTGATGAGCGGATCGGATTGATTTTTGAATATAGAAAATAGACAGTCTGGCCCACCAATGAATTAACGGTTTGGGATCTCTGGCACGTGTTAGGGATTACATGTGGCGTTGAATGTAACAACTCCACACGGTATAACTCGCGGTCGCTATTCTAGATAGACTATAGCCTGATCTTACCGTCGATCATATTTTCCAAGTTGTGGCCATCAAATGAACGGTTATAAGGAAAGAATTTGATCAGCAGTTATTGTTATGATTTGCCAACCAATGTAGCTTTCAATGAAGTTTCCAGGTAAGTTGGGGCCAACAATTTGGACGGTTTGGATTGACCGGTGGCCATTTAATTAATGGTGCCCAATCTGATGGAGGCTTGGAGTGCGGATAAATTGGAATAAGCTACAAAATACGTGTGATCCAACCCTCGAATCTGGTCTAGTTCCGCTGTACGTTTGACAGATCTGTACCGTATATCTTGTTAGACCTTCTTTAGATGGGCTATCAACAGAAAGTTATACCGTAGTGGATCATCCTAAACATCCAGTGAATAGATTCTGCCCGTTAAATGTAGACAACCAGCGGACTGATCCTCAAGGGTCGTTTGGCATCTCTACTCTAATCTAATAAAAGCTTTTTGAACCGGAGTTATTTCAATAAGCCTTTTTGAACCGGAGTTATTTCAATAAGCCTTTTTTTTTTTTTGTCTATCTCTTGTTGTAGGTAAGCCTGTTCAGTAAAATCTCCAAAAAAAAAAAAAAAAAAAAAAAAAAAAAAACTCTTTTTTAAAATAAGCACATTAGTAAAACTTTTCAATAAGAGTTTTTTTTTAAGGGTAGTTATGTTGTTTTTAAAGATTACAACAACTTAAATTTAAGAGCAATCTAAATGGTTGTTTGGGTAGACTGTCCATCATGTGGAGCCTAACATCAATGCTAATTATCCTTTATGTGGGGCCCCTCAATGTCCATTATCTATCACCATCACATGGATTCCACATTTGATGTGTCTATATTGTGAGCCCGACCTTTGAAGTGTATTGTCTATCATGTGGGGCTTAGTTTTGATATATCATTCATCGTGTGAGGTGCACCTTCTGTATGGATCATCCATCATATGTCCCACTTTGGATATGGGTCGTCCATCTTGAGAGACCTTGGATGTGGACCGTCCATTAGGTGGGGCCCACTTGATGTCAACTATTCATTATGAGGGGCCACACTTTTATGTGAGTCATCTATCATGTGAAGCCCACTCCATCCATTATGTGGGTCCACCTTGATGTGGACCATTCTTTGTGTGGGGCCCACCTTCATTATGGGCCGTTCATCACGTAAGCTCATCTTTGATATCAACTGACCATCATGTGGGCCCACCTTCAATGACCATCACCCATCATGTGGATCCCACCTTTGACGTGGACAACCATTTAAATGCGACCTACTTGATGTGCATGTTCTGTAATATTGGGCCACAATTTGATGTGGGCCATCTATCATGTGGGGCCTACTTTTGACTGTAAACCTTTCATTACATGGGCGCATCTTGATGTGGGGCCCCACTTCAATATGAGTCATTCATTATGAGGGGCCCATCTTTAATGTCCACCATCCATCATGTGGGTCCTACCTTTGTGCTAGACCATTATCATGTAGAGCCCACATCAAGTAGGCAGTCCATCATGTCGGACCCATTTGATGTCCACCATCCATCATGTAGGTCCCACCTTGGCTGTGGATTGTCTATCATGTGGGGTCAAACCTTCGATATGGGTCATTCATCATGTAGGCCACCTTGAATGTCAACCTTCCATCACGTGGTCCCACATTCAATATCCACTATCCATCACTTGGATCCTACCTTTGATGTGGACCATCCATCTTGTGGGTCCCACCTTTGTTGTGGACCATCTATCATGTGGGGACCCACTTGATGTGGATAGGCCATCATGTGGGATCCACCTTTGATGTCCACCATCCATCATGTAGTCCCACCTTTGCTATGGACCATCCATCATGTGGGGCTCAACCTTCAATATGGGTCATTCATCATGTGGTCCCACATTTAATGTCAATCTTCCATCATGTGGTCCCACATTCAATGTCCACCATCCATCATGTGGGTCCCACCTTTGCTTTGAACCGTCCATCATTTGGGGCCCACTTGATGTGGATAGTCCATCAATCATGCGGGGCCACATTTTAATGTGGGTCATCCATCATGTGGGACCCACCTTTGGTGTTCACTGTTAATCATGGGGGGCCCAACCTTCAATATGGGTTGTTCATCATGTGGGCCTACCTTTGATGTCAACCTTCCATCAGTGTGATCCCACCTTCAATGCCCACCATCCATCACGTAGGTCCAACCTTTGATGTAGGCGTTCATCATGTGGGGCCCACCTTTGATGTGACCATGCATTATGTGGGCCCACCTTAATGTAGAAACCCACATTCAATATGGGTTGTTCATCATGTGGGTCCACCTTAGAAATATTCCAGGCAAGATGGGAATTATTTAAAAAGTAGAAGGACAAACTTATTCAAAAATTAATTAAAAATGTCTACTAGTTAAGCTAAATAAGCTCTTAAAGAAAATGTGACATCGCCATATAATAGGCAAATAAGCTCTTATGAATAGATTTGCCAAATGCCCCAAGGCTCCTAACTATCCTCGGAGATGGTCCTAGGGCTTGGTCATGCAAAAACACCCAAAAGGATGGCCTAGGTCCGGTTGTAGGTAGAGCTGGACATCCAGCCGAACAAAGTTGATTAGGGCCTAGCTCGACTAGTAGACAATCCTAGCTTGAGCTTGGCCATCAAGTTCTAGCCACTTTGAGCTGATTTCAAGCTTAGAAAAGCCCAAAATTTAAATAAGCCCATTCCAAAAGCTAGGGCTAAAACAATTCATAATCCAGACTCAAACATAATCCTAGCTCGTTGGCACCCCTTATTACTGCTTTTATAGACAACTTTCCTTATTATTCTTTTGCTCACATCCAATGTGGGATTAGAAAACCTCACTTTCCCACTACCTAAGTCAAGTCGAACTTGAATCGAGTCAACATGAACTGGTCTTTGAGTTGAGCTAAATCAAGTTCGGTTTAGCTTGAACTTGACTTGATATTTTTTTGAGCCACACCTGCCTAGCTCGACTCAGTTAGAACTCAGTAACAAGTTGAGTCGAATCGAGTTTTTTTAAGCCAAGTCGAGTCGAGTTAACCGAGTTGGCTCGGCTCCTGTCCAGCTCTAGCTGTAGGGGTGGCAAAAGGGCCGAGCCCATTGACTGCCCTACCATTTGCACTACTAGATAAGCCTGGCAATGACATGTTGCAAGCTATCCACAGTACATGTGGCTCACTGGCACCATCCAGACTGTCCATTTAAAGGGCCCCAAGATAGATGGAACATGTCTGCCAAATTATACTGTTTACCTGATATTAGCCATCTGATTTACACATTGATTTTGGACGTGATCATTTTCTTTTAAAACTACCATACAATGGATGCATCGGATGGTTAGGATAGATTGATTGGTCTGATTTTAAAAGCATGCTTCATCGATGGCGACCCAAGATTTAAGCGGTATGGATCTCAAGTTCACCAAGAGGAAAACTTTGAACTTGAAATTAAGCTTATTTGATAACATGGACGGTTGAAAATGAAAAATACAATTATCCTGTTTCAACGAACAAGTGTCCACCAATCAGAAGTTAGGATCGTCCAACCAATCTGATTTTGGTACTGTGACTTACTAAGCAGTTTAGTTTAAGTTGATATGTGCCACGTGTACAATTTCTAAGTGGCAGCGTATGAAGCGTCCTACGCTGCGTGAGTATCATATAAGTCGTGCTTGTTTGGTTGAGCGACTCCCGCTGGTTTCAGGGTCTTTGTAACTGAAAATTGCGTATTTCATGCTTTCTTGCTTAGGAAGTAATGTTTCTAAATGGGGAAGACTTTTCTACAACTTCTGCACGTGGGCCCACCAAGTGGGGAGATTGGGGGCGAGGTTTGGGTGGATCCCCGGATCCACTGAGGTCGGTGGATCTCCAACTGAAGGGTCACTGTGATGTATGTACCTTACATCTACACTATTCATGCATTTTGAATGTTCATTTTAAGGCATTATTCTAAAAATGAAGCAGATCCAAATCTTAAGTGGACCATACCGCATGAAATAGTAGTGATTGAATCCACACCATTAAAAATTTCATGGGGGTCTCTGGAATGTTTATTTTCCATCCAACCGGTTGAAAAGGTCACAAAGACCTGGACGAAGATATAAAACAATTATCAGCTTCATCCAAAACTTTTGCTGACTAATGAGAATCTTTTAATGGTTGAGTACCATTCTTTACTGTATTATGGTGCACATGAGGTTTGGATCTACTTCATTTTTTGAATCATACTCTAAAATGAGTTTTCAAAATGAATGGACGGCGTGGATGTAATAAACACATACCACACTGTGGATGGTAAAGGATCCAACCACCTCGGTGTATCCGGTGATCCAGCGAAGCCGCGCTGACCTAGCTAGAGACGGAGGTCCTGTCAGGGGCTTTGTGGGGGCTGCATGATGTATGTGTTTTATCTAGGCTGTCCATCTATTTTGACAAATCATTTTAAGTGATGAGCCGAAAACTGGGCAGATCCAATGATAAAGTGGACCACACCACCGGAAATAGTAGGGGCTGAAAACCTCTTGGAGCTACATAAGTTTTGGATCAAGCTTATATTTATGGTTTCGTCTCATCCAGGTCTTTGTAACCTTAGATGACAAATAGAACGTTATTATGGGGCAGGAAGGTTTCAACGGTGGGGTCATTTTCACCACTACTTCCTGTTGTGGTCCACTTGAGACTTCTATTTGCCTCCCTTTTTATCTCATGCCCTACTACGCGGATTGGGTACTACCCCCATCAAGATGGATCTAAAGACGGACGGTCATGTAAGGGGCTTTGTTGGGCCCACTGTGATATATATGTTTTATTCACTCTCTCCAACTATTTTTAGAGATCTTTTTAGGCCACAGACCCCAAAAGGAGGGTGGACAACACCAGATGAAGTAGTGGGAAGACTACCATTGAAAACTTCTTGGGCCCACAGAAGGTTTGGATCAGGCTCATATTTATGTTTTCCCTTTGTACAGGTCTGTGTGACCATATGAACATGTTGGATGGAGGATAAATATCACGGTGGGCCTTAGGATATTTTTCAATGGTAAGAATTCAATCCTCATTACTGCATGTTGTGTGGTCCACTTTAGACTTCAATCTGCCTCGTCTTTGGGCTCATGAACTAAAATTATATTTCAAAATAGATGAATGGCATAGATAAAACTTATAACTTTCGATGGGCCCCACAAAACCCCTAACATAACCGTCCGTCTCTAAATAGGTACGGGGGATTGTCTGGTGGGGGTAGTACCCAATCCGCGCCCCATGCCCTAAAGGATAAAACATATATTATGGGAGGCCCCACAGAAACCTGAGAGGACCCTACCAAGTGTGTTTGTGGTATCTCCAGCAAAATAAGCTTTAGTTTACATTTCATCCAACCAAAGCTTTACTTGTGGCCCACCATGATGATGGGATTCCCTAAAAATCAAGCTTATACAATCATTAAGTAAGCAACATTATAAAAAATTTGACAACCATCCAAAAATCCCTATGATGAAATTTTGCAGTGGTAACAATGGGATCGGGCTTCGTTTTGAACAGGGATTGCATGTAGGGCTCTCAATGGGTCGGATCTGAATTAGATTTAGTTGGATCCGACTCCTAGTCTGAATATCCTGTAGACGAATTCGGATCGGAATCAAAAGGTGATATCCATATCTAATCGATTTATAAATAGTTAGATCCATTTCCGATTCAAAATCCATATAACCATCGGATTGGGGTCGGATCTAGGTCTCGAATCCATCCTATTACAAATCTTAAAAAATATATAATATAAATATATTTAATTTAGTAGCAAAATGATACAAATCCCACTATTTACTGTGATATGGTCTTACCTGAGAGTGGCATGTCCCAATTTTGAGACATGGCTAAAATAATCTGAAAAAAGGATGGTCGGCATGAATATAACATATACAGTAAGGTCACAAAGAGTCAGATTTGGATAGAATTCAAATCGAACTCGGATATGTTTTTGTGAATCCAAATCTGATCCATTTAAGTACTCATATCTATTTTAAGATCCAAATCTAGTCCATTTAAATAATCAGGACCTATTTTAAGATAACGAATTTCGGGCTAATCGGATCTCGGATCTACCTGCTTCATTGAGAGCCCTAATTGCGTCCTACCCCTGCCTGCCTCCAACTGGGAACCGGCAGGAGCCCCAAGTGGCGACCATGATGTATGGGGTTCATCGTTCATATCATTCAGGGTGTAAGCCTAAAAATGAGATAGATCCAAGACATATGTGGACCACACAATAGGGACTAAATTCTCACCGTTGAAAACTTCTTGAGAGCCATAGAAGTTTTGAGTCAAGCTGATATTTGTGTTTTCCCTTCATCCAGGTCAATGTAACATTATGAATAGGTTGGATGGCAAATAAACATGACGTGGCTCTTGGGAAAGTTTCAATGGTGAGAATCATTACCATCACTTCTTCCTATGGTGTGGTGTACTTGACACTTGGATTTATCTAAATCTTGGTCCTATTCAATAAAATGGCACTGGTGAAATGGATGGACGGTATGGATAAAACTCATACATCACGGTGGCCACTCAAAGCTCCTGCTCGTTCCAAGCTGGAGATCGGGGGAATGACACAATCCGCGTCCCTTGGTTTTGGTCGTCCAGCACTCTATGGCAAGGTGACTCTGCTGTAGAGGTTAGGATTCATACTATCACACCGCAAACTGATGGACGACGTGGATTTTTCTGAAACATCAAGGTGTAGCCATGGTGTAACCTACAGTACTTTTGAAAGATAAAGAGACAGAGACGTCTCTCTCGCTCTCCACATACTATTGTCACCTCCTTTTTTATTTTTTATATAAATTATAAATAAATATATATTTTTGTGTGTGTGTATGAGTGCACACGTGCAAATGTGCATACATGAGGGTGTGGGTCCATACACACCACTATAGGTATGGTCCATGATTTGGGTGGTTCGGACAGCACAGAAAATGTCACAGTGGACCCCAATAAAATTTTAATGGTATGGATGACTTCGGTAAGATGTGGCCCACCAGAGGTAATATTAACCTGTTTTTTCTGCCCATAGCTTAAAATGATCAGAGAAGATGAATAGACGACTTGGATCTAACAAATACATTATGGTAGTGCACGTGAAGTGGCCCACAGCATTTTGGAAACAAAATGAAAGAGAATGGGAAGTTCTTTTTTTTTCAAGTGTTCTTGGAAAGACCTTTAAAGGTGAGCGTTTGACCAATATCGTGTGGTCCACTTGAGAGTCGGATCTTCCTGAAACTTGGACCCATGACCTAACGTGATCGGGCAAGATGGATGGATAGCTCAGATGAATATGGTGGACAGGCACAGCAGGCCCCACTTCTTCCCATTTTTTTTCTTATTCTTTAAAGGCAGTAGCAGCAGCAGCTGTGCCTACTTCATGCAGCGCTGCTACATGCAGCAGCTTAGCTGTAAAGATTTTCATTGTTTATATATATATATATATATATATATATATATATATATATATATATATATATATATATATATATATATATATATTTGTGTAGTGTGCGGAGGGTTAGCTCTCAAGTGGTGTCCGCACCATGGATGGTTCGAATGACCCAAGATCTCTATCATGGGTCCACCATAGTAGATTCCAACCGATACATCAAGAAGAAAGGAAAGACAAGGAATTAAAGTAAGATAGGAGTGAGAGGTGTGCTCACTTGATCCGACAGTCTTTATCAATGGCCAAGATCGAAGATGGCCCACCCATACCTCTCCTATAAGCACTCTCTCATGGATGAGGTAGGCATGGATAGAGTAGACGAATAGAAGAAGTAAAGGATGAAGAGGAGCTCAGAGGGTGTGCATAGATCGTCCTCTCCCTCCCACATTTATATATGAATATATTATTATTTTTATTTTTATGTTGTATTAATAATTAGGGAATGGGGGTGAGGCATGGAACGTGGGAGAGGTGTCGGGAGGAATGGAGTATAATCATTATCTCTTTTTTTATTATTATTTATTTGTAGTTGTAATAATGATTGCAATCATGTTAAGGAGAGGGAAATGATTACCAGGGAGATGGTGCAGTGGGTCCTACATGAGTGGGCCCATGCAGGTGAGTAGAAATTATGTTTATCGGGTGTTTTGATCAAATGATCGTATCTTTGTGCTCGGGTATCGGATTAACACGTAGTTTTCACCGTTGTAACCGCACCTGACGACGCGGTCATCATGACAGAGGTTTTAAGGTCATTCGAAATGGATCACTAGCATCCGATACTAAGTGATGTGGACATCAGACCCCACCTTTGGAAGACATGTGTTAGTTGCTTTGAGGAGATATGATCGGACCGTTGGATCGTGATGATGATGTGATCAGATCGTTGGTTCGTCATAGCTCACTTTCATCACACCATCATTGGAGCGCATTGGACATCTTAGATTTGAGTTTATTTTATGCATTTTTTACTTATTTGAGTTTCGGGTTAGTGTGGGTACGTTCTTTTTATACAAATGTCTTTTTTTTGAAATTTTGTTAGTATGGGTATTTTGGTAATTATGCTTAATTTCGAATTTTATAAGGTGTTATCCTAAACCTTTTTGATTAGTTGTTGATTTATGAAAAAGAGCAAACCTTTGGTTGCCTCCTTCCTCTTTCCCTCTCTCATGGTGTATGCTTCTTCTTCTTTCTTGATCTCATTCTTCTCTTTTCTTCTTGTGCCCCTCCAACTTCTTCTAAGGTAAACTTGTTACTTCCTCTTTTTCTATTTCTATTCTCTCATAACTTCTATATCCTAGATTTGAGATTTTATCCAAAATCCCTATTTCTCAAATTCCAAAATCCCTAATTCGAGAAATCCCTCGATCCCTCGGACTAGTGATTCACATTGGGTATTTGGATTAAGACCATGTAAGATTGGGAGGTTCCATCCCTCGCCGGATTCAACCTATGCATTATTTGAATTTCTAACTTTGTGATTGTGATGATGGCCCGCTCCATTGCATGCCTCTTTTATGCTTTTCTTAATTTATGATGATAGGTAATGAATTTTAGATTATTATTGTTATTTATTTCCGCTGGATTACATATGTTCATGAGCATGCATCACGATTAGGGCTGTCCTGCATCACTAAGTGCTTAATGGCTAAATGTATGAGTCATCGAAAGTGTCAATTGAGAAGCATGTGTGCTCTGACTATATTACATATGATCGAGATCTCACAACCCACCCTCCTAACAAAAGTTTTTTTTAAGTTGGGATTTTAAAAACACTGTCTCATGTGTGATTCTATGATCTATTTACAGAAAAGAATAATTTAAGAGAACATCTGAGTATTGGAAAGACCAGGTTGTTACATTTTTCCATCTGCACACTTATCAATAAATTAAAAAAAAACACAAGTACTGGGCAAAGGCCCATATAATGTAAGTCCATATGGTCTAATAGTTCAAGTGAGCCCAACCCTCAAACAATGACCTAGGAAAATGGATGATTTATGTTTTTTTATAAAAGAAAATACCCAAAAATTAATTTGGATCATCAATCGGGCAAGATCTCCTTTGCTGCCCAACTAAGAAACAACTTTGATTGGATGATCCTGGCCATCATATCAATAGCTTATAAAGTGGATAGTTCATATTAACTATGTTAAAAGCATTCCATGTTTATATGACCATCCATCATTTGGGGTATATCTTTGGTCTTGTGGTGTGATGAGAGGGACATAGACCCTCCATCATTTGGGACACATGTGGGACCCGTTACACATGAAATGTAGGAATGGTTAGGGCACCACAAAGTCATGTACCACACGTGTAATCCTAGACATGCTATGCAATCATGTAATGCCCGACTGCCTTTATTGTACCTTGCTTGTCAAGCACTTGGGACATATGGTGGGACATTGTGGAAAGCTTAAGATGGTGACATATATGGCATTACGGCATATGTGTGCACATTATTGGAGACATGTGGCACATGTAAGAGGCTTGAGGGCTAATGGTAGTACATGTGGCACATGTGGATGCTTAAATAAGGATGATCACATATGAAGAACATTTGGTACTTGTGAGCCATATGCATAAAATATTATTTTCTTATATACATCATGTAAGACTGTTAGCATGTATAGTTAGGGCTAACAATGGGTTGGACTAGCCTATTGGACTTTCAGGCCTAGCTTGCCCTACTTAAGGCTTGGGCTAGAGTATTAGACCTGAGGACTAGGCTCGAACTTAAAATCCAGGCCCATTTCTCAACAGAGCCTGGTTTGGATAATGTAAAATGACACAGCTCGACCCATTAGGATTTGCAATGCCAATTTGATAATAACACAACATGTAAAAGTTCTCATTCTTATGTTATTGGTCCAACCCATGCCCCCCCCCTCTTTACTACCCAACTAATACTCGGGCTTAGAGCCTTCTCTTTAATTTTTCTCTTTTAAGGGGTACTTGATAAACTACTACATGTTATCCACATGCAATAGTATGTGAATTATTTGACTTTGTGTGTAACTAAATAGCTTCTTAATTGAAAGTATATATCGATAGAAAGCCACATCACACTTGTGGATTGCCACATTCAAGCAAATGATACTATGCCAAGTGCATATATGAAGTAGCTTTTTCTTGTGAGGGAAATATAATGGATTTTATTATTATTATTATTTACACTAATAAACACAGCCACATGTTACAACCAGCAACATGATTGAGTCATTTGATTTGATGGCCGTAAATATTGTAGTTTACCTAACCTATAGAGCATTCTGATCAACCCATCATTCATGCGACACATTTATGTCAGTTGTTGACCACTAACAATCAATTTTAAGCTATCAATTGTATTTGTATGTGTGGACCACATGATTTAATGAAAATTACAATAATTAGTTAATATTATAGTATTTATAAGTATATAAGAAATGAATCAATGCAACAAAGAAGACCACACATACGAAACACAATAAATTTATGTGGTTCGTTGTGCCTACTTCATGGATGAGTACAAATTGAAATCACTATTTGATTAAAAAAAGACTATAGTTATAAAACTTTCTAGCACCAAAAAATTTAGAAAAATATCTTTTATTGTATAACCCTAATTTGGCTCTTATAGAGAATATTTATATCATGCACATAAAAATACTTAAAATACCATATTCAGTTGAATTAAGTTTCGAATTGGATTTCATATAATTCGAGGGCCAAGCCCCCTCCCCCTTGGGGCTTTATATATAACTTCCTCTATATTGTTTTAAAGAATACAAGACATCTATCACAACAAGTAAAACGTAATTGATTAGGTTCTAATATAGACATACTAAGTTATTACTTATGGCTGCACATAAAACTACATGGTAAATGTTATGTGTTGGGCTTGGTGGAACTTTGCAAAATAAAATAAAAGGAAGTTTGTCATTATAAAACCACATTTATTTATATTTTTACGTTAGGATGAAGCTACTAGATTTTTACCACATTTATATGATCCTCATGATGATCAAGGGATACTTAAAGCAAAATTCTCATATTCAAATATTTCAATACTTTGATCAGCTTACTTGATATGAATCATTGCTTTGTGGTCCATTGACATGATCTTCTAGTCTAAAAGATTTTTCAGACATTACTGATCTCATTGAGGATCATTGTACAATTGGTTTTGATCATGGTGGTATGACCCAAGTCTAATGTCTATCGTCTTAATGACATACTCTTTGATAAATTTAGGAATTTCGCTAAATTTACTGCACAATGAAATTTAGAATTAAACTATGAATATACTATTTTAGAATTAAACTACAAATTCATAGATTTGAAGGGCATTTATTGCAATGGTAAAACATTTATGAGCATTAATTACAATGGTAAAACATTTAATGAAATTGCTTATTTTTATTTTATTGATGAACATAAGGGATGAATGGGGTTGTCTAATAAACACTACAGTTAGGTTGAAAGGACAATAAATTGGAGGGAGATTTGACTCAAACGCATAAATGAATGTTCTCTCTATCATTCTAGATAAGAAAAAAAAATTGAAATTCAACCAAAAACTACATAATTAATATTCTGGCACCGTTTTAAAAAAGATATTAAAAAATTACTTCCTTAATTACCGCAATCATCATTCAACTACTTTTCATTGCATTCTTTAACGATTGGTTGGGTGGGCATGCGAGTAAATGGATAGGCTGCTTGGGTAGGCTTTTGATGCTGATGTGAAATCCACCCCATGGCCACCAGGTGCATCACCTCATGTTGGGCCAAGGGCTCAACAATACTTCCATACGTGATTTAGGTGGATGGATGGGCTTGATTTTTAGGGCGTAGGTATGAATTTTGGTGTGTCATCTAATGTTGGAGCGGATTTCATTATAATCATAATGATGGGCCTATAAAAATTCGGGGTGGATGTCTCTCTCCCAACAGTTTTCTTTGGTGCAGCCCACCTGAACCTTAAGTTGGCCTTTTTTTTTTTTTTTTTTTGGTCATAGGCCTAAATTGGGATCACACATCTAATGGTTAAAGTGGGTTTCACAAACACATTATGGTGGCTTTGCGCTATATATAGACATTATCTAGAAAATAGGGAATTGCAAACCATACCACTCTTAATTTTTGTCTCCAGGCAGTCCCATATTCTGCCTGGAGACAAAAAAGAAGGCTAACTTGGGAGAGAGATTCCCATCCTTGATTTTTACACGGTCCACCATAATAATTACATGAAATCATTCAGACCATTAGATTTGACACGAACCCAAAAATCATACTCATTTATGATTCACTTTTGGGGAGCGGATTTGGTGAGACCCCGAATCCACTTAGGTGCATGGGACCCTCGATTGTGGGGCCATCTGTGATGCATGTGATTACATCCATGCCGTCGATCCATATTGAAAGCTCATTTTAGGGCATGATCTGAAAAATGAAGCAATTCCAAATCTTAGATGGACCATAGTAAAGGAAGCAGTGGTGATTGACCATTAAAAACTTCTTGTGGGCCACAAAAGATTTGGAACAAGATGATATTTGTGTGGTCTCTTCATCTAGGTGTTTGTGACCTTATCAACAGGTTAGATGGCAAATAAACATTCCGGCAGAATCCATGAAGTTTTTAATGGTGGGGATTCAATCACAACTATTTCCTATGGTGAGGTCCACCTAAGATTTGAGCCAATCATTTTTTGAATCATGCCTTAAAAACAAGCTTTCAAAATGGTTGGACAGTGTGGATTTAAGGCACATACATCACCGTGAGCCCTAGAGGCAGGGTCCCACCATTTTTGTTGTTGGATAGTGTGGATTTAAGGCTCATACATCACCCTGAGCCCCACAGTCAGGGTCCCACCTTTTTTGTTGTTGGATAGTGTGGATTTAAGGCACATACATCACCGTGAGCCCCACAGTCAGGGTCCCACCTTTTTTGTTTGAGCCCTACAGGCCCCCCCCCCCCCCCCCAAAAAAATCACATTGCAATGTTAGCCACCCCAACTTTGGTAATCAATATCATGACCTCAGTGTTAAAACGAGGCTATCTTCACCCGATCTACCACTTGAGCTATGGATCCAGGTGAGGGGTCCCACCTACCTCAGTTGTTCCGGGGTCTCACCTAATCCTCCCATTTTACATAAGCATCATGGTAGGGCCCACCGAAGCCACATCCCTTGGACCGCACAGTGCCTACAATGAAAAATAGTGGAATGATAATTATATCAATTAATGAGGGAACTTTTTTAAAGCATTTTTAGAAAGGCATGGGAATGTAGACTCAGTATTTATTAAGTCGTTTTTCTGTAATTCTCAAAATTGAGGAAGAAAGGTTTTGATATGCTAAACGTAAATGATTTAAGCCAACCCGGTATGATATCAAAATCCAGCGGGCTTATTACATGTAATGCCTGAGTCCGAGCCCACAAGCTTAGCTAACGGGTCCAAACAGAGCCTAAGGCTGGGCAGCCGGCCTGCAGAATGCTGACTTGGGGACCTTTGGTTGTAGACTAACTTCTTATGTGGTGACTTGGGACCTTTAGTTGTAGACTAACTTCTCGCGTGCTGACTTGGGGAAACATGAAGAACCACGAGATTGGAAACCTGGAACATGGTTTGGCCATCTGCTCTATGGTCCAATCGCACGACGATCTGTCAATCGGGGCAACACATCTTCTAGGCCCCAAGATGGACGGTTCATGTTTCAAAATTCAAACATATTAGATAGGCCAAGCAGCGAGTATGATATGGAGAGATGATATATATGAAACAGAGCATTGTAGCGCACCTCTACACGGATGGCAAGGTGCATCCATCTGGAAGGCCCTGGATGGATGGCTCATGTTCCAGTAATCAGAGCTATTAGGCAATTAAACCCATCACTTTTTTTCCCCCAATTTAACAAAATGAATATTTGAATGTTAACTATTTTTAGTTTCCATCGTCGATTTGATGGTTAGCAATCAGATGGACAAGACTGTCTAATGTGTGTGATTCTTTAGAAATAATCTATCTGCACATGGGTCCAGTATATAAACGGATTTGATTGATAGATCACTCTGCCATATGTACTTTGCAGAGATGGCTCTAACATGTTCGAATACCGAGTGGCGTCAGGATTTTTACTGTAATAGCTGTCAGGTCATCTAACAAAAAGTTCAATTTCACATGAGGCTCATCTCTTTTAACTCCCACACGAGAAATTGCCAATTTTTGGGTAAAAAATGTCCCTTTGACCAGTCAACTACTTCGTGGATCACACCCTAAACTTCCTGGGGGATCCAGAGTGTTCAGGGGGATCTAACCCAGGTGAGATTCACATTGCTCAGGGAGGATCCACAGTACTTATCGGAGATCCACATGCTCAAGGGGGACCCACTGTGCTAGGGGGGATCCATAGTGCAACAGGTGGTCAGAAGGGCAGATTGAAAAGTTTGCAATTTCTCAAATAGGGGCTAAAAAAGATAAACCTCACGAGAAGTGGAACTTTTTGTTGGAATGAGCAGACCTGGGGCTATTACAGTAAACATCCCAGCGTGCCAAACAGGAGAGGATTAAGTGCGACCGCGGCATTACCCACGACGGTGCAGCCCTCATCTTGGGTCTCACCTTTATATATCCACGCCGTCCATCCGTTTTTTCAGATCATTATATGGCATGAAACCATAAATGAAGCGAATCCAATTCTCAGATAAACCATACAATAGAAAAAAAGTGGTGAGTGTCCATTAATGGGCCAAAAAAGTTTTGGATCAAACTGAGATTTTTTCCCCCTTAATCCAGATTTATGTTACCTTATCAATAGGTTGAATGTAAAATAAAAATTACATAAACATTATGGTGGGCCCCAGGAATTTTTTAATGGTAGGACGTTCAATCAGCACTGTCCCTCTAGTATGGTCCACCTGAGATTTAGATCTTCTTTATTTTTTGCACCATCACTTAAAATGATCGGAAAAACGGATGGACAGTGGAGATATAGAATAAATACATCAATATGAGACCCAAGATAAGGCCCCACCGTCGTGTGTGAGGCCGCGGCCGCACCCTGTCCCCTCTCGTGCCAAACAAGACCATGATGATTCTTTCTCTTGGCTCTTGGAGAAGGACGCCGGGGGCAGGAAGTTCTTGTTGTCGGAAGATGTGTGGGGCCCACAGATATTATTGTCACAAATCTACTCCGTCCATCAGTCTTGCAAGGCGACAATGGGAAAGATATCTAAAAATAAGGCAGATCTAAATCTCATGTGGGCCACACCGCATAAAACAGCGGAGATCCAATACTCCCGTCCCCAAGAGAGAGGCTCCTTACATGAATGAAGGGTACCCGCGCGGGAGAGACACCGAAGTAGGCTTTAAGACAATGGAACACTCTTGCGAATACCCTAAACTGAAAAGCATTTTGGTACTCTCATCAAAATGTTTAATACGGACCGATGGTCCTTTTTAGAAAATGTTCATTTTGTCGTGCATCTCCTAGCTCTCAGCAGATTGGTGGAATCCGGATCCTCTGTTAAAATCAAGCAGAGAACCTCTGCTGCTGCTGATCTGGTTCGTCCACCTTAGCCTGACTGTGCCGGAGCTAGCTTTGGCACAGACAAGCTAAGGTGGACTAATCAGAATGGTGACGAGCAGGATTTTCCTGCTTGATTTTAACAGAGGATCCGAACTTAGATTGAATCCAAATCCTCTGTTAAAATCAAGCAGAGAACCTCTGCTGCTGCTGATCTGATTGGTCCACCTCAGCCTTATTGTACCAGAGCTCTGGCACAGTCAGGCTGAGGTGGACCAATCAGAATGGTGACAAGCGGGATTTTTCGGGCGCGGATTTCCTGCGAAAGCCTTGCGCAGGAAGTTCCTGCAATGGGAATCAAAGTGGGACCCACAGTGATGTTTTTTGATAAATCCACCCCGTCCATCCGTTTTGGGAGCTCATTTTAGGCCATGAAAACAAAAACGAACCGGATCCAAGACTCAAGTGGACCAAAAACGTGAGGATTAAACTTCCACAGTTGAAATATTTGTGGAGCAACAGGAGTTTCGAATCAGGATAATATTTGTGTTTCCAGTTCATCCTAGTAGTAGTGACGTTATGAACGGTATGGATGTCATATAAACATCACTGTGGACTGCAGGGAGGTTTCAACGGTAGTAATTTACCTACCCACCTTTTCCTTTAGTGAAGCCCACTTGAGTCTTGGATCCGGTTCATTTTTGTTGTCATGTATTAAAATGAGCTCCCAAAACAGATGGACGGGGTGGATTTATCAAAAAACATCACTATGGGTCACACCTTGGTTCCCAGCGCAGGAACTTCCTGCGCAAGGCTTTTGCAGGAAATCTGCGCCGGATTTTCCTGCTTATGTTTTAACAGAGGATCCGGACTTAGATTGGTGTGGCATCTTAACTGTGGGCCCCACCTTACATCGTCCCGACCTTTGGTTTGGATTGAGTTTTGACCTTTCGGCAATTCTGTAAATTTTTTTGAGCTGATTATACATAATATACTTGAAAACTACTGTGCGTGCATCAAGAGCAGGCGTGCACCAACATCTCCCACCATCCAATAATGGATAATGTAAGGAGGAATCTTAATACCCATTTCAAAATGGGCATTTGAAAGTTTGCATATTGAAATGCTTGCTGTATTATAACTCTTCGGTTTGGATTGAGTTTTGACCTTTCGGCAATTCTGTAAATTTTTTTGAGCTGATTATACATAATATACTTGAAAATACTGTGCGTGCATCAAGAGCAGGCGTGCACCGACATCTCCCACTATCCAATAATGGATAATGTAAGGAGGAATCTTAATACCCATTTCAAAATGGGCATTTGAAAGTTTGCATATTGAAATGCTTGCTGTATTATAACTCTTCAAAAAAAAAAAAAAAAAGCTTATTGTATTCTTGTCATCTGTCCTTTAATGATGGGAGATAATCTGCACACTGGCTCTCGGTGCATTATTGTGTGCACATGCATGCATGCAGTCCCTATTTGCACGCCCTACTTTCGATTTGCATGTTCCTTTTTTTTTTTTTTTTTTTTTTTCCATTTGGGAATCGAAATAATACACCTTTGTACTATTTCAGTTGTGTGCTATTTCGATTCCCAAGTGGAAAGCAGGAGCATGCAAATAAATCAGGGTGGGTGAAGATCTTGATTCCATTTTTAGAAAGGAAAGTAGATGCTTGATTGTTCATCTCTCGAGGTGTACGATTAAATGATATTGTGATGCTGGTCATGGAACTTAATGAAGTGTGTTCCATGCTGCATAAACGGGACACATTTAAATTGATTGAGACTAATTGTCTTTTTGTTCATCACAGAGATGTGCCATAGCCCAAAACCTGCAGTTATTGGATGAGCTGAACAATTCAATCTTCGTGATTTCTGTCTGCCAAACTGTTTACTCGTTTTTTGTTCTGCATTTTTTTGGATATTCATTTTGATTTTTGCGTACAGTGGGGAGAGATTATGGGTGGTTCTTAATGAAAAGGTTCAATGATCATTATGGTGTTCCTTTCAATTAATGATATAGATTCAGATTGTTTAAATTGATAAAAAAAACCCCACCCAAACAATCCCCCAAGTGAAAGAGGAAGGAATAGGGAAAGGGAAAAAGGGAATTCAAGGAGATGGGTTGTCCAAACACTCCCAAAAGCCACCAAGAAGGCAAGAAAAGAGCTTAAACAAACTTCTTCTCAAATTCTCAAAATCCAATTCCAAAGCTATTAAAATTACAAAAAACAAGGTATTTATACTACTTTGCAACTCATCTTGGTGACTATAGTCATCACAACTAACCCTCAGCTAATCATAACTGACCTAAGCATCCAATCCGTAACTGACTATAAAATGGAAAAGATTAAACTATCCCTAATATCAATCCTTCCAAACAGGGAGGACCAAAAACAAAGTTTCATGCAGCGACACAGTTGGTGGGGATATGAATTCCGCCAGTGGACGATAGACAAACATGTTACTGTCTGACAGAAAAAATATTATTGCCACCTAGTCAAGACTGTTTCTGTATCAGTTGAGGTGATTTCAAGAAAATTAGGTTTCCATTCGTATGTGTTCTTGAGCTTGATAAATTATTGGTAGGTTTTGAATTGCAGGAAATGGGTTTTCGGTGATCATTATTGTCTAGAATTCACTACTGCGTGTGTCAGATTTGCTTAGCATCAATGAATAGAACTTCGATGGTAGTAAGAGAAATCAAAGTAGATGCTGCTGCATGAGGTGGACAGCGAAGGACCCGATGGATATATGTGACGGATAATCTCACAAACTTATTGGACTACGGCCACAACCTCAAATTCAAGAGAGATATACTCAATCTTAACAAACCTTTTCTTTAATATCAAGAAAAGAAAGAGAAAACTCTAGGCTTTCTAGACAATACAAAAAACTACTTTAAAACTCTCTACAATCACTCCTTGTATAGAAAGAGTGTTCCAGAATAACCAAAGCTACTAACTAGACCAAGTAACCATGGTTAATTTACTTACCAAGTGACCTTGCAAACTTAAGAATTAACAGACCAGAATAAATAGTATAATAACCATGCATGTGGCCATGGAGCCAAGGCGGATGTAGATTGGACCGTTCAACTTGATTTAGTGGACCATACGGCCCACACAATCTGGACTGCAGGATCAGCCTGTGTGATCTGGTCTATATGATTGTCCTTCACGATATGGACTGTATGATGAATAGACATGGTTTTGTGCTCCATTATTCTTGTTGGGCCTCATGTATGCTTGGACTGTTCAATAAATTTTATTACTTCTCAAAAAAAAAAAAAAAAAAAGCTTGGACTGAATGGCGACTTGCATCAACTGGCCTGTGTTTTCAGTGTGTAAATTTCAAAAAAGTCTGCAAACTCTTGCCCTGATTGGCCTAGCTTGGTAGTCCTAAACCTACCAGTTGTTGTTTGCATGCCTTCTTGTGCTTATCTTCCTCTGCTTTTGTTTTGTTTTACTTTGTTTTTTTCCCATTGAGTGCTGATGTTCATGATTGTCTTTTGTTTATTGTGACCTTTCAGACCTTAGTTTTGAAAGGCTTTGTGGCAAGCTTTGGTTTTCCACATTCAAGTCTTCTAATTTCTTGTTGGCTGAAATTTTGACTGTTCAGGCGGACATCTACCGAGAGGAGAGGAACATAATAAATCTGTATATTATGCTTCTGAGGTTTTCAAGGTCAGAAAAGAACATGGCTGGCTTAAATTGTTTTTGGTTCTGTTTTCTTGTCATTCCTTTTGATAAGTAACAATTTATTAAGAAAAGCTTGAAAGGAGAAATGCACAATCCAAAAGGCTTCAATACTCCATTTCTGGCAAGCAAGTTTGTTGCTTTATTTGCAACCCTTTGTAAATGATGAAATAGAGCTTTATAAGGGTGCGTTTAGTGGAAGGTGGGATACCACGAGGTATCTTCCTTCCACAAAAAATAATAAAATGTTAAGATGTTTATCCTTGAGCTAAGGACTAAGACACCACATTATCTCGTTGTTCCAGTGCTAAATCCTGCATCATTACCATTTGTTTCATTATCACATCATCATCAAAGCCTTAACCCAAGCATTGTTCGGAGTATCCTCGATATTATCGAAATATCCTTGACATTATTTGTATCTCCAACTCGGCGATACCAATAACACTGGTAGCGATACTGATAACACTGTTAGTCTTAGAAATTCTAGGTATCGGCGATGTATTGCTAAGTTTCGCCAATGTATCGCTAATATTTTCGACTATATAAATTTTAGGTGTCGCTTGTATTGCCAATATTTTTGACTGTGTAAATTCTAGGTGTCGCTTGTATTGGTAGTGTATCGGCGTTATTTCGATAATATCACCAAAAATTAGTTTATTAAAAAAAATTCATTTAAAAAATTTCTTTATGGACACATGGTTTACGAAGTTCAAATTGTCAACAATAATATCAATCATATCTCGATATTATCGTTATTGCAACATGGGTGATACAGAGACTACAGTCTTTCGTTTCCTTTCTGGTTGTCGATGATTTCTTGGTGAAATATTGTGTGTATCCTGAAATATTGATGGATGTTTGGATGGTTGGATGGATAGATGGGACGGATGAGATGGTTGGACTATTTTCTTACGATAACACATGCTTTTAAGTTCCCGTTAAATGGAAACTTATTATGTATACATTCTTTTTGCAATTTTTTAATTCCTAAATATGCAATTATGTGTTTTAGCATCTTCTGAAGTTTCACTAAAAAATTCCACCGTTTTCCTCAATGTTTCCCTATATTTCCGGTTATTGGCAATATCAATATTGTTTCCGTATCCCTGGCTAGTGAAACTTGTAGCGATACCGATATTTCAAACACTAATCCCAACTAATTGGGGGTTGGTATTATTACCACTTCTTGTTTCATCTTTCTTAATTAAGATGTTGTTTTCAAATGTTGTGAGGAACACATGTGTGAGAACTATAGTATTTTGGATGATCAAATGGCTCTAACTTCAAATCATGGATCTCCCGTAGAAGATTGGTAAACTTAAAGAGCAAAGGGGATGCACATAAAGTGAGTTTCCTTCAACCAGAATGAAAAGAAGAAAAAAAAAGAAAAAGAAAAAGAAAAGTGATTGGCAGAATATCCATAATACATAAATGCAAAAAACAAACATTGGATATATAAGAATTATTAAAAATCGAAGCTCCTACAAACCCCTATGAAAACTCACACCTACTATTTCTCAGTAGACCTCCAATTCCCACGACCTCTAGATTGCAAAGTAGCTCCCATAGAAGTCAAGTTTTTTTTTTTTTTTTTTTTAATGGATGCAAATATTTATTAAAGGGCCGAAAGGCCAAAGGGAACAAAAAAAGCAAGAAAACCACAAAAGCAAGGCAAACAGGAACAAAACACAAACAGAAAAGGCCTAAAACTATACAACTCAACTGGGCAAGAGGCCCTAACCAAAGCAAAACAATCCCATGGATCAAGCAGGCCTAAGGGCAAACAGACACCAACAGGGAGGAACCTAGCCGCCACATAAGGAGGAACCAAAGACCAGTCTGCAACGTTACCGAAGATTAAGGCAACGTACCGAGCTGCAGGTGCCGAACAGTTCTGGAAGTAACAACGATTCTTCTCACGCCAAATGACCCAGAAAGTGACCAAAATGGAAAACCTCCATCTGGCTTTGCCGCCAGACTTCTGAAGCACTCCTCCATGCCAGGTGAACAGAAGGCTATGGATCGAGCTACGCGACACCTAGGAAGTGTTGAAGTTGCTAAGGATGGTAGACCATATTTCACTCGCGAGCGAGCAAATCACAAACGGATGATCAATGGTTCGAGCTGCTGAAGGGCACAAAAGACAAACATTTGGGAGAATCATCCCACGACGATGGAGGCTGTCGATAGTGAGGATCCTTCCTTTGACTAAGAGCCAGGCAAACGTAGTGACCTTAGGAGGAGCCCCATAACCTTAGAGAAAGAAGGGGAGGGTGTCACGAGGCGCATGGGACCTACTACTAGAGCTGAGCACGAATCGAGCTAGCTCGATTAGCTTGCTCGATTCGGCTCGTTCTAGCTTGATTCGGCTTGATTCGGAGGAAGAGTTCGAATAGGGCCGAGCAGATTTCCCTGGCTTGTTTCATAGTTCGAGCCGCACACGAGCATGCCCAAGCTCGGCTCGATTCGGCTCGTTCGTAGCTTGATTCGGCTCGATATATATATATATATATATATATATATATATATATATATATATATATATATATATATATATATAGATTTTTTTATAACTTAAAACCTAAAATTCTAAAACCCTAAAATCCTCCCCATTTTAAACGAGCGCTCCCTTCCCTCCCCAAAACCCTAACTCTATCCAGCTGGCCACCGTTGCTCGACCACCCACCCACCGACCAACTCTCTCTCTCTCTCTCTCTCTCCAATCTGCCCGGCGGGGCGGTTAGCCGGTGACAACGCTCTCCCTCTCCCTCTCCCTCTCTATCACTCTCTCTCTCCGATCCGTTCGGCGACCTCTGTCGTCCGATCATCTCTCAATCTTTCTATTTCTCTCTTCCAATCTCCCTATTTCTCTTTGAAATTTTTTGAACACATATAAAAATTGTGTCCAAGCTTGTCTCTCAGCTCAAGGCTCGAGCTCGAACTTGGCTCAAAGCTCAGCCGAGCCAACTTGAACATAAAAGTCCAGCTTGATGGCCGAGCCAAGCCGAACACAAGCTAGGCTATTCATTGACCGAGCCTAGCTCGAACATGGCTGAGCTCGGCTCGTGCTCACCTCTACCTACTACTAAGGGCCTTGAACAAAGATCGAATAGAGAAAGGAACCAGAGCTCTCCCAAGACTAGGTGGGAGAATCAACATCATCAGGGATGGGTTATGCTGGGAGTACCGACCAATGCACAAAAAACTCTAGAGCTATTAGGGAAGCATTGGAATATCCTATTATCCAGGCCCTCCCAGGCAAATTGACCAAGATCTCCCCGTGGGCTACCCCGCATCTCATAGGTCTCACACCATTCCGCATCTCATAGACCCCACCCCGTGGGCCACCCCACCCTAGTTTGGAGATGCACCTATATCATTCACCCGCATCGGTAAGGAGTCTCAAACATTGGTCTCCTGCTCTGATACCACTTGATGCAGGGAGTACCGACCAACACACCAAAAGCTCCAGAGCTATTGGGGAAGCATCGGAATATCCCTTTATCCAAGGCTCCAAGCCTTCCCATGCAAATCGACCAAGATCTCCCCATGGTCTACCTGTATCTCACAAGTCCCATAGTGGGACCCACCCCGTGTCCATTTCACATCTCATAGACCACACCCTAGTGTGGAGATGCACCTGCATCAATGGGCCGCATGTAGGATAGAAGCTCTAGAAGCCCTAGAAGCTTGCTTAGCTAGACATCAGAGAGGGCTTTCCTGCAGGAGGGGCACCTGACCCCATACCCAACATTAGAAAAACTGGAAGCTATGGAGGCATTAATGTTAGAAGTAGTGGAGGTCAGGGCAGGAAAAAGAAATGCAAGAGGCCTATCTGAGGCCTAATGATCCAACCAAAATCTGATGTGGAGGCCATTTTCGAGGCTAAAAGAGAGCCCTTCTAGGGGGTTGGGTCTTAGGGACGAAATGACCTTCCACATGGAGGATGCCCTATATAAGGAGGATTTCTTAGAGAACCACCCTTGTTCATCTAGGCCATACTTGCTGGCTAAAAGCTGCCTCCACCAATAGTCCTGGTTAGAGCTTTCTACTACCTAATAATTATTTTGTAAAGAAAGCTTTTATGACGTAGAACTTGACCAAACTCCCCATAGGTTCTTTCAACAGGCTCAGTGAAAGAGAAGCAGAGTTCTTAAGAATGAATACCAACCAATATTTTCATCTCCCTTTTAAGAAGCTCATTACCCATTCCTCTCTATTGATTATTACTTAATATATCATTCTATATTTTCATCCTCTTCTAAGAGTTCATTGACTCTTTCCTCCTTATCAATTGCTACCCAAAAGATGTTGTTGAAAGCCAGTGAGGTTGCTCTCATCTCATGTGTTTTAGTGTGGATAATGACAATCTCCAAGTCTCCCACCTCCAATTTGTAGATGACAGTTTATTATTTGCAATGCTAATTGACATCCGGTAGACAATTTGTTGATTATTGTCAGATACTTTGAAGCTTTCTCGGGGTTGAGGATTAATCTTATAAAAAACGGGATGATGGGCATCCAGTTGACAAATGAAAATGTGACAGAACTAGCTAGCCGATTTGGTTGCATTTACCCCATATTATTGTGGTTGGTACCATGTTCCAACTTCCAAGTAACATTTCCTCAGGTTATTCCTCCTCCTGCCCAACTTATATTAAGGTCCAATCTCTGATGCCATACGATTGGTGATCAAGCCGGTAATAGGCTACGAGAAATTCTCAACTGCCTTTTAGTATGAAATAGCAAGATTTTGGTGCTTGTGGATTGAAATAAATGACAGGATTTTCCTAGGATCTGAATAATCAGAGGTAGTTTTTGGTTAGATTTTGAATTTGGCAATTAACTGGGCAATCAGAGCAAAATCCTGGCCGGCATTCCAAAGGTTCTGCTCTTGTTAAATTGGAAAAGTGTCCTTGGCAGCTGGCTTCCTAGTCCTAGGACAGGCATGACCTGGAATCCCACTTCTCTCGATTGGCACAGATGCTCAATGGGAAACCCTCGCCCAATGGGTGCGGGGGGAATAGTAAGGAACAATAAAGGAGAGAAGAAATTTCAGTACACCGGTCAGATGGCCTTTGGAAATTTGCCTTCCACGAAGCAACGGCCTTGCTTGGCATTAGAATTCTGGAGAACCAAAAGCTTAGCACGATAGTGGTGGAAGGAGAGTAATGCGATCAGTTGTATGTCCTCTGGGACGATCCCTTTGGTGGCTGGCAGATATTCTGCAGGAGGTAAAAGGCATCTGCCCAAAATTTGAAAGTGGTGTTCTTAAATGTCCATACCTCTGCAAACGACGGGGCAGACATGCTGGCCGAGGGGGCTTTTAAAGACAGGTTTTGGATCTCAGATGGAGGGTAGTCTGCATTTGTCTAGCTGCCACGGAAGCCTAGCTTGTTGTAGGTGGATAATTTTTGCTTGCCCCTACAATTAGAGTCCTGGGTCACCTGGCGATTGCCATCGTATAGTTGGTTGTTGTTCTTGCTGCTTTTGTTTATGAAATTCCACGATTTATATATAAAAAAAAAAAAAACAGCCTTTAGCATGAAACAAGAAATTGCACAGCACAGATCTCATTAGTGATACCTCGAAGAAAATTTCAGCCAGTCCAATAATCAGAGCACAGTTCTTGATTATGGCCCTACGTGCTCTTATTAAGGTTCCGAATATTGGTAGGGAGGGTGTATTGGCTGGGTAGGAATACAATACAATACACGATACAGTAGTTGGTGTATTGCATTGTAACAGTGTGATACATTTACCCAAATGCAGAAAATATCAGAAAATTGAAACATGCAAAGCCCAAGAATCAATCGTTTCTTTGTGTTTTTTACATTATTGTTGTGTTGGCCATTCCTTATAAAGAATGCTGTCTATTGGCCTTACCTGCTGAAAACTAAATTTCTTATTCTTTGACTTCTAAATTTGGTGTTAAAGCATTTGGGAATTGGAAACTCATTGGTTGATCGTTAGTTTTTATTTTTACAGGTTTTTGTTACATATTTTAACCAAATGTCATAGGATTATGGGAGTCACCACAAGTTATCCAGAATTAAAACATCGATGATTATAATCACACGTATCGTGAATGCAGTATAATAAATAACATGCTGCTAAGTAATTATATGCATGTTTGTTTCACTAGGGCTATTTTACAATGTAAAAAAAAAAAAACATTATTTGTATAATATGTATTATGTAAAATATGCATATATTTATTATAAAATTAGTCTCTAGTCTTCTTCTAAGGTTGAAATGAAGATGTTTATGAAAATTTTCTAACTTCGATTATATTTGATATTATTAACTCCACTATAAACAAGATGTGCACCTAAATATCCCTTTCAAGGGGTTCTATTGATCTGGGAGCAAATACATTTTAAGCTGTGGTCTGGTACAAACCCTTAATTACACCACTTGGGCAAAACCCTTGATTGAAATTTCAAAGGGAAAAAACAAGTATCTAATCATCAATGCAAATGATGCAATGCATGAGGACAATGCTAAGATGCTCGTATTAGAGTGTTTACATTTGTAGCTTAGGTGATGCTCGTTTCAGTCTTTGCATTTGTAGCCATAGAGAATATCTTTAGCCTTACTGTGTCAAGGATTTAGTAGTTGGGCTTTAAGCATTTCATAGCTGTTGGGTGTCATGGCGTCTCATATAGCCATTAACTGTCAGGCGTATCATTTAGCTGGAGGGCATCTTGGACTTATCAAGAGGCAGTGACTTCAGATAACAGTGTAGTCAACATCAGATAGCCAATGTAGCCGAAAGTCAGAATAACAGCTTATCATGTCCTTGTTGCCGCTTGAAGCATTGATAGTCGTTATCCATACAACATCGTCTTGTGTAGTTCAGAGGCATGGAGCTTCTTAGCTGTTTACCTTGTCGGATATTTTCTCACAAAGCTGTTGCGTTTGAGACTTCTTAGTTCAATACAACGGTGCCATTCTCATGGGTGGATTGGATCTCAAGCAAGGTATTTCGTAACGGTAATGGTGACCATAACGGCTACCACTATTACCTTTACAATACGGATTGTTACGGCTGTTGCGGCCCCCATAACGACCTTTACAGTCTTTTTTTATTGAAAGAAGAAACCCGAAGAACCTGTATCGGACCTGTAATGGACCATTACAGGCCTGTTACGGCCTTTACGAGGGCATAATGGGTTGTTACAGGGTCTGTAATGGCCTTTACGGGTTATTTTTTTTTTTCGTAACGGCCGTTACGGCCTTTACGACCCCGTGATGTGTAACAGTTGCCATCGTTACCTTTACATAACGACTTTTACGGCACACCATGATCTCAGGCCTATCATGCCATGCTGGTACATGTGTGGCGTGTACATCTGTGTTATTACAGACTTGTGTGGGCTTAGCAAGGTTCAAAAGAAGAACCGAGACCTCAAGGTTGAATCATGCACCCCTTTATAAGTGTGTCTACAGTGCAGAGGCACGTGTGCATGTGCTTGCGTATGGGAGCATGTGCACTATCCAAGCCATTTATCAAACAAGCCTCGCTCTGTAGGTTCCCTAGTCCAGTCATGAGGTTGCCCCTCCCAGTCAACATGCAAGCTAGAGGCGGATGTTGAGTGTGGACAACTTCCTATATATCTCTATTTTTGAAAAAGAAATAAAAACATAATATAAAAAATAAAAACTCATATAATATACTAACAAAAGAAGGAATCTATCTGGATCCTCTTACAATACATTTTTTTTTTTCCTCTTACAACACATTCCTTAGCTCAGAACCCTTATGTATAGGTAACAAAATGGAAAAAAGGAGGTCATTAGTACTAGTTTTTGTTCCTATCATTATAATTTTTTAATTGGAAGCAAATTGGGCTTAACACGTTATTCAAAAGGTACTTGAAGTAAGTAAGGGTGGTTTGTGAATAATCATACTACTGTACAAATCTGTTTGTGGGGCCCACCTATATGCCATGTGGTACATGTCATAATATGTGCCCCACTACTATTAATAGTAACCCAGAGAATTAGTCCATTCCAAAACTCAGGTGGGCCAAACCACATTGTTTTGTAGGATTTAGGCATGATTTTACATAGTATGGCCTATAAAATAATGTGGTGTGGCCCACTTGAGTCTTGGATTGTCCTTATTTTTGGGATCAAAAGAGACAATAAAGGGGCGTACATGATGGACGGATTGGAATTCATGCATGCATCACAGTGCGCCCAACACTGGTATTCTTATTTTTTAGAGGCTTACAACTCGCAAGTAAATTAATTCTCTTTGGGAGATGATGTAGTGGTGTAGGAAGAACCGTAATATAATAGAGCAATCTCTCCACAGGACACGTGACAGGGTGATATATCGGGTTCTACCATTGCTTTTTGATGCAGGGGCATGCGATGACCTTAACCTTAGATGCATGTATATTCAGTTGGAAGATATTCAAATAATAAAATTACGAAACTAACTACTTTCAATCAGAGGAAATTAACAAATCTCAACACAGAGATGAGATCTATCCGTCCGGATCATGCCCCTTAGCATAAAAACCACGTAAAACCGTATAGTATGGAGGATCTAGGGATATGAGGATATCCCAGATCTAGCATTGACCAGTCTACAATCAAGTTTGGATCCGGTTCTCATGGCTAGACATCCCTCTTTTCGATCGTACTAGGGGGGGGGGGGGGGGGGGATTCAGGAAATGATGAAGGATGTCGAAAAACAATGGGTTGACATGAAGCATGGATTAGGAATCAAAAGAATGTTACCTTTCTTCGCACCTTGAAGAATAAAGAAGAGAAAACAAGAACTCCGGGTGAAATCCTCAACAGCCCAAGGACCAATCCTGAAACCCAGTCTCTTAGAAGAAAGATGAAGAAACACTCGTTTTCATTCATTCAATAATAACGAATTAGGGTTTCTAACAAAGTACATATAAAGCTACGAAAATAAAAAGTGCATTAAAGCACCTGAAAAAAAAAAGAACAAAAAAGTCTAAAACTAAATAACGACACTAAAACGCCTAGAAACAAGAAAATAAACAAAAAAGCGCCTAAAAATAAATCCGCTCCACGGTTCTGCGGTCATGATGCTCCCGCGTGATCCTGCAACCCGCGTACATGTACGCGTCAGAAAATGGGTCCAATGAGCTTGACGTCTATCCACATCAGCTTATCTGCTCCAACACTCAATCTGCTGACGTCGCCTCCTCTGGTACACTCTAAAGGGTGCACCACTGATGTCCGCATCACTTTTGGATAGATCACTTTTGAAAAGTAAAACTAATGAAACAATCCTATCTATTACTTTTTTTCTATATTCATCCCACTGCATATTTGATTGTTAATTGTTTTAGTTTCCCACTGTCACTTCAATTACCATTGATCAGATGGAAAGTATTGTCTAATAATAGTGATTTTAGAGACACAAACCATCTATGCTAGGACCTTGCATATGGTGAACCCGTTCTATACATCTTCTTGCCACCTGTCTGTGGAAAGATCGCTATAGCACATTAGAGTTCTTTCTCCTCCACTGTATGATTATCCTCTTTTTTATCGAAGAGTCAGGTTTTTTGTACATGAACACGACTAGAGGTATGCTAGAATACATCCTTGCATGTTGCAACAGAATACGTTGAGACTATAGCTATTGGATTTGTGTCATATCGAATGATCCAAACTATTGATTGATGAAATACGATGATAAAAGGTGGTTTACTAAAACCATTGTATAGAAAAATGGTTACGTTACGAGCGTAACAGCCATTATGTAATGGTAACGGTAGTGCCCTGCCACGTGAAATGGGGCTGTAATGCTCGATTTGAACAAATTGTCCTGTAACGGGCATAACGGGCCGATATGAGGATGATAAAGGGCCAATACATTGTTTCCTTGAGAAATTTTTGACCGTTACAGCCCGTATTATGACAGCCATAAGGCTGGGCATTACGACCGCCATTACTGTTATTGAATACCTTGACCTGAAACATCCTCATTATTGGAAAATCCTAGACATCCGAATCTATTCTAACAAAGCAACTATCAAGAAGATGGTCCATATTCAAGGCGAAAATGTTAAATAATCAAAGTCCGAAAGTATTCCTATTAGAGAGTTCCATAATTAGTTATCCTCCATCGATAGTGGTACGGGTACCCATGTTGTAAAACAATTTGGATCTAAGTGTGAACCCAAATCCAACTAGTTATAGCTATGTCGGGATGTATTGTATTGTGTGTAAAACCGTGTTGTTTAAAGGACGCCTAGTAGCTCCAACTCATTTTCTTCTCAATATCTCTCCCTATTAAATAAATTACTTATTCAATGGCACTTCTGTGTTAAGGCATAAGGGCAGTTTCATAATCACATAGGGGCGAAGAGAATACGAACGACTTGGCTTTTAGGAGTGGTATAGATTTTTTATTGCATGATTTTAATCAACCCATTTAATAGACTATTACATAGAACCTGTTGGAGTTATGTGTTTTCATTGCCGGTCCTAAGTCTAGATAAATGAAGAGGATAGCGTCAGGTTGGCAACTGGCATGAAACTGTTGTCATAACTTTCACCATGAATTTTAACAATATGATATGGCCCTTGATAGAGTGAAATGGTGGGACAGGATTCCTGTAGCCAATCCTAATTAGTTGGGATCATTTCATTGGGACAAGTCTTAGATGATGCTGATGCTGATGCTGATGATGATTGCATCTATCAATATTTTTTGTGGTTTTGTCATTAAGAATAAAAGGTATGTATATGAAATTAGATTCTCCCTTTTAATTTGAAAACTGATAGTCCAATAACTACCATCTAGTAATCACGATATTCTTTTGCTTTTCTACGGTTGACAATATGACATGGCCCTTGATAGTGTGAAATGGTGGGACAGGATTCCTGTAGCCAACCCTAATTAGTTGGGATCATTTCGTTGGGACAAGTCTTAGACGATGCTGATGCTGATGATGATTGCATCTATCAATAATTTTTGTGGTTTTGTCATTAAGAATAAAAGGTATGTATATGAAATTAGATTCTCCCTTTTAATTTGAAAACTGATAGTCCAATAACCACCATCTAGTAATCGTGATATTCTCCTGCTCTTCTACTGTAGGCAACACATGCCAAAAGGAAGCAATACATACTTTAAACTCAAGAAAATATATTTTTTTTATTCAAAATAACCATTCTCTCTGCTCTGCCATATGTCTGGCTTTTTGTAACCTTTAAACATAAAGATTCCTCTCAACCAAAGAAACCAATACTAAGCTCCTATTGGTTAGGGCAATATCATCATGAGCAATCCTAGCTTCCTATTATTTTGTTTTGTTACCATCTTGTATTCTCAGGATGATGTGATCTTATCTTCCTATCAATCCTATTTGTCCTCTATATCTGTATTTCTATTCCAACTAATCTGCCCGGGCTAATCTGTAAGGGAAAGCAACGGCGATGGAAGAGATGTTTGCGTTGGAAAAATAAAAGACATGAGATTTGGTTGCCTTTCCACCCAGGAAACATGGTGTTGGCTGCAAATTAGTTTTCACCATATAGTACAAATATGATGGTTCTATTGATCGATTGAACGATTGCCTTATTGCCAAGGACTTCACATAGCAATATGGGGGTGGACTATGAAGAGACGTTTACACTAGTAGCAAAATTGAACTTTGTCCATATTCTTTTATCAATCACGGCCCATCATGACTGGCTTCTTTTCCAACTTATGTCAATACTGTGTTTCTTCATGGGATCGTTATGAGATATATATGGTGCTTTTTCCTGGATTTCAGCTTAGGGGGGAGACTGGAAAAGTTTTTGATGAGGACACAAGACCTTTTAAAGTCTACCAACGAAGAAAGCGCCCACCACAAGCATCTTTCTTGTGGCTAGGAGACTATTGTGGAGCATTAAAGACCCTACACACGTGATTTGACACATTGAAGACCTCACATTGGGAGGACACATGTGTAGGAGGGTTTTGGACCTTTTTAGATGTCTTTGGGTGCTTGAGCGCACGAACTTTTGCACAATTTGTTTTAAGTTCCGTTTTTGCTTAATTTTTAAGGGTATTTTGGTATTTTCATGTTTTCTTATTGGTTATTTAAGAGGGCTCAGCCCTAAAAACGAAATTAGTTGATTATTATTAATGAAAACCTCTTTGGTGGCCTCTCTCCTCTCTTTCTCTCTCATGGAACTTTATCCTCTTCCTTGATCTCTTTCTTCACTTTTTTTCTTGTGCCCCTCCAACTTCTTCCAGGTAACTTATCTTTCTTCCCCTACATTCTAAACCTTGGTTTTCTTAATTCCCATGATCAAAATTTGAGAATTAATCCCAAACCTAATTCTCCAGATTTTCCAAATCCCTAATCCGAGAAACCTTTCGATTCCTCGGGCTAGTGATCCTCATTGATTGATTGGGTTAAGACCATGCAAGATCGGGAGGTTCCATCCCACGCTGGATCCAACCATAGCAATAATTGAATCTCATACTTCATGGTTGTGATGAATGGACCGCTCCATTGCATGTCTCCTTGTGATTTTCTTAGTTCATGGTGATTGATGCTAGATTTTATATTATTATTGTCTTTTATTTCCGTTGGATTATATGAGTTCATGAGCATGCATTATAATTAGGGCATTCTATGTCAAATTTGGTATAAGAGATTAGGCTTGCATGGTTTTGTCTAGATCGAGTTATAAAAAAAATTAGGGTTTTGATTTTTAGGTCTGTTTTAGGAAATTTCCAGATTTAGAAAGTTTTCAATTTTAGAAAGTTTCCTAATTTGGAGAATTTTCAAATTTAGAAACTTTCCTAATTTGGAGAATTTTCAGGTTTAAAAAGTTTCAATTTTAGAAACTTTCCTAATTTGAAAAATTTTCAGATTTGAGTAGTCTTTTGTTTTAATTTAGTAGTTGTCAGTTCATCATAGTTTACATCCATCACATTCATCTTGTGAGTTACATATCCATAGTGGTCAAGTTGAGTAGAATTAGTTCAAGGTTTTACTTGTATGCCCATGAGAAGAGGTAGAGGTTTTGGACTTCAACCCACTATGAATAACGAGCAGTTATCTGAGTAATTGACTCAATTGATACAAAAGATAACCGCTCTAGAAACGAGCCAAAGACGAGAGTTCGCTTGCATGGATAACCAAATCGCTACCATCATAACTAAAGTTGAGCAATTAGAGGCGTTTCAAAGGGAGAACCCCGCTGTTGGGGATGATGCACACTCCTAAATGGGAGGGATCGTTGAGGAACTCACTCCCACACGTGGAGACAATGGTGGTAGAGATCGTGAATCGGTCGTGGTGATGTGCGAGAAGCACAAGCCACATATAATCATCAAGACCGCTACGATCCAGATGAGTGTGCGATGAAGAATGTGAGAGTTAAGGCCCCGAAGTTTTGATGGACGTCTGGATCCTAAGGCATTCCTTGACTGGGTTGCTGACATAGACCACTACTTTGAGTGGTATGGCATGACAGAAAACCGTTAAATGCGGTTTGTAAAGACGAAACTTGTGGGCTAGGCCAAGCTATTTTGGACGAACATTGAACGAAAGATAGAAAGAGTTGGTAGAGCCCCTATCATAGATTGGTATGAAATGAAAGAGAAGTTGAAGGAGAAATATCCTCCTCTCATATCGACAAAAGCTCCTTGACCAATAACAATCCATACGCCGAAGGTCAATGTCTGTCGCTGATTACATAGCCAAATTCGAGGAGTATATGATGCGATGTGATATCCATGAGGACTCTCTAATAACTCTCTTGCGTTTTCAAGACGGGCCTTTGAGCGGATCTTCAGTGCGAGCTTATGACTCGGCCCTTAACGGACTTGGATGAAGCATATCAAGTTGTGCAGGAGTTAGAGCAATACTTGAAAACTTCTGTCATTAGACGTTTTGAGTCCTGAGACCCTAATGTTAGATTCGGTTCCCAGGGAACTAGACCTAACATTAGTAGTCAACCCAGGACTGCAAGCGACTGTTCTGCCTAGGCCTAGGGAGGACAAGGGCAAAGGGGTTCTTGGTGCCGGTCCTAGTGGGGGTAACCAAGTGAGGTGTTATGAGTGTGGAAATCTTGGTCACATGTCCAATCAGTGTCCCACAAAGAACCGTGGAAAAGCCTTAGTTATAGGCGAGTCCCACGAGGGTGTTGATGACCAGGGTGATTATAAAGTAGAAAAATATCACCCTGAAGGAGGTCTTACTAATGAAGACGAAGTGGGCGATGAAGCAACGCTTGCAATAGTCAGGCGTGTGCTGTCTTAGTCTAGTAGTAATGTCGATTAGCGTTGAAACACTATCTTCTACACTCTCACCAAGTGTGGAGAAAAGAATTGCAGGGCGATAGTGGACAGTGGAAGTTGTCAAAATGTGATTTTCGCTAACACCCTGGATCGATTGAAGTTGAAATCCACACCTCATCCTGACCCATACAAAGTTTCTTGGGTTGATAAAACATCTCTTCCTGTCACACATCAATGCTTAGTTCCTATCGAGTTTGGGTCATACAAGGAGTCCCTATAGTGTGATGTGATACCTATGGATGTTGGACATATTATCCTACGTAGTCCGTGGCTATTCGACAATGACGTTACGATCTTTGGCCGTTCAAATGCGTGTACCTTCATGCATAACGATAAAAAGATCAAACTTAATCCTATGCCACTTGAAAGCACACTAGGGAAGAAAAATGATGAGAAGGCGAGTGAGCCTAAGGAAGTGAGGAAATCCAAACCTAAGTCTCTTTACATAATCAAATGCGAGAGAATTCGAGAAAGAGACTAAGGAGGATTCCTTGGTGTATGCCCTTGTGGCAAGAGAGATTACACCAAAGGTTCCATCAGAGTTACCCCATGAGGTAACGTCGATTCTAAAGGAATACAGTAACGTGTTTCTTGAAGATTTACCGAATGAGTTACCACCTATGAGGGACATTCAACATGCCATTGATCTCGTCCTAGGGTCGACTCTATCAAACCTTCCTCACTACAGGATGAACCCTGCAGAACATGTAAAGTTGAAGAGGCAAATTGATGAGCTTTTGCAAAAGGGTTTTATCCAGGAGAGTATGAGCCCGTGTGCTGTGCTCCCATTGTTGACGCCAAAGAAAGACGGCACGTGGCGCATGTGTATGGACAGCCGTGCCATAAACAAAATTACCGTCAAGCAATGTATCCCAAAACGGTTACGTATCGGCCGTATCGGCCGATACGTAACGGAAATGGTCATGACCGTTACACGTTACGGGGTTAAACGGCCGTTACAGAAAAAACGAGCCGTAACGGCCCCATATCGGTCCGATAATAGTTTTTTTTTTAAGAGGGTCGTATCGGCCAATACGGGGTCCGTAACGGCCGTTACGGCCCCTATCGTAACGGTAACGGTGGTGGCCGATTACGGCCACCGTTACCGTTATGGGACACCTTGCCGTCAAGTATATGTTTCCCATACCTAGACTTGATGATATGCTTGACATGATGACAAGATCCATCATATTCTCCAAAATTGATCTCAAGAGTGGATATCACCAAATCCGTATATGCTCAGGAGATTAGTGGAAGACTGCATTCAAAATGAAAAATGTGCTGTACGAGTAGATGGTCATGCCCTTCGGCTTGACTAATGCACCCAGTACTTTTATGCGGGTGATGACACAAGTCTTAAGACCGTTCATGGGTAAATTCCTAGTGGTATACTTTGATGACATTCTTATCTATAGTACTACCAAGGAGTCACACCTTGAACATCTGAAGCAGGTCTGTAGCGTCCTTAGGATTGAGAAGTTGTACGCTAATTTTAAGAAGTACGCGTTCATATCTAGTCAAGTCGTGTTTTTAGGATTTATAGTGTCATCAGAAGGAATGCGCGTAGACTTTCAAAAGATTAAGGGCATAGTTGAGTGGTCTGAACCGAAGAACATTCATGAGGTGCGAAGCTTTCACGGCTAAGCAACTTTTTATCGTCGGTTCATTAGGGGTTTTAGCACGATCATGGCTCCCATTATTGAATGCATGAAAAAGGGAGAGTTCGTGTGGTCTAAAGCCGCAGTCAAGGCTTTTAGGGGAAACTCCTGTCATGCGTCTACTTGACTTTTCTAAAGTCTTTGAGGTGGCGTGTGATGCGTTATAGGTGGAGTGTTGAGCTAAAAGGGCCACTCAGTAGCCTATTTTAGTGAGAAACTGAATGAAGCAAAACAGAAGTACTCCACCTATGATAAAGAGTTCTCTGTGGTAGTGCAATCCCTGAGACATTGGCGTCACTATCTCCTACCGCAAGAATTTGTCTTGTTTTCTGATCATGAGGCCTTGAGATATTTACATTCTCAGAAGAAACTCAACCCAAGGCATGCTAAGTGGGTAGCATTTCTTCAGGAATATTCGTTCGTCCTGAAATATAAGGCCGGGGTCGAAAACAAACTAACAGATGCCCTTAGTAGAAGAGTAACATTGCTCAATTCCTTGAGCGTAGAGGTAGTCGGATTTGAGCAATTGAAAGATGTATACCCCACGTGTCATGATTTTGGGGGTACTTACGCATCATTTTCTAGTGATCAGCATAGTATGGGTGATTATGTCCTTAAAGATGGCTTCCTTTTTAAAAGGGACCGACTTTGTATTTCTTGTATGTCCCTTTGTGAATTCCTCGTTTGAGAGCTTCATTCATGGGGAATAGCTGACCACTTTGGTCGAGATAACACCATTGCCCTCGTAGAGGATCGTTTTTATTGGCCAAGTCTCAAGCGAGGTGTAGCCAAAGTTTTAGGGCAGTGTCGTACGTGTTAGTTGGCAAAGCAACGAAAGCAAAATACCGGGCTATATACGCCATTGCCAGTGCCACATGCTCTATGGCATGACATTAGTATGGATTTCGTGCTGGGACTTCCCAAGACGATTAAAAAGCACGATTCCATCTTTGTTGTTATGGATCGTTTTTCTAAAATGACGCATTTTCTCCTATGTTCAAAAACGTTGGATGCGTCTTATATTGCTTGTGTCTTTTTTTATGGTGTTGTGCGTCTCCATGGTTTGCTTAAGACCATAGTGTCTGACCGTAATGTCAAATTTACTAGCTATTTTTGGAAGACACTATAGCACATGATGGGTTCTCGTTTACAATTTTCTACTGCATACCACCCTCAAACAGATGAACAAACTGGGGTGGTAAATCGAAGTCTTGAAAATCTTCTACGTTGTCTAGTGGGTGAACATATTAAAACCTAGGACTTAATTCTACCAATCGCTGAATTTGCTTATAATGGGTCAGTTAATAGAACGACAGGGATGAGTCCATTTGAAATTGTCAGTGGTTACAAACATAGAATGCCCATAGATCTTACCCATTTCTGTCATCCAAAGATCTTCTGAGTCGGCTGATGCATTTGCACGACACATTCATAAATTGCATACACATATTAGACAACGGATCAATAAGAGCAATGATAGTTATAAATATTTAGCTGACTCTCATCGTAGATTACAAGACTTTCAGGAATGAGACTGTAATGGTGAGGATAAGGCTAGAGCGGTTCTCACAGGGTTCCGCTGAGAAATTACAAGCGCGTAGTGCTGAACCATTTAAGATCGACCTTCCACCTGAAATGGGCATTAATCCAACGTTTAATGTGGAGAATCTAGTCCATTCCCCTAATCCTACCATTGATCCCTCGTCTCTTTCATGGCCTTTCTCTGAGTTTTCTTCACAACCTACTCCACTTCTTCCTCCACCCATTATTCGCAAAGAAGAGATTGAGGAAATTATGGATGAAGAGATCGTTTCTACGAGAGACAAAGGTTTCCAAAGATACCTTGTCAAATGGAAGAACAAACCACCGTCAGAATCTACGTGGTTGATTGAAGAAGAGTTGCAGAGCGTTGATCCAGACTTGCTAGAGCATCACAAGAGCTTTAACTCGTCGGGGTTGAGTTTTTCTCACCCGAGGGGAGTTGATGAGGACACAAGACCTTTTAAAGTCTACCAACGAAGAAAGAGCCCACCACAAGCATCTTCCTTGTGGCTAGGCGACTATTGAGGAGCATTGAAGACCCTACACATGATTTGACACATTGAAGACCCCACTTTGGGAGGACACATGTGTAGGAGGGTTTTCAATGCTCCTCAATAGTCGCCTAGCTACAAGGAAGATGCTTGTGGTGGACGCTTTCTTCGTTGGTAGACTTTAAAAGGTCTTGTGTCCTTATCAACTCCCCTCGGGTGAGAAAAACTCGACCTCGATGAGTTAAAGCTCTTGTGACGCTCTAGCAAGTCTGGATCAACGCTCTGCAACTCTTTTTCAGTCAACCACGTAGATTCTGACGGTGGTTTGTTCTTTCATTTGACAAGGTATCTTTGGAAACCTCCGTCTCTCGTAGAAACGATCTCTTCATTCATGATTTCCTCAATCTCTTCTTTGCGAATAATGAGTGGAGGAAGGGGTGGAGTATGTTGTGAAGAAAACTCAGAGAAAGGCTAGGACGAGGGATCAATGGTAGGATTAGGGGAACGGACTAGATCCTCTACATTAAACGTTGGATTAATGCCCATTTAAGGTGGAAGGTCGATCTGGTACGCGTTGGACCCAATTTTCTGCAATATCTTGAATGGATCAGCACCACGCGCTTGTGATTTTTTTAGGTCATGATGATTGATGCTAGATTTTATATTATTATTGTCTTTTATTTCCGCTGGATTATATGAGTTCATGAGCATGCATCATAATTAGGGCATCCTACGTCAGTTTTGTAAACTTCGGAAGCCACTTTATGGTCTCACATAATCGCCTTAGCCTAATTTGAGAAACTATATAATTTCTCAAATTCTTTGGTTCTTCTTTTAATAGAATTCTTTGCCTTTTCGGAAAGAAAAAAAGAAATCTCAAATTAGCTTCAAAAGTATGTGATGGATTTACTTTTTGAGCGTTGACTTCTTAGTGGTCGTTCCATTATTACTCCTATTAAGGCCAATTCCACGACTAGCAATCCAAAGAAATTGATAATCTTGGCATTTATTGTAGACTTGTTGGTTGCCTGATTTGTCTCAGCGTTGCACATCCTGACATCACTTATGCCATTGGGATTGTGAGTCAGTTCATGCAAAAACCATGCTGTCATCATCTTGAGGGTGTGTATAAAATTCTCTGCTATTTAAATGTTGCTCTTAGTCGAGGTCTTGTTTATTCCATCCAATCATGGCCACTTGAATACAAGTGGTTTCTGTGATGCTAACTAGGCCAATTCTATGTTTGATCGTCGGTTCACAACCGGTTATTGCATGTTTGTAGATGGCAATCGTTTCATATGAAAAAGCAAAAAACAGTCAGTCATGGCTTTCTCCTGAGGCTAAATGTCGTGCAATGGCTCAAGCAACATGTGAATTAATTTGGGTCAAATTGATTCTGCATGACATGGGTTTCACTATGCTCTCCTCCATTCTGCTCTACTATGACAATCAAGCAGCCATCCATATTGCTTCCAATTCAGATTTTTATTTTTATTTTTTATGAACAAACAAAACATATCAAAGTCAATTGCCATTTTGTTCGAGAAAAGCTAGTGGCTAAGATTCTGCATGCTCCCATTGCTAATTTGGGAGATTAGCTTGTAGGCATTTCACCAAGGCATCACCATCTCTTCACCTATGGAATGTTATTGGCAATATTGCCATGTATGACATCCGTGCACCAACTTGAGTGGTTGTTATAGTTCTCTTGGTGTATGTGAGGAGTGTAGATAGAGGGTGATGTGCATAATTTTTTATGGTACTTTACTATATTTTAAGATTATCTAGATGCAGTGTTCGAAATATCAATATTGCTGCAAGTTTCATTAGTCGGGGATATGGAAACAATATCGATATCGCTGATAAATGGAAATGCAAGGAAACATGGGGAAAACGGTGGAATTTTTCAGTG
This sequence comes from Liriodendron chinense, assembly GCA_003013855.2. Classification (NCBI taxonomy): domain Eukaryota; kingdom Viridiplantae; phylum Streptophyta; class Magnoliopsida; order Magnoliales; family Magnoliaceae; genus Liriodendron; species Liriodendron chinense. The sequence goes on along the minus strand of ML058326.1, from coordinate 2,254,735 downwards.
AAACTTCCGGAGATGCTAAAGTACACATATTTGCATATATAAGCATTAAAAATTTGCAAAAGGAATCCATGCATTATAAGTTTCCATTTAATAGGGGCCTAAAAGCATGTGCTGTTGTAAGAAATTAGTCAAACCATCCCATCCATCCCATCTATCCATCCAACCATCCATCCAAACATTCATCGATATTTCAGAATATTGACAACACGGTATTTTGCCAAGAAATTGTCAACAACTGAAAATGAAACGAAAGACTGTGGTCTCGATATTGCCCATGTTGAGATAATGATAACATCACGATATTATCGAGATATTATTGTCGACAAATTGAACATTGCATACAACCATGTGCCCATAAAAAAATTGAAATGGAAATATTTTTAATAAATAGATTTTTGGCGATATCGATACATTGGTGATATTATTGAAATATCATTGTTCGCTAATACAAGCGACACTTGGAATTTACACAGTTGAAAATATTAACGATAAATTAGTGATATTGATACATTGGCAATACAGGTGACACTTGAAATTTACATAGTCAAAAATATTGGCGATGCATTGGTGATATTGATACATTGGCGAGACTTTGCGATACATTGCCGATACTTGGAATTTCTGATACGACCAATGTTATTAGTATCACCGAGCTGGGGATTGGGGATACTTCGAACGATGTCTAGATGTATCATAGAGAGATTAGGTGTATCTCTTTGATCATGTTTTGGGTAATCTTTTGAAACAGCTGTGGATTATAAATAAAGCTTTTAGGGTGGGGAACCGTATTAACTATTCTGTGTTGGATATATCTCATTTGAGATAGTGATTGATGTGGCCCACACTCAATTGCCATGTCATCACACAAGTAGTTATTGCCACATCAGCCCATGCTTTAGTTAGTTTTTAAAACTATTGGGTCTTTTGAATTATTATAACCGTTCCCTCTAAGTTTCTAGTTGGTTGAGCAATTGTGGTTAAGGTGTAGGAGATAACTACCCATCCACTATCTCCATATGGTAACTACTTTCTTGATGGGAGAAAGATATAAAATCATTTTCATGGAGGGTCCCTAGTCTACAAGCAAGCAAAAATAGCCTGTGATTTTCCATCTAATCTGTGCATGAAGTGCTTGAATAGACTAGAAGATTTCTTCTTTGAATCAAAGGTATTTATTTGTTGAATTGTGTCACACCATTGAAGTATCATCAAACTCCACCAGGATTTCAATCTTTGACAAAATATAAAGCTAATCATCATGGCCGGAGGTAAGATCTTGAACTTCCGCTGATTTTATTCTTCTTTAATATCCATCATTGTGGTATCAGAGCACACTCTAGAACATGATGGTTGTTTTATGCTTTGTTATTTGTATTTTTTTGTAGAATTTATGTGAATTTATAAAGTTCTAAAATTCACATAAACTCCATATAGATGTCATGCTAAAGTTATAATTTTTTTTATTTATTGGAATTGGTTGAATTCCAGAAGATTTATTTTTTGTTTAAATCTTATGGTTTTGTTTTAATGAAGGCACCTAATTATTGGTGTAATTTATTCGAGATAATGGTGATGTATCATATCACTTTATTGCCTATTTGATTTTTAGCATTTTAATTAAGAGACCATGAGATCTTATACATTTTTCTCTTTAATTAAATGTATCTTTCATGCTTTTTTAAAGTTGAGCCAAATGCATTTGGACATTAATTTTATTATATTTTGGATTAAGCAGAAATAAAATTTAATTCAGGGGTATCTTTCTGTAATTTTAATTTTTTGGGGATCTGTTTTTAAAATTCGTAACAGGGACCTGTGTACAATAAAATTACAGTAAGTATATAACTGTAATATTACAGGGTCTTATACAAAATTTAACAGGGGCCTATTTGCAGACAGAAAATTACAGAAGTACTTTATTGTAACAGAATGGATATTTTGATGAAATTTACACATATTATCATGTGTTTAATATTTCATGATTCCATATTGGTTTAGGATCTTACATTGGCATTTAGTTTAGTCAATTTATAGACTATTACCCATAGATGCCATTATAAAGTTTAAAAACATTTGATTGGCTTGAAGAGTAGCCACAGCATCTTAAACCATGATAATGTCCAGCCACAAATTACATCATAAATTGTATGTGATTATTCCTAAGGCAATGGCATCAACAATTGCGATTATTCCTTGAAAATTAATGGCTTTGCCCCACAGGGAGGCTATTATATTTCATGGATTAATCGGAATGAGATAATGCATTTCACATCAATATAAAAATTATTCTAAATGCCCATAGGTATAGGATATTTTTTTATTTTGATGTCATGAAATTGTTTAGTCTCATTATAAAGTTATTAAATAAATCAATAGCGTGTTACTACCCCTACCCATAGGAGGGTTATAATGACGCAATGATTTTTTCTTACTATCAGATTTGCTAACATGAGTTAGTATTTTGAATTTTGTTATAAATTTTTCATAGCACCTAAGTAAGTATGATTATTGTTTAAATTTTGCAGCTATGTCATCTTCTTTTATGTCAAATGAATCATCTCGTATCCCAATGTTAAGTGGTGACAATTTCTCGGATTGGAAGGAGAAAGTTCTCCTTACATTAGGGTGCATGGACCTTGATTTGGCAATTCGTATGGATGAACCACCCATTCCCACTAAAGCAGTTCAAAAGACACCCTTTGAACTTTGGAATGGTTGGAAACCAAGTTTAGGACATTTACACATATGGGGTTGTCCAGTTGAGGTCAGGGTGTACAATCCACAAGAAAAAAAGTTAGACCTAAAGACAGTCAGTGGATATTTCATTGGCTATGCAGAAAAGTCTAAGGAATTTAAGTTCTTCTGTCCTTCCCATACACCTAATATTGTTGAAGCAAGACATGCCAGGTTTCTTGAGAATGATGATATTAGTGGGAGTGAGCAACCTCGAAATTTAATTTTTGAAGAAATACAAGTTCCAATTGTTCTTCCTACTCTTATAGAAGAGTTAACTATACTTCAAAATGATCATCAAGATATCATTATGGAAGAACAACCAGTTTTAGAAGTGCCACTCCATGAGGAACAAGTTGTCATAGAGCCTCTTGTTCAACATCCAAATAATATAGATGTTGAGATGGCATTAAGAAGATCCTCAAGAACAAGAAAACCTGCAATTTCTTCTGACTATGTTGTGTACTTACAAGAGTCTGACTATGATATTGGAATTGAGGATGATCCAGTCACGTTTTCACAAGCCATGAGTGGAGATAAATCTACACTTTGGTATGATGCAATGAAGGAGGAAATGGATTCGATGGCCAAGAACCTAGTTTGGGATCTCGTCGAATTGCCTAAAGAAGTCAAGGCCATTGGCTGTAAATGGGTCTATAGGACTAAAAGAGACTCAACTGGCAATATCGAACGATATAAAGCTAGGCTTGTAGCTAAAGGATTCACTCAAAAAGAAGGCATTGATTATCATGAGACCTTCTCTCCAGTCTCTAAAAAGGACTCATTTCGAATAATCATGGCATTAATAGCTCATTTTGATTTAGAGTTACATCAAATGGATGTGAAAACGGTATTCCTCAATGGAAACCTAGAGGAAGAGGTATACATGACTCAACCTGAAGGATTTTCTTCAAACATGAAAGATCACTTGGTTTGCAGACTTAAGAAATCTATATATGGGCTAAAACAGGCTTCCCGTCAATGGTATTTAAAGTTTCACAATGTAATTTCTTCATTTGGTTTTGAGGAAAATATTATTGATCAATGTATATACCTTAAAGTCAGTGGGAGCAAATTTATATTTTTAGTCCTATATGTGGATGATATTCTGCTTGCCAGCAGTGATATAGGATTGCTACATGAGGCCAAGCAATTTCTCACACAGAACTTTGATATGAAGGATATGGGTGAAGCCTCTTATGTTATCGGCATAGAGATTCACAGAGATAGATCTCGAGGAGTATTAGGATTATCTCAAAAGGCCTACATTAACAAAGTTCTGGAAAGGTTCAAAATGAAATATTGCTCGCCAAGTGTTGCACCTATTATCAAGGGTGATAAATTCAGTTTAGATCAATGTCCAAGAAATGATATAGAGAGGGAACAGATGAAAAACATTCCTTATGCATCTGCAGTTGGAAGTCTAATATATGCCCAAGTCTGTACAAGACCAGATATAGGATTTGCAGTTGGAATGTTAGGCAGGTATCAAAGTAACCCAGTGATTGAACACTGGAGAGCTGCTAAGAAAGTGATGCGATATCTTCAAGGGACCAAAGAATACATGCTTACATATAGTTCATCTAATCATTTGGAAGTGGTTGGATATTCAGATTCAGACTTTGCTGGATGTCTTGACTCTAGGAAGTCGACATCGGGATATGTCTTTCTGTTAGCAGGAGGGGCTATTTCTTGGAGGAGTGTAAAGCAATCATTAACCGCCTCTTCTACTATGGCAGCAGAGTTTGTAGCATGCTATGAGACGACTTCACAGGCATTATGGTTACGAAATTTTATCACAGGACTTAGAGTTGTGGATTCTATCTCTAAGCCATTGAGGATTTACTGTGATAATTCTGCAGCAGTTTTCTTTTCTAAAAACAACAAAAGTGGTAGTCGAAACAAGCATATCGACATAAAATACTTTGTTGTTAGAGAAAATGTTCAGAATCATCGAATAATTATTGAACACATTAGGACCGAGCTAATGATTGCAGACCCTATGACAAAAGGGTTGTCACCCAAGTTGTATAAAGAACATGTGGGGCATATGGGACTAATTAGTTACATTTGTGTTTGATTTATTATATGCATCTAAGAACTCATTTGGAGTTTATTTGTCTTAATATTGCAATATATGGTTTATGATGATTCTAATTTTTTGTCTTCTCATTATTGGTATACATAAAGCTTTAGAGAATGACAGAATGTCCATTTGGACAATAAAGTTGGACCCTGAATGGACATTGGGTAGCCCATTCATAAGAAAATTATGCCACATAAAGTACTCAGTTAAAGAAAGCCAATAACATTGTAATACATGGAAGATAATACTCTTTTTAAAAGTATTTATCGCCATGATTCATGTATTGAGATTCTTTGATTGGGTATGTATGTTTTCTTGACAAAACTAGAAAGGGAACAATTTTGTTTTCAAAATGTATGGCCATACGTCAAGTTTTTCCAAAGACTTCAAAAAAAACCCAATGTGTCTTTTTCAAAATCAGTTGTGTCTATGTGGGCCAAGTGGGAGAATGTTGGATATATCTCATTTGAGATAGTGATTGATGTGGCCCACAATCAATTGCCATGTCATCACACAAGTAGTTATTGCCATATCAGCCCATACTTTAGTTAGTTTTTAAAACTATTGGGTCTTTTGAATTATTATAACCGTTCCCTCTAAGTTTCTAGTTGGTTGAGCAATTGTGGTTAAGGTGTAGGAGATAACTACCCATCCACTATCTCCATATGGTAACTACTTTCTTGATGGGAGAAAGATATAAAATCATTTTCATGGAGGGTCCCTAGTCTACAAGCAAGCAAAAATAGCCTGTGATTTTCCATCTAATCTGTGCATGAAGTACTTGAATAAATTAGAAGATTTCTCCTTTGAATCAAATGTATTTATTTGTTGAATTGTGTCACACCATTGAAGTATCATCAAACTCCACCAGGATTTCAATCTTTGACAAAATATAAAGCTAATCATCATGGCCGGAGGTAAGATCTTGAACTTCCGCTGATTTTATTCTTCTTTAATATCCACCATTCTGTTCTCTTCCTTCCTTTCCTTCTGCATTCGCTTTTACTTTCCTCCGGTCTCTCTCTCTCTCAACATTTTGAATGAAAGAATACTTTTTTTTTTTTTGAAATGAGTTTCGAGTTTCTATTTGTGTGATATGCCTTTAGAAGGCTTTTGGTGTGATGCCTTGGGTTTTGCGCGGAGCAGTTTCAGGTATCCTTTTTCAATGCTGTTTATTTCAATTATTGGGTTGGGTTGAAAATCAATGTTGTGGCATCTTAGAGATGGTAGAGCTATTCATTGGAATGTGCTTCAGATTTGGTTCTATTTGTTCAAAATCTTCAAGTTATTGCACTAGAAAGTCTCTTGATGCGTGACTAACAAAATTATAATCGGTGAACCCTGCTTGTGGCAATATGAGGTCCTAAATAGCAATGTGATCACCAACTAAACAATGGGGTTCCTAGGATGGAGATCACCACTTCCATCCAACCATATGAGGTCAACTAGCAATGTGATCACCAACAAAACAATGGAGTTCCTAGGATGGACATTACCACTTCCATCCAACCATCTATTTAAGTATTAAATGCACTAGAAAACTTTAGCTTCATTCCCATTTTTGCCCAGAGTATCTTCCGGAAGTAATGACTTTTGTGTTTTGAGTTGATGCAATAGGCTTGGTATCCCATGTAAATGACCCGCTTCCCTGAAGAAGGTATAGCTACATGCAACGTGTTAGATGCGTTCCTACAAGGAATGAAATGGGGATCTTGGAGAACCGATTGACCACATCATTAGGGTTGTATCCCTGAATCTTCATTAATCGCAATTTTGCAAGGCAAATACATTTTGGCGTCCTCTTTTGGGGCATCCGGCATTGGTAATGGTGTGGGAGTCCATGGTGCCCGTTTACAGCCCTCAAAGCATTTCGGCTGGAGACCTTTTTTTTTTTTGGGGGGATGAATAGATTTTTTTATTAGAAGAAAAAGAGAACAAAAGGAGCAGAAAAGAACAGCTAAAAAAAGGTGCGCAGCAGTGCTACAAGAAGAAAACAATCCTGCCTCGACCCAGAATAAAAGAGGGGCTAACCACTAGAATCATTCAGGGATGATGCATATGGCTCCTTCGTCTCTGCCCCTGCTTTAGAGCTGGCAGATTGCAGAACCTGGGAATACTGGAGATATACCGAATCAGCAATGTCAATGGCTTCCTCTAATTCATTGGTGAGCCTCCATGGCAAAGGCAATTCCTCATCCAGTTTATAACCAGATTCAAGTGCCTTTCTATGATTATGGAGACATTTGATGTGCTGCTGTGATCCTTGCCTGCTGTATTAGAGCAGTCACTTGAGCAACAGTGGAGTTGCAATGCTCAGCCGGTCCTGAAACTTCCAGGATGATGCAACCTGAGCTATCTGTAAATACTCCACCAATACCCAGCAACCTTTTCTGTTGGAGGTAGACTTCCAACCCTAGAGTCTAAACCTATTTCTTGCTTTGGAGAATGAACCTTTTCCCACCTAACCAAATGAACTCGTGCATGTTCTAGAATGGTGCATGCATCAAATCACTCCTTCAATGGTATGCATGTGAAGTTTCCTCAATTTAGTGCCACATCGGCAATACATATATTTGTTGTATCTTCTTGTTAGTCTCAAAAATCTTTTATGGGAGTGTATAAATCCAGTCATGATTTTGAACTATGAAGGCCTGCCCCCTCCCTTCACACTTTCTCTATCACATCCCTTGTTAGCCCTGGAATTTGGAGATGGGACGCCAATTGTAGATGGGAATTCCAGGAGCACCACCCCAAACTTGATTTCTTTATTAACTCGGTTTTGGTTTTTCATCAACGTTTTGTGATTTTGGAAGCCCAAACTGCTGTATTTCATCTGAGAGCTAGTAAGTTATTAACTGTCTATTAATTGGCTACCAATTGAAAGGTTTAGTCTTCTGTTCTAGTAGATTTTTAGGCATCACAGATCTTTCACACATCTGTTAGATCACTGGCTGTGATCCATGAGCTGTAGCCTGTACAAGCATGAGATGGTGCATCAGGAAACTATTCACTTTCTAATGCATCAGGACCTTATCATACACTTCTGGTATTAGATCTGGAAATTGGACTCATGACTAGTATTATTTGATCAAAGATGTTGTATTTTCTTTCTTTCTGATGGTATCTAAGTACTGTTAGAGTAATTGAGATATTACATGCTTGCTACAGTTTGATCTGTGAAACTATACAATGCCATCAAGAGTACCAGGTGTCTTTAAAAAGAGAGAGGCTTTGTTTTAAAAAGGTATTTTTTAGTATGCCTTTTCCATACCTTCATCTGAAATCTTAATCGTGAGAGCATCCATTCATTTGAATTCAAAATACGTTCATGCAGAAATTATTGAATGCTCTGACTGAGCTGGAGATGCTGAAACCTGCTGTTGAAAGTCTGATTGAGGAACTAAACAGAAAATGCACGAAAAAAGTAGCGAAGTCAGATCAGGTTCAGCAAAATTTTTCTAATGGGTCTTCATTGGAGTGTCCTGCTGTCAAAGAGCCGATTCAGACGAATTATGAGATCAGGCAGGTAAAAAGAGGGTCTTTGTGTGTTATTGTAACTTGTGGTTGATAATTGGATTTTGCAGTTAATGCAGTTACTGTTTTCCTGTATTTTTGGTCATGGACTCATCAGCGTCCCTGTTTCGCATCTCTAGGCTCATACAGTACCACCTTCTTCTTGCAGGTACAACGACCTGTTGGGCAAGATGTCACATCTCAGGGTTCATGGGGTCAGGTGGATAAGTTCTCACGTTCTCCATCAATGGAAGGGAAAGGGCAGTTCCCTGTGTTGTAAGTATTCTTGTAATCAGCAATTGAGAACCAGATTAATATTACCGTTGACAACCACTGCACTCTTGCTTTTGAGCTATGGTCAATTATTAGAAGAGTGTGCTGTATTAGCTATTCATCAGCAATCCATGCGGCATGCATCTGTTTCAATCCTTACTGTCCAAATCATGGCCCCAATCATGACTGGATATAGCCAAAAAGAATCATACCGGTCCAATGATTTTAACCATACAATTGCTATCCATCAGTAAATGTTTCATGAGAAAACAGTCATGCTTCAAATTCAATGGGTGAAGGCAGCTGGTTAAGATTGTCTTGGAAGTTTGATTATGGGTTGATGATCTATCCACAAGGGACCTAGCAAAGATAGAGGGAATATCCTATGTTGTATCCTCTTGATGGGTCTATTTTGGGTTCATGGAAAGAGGTAAACTGCATTTTCAAAATTAAGTAGAACTGTCAGATTTATTTAGAGAGTGAAAATCATTTGCTGATAGCAAAGAGGAGAGCCAAGATTGTTGCATAGTGGAGATCTCTGCTCAGCTACTCTTAGAAATTGAACTTTGACAGTTCATCCCTTAGTAACCTGGGATGTTGGGCATGGGCAGACTTCTTGGAGATGATGAATTGTGGGTTTTGAGTGACTTTTTCTGGATTGATAGGATTTAACTAAGTGGAAGCCGAGGGTCTTAAAGGAGGATTGAGGATTTGATGTGGGGGCATCTTGGTGTGATTACAAGGATGCACCGTATCTCCACGCTGGGGTGGGGTGGCCCATGGGGTGGGGTCTATGATGCAGGGTATCCAACGACCTACTCTAGATGTATGTGAGATCAATAAGAAGACATTCGAGTAATGAAATTATATAACTATCTACCATCAGTTAAGAGATTAGGCGAATTCAACAAAGAGATGATGAAAAAATCCATATAGATCATACTCAGCATAAACGCACATAAGCAAGTAAAAAAGGGGACCTAGAGATATGAGGATATCCCTAAACCTAGCATAGGCCAATCTACATTCAAGTCTGAATCAAGCTCTCTTGGCTAGCAATCCCGTTTTCACCAATCGTGCTAAAAGGGTAGTTCAAAGAAGAAAGAAGAACGGAATCGGGAAAGCAGGGCTTCTAGAAAGAGAAAAAAAAAAAAAAAGAGCAAGGAAGATGATGAGTCTTACCGTCCCTCGCACCTTGAAGATCTAAGAAAGAGAAATGTGGAACTCCGGGGTGGAATCCTCGACACTCGAGGGCCAATCTTGAAACCCTAGTCTCTCAAAGAAAGAGGAAGAAGCACATGGATTTCTATTTCATTCAATAATTTCAAAACAGGGTTTCTTACAGTATATATAAACCACAAAAATAAAAAGTGCACTAAAGTGCCTGAAAAAAAAAAAAAAAAAAAAACATAAAAACGCCTAAACTAAATAACGACACTAAAACGCTTAGAAACAAGAAAATAAATAGAAAAGCACCTAAAAGTAAAACCGCTCCACGGTCCTACGGTCATGATGCTCCTGCACGATCCTGCAACCCACGTACTCGTACGTGTTAGAAAATGGGTCCAATGGGCCCGACGTCCATCCACATCAAGCTCATCTGCTCCAACACTTGATCTGCGACATCACCTCCTCTGGTACACTTTGAAGGGTGCACCACTGATGTTCGCATTAGTCTGTGAGATGCAGAATGGCCACGAGATGGGGCCCACGGTGGGATCGTGCGATTTGGGGACTTGTGCGAAGTGAGGGTAGCCCACGGGAATTTGCACAAAATAGAACAGAGCTTACGCGTGGACCCCACCACAGAAAGCAGCGGAGATTGAACGCCTACCATTGAAAACTTCTTAAGGGCCACAGAAGTTTTGGGTCAAGCTGGCATTTGTGTTTTCACTTCATCCAGGTCTGTTTTACCTTACGAACAGGTTGGATGGAAAATAAACATCACGGTGGTCCCTAGGAAGATTTCAACGGTGGATGTCATTGTCCCCACTGCTTTCTGTCCTGTGGTCCACGTAAGCTCTGGATCTATCTCATTTTTTTGGCCCATGCCATAAAATGATGTTGCAAAATAGATGGATGGTGCAAATATAACACATGTGGTATATCTGATGGTTCCAAATTACATGTTGGTATGTCTATTTATTGGTCAGCAAACTAGGGTCTGAACGCCACCATGACCCAAACATGGTGTTAAATTACATTTATCCCATGGGACAGGGGACAATCCCCTGCCACAAACAATAATTACTTTTTTTAACCCCATCCCACCTAATCCCCTCTAATACCATGTGCCAAACACCCCCTTAGTGTTGAGAGTTGTAAATAGACATTTGGTGGGATATTGGAGATGAAGTGTCATTTTATAAAAGGTAGGAATGAGTTTGTGAGCTTTCATTCATGTCGTGTTTCCAATGGTTAAGAGGATTTTTAGTTGATTGTTCATAAAGGTGTGAGAAGGTTAGATTTTACAAGTGTCTGGTTTTCATTAGTTTATGAAAGACTTTTGAGTTGTTTATAGGCGGGGTATATAGGACAAGTGATATTTTAGTGGGTGTGAGGTCCTAGTAGCAGTAGCTGAGGTTTGAGATTAAAGTTGTGATTTAACTTTTATTGACAGTTCTTTTGGTCCCTTTGTAAAGGATAGATAGGCGGTGATCAAAGATAGTCAAAAGATATTGGACCGAGGTGGCGTTTCGATGACATAAGATTAGGCTTGCAATGGCCTGGGCCTGGGCTAGGCAAAATTGATACGTTTTAATAGGCCTGATCCAAGGCCGAAGCCCGCCCATTGCCTGGTTGGCATAAGATGGTTTTTGAGTTACGCAGGACGAACAAGGGTGTTTTACTTTTATCGCATCTCCTAGGCAACTAAATTTTTTAGCTAAGTACTGCATTTTCCTCGGAAACTTTGATCATAACTCGTAAGTGGGCAAATAAAAATGCCCCTTGCCAAGGTTCCTGCATCTAGATTGAGGAAGGTGTTAGGTGGAATTATTTTGAAAAATTAAGGAGTATTTGTATTTGGCAGGCAAATCCTCAATGGGGCCCTAATAGCACCTGAATGCATTGACTCATAATACAAGTCAAGAGATGTTGGAAGAGTTTGCAAGTTAGACATGGAAAAAGCATATGACATGGTCGATTGACACTTCTTGTGTTATATGATGAGCTAGATGGGTTTTGGCACCAAATGGAAGAGATGGATTTGGAAATATATTAGCTTAGCTCATTTCTCTGTTTTGGTCGGATCTCCTAAAGGATTCTTCAAGAGTAGTAGGGGTCTTTGCTATGATGGCAGAGGCCTTACTATCCAAGGGTAGTGAGCTAGTTTAATCAAAGGCTTCGTTGTTGGCTGGACCAATCTTCAAGTCACTCGTCTCTAGTTTGTAGATGAGACCAATTTATTATAGAAGTCAAGTGGCTAATCTTTGAAAGATCCTAAGATGCTTCAAAGGCGTGTTGGGGCAGTGGATAAATCCAGCCAAGAGTGGAATCCTGGCATTGGGCATGCAAATAGAGGAAGCTGAGGTGTGTGCTCACGTCTTCGGACACAGATCTGGAAATGTCCTTCAATGTATTTGGGGCTTTTGCTATGCATGGATAAACTCTCCAAACACCGATGGAATGCAATGATCGAGAGAGTCGAGAGGAAGTTATTTGGATGGAAGAACGGGTACTTATCATTGGGGGGAAGAATCACTCTCACTAAAGCAGTCTTATCTTGCATGCCAACCTATTTCATGTCATTAATTTGGTGCCGGGGCAGCATCATTAGGAGATTGGAAAGGATCCAAAGGGATTTCTCATGGCAAGGGACGGAGAGCAGAAACAAGTTCCACCTGGTGAATTGGGAGGTATGTAAACTGAAGAAGGGCGGCGGCAGTGGGAATTAGGAGATTTTGAGTGATGAATGAATCTTTGTTAGGAAAGTGGATATGGAGGTACGAGAGAGGAGGATAGTCTTATAGAGAGTTGTTGTGTGCATGTGTACAGTTCTATGTTCTCTTTCAATGTTTTATACATATATTTTTAATAAGAATGATGTGGTAGGGCTCTTTTTGGCTTGAACCACAATTTCTACTTAAGCTTTTCCTCTCTCTCTTCTTCTTCTTCTCTCTACTACTTACAACCACATGAACATCTAGCACTCTACTAGTCTACGGAGAAACGGTGTAACAAATAAATATGGTGTACTAGAGGGCGGTTCCTTATGCTGATGGTGAATTGTAGGGCATCTGGCATGTGGAAAGAGGTACTTGGAAGGCATTCACAGTTTCAAAAAGGAAATCCACTTCTCTCTTGGAGATGGGGCTAGAATTAGATTCTGGCACACTAATTGGCGTGGCAATGTGCCTTTGAAGATGAGTTATCATCTTATATTTGCCATAGCATCAGGTGAGGAAGGAATGGGTGGGGGGTGTAGAAAAGTTGGGCGACTTCTCGGTCAACTCCTCCTAGTCTCTTTGTGCACAATCTCATCAGTCCAACAAAGACCCTCTTTCCACATGTGGAAGTATAAAGGTGCCTCCTCTGTTTTTTTGGAATAAAATCCTTGGAAGCCTTCAAAAATGACTTTGATCATAATGCTGACTCTTGGGCAATGGTTTTTAAGTCATCTTTTTTTGGTGGATAAGGTTTGTTCGACATGCTAGCTAGTGGCATTCATTTTGTCTTTATAGTTGTGAGAAATTAATTTGAAGCATCACGTTCCTTCTGGTTCAGTTTCTAGACATATTTTAATGTTTTAGTTATATTCTGGTATGCGAGCATTGGAATTGATTCATATTTATTGTAAGATTGTTTAAATGGTTTTCTAATGTTTTGTATTTGATAGCAAAATCCCTTATTGTTATTGTTATTATTTGATGGATCAAAATTGTGGTGTTTTCCATTTTCTAATTTTTCCATTTAAATCGCTTGCAAATTATGTCCATCCAAATTGTTAAGACAACTAGGGTTTCTATAATTTTTTGATGCTTTGTGGTGTCCTTTGTCAACAGATAGTGTTCTTTTGTCTGTAGTTGGGTTTTGGAATTTTTAGATGGAGGCGTGAGGCCCCTAAATGGTTGCTTGTCTGAGATAGTCTTAACATGTGAGCAAAAGGTCTAATGCCAGATAACTGTATGATGATGAAATAGCTATAAATTGGGCATTACACAGTGCTCGGATCGAGGTTTTGTACAATATGTTCAGGTTTTCAGTTTGTACAAGCGGGGCCCATAGTTCAGTGATGCAAATCATAGTTGCATGATCCTTCTAACCAGGTGCCACTTCTGCTTGGAATCATGCTTTGGATTTGCTCTCCTGCTCCTGCTTCCTAGCTGTTTGTACCTCTAACATTTTGAAATAGACACTTCCCGCTTCCTCACTCGAATCAGTTTCCGCTTTGCTTGATGGTTCATGCAACTATAATCCAAGCCTTTGATGTGATAGGCCTCAAAACCGATGGCCCATGCACCAAAATTCCCCCAGATTGGGAAATCCTGGCTGTATACTATTTGGTTGCTGTATTTTTCTTTCACAACCATTTATTTATTGGCTTCCTGTTGAAAGGTTAGGATGTTTCCATCCTGGAGATTTTGGTTCATGGGCCATAAACAATGGGCCCATAATATCAATGATCACTGAACCATGGGTCATAGTTTTACAAACCAAAAAGCTGATCTGTACTGATCAATCTTGATAAAGATGTTGAATCTGAAGTCTGATGGTCTTAACCTGAAGATGTACTTCTGTTGCTAGTGATTTATTTTTCACTTGTACTGGTTCGACGAAGCAAACCCCAGTATATGTTATGGATTTACTGTTTAGGCCTTCCCTCCAGGCAGCGTCAAGATGATATCAAACGCGATCATAATCTTGCTGCCGAGACAAAACATCCAAGTGCGACTCTTTTACGCCATTCACCGAGTAGAAAATCTCCAAATTCAGTTCCATCTTGTTGCTTTTGTGATCTTTCTTTTGTTGTTATCACGCTTATTGGAATCTGCAGTTAAAAGAGCTGTTCCACAAAACTTAAAGAGTGACAGTCTCGCAAGATAATATCATCCCTGGAATCTCTAAGAATGTTGTTCAAAGCGGTTTAAGCAAGGTGAGCGAGAAAATGTTACCGACGATCAAGACTCAGCAACCAAATGGCAGCCTGTCTTGTATGTCAAATGTTCAGGGCAGGTCTGGTGCAGAACTAGTTTCAGCAAAGAAGCCTGCTGCCCAGGCTGCAGCTACACCGGGCATTGTGGGACAGAAAAAGCAGGGTGTGGTGAAAATGCTACTTCTCAACTTGTCTATTCCCCTTTTAGTTTATAGAGGTCTGCTAGACGTACTCTAATTCTCCCCACATATGCCAACCTGGCAAGTGGGACATCTGAGTGGTCCATAAGGTGGGCCCCACCATGAAGATGGCCATAATCGGGCTGGTTATAAAAGAATGGACAGTTTAGGACTTGTCAATGGTCCATATTTGATGCACATGTGTGCCCCTCCTGATGAGTGGACCAAGCTGGTTTTTGTGCATGGTCATCTTCATGGCGGGGTCACATTATAATGTCTCACACATTTGCCAGGTCGGCACATGTGCTGCATGTAATGTTTTATGAGGGGCTATGAAACCTCTTCTTTGTAACTTGGTTGTTTGCTTTTTCTGTCCTTCCAGCTACTTAGATTGTCAACTTTTGATATAGAGTCACTAGATGCCATCCCCCCAAAAGAAAAAGAAAGACAAAACCGATTATGAACATGCTACCTGTTTGGTATACTCCTAAAAATGAGTACATCTCATTTTAGTTAAGAAAAAAATTATATTGGAGATCATAATTGTTGGTTCTCAAGATAACTTTTAATCCTTACAAAAAGAAATATGAACACTATTGCATAATTACAATTAAATAAAATAAGACAAACTCATTTTTATGAGTCTACCAAACAGGCCCTAAGGGTATGTGCTTGAGTAGGATGCTACTTGTGGGTGTGAGACGCTGATTGTTATCAGTTGTGGCTCCACACATGGCGTGGGCCAGTTCAGTCTTGGTCACAACCTTGTCTATATTGAATGTGTGCCATTGTTTTTCCTCTTTCCATCCAACCATTTCCACATTGCCAACCTAGTGAATGGACCAGCATCACTTCTAGGCCATGGCATGATGGGGCCCACCCAATAAAAATGCCTGGAGACAGCATACTTGCTGCATTGGCACCTGGCCTGAGTTGGATTGAGAATCCTACCCTCACGAGAGTAACCGTTGGGTTTCTCCATAGATGATTAACCATTGGCCTCCCTCTTTGTAAAATCATTTTCTTCTTCCATTCACCATACAGGCTGATGGGATGACGGTTGCTTCGCTTCTCCAAAGCCTGGGCTTGAGCAAATACGCTATCACCTTTCAAGCTGAAGAGGTACATCTCCATCAATACCTATCTTTAAGTCTTTTTGCATTCGTTTCCGCCCCCATTATAGAGACGAGCTGATGTGGTCGACGTTTCTGTCGTGTATTGCATCTACAGGTTGACATGTTTGCTTTGAAACTTATGAATGACGATGATCTCAAGTCGATTGGGTTGCCCATGGTACTCTTGCCAAACACTCAATTCTCTGCTCCATACAAATTTCAAGATTTTGCTTTGGTTTTTCAGAGTTCTGTTAAGCCCAGTTGCACCGCTCCCCATGTGGCAATTGGTGCTGCTTGTATGAGATCAGAGCCACTCATCAAGCAGGTGAATCATGTATATACCTTGGTTCATAGATCTGGTTGGTCCACTTTTCAGGTGGGTCACGCGTACGGAGACAGCATATGGTTAAAAGAGAGTGCCTAAGTACCCTCGTGATGACTGGACCAGCATGATTTTTGGACCAGGGGATCTACACATCAGGGCCAACCAGATGACCAGCTTGGGTGTCATGGTTGTGGCCCATGTATGTGGAGAGTCGCACATGGGCAACATTCATACATGCAGTCAGCATTCCCTCTCCTTGATGTGCACATGCACACACGTGCTCATTTCTCCTATGATACAACGAGATGTTTTTTCCTCAGGGCCAACGGAGGAAGATCCTTCTGAGTCTTACTTCTGTGAAAGGTAGCAGGTGTTGCTTCTGTGAAAGGTAGCAGGTGAGAGTTTTTAGAAGACCAACAGCTAAATCGACGGTCAATCTTCAGCAGAACATACTTGCCGGAGGCTATGCTAATGCATCAAACGCTTAATTATGTGGATCTTCTGAAGGCATTTGCTGGACCGAACATGTGAGCATTGAACTACTAACCCATCTACACTTGTACATATTTTCATTACAGACTTTGAATCTAGCTATGTTTTTCTCAATTCTTTGAGCTTACATTGTTTAGGTATTGTATTCATAGATGAGTTTTCACTAATTCAGGGTAACGTGGGCTGTTGATTCAGACCATTTGTGTCATGGGCCACACTGTGCATATGGGATGAACCAAAGTCACCACAACCAAAATATCCTAGCTACTCAATAGTTAGCCATTTTTTGTGTGTTGAATGTGGATGGGAAATTAGGGCATACACATCTATGTTGGGCCCATTGATTGGAAGTTCCCAGTAGGGGTGCAACGCGGGCAGGTTGGGTTGAGGGTTAAACCTGAGGCCAACCTGACCTCCAGAAGACCCAACCTGCAACCCAACCTGACTCAAATTAAAACCCGAGGTGCCCAATCGTGACCCAAGTACATGTGATTCCCAACATAAACTAACCAAACCCAAACCCAACATGAAATCAAATTGGGTTGGTGTTTTTCAATCTGAACCTCACCCGAGGACCTTGACAATCCGACCCAACCCGACCCAGGTCAGTTGGATTCAGGTTGACCTGAGCCTAAGTTGCAGCCCTACGTTCCGATCATTGATGCATGGGTGCCCAACGCCCTCTATAAACAAGTGGCCTTGTAGATACAAGTGCAAGCATGGTTAGCAAAGACTTGATTTTGGATATAATTAGGTGAATGAATAGATAACTGTAGACAGGATTTGACCCTGTAGCGTAATGGAAGACTTGGTGTGTTTTAACATTGAGAGGTCTTGGGTTCAATCTGAGCTTTTACCTTTAAAAGGAAAGGGGGGAAAAACCCATTTCTAGAGAAAAGCGGGGATTAGCAAGAATGATTTATCAGCCTTCTGAGCCATCCGTGGACGGATTTTATCATCCGACCAGGGCTATTTTTTATCATCCAACCAGCCTTCAGGGAGCTAATTGGGGCATGAAGATCCATACCATGCAAATGCTATGCCCCAGCATGAAGATCACTAGTCTAAAAAATTAGGCTGACCCACTCATTAGTTGGGCTAGAATTGTTTGTTGAAATCATACCATCGATCCCCAGTTGATTCCAATGGTGTGGCCCAGTCTGATTTTGTGCCAGACGATCTCCATGGTGGTCCCTATTGTTTGTATGGTGTGGATGTCCTACATCAGTGACATGTTGGCAGGAGAGATGGGGTCGTCGTTTCAAATTAGCATACATCTCTGGCTATAGCCTATAGGTGATCAATTCTCTTCTGGCCAGAAATGTTGGGTTGTGACCTAATGCAAGTGTTCAGTAGTATCTAAAATCTGTTTATGGTTTTGAAATTAGCATACATGATGGCCACTTGTTGAGCGTACCAGATTGATTTTTGGACATGGGACATACGGTGGAGCCACCCAATGAACGATCAGTTTTGGATCTAATGAACTTGGGACAGATTTCAAGTAGCCTTACGTGTGACGACTCCACACAGATAAACCACGGCCGCTGTTGCAGATGGACCATAGGCTGATCTAATCTTCTAATTAGTGGCCATCAAGTGGACAGTTAAAACGAAAGAAGTTGATCAGAAGACCAAACTCAACAGGTAAAACTCCGATGGTTAAGATTTCCCTGTCAATTTAACTTTTGATGTAATATCCGGCTGAGATGTTGCAATAATTTAGACGGTTTGGATTGACAAGAATAGTCGTGGAGAATAATGGCAGAGAATATAGTGTTATAGCTATGTATATGGGCCATCTACAAAAGTTACACTAATGGACTAATACAGCCCATTTACACTACTAGGTAACCACCCCACATGTTGAAAGTTATCCACAGTACACGTGGCACAATGGAACAACCCAGCTATCCATATGGTGGGCCCATCATTGATAGACCGCATCCACTTAGTTACACTTTTTACATGATCTTAGCCATCTGATTCATCCACTGATTTTGGACTGCTGATAAACTTCTTCGAAAACCACCGTTGGTTTTGGAGAAAATGTGAGGGACGCCTGTAAACCCGTCAAACAGGAAATCGGATTGCGTACTTAGTAACTCTAAGTACGCTTTTATTGTACTGAGTAAACTCTGTTTGGCCCACCGTGAATGTACGTGGCTTATCCATGCCGTCCATCCATTTTCCAGCTCATTTTACGGGGTTGATCCCAAAATTGAAGCATATCAAAATTTAAAGCGCACCAGACCACACGAAACAGTGGGAATAATGATTTCCACCTATGAGACCTTTCTAGGGCCCCCACTGTTCATACACACATATATGGATGAAGGGAAAGCACAAATATCATCCATGGTGTGGTCCACTTGAGCTTTGGATATGCTTCATTTTTCCTCAAGCCATAAAATTATGTGGTAAAATGTATAGCCATAAAATACCTATATCACACCTCGTTTCAAGACTGAGGTCATGGTATCGATTCCCATAGTCGGGGTGGCGAACATTGTGATGTGACTAACGGGTGGATGGGTGTACTAACAATGGGGTGCGTGAACTAACCCATTAAGGAAGAAAAGAGAGAGAGAGAGAGAGAGAGAGAGAGATTGAATGCTCACCATTGAAACTTTCCTAGGACCACCAAAGTTTCCATAATTTCATCCGGTGGGAATGACGTTATGAGCAGTTTGGATGGCATATGAACATCATAGTGGGCTCAAAAAGGTTTCAACACTGGGCATTTTCTTTCAGTGCCGCCATGTGACCCACCTGAGTTTGCATCTGCCCCATGTTTTTGGATCCTGTTATACTGTGAGCTTACGCAACTGATGGACGGAGTGGATATCTCAAAAACGTCATGGCGCTCTTCATATGGCTTCTGACTGCAGGAACTTCCTGTTGTCCAGGGGGCTCAGGCAAATCGCATCCCTCTGGGAGGGTGCGATGGATGATACCCAGAAATAACTTACATTTGCATACGTGGTATAATTAAACCGTCTAAAGTATGGTTTCAATTTAGATGAATCATTAATAAAAAATAACACTTATTTGATAATCTGACCATCGGATTGGTGGACACTTACTGGACGGTTCAAAATAAAAAGCATCTGATGAATGATCTATTTCAATAAAAAAATATCCACCAACCAGACGTTAAGATGTTTCGTCCAATCTTATTTTAGGAACGTGACTCGAAAACAGCTGATTTCCTCGGCTTTGAGGTTTAATTGGGGTAGCGTAACTCGGATTGCGTGGTGTAGAGCACAGCACCAAGGATTGGTCGCGTGTATACGTAGTTAAACTCCATAAACCCCATCATGATGTAGGGAGCAGTATCCATGCCGTCCATTTATTTTTCCAGATCATTTTATGGCTTGATATAAAAAACGAGGCAGTTCCAAAGCTAAGTAGGAGATTAAACACGTACTGCAACAGAGGTTTTGGATGAAGCTGATATATGGGGTTTCCCTCTGTCTATATCTTTGTGACCTCATGAACAAGTTGGGGTTTCCCTCTGTCTATATCTTTGTGACCTCATGAACAAGTTGGATGGAAAATAAATATCATAGTGAGCCCTAGGAAGGTTTTAACAGTGAGCGTCCTTACCCCACCGCTTCTCATGATGTGATCCACTAGGGCTTTGGATCTGCCTCGGCTGATCTCATAAAAGTATCTGGCAAAATGAATGTACGGTATGGATGATATAATTATATCATGGTGGGGCCACAATTTTGCCACGTGTACACAGTACCAAAGTCGGTGCTGTGTTATACACTACGCAGTCGGGAGTGGCTTCTGTGGATCTCCGGATGCCCCGAGGTGGGTGGCATCCCTGACTATGGGCCCACTTTGATTTATGCAGCTTATATCCACGCCGTCCATCCCTTTTGAAAGCTTATTTTAAGGAGCGGAATCAAATCGACCACAAGAAAGGAAACAGTGGTGATTGAATCCCCACTATTAAAAATTTCTTGGGGCCACCGAAATGTTTATTTACCATTTTAACCTTTTGATAAGGTTGGAAGACCTGTACAAAGGATTAAAAAAAAAAACCTAACTTGGTCCACAACTTCCGTGGCCCACAAGAAGCTTTTAATACTATCACCACTGTTTCTCTGTAGGGATGTCAATGGGCTGGGCTCGGGCTGAAAAATCAGAATTTTAAATATGCCCAGCCTAGACAGTTCAAAATCCGAGCTGAGACCTATCAGGCCCAGCCCAGCCCATTGACAGCTCTACTCATGTGGTATTGTCCAACTGAGATTTGTATCTGCTTCATTTTTGGATGATGGCCTGAAATGAGCCGGCAAAACAGTTGGATGGTGTGGATGCAAGGAACATATGTTGTTGCGGATTTCAAACTGGTCCCACATACGGGAAAGAAAGCCCATAGACCCAAGTATAAGCCTTCGGCCCTGCCTCCGAACTGAGGAGTCATGGGCTGAGTAGATAAATCGATGAGTCATTCGAGCTGAGGGTCATCTACTTCCAAGCTTATTATTGTAGTACTATCAACAACTGGAAAAGCCAAAGCTAGAGCAAAAGTCATGACATTAGTTCTCTTTCAAGCAGAGGACCGAGCAATTATTTATAGGCATTCTGCCTCTCGAGCTAAGGATCAACGACTGATGTCCCAAGCTGGACTAATAAAGCTAGAGATTTACCTCATCCCCTGAGAAAGGTTTACAGTCCGGGTGAAAACCTAAAGGGAAGGAACTCAGACATTGAGCTACATCCTAAGCAGATTAGAACGACCGCTAGAGAGGCGGCGCAACAAGTCTGGGGCAGTTCTGCTAAATTCGAACCAGATAATGATCTGGCTCTATCCCAGCCGTAGATCTCTCCTATCATTATGGGACATGACTCTCACCCATTTATTACTCTCCTAACGTATCCGTAAAAGGACTCTAATCCCAAAGCCTCATCCACTCCCCTCTACAGAACAATGTACATAACTTTATGAATTCCTACAATCATACGAATGACATTACTTAGACACCTCCCCGTTGCCTATTTTCATTTCGGGTGTCATAAGCTTGCTTTGCCTTGGGAAGATGATAATGGAAAAGATGTGCTTAACTGATCTTATTTGTTGGCCAAATTCAGGCGACGACAACATACATTTGGCCCCATAGTAAGAGATCCCACCCACCTCAAATCCACCAAAACTGCACCTTACGCAATCCGAGTCAACTAGTGGAGAATGGATAAGGTGAGACCCGCACTCACCCAAGATGATGTAACCCTTACCGTGGGCCCCACCTTGATGTATGTATCATGTATCCATGTTGTCCATCTGTTTTTCATATCATTTTATGACATCATCCAAAAAATGACAATGATCCAATTATTAGGTGGACCATGCTATAAGAAACAATGTTGATTGACCATTAATGGGCCACAAAAGTTTTGGATCAATTTTATATTTGTTTTTTCCCTTCATTCATGCTTATGTGACCATATCAACAGATGGATGGGAAATAGACACTATAGGCGCCCTAAGAAGTTTTTAATGGTAAGATGGTCAATCATCACAGTTTCTGATGGTATGGTCCACCTGATAATTGAATTTGCTTAATTTTTGGGATAATGTGCTAAAATAATCTGAAAAAACAGATGGATGGCGTGGTACATAGTACATATATGAAGGTGGGCCACGGTGACATCACGGTAAGGGCCGACACCCTCTTTGCGGGCCCTACCATAGTGTATATGTTTCATCCTTGCTGTCCATCCATTTTTACAGATTATTTTAGGACTTATTCTAAGAATCTAAAATGAGGCAGATCTAAATCTCAGGTGGACTACGACATTGAAAACAATAGTGATTGAATGTCCACCGTTAAAAACCACCTAGGGCTTACTGTACTAATGTCTATTCGACATCCACCCTGTTGATTAGGCCATACAATGGAAAAGAACAATATCAGCCTGATCCAAAACTTTTGGGCCCCAAGAAGTTTTTAATAGTGTGCGTTCAATCTACCCTGTGTGGTCCACTTGAGATTTGCATCTACCTCATGTTTGGGCTCATACAAAATGATATGGAAAAATGGATGGACGGCATGGATGGAACACATACATCATGGTGGGGCCCACAAAGCACCGACCACTAGCCATTGGCTAGTGGCAGGGTCACTAGCCAATCCATTTTCAAATGGCTAGTGGCAGGGTCACTAGCCAATCCATTTTCCGAAGTAGTTTATGCCACGATGTAGACGTTATATGTGCCAGCGTGCCAAGCGATCATTGGCTGAAACTAACGCTGCTTTCATTCGGAATCCTGGCGGAATTTGAATTGTTTGCTTACTAAATCCTTTTAGATCTGCGAATTTCACGTTCAATCCGTTAGTGTTGACTTGAGAAAAGAACGTTTCCTCTACAATTCCTTGCAGGAAGATACTTGAGAAAAGACCGGTTACTCTACACCGCTTGAAGAACTTACAGTGATTTCTTTCCAACCATCCATTTTCTTTGTACTATCGTGGCCAGCCAGTCTGTGGGCCAAGACACTTTTATAGTTACAGTAGAATTCCTCAAGCTAAAATAATTTATCTATAAATAGAAATATTAATATATGATATTATTTTATATGATGGGAATTGGTACTATGAGGTCGATCGAGCTCTGTGGGCCACTGGGTTGTGTAATGGACATCCACTTCGTGCATTTGGTGGGTCCCCTCTTATTTATGGGATGTGCCAAAAATCTACCATATCTGGAACTCAGGTGGGCCGCACCATTAATACCAATGGAAACCGTATTTAAAATATCTAAAAGCACTTGGTGAGGCCTACTTGAGTTTTAAAATGGCCTAAAATTTGGTGTGACTCCTCATCCAAGTGGGACACACACAATGGATGGGCTAGATGTCTGAACCACATCTCATTGGGCCTTATATACAATCAGGAAAGTTTCAATGGGCGACATCCACTCTTAACTGTTGTCTGTGGTGTGGCCCACCTAAGTTATAGATTAGCTTGATTTTTAGGCCGATGGCTCATCATGAAATGATGCATCTGATTAATGGGATGGATTTTTGTCGCAACACAGTGGGACTCACAAAGGTCGACCTCATAGTAACTTTTCCCTTGTATGATATGAACAATGTTGGCAGTATTGGCCTTAGACAGGTTGGTTTTTCTAAGCCTTAAACTTAAAACTCAATGAACACGTGAAGGAGGAAGTGAGAAAGAGAAACTTTGTTGCTTTAATGATTTTTTTACAAGACCACTATGTTGGTGAGAACAAACTAGATTTTTATTTTTTTATTTTTTGCTTACAAGCTTGCTGACTTGATAAGAAACGGACAGCAAGAGCCTCCAATTTATAGACATTTACAGCAAGATGAAAAGACAAAAATGTCCTTTCAAAATACACTACAGGGGTATGTGATTAACTTCTTTTGCAAAAATCAAAATATGCAATTAATATTTTTCCTTCTCAATGTGTTGGAGAGATGAATCGTTGCCTGGAAACTCCATCTCCAGCTGCTGCTGGAAGCTTCACATTAATTGTTTCTTGGAAGCTCAACCGTCAGGGACTTATGCTAGCAAATGGATGGACCGGGTTGGTTTGCAACTTCCAACACTCCCCTTCAAACCAAAACCGGTTTCATTCCGAGTATCGATCTTAGTCGTCTAAATGCATCTGTTGGGAGTGCCTTGGTGAAAATATCCGCTACCTGTTCAGTGGTGTGACAATATTCCAATTTTATCGCTTTCTAATTTACTTGATCTCTTAGAAAATGATATCGAGTATCGATGTGCTTGCTCCTTCCATGCTGCACCGGATTTTTAGCAAGCTCGATTGCTGACTTGTTATCTACATATATGACTGTGGATTCTTCCTACGGATGCTTCAGCTCCTTTAATAAGTTCCTTAACCAAATCGCTTCACAGACAGTGGACGATGCTGCCACGTACTCGGCTTCACATGTGGACAGGGCGACCACACTTTGCTTCTTCGAATTCCATATGAAAGCAGTCGTTCCGAGATAGAATACATAGCCAGTGGTGCTCTTTCTTTCATCTCAGTCACCTCCCCAATCGCTGTCTGAGTATCCATATAGCATTGCTTCATCATCGTATGGATAGAAAAGACCGAATTCCATTGTTCCTTTGACGTACCTGAGGAGTCTTTTTGCGGCTAGCCAGTGTGATTCTTTTGGTGCTTCCATGTACCTGCTCAGAAGCCCAACACTGTAAACGATATCCGGCCTTGTGATTGTGACGTACCTTAGGCTTCCCATTAGACTCTTGAACAGAGTCGAGTCCACACTTTTTCCTTCTCCATCCTTTGTCAGTTTTAAGCCCGTTGCTACTAGCGTGTTTACGGCGTTGCAATCAGCCATCTTGAACTTTTTAAGTAATTCCTTGGCATACTTTTTCTGAGATATATAGATGCTACCATATTGTTACTTCACTTCGATGCCCAGAAAGAAGGACATCAGACCTCCATCGGTCATTTCGAACTCATTAAACATGGCCTTCCTGAATTCATCAAACATCGGTTGGCTATTCCCTGTAAAAAGCAAATCATCAACATACAGGCATGCTATGAGCATATTGCCATAAGCATTCTTCTTGATGTAGACTGCATGCTCATATGGACATTGGGCGAAGCCGTACGCTTGAAGATAGTTATGCGTGCATTCCAAGCATGTGGAGCTTGCTTCAACCCATAGAGGGCTTTCTTTAACCAATACACCTTGTGTTCCTCCCCTTGTATAACAAAGCCTTCAGGCTGGTCAACATAGACTTCTTCTTCCAGAATTCCATTCAGGAATGCAGATTTCACATCCAGTTGGTAGATCATCCAACTGTGATGGGCTGCAAGAGAGATAATCATCCTTACAGTATCAAGGCGAGCAACAGGAGCAAAAACTTCTTCATAGTCCACCCCGTACTTCTGTTTGTAGCCCTTTGCTACGAGCCTTGCCTTGTAGCGATCAATCTCACCATCAGCATTTCGCTTGATTTTGTACACCCATTTGACGCCAATAATTTTCTGGCCATTAGGAAGCGTAGTCAGCTTTCATGTGTCATTCTTCTCAATGGCTTGGATTTCTTCTTTCATAGCGATTCTCCAACATTCTTCTTTTATAGCCTCCTGAAACGTCAGAGGCTCATGATCTG
Source organism: Liriodendron chinense (assembly GCA_003013855.2). Lineage (NCBI taxonomy): Eukaryota > Viridiplantae > Streptophyta > Magnoliopsida > Magnoliales > Magnoliaceae > Liriodendron > Liriodendron chinense. Next base: position 2,228,785 of record ML058326.1, on the reverse strand, counting down.
CATATAGGCAGAAAAGATTGACTTCTTCAGTTTGCTCATAAATATCACTTAAGCTTCTCATTTTGATAGGTGCCATGGGTGAGGATGAGCCGGCCGAATTTTGACTTGATGAAGTACTTCCAGGAGAGATAGAATGTACTCCTGGACTTCTTTGTACTGATGATGCGGCCGAAGAAGGTGTTGCGGGTGTTTGCTCTCGATGGTCATGTCTTTCTTCCTGTTCTTCTGTTTCGACTTGAATATCTTTGGTTGATTCTTCATTGTTCCATTTCCAAGCTTCTTCCTCACTAAAGACCACATCTTTACTCACCACTACTTTATTGGTTAGTGGATTGTAGAGCTTGTAGGCTTTAGATTCTTCACTATAGCCGACGAAGATGCATTTCTCACAACGATCATCAAGCTTCCTTCTTCTTGCTTCTGGAACTTGAGCGTAGGCAACACACCCAAAGATCCTTAGGTGCACCACGCTCGGTTTGTAGCCACTCCATGCTTCCTGTGGTGTCATGTTTCTGACACTCTTGGTTGGACACCGATTGAGCAAGGAGGCAGTACATGCAACTGCCTCTGCCCAGAAGCTCTTTGGCAGGCCTTTCTCTTTGAGCATGGTTCTTGTCATGTCGAGGATGGTGTGGTTCTTTCATTCCGCAATGCCATTCTGTTGTGGCGTGTAGGCTGCAGTGTGCTGCTGCTTGATGCCTTGTTCCCTGCAATAATCTCGAAATGCATTTGAAGTGTACTTCCACCTCTGTCAGATCTGAGTACTTTAATTTTGTAACCACTTTCAACTTCAACACGAGCTTTGAAAATTTTAAAGATAGTGAAAGCGAAAGATTTTTCTTTGATGCAATACACCCAAAGTTTTCTGCTGAAATCATCAATGAAGGTAACAAAGTATTTATTACCTCCAAGAGAGGGTGTTTCAAATGGTCCGCAAATATCAGTGTGAACCAACTGCAATGGTTCCTTTGCTCTTCTGGACACTCCACTTGGGAAGGAGTTCCTTTGTTGCTTGCCGAATGTGCACGCCTCACACACATGTTCTGGACCTTCAATAGTCGGCAAGCCATGCACCATGCTTGATGAAGACAAGAGTTTAAGGCCGCTGAAATGGAGATGCCTAATGCGAAGATGCCATCTCCATGAATCATTCTTCACGAGTCTATAGAGGCACTTATCAGCCTTTGTGTTAATATGGAACCGAAACACGCGATTCTTCGCCATTTGGACTTGAGCCACAAGTCTCATGTGAGCATCTCTTATAGAGAGAGAATAGTTCTCCATGTGTATGACATACCCCTTCTCAAGGAGTTGGCCGATACTGGGGATGTTATTTTTCATGTTTGGTATGTAATACACATTGGAGATGTAATTTGGCTCACCATTCTTCGGATAGATTTTAACTTTTCCTTTACCTATCACTGGTACCTTTGATGAGTCGCCAAAACTCACGTTGCCACGAACTCCTTCTGTGAGTTCTACGAACAGTTCTTTGTTACCACTCATGTGGTTGCTTGCATCAGTGTCGAGATACCACACATCCGGCCGTTCACATACCTTTGCTTGTGCGAGGAGGAGTGTGGAGTCTTCTTGTTCATGGTGTGATGCTTCAGCATAGTTGGATCGTTCATCTTGATCCACTTTGCTTCAACACTCAGAGGCATATGGGCCAAATTTCTTACAATTGTGGCATTGAATGTTCTTTGTGTTTCCACGACCACGCACGAACCGGCCTCTACCATTTCCTCTTCCACGAAAACTGGTAAACTTTTGTTGATATTGTTGATAGCTTGGATGATATCCACGCCCTCTACCTCTTGCACGATTGCTGGTGCCACGACCCCCTATTTGTGTATGGCCATTCTTTTGTTCATTTAGAGTCAACTTAGACTCTAAGGCATGTTCAAGCATTGAACCGGCATTCTTTTGCATTCGTTGCTCATGCACTTGCAACGATCCCATTAGTTCTTCAATGGACAGTTTTTCCAAGTCCTTTGATTCTTCTATGGCCACAATCACATGCTCAAATTTGGTTGTGAGGGATCGAAGCACTTTTTCAATCACACGTATATCTTCGATTTTTTCACCATTTCTTTTTAAGTTGTTAACAATAACAAGCAACCTTGAAAAATAATCAGAAATGGTCTCACCTTCCTTCATGTGTGCAGTCTCGAACTCGGCCCTAAGTTTGGAGACGAACCCTCTTTACACAGTCAACTCCTTTGAAAATGGTGTTAAGAGTCTCCCATGCTTGGTTGCTTGACGTCGCTTCGGCGATCCTTTCAAAGGTGAATTCGTCCAACCCTTGATAGACAAGAAACAGGGCCTTCTTGTCCTTCTTTCTTTGTTCTTTGAGGTCGGTCCTTTGCTCAGCAGTGTAGGTGGCTTCTTGCTCCGTAGTGGGCTCTTCGGCTCCGTCGGTGACGATCTCCCATAGGTTTGTGACCTGAACAGTGCCTTCATTTGGATACACCAATTTTCATAGTTGTCTTTTGACAACTTAGGAATCTGCTGCTGGATCGCGGAGGCCATTTAACCAAGGGCTCTGATACCAGTTTGTTGGCAATATTGGCCTTAGACAGGTTGACTTTTCTAAGCCTTAAACTTAAAACTCAATGAACACGTGAAGGAGGAAGTGAGAAAGAGAAACTTTGTTGCTTGAATGATTTTTTTACAAGACCACTATGTTGGTGAGAACAAACTAGATTTTTTTTTTTTTTTTTTTTTTTTTGTTTGCTTACAAGCTTGCTGACTTGATAAGAAATGGACAGCAAGAGCCTCCAATTTATAGACATTTACAGCAAGATGAAAAGACAAAAATGCCCTTTCAAAATACACTACAGGGGTATGTGATTAACTTCTTTTGCAAAAATCAAAATATGCAATTTATATTTTTCCTTCTCAATGTGTTGGAGAGATGAACCGTTGCCTGGAAACTCCATCTCCAGCTGCTGCTGGAAGCTTCACATTAATTGTTTCTTGGAAGCTCAACCGTCAGGGACTTATGCTAGCAAATGGATGGACCGGATGGATGGACCGGATTGGTTTGCAACTTCCAACAAACAATACTTCAATAAAATAATGATAGGGAAAAAAAAAAAACCATAATTGTAAAAAATAACAGTCATTAGTTGTTCTGATGGTGGCCCATTGGATCGTACTTCTGTCCATGAATAACAAAACACGATTTGAACTAATCACGAAATTCTGATGATGGCCCGTTTGATCATAACCGTATCTACTTTTGTCCATGAATAACAAAACACGATTGGAACTAATCACGAAAATTAAGACAACCAAACGCATTATTCATATACCTATCTAGATCAACGGCGAACGTAGTGTGAATCTGTAGTTATGTTGGACAGCCCCGTGTCCGGATATAGTCTATGAGGAAATCACGAAAAGTGTATTAGTTTCACTAAAAACACAAGGAGGAATTATGCAAACGAGAGCTGTCTACTCATAATTCTTATTGTTAGCTATCATGAAAACAGAATTCTTGGATCAGGACTGTAATTTATCGGGTGGGCCCTGTCATGAATGGTGAAAAGCTTCACTGGTTGGATGATCTTAACCGTTTAGAAGGTGATCTGTTAATGGACACAGCAAAATCCACAAGAGAAGTGATCATCTACTGTTTGATGCAGGCTAGATTGACTTGCAGACCCATTTTTTTCCAAACATGTCACTGTTGTAGACATCCATACCGTACAGATAATAGGCCCACCATAAATATCAACCGGGTAAAAAAATCAGACTGATCAAATCATTAGATGGGCCACAACAATATGTTGAATCATACCATGATTATTCGAACGCGCTGATGAGTGAACATGTCTAATTTTTAAGCTGAATGATCTTCAAGATGAGCCCTACCGTTTGAATGATGCGGATGTCATTAAGCAATGGCACGTTAGAAGGAACCATGAGGCTGCATTGCAAGTTAGCATGCATGTATGCGTGATGAGACAGGTGAGAAAGAAAAAAAGCAAACGTTCCAAAACGATTCAAGAAGCTCCACCCACAGTTTCAAAACTCGGCCCGGCCAGATCGTTGCCCACCTCTACAAGTTAGCATGCATGTATACGTGAAGACGTTTGATTTTTCTAGAGCAAACCAAACTCAGGCTGCATTGGTTGCCCGAAACCCAAACGAGGCCAATCCCCAAACTGAGGTGTTACAAAAATGAGCCAAACCAAACTAGGGCTAACTCGGCCTGGCCCAGATCGTTATCCACCTCTACAAGTTAGCATGCATATAGACAGATAAGAGAGATGAAAAAGAAAAAAAGAAAACTTTTCAAAACAATCCAAGAAGCTCCACCCACGACTTGCAATTTGCAGGGATTGATCCTTAGCCAGTAGTGTTGGGTTCCTCCTCATGTGTAGGTGTGACGGACTTAAGTAGTGATACATGTGTGAGGTATTTTGTTCTTTTTGCTCAGTAAGAAGAAATGTTCTTTTGTTCTGAGAGACTTGTAGAAGCACAAAAAGGTTTTTTTTTCTTAGAGATACAGGAGAAAGAGAAGAAAAAATGGATTTTGCAGAAGAAGAAAATCAAGAGTCTTCTACCACTGAAATATTTACATTTAGATTATCCACAATGTTGATTTCTTTGATTCTCTTTGCAAAGTATTGTGTTGGAGATTTTCTATGATTCCTAATTTGTGAGAAATTATCTTCTTTTATATTGATTGTAATCCACCTTTGGGTGAGATAATTGAGATATTTAAGAGAGATCTTTTGATCTCTTCATTCACATTGGAAGGTTTTTTTTTCACATAAAAAAATCTTGGTGTTAGAAGTGATTTTCATCCATTAAATATTTTATATTGTTAATCCCATTGATTTGCACCAAGAAGGAAAAGTGGTGTAGTTTCCCAACAAGTGAAACCCAATTAATGAACGGCCTGATCATAACCCATTGCATGACGTTACCAATACCGATTGCGGTGCCCACCCTACAAAAAAAAAGAAGAAAGAAAGAGAGGAAGGCCTTACGTCCAAGCTGTTCTGCACGTTCTTGGGCCTTTTCTTCGGACGCCGAGGCAATTTCATTCCCATCTCCAATAAATCAGCTTCTATGTCTTCCCTGGAGAGTGATTTCGAGATCGACAACTCCTTTGCAATGTTTTTCTGTGGCGCCAATCGTTTCGTCTGTTTTGATCTGATCAAACACTCTGCTTGTGGAGGCAATGGACGGACGAGATCTCTTATGCTCCCTCCATTCTTCTCCGCTCTCGATTCTTTATCAGAAGAGCTCTCCAGCCAACTCGAGGGAGACTTAAACGGGCCCGGGCCCGAGTTCGGTTCTTTTTTCTCGCCTGTGTGTAATTGAGAAAGACGGATGATGAGATTCGACGTAGGGTGGTGGATGGCGTCGTGATGGGAAGATGGAGATGGTGGGTTTTGTAGATTCTGTTGGGGAGGAGGGGTAGAATGGGGAGTGGAAGATGGAGGTTGGAGATTTTGGGTACCTGGAAGGGGTAGACTGGGAAAGTGGATGAAACTTCTGCGTGTTCTTGGAGCTTTTGGAATAGAAGCCTGTAATCTCTCCATCAGAGAAGGGTTAATCTGATGTTTGGACGGTGAGTTGCAATTTATAAGTTCCAACATGGCAACTGTCGTTGGCTGAAATTACCGATAGCGGATTAAGTGTTACCGGGTAACACGTGTTACCCTTACCGTGTGGTCCACCTTGATGATGTTCTGTATATCCAAGCCGTCCATCCGTTTTTTCAGACAATTTTAAGACTTGGTCCCAAAAATTAAGAAAATTTAAATCTCAGGTGGACCACACCACACGAAATAGTGATGATGAATGTCCACCATTACAAACTTCCTAGGGCCCACTTTACTTTTTATTTTCCATCTAACCTGTTGATAAGGTCAAGCAGATTTGGATGAAGCTAAAATACAAATATCAGCTTGATCTAAAACTGTCGTGACCCAAATTTTTTTTAACGGTCTTTCACTACTGTTTTCAAGTGTGTGGTCCACGTGAGATTGGCTCTCCTTAATTCTCATGATCAAGTCAAAAATCATCTGGGAAAACGGATGGACAGCGTGGATATACAACATATTCATCAAGGTGGGCCCCACATGGTAAGGGGAACACCTATCCGCTCACGAAACTACCGCTCATCTTCGGAATCACGACCGGAGGCGGACTACCTGCGACACCCTGTTGGTCCGGGCGGGGCTTTGGAGGATCTCCGGATCCACCGAGTGGGTGGGATGCTTGACGGTGGGGCCCTTTGTAATGTATGTGTCTTATATCTACATCGTTCATCCGTTTTGAAAACTCATTATAGTTCGTGATCCAAAAAATGAAGTAGATCCAAATCTCATGTATACAGTAAATAGTTGTAATTGACAATTAAAAACTTCTCCTGAACCACAAAAGTTTTGGATCAATCTGATATTTGTGTGATCTCTTCACCCAGTTACTTACTACCTTATCAACAGGTTGGGTGGAAAATCAACATTCTGGTGTCCCCTTTAAGTTTTTAATGGTGGAGATTCAATTGCTACTGTTTCATGTGGTATCCTTCACTTTAAGTTTTGGATTTACTTCATTTTTTTTTTATCATCCACGCCTAGTTCCATCCGTATGGAAAGCTCAATTTAGGCATGATCTAAAAAATGAAGCAAATAGAGGTGTACAGGCAAGTCAATCCGAGCTTTGCCCTGTTCGAGCTAGGCTCATTCAATGACCACCCTGGCTCATGTTTGGTTTTTGAGCTGAAATGATATGATCAATCGGGCTCGACCAAGCTTTTGAGCTCCAAAAAAAATAAAAAATTAAATAAGCCCAACCCAAAAGCCCGGCCTAAAGCTGTTCAAAATCCAGTCACAAAGCTTATTGACACCTCTCACCTACTTTTGTAGAGAGTTTCATCTCTTATTTCTTTACTTTAGTTTGATGTGAGAGTAAATAACATACATTTCTAGCTAGCCGAGTTAAGTTCCAATTGAGTTAGCCTTGTCGAGCTAAATCGAGCTTGGGTTAGCTCAAGCTTGGCTTGAAAATCCCTTCGAATTTGGAAAAATGACTCGACTTAGTTTGAACCCAACTTTTAAACCAAGCCGAATCGAGCTAATTCGAGCTGAGTCGAGCAAGCTAACCAAGCTAGCTTGGCTTGTGCTCAACTCTAGTTCCAAATTACAAATGAAACATAGTATTGGAAACAATGGTGATTGACCATTAAAAACTTCTTATAAGCCACAAAAGATTTGGATCAAGATGATATTTGTGTGGTCTCTTCATCCAGGTGTTTTTAGCCTTATCAACAAGTTGGATGGCAAATGAACATTCCAATGGAATTTATAAAGTTTGGATTCAATCATAATTGTTTCCTATGGTGTGGTCCAACTAAGATTTGACTCAGCGTTATTTTTGGCAACATACCTTAAAATGAGCTTTCAAAACTGTTCATAAAGTCATTCCTACCATGATGAACTGAGAGCACAGAAATAATAGACTGATCTATAATTTCTATGGCCCATGAATGTTTGAACGGTGGATGTTCAATCCTCACTATTTGCTATTTTATGGCCCACTTGAGTCGACCTGTCTACTTTTTAGCTCATGTCCCAAAATATCCACTAAAAACTGATGGATAGAGTGTATTCCTCACAATCATTACCGTGGGCCCACTTAACTTCTGAGCAGTACTGTCTTAAAAGTGCCAGTGTGCCAAGGCTCATTGGCTCGAAATTACCATTGCCTTTTTATTTCTTCAGTGTCTTAAATCCGGTTCAGATAAAATGCCGTTTCCTCTGTAATTCCTGATGTAATCATATACTGAAACGGCCTGTATGGCTCACTACTGAAAGCATTCTGCTAGTGCATCGTCATGTATTTGTTTCATCCATGCCGTCCGTTCATTTTTCCAGCTCATTTTAGAGCATAACCAAAAAAGAGTCAGATCCAAATATCAGATGGACCACACTAAAGAAAATAGTATTGATTGAAAGCCTACTATTAAAAACTTCATAATCGCCTGGGAAGTTTTTAATGGTGGGATGACCATTGTTTTTCCTGTAGTGTGGTCCACCTTAGATTTTGATCTGTCTCATTTTTGAGCTCATTCCACAAAATAATGATCCAAAATGGATGGACTGCGTGTACAACAAATGTACCTGTGATTGCCTGTGATCATCGGCACAGATGTACCTGTGCTTGGGAGTTGGATTGCATCCTACGCGTCCAAATTGAGCTATTGAGGGGCCCACCATGATGTATCTGCTTATCCACTCCGTCCATCCATTTTATAAGATCATTTCAAGGTATGACTCTAAAAAGGAGGAAGATCCAACGCTCAAGTGGGCCACACCAAATAGTGATCGGAACTTGGTGACGTCAACACTACGTAGCGCGTCACCAGGTTCATTTCACTATATTTGTGTGGCCCACTTGAGCATTGGATCAACCACATTTTTGGGCCAATATCCTAACATGATCTTATAAAATGGATGGACGGAGTGGATAAACAGATACATCACAGTGGCCCCCCTCCACAGCTCAGTTTGGATGCTTTGTGTTCATACTGAAGAAGGACGCAATCCACTTCCCAGTGATTGGGCCTGTATGGGTCGACAGAGATGTCTGATAACTCCGCTCTGTCCAACTGTTTTGAAAGACCACAGCAGAGCATGGATTTAAAAATTAGGCAGATCCAAGCTCAAGTGAGCCACACCAAACAAAAAATTCGGAACCGAAATGTCTGGAACCTAAGCGGGGCCCACTGTGATATTTCTGAGAAATCCACCCTGTTCATCCGTTTTGTGAGCTTATTTTAGTTCTTGAGTAAAAAAGGAGCCAGATCCAAGACTTAAGTGGGTCGAAAACATGAAGATTGAACATCCACAGTTGAAATAGTCGTAGGGGCACAGAAGTTTTGAATCACGCTAATATCTGTGTTTTCAGTTCATCCCATTAGGAATGATGTTATGAATGGTATGGATGGCATATAAACATGGACCTGTGGAGGTTTCAACGGTGGGAATTTCCCTACCCACCTTTTAAGTGCAGCCCACTTGAGTCTTGCATCCAGCTAGTTTTGTGAGCATGTCCTAAACTGAGCTCACAAAACGGATGGACGGGGTGGATTTCTCACGAGAACACTGGTGGGCCCACCTAAGTTCCAAGCGTAGGAAATCCGCGTCTATTTCTGTCACCCTAGGCGTCCAATCCCCATTATTCCCTGGCCACGTGAGTTTTTGGATCTGCCTGTTTTTATTATCCTGCCTTATATATAGGGCTGCACATCGATTCGATCAATTCAATTTTGGATGAGATTGAAATTGAATTGATCTTAAATTTTCAAAATTGAAATTGAAATTGAATTGATCTTAATTTTGAAATTTCAAATTGAAGTTGAATTGATCCGAATTTTTTGGAATTGAATTGAGATCGAATTGATGAATTTTTCGATTCAATTCGATTTGATTTTTCACACATTGCAAATTGAAAACTTGTAGGTTTTGTAGGTTTGGATTTTATAATACCTCCAATAGTAATATTAGTATAAATACTTCTAAAAACATACGCATAATAACTAGTTCATACATGAAAATTAGAAAGATCGTATTAATCAAAAGCTTTTGAGGCTCGAAAAATGTTTTTAATGGTTATTCATCACTCTTTCTCTTTGTATGGTCCACCTGAGATTTGATCTTCTTATAATTTTGGATCATATCCTAAAATGAGACGGAAAATTAGATGGACGTAATGGATATACAAAAAATACATCAAGGTAGGCCCCACACGGTAGGAGTAACACCCACTAAGTTGTTACTAACGTCACACTTAATTTACTTTTTGGCGAACTTCAGATTGCATACTAAGTTAGCATGCTTTTGTTATACTTAGTAAACTTAGTTGGGCCTACTTTGAATGCATTTAGTTTACCACACTGTCCATTCATTTTTGCCTGCTTATTTTAGCCATTGAGCCCAAAATTGAAGCATATTTGAAACTTGGGTGGACCATGCCACATGAAACAGTGGGAATAATGATTTCCACAGGTTGAAACCTTCCTAGGGCCCATAGTGACATTTATTTGTCATCCAATCTGTTCGTAAGATCAGGTAGACATGTATGAATGAAAAACACAAATATTAGCTTGGTTCAAAACTTCTGTGGCCTATAATAATTTTTCAATGGTAGAGGTTCAATTCACATTGTTTCCTATGATGTGTGCCACTTGAGCTTTGTATACGCTTAAATTTTGGGCTCGAGCCATAAAATTATCTTTTAAAGTGGATGAACGGAGTAGATAAAATGAATAAATCATCGTGGGACCCACAGAGTTTACTTAGTACGCCAAGCACATTGAGTTACTAAGTAGGCACGATTTGTCTTGGGCTCTTGGGTGGGTGTGGATATGCAAAATGGTAGTTTCAAAGCTCTGTGGGCCCCACCATCGTGTATGTGTTTTATCTAAGCCCTCCATCCATTTTTCCATCTAATTATAAGATATTATCCAAAAAATGAGAAATATCCAAATCTCAAGTAGACCACACCACAAGAAAACAGTAGGGGATTGACGCTTATTGTTGAAAACTTTTAGGGGCCTTAGAAGTTTAGTATCAAGCTTATATTTGTTTTTTACCTTCCTCTAGGTCTATGTGACTTATCAATAGGTTGGATGGCAAATAAACATTACAATGGGCCCAAGGAAGAATTTAATGGTGGACGTTCAATCCCCATTGTTTTGCTATGGTGTATATATCTTTCTAATATTTAGAATTTTTCCTTAATTCAGATGTAAAAATGGATGGACGACATAGATAAAACACACTATGATATATCTATTTCATCCATATCGTGTGTGTGTATATATATATATATATATATATATATATATATATATATATATATATATATATATATATATATTCAATTCAATTTGATCAATCGATTCAATTCAATACCGATCAATTCAATTTTCAATTCGATTCAATCGATCATAACTGAAAATCGAAATTAAATTATTATTTTTTTAAAAATTGAATTGAATTGATCTTGGAGAACAATTCGATTCAATTCGATTTGTTCGATTCAATTCAATCGATAAATTGATCATAAATTGAATTATGTGCAGCCCTACTTATATAGTGGTCTTGTGGAACAGATGGACAGAGTGAATTTGTCACCCACATCTTTGTGGGCCCTATACAGCCCCTGGCCATGAATATCTATTTGCTATATCAGGATGATATTTGTGCCTACAGTTGATCTGAATGGTAATAACCCTATGAACGGTTTGGATGGCATGAAAACATCATCATCAGCTCCAGAAAGGTTTTAACGGTGGATGTTTCCGTTCCAAATGCTCGTTGGTGTGGCCTACCTGAGTATTTGATCTACCTGATTTTTAGAGTCATGTCCTATCCTTGTCTTTCAAAACAGATGGACGGAGTGGATTTTCAGCTTACATCTCTTTGGACCCCGCACAGCCCCGGGCACAGATATATCTCTGTGCCCGGGTCACAGGCAATCCGCTTCCTCAGAATATGCTAGACTTGTGGGTCCCACCACGCACACTGATTGCAGAAATCGTACAGCAACAGGGACCCGGCAATCAGTTTTTGAATATTGGGCATGTGGTCCAGTGATCCAGATCATTTGGCCTGTTGGGGCCCACCGCAGATGGACCATGCCCATAAAATTCCTTTCATCTGGCCATTTAGAAATCTTGTGGCTGAAAACAGGCAATTAAGAAGACATATACAACAACTGTAGAAGGCCCAAGATAGTGGCTGGGATCTTCCAATTTAGAGATATTCAGGGCACCGTCCATCTACATTGGACCCAACACAGATGGTATGGGTCAATGTACCATGAGCCCCACTTGGATCTCAGCCGTTACACGTGGGGCCAACAACGTATGACAGACTCGAATCTCATCCGTAGTTCGCAAGTATGGGGAGATACCTATAACTTTTGTCGTACCAAATAAAGAAAACGTGTATACCACCCAATACCGGTGTCATAAGGTTGGATGGAGGAGTTATTAGATACTCCGGCGGACGTGATGCTCCATGTGCATGCACAAAGGAATTGTACAAGAGCAGCAAATTTTTTGTACAAATTAAAATAGTGGGGCCCACTGTAAATAGAACATAGGCCCAACATAAGATTGCTTAAATGGTTTTGATCTCAGATTAATGGACATCTGATTGTTGAATTTTGAGTACTGTGGATAATTTTCTGCTTTGATCCCATCCGTTTGATGTCTACTAATCATACAGTCTGATAATTTTCTGGGTCATGACCATTTATGATCAGGCCCATGATCTGGATTGCATAACTTAGGAGAAATTTCCCACGTGTAGAAGTCCCGTATGTTTATCTGTATGAGCATCACAATCAATCGGAGTAGCTCCTACGGAAGTTGTACTCATATTGATGAAGTAGTTCAAAACCTTTAAAACTGGTGATAATAAGTATAGGTCGCATTTATTGGCCCATTAATTAAGAAATTGATGTGGGATTTTATTATGTTTGATATAAACAATACTTGAATAAAAGAATGCAAAAATCAACCATAATGCAATAAGATAAAGCCTGCAACAGACAATCTGTGGCCGTTCGATCCGATGGTGGCCCCTTCGATCCTAATTGTATAAAATGACAATCAATAGCCGTCCTGATGGTGGCCCACTCGATCGTACTTGTATAAAATAATAATCTTTAGCAGTTCTGATGGTGGCCCATTCGATCGTAACCATATATACTTCTGCGAGAAGTATGACTGAGATGGTTAGCTCCATGAAGAACAAAACACAATTTTAACTAATTGCGAAAATCAAGACAACCAAACGCATTATTCATATACCTATCTGGATCGACGGGAACGTTGTATGAATCTGGAGTTATGTTGGACAGACTCATACCTGGATATACTGTCTGAGGAAATCATAAAATTGTATTAGTTTCATTAAAAAGAGGATACTCGGTATGATTGTACATGATCAGGACTGTTTATCAGGTGGGCGTTGTCGTGGATCGGCGATGGTACTGGAAATCTTCGCTGATTGGATGATCTTAACCGTTTGGAAGGTGATTTGTTAATGGACGGTGAGAAAAATATTCCACAAGAGAAGTGATCCCCTATCATTTGATGCCGGCTAGTTTGACCTGTAGACTCATTTCCGCCAAGCATGGAACTTTTCTAGCCATCCATACCGTGTAGATGATAAGCCCCACCATAAAGATCAGCCATATCAAATATCAGACTGATCAAATCATCATTTGGGCCACACCTGTGTTTTGAATCATACCATCTTGATTCTAATGGCGCAGCCAAACTGATGAGTGAACAGGTCTAATTTTTAAATCACATGATCTTCATCATGGGCCCTACCGTTTGCATGGTGCAGATGTCTTGAAGCAATTGCACGTGCATGTCTAGTTAGCATGCATATGGTTGTATACGTGATGAGACAGATGAGAAAGATGAGAAAGAGAGCGTTTCAAAACGATCCAAGAGCACCACCAACAACTTGCAATTTACAGCCAGTGGGACCCACTCGATCATGGCCCATTGCACCACATTGCTAATTCCGATTGGGGCCCACCAGATGAAAAGGAAGAAACAAAGAAACAAAGAAGGCACTTACATGCAAGCTCTTCTGCAGCTTCTTGGGCCTCTTCTTCGGCTGCCGAGGCAGCTTCAATCCCATCTCCAACAAATCAGCTTCTATCTCTTCATTCGACAGTGAGGTTGCCATCGACAGCCCTTTCTTTGCCTTGTTTTGCCGCGGCGCCAATCGTCTCAACTGCTTTGATCTTATCAAACTCTCTGTTTGTGGCGGCGATGGACGGACAAGATCTCTTCTGCTCCCTTCATTCTTCTCCACTCTCAATTCCTTGTCAGAAAAGCTCTCTACCCTAGCTGGGCCGGACTTAAACGGGCCCCGGTCCGGTTGTCTTTTCTCGCATGTGTGTGATAGAGAAAAAGGAAGGGCCAGACCCGAATTGGGGTTGTAGATGGTGTGGGGATGGGACGAAGGTGGGTTTTGTAATTTCTGGTGGGGTGGAGGGGTAGAATGGGAAGAGGAAGATGGAGATTGGAGGTTTTGGGGGCATGGGAGGGGTCTTTTCTTGAAGGGTAAGTGGGAGAACGGAATTTGGGGAGGGAGGGGCAGTTCGGGAATTGGGGTGGAAATTTTCTGGGAAGGAATGAGGGTGGGAAATCTCTGAGATCTTGGAGCTTTGGGAATTGAAGGAAATGGCGCCATTGCAGAGAGAGAGAGAGAGAGAGAGGAGGGAGTGAGACCGGTTTTATTAGCCGTTGGGAGGATGCGGATTGCGTCCGATCCCTGGTCGGACCATTAAGCGTCCGACCAGATCTATGTGGGATCCCACCTTGACGTATCTGTTTATCCACACCGTCCAGACCCTTTTTAAGATCATATTAACATATGGATCTAAACATGAGGCAGATCCAACGCTCCAGTGGATCACACCAGAGTTGATGATTTGTGCATTTAATGCACTTTAATGCAACCAAGCTTACTATCCTGTGTGGTCCACTGAAGCTTTGGATCTGCCTCATTTTTAGGCCCATACCTTAACATGATATTATAAAAGGGATGGACGGCGTGGATAAACAGATACATCAAGGTGGGCTTCCACATAGATCTGGTCGGACGCAATCCGCGTCCTGGTTGGAAAGGGATTTCCTTGTTGCTGCAGTCGGGTCCGGGCCACATCTCCGAGATCCGTTTATCACGTGGGCACCTTGGTATCTGAGTGAAAATGAACCGCTTATGTACAGGTTTGGCGCACCTGATGAGCGGATCGGATTGATTTTTGGATATAGGAAATAAACCGTCTCACAAAAGTCGCGCCCTAGACTATAGCCTGATCTTACCGTCGATCAGATCTTCCAATTGGTAGCCAGAAAATGAACGGTTATAAGGAAAGAATTTGATCAGCAATTATTGTTATGATTTGCCAACCAATGTAGCTTTCAATGAAGTGTCCGGGTAAGATGGGGCCAACAATTTGGACGGTTTGGATTGACCGGTGGCCATTTAATTAATGGTGCCCATTCTGATGGAGGCTTGGAGTGTGGGTAAATTGGAATAAGCTACAAAATACGTGTGATCCAACCCTCGTATCTGGTCTAGTTCCGCCGTACATTTGACAGATCTGTACCGTATATCTAGTTAGACCTACTTTAGATGGGCCATCAACAGAAGTTATACTTTAGATCCTGCGCGTTAAATGTAGACAACTGGTGGAGTGACTGGGGCTGTAAATGGTCGGATTTGGGCGGGTTTAGCTAAAACCAGACCTTGCCTCGTGGATAGACTCTGCTGAGTTTCAACCAGAGGTCTCTGTCTCGAAACCATCAGGGTGAAATTTTCGCTGCTAACAGCACCAGTGGGTGCAGTCATTTACTAAATGGGTTCGGGTTGGGAAATCAGATTCAGACCCATTTAGTAATTTGGGTCCGTTCTTGGTCATTTACTAAATGAATACGGGTTGGGTTAGGTCGGGCCTAATATAAAGGAAATCAAATTCAGACCCATTTAGTAATTGGGTCCGTTCTTGGGCCCTGACTTGTACCATTTAACAAATGGCTGACTCATTTCCAACCCTAGGAGTGATTTGGACCCAGTTGCTAAACAGGCCTAGATCTGGTTTGGCCCAAAAAATTTGGGCTTTTTAAAGGCCCACAATCTGGGCCCAAGAGTGAGCATTGCAGCCTATCAACTAAAAAGATGGTCCTGGGCTTGGTCATGCAAAAACAGAAATGGGCCGAAGCCCATGAACGGCCCCACCATTTACACTCCTAGATAAGCCTGGCGTGTTGCAAGCTATCCACAGTATATGTGGCTCACCAGCACCATCCAGACTGTCCATTTAAAGGGCCCCACTATAGATGAACCGTATATTATACTGTTTACCTGATCTTAGCCATCTGATTTACACATTGATTTTGGACCTGATCATTTTCTTTTATAGAACTACCAAACAATGGATGCATTGGATTCATTGGTCTGATTTCAGGCGTATGTTTCATCGATGGCCACCCAAGATTTGAACGGTATGGATTTCAAGTTCACCAAGAGGAAAACAACTTTGAACTTGAAATTAAGCTTATTTAATAACATGACCGTTGGATTGGTAGACATTTATTAGACGGTTGAAAATGAAAAATACAATTATCCTGCTTCAACAACACCAATCAGAAGTTAGGATCAGTCCAACCAATCTGATTTTGGTACTGTGACTTAGCAGTTTAATTTGACTTTATATGTGCCACGTGTACAATTTCTAAGTGGCAAGCGTATGAAGCGTCATACGCTGCGTGAGTATCATATAAGTCGTGCTTGTTTGGTTGAGCGACTCCCGCTGGTTTCAGGGTCTTCGTAACTGAAAATTGCGTAATTTCACGCTTTCTTGCTTAGGAAGTAATGTTTCTAAATGGGGAGGACTCATAATAAGCTTTTTTCTACAACTTCTGCACGTGGGGCCCACCAAGTGGGGGATTGGGTACTACCCCGCCATGACCTAACTAGAGACGGACGGTCCTGTCAGGGCTCTGTGGGGCTGCATGATGTATGTGTTTTATCTATGCTGTCCATCCATTTTGACAAATCATTTTAGAGGATGAGCCCAAAAATGGGGCAGACTGAATGCTTAAGTGGAGCACAACATTTTAAATAGTAGGGATTGAATGCCTACGGATGAAAACCTCCTGGGGCTGCATAAGTTTTGAATCAATATTTATGTTTTCCGTCTGGGTCTATGTAACCTTGGATGACAAATAAACGTTACTATAGAGTTATGACGGTTTCAACACTTCCTGTGTTATGGTCAACTCAAGACTTCAATTTGCCTTTCTTTTTATCTCATGCCCTAGGGCGTGGATTGAGTTCTACCTCACTAGGACGGATCTAGAGATGGACAGTCATGTTAGGGGCTCTGTTGAGCCGACCCTGATCTATACACTTTATCCACTCTGCCCAGTCTATTTTTAGAGATCATTTTAGGCCACAGGACCCTAAAAGGAGGGTGGACCAGACCACATGAAGTAGCGGGGATATAAAGACTACAGTTGAAAACTTCTTAGAGGCCACATAAGGTATGAATAAAGCTCATATTTATGTTTTCACTTTATGCACGTCTTTATGACCTTATTAGCATGTTGAATGGAAGATAAACATCATGGTGGGCCCTAAGATTTTTTTTCAAATTTACGAGTTCAATCCTCACTGCTTCATGTGGTGTGGTCCACTTTAGCCTTTAATATGCTTAATTTTTGAGCCCATGTACTGAAAGTATATTTCAAAATAGATGAACGACATGGATAAAATCATGTTACTTATGATGGGCCCTACCGAACCCCTGACATGACCGTCCATCTCTAGATAGGTACAGGTGGGGGTAGTACCCAATGGCCCCCATGCCCAAAAGGATAAAACACATATCATGGGAGGCCCCAAAGAAACCCTGAGAAGACTCCACCAAGTTTGTTAATTTGTGATATCTCCAGCAAAATAAGTTTTAGTTTACATTTTATCCAACCCGGGCTTTCCTTGTGGAGCACCATGATGATGGGATTCCCGAAAAATCAAGCTTATACAATCATTGTGTAACATTGTAAAAAATTTGACAACCGTCCAAAAATCCCCATGATGAAATTTTGCGTGGTAACGATGGGATCGGTATTCGTTTTGAATAGGGATTGCGTCTTGTCTCTAGCTGGGAACCGTCAGGAGCCCCCAGTGGCCACCATGATGTATGGGGTTTATCGTGCATATCATTCAAGGTACAAGCCTAAAAATGAGGCAGATCCAAGACACATGTGAACCACACAATGCGGATTAAATTCTCATAGTTGAAAACTTCCTAGGGGCCACCGTAGTTTTGGAACGAGATGATATTTGTGTTTTCCCTTCATCCAGGTCTATATATGACTAGGTTGGATGGCAAATAAACATGACGGTGGGCCCTAGGAATGTTTCAACAGTGAGAATCATTACCATCACTTCTTCCGATGGTGTGGTGTACTTGAGATTTGGATTTATCTAAATCTTGGTTCTATTCCGTAAAATGGCATGGACGGTGTGGATAAAACCCATATATCACAGTGGCCACTCAAAGCTTCCGCCCGATTCCCAGCAGCTGGAGACGGGCGGAGGTAGGAAGCAATCCGCGTCCCTTGGTTTTGGGCGTCCAGCCCTCATGGCAAGGTGACGCTGCTGTGAAGGTTAGATTCATACCTCCATACCGCAGGACTCATGGGGCCCACGCACCATAAGCTATTATTCCACGAGGACCTGTATTCAGTTTGTCATAATTGGCTTCTGATTCAGTACTGATCCAGACCACTGGCCTGTTGGGGCCCACCGTGAATAGACCATCCCAGAAAATCACCTTGTTCTGATCATCTAACCTGTTGTAAGTTGGGCCAACAGAAATGTTTTGTTTAGAGGACGTCAATATCCTTGCAAGACAGTTTACATGAATTGTTGGACTGCGGACCAAGCTACTGATGTAGGGATACATCCTCCCAACGAAAGAGGACCAGAGGGACCTTAGAGTGGGCCCACTTGAATCCGATACCGGACCACAAGAAAGGAAAGCAATCCAATGAAAATGGAGGCCAAAGACCCCTGCTGGCCGGCGGGACCCTTGCCTAGAAAAGGGCCAACCCGCTGGATTGTTTTGACGTCCACCAGCAGGCGGGTGTACAACAAGTGCGTTAAAAACCTTCTTTTTTAGTAATTTTTCTTGCAATTTTTACTTAATTAGTTTCCTTTTGTAATTAGGACACTTAAGTTGCGTTTTTAAGGTTTAGTTTTCTATATAAGTGCTTATTTAATTTTCGTTTTAAAGCATCTTTGATATATTTTGAAAAAAAACTTAAGAGTTTTCTCTTGTTCCCTCATAGATTCGAGTCGTTCTTCATGAATTCGAAGAGAAGGTTTCATGGATTTAAGATATCCTGTCGTCAATTCGACAAAGACAGGTTGAGGAGTCCCTGTAGATCTGATATTCGGATTATTTATTCCCGTAAGAGAGACGTTGCTCAATCTCTCCACATTCCACCCACACCAGCTACATGTGGTAGTAATTAATTGGATAGTGTGCTGCTATGAAAAGATAGCATGGTTGTGTACGTACTCAGCCCACAAGCCACAACTTTCAAACATTCAAATAAATAATGGTCAAACGCGTAGGGGGATTGTGGTCGAGGTGGGGGACTCTATGGAACAAGACAAGGGCTCTAAGGGGCCCACTGTGATGTATGTGCTTTATCTGTAATGTCCATCCATTTTGCCCTATCATTTTAAAGCATGAGCTCAAAAAGAAATCAGCACAAGCAGTCACACCACAGGAAGTAGTAATGATAATGATGTCTACTGTTGAAACCTTCTTAGGACCAGCGTGATGTTTATTTGCCAGTCAACCAATTTGTTAGGTCACAATGATCTAGATGAAGGAAAAACACAAACATCAGCTTACCAAAATTGTGGTGTCTACTGGCGTAGATAGAACATAGACAGCATAGTGGGACTCGCGAGGCCCCTACCAGGACCGAGTCCGTCCAGCCATAGTAGAAATGCAATACACGTCTCTACGCAGCACAAGGCAGTCTTTTAAGCGGCCCCGGTCCGGTTTTCTTTTCTCACATGTGCAAGAAGAGAAGTGAATACGATGCGGTGTGATGGTGAATCGTTTTTCCAGCTCATTTTAAGCAATGACTCAAAACTGGAGCAGATATAAATCTCAGGTGGACCACACCATAGGAAATAGTGATAGTTGACCATTAAAAACTTCTCGTGGGCCACAAAAGTTTTATATGAAGCTGATATGTATTTGTGTTTTGCCTTCATTCAGGTCTGTTTGACATTACCAACAGGTTAGATGGAAAGTAAACATTACGGTGGACTGTAGGAAATATTTAATGGTAAGCATTCAATCACCACCGTTTCCTGTGGTGTGGTCCACCTGAGATTTCTATTTCAATTTTGCCCCACGTCCTGAAACAAAGTGGTAGAACGGATGGACCGTGTGATATATAACAGATGGATCATGGTAGCCCCACGGTCACGACCTGACTGAATCGAGTTTTGAAAAGGGAAGGAACGAGACTTGTATCGTTTTCCGTTGGGAGGGGTTTCCGTGCTGATTACGTTGGGTCAAAGGCACATGTGCGCTATTGTTCTTTCATCACGTGACCTGTTTTATTTTTATTTTTGTGCTTGCCAGTTGCCACTATGACAATCCACCTTGGATGTACAAATCTGGCCCACCTGATCAGCGGACCATATTGATTTTTGGACACGGGAAATACACGGTGGGTCCACATGGATTTTTGCATGTACAGGTTCCCACATGTAGAAGTCATGGGCGATGTTCTAGATGGACCATTGACCAAATCTTCCAATTCCTGGCCACCAAATGGACGGTATAAAAGGAAAGAAATGGATTAGCAGTCCAATTTCAACAGGCAAATTCAGATTAATAAGATTCACCGCCAAAGTAATTTTCAGACTTTGGGCCAACCATTTGAACGGTTTGGATTGACATGTGTGGTTTTTAATCGGTCGCCGTCTAATATGGGGCAGGAATGGAACGTGGCCGATCATATGGAAGTATTTTGATTTTCTCTATTTCCACCGTGCATGTGGCGGATCTCTATCCTTAATCTGGTTAAACCTACTATGCATGGCCGTTGATCTGGATAGATCCACTATGGATGGGCCATCAACGAAAGTTACACAGTACTTGACCCAAGCGGATTGTGTGGTGACCCCAACACCATCTATATCCTCGTGACCAGACTCTGTGGGGTCCACTTTGATGTATGTGTTTTATCCACACCGCCCATTCGTTTTGCCAGCTCATTTTAGGGCATGAGCGCGAAAAGAAACTATGTCAAAAGCTAAAGTGGACACCACCACTAAAAGGTTATTGGGGCCTCAGAAGTTTTGAATTGAGAAGATATTTGTATTTTCCCTTGTATGACTTTAGGTGGATGGCAAATAAACATCAGTGGCCCAAGGATGGTTTCTTCAACGTGGATGTCATCATCCCTAATGCTTCTGTGTGGTCCACTTGAGCTTTGAATATGCGTCGATTTTGGGCTCATTTCCTAAAACGAGCTGGCAAAAGGAATGGACGGAGTGGATAAAACACATACATTACAGTGGGCCCCACATAGTCCAGTCACCGGGGAAATAGGTGGTGTTAGTTTGATCCATTAATCCGCTTCCGTACTTTGATGGGCGCCTCGGGTGGATCCCGTGGGATCCCTGACTGTGTGGCCCACCTTGATTTATGCAGCTTACATCCACGCCGTCCATCCATTTTGAAAGCTAAATTTTAGGTCAGTATTCCAAAAATAAAGAGATTCAAATCTCAGGTGGACCACAACACAGGAAACAATGGTGATTGAATCCCCACCATTAAAAACCTCGTGGGCTACCTAAATGTTTGTTTTCTGTCCAACCTTTTGACATGGTAAAAAAGACCTGGCCCCACACAAATATCAGCTTGATCCAAAACAAAACTTATGTGACCCACAAGAAGCTTTTAATGGTCAATCAGCACTGTTTCCTGTGGTATGGTCCAACTGAGATTTGGATATTTGGATCATGCCCTAAAATGAATTTCCAAAATGGTTGGACGGCGTGGATGTAAGAAACATACATCAAGGTGGGCCCCACAGCAGGGATTCCACCCACGTCAGTGGATCTGAGGATCCACCCGGCTCCCTACTTTGACAACCCTAACAGTCCTGTTAAATGTGGACAACTGGTGTACCGTCTACAATCTTCGTGTGGGGCCCACTTGAAGTTCCCAGATACCAGTCTAATGGCCGAGTCCCAGCAGAATTCATACTTGTCGCTAACTAGCTGTTAGTCCTGATACAAAAGGAATCTGGTGACTTTCACGTTCACCCGTTGTGGAGAATGAATGGTCCTCATTTGAGAATAGAGGTCTGCTAATTCGCACGTCCGCACACGTGACTGAGATCTGAACTTTCCATAATGTTGGAAATAATGCTTAGATGTCTTCCTGAAAAGAAGGTGGGCCACAACGTAAAAAATAAATTTGATGGTTAGAATTTTTTCTAGCCATTCATTTGTTTTAATATGATGGGGCCCATTGGAGGTGGGAGCGGATTAGGAGCCCACCTTCATGAATATATTGTATATCTACGCAGTCCATCCATTTTATCAGCGCATTTTAGAATGTGATTCTAAAACTTAAGAAGATCCAAATCTCAGGTGGACCAAACCACTGGAAACCATGGTAAATAACTATTAAAAACTTTTTATGGGTCACAAAAGCTTTGGATCAAGCTGATCCTTTTATTTTCCCTAAAAATCTACATCCGATTGACCTAATCAACAGGTTGCATGGCAAATAAACATTACGGTGGGCCCTAATGGTAGTAGGTCAATCACCACTGTTTTATGTGGTGTGGTCCACCTGAGATTTGGATCTGCTTAATTTTTGGGACCACATCCTAAAATGGTTTCATGTGGTGTGGTTCACCTGAGATTTGGATCTGCTTACTTTTAGGACCACATCCTAAAATGGGTCACTTAGGCGTTACCCATCTGAGGTAGGAAGCCTGGCTTTTTCTGTCAGAAGATCTAAACGGCGTATCTCACCTCATGGAAGGCTTAGAGATCTCACACGTGTCACCTTATGACGCATGAGTCCAGGCGTCGATGTCTAGGCCTCCTACGTGCGGGGAATCGGCAAACCTCTCACGAAAATATGATGTGAAGCGTACTTGGTTTTCAGTCCGTGAAAATTGGGCTTGTGATTCGGTAATCCAGACCAGTGGACTACTGGGCCCCACCGTGGATGGACCATGCCCAGAAGATCACCTTGATCGGATCAACTAACCTCTTGTGAAGTAAAACAGAAAAATAAGCGGAAGGCCTAAGATTGGTGGCTTGGATCTTCCAATTTAGAGATATCTTCAGGCATATCTACGTTGGGGACCAGAACTGACGTCGATAGCTGCACCATGGGCGCCAGCTGCACAAGCTGAAAACCTTCCCGGCAACACGTGCTGATGCAGCATCTACGAGATCTGGACCGTCAAAATAATAAATCCCCACTATGAATGTTTTGTGGCCAAAAAACAACGCTGGCAGAATCAACATGTGGACAACTCGTGCACTACAAATCTGAATAGTGTATAAAAGCTCTAGGCAAGCAGTATGCGTGTACCAGACTGATTTTCAGACCATGGCAGTCACAAGTGGGGCCCACCCAATGACCCAATCTCACAACCTTAGTGTCACGTTGTAAGTGTGAGGAAATTCCACATACCATCCTGCGTGCATGAGTATGGAAGCATCAATCCGCAAAAAACGTGGATGCTAATATGGAAGCTTTTCCGATGTTGACCAGGTCTGCCGCACAGTTGGACACGGAGGGACACACCCATAAATGGCTGATGTTGGGGTCACCAACCAAACCGTGTCCAAAAATGAAGTAGCGTACCACACCACATGAAACAGTGGGGTCAGTGATGCCCACCATTGATAAGGTCACACAGCTCATTTGCGATGCAACCACTTCCTAAAGTCAGATAGATCAGAATGAAAGGAAAATACAAATATCAGCTTGATCCAAAACACTCGTGAAGGAGAAGTTTTTAATGGTGAGCCTTCAATCACCACAGTTTCCAGGTTGTGCGGATTACTTCATTTTTGCACTCATGTCCAGCGATGTGGGTGAGACCCCTGACCATAGGGCCCACCTTGTTGTATAAATTCTATATCCATGCAGTTCATTTATTTTTTCAGATTATTTTAGGCCATGGTCCCAAAAATGAATACATAAAATTTTCAGATGGACCACACCACAAGAAACAAGTCATTGAAACCTCACCATTAAAAATGTCCTAGTGTCCCCCCGTAATTTGACCATCCAACTTGCTCATAAGGTCACCAAACCTGGATAAAAGGAAAAAACAAATATCATCATCCAAAATTCTGGTGGCCCATAAAAGGTTTTTACTGGTCAATAACCACTGCTTCCTGTGGTGTGGGCCACTTGACATTAGTATCTGCTTCATTTTTTGGGATCATAGCCTAAAATAAGCTGAAAAAACAGATGAACACTCATACATCTATACGGGCCCTAGTGCCACCCACACATTGCTAGTTCAACCATGGCAACATGGATAAAACGCATGCATAACAGTAGTTAGAGCTGGGCACAAACCAAGCCACCTCGAAAGCTTGGCTCAGCTTGGTTTGAAAAAGCTCGGCTTGGATTGGCTCGAATGGAAGTTGAAAACAAACCAAGCCTCGGAGTCAAGCTCATTTGAAAAAACAAACCAAGTTCAAAATAGGGCAGTACCTGGCTCAGCTTAGCTTGAAGCTTGATTTGATTCAGCTCGTAGATTGTAAGCACACTGTTTCCTATGGTGTGATCCATTTGAGCTTTGGATATGATTCCATTTTGGGATCTTGTCCTAAAATGATAAGTAAAACAGATGGACAGTGCGCATAATAATATACATGAATTCATAATGTTTCCTTACACTTGTAAAATCATGCTCATGTACTTTTGTTTGGAAAATGCTCTTACATGTCTATTTTGAAACTACACTTCTTTAGAGAAGGTTAAACGTCAACATCATATCAGTAAGATACTTTGTACTTCTTTTTTCCAACTTCTTAAATTATTTTTTATTTAAATAAATAAGCAAAAAAAAAAAAAAAAAGCTGCTACCTGTTTGAACTTGGCCTGGTTCAAAATTTTCAACCAAACCAATCCCCAGCTCAAACCAAATTTTTCTGGAGCAATCCCAGCTCGAGCCGCATGGGTTGGCCCAGAACCCAAACCAAGCCTATCCACAAACTGAGGTGCCACAAAAACAAACCTAATCAAACTAGGGCTAACTCGGCTCACCCGGGTTCGTTGCCCACCTCTAACAGTAGTCTCCACAGCGCCTGCCGCCAGAGACATGCTGGTGGCAGGGGTCACCAGGCAATCCACTTCCCGTGGACTGATTCCGCATAAACTGTGATCTTGCAACATTTTTGTTGATGACAAAAGAAAACTGGCCTTCTTAGTCCTCTAGCTGGTGAACCATGCACCAGGGATGTTTGATCCCAACCATCAGTCTCATCGTAGATCATGAAAAAATATTGATGATTGGACAACCATGGCCATCCAATAACTGTTTAATGCAACCATTGAATACCACAGCTTCTTCTCTCTCTCTCTCTCTCTCTCTCTCTCTTCAGCCTCTTTTGTCGCAGCTTGACCATCTGTTTGCAGACCACAAGAAGGGCTGCGACTGTCCATCCATGATTGAAGTAAACAAACAAACAATCTGGATCACTGAAACAGAGTCAGCTAGGACCATATAATTCCTGGCCACCAAAGACCCAGTGAGTCATGTCCGGCTCGTTAGTTGAGCTGGCAGAGAGTGTAGTACGTGTGAACAAAGGGCTAGATCCTGGTTGTAAACCTTTAAACAATGGGGATGGAAAAAAAAAACACACACACAGGCGCAGTGAGGCTACATCAACCAAAATGGGGGAGTTCGATACTCAGGCAGCTTATGATGCTTCATAAGCAGGCACTCAGAAATTTTAAAGGCGCAATATTTTTAACTTCAAAAATTGGATCGTTTTCATTTTTAACCATTCAAATAAACGTCCACCATTCTGATAGATGAACAAAATCAAACAATCGAAACATCTAGAATGGGAACCATAATTCGGACAGTTTAATTTTACCAGAGTATTTCTCCCAGGATAAACATGCACGGCTTCAGTTTGTAGAGGTGGGCCCACACCTTAGTGATCTGGATCATTGATCTTATGAGACCCACTGTCAATGGACAGTGATCCAAAGATCACCCAGATCAGAAGATCCTAGCCGCCAATTTTCTGTTCAATTGATCGTGGACCGGTGGCAATGCTTATATTCCTATTCTTAACAATCTTTTGCAGGCTACAAATTGCAAGGCAACGATTGATCTATATTCATCTATATTCGATGTGTGACCTGCAAATTGACGGTTAAGAACAAAAAAAAGAAAGCCTACAGCACACCATCCAGCAGAGAAGTGCCAAAACGATTGGATCGCTAGCTCCGTGTTTGGAGCTGGTGCATCCACAGTGTGACCCACCAGACCAACAGGGTACCCCACCTATACTACACTAGATGATGCGTATAATTTCTCATGATGGTAACGTTTGCAGCCATAGAATGTTAAGAGAAAGGAGCTGCCTCTTGTTGAAAGATTTGAACCTGATGCTGAGCAGGAAGAAGCCCAGCAATCTTCCACTGTACCAGCAAATAAAAACAGAAGAATTAGCTTTTGACATGGCATTTGAAATTTGCACAAAAAGACCGTTTGGCTGGCAAATTTGCAAGAAGAGAAAAAGCCTTAGAGCATGTTTGGTAAACGCCTAAAAATGAGTTCATCTCATCTTAGTTGATTGTAATTGTGTGTCAGTGATCATATTTCTTTTTGGCAAGGTTTTAAAAATAACCTTGATAACCAAGGATCCTGATCTCTACTACATGAATAATGCTGATAACCAATTATCTGATCTCTTAGGCATCTACCAAACATGACCTTAGCATATGGGTTTACATCTGTTTCTAACCCTTGGTATCAATCCCATTCAAACACGAGTTCAGCCCCCAGCTCCTTTTCAATGCTCAGTACAAAAACCTCAGGATTTTAGTGTGCATAGTAGTAGAGGCCATGTTTCAGCTGACTGCACCACTGGTAATGATTGGCCCTCTCTGGATGGCCCATGCACCAAAAAACCTCCAGATGGGAAAAATCCTAATCCATCAATTTGCAGTCAGAAAAATAAATGGTTAGGAATAAACCAAAATGAGAGCAAAGGTTCCACAGTTAGAATCTTCCAATCTCAAACTGAAAACCCAAGAGTGCACAGTGGAGACATCAGCTGGAATATCGCATAAGATCTCTGCTCTATATAAGATGCATATATGTGTGTATGCAATAGGCTGATCTAAATGAACATAAGAGCAGACATATGCACCTAAAGAGTTGCATCTACAGGAGTCCCATAATTTTCAGTGGTGGCTGCTAAGAAAAAGTAAATGGTACATGTGGCAGAGACCATTATCAGTTAGCAGTGGTACTCAGTAAAGCTAGCAGCTATTTCATGCTATCAGGAGTGCTAATATGCAGCTACAAGGATATCAGACCTATATCAGCTGCATAGATGAGAAAACCCGCGGTTGACCACATTGATTCTAATTTTCTTGACCTACATCGACTGCCAGATAAGAAGAAAACTATGGAAGACCAAATTGTTTTTTATGTTCTTTTAGCAGTGTTTTTTTATACCCATCTTTTGCTTAGCATTTTCCTGCATTCTTCTGCAAGGAAATTCTAGTTGGACTATATGACAAAGCTATGCAATCGACATTAAAATCATACAAAGGAAGACAGGAAACCGACATTGTGTTTTAATTCACTAGGGGAAATGGCACATCCAACGCAAGTGGAGGGAGATGGGGGTGACAGTTTTGGAGGGGGAGGGAGAGAAAAACAGAAGGAATGGATGCGGCTACACACAGAGAGAAGGTTGCCAATGATGGTGACCAATCCACACTTTTTTTCCAGTTTTGTGGCCCACTCGAATTTTAGAACTGCCTCTTGTTTAGGCTGATGTCCGAACAGAAATGGCGCAACAAATGGGTGCAATAGTTGTACAGATGGATGTTACACAATCATCACAGTGGCCCTCCATATAGGAGCAGGCTACTTGTGTGGTGCAAAAAAGGAGCGGGTAAGATCCAAGCCATACATTGACCTTACCCAAGCCATACATTGACACGGCTAAAATCCAAGCCATAAAATCTCATTTAATGTCCTGTAGAATCACCAAGGCCACCACTGTCCTAAAAGTAAATAGATTGGCCAAAATGTCCTTGGCTCCTCCCTTAACATTAAGAGAGATTTTAGCATTCAATGACAATAACAGCCTGGTTAGAAGTAATATCATCGAGTCTTTTTATCTATAATCACAAACATGAGACAAACGAAATGTCTGCCCTGCCCCTAGACAACATGAATCAACAGGACAGCTGGAGAAAAAAGAAAAAAGAAAAAAGAAACCAAAATCAAACAAGAATAGCATGCATCCTTAGAATAAAATCACTAATACAACCATACCATGTATTTCCACGCTACATATTTCAATGCTAATTCCACATGAAGATAATCCACAAAATATATTCCTTCATCTAAATCAGTTTGCATTACAATTCTCAGAAAACCCAACTCATATCCACATTCCTTTCTCACTTTCAAATTTCCATGCGATGAAACTGACCTATCCTCAACCATACAAAAATTCTAAGAACTAAATCAAAAAAAAAAAAAAAAAAAAAAAAAAAGCTAGATTAAAATTAATCAAGTTAGCCATTTTAAGCAACTAGACTTGCACCAGTAAGCAGAAAATTCAACACATCTTATTAATTTTCCATTTTACAGATCAATGGAGCAGTTGTCTTATACCTCGCAGATTGAGGTGCAACACTGCCGTAACAGTCAGCCTGCAGAAAAATCTCACAATTTCAAGAGTCACCGTTGGTATCATATTTATATCTGGAAAAAAAAAAAAAAAAAAACAGAGAGAAAAAAATCAGATTCAAGATTGGTGGTTCTACATGTCAGATAATTAAAAGATTCAAAAAAATTGGGAAAACAAAGAAAATTGGCGGTGTAGAGTAGAAGAATTACAATCCTAGTGATCCCTGAGCCAGCATGGTGCATTCCTCAGGCACCGACTCTTCACAGGTGGGGCCCATGGTTTGGTGGCCTGAACCATAGATCTGATGGACCTCGATATGGAGTGATCATGCCCGAAAGGATTCTCAGATTCAGAGATACCAGCAACAAATCTTTGGCCTTTTCTGTCTCACATGGACCATGGCTATGTTTTCCCTGCGGTGGTCAATCAAACTGCGGTGGGCTGGCATCCCCAATTCACCGTCGGTCACGTCAGGTGATTTGTCCAGAGCACCAAATCATGGTGTTCCAACTGTACGGATGTCCAGACCAGATGCCTGAGGATGAAAGACATGCCCTTCACCCGAGGATCACGCAAGTCACCTAGAAAGGAATTACCTGCCCAGGTTCATGCAAATCGGGGACTCTATATGTTTCTGCCGTGATCTCTGACAACCAAAAACCAGGGAAAACACCCTACAGAAATCACAAAAATTGCATCAGATTTCAGAAAATAAAAAACAACAAAAAGAGATTGAAACAACTGAAAATCGGGTAAATCAAAACTGTTCTTACATCAAGTTGCCGCTGTAAGATCTTAGCTCTCTTCTTCGGCCTCCGCGCTGGCTTCGAACCTGTCATCACAAAGAAATCCTCTTCGATCTCGTCTCTAGACAGTGAGATCGAGAACTTTCTCCTCTCCTTCTCCTTCTCCTTCTCCTTCTTCTTCTCTACATCCTGCACCGCACCTGCCGTCGCCAAACTTCTCAACCGCAGGGAACCTCCACCGCGGCTGCCGATCTCCACTGGAGCCTTGCAAGCCGCCCTCCTCGTCCTCAGATTCCACGGCCGGAGCGCCGACGCCGACGCCGACGCCGCTGCTGCTGCCGCCGCCGCCGATGTCGATTCCTCCTCTCCATCTTCCGGCACCTTGTACCTGATCCGGTCGGCCGCCGTCCGAAGATGATCCATGAGCTTTGCTCTGATCTCTTCGATCCCGTCGTCAGGTGGGAGATCTCGTAATTTCTCGTGTGCAGAAGGGGTAGAAGGCTTGTGGAAGCTGCTGGAGCGGTTAGGGGAGGTGTGATCTACGGATTCAGCATCAGAGGGCGGCGATCTACGGTCAGGAGATACGGCAGGGATTGGACGTTTAGGATTGGATTTCATGCAGCGGAGGAGGCGTTGGTTGCCCCATTTCAAGAAGGGGAGGGAGAAGTTGTGGAGCGGAGGGTGGGGTTTTGAGGTAGAGGGCATGGTCTGTATCGGTAGCGTTTCGGTCTTGGACGCGACCGAAAATACCATGAGAGAAAGAGAAACGGTCGTACTTGTATCGGTTTCCGAGTATCGGATCGTATCGGACTTATATCGGTTTCCGAGTATCGGATCGTATCGGAGCACGAGAGAGAGAGAGCGAGAGATGTAAATCGCCGGGAACGAGAGGGAAAGGAAGAAATCTGAGCGGTTTTAACGTTCGGAAATGGTTTTGGGCATTATTTATAGTGGAAACTATGTGATACGCGGCCAGCGTCACTATACGCGGGTTTTCAATTCTGACCAGTGTGGCCCATGATTGATCATCTAGACCGTTGGTATATGGATTCTAACCGTAGATTGATTTTTTTCAAGAAAATCACTATTAGAAGGGCTAATCTTAGGAAATTACTCAGTTGAATTTGAACCGTTGTATCTGTTGGCCATAAATTGGAAGGCTAAGATTGTCCTGTTGACGATATTTTGAGTGAACTGTCCATCGAAGGTGGGAATCAACGGCCAGTTTGACTGAATTACAAAATAATGGGCCAACCTGTTAGAATAGAAAACCGCGTGTGTAGCGTTCGGACGTCTTCGTCGCTTATCATATAATGCGGTGGAGTTCTGGGTTGGGGTGTCAATGGGCCGGGCTCGGGCCTGAAAAATCAGAATTTTACACAGGGCCGGTCCATTGACAGCCCTGGTATACGACCGGGCGGTTCTTTGTGCCGGGGTTGGCTCTCGGCCGGCTCTGATCCAGTGGGCTGGATCAGAAAGGGCTGTTCGTCGGTCTATAGCTGATGGCGGGTGAGACGGATGAACACAGACCGTTCATCTAGGGGGTTCTGTCCTTAGATTTCCCTTGGTTGAAAATCACACCGACCATCAGATCTACATATTGAATGTTGCCCACTATCCATTTCATCCTCCCGTACACTTGAAGGTCAGCATTCCTGGGACGCGGATTGTGTAGTGAAGCCCTCACGACCCTTTACCTGTTGTATGGTACAATGGGAAGCAGATTTCGATCTACCTCATTTTTTGGATTATGCCTTAAAATGAGCTGTAAAAACAGTTGGACGCTGTGGATGTAAGGAACATACATCACTGGTGGCCCCATGGTCAGGGGTCCTCTTTTAATGCGGTGCGAAGACTATGGGCCCACCGTGATGCATGCCTTCTGTTCAAGGTATCCATTGTTTTTCCAGTTCACTCTAGGCACAAGACCAAAATTGAAGTATGTCCAAAACTCATGTAGAACACACCATAGGAAGTAGAGTGAATTGAGCTCTTACATCTATACGTTATTATCCCCAGTGCTTTTTCTGGTGTGGTCTACTTGACTCAAGCCATGCCCTAAATGAGATGTAAAATAAAACACATACAGTACCATGGGTCCCATCGAGTTTTCACACTACCGTAAAGGGTGTTAAGCACCTCACTACACCATCTGTATTGAGGTTATCCCTTTCTATGATGTGGTCTACTTAACTCAAGCTGACTTATCCACTATCCACCACCACTTGCTAGGTTTAGGTTATTGCTAACTGAGAAGTGTTTGTTGGAAGAGCCTTCAAACTGTGCAGTTATAGGGCCCCATAATCGGTTGGATAAATTGGTCTGACCGGTTTGACCGGTCCATTTTTGGACAGCGAAGGCAGTAAGACTTTGGATAGTTTTTGCATGGTTCGACTAGTCGGCTTTATACGCGGTTTCTTATACAGTTACGCGAATCCGCATAAGTTGTTTCTAATTTCGAGTCGTTTGTGTTGGGTGCGTTTCACACAAACCTTCGGATCTCGCCCCCCAATACACTAAAATTATGGACTATGCTAATGCAATAATCAAGAATAAACATCAACCACACGAACAAAAGGAGTTTTTACGTGGAAACCCCTCAAAAGATGTAAAAACCACGGGACCTAGTCCAGATCAACAATCCACTATCTCAGGGAACTGTTACAACTGATCTCAAGCACACACCGCTTGGATCAAACCTTCTTCACCCACTTGGGATGGATAAATAATAAGAGAATAACAAAGGAGAGGAGCGATCTCACCGATCCCGAGGACGTAGAAGCACTGAGACGACGGTTGCGCAGAAGAATCCCTCTTCAAGCAACTTCTCCCTTCTACAAGCTTCCTCTTTCTCTCTCTTCTCTTTCTCTCTTCCTCTTTTTCTCTCTTTTTCACCTTGGACATGTTTACTACACAATGGGATACCCTAATCTCGTTTTGGAACGCTTTAAGTATAAAAACGGAAGAATTAAAGCCCAAATAGGAAACTGCGTCTAGGCAGTCTGCGCCGGGTCAGGCGCCCGGTCACCAGACCGTCGGGCTCCCGGCCAACTCAAAAAGTGTCTAGCGTGAAAGCTTGAAGAAAAATTAAATTTCGGGCGCCCGGGCGAACATGGTCGAGTGCCCAGCCAAGTCATCGGGCGCCTGGTCATATTGACCGTCGGGCGCCCGACTGAAGCCAAATCTGTCCAGCAGCATTGCTACCCAGAAACACGAATTTCAGGCGCCCGGGCCATTTATGACCGTCGGGCGCCCGGCTGAAGCCAAATCTGTCCAGCAGCATTGCTGCCCAGAAACACGAATTTCGGTCACCCGGCCACTAAATGGCCCGGGCGCCCGACCTCACCCTGTTTCAATTTTCTCTCTCCTCTGTCTGAGGAGGAAAACTCCATCAGTTTGCTATATATATGACATGAATTCGGGATTAGGATGTAGTCCTAAGGTGTCCAAGGTTTCCTAATTGTATCAAGGTGAGGGGAGAGTGTTTTGAGAGAGAGAGAGAGGGAGGGAGAGAGAGAAAGAGCTTGGGTTTCTCTGGGTTTTCCTTACTTGTGCGTTATTCATCTATGTAATCTTCTAATTCATAGTAGATCACTTTGTGTCGTAGTTTTTTACCCATTGAGGGGTTTTTTCACGTAAAATCAGATTGTTTCTGTGTGGTTGAATGCTTGTGTGATTGGTTGCATTGTATTGCTCGTTAGATTCGAATATTCTGTTATGTGTGTTCGGCTTTACTTCCGCTGCCTGGCATTTTATTCCCAACAGGGTTCGACTCTTTGATGAGGTTTTAGGAATGAATAGAAC
The DNA here is from genome assembly GCA_003013855.2 of Liriodendron chinense. Taxonomy (NCBI): domain Eukaryota; kingdom Viridiplantae; phylum Streptophyta; class Magnoliopsida; order Magnoliales; family Magnoliaceae; genus Liriodendron; species Liriodendron chinense. The sequence continues at coordinate 2,195,682 of ML058326.1, read as the reverse complement.
TACTACTGTCCTACTGCAAGGTATGTGCCCTATGAAAAGTGGAGGCGTATCTCCCAAGGTCGTAACAGTTGTTATAGGTAACCCTCGTAATGGTGGGGTAGCATAGACAGGGTGAGATCAAGCACCGTCTCTCTCATAGGATAATTGATCTGAATCAATAGATTTTATCGGGACACCTCAACTGATCTTTCTCGAATCCACGAGATTTATTTTTGAATACATAAAGAAAAAGATAGTAAAAACTTAAGTTTCAATAAGAATAATTAAAAGCTATATATATAATGAACTTAAAAGTGTTTAAATAGACTAACCATAAGCCTAATCATATAAGCAAAACCTAACTTGCGTGGGGAGAAGAGAATCCTAGCTCAAAACAAAAACGAAAAGAAAATCAAAAATTCGCACAATATGTATAATGCCTGTCAGGGCATCGCCGACCGGTCGTCTGGGGTCTCTGACCAGTCGGAGTTGAGTGGTGACTAATCGGGTGATCGGTCGGCTAGCGCTCAAGATAGTCCAGCGAGTTGAGTTGGACTCCGAAATTAATTTGACCGGTCGATAGGCGTTGTCAACTATCAATTATGCTTGACTTTCTTCTGGTCCATCTCCATCAGAAATGTGCATGATCCATACCCTCGATTGAGGAGTCCACTCCCTATATCAAATGGTGTCAGCCGTGATGTCCATATACCATCCACTCTATTCATCATTTCAACATGTTGTTAGGACGTTAGCTCAAGAATGAGGTGAATCTACGCTATATGAACTGTATAGTTGGGGATGCCTACCATTGAAATCTTTTAAGGCCCTGACATGTCTATATTCCATTTAACCTATTCATTTGGTGAGTCCTCGCCACAAATATCACCCCTCTCGAAACTTAGGTAACGCGGGAATGAGTTTTCATGCTCAGCGTCCCATCTCGAATATTCTTCGATCATGTCCTAAAGTAGTTGGCACACGTGATTGATGGACGGTGTGTCAACCATGGACCCCACCTCTTTCTTGTTGTCCGCGCAAAAGTCCACGTCCCATAAAATTTTGCTATCTGGTGGGGCCCATTGTGTATTTTCAGTGACCTAGAATTGAGCCCAATCAAGCTTCAATGCGCTAAAATTGAGTAAGAAAATGGAGCAAAATAAGGGTCGGACAGGAGGAAGTTGACCACTGGCCCAACACAATCACTGGCTTAATCTTGACACGCATGCCATAGTTGTACATGCGAGCAAGGTGGAACTACTAATCTAACTCTTGAGAGTAGCTCCAGCTATGAAAAGACTCCCTGACTCAGATTGACTAGTTTGGTCTCAACTCATGTCGTACCAGGTGAGTTGGTAGGCCAAGTCACCCTTATTTTTAATGAATCCGGATCCTCTGTTGACTACCAAACAGAAAAACTCTTTTTAGAGCTTTTTTATTGATCCACGTCATCACATAAGTCTGCAATCACATCCTATCCCCAATGTAACTTGATCACACACTGAAATTATATAGTTTAATGTGAACCAATAAAAAGGTTCCAAATAGAATTTTTTTGTTTAGCAGCCAATATAGGTCATTTCTAATACTCAAGTAAGCCACACCACAAGAACAATGGAGATTAATGAAAGCTTGCAATTGAAGCCTCCTTAGGACCATAGAAATTTTGGATTTGGTTGGTATTTGTGCTTTCTGTCACCCAGGCAGTAACCATATTGCAAGCAGGTTGGATGGCATATGATATCAAAGTGGGCTCTAGAAAAGTTTCAGTAGTGAGTATTTTTATTCTCACCATTTCTTGTGATGTGACCATTAGTATCATGGGTTTCAATTTAGATGGGCCATGAATAAAAATGAGGCTTATTTACTTATCTTAAGGATTGGATTAGCTGTTACCAGGTAATAGTTCAGTGGGTGTTACCCTTACTATATGGCCCACCTTGAACATATGTTGTATATCCACTTTGTCCATCCATTTTTACAGAACACATTTTAGGACACAGTCCCAAAATTAAGCATATCCAACTCTCAGGTGGACCACACCATAAGAAAGAGTGATGATTGAATGCTCACCATTAAAAACTTCCCAAGGCCCACCGTAAGAAGATTTATAGTGTCTATTTGCGATCTAACCTGTTGATAAGGTCAAACAGAACGGGATGAAGGGAAAGTCTAAAGATTAGCTTAATCCAAAAAACTTCTATGGCCTAAAAAATGCTTTTAATGGTCATTCACCATGTTTTCCCGTGGTGTGGTCCACGAGATTTGGATCTTCTTAAGTTTTGATATTAAGTCCATAAATTAGTTGAAAACACGAATGGGTGACGTGACGTGGATATGAAACAAATTTATTAAGGTGGGCCCCACCCGGGTAACAGCTAATCCACTCCCCTTATCTTAAAATATCTACTGGCCCTATTTCAACAGGTGTCAAAGAATCTGCGGTTAGGATTGTTCCACGAATCTTATTTAGGGGGATTTAACTCAAAGACTATATATTCTACAATTTAGTTGGTTTAACTTGTGTTAAAATTTTCGTTCCTTCCATTCGGTTCTTCCATAGAGAGGAAGGAAAGGATGAATTGGACTGGGGTCAACTCATCTAACATGCCTGAGTCTCACCTGAGTCATATGAGTCATGCCGAAGTCTACCAAAGTCACCCTCTCATTTCATGAGTCATGGGCTCAAACTGATTGGGTGTCACCGAGTCCGAGTTGACTGAAACGAGTCACACCTAACTCATACGAGTTTTAAAACCATGACAGCAGGTTTAAGGAGTATGTGTGCTAGTGTGTTTAGAGAGGCGAGCAATTCATGTGGATTCGCCCCATGTGGGCCGATGGGGACACTGCATATCCACCGAATCTAGACCATTCATCAAGAAGGCTCCCCAATCTACATGTCCTTTTGCAGAACTTGGACTGGCTCCAAATTCCAACGCCAATGTAGCAACACCATCATGGTAATTGCCTTGTCCTGGAGAGAGAGAGAGAGAGAGAGAGAGAGAGAGAGAGAGAGAGAGGAAATGGACTGAGTCGACTCATCTATATTGCTCGAATCTCACCTGACTCATAAGAGTCGTATACCAAAGTCACCCCTCTCATTTCATGACTCATGGTCTCAAACTGATCGGGTGCCATCGAGTCTGAGTTGACTCGAACGAGTGACACCTAACTTGGACAAGTCTTAAAACCGTGATAGTAGGATTAAGAAGTATGTGTGCTAGTATGTTTGGAGAGCCAAGCAATGCACATCGACTCGCTCCACATGTGCTAATATGAATAGTTGCAATTGACATATAACCCTATCACTTTACCTTGTGGAGATGTCCTCTCCCTAATTCTATTGCATCATCTTTTAAGAAAATAGAAGGAACTGGTCAACAACTTTTCACCTTGTCTGAATGCATTAAAGTCAGCTTACATGGGAAGGGGGATAGTTGAAAGAGATGTCACAAAAAGACTTTTAGGCCCGTTTGGATCATAAGTTATTTAAGATAAGCTACTTATCAAATAAGTAATTTATTTTGGATTCTACTTAATTAGCAAATATGTATGTTTGGCAAAAAACATGTTTATCAACCAAAAGGTAGAAAAGCATGTTTGTTTCCAACATCATCTCTTAAGTCTGTTTGGTCCCTGCACATCCACCATCTATCATTTGGGGCCAACCTTTGGTGTGGATTGTTCATTGTGTGGGCCCTGCCTTTGATGTGGGCAGTCCATCATGTGGGGCCCACCTTGAATGTGGGTCATTAGCACCATTCTTTATGTAGGGCCCACCTTTGATGTTGGTTATCCATCAAGTGGGCCCACCATCAATATCCACTGTCCATCATGTGGAGCCACCTTTAATGTGGATCGTCCCAAATGTGGGGCCCACCTCTAATGTGGGTCGTCTATCATGCAGGGCCCACCTTGGATATGGGCTACTCACCATTAGGGCCGACCAATGGTGGGCGTCAATGACCATTGTTTCCTGAGGTGCGGTCTATTTGAGATTGGATTCTGTTTCATTTTTGAGATGGACCAACAAGTGTGGATGGTGTGGATTTCATATGCATAGCATGTGGCCCCACTACCCAGTGGGCCACTCAAACCTAGTTGGAAAAACAGATGAATGGCATGAGTAAAATACATCACGCTGGGCCCAGGGAGGTTTGCTATCATTATCATTGTTGCTTCCTGATGTGGGGTCCACCTGAGGTTTAGATCTGCCTCACATGCTAGCCCCACTCACGTCCAAATCAGATGGATGGCGCGGATCAAATATATCACAGTGGGGTTGGGCAATTGCCACGGCACTGCTTACAACTATGGACGAGCACCTGTAATTTCAGTCGGTGGTGAAAAAGTAAAAAGCAAACTAAAAATGCTGAAATACTTAAAACTGATTTTTAGCAAATAAGCAATGATCATTATTTATTAACCAAACTAACTTATCTCAAATAAGTTACTTTAACTGCTGCCATCAGCAAGAAAAGCAAGTTATTTGTTGGTATCCAAACGGGCCCTTAGAAAGTTAGGTTAATGTCATTTAAATGACAATTTTTTAGAGTTACATGGAAACCAAATTTATATTTCGATGCTAAAAGTTGTAGAATTAAGATGACAAACTGATAACTGCACCAGTTAAAAATGGCATATATGTGCCCAACATGAACTTGATAAGCCCAACTGAAACAATATACTCACATTTGGACCACAAGTGTATGATAAATATGATATAGACCCTCCACATGTGCATCCACCCTCGATGGGTCCGCCCTGTAAAAAAATGGCTTTGATAAAACATTCCTAGCCATGCTGTTGCTGGCTTAGAAAATGAATGGTCAATGTTAATCATACTATAGAAATGGTTCTAGACTGTCCATTCTGCGGGGCCCATCTTTTGATTGTCCATCTCTTTGAAGAATCACTTTGATTGGGTTCTCCGAATAACAAGACCAATATATGGGAAATGGGTGATATATACTATCTATTATGAAAAGGATCTAATAACTGCTTTAATCATGAACTCATCCTGCCCATCTAATCAATGTTTAGAAAATAGTTGGTCCATATTGATTACACAAGAAAAGGTCCAAATATTGATTTGGAGCATCCAATATTTATGTCCCACCTTTGATTGTCCAATCCCTCCCCTCTCAAAAATCACTTATACCGCATGATCCTAATTAGGGGCGTCCACAAGCTAGGTTAGGGCTGGACCCAGCTTTATCCAAGCTCAGCCACAAGCTGCATTTTTCAACCTAAGCCCAAACCCAGCCAGGCATGTGACGGGCCAAAGTAGTCCAGCCTGAGGCTAGCTCGGATTGTTTACACAGGGTCTGACCCAAAATTAAACCCCAACCTCTAGAAAAAGCTTTTAAATTGTGATAAATTCAAAACCTTGAGGGTGTGGTGGATGTTCTTTGTCTCGAAAAGGAGGCTGACAATGAGGATCTTTTTGCTAGAGTGGATGAACGAATGGCGATATGGATGATCTTTGTGACAAGAAAGAAGAAGACGATGTTAGTGGAGACCCATGATCAGGGTCCCTTGGATCTTGAAAAGAGAAGGGATGTCACCGTTAGGAAGGGTATCGGTAACAACCATGTTGGTGTTGGCAAAGGTGCAGAGGATGGCGGGGTCGGCATTGAAGAGCTTGATGGTGTCGATGGAGGTGTGCTGTTTCAAAAGGCTTGCACCTGTAAAGGAGAAGGGATGTTGTTTATGAACGTACCATAGTTAAAGAATTGAGGAGAGAGAAAAGGGAGGAGAAATGCCATTTTCAAGAAAGAGGGAAGAGGAATGAGAGAGAGAGAGAGTGAGAGAGAGAGAGAGCATTGAAGGTGCAAAATGGATGGATGACCTAGATGGAAGGCACATATGTCACGGTAGGCCCCACAATCGAGGATCCTATATCTCCCCGGATTCTTACAACCTGAGTTTTAGACCCATGTTTCGAAGATCTAGGCGTTAGCCTATGAAGAAAAGTCACATTTCAGCCCATTTCCAACTGTCATTCCAAGACGGGTGTTCACCGCGGAAGAAAACAAACCATGCATATAAGAAAGATGCAACAAACATCTCAGAGTAATGCCCATAGGGCTTATACAAACCGAATATCTTGAATTTAAATTAAAATATAATAATGCAACAATTACAAAATTTAAAGTAGCAATTAATAGACATGGCTCTTTAATCCATAACATCAGCATAACCTGAGCATCCTACTCCGTTCCAGTATAGAATGTACATTATTCAAATCACCTGCACTAACTGTACGGTTGAAATTTAACAGCATGAGTGGCCAGCTCAGTATGAGGTCCCCTCAAGATTATACACCAACACATTAATCAAAAATAAAAAAAATGTACAAAACATCGATGATGCAGTCTTTCTTAAATGCATGAATGCATGCACATGTCCTTCAGCATGAGATGTGCATCCAACTGAAAAATGTGGTCTGAAAGTCACTAAGGACACACATCAGCCCCACAATACAAATCCATCACGAGTGGCCATCACTAGTGAAAATACCAAAGGTACGTGCTCTCAGTGAATGGCGCACTCTATGGTGGTATGAAGCTAGCGAAAATACCTCAAGGGTACGTCTCTTAACAACCAGACCACCCGACGGTAATTTGGCTTATCACCACACATCCCGTCTGTGCCATGATATGTATGATTAAGCCAACTGTTATTATTTCAATTTACGCTCAAACCAATTATGGCATTTCCTTACAACTAGTGGCCTTTCGTTGCAATAATTTTCCAAAATATTTTTTCACTAGTCTAACTAGGGACATAATCAATAAATCATCTCAACAAGACATTCAGTCCAACCAGTCCATATAAGGATACCATCAAAATATTTTCGCATCAGTCCAACTAAGGACATAGTCAATAATTCATCTCAACAGGACATTCAGTCCAACCAGTCTATATAAAGACATCATCAAAAATATTTCCAATATTTGCTTCTAAAGGCCACCTAATTTAAGGTTCCATCAGATATAAGTGATCACAACCATTCACATTCATAATCCACTCCTAGATCCAAACATGAGAAGTGAAAATAACAATTCCAATGTCCATAAACAATTCACAATTATAAGGAGAAATTCATGTATCACAAAAATTTAATGCATGATCAAATAACAACACATGTAAACATGAAACAGAGTTAAAATATTAGTTATAAATGATTAAAACTATTGCTTAATTAACATGGCAGCAGAAAGCTCAAGGGAAGGAATTATCACCTTAAGAATCGAAGCGCCTCCCGATATTGCTTGAAACATGCGCACTGCGCGCTAGAATTTGACCCTACTACGTTTTAGATCATTTATGCAGTTAGATTGACATATCTCATAACTTATACGGTTAAGATCAACCCTATGGTGGTGGCTCTAAAATTTTAGGGAATTGGCCTATACAATTTAGATTCAAGGTTTAGGGTTTAAATGACCTATTTAATACTTTAGGAAGGTGGTTGATCCATGAATGTGCCCCACAAAGATTTATAATTAATCAAAATTTCAATGCGGAAATGGTTTTTGGCTAAGTTTGGGTCCAATTCGTGATCACAAGGGGCCAGCTTTTGGAGAAATAAAATGGTCACTTCGCAGACCAATATGTGCTCTTCAAAACTCATAAGACAGATCCCATTGTTTGCATGTGTACAGTTTTTAACAAAGGCCCAAACATAGGTACTAGGAGTTGTGCAGAAATGGTTTTGACCCGACTTTGGGCACGTACTACCATAAAATGGGGTCACCTTTTGGCGTGTCGTCAAGTGTCCCTGGTAGACCCATGCATGGTCTCTAAAACCCTATCAGGTAGGGGCTGCTGAATACCTATAGATACTTTTAGATGCAGGGCCAAACATAAGCACTTGGAATTTCTGCACAAAAATTCATGCACTACTTTGCCTGACCCCATTTTGAAACTTAATTTCCAATCACATGGGGTCCGCTTTGGCCCAGGTAAAATGTCATCATTGTAGCCACACATACCGTATAAAAGGTTCAAATGGTGGTCTCTACATTGCTCGCTTGTGGGACCCACCAAGGACATCCAAACATGGCCCAAAACACTAAAATTCAACGTAGATTTCTGAAGTGGAAAGCTTTGCAACCATCATGGGCAGCGAGCACCATTTAAAATGTGCACAAAGCGTAGATCAAACATAGGTACCATCCGGTTGGGCCATAAGGCAATGCGAATGGATGGTGTAGACGATAAACCACATACATCCTAATGTGCCACACCTTTGGCAGACGAATTACATGGTGAAACCATATAGCACGGTGGATCCCACTATGTGTGGAACACCAGCTGGCACTTTGGTCAGCGTGCCATGCGTGTGTGGGGTCCAATGGCCAGCGGGCCCCAATCTGTAATGCTCTGGAGAGATGGACGGTGTGCTGGATAAATCTTCAATGGCAAGTGTTCAACTCCAACTGTTTCAATGTGGTGTGGCCCACCTGAGATATAGATTTATCTCACATTCGGGCTCATGGCCTGAAATGAGCAGGTAAAACTGGACTAACTAAGTGGATCTAAGATGCACATGAAGGTGGGGCCAGCAGGTCCCACAAGTGGGGCCCAGGCCGTCCGCCTCATCTGGACGCTGCTCCCAGCGTCTGGACAGATGCCTGTCCAAGCGTGCCTCCAGGTGCACCCCTTCTCTCTCTCTCTCTCTCTCTCTCTCTCTCTCTTATTATTATTATTTTATTTATTTATTTTTATTTCTCTAACAGTGGGGCTACAATCTGAACCGTCCACTTCAAATGGTCCAGCTTGTGCGACCTTACCAACAGCCTGGGTTGCAAATGAACATCAAGGCGGGCCTTGGAGCGTTTTCAATGGTGGACGATTGTTCCCTCAGTGGGGTCCACCTAAAATTCAGATCAGCTTCATCCTTAGGTCCCAACCCAAAACGACATGGCAAAGTGCCTGGGCGGCTTGGATAAAACACGTGCATCATAGTGTGTGGAGGGTTTGCACTCAAGTGGCGTCCGCACCATAGACGATTTGGATGACCCAAAATCTCTATCACGGATCTACCATAGTGGATTTTGATGGTACATCAAGAAGAGAAGAATATCAAGGAATCAAAGCAAGGAAGGAGTGTGGGAGGTGTACTCACTTGATCTGACGGTTTTGATCAATGGCCTAGATGGAAGATGGCCCACCTAGATATCTCCTATACAAGCACTATCAATGGATGGGGTAGGCATAGATGGAGTAGAAGAACTGAGGAAGTGAAGGATGAAAGGGGAGAGAGGCTAGACGTTACCTCCCTCACCACTATATTTTATTATCATTAATATTTTATCATTATTATTTATTTATTTATTTTGCAATTAAAAGAGGGAATGGGGAAGACGTGGGGGAGAATGGGGGAGGCATGGTGTGTCATAATGGCAACTCATCATTACACCTCTTTTTTTTAATTATTATTTAGAGTTATTGCCGTACATGTACCTATCTTTTGGGCCATAGACGGATTAGTACCTACTTTTAAAATTATTATAAATCAGTACCTAAGGATTAATTGCAAACGTTAGTCATATTGGTACCCACCGTCTATCTTCCCTATGTATATGATATAAAGCCATACGATATTTCTAAAAAGACGATATTATCCCTCTTTTTAGTTGCAAACAGACGGATACATGTGTGTAATCTCAGCCTGTCATCGGAAGCTATGTGGGGCTCATAGAGATAACCTAAACAAATCTATTTATGTTCATCAAAAGTTTCTAATAAATGGAAAAGGCTTAATCAAGTAGGCCACACTGCATGAATAGTAATATCTCAAATGTGCACCATTTAAACCTTCATTGAGCTAATCTCCACTGTTTTGTATATCGTGGTCCACTAGAGATTTGGATCTGCTTCATTTTTAGGCTCATCCCCTAAGTTTAATATAGAAAAATGGATAGACGATGTGGATATACAATAGATCAGCAAGGTGGAACCCACAGATTTACAACCACTAAAATACAACTTGCCTAACCCTCTCCCCGGGCGCGACTTTGCTGGATCCCTGTGCCGTCCACTGTGTGATGTGTGTGTATTACATCCACGCCGTCCATTCATTTTGAAAACTCATTTTAGAGTATGACTTAAAAAATGAAGTAGATCCAAATCTCAGGTGGACCATAACACAATAAACAATGGTACTTATCCATTAGAAGCTTCTCATGGGTCACAAAAGTTTTGGGTCAAGCTGATATTTGTTTGGTATCTTCAACCAGGTCTTTGTGACCTTTTAAACAGGTTCGATGGAAAATAAACATTCCAGTGGCCGCCATGAAGTTTTTAATGGTGTGGGTTCAATCACTACTATTTCATGTGGTATGGTCCACTTAAGATTTGGATCTGCTTCATTTTTTGGATAATGCTTTAAAATGAGCTTTTAAAATGCATGGACGGTGTAAATGTGAGGTACATACATCATAGTAGCTCCACAGTTGGGGATCCATTGACCTCAGTGGATTCGGGGATCCACCCAAACCGCGCCTCCTCTCCCCCCCTCTTGGGTGCGGATTTCCTGCAAAAGCCTTGTGTAGGAAGTTCCTACGCTGGGAACCAAGGTGGGGCCCAAAGTGATTTTTTTTTATGAATCCACCCCATCCATCCATTTTGGGAGCTCATTTTAGGACATGAGAATAAAAGTGAACCGGATCCAAGACTCAAATGGACTGAAAATGTGAGGATTGAACGTCCACAGTTGAAATATTTGTGGAGCCACAGGAGTTTCGAATCAGGATAATATTTGTGTTTCCAATTCATCCTAGTAGTAGTGACGTTATGAACGGTATGGATGTCATATAAACATCACTATGGATCCCAGGGAGGTTTCAACGATAGTAATTTACCTACCCACCTTTTCCTTTAGTGAGGCCCACTTGAGTCTTGGATCCGGTTCATTTTTGCTCTCATGTCCTAAAATGAGCTCCCAAAACGAATGGACGGGGTGGATTTATAAAAAAAAAAAACATCACTCTAGGCCCCACCTTGGTTCCCAAAGCAGAAACTTCCTGTGCAAGGCTTTCGCAGGAAATCCGCGCCCCTCACTCTTGTGAAGATAAAGTATATGCTATTTTTGGACACTTGTTGGGGACAAAGTTTATGCTATTTTTCTTATTATACTCTTATTCCATGATGGATTTAGCTTCTTAAGAAAATTGTATTTTTATTAGATGGCTAGAATTGGTCAATCCCAGGAATGTTGGATCCAATCCATCCATGAGGTGGGCCCCCACGAGCTAGCCCTGTTTGTCATGCAATGGGTCCACACTACGTGGATAAAACATAAACATCATGGTGGGTCCCTAGATCACGCCCAGTAAGGGCGTCCGTCGGCAGCGGTGTCCTCTAGATGTTGTATGTTCCAGCGACCCCTTTTATTATTATTATTGTGCTTCCCCATCAAGGTGGGGTCAACATAGAAAATCCAATCTGTCCATCGAATTGGTCAGCTCATGGCCTGCTCAAAGAGATCTGGTTTGGACATAATAGACAGCATAAAAAATCACAGTGGGCCTAAGAAGGTTTCAACGGTGGAAATTATTCTCGTTGGTATGGCCCATTTGAAATCTTGATCTTCTTCATTTTCAGACCCATGACCTAAAACAAACTGGAGAAACAGATGAACTGCGTAAATCTAACATATACATCATAGTGGGGCCACGAGTGGCCATTAGATAACTGCCAAAAAGGGTAGCGACTTGACCCCACTGTTTCATGTGGTGTGTTCCACTTGAGACTCGGATTCGGCTGATTTTCAGGCCTTGGCCCGAAAATGATCTAGCAAAATAGATGGATGGATGGATGAAACACATATATCATGGTGGGGCCCTTATTACTGCCCAAAAGGGCTTCCGCCCTTGCCAACACTAGACAGCAACGTCCTCTAGATGAGCTGTCTGCATAGCAAGCGCCATTGTCATTGTATATAAATAGGGGTAAATGCATCTTTTTGTGAAAAAATGGATGTCTACGTTACTCCTCCGTCAGTCAATGTCAACAAAGTAGTAAGATGTCCGTATATTACAAACTTTAGGTACTGATTTGGAATAAGTTTAAAAATAGGTACTAATCTATCTATGGCCCAAAAGATAGGTACCTGCACGGCAATAACTCTATTATTTATTTATCTTTATTAATTTATTCATTTATATTTTTTTTATTAATTTTTGTGTATTGACTAAGTGCAATAATTACAAAGGAGGGCAAATGATTGCCTTGGGAGACCGTGTAATGGACCCCACATTGGGTGGCCCCACACAGGTGTGCACAATCACATTTTTGTGTTTTGATTAAATATCCATATCTTTGCGCTTGGGTATCGGATCGACGCACGATTTTCGCGATTGCGATTGCGAGGACAGCACAGTCAACATGATAGAGGTTTCGAAATCTCAGGGCTTCGGTCATCTGGGTGCGAACTACGCACAGCCAGACCGGGGCACTAAAAGTCGCGCACACATTGACGAAAGAGTTACGGAAGGGCATTACACATACACATACACATATACTTTGGATTCTCATGATAACACCTGAGTACAGAAAAGTACGGGTGTTACAGATCCATTGAAGTCACATCCATTGTTAACATGGTATTTAATGACGAGAAGCTAGGCGGGGCCACCGTGATATTTGTGAGAAATCCACCTTGTCCAAATCATGTTAGGACGTGGTCCCAAAATGAGGCAGATGCAAAACTCAAGTGAGCCTAACCACAGGAAAAATTGGGTAGGGAAATACCTACTATTGGAACCTCCCTCAGGTCCAACATGATGTTTATATGCCGTCCATGCCGTTCATAAGTCAATGTTATTGAACTGAAAGCACATAAATATCATCCTGATCTAAAACTTCTGTGGCCTCAAGATCTAAAACTTCTGTGGCCTCAAGAATGTCTCGACAGTGGACATTCAATCCTCACTATTCCTTATCGTGTGGCCCACTCGAGTTTAGATCTGCCTCATTTTTTGAACCATGCCCTAACATGATCCAGAAAATGGATGAACGGGGTGGATTTCTCACAAACACTACGGTGGAACCCACCTAGCTTCTCGGGACTGCAGTCCGCATCCATGACTTAGGGTAGGATAGGTTGGAATTACGAAAGCGTCGTTGCGGTAAATTCGAGCGGAAGGGGATTGTGTGTTGATGTGGCAAAGTTTTGTGGCCCCAACCATGATGTATGTGTAATATCCACACCGTGAATCTATTTGTCGAGATCATTTTAAGGCATGAGCCCAAAAATTAGGCAGATCTAAGGTTCAAGTGGACGACACCACTGAGAGTAGTGGGGATAATGACGCCACCGTTGAAACCTTCCTAGGGCCCACCATGATGTTTATTTTTCATCCGACCTGTTCATAAGGTCACACCAACCTAGATGGAGGGAAAAATATTAGCTTGATCCAAAAGTTTAATGGCCCCCAAGATTTTTTCAATGGTAGGCATTCAATCCCACTACTTTTTCTATGGTGTGGTCCACTTGAGCTTCAAAGCTACCTCAGTTTTGGGCTCATGCCTTAAAATGATCTTAGGAAAGGGATGGTCAGTGTGGATATAATACCTACATGGTGGGGCCCACTGAACTTTGCCACGGCAACACACAACAGGTAATCACTTCTGATTGGAGCTGTGAGCAGCTGTCCTTTTAAGTTTAGGCTTTTCATTCGTGGCAAAGAAGGAAATCGATTTTTGAATTATTAGGAAGAATGAAATTTTTGAAAAAGAGGGATTTTATTTTTTGAAAAGTATTGGGTTGGGCCATTGTAACACCCCAATTTTCGCAATCCAAGTTCTAGACCCATGTTCCAAAAACTCAAGGCGGAAGAAAACATTTCCAAGTATCATTTCCAACCTATGAAGAAAACCCTCATTTCATACCATTTCCAAGTATCATTCCCAAAAAGAGCATTCATAGAGGAAGAAAACAAAACCATACACATAAGAAATGTATAAATACACCCCAAAGTGTCAGAGTGGTGCCCATAGTGCTTATATAAACCAAATATCTCGAATTTGAAATCAAAATACAGTAACGAGCAATTACAATTAGGGAGTGTTTGGCGCATGGTATTATAAGGGATGGAATGGTATTAAGTGGGATTAACATCATTTATTGCATAATGATTACATGTCTGGTAATACCATGGTATTTTCACCATCCAATCCCATGTTTGGGATCAAATTCTTACTATAGGAAAAACATTGGATTAAGCAAAATCCCATTTGGTAGACCATGGAATTGTAATCAAGATACCAAATTCACAATGGATGTCAGTTACTTGTTCATGTATATAACCATAGTGTCACGTGTAAAGGGCGTATATGGATGGACGACATGGATAAAACACATGCATTAATGTGGGGCCCACATGTGTGCGGGATTTTAAAATCCCACGAAAATCTCCCATAGGATCAAATTAAATTCCATCCCACCTAATCCCAAGCCTCCCATCCTCCCCAAATATCATATGGAATTTGCATGGAACCAAATGCAATTCCATCCCACCTAATTCCATCTAATACCATACTCCAAACGCCAATGCTTATAACTGTTTTACCATTACAATAGATGCCCTTCAAAATTTGTAATTTAATTTTAAATTTCATTATGCAATAAATTTAGTGAAGTTCCTAAATTTATCAAAGAGTCCATGTCATTAAGACTGTTATTGGGGGTTCCGAACTGGTCTCATGAATAGGAGAGAGCCCATAGGCCCAAGGGCCCAAAATAAGGGTCCCTGACTCACTCCAAAGCCGAGGAGACGATAACCACAGTTAAGCTCGACAGATCCACGAGAATAGAATAAAACCACACATTTGGTCCTCGGTTAAGGTCGAGGACTGAAGACTTATCTACGATGCTCTGCCCACCCCGGACCTAGGAGCAGAGATGGACGACCTCAGGGCTCTTATAAGCTCGAATCATCCGTCGAAAATCTACAGTCCAAATCGGACCCTAAGTGAGGGAGCTCGGGTATCGAGTTCCCCAAGCAAGATCGATCGACCACATTCCAGAGTCGGTCCGAGATATCTGAGTGGATCCAAATATTCCTGAAATCTACTTTTGTTCTTAACAGGATCTCCCTGACACAATAGGAGAGAGAATCCTACTAAATTAAGACTCTACCGATGTATCTTAACGGGAATCGACTCTTTATAAAGTTACCCTAAGTCCTATAAATAGGGCTGGGGTCTCCACCTTCAAGGTACAATATATCTTAGCCCTAGACCCCTTTACATTGATACTCCCGGAAACCTAACCGAGGCATCGAAGAGTCTCCAGCTGCACAATAACACCCCCCTTTGCCTACTCTACTCTCCTCTTGCAGGTTCAGGTGAACTTAGGAGGATCTCCTGCGTCCTCCATTAGGGGAAAATTAGAGGGCGAAAGGTTATAAAGCCGACCCTAACTAACCTCATTGGTTGTCTATATTTGTGCGACAACAAAGACTATAGTCATTGGACTTGGGTCATGCCACCATGATATAAACCAATTGTACAATGGTCTTCAATAGGATCAATAGTGTTTAAAAAATCTTTAAGACTGGAAGATCATGTGAATGGACCATAAAGCAACGGTTCATATCAAGTAAGATGATCAAGGGTGTTGAAATATTTGAATTTGAGATTTTTTTTTAGATATCCCTTGATCATCACGAGGATTATATAAATGTGGCAAAAATCTAACAGCTTCGTTCTAGTAAAAATATAAATAGATGTGGTTTTATAATGACAAACTTCTTTTTATTTTATTTTGTAAAATTCTGCCAAGCCCAACACAACCTCTACCATGAGGCTTTATGTGTAGCCACAAGTAATGATTTAGCATGTCTATATTAGAATCTAATCAATTAGGTTTTAGTTATTGTGATAGATGTCTTGTATTCTACAAAACAATATAAAGGAAGTTATATATAGAGCTCCAGGGGGAGGGGGGCTTAGCACTTGAATTATATGAAATCCAATCCGAATCTTAATTCAACTGAATATGGTATTTTGGGTATTTTTATGTACTAGATATAAATATTCTCTGTGAGAGTCGAATTAGGGTTCCACAATAAAAGTTTTTTTCTAAATTTTTAGGCGCTAGAAAGTTTTATAGCTATAGTCCTTATATATATATATATATATATATATATATATATATATATATATAATAGTGATTTCAACATGGACTCATCCATGGAGTAGGCACAACGAACCACGTAAATGTGTTGTGTTTGGTGTGTTTAGTCTTCTTTATTGCATTGATTCATTTCTTATATAATTATAAATATTGTAATATTAACTAATTATTGTAATTTTCATTATATCATGTGTCCACATGTACAAATACAATTGATGGCTTAAAATTGATTGTTAGTGGTCCACAACTGACATAAATGAGTTGCATGAATGATGGGTTGATCAGAATGGTTTATGGGTTAGGTAAACTACACTATTCATGGCCATCAAATCAAATGACTCAATCATGTAGTTGGTTGTAATATGTAGCCATGTCTATTGGTACAAAAAAGAAAAAAATCCATTATATTTTTCTCACGAGAAAAAGCTAGATCATATATGCACCTAGCATAGTATCATCTGCCAAAATATGGTAATCCACAGGTGTGACGTGGGCTTCTAAGGATATATACTTTCAATTAAGAAGCTATTTACATACACACAGTCACATAATTCATATACTATTGCATGTGGACAACATGTAGTAGTTTATCAAGTACACCTTAAAAGAGAAAAATTAAAGAGAAGGTTCTAAGCTGGAGGGTTGGTTGGGTTGGAGAGAGAGAGAGAGAGAGAGAGATGAGGGATATTATTAAATGAAAACTTTTAAATATTGTGTATATTATTAAATTGCTATTGCGAATCCTAATAGGTTGGGTTGCGTCATTTTACACAATCCAAACTCGACTCTGTTGAGAAATGGGCCTGGATTTTAAGCTCGGGCCTGATACTCTAGCTTAGGGCTGCACATCGATTCGATCAATTCAATTTTGGATGAAATTGAAATTGAATTGATCTTAAATTTTTGAAATTGGAATTGAAATTGAATTGATCTTAATTTTAAAATTTTAAATTAAAATTGAATTGACCCAATTTTTTTGGAATTAAATTGAGATTGAATTGATGAATTTTTCGATTCAATTCAATTTGATTTTTTACACATTGCAAATTGAAAACTTATAGGTTTTGTAGGTTTGGATTTTATAGTACCTCAAATAGTAATATTAGTAGAAATACTTCTGAAAACATATGCATAATAACTAGTTCATACATGGAAGTTAGAAAGATCGTATTGATCTAAAGCTTTTGAGGCCCGAAAAATGTTTTTAATGGTTATTCATCACTCTCTCTTGGTATGGTCCACCTGAGATTTGATCTTCTTATAATTTTGGATCATGTCCCTAAATGAGACGTAAAATTAGATGGACGTAATGGATATACAAAAAATTACATCAAGGTAGGCCTCACACGGTAGGGGTAACACCCACTAAGTTGTTACCAACGTAACACTTAATTCACTCTTGGGCGAACTTTAGAGATTGCGTACTAAGTTAGTACGCTTTTGTCATACTGATTAAACTTAATTGGGCCTACTTTGAATGCATTTGGTTTACCACATCGTCCATTCGTTTTGCCTGCTCATTTTAGCCATTGAGCCCAAAATTGAATGCATATCCGAAACTTGGGTGGACCATGCCACATGAAACAGTGGGAATAATAATTTTCACCGTTGAAACCTTCATAGGGCCCACATAAAAAGTTTATTTGTCATCCAACCTATTCATAAGATCAGGTAGACATGTATGAATAAAAAACACAAATATCAGCTTGATTCAAAACTTCTGTGGCCTACAATAATTTTTCAATGGTAGAGGTTCAATTCGCACTGTTTCCTATTGTGTGCCACTTGAGCTTTGTATACGCTTCAATTTTTTTGCTCAAGCCATAAAATTATCTTTTAAAGTGGATGAACGGAGTGGATAAAACGAATAAATCATCATGGGCGCCACAGAGTTTACTCAATACGCCAAGCGCGTTGAGTTACTTAAGTACGCAATTTGATTCGTCTTGGACTCTTGGGTGGGCACGGATATGCAGAAGGGTGGTTTCAAAGCTTTGTGGGCCCCACCATGGTGTATGTGCTTTATCTAGGCCCTCTATCCATTTTTCCATCTGATTCTAAGACATTATCCAAAACATGAGATGTATTCAAATCTCAAGTGAACCACACCACAAGAAAATAGTGAGGGATTGACGCTTATTGTTGAAAACTTTTTGGGGGCTTAGAAGTTTGGTAACAAGCTAATATTTATTTTTTTCCCCTTCCTCTAGGTCTATGTGACCTTATCAACAGGTTGGATGGCAAATAAACATTACAATGGGACCTACGAAGAATTTAATGGTAGACGTTCAATCCTCCATTATTGTGTTGTGGTGTGGTAATTTGAAATATATATCTTTCTAATTTTTGAATTTTTTTCTTAAATTAAGATGTAAAAATGTATGGACGGCATAGATAAAACACACTATGATGTATCTATTTCATCCATACCGTCTATATATATATATATATCAATTCAATTTGATCAATCGATTCAATTCGATACAGCTCAATTCGATTTTCGATTCGATTCGATCAATCAGAACTGAAAATTGAAATTAAATTTAAAAAAAAGTTAATTTGAATTGAATTGATCTTGGAGAATAATTCGATTCGATTCGATTCAATCGATAAATTGATCATAAATTGAATTGTGTGCAGCCCTACTCTAGACCAAGCCTGAACTAGGGCAAGCTAGGCCTAAAAGTCCAATGGGCTAGCCCAACCCATTGTTAACCCTAGCTATACTTGTTAACAGTTTTGCATGGTGTTTATAAGAACATAATGTTCTATGCACATGGCTCACAAGTACCAAATGCTCTTCCAATGTGATCATCCTTGTTTAAGCATCCACATGTGCCACATGTGCTACCATCAGCCCTCAAGCCCCTTATATGTGCCACATGCCTCCAATAATGTGCACATATGTCATAACGCCATATGTGTTACCATCCATCTTAAGCTTTCCACAATGTTCCATCATATGTCCCAAATGCTTGACAAACAAGGTATAATAAAAGTAGTCTTGCATTACATGATTGCATAGCATGTACAAGACAAAATATGCAGGATAACATGTGTGGTACATGACTTTGCAATGCCCTAACAGTCCCTAAATTTCATGTGTAATGGGTCTCAAATGGAGGGTTTATGTCTCTCTCATCACACCGTAAGACCAAAGATATACCCCAACTGATGAATGGTCATATAAACATAGAATGCTTTTAATATAGTTAATACGAACTATCCATTTTATAAGCTATGGATATGTCCACCAAGATCGTCAAATCAAAGTTGTTTTTTAGCTGAGCACCAAAGGAAATCTTGCTCGATTGACTGATCCAAATTAATTTTTGGATATTTTCCTATATAAAAAATATGAATAATCCATTTTCCTAGTCGTTATTTGAGGGTTGAGTTCATTTAAACTGTTAGACTATATGAGCTTTTGGGTTTACATTGCATGGGCCTTTGCCCGGTACTTGTACGTGTGTGTGTGTTTTTTTTTTTATTGACAAGTGTATAAATGAAAAAATTACTCTTTAATCACGATCTCCTAAAAAATAACATGAAATTGGAGATAAAGAAAAGAAAATCCAAGCTTCTTCAAACCCGTAGCCTATCATGATCAAATTGGTTCTCATAATTATAATGGTAAAATACTTAATGAAATCGCTTCTTTTTTATTTTTATTTTACTTATAAACGTAAGGGGTAAATGGGGTTGTATAATAAACATAAGGGGTGGATGTGATATAAATGTGTTTTTTGTCCTTAAAAAACGAAATTCAACAATTTTTTTTTTTATGTAATTAATATGAAATTTACATTCTGACACATTTTTCAGAAAGATATTAAAAAATCACATCATTAATTGATATAATCATTATTCTCCCACCTTTCATTACATTTCTTTAATGTTGGTTGGGTGGGCATGCGAGCAAATAGATAGGTTGCTTGAGTGGGCCTCATTGTGATGCTTATGTGAAATTCACCATGACTACCAAGTGCATCACCTCATGTTAGGTGAAGGGCCCAAAAGTCACTTCCATGTGTGATTTAGGTGGATGGATGGGCTTGATTTTTAGGAAGTAAGCCTTAATTTTGATGTGACATCTAATGGTTGGAGTGGATTTCATATAATCGTAATGGTGGGCCTATAAAAATTAAGGGTAGATGTCTCTCTCCCAATGATTTTCTTTGGTGCAGCCCACCTAAATCTCCAATTAATCTAATTTATTTGTCATAGGCCTAAATTGGGACCACGCATCTAATGATTGAAGTAGATTTCACATACACATTACTGTAACTTTGCACTGTATAGAGAGATTATCTTGAAAAAGGGAATTGTAAGAGATATCACTCTTAATTTTAAAGGGGCCTACCTTCATGTTTATGTTAATGTCGACTCTAATCATCAGATGTTAGTCCCATATTAAGCTTGACGACAAAAAAGAAGATTAACTTGGGAGAGAGATGCCCGCCCTTGATTTATACAAGGTCCATCATAATAACTACATGAAATAATGTTGACCATTAGATTTGACACAAACCCAAAATCATACCCATTTATGATTCACTTTAGGGGAGCGGATTTTGTGAGTCCTTGAATCCACCGAGGTGTGTGGGACCCCCGATTGTGGGGCCCACTGTGATGTATGTGATTACATCCACACCGTCAATCATATTGAAAGCTCATTTTAGGGTGTGATAAAAAAATGAAGCAATTCCAAATCCTAGATGGACCATAGAAAATGAAACAATGATTATTGACTATTAAAAACTTCTTGTGGGCCACAAAAGCTTTGGATTAAGATGATATTTGTGTGGTCTCTTCATCTAGGTATTTGTGACCTTATCAATAGGTTGGATGGCAAATAAGCATCCTGGTGGAATCTATGAAGTTTTTAATGGTAGGAATTCATTTACAACTGTTTCCTATGGTGTGGTCCACCTAAGATTTGAGTCAGCTTCATTTTTTTTATCATGCCCTAAAATGAGCTTTCAAAATGGTTGGACGGTGTGGATTTAGGGCACATACATCATTGTGAGCCTGGGTCCCACCTACCTTAGTGGATCAGTATGGAGGCAAAGCGTCCATAGAGAGCTGTGGAGGGGCCCACTGTGATGTATCTTTTTATCCATGCCGTCCATCTATTTTCTATGATCATTTTAATCTACGAGACAAAGACAGAGGCAGATTCAACGCTCAAGTCAGCCACACCAAATAGTGATCTTGGTTGCATTAAATGCAAGTCATCTTTTGTGCTGCCGACCTGAGCATTGGATTTGCTTTGTTCTTGGTCTAATGGCTTAAAATGACCATGTAAAAGGGATGTACGATGTGGATAAACAAATACATCACAGTGGGCCCCTCTACAGCTCAGCATGGAGGCCCTCCATACTGAGGAAGGATGCGATCCGCATTCCATTTTACATCAGCATCATGGTGGGACCCATGGAAGCCACGATCCCTCGGATCACACAGTGGCTACAACGAAAGGTAATGGAATGATAATTATACCAATTAACGGGAGCTTTTTGAAAGCACTTTTGGAAAGGCATGGGAGTGTCAACTCGGCATTTATTAAGTCGATTTTCTTTAATTCCCAAAAAATGAGGAAGAAAGGTTTTGATCTGCTCGACGAAAATGATTCAAGCCCAACATGCTAGGATTAAAAAAATCCAGCGGGCTTTACATGCCAGGCCTGAGTCCGAGACCACAGGATTAGCTAAATGGGTCCAAACAGAGCCCAAGGCTGGGCAGCCTGCCTGCAGAGTAACTTCTGACGTGCTGACTTGGGACCCTTTGCCGTAGACTAACTACTGGCGTGCTGACTTGGGGAAACATGAAGACCCACAAGATTAAAAACTGGAACACGGTCTGGCGATCTCTTGATGGTCCAATCACACCGGTGATCCGTCAATCGGGACGACACATCTTCTAGGCCCCAAGATGGACGGTTCATGTTTCAAAATTCAAATATGTCAGATAAGCAAAGCAGCGAGTATGATATGGAGAGATGATGTACATGAAACAGAGCATTGTAGTGCACCTCTACACGGATGGCAAAGTGCTCATGTTCCATAAATCAGAGCTATTAGGCAATTAAACTCATGGCTTTCCCTCAATTTAACCAAATGATTATTTGAATGTTAACTATTTTTAGTTTCCACCGTCGATTTGACGGTCAGCGATCAGATGGATAAGATTGTCTAATGTGTGTGATTCTTTAGAAATAATCTATCTGCACATGGGTCCAGTATATAAACGGATCTGATTGATAGATCAATCTGCCATATGTACTTTACAGAGATAGCTCTAACATGTTCGGATTCTGCCGGCGGTACATTTTCAACGGGGAGTGGATTAGGTGCGACCGCGGCCTTACCTGAGACGGTGCAGCCCTCATCTTGGGTCCCACCTTGATGTCCTTATGATATATCCACGCCATCCATCCGTTTTTTCATATTATTCTATGAAACTAACCCAAAAATAAAGAGATCAAATTCTCAGGTGGACCATACCATAGAAAAAAGTGGTGAGTGTCCATTAACATGCCAAACAAGTTTTGGATCAAGCCGAGATTTATTTATTTATTTTTTTACCCCTAATCCAGATTTATGTGAGCTTATCAATAGGTTGAATGTCAAATAAAAATTACATAAACATTACGGTGGGCCCCATGAATTTTTTAATGGTAGGACGTTCAATCACCACTTTTTCCTATGGTATGGTCCGCCTGAGACTTAGCTCTTCTATATTTTTGGAATCATACCTTAAAATGATCAAGATATAGAATAAATAGATCAAGATGGGACCCAAGACAACGCCCCCACCGTCTCGTGTGAGGCCGGGGAACCACCTAGTCCGCTCCCGTGCCAAACAAGACCATGATTCTTTCTCTTGGCTCTTGGAGAAGGACGCCGGTAACAGGAAGTTCCTGTTGTCGGAAGATGTGTGGGGCTAACAGAGATTACCGTCACAAATCCACTCCGTCCATCAGTCTTGCAAGGCCACAGTAGGAAAGATATGTAAAAAATCAGGCAGAT
Source organism: Liriodendron chinense (assembly GCA_003013855.2). Classification (NCBI taxonomy): domain Eukaryota; kingdom Viridiplantae; phylum Streptophyta; class Magnoliopsida; order Magnoliales; family Magnoliaceae; genus Liriodendron; species Liriodendron chinense. The sequence continues at coordinate 2,172,516 of ML058326.1, read as the reverse complement.
CTAAATCTCATGTGGGCCACACCGCATGAAACAGCGGGGATCCAAAACTCCCGTCGACAAGAGAGAGGCTCCTTCGTGAATGGAAGGGGTACTCGCGCGGGTTAGATACAGAAGCAGCCTCGCTACATACGCGGACAAGATACACATGCACACGATCTAAACCGTTAAGATAATGGAAAAAATCTTGGGAATGCCCTAAGAGGAAAAGCATTTCTGTCATCTCATCATCTAAGCTACAGAAAAATGTTTAATATGGACCGTTCGTTCTTTTTATAAAAAGTTCATTTTTCCATACGTCTTCTAACTCTCAGTAGATTGGTGTGGTCATTTCTTCAGCATCTTCTCTGTGGGCCCCACCTTATGTAGGATCTGATCTGGCAAACGCTTCATGAAAGTCCCTTCTCCATCTCACTCGCGCGCGTCCGCTCATAACTTGTTTACTCTCTCCCCTGTCTCAACGACTCCATCGAAGCTCTAACCCTATAAATTGGGGTCAGGGGTTCCATTCTCAGAGTCTTAAGAGTAAAAAAAATGCGATTCTCTTCCTGATAAAAAAAAAAAAAGAAAAAAAAAGAGAAAAATCAAAAGAAAAAGAAAAAACCTAGAAAAGATGAGATCCTCTTCAGGAGCGATCAGTATCTCTGCAAATGCGCGGAAGGTCGATGTCGACAATCGGATTTCTCTCAGATACTATTATCGGATCGCTGATAATCTTCTCAGACAGGTATTTTCTTTTTAAATTTCACCAAAAAATCTCTCTGTTCGTATTTTTCCCTGCTGATTCTGATTTGATATTGGCATTTCCTGGTTCTGGTTCTGTTTTCATTTTCTGGGAATTCTGAGGCTTTGCTGAATTGAAATGGGAAATTTGAATATTCAATTGTTTTGGAATGTAAATTGCAGTGAAATTTGTTTTGTTGCTTTGTGTTACATCGTCCTGACCTTTGGTTTGGATTGAGTTTTGACCTTTCGGCAATTCTGTAAATTTTCTAGAGCTGATTATACATGATATACTTGAAAATATTGTGTGTGCATCAAGAGCAGGCGTGCACCGACATTTCCCACTATCCAATAATGTAAGGAGGAATCTTAACATGCATTTCAAAATGGGCATTTGAAAGTTTGCATATTGAAATGCTTGCTGTATTATAACTCTTCAAAAAAAAAAAAAAAAGAAGCTTGCTGTATTCTTGTCATCTGTCTTTTAATGATGGGAGATAATCTGCACACTGGCTCTCGGTGCATTATTGTGTGCACATGCCTGCATGCAGTCCCTATTTGCAAACGCTACTTTTGATTTGCATTTTCCCTTTTTTTTTTTTTCCCCATTTGGGAATCGAAATAATACACCTTTGTACTATTTCAGTTGTGTACTATTTCGATTCCTAAGTGGAAAGCAGGAGCATGCAAAGGGTGGGTGAAGATCTTGATTCCATTTTTAGAAGGGAAAGTTGATGCTTGATTGTTCATCTCTCAAGGTGTACGATTAAATGCTATTGTGATGCACTTCATGGAACTTAATGAAGTGTGTTCCCTGCTGCATAAACGGGACACCTTTAAAGTGATTGAGACCAATGGTCTTTTTGTTCATCACAGAGATGTGCCATAGCCTAAAACCTGCAGTTATTGGATGAACTGAACAATTCAGTCTTTGTGATTTCTGTCTGCCAAACTGTTTACTCATTTTTTGTTCTGCATTTTTTTGGATATTCATTTTGATTTTTGCGTACAGTGGGGGAGAGATTATGTGTGCTTCTTAATGAAAAAGTTCAATGATCATTATGGTGTTCCTCTTAATTAATGATATAGATTCAGATTGCTTAAATTGATAAAAAAAAACCCACCCAAACAATCCCCCAAGTAAAAGAGGAAGGAAGAGGGAAAGGAAAAAGGGGAATTCAAGGAGATGGGTTGTCCAACCACTCCCAAAAGCCACCAAGAAGGCAAGGAAAGAGCTTAAACAAACTTCTTCTCAAATTCTCAAAATACAATTCCACAACTACTAAAATTACAAAAAAACAGGATATTTATACTACTTTGCGACTAATCTTGGTGACTATAGTAATCACAACTAACCCTCAGCTAATCATAACCGACCTAAGCATCCAATCCGTAACTAACTATACAATGGAAAAGATTAAACTATCCCTAATATCAATCCTTCCAAACTGGGTGGCCCAAAAACAAAGTTTCATGCAGCATCACAGTTGGTGGGGATGTGAATTCCGCCAGTGGACGATAGCCAAACATGTTACTGTCTGACAGAAAAAAATTATTATTGCTACGTAGTCAAGACTGTTTCTGTATCAGTTGAGTTGATTTCAAGAAAATTAGGCTTCCATTTGTATGCGTTCTTGTGCTTGATAAATTATTGGTAGGTTTTGAATTGAAGGAAATGGGTTTTGGGTGATCTTGTACTTTTTTTTTTTTTTGAAAGATAACGCAAATTTATCAAGAAAATGCAAAAAGACTACAAAGAGGCTCGCTGGACTGCCAAGGTGGCGTTCCAACTAAGCGCCATTATTGCCTAGAATTCACTACTGCCTGTGTCAGATTTTCTTCGCATCAATGAATAGAACTTCGATGGTAGTAAGAGAAATCAAGGTAGATGCTGCTGCATGAGTTGACAGTGAAGGACCCGATGGATATATGTGACGGATCTCACAAACTTCTTGGAGTATGGCCACATCCTCAAATTCAAGAGAGATATACTCAATCTTAACAAACCTTCTCTGTAATATCAAGAAAAGAAAAAGAAAACTCTAGGCTTTCTAGACAATACAAAAAACTACTTGAAAACTCTCTACAATCATTCCTTGTATAGAAAGAGTGTTCCAAGATAATCAAAGCTACTGACTAGACCAAGTAACCATGGTTAATTTACTTACCAAGTGACCTTTCAAACTTAAGCATTAACAGACTAGAATAAATAATATAATAAACATGCGTGTGGCCATGGAGCCAAGGCGAATGTAGATTGGACCGTTCAACTTGATTTAGTGGACCATACGGGCCACACAATCTGGACTGCAGGATCAGCCTGTGTGATCTGGTCTATATGATTGTCCCTCACGATATGGACTGTATGATGAATAGACATGGTTTTGTGCTCCATTATTCTTGTTGGGCCTCATGTATGCTTGGACTGTTCAATAAATTTGTTACTTCTCAAAAAAAAAAAAAAAAAAAAAAAAATGTAGGCTTGGACTGAATGGTGACTTGCATAAACTGGTCTGTGTTTTCAGTGTGTAAATTTCAAAAAAGTCTGCAAACTCTTGTCCTGATTGGCCTAGCTCGGTAGTCCTAAACCTATCAGTTGTTGTTTGCATGTCTTCTTGTGCTTATCTTCCTGTGCTTTTGTTTTGTTTTACTTTGTTTTTTTCCCATTGTGTGCTGATGTTCATGATTGTCTTTTGTTTATTGTAACCTTTCAGACCTTAGTTTTGAAAGGCTTTGATGAGTTTGTGGGAAGCTTTGGTTTTCCATATTCAAGGCTTCTAATTTCTTGTTGGCTGAAATTTTGACTATTCAGGCGGACATCTACCGAGAGGAGAAGAACATAATAGATCTGTATATTATGCTTATGAGGTTTTCAAGGTCAGAAAAGAACATGGCTGGCTTAAATTGTTTTTGGTTCTGTTTTCTTGTCATTCCTTTTGATAAGTAACAATTTATTAAGAAAAGCTTGAAAGGAGAAATGTACAATCCAAAAGGCTTCAATACTCCATTTCTGGCAAGTGAGTTTGTTGCTTTATTTGCAACCCGTTGTAAATGATGAAATAGAGCTTTATAAGGGTGTGTTTGGTGGAAGGTGGGATACCACAAGATATCTTCCTTCCACAAAAAAATAATAAAATGTTAAGATGTTTATCCTTGAGCTAAGGACTAATATACCACATTATCTTGTTATTCCAGTGCTAGATCTTGCATTATTACCACTTGTTTCATTATCACATCATCATCAAAGCCTTATCCCAAGCATTGTTCGGAGCATCCTCAATATTATCGAAATATCCTTGACATTATTTGTATCTCCAACTCAGCGATACCAATAACACTGGGAGCGATACTGATAACACTGTTAGTCTTAGAAATTCTAGGTATCGGCTATGTATTGCTAAGTTTTGCCAAAGTATTGCCAATATTCTCGACTATGTAAATTTTAGGCGTCACTTGTATAGCCAATATTTTTGATTGTGTAAATTCAAGGTGTCGCCTGCATCGCCAGTGTATCGGCGTTATTTCGATAATATCACAAAAAATTAGTTTATTAAAAAAAATTCATTTAAAAAAATTTCTTTATGGACACATGGTTTATGCAGTGTTCAAATTGTCAACAATAATATCAATCATATTGCGATATTATCGTTATTGCAACATGGGTGATAAGGAGACTACAATCTTTCGTTTCCTTTCTAGTTGTTGACAATTTCTCGGCGAAATATCGTGTGCTGTCAATATCCTGAAATATCGATGGATGTTTGGATGGATAGATGTGATGGATGAGATCGTTGGACTACTTTCTTACAATAACACATGCTTTTAAGTTCCCGTTAAATGGAAACTTATTATGTATACATTATTTTTGCAATTTTTTAATTCCTAAAGATGTAATTATGTGTTTTAGCATCTTCTGAAGTTTCACTAAAAAATTCCACCGTTTTCCCCAATGTTTCCCTGTATTTCTGGTTATTGGCAATATCGATATTGTTTCTGTATCCTTGGCCAGTGAAACTTGTAGCGATACCGATATTTCAAACACTGATCCCAACTAATTGGGGGTTGGTATTATTACCACTTCTTGTTTCATCTTTCTTAATTAAGATCTTGTTTTCAGAAGTTGCGAGGAACGGATGTGTGAGAACTGAGAACTATAGTATTTTGGATGATCAAATGGCTCTAACTTCAAATCATGGATCTCCTGTAGAAGATTGGTAAACTTTTAGAACAAAGGGGATGCACATAAAGTGAGTTTCCTTCAACCAGAATGAAAAGAAGAAAAAAAAGAAAAAGAAAAAGAAAAAGAAAAGAAAAGTGATTGGCAGAATATCCATAGTACGTAAATGCAAAAAACAAACATTGGATGTATAGGAATTATTAAAAACCGAAGTTCCTACAAACCTCTATGAAAACTCACACCTACTATTTCTCAGTAGACCTCCAATTCCCACGACCTCTAGATTGCAAAGTAGCTCCCATAGAAGTTGAGCTTTTTATTTTTATGGATACAAATATTTATTAAAGGGCCGACAGGCCAAAAGGAACCAAAAAAGCAAAAAAAAGCAAGAAAACAACAAAAGCAAGGCAAACAAGAACAAAGCACAAACAGAAAAAGCCTAAAACTATAGAACTCAATTGGGCTAGAGGCCCAAACCAAAGCAAAACAATCCCACGGATCAAGCAGGCCCAAGGCCAAACAGACACCAGCAGGGAGGAATCTAGCCACCACTTAAGGAGGGACCCAAGGCCAGTCTGCAACATTAGCGAAGATCAAGGCAACGTACCAAGCTGTAGGTGCCAAACAGTTTTGGAAGTAACAACGATTCTTCTCACGCCAAATGACCCAGAAAGTGACCAAAATGGAAAACCTCCATCTGACCTTGCTGCCAGACTTTTGAAGCACTCCTCCATGCCAAGCGAATAGAAGGTCATGGATTGAGCTAGGCGACACTCAGGAAGTGCTGAAGTTGCTAAGGATGGTAGACCAGATTTCACTCGCAAACGAGCAAATCACGAACGGATGATCAATGGTTTGAGCTGCTGAAGGGCACAAAAGACAAACATTTGGGAGAATCATCCCACGACGATGGAGGTTATCAATAGTGAGGATCCTTCCTTTAACTAAGAGCCAGGCAAACGTAGTCACCTTAGGAGGAGCCCCATAACCTTAGAGAAAGGAGGGGAGGGTGTCATGAGGCGCAAAGGGCCTTGAACAAAGATCGAATAGAGAAGGAACTAGAGCTCTCCCAAGACTAGACGGGAGAATCAACATCATTAGGGATGGTTGATGCAAGGAGTACTGACCAATGCACAAAAAGCTCTAGAGCTATTGGGGAGGCACCGAAATATCCCTTTATCTAGGCCCTCCCAGGCAAACTGACCAAGATCTCCCTGTGGGCTACCCTGCATCTCACAGGTCCCACAGTGGACCCACCTCGTGGCCATTCCGCATCTCATAGACCCTACCTCGTGGGCCACCCCACCCCAGTTTGGAGATGCACTTGTATCATCCACCTACACTAGTAAGGAGTCTCGAACACTGGTCTCCTGCTTTGATACCACTTGATGTAGGGAGTACTGGCCAACGCACCAAAAGCTCCAGAGCTGTTGGGGAAGCATTAGAATAGCCCTTTATCCAAGCCCTCCCAGGAAAACCGACCAAGATCACCCCATGGGCTACCTGCATCTCACATGTCCCACAGTGGGACCCACCCCATGGCCATGTCTGATACAGGGGCATGCGATGATCTAACCCTAGATGCATGTATATCAAGTTGGAAGATATTCAAATAATAAAATTACGAAACTAACTATTTTCAATCAGAGGAAACTAACAAATCTCAACACGAAGATGAAATCCGTCCGTCCGGATCATGCCCCTTTGCATAAAACCATGTAAAATCGTAAAACAGGGAGGATCTAGGCATATGAGGATATCCCATATCTAGCGTAGACCAGTCCACAGTCAAGTTTGGATCCGGTTATCGTGGCTAGGCATCTCTCTTTTCGATCGTAAAGGGGGGGGGGGGGTCAGAAAAGGACGAAGGATGTTGAAAAGCGATAGGTTCTCATGAAGTACGAATTAGGAATCAAAGAAGCTTACCTTTCCTCGCACCTTAAAGAAAGAGAGAAGAGAAAACGGAAACTCCGAGGTGGAATCCTCAACACCCGAGGGCCAATCCTGAAACCCTAATCTCTCAACAAAGAGGAAGAAACTCACGAATTTTCTATTCATTCAAAAATTTCGAAATAGGGTTCTCACAATATATATAAGCTACGAAAATAAAAAAAAGTGCACTAAAGTACCTGAAAACCAAAGAAATAACATAAAAGCGCCTGAAGTAAATAACGATACTAAAGCGCCTAGAAACAAGGAAATAAATAGAAAAGCGCCTAAGTGTAAATCCGCTCCATGGTCCAGCGGTCATGATGCTCCTGCGCGATCCTGCATCTCGTGTACTCGTAACGCGTCAGAAAATGGGCCCAATGGGCCCGGCGTCCATCCACATCAACTCGTCTGCTCCAACACTCGATCTACGACGTCGCCTCCTCTGGTACACTCTAAAGGGTGCACCACTGATGTCCGCATCAATTCTCCCCGGGTGGGAAGAATTCGCCACCGGCGAAAGTGAACTCCTGTACTACTCAAGCATGTCTGGATCGATACGCTGTAGCTCTGTCTCGGTAATCCAGGAGTTATCTGCAATAGGCCTGTTCCTCCACTTGACTAGGAATTTCTGGTAACCCCTGAGCGAGTAGAAACCAACTCGGAGTCCAAAATTCCCTCTATCTCGTCTCTTCTCGGTGCAGAAGGAAGAGAAGGTAAGATGGGTATAGGGAGGTCAGGCTGTGGCCAAGGTCCATATATAGGGGAGGTCTGGGAAGAAACAGGGGAATCACTGGATAGAGGTAATGGCTCGTGATAGGGAACTAGATCTTCCACATTAAATGTAGAACTGATGCCCATGGTAGGAGGGATATCGACAACATAAGCATTAGACCCCAACCTTTTTACAATTTTATGTGGGCCTATGCTACGGGCATGGAGTTTCTTCACGGATCCAGGTGGAAACCGATCAGACCTAATACGAACCATGACGTCATCTCCAGGTTGAAATTCCCTAAATCTCCTGTGAGTGTCAGCAGAAAGTTTATAATGTTCATTACTTGAATTAATTTTCCTTCTGATCTCACTATGCAATGCATGTATATGATGGGCAAATGACTTTCCTAACTCTGAAGGACGTTGTGGGGTAGCCATGGGGATCAAATCTATGGGGGCTCGGGGTCTAAGACCTGAAACAATTTCAAATGGGCTCATTCCTGTGGACCTGTTCACTGAAGAGTTATAAGCGAACTCTGCTGTGGGAATAACAGTGTCCCAGGTCCTGTGGTGGTCTCCAACTAGACATTTCAACAAATTCCCTAGGCTACGGTTCACTACCTCTGTTTGACCATTCGACTGAGGATGATATGCTGAAGAAAATTGAAGTCTCGTACCCAAAAGATGCCAGAGAGTCTTCCAAAAATAACTAGTGAACCTAGTATCTCTGTCAGACACAATGGATCTAGGTACCCCATGAAGTCGCACAACCTCCTGAAAGAATATCTTAGCAATGTGGGAGGCATCTGAGGTCTTATAACAGGGTAGGAAATGGGCCATCTTAGAAAACCGATCAACGACCACGAGTATGGAATCGTGCTTACGAATAGTCTTGGGAAGCCCAAGCACGAAATCCATACTGACATCTTGCCACGGGGCATGTGGAACTGGCAAAGGAGTGTATAAGCCTGTATTTTGTTTTCTCTGTTTTGCCAGTTGACATGTCCGATACTGCCCTACAATCTTGGCTACATCTCGTTGGAGATTAGGCCAATGGAAACGGTCAGAAACCAGGGCAACTGTTTTATCTCTATCAAAGTGACCTTCCACCCCTCCAGCATGAAGCTCCCATACTAGAAAATCACGGAGGGATGTGCGTGGGATGCAGAGCTTGTCCCCTCTAAAAAGATATCTGTCTGTAAGGACAAACTCAGCACTCCTCGAGGGTGGGTCACTAGACAACGACGCATAGATGGTCCCAAAGTCAGGACAAGTTGAGTACTCACCCTTGAGTTGCTCAAAGCCTGTAACTTCAATGCTCATGGACCGCAGCGTCATGACACGACGGCTAAGCGCGTCAGCAACCTTATTCTCTTTACCGGCCTTGTGCTTAAGTAGAAACGTGTACTCTTGAAGAAATTGAGCCCACTTGGCATGCCTAGGGCTCAACTTCTTTTGAGAGCTCAAATATTTCAAGGCCTCATGATCAGAGAACATGACAAATTCTTGCGGTAATAAATAATGCCGCCAATGGCGCAATGATTGCACAACCGCATAGAACTCTTTGTCGTAGGTGGAGTAGCGTTGTTTAGCCTCATTCAGTTTCTCACTGAAAAAGGCCACAGGATGTCCCTCTTGGCTTAACACTCCCCCTATGGCAAGTCCTGACGCGTCACACGCCACCTCAAAGACTTTAGAGAAGTCAGGTAGACGCATGACGGGCGCTTCCGTCATCTTCTTCTTAATTTCAGAGAAAGCCCGTGTCGCGGCTTTAGTCCATTGGAACTCCCCTTTTCTTATGCAATCTGTGATGGGAGCCATAATAGAGCTAAATCCACGGATGAACCGCCGATAGAACGTAGCTAGGCCATGAAAGCTTCGCACGTCGTGTATATTATGCGGCTCAGGCCAATTGACAATGGTGTTGACTTTCTCAGGGTCTGCAGACATACCCTCTGACGACACAACGAACCCCAGGAAGATAACTCTGGAAGTCAAGAAGGAACACTTCTTGAGGTTCGCATAAAGCTTTTCTGCTCGCAGGGCGTTGCAGACCTGCCTCAAGTGTTCAAGGTGCTGGGTAGGAGACGTACTATAGATGAGGATATTATCAAAGTACACAACTAAGAACTTACCCATAAAGGGTCGCAGCACCTGGGTCATCACCCTCATAAATGTACTTGGAGCATTGGTTAACCCGAAGGGCATAACCAACCACTCGTACAGCCCATCCTTCGTCTTAAAGGCAGTCTTCCACTCATCTCCTGGGCGAACACGAATTTGGTGATAACCACTCTTGAGGTCAATTTTCGAAAAGATAGTAGAGGTGGCCATCATGTCAAGCATGTCATCAAGCCTCGGGATGGGAAACCGATACTTGACAGTAATCTTGTTTATGGCTCTACTATCGACACACATGCGCCACGTGCCATCTTTCTTTAGCGTAAGAAGCGCAGGCACGGCGCACGGGCTCATACTCTCACGAATAAATCCCTTTTTAAGCAATTCATCCACTTGCCTCTTCAACTCAGCATGTTCGGTGGGATTCATTCTGTAGTGAGGGGGGTTTGGTAGGGTCGCCCCTGGGACAAGATCTATCGCATGCTGAATGTCCCGCATCGGTGGGAGCTTGTCGGAAAGGTCCTCAGGGAAGACATCCTGAAACTCCTCTAGGACTGAACGAACCTCCTGGGGTAACCTTATAGCAACCTCGGGTGTACTCTCTCTAGCCAGTAAAACGTACACCATAGTCCCAGCTTTGGCCTCTCTCTCAAACTCCTTAGCATCTATGATGTGGAGAGACTTCGACTAAGGTGCCCTTTGACTCTTAGAATTGCCTGGAGATGCAACATCTTTCTCTCCTGTGGATGATTTGGGAGGGAGCGGGCTCAAGACAAGCTTCTTTCCTTCATGCTTAAACACACAATTATTCGTACGCCCGAATATTGTGACATCTTTGTCAAAGAGCCATGGCCTTCCCAAGATGATATGGCCAACGTCCATCGTAACCACATCACACCACAACTTGTCCTTGTATGGTCCGAATTCAATTGGAACAAGGCATCGTTAAGTCACAGGAAGGGATGTCGCATCAACCCAAGAAACTCGGTATGGGTTGGGGTGAGGGACTGGCTTCAACCCCAAGCGACTCAAAGTACTTGGAGAAACTACATTCTCACAACTCCCGCTGTCGATGATCACTTTACAACTCTTATCTCCACACTTGGCGTAAGTGTGGAAGATAGTGGTTCTGCGCCAATCCTCACTTTGCTTCACCTGGGCCAAAGCGCATCTCACCACAGCAAGTGGGGTAGTCTCCACAGTATCATCCTCGGCATCACTGGCCGGCTCAAGGGATTGGACGATGATTTCCTCATCATTCTGGTCACCTTCAACTTCATATGCCACTTCTTCTTCTGTAGAGTGTTCAGAAACAAAGGCAATACGCCCACTACTATTGGAACACTCTGCGGCAATGTGACCCATGCCACCACAGCGGTAGCACTGCCCTGGCATCGCAGTCCTAATACTTGGTCCAGCCCCATTGTTACCTCGATTTCTATTGACTGGTTGGGTACTAGGTTGAGCTCTGGGTTGATTTCCGACCTGAGGTCTCGCTCCCTGTGGAGCTACTCTAGGTACAGTAGATCGAATCTCAAACCCTCTAGCAGGAGATTGGTGCACATAGCGCTCCAGTTCCTGTACCATCTGGTAAGCGTGCTCTAAGCTGGTGACCATATGAGGCATGAGCTCACGCTGGAGGTCAAACCTGAGGCCCATACGGAAACGGGAGAGAGCCACAGCAGGTTCCTTATCTACATCGCACCTCATCATGTATTCATTGAACTTGGCAATGTATTCCGTTACCGTCATGGATCCTTGGCGCAAAGTGTGCCATTGATCCAACAGCCTCTGCTTATAAGAAAGGGGAACATACTTCTCTCGCAACAGTTCTTTCATTTCAATCCAAAAGAGAACTGGCCCCTTTCTAGATCGCTCACGGCGATGCTCCACATTTCCCCAATGTAGTTTTGCCTGGTCCACCAACTTCATCTTGACGAATCCAACCCGCTGTGGGTCTGGCAGATCGTGCCACTGAAAGAAGTGATCCATGTCTGCTAGCCAATCAGAAAAAACTTTGGGGTCCAGTCTCCCATCAAAACTAGGAGCGTCAACCTTGATGCCCTTCATGACCCTAATAACAGGGTCCTGCTCATGGTATCTCTGAGGTTGCGGATATCGCACCCCACCATGGCCCTCCCGCTGGGCGGGGAAAACAGGATCACGAATCTGTGGGGGTGGCTGATGATGAGCCCCATCGTGTCCATTGCCAGGCCCACGGGCTTGACCTGCGCCCAAATCATCCCTAGGCGGATCAGGGCCCACAACTTGGGACTGATCGACTGCCCCAGTGTCGGGAGTTGCTTGGGGACCATCTAAAGTGGTGGTCTGGATGCCATCCTCTAAGCGCGTGACCCTCTTCTCTAAACGTGTGAACCTATCATCCTGATGCGCAAACTGCTGCGCGATCTCACCTCTCAAGGTCTGAAATTGTTGATCCATTCTCTTAATTAGGCCCTCCAGAGCTTTGGTAATTTAATTAGATTCCATAGTATTATGAAGACCAAACCTACGACCAGTGCGCGTAGGCATACACCAGGAGTGATATGTGAAAGGCCCTAGATCTAGGTGCGCAAAGGTGTAAAAAAAGGTAAAATCTAAATGTAGTTTTGACTATCCTAGTTCAATGCAATGCAAGCTATCCTATGTGGCCTAGATCTATATGAGGACTCAACAAAATTTAGAAAAAAAAAGGCTAACTAAACTCAACAAACTATGACCCCTACGCAGAGTTGGACGCGGGTCGAGCTGCGCGGTCAGCTCGCCGGGGGTGCAGGGGGCGGCGCGCCCCTGCCCGGGGTTCGGAGCGGAGCACCCGAAAGGCCTACGATTTTTTCGATTTGGGATATCCGGTTCCTTTGAAAAAAAATCACCGAAAAGGGAAATTTTGGGTAAACTGACCTACGCTAGGAACCTTGTGCTCTGATACCAAAATTGATGCAGGGGCATGCGATGATCTAACCCTAGATGCATGTATATCAAGTTGGAAGATATTCAAATAATAAAATTACGAAACTAACTATTTTCAATCAGAGGAAACTAACAAATCTCAACACGAAGATGAAATCCGTCCGTTCGGATCATGCCCCTTTGCATAAAACTATGTAAAATCGTAAAACAGGGAGGATCTAGGCATATGAGGATATCCCAGATCTAGCATAGACCAGTCCACAGTCAAGTTTGGATCCGGTTATCGTGGCTAGGCATCCCTCTTTTCGATCATACCCAAAAGGGGGGGTGGTGGGGGGGTGGTTCAGAAAAGGACGAAGGATGTCGAAAAGCGATAGGTTCTCATGAAGTACGAATTAGGAATCAAAGAAGCTTACCTTTCCTCGTACCTTGATGAAAGAGAGAAGAGAAAACGGAAACTCCGAGGTGGAATCCTCAACACCCGAGGGCCAATCTTGAAACCCTAATCTCTCAACAAAGAGGAAGAAACTCACGAATTTTTTATTCATTCAAAAATTTCAAAATAGGGTTTTCACAGTATATATAAACTACGAAAATAAAAAAAAGTGCACTAAAGTGCCTGAAAACTAAAAAAATAACATAAAAACGCCTAAAGTAAATAACGATACTAAAGCGCCTAGAAACAAGGAAATAAATAGAAAAGCGCCTAAATGTAAATCCGCTCCATGGTCCAGCGGTCATGATGCTCCTGCGCGATCCTGCATCTCGCGTACTCGTAACGCGTCAGAAAATGGGCCCAATGGGCCCGGCGTCCATCCACATCAACTCGTCTGCTCCAACACTCGATCTACGACGTCGCCTCCTCTGGTACAGTCTAAAGGGTGCACCACTGATGTCCGCATCAATGTCGCATCTCATAGATCTCACCCCAGTGTGGAGATGCACCTGCAACAATGGGCCGCATGTTGGATGGAAGCTCTAGAAGCTTGCCTAGCTAGACATTAGAGAGGGCTCTCCTGCAGGAGGGGCACCAGACCCCATACCCAACATTAGAAAAACTGGAAGCTATGGAGGCATTAATGTTAGAAGTAGTAGAGGTCAAGGCAGGAAAAAGAAATGCGAGAGGCCTATCCGAGGCCTAATGATCCAACCAAAATCTGATGTGGAGGCCATTTTCGAGGCTAAAAGAGAGCCCTTCCAGGGGGTTGGGTCTTAGGGACGAAATAGCCTTCCACATGGAGGATGCCCTATATAAGGAGGATTTCTTAGAGAACCAGCCTTGTTCATCTAGGCGATACTTGCTGGTTAAAAGCTGCCTCCACCAACAGTCCTGGTTAGAGCTTTCTACTAACTAATAATCCTTTTGTAAAGAAAGCTTGTATGACGTAGAACTTGACCCAACTCCCCATAGGTTCTTTCAACAGGCTCGGTGAAAGAGATGCATAGTTCTTAAGAATGAATACCAACCAATATTTTCATCTCCCTTTTAAGGAGCTCATTACCCATTCCTCCCTATTGATTATTACTTAATATATCATTCTATGTTTTCATCTTCTCTTCTAAGCGTTCATTTACCCTTTCCTCATTGATTGCTACCCAAAAGATGTTGTTGAAGGCCAGTGAGGTCACTCTCATCTCAGGTTTTAGTCTGGATAATGACAATCTCCAAGCCTCCCACCTCCAATTTGTAGATGACAGTTTATTATTTTGCAATGTTAATTGACATCCGGTAGACAATTTGTTGATTTTTGTCAGATACTTTGAAGCTTTCTCGGGATTGAGGATTAATCTTATAAAAAACGGGATGATGGGCATCCAGTTGACAAATGAAAATGTGGCAGAACTAGCTAGCCAATTTGGTTGCATTTACCCCATATTATTGCGGTTGGTACCATGTTCCAACTTCCAAGTAACATTTCCTCAGGTTATTCCTCCTCCTGCCCAACTTATATTAAGGTCCAATCTCTGATGCCATACGATTGGTAATCAAGCCAATAATAGGCTACGAGAAATTCTCAACAGCCTTTTAGTATGAAATAGCAAGATTTTGGTTCTTGTGGATTGAAATAAATGACAGGATTTTTCTAGGATCTGAATAATCAGAGGTAGTTTTTGGTTAGATTTTGAATTTGGCAATTAACTGGGGCAATCAGAGCAAAATCCTGGCCGACATTCCAAAGGTTTTGCCAGGTTTTGGATCTCAGATGGAGGGAGCTTTTAAAGACAGGTTTTGGATCTCAGATGGAGGGAGCTTTTAAAGACAGGTTTTGGATCTCAGATGGAGGGTAGTCTGCATTTGTCTAGCTGCCATGGCAGCCTAGCTTGTTGCAGGTGGATAATTTTTGCTTGCCCCTACAATTAGAGTCCTGGGTCACCCGGCGATTGCCATTGTATAGTTGGTTGTTGTTCTTGCTGCTTTTGTTTATGAAATTCCACCATTTAAAAAAAAAAAAAACCAGCCTTTTAGCATGAAACCAGAAATTGCACAGCACAGATCTCATTAGTGATATGAAACCTCGAAGAAAATTTCAGTCAGTCCAATAATCAAAGCACGGTTCTTGATTATGGTCCTATGTGCCCTTATTAAGGTTCCGAATATTGGTAGGGAGGGTGTATTGGCTGGGTAGGAAAACAATACAATACACGATACAGTACTGGGTGTATTGAATTGTATCAGTGTGATATATTTACCCAAATGCAGAAAATATCAGAAAATTGAAAAATGTGAAGCCCAAGAATCAATTGTTTCTTTGTGTTTTTTACATTAATGGTGTGTTGGTCATTCCTTAGAAAGAATGCTGTTTATTGGCCTAACCTGCTGAAAACTAAATTTCTTATTCTTTGACTTCTAAATTTGGCGTTAAAGCATTTGGGAATTGGAAACTCATTGGTTGATCGTTAGTTTTTATTTTTATAGGTTTTTGTTACATATTTTAACCAAATGTCATGGGATTATGGGAGTCACCACAAGTTATCCAGAATTAAAACATCGATGATTATAAACACACGTATCGTGAATGCAGTATAATAAATAACATGCTGCTAATTAATTTTATGCATGTTTGTTTCACTGGGGCTATTTTACAATGTAAAGAAAAAAAAAAAAACACATTATTTGTATAATATATACAATATGCATATATTTATTATAAATTAGTCTCGAGTCTTCTTCTAATGTTGAAATGAAGATGTTTATGAAAATTTTCTAACTTCGATTATATTTGATATTATTAACTCCACTGTAAACAAGATGTGCACCCAAATATCCCTTTCAAGTGGTTCTATTGATCTAGGAACAAAGTACATTCCAGGCTGTGGTCTGGTACAAACCCTTAATTACACCACTTGGGCAAAACCCTTGATTGAAATTTCAAAGGGAAAAAACAAGTATACTAATCATCAATGCAAATGATGCAATGTATGAGGACAATGCTAAGATGCTCCTATTAGAGTGTTTACATTTGTAGCTTAGGTGATGCTGGTTTCAGTCTTTGCATTTGTAGCCATAGAGAATATCTTTAGCCTTAACAGTGTTTAAGGATTTAGCAGTTGGGCTTTAAGCATTTCATAGCTGTTGGGTGTCATGGCGTTTCATATAGCCATTAAGCCTCAGGCGTCTCATTTAGCTGGACGGCGTCTTGGACTTATCAAGAGAGGCAGTGACTTCAGATAACTGTGTAGTCAACATCAGATAGCCAATGTAGCTGAACGTCAGAATACTAGCTTATCATGTCCTTGTAGCCGCTTGAAGCATTGATAGCCGTTATCCATACGACATCATCTTGTGTAGTTCTGAGACATGGAGCTTCTTAGCTGTTTACCCTGTGGGATATTTTCAAACAAAGCTGTTGCGTTTGAGACTTCTTAGTTCAATACATCGGTGCCATTCTCATGGATGGATTGGATCTCAGGCAAGGTATTCCGTAGCGGTAATGGTGACCATAACGGCCACCATTGTTACCTTTACAATATGGGTTGTAACGGCTGTTACGGCCCCCGTAACAACCTTTATGGTCTTTTTTTTATTGAAAGAAGAAACCTGAAGAACAACCTGTAACGCCCTTACGGCCTTTACGGCTGCGTAATGGGCTGTTACAGGGTCTGTTATAGCCTTTACGGGTCATTTTTTTTTTTTTTGTAATGGCCGTTACGGCCTTTACGACCTCGTAACATGTAACGGTTGCCATCATTACCTTTACCTAAAGGCCCATACGGCCCCGTAATGGCTTTTATGGCACACCATGATCTCAGGCCTATCGTGCCATGCTGGTACATGTGTGGTGTGTACATGTGCGTTATTACAGACTCGTGTGGGCTTAGCAAGGTTCAAAAGAAGAACTGAGACCTCAAGGTTGAAGCATGCACCCCTTTATAAGTGTGTCTACATGCAGAGGCACGTGTGTGCATGTGCTTGCGTATGGGAGCATGTGCACTATCCAAGCCATTTATCAGACAGGCCTCGCTCTGTAGGTTCCCTAGTCCAGTCATGAGGTCGCCCCTCCCAGTCAACATGCAAGCTAGAGGCGGATGTTGAGTGTGGACAATTTGCTGTATATCTCTATTTTTTGAAAAAGAAATAAAAACATAATATAAAAAATAAAAACTCATATAATATAGTAACAAAAGAAGGAATCTATCTAGATCCTCTTACAATACATTTTTTTCCCTCTTACAACACATTCCTAAGCTTAGAACCCTTATGTATAGGTAACAAAATGGAAAACAGAAGGTCATTCGTACTAGTTTTGTTCCTATCGTTATAGTTTTTTAATTGCAAGCAAATTGGGCTTAACACTCAATTCAAAAGGTACTTGAAATAAGTAAGGTGGCTGTATCCACTAGAAAATTTGTGAATAATCATACTACTGTACAAATCTGTTTGTGGGGCCCACCTATATGCCATGTAGTCCATGTCATAATATGTGCCCCACTACTATTAATAGTAACCCAGAGAATCAGTCCATTCCAAAACTCAGGTGGGCCAAACCACATTATTTTGTAGGATTTAGGCATGATTTTACATAGCATGGCCTATAAAATATTGTGGTGTGGCCCACTTGAGTCTTTGATTGTCCTTATTTTTGGGATCAAAAGAGACAATAAAGGGGTGTACATAATGGACGGATTGGAATTCATGCATGCATCACGGTGCGCCCAACACAGTATTCTTATTTTTTAGAGGCTTACAAGTAAATTAATTCTCTCTTTGGGAGATGATGCAGTGGAGCAGGAAGAACCGTAATATAATAAAGCAATCTCTCCACAGGACACGTGGCAGGGTGATATATCGGGTGCAACAGAGCTTTTGGATAGATTACTTTTGAAAAGTAAAACTAATGAAATAATCCTATCTATTTCCTTTTTTCTATATTCATCCCACTGCATATTTGATTGTTAATTGTTTTTGTTTCCCACTGTCACTTCAATTAACACTGATCAGATGGAAACGATTGTCTAATAAGAGTGATTGTAGAGACCCAAACCATCTATGCTAGGACCTTGCATATGGTGAACCCGTTCGATACATCTTCTTGCAACCTGTCTGTGGAAAGATCGCTATAACACATTAGAGTTCTTTCTCCTCCACTGTATGATTATCCTCTTTTTTACCAAAGAGTCGGTTGTTTCTACATGAACACGACTTGAGGTATGCTAGAATACATCCTTGCATGTTGCAACAGAATACGTCGAGACTATAGCTATTGGATTTGGGTCACATCGAATGATCCAAACTATTGATTGTTGAAATACAATGATAAAAGGTGGTTTACTGAAACCGTTGTATACAAAAATGGTTGCGTTACGGGTGTAACAGCCATTATGTAACAGTAACGGTAGTGCCCGCCATGTGATATGGGGCTGCAATACTCGATTTGAACAAATTGGCCTGTAATGGGCCGATATGGGGATGATAAAGGGCCGATGCATTGTTTCCTTGAGAAAATTTTTGACCGTTACAGCCCGTATTATGACAGCCATAAGGCTGGCCATTACGATCGCCATTACTGTTATTGAATACCTTGACTGAGACATCCTCATTATTGGAAAATCCTAGACATCCGAATCAGTTCTCTCAAAGCAACTATCAAGAAGATGGTCCATATTCAAGGCGAAAATGTTAAATGATCAAAGTCTGAAAGTATTCCTATTAGATAGTTCCATAATTAGTTATCCTCCATTGATAGTGGTATGGGTACCCATGTTGTAAAACAATTTGGATCTAAGTGTGAACCCAAATCCAACGGTTATAGCTACGTTGGGATGTATTGTAGTGTGTGTAAAACCGTGTTGTTTAAAGGACGCCTAGTTTCTCCAACTCTCTTTCCTCCCGATATCTCTCCCTATTAAATAAATTACTTATTCAATGACACTTCTGTGTTAAGACATAAGGGCAGTTTCATAATCACATAGGGGCGACGAGAATAGGATCAACTTGGCTCTTAGGAGTGGTATATATTTTTTATTGCATGATTTTAATCAACCCATTTAATAGACTATTACATAGAACCTGTTGGAGTTCTGTGTTCTCATTGCCAGTCCCAAGTCTAGATAAATGAAGAGGATAGCGTCAGGTTGGCAACTGGCATGAAACTGTTGTCATAACTTTCACCACGAATTTTGACAATATGACGTGGCCCTTGATAGAGTGAAATGGTGGGACAGGATTCCTGTAGCCAACCCTAATTTGTTGGGGATCATTTCGTTGGGACAAGTCTTAGATGATGCTGATGCTGATGCTGATGATGACTGTATCTATCAATAAATTTTGTGGTTTTGTCATTAAGAATAAAAGGTATGTATATGAAATTAGATTCTCTCTTTTAATTTGAAAACCGATAGTCCAATAACTACCATCTAGTAATCACGATATTCTCCTCCTCTTCTACTGTAGGCAACACATGCCAAAAGGAAGCAATACATACTTTAAACTCAAGAAAATATTTTTTTAAAATTCAAATAACCATTCTCTCTGCTCTGCCATATGTCTGGCTTTTTGTAACCTTTAAACATAAAGATTCCTCTCAACCAAAGAAACCAATAATAAGCTCCTATTGGTTAGGACAATATCATCATGAGCAATCCTAGCTTCCTATTATTTTGTTTTGTTACCATATTGTATTCTCAGGATGATGTGATCTTATCTTCCTATCAATCCTATTTATCCTCCATATCCTGTATTTCTATTCCAACTAATCTGCCTGGGCTGATCCATAAGGGAAAGCAACCTTGATGGAAGAGATGTTTGCGTTGGAAAAATAAAAGACATGAGATTTGGTTGCCTTTCCACCTAGGAAACATGGTGTTGGCTGCAAATTAGTTTTCACCCTATAGTACAAATATGATGTTTCTATTGATCGATAGAAAGATTGCCTTATTGCCAAGGACTTCACATAGCAATATGGGGTGGACTCAAGGTGTCCCGTATCGGTTTCGGTGGGCGTAACGGTGCCCACCGTTTCCGATACGGATACGGGCCGTATCGGCCGATACGGCCCCGTAACGGTCAACTTTTTTTTTTTTGCCAAAAAATTTTAAAAAAATATGGATTAAATCCAAAAAATTCCAAACATCCCAAATATGCATTCATTTATAATTTTGAACATGTTTATGGTGGTGAAGCGGTCTACTCTTTGGTGAAAAAGCTGTATCGGGCTGTCTGGTGAATTTATGAAGCTAATAACCTGGAATTAACTGCAGAACTTATAAATTCAAATTTCTAACTGTCTAATACCAATAATATGTATATTAGAATAAATGTAACATCAAAGTATTTCAATTTTCACATGTACTATTATTTTTTTATAATTTACTTTATATTATTTACAATTTATTTACATACCTGAGGAGTGAGGAGTGAGGACTTGCAAAAAATAATGTATTAAGACTTCTCTTATCTTGAATCTATGACCGACTCTTGTCCTGCCAATTGAACATTCTAAAGTAGAAAAAAAAATTAGTAATACCTGATATACTCCCCTGCAAGCATGTTGATTAAAGATTACTTGACTGGTTGTCACTTGTCAGGGGAGTTATTTTAAACACAAGTTCAACAATGTAAAGTGTGTGTTTTTTTGGTGAATGTATGACCATGTGGGTAATGGAAAAGACTCACCAAATCGGAACTCACCACCAAAATGAAAACCTGCTTTGTTGTGGTTGCTCAACCTCCACGTCGTCGTCGTCATCATCATCGGGTTGTTGCAGTCTTGTTGTTGCATATCCATAATATTCAGTGCCAGAGGGAAAGATCAGGTCAACGAAACCTGATGATGACTGATCCTGACTAGGCAAAGATTTTGACCCTGAGTGAGGATATCTACTAGTGCCCGTCGAATAGCCGTGCCCATACTGGTACTCGTATTCAGGGCCAGGCTGTTGAGATTGAGATGAATAACTTGGATTTGGTTCATATGGTATATGTGGAACAGCGTCAGGAGGACTACTCCAACATGAAAGTGGCGGAACAGGTTCCTTATAATCCCATTGGTTGTAAGAATACCCATAATTCCTCGGATCATAGCCATACGCATGCTGATGTTCCAGATCTGTCGGTGTAGATTGCGGTGCAGGAGCAGGACCTACAGGTGCACTACTGGAGCCAGGCTCTTGCTGGCTGTATCGTGACTCAGTACACTCATAAGTTCGACCCCCTCGGCCCCGCCTGCTTCGTCGAAGTTCATCAGCCTCGCGATCCGTAGACGGCTGTATGGTATCAGTAGCCCTGGTGGGTTGAGCAATGCCAGAAGTGGGAGGACCAGCATTAGGTGCATCATCATCATCATCATCATCATCATCATCTGTTTCAGTATCGCTAGAGCTCGCACTCTTCTGCTGAGTTTGCATGAAATCCGCCCCCCTTTCTGGGTCCAACACAAATGCACGACTCTCTTGCTGTGCTCTGCGTATTTCTGGGTCTTCAACTTCTATTTCTTCACTATCATCTTCTATTTCTTTTTCCCTTACTTCCAACCAAGGTAGAATTGGGTCATCCTCATCATAAATATTTTCCAAGTTTATTGGACAATAATCTCCATCACCGGCATTACTGATATGCCTCCTTGAATGCATGCGCATTCTTAGCCTCATGTTGTAATGCATAAAGACAAGTCTATCTAACGTCCTAGTCTGAATTCTATTTCTATTCTTCGTATGAATAAGTGCAAAACAACTCCAATTTCTTTCGCAACTAGAGGAAGACGTTGTTTGGCTCAAAATCCTTACTGCAATTTTTTGGAGAGCCGGTGTAGTCTCTCTGAAATTTATCCACCAGTCGGCGGGGTGCAACTTAAGTACTGCATGTTGTGCAAGAGTATCTCCAAAGCTACCCTGGCGAGTTCCAAATATATCCAATTCATTCAAAGCCTTTATTTGTACATCTAAGTCAGGCTCTAATCTCTTTATCACGTTCTTTAATCCAATACGAATCTCATCATCCATAACAAATGATTGGGCATATCTATACCTAGGATTTAGGTAATAACCTGCTGCATGAATATCGTGGTGGAGCTGCTTTGTCCATCTTTTGTCGATCAAATTCCAGTAAGCTCGCCAGCTTGAACAATCACGTTGAATTGCCAACTTCGCTTTATCCATGGCGTCGTAGAGGAAGCCCATCGTAGGTGCTTCATCGGTTTCAACAAGACGAAGTACCCTCATCAGTGGTTCCATCACCTTTAAAATTTTCTTAACCCTCTTCCAATATTTGTTGTCTCTTATGGTGTTTATAACATCAACCGGCGTCCCTGATGTCTTCTTCGCATATTTTGTGTTGAGCCATTGTTGGGAAGCAAACATTTCACTCAACTCTCCCCTATGCTGATACAAACTCTCTAAAGCTATAAAGTTTGTTGCAAATCTAGTCGCCGCTGGCCTAAGCAACTCTCGTCCCTTCGTGAACTTCCTCATTATTGCAACTAGGTGATTATGGTTGTAAATAAATGTTGTCACTTCTTTTGCTTTTTCAACCATTTCTTTGACATTCTTTCTCTTTCCAATATCTTCCAATATAAGATCAATACAATGTGCAGCACACGGTGACCAAAATATATGTGTTCTCTTTAGCATCAACAAATTTCCTGCAGACTTATATGTTGCTTCATTATCTGTCACAATCTGCACCACATTCTCCTCCCCAATCTCATCCACTACTTTCTCCATCAAGCTAAAAATATATTCAGCATTTTTTATTTCATCCGAGGCATCAATTGACTTGTGGTACACTGTTCCCAAGTGGCAATACACCATGAAGTTGATCATGCTGCGTCTTGTTGGGCCAGTCCAACCATCACACATGATCGTGCATCCTCTGGCCTGCCATATGGGTTTAAAGGTATTTACGTATGCCTTTGTATCTGCATACTCTGCGTCTGTCCATTTTCCCCTAATCTCCTTGGCTGTGGGAGCTTTAATTCCTTCACCTGCTTCTGCTGCTGCATCAATTACCACCTGCCAATATGGAGAGTTTGCCGCATTAGGGGGTATGTTGGCATGTATAAATAACTTTGCTGCTGCCCTACCCAGTTTCTCAACAAAAGTTCTACTCCACATTTGTTTTATCTTCTTTTGTTTACTAGATTCTTTCCTAAAGAGGATCGGATCAACAGAGGGTCTCCTAGGCACATCTTCTTCTTCCACATCTACATCTATAGGATGACGAGCTACATGTGAAGATGTGCCCCGCCGGCTGCTAAACATACGCCTTAATCCACCAAACATACTCCCTCCAACCCCAGCTGTACTTCCCGTTGGGGCTGCAGTTGTACTCCCCTGGCCACTCCCACTCCCACTCGCACTTGAACCAAACGTGCGTCGACGTTCTTCCTCTTCACGAGCATAGCGCACGCTTTCTCTCCTAGCTATAGTCATTTCTCGATCAGAATCTTCCTCAGAATCAATGATGTCTTCGCCACGAACGCCCATATATTCTGGACCAAACACCTCTTGTCGGGCCGCATCAAGGATATCATCTTTCTTTTTCTGCACAGCAGCTCGTTTCCCCTTTGACTCTTCTAAATTGGCTTGCATCAGTATCATTATCTCTTTGGGAACTTTGGTGCATCCTGCAACTTGACCCTTTCGATGTGCCAAATGTTGTTTAAGTCGCGTAATTCCACCATTTATTACTCTATCACAATAGTTGCATTTTATTTGGTGCCTTCCACCACCTACCCTCTGACAATGTTCCCATCCAATATCCTCATTTGCAGTTCCACTTCCAGTTCCAGTCCTAGACATTTTTTAATTAGAGATGGCTTATGTGATGTGGCTATGTCACTTAGATACTGAGTCTAAGAGTGAAATACTTAGATTTTAAAATTTATAAATGTAATTGTAAATCTTAAATACAGATAATGAAATCAAGTACTAACTACTAAATTCAAATACTAAAGTAACTAAACCCTATGGGCTACAGCCTACAAAGTACAACTACGAAGCTCCAAAGTCCAAAACGGCAAAACCTGTCGAAAAAATAAAAATATAAACATACATTAGTCATTACTCATTAATCTGTAAATATGATTCTCCATGTTTTTGAAAAAAAATGATTTTCTCTAATTTTTAAAATTATTCCGAAATTTAAACAAATACAAAAAAAATAACAAACCATATGCATAATCTGTAAAATGCACATGATTATGTTCTATTATAAGTAACACATGTTATCCAACCTTTAAACTAGAATTTTTTTTTGAAAATATTAATTTTTCCTAATTTTTAAAATTATTCCGAAATTAAAAAAATACAAAAAAAATAGCAAACCATGTGCATAATCTGTAAAATGCACACGATTATGTTCTATTATAAGTAACACATGTCATCCAACCTTTAAATCAGAATTTTTTTTTGAAAATATTAATTTTCCCTAATTTTTAAAATTATTCCGAAATTATAAAAATACAAAAAAAATAGCAAACCATGTGCATAATCTGTAAAATGCACATGATTATGTTCTATTATAAGTGACACATGTCATCCAACCTTTACATCAGAATTTTTTTTTGAAAATATTAATTTTCTCTAATTTTTAAAATTATTCCGAAATTAAAAAAATACAAAAAAAATAGCAAACCATGTGCATAATCTGTAAAATGCACACGATTATGTTCTATTATAAGTAACACATGTCATCCAACCTTTAAATCAGAATTTTTTTTTGAAAATATTAATTTTCCCTAATTTTTAAAATTATTCCGAAATTATAAAAATACAAAAAAAATAGCAAACCATGTGCATAATCTGTAAAATGCACATGATTATGTTCTATTATAAATTTATAAGTGACACATGTCATCCAACCTTTACATCAGAATTTTTTTTTGAAAATATTAATTTTCCCTAATTTTTAAAATTATTCTGAAATTAAAAAAATACAAAAAAAATAGCAAACCATGTGCATAATCTGTAAAATGCACATGATTATGTTCTATTATAAGTAACACATATTATCCAACCTTTAAACCAGAATTTTTTTTTGAAAAAAATGATTTTTCCTAATTTTTAAATTTATTCCGAAATTATTCCGAAATTAAAAAAAATACAAAAAAAATAGCAAATCATGTGCATAATCTGTAAAATGCACATGATTGTGTCCTACTATAAGTAACACATGTTATCCAACCATTAAACCAGGAAAAAAAAAAAAACATGATTTTTACTAATTTTTAATATTAATCCGAAAATAGACAGAAATTAAAAAAAATATAAAAAAAATATAAAAATCAGTTGCATAATCTTGAAATACACATTTTAACATTTTACAATGGCTACAACATCATATCAAGGTGGAAAAAAAGTGATTAGAGGAAGAAAAATGTATAAATACCTATTTTCGGATTTCTTCGAAAAATGGCCCACGGAGCTTCGATTCATCCAAATCGTAGAAATTGGTCGTTTTAATTCTCCAAAATAGACTAATTGTGGTCGTTTTTAGCAAAAGAACAGATTAGAAAAGAAATGGGGGAAGAAAAGTGGGAAGAAAATGCAAAACAGCAAGTATTTATAAAAAAAAAAAAAAAAGTGACCGTTTTTTTACCGTTACGGGGGCCGTAACGGCCGTTTTGGGCCGTACCGGCCGTTACGGTCCAAATTTCTGGGGTCCCCGATTTGGACCCCGTATCACGTAACGGTACCGGCCGTTTCCGGTACGTATCGGCCGGTACGGTTACGTATCGGCCGGTACGGCACACCTTGGGTGGACTATGAAGAGATGTTTACACTGGTAGCAAAATTGAACTTTGTCCACATTCTTTTATCAATCACGGCCCATCATGACTGGCTTCTTTTCCAACTTATGTCAATATTGTGTTTCTTCATGGGACCTTTATGGGATATACATGGTGGTTTTTCTGGGGAGACTGGAAAAGTTTTGTAAACTCCGGAAGGCACTTTATGGTCTCACACAACCGCCTTAGCCTAATTTGAGAAACTATACAATTTCTCAAATTCTTTGGTTCTTCTTATAATAAAATTCTTTGCCTTTTCGGAAAAAAAAAAAAAATCTCAAATTAGCCTCAAAAGAAGTACATTTGATCACTTAGTATTTGTAAAGCAAGCGGATGGTCACATAAATTGTCTATGTTGATGTTATCTACACAGGGATCAACACACTAAATTGATCAATGATTTTTTTTTTTTCCTTTTTTCTTTTTCTTTCTGGCTACATCCTTTGAAATGAAAGATCTTAGGCATCTTAAATTCTTGGAGTTGAAGTTGCCAGATAAAAAAGAGGGATATTCTTATTCGAATGAAAGTATGTGATGGATTTACTTTTTGAGCATTGACTTCTTAGTGCTCGTTCCATTATTACTCCTATTAAGGCCAATCACAAGTTCCACGACTAGCAATCGTAAGAAATTGATAATCTTGGCATTTATTGTAGACTTGTTGGTTGCCTGATTTGTCTCAGTGTTACACATCCTGACATCACTTATGCCATTGGGATTGTGAGTTAGTTCATGCAAAAACTATGCTGTCATCATCTTGAGGGTGTGTATAGAATTCTCTGCTATTTAAATGTTGCTCTTAGTCGAGGTCTTGTTTATTCCATCCAATCATGGCCACTTGAATATAAGTGGTTTCTGTGATGCTAACTAGGCCAGTTCTATGTTTGATCGTCGGTTCACAACTGGTTACTGCATGTTCGTAGGTGGCAATCTTTTCATATGAAAAAGCAAAAAACAGTCGGTCATGGCTTTCTTTAGAGGCTAAACGCCGTGCAATGGCTCAAGCAACATGTGAATTAATTTGGGTCAAATTGATTCTGCATGATATGGGTTTCACGATGCTCTCCTCCATTCCGCTCTACTATGACAATCAAGCAGCCATCCATATTGCTTCCAATTCAGATTTTTATTCTTATTTTTTATGAACAAACTAAACATATCAAAGTCGACTGCCATTTTGTTCGAGAAAAACTAGCGGCTAAGATTCTGCATGCTCCCATTACTCATTTGGGAGATTATCTTGTAGGCATTTTCACCAAGGCATCACCATCTCTTCACCTATGGAATATTATTGGCAATATTGGCATGTATGACATTCATGCACCAACTTGAGGGGAGTGTTATAGTTCTCTTGGTGTATGTGAGGAGTGTAGATAGAGGGTGATGTGCGTAATTTTTTATGGTACTTTTCAGTACTATATTTTAAGATTATCTAGATGCAGTGTTCGAAGTATCAATATTGCTGCAAGTTTCGTTGGTCGGGGATATGGAAACAAATATCGATATCGCTGATAACCGGAAATGCAGGGAAACATGGGGAAAATGGTGGAATTTTTCAGTGAAACTTCACGAGATGCTAAAGTACACATATTTGCATATATAAGCATTAAAAATTTGCAAAAAGAATCCAAACATTATAAGTTTCCATTTAATGGGTGCCTAAAGGCATGTGCTGTCAGTGCTGTTGTAAGAAATTAGTCAAACCATCCCATCTATCCCATCTATCCATCCAACCTTCCATCCAAACATTCATCGATATTTCAAAATATCGACAACACGATTTTTTGCCGAGAAATTGTCAACAACTGAAAATGAAACGAAAGACTGGTCTCGATATTGCCCACGTTGAGATAATGATAATATCACGATATTATTGTCGACAAATTGAACATTGCATACAAACCATGTGCCCATAAGAAAAAAATTGAAATGGAAATCTTTTTAATAAATAGATTTTTGGCTATATTGAAACATGGGTGATATTATCGAAATATCGTTGTTCGCTGATACAAGCGACACTTGGAATTTACATAGTTGAAAATATTGATGATAAATTAGTGATATTGATACATCGGCAATACAGGTGGCACTTGAAATTTACATAGCCGAAAATATTGGCGATACATTGGGGATGCTTAGCGATATATTGCTGATACTTGGAATTTCTGATGCGACCAATGTTATTAGTATTGTCGAGCTAGAGATATGGATAATATCAGGGATTGGGGATACTTTGAATGATGTCTAGATGTATCCTAGAGAGATTAGGTGTATCTCTTTGATCGTGTTTTGGGTAATCTTTATAAATAAAGCTTTTAGGGCGGGGAACCATATTAACTATTCTGTTTTCTTCCTTCCTTCCCTTCTCCATTTGCTTTTAGTTTCTTCCGGTCTCTTTCTCTCTACATTTCGAATGAAAGAATATACTCTCTCTCTCTCTCTCTCTCTCTCTCTCTCTCTTGTTTGAAATGAGTTTCAAGTTTCTATTTGTGTGCCTTTAGAAGGCTTTTGGTGTGATGCCTTGGGTTTTGCGTGGAGCAGTTTCAGGTATCCTTTTTCAATGCTGTTTATTTCAATTATTGGGTTGGGTTGAAAATCAATGTTGTGGCATCTTAGAGATGGTAGAGCTATTCATTGGAATGTACTTCTGATTTGGTTCTATTTGTTCAAAATCTTCAAGTTATTGCACTAGAAAGTCTCTTGATTTGTGACTAACAAAATTATAATAGGTGAACCCTGCTTGTGGCAATACGAGGTCCTAAATAGCAATGTGATCACCAACTAAACAATGGTGTTCCTAGGATGGAGATTACCACTTCCATCCAACCATATGAAGTCCACTAGCAATGTGATCTCCAACTAAACAATGGAGTTCCTAGGATGGACATTACCACTTCCATCCAACCATCTATTTAAGTATTAAATGCACTAGAAAACTTTAGCTTCATTCCCATTTTTGCCCAGAGTATCTTCTAGAAGTAATGACTTTTGTGTTTTGAGTTGATGCAATAGGCTTGGGATCCCATGTAAATGACCGACTTCCTTGAAGAAGATATAGCTACATGCAACGTGTTAGATGCGTTCCTACAAGGAATGAAATGGGGATCTTGGAGAACCGATCGACCACATCATTGGGGTTGTAGCCCTGAATCTTCATTAATCACAATTTTGCAAGGCAAAATACATTTGGCGTCCTCTCTTGAGCCATCCGGCATTGGTAATGGTGTATAAAGGCATGTGCTTTCATCTCCCAATTGGCAGGTTCAACACTGCTTTACAGTGGTTTGAATGCCTTTCTTCAGGAAGTCCATGTTGCCCGTTTACAGCCCTAAAAACATTTCAGCTGGAGACCTTTTTTTTTTGGATGAATAGATTTTTTTATTAGAAGAAAAAGAGAACAAAAGGAACAAAAAAGAACAGCTAACAAAAGGTGCTAAGCAGTACTACAGGAAGAAAACAATTTTGCCCTGACCCAGAATAAAAGAGGGGCTAACCACTAGAATCATTCAGGGATGATGCATATGGCTCCTTCGTCTCTGCCCCTGCTTTATAGCTGTCAGATTGCAGAACCTGGGAATACTGGACATATAGTGAATAAGCAATTGTCAATGGCTTCCTCTAATTCATTGGTGAGCCTCCATGGAAAGGGCCATTCCTCATCCAGTTTATAACCAGAATCAGGTGCCCTTCTATGATTAGACATTTGATGCGCTGCTGTGATCCTTACCTGCTGTATTAGAGCAGTCACTTGAGCAACAATGGAGTTGCAATACTTAGCCGGTCCTGAAACTTCCAGGATGATGCAACTTGAGCTATCTGTAAATACTCCACCAATACCCAGCAACCGTTTCTGTTGGAGGTAGACTTCCAACCCTAGAGTCTAAACCTATTTCTTGCTTTGGAGAATGAGCCTTTTCCCACCTAACCAAATGAACTCGTGCATGTTTTAGAATGGTGCTTGCATCAAATGACTCCTTAAATGGTATGCATGTGAAGTTTCCTCAATTTAGTGCCATATCAGCAATACATATATGTCACGCCCCAAAATCCGGGTACCTGAATAGGGTTATTCAGGATTTGAATCCCGAGCTCGTGAGTTTTAATAGATCGATAATAATGGCAATCCACATAATTTCATCAAGATTTACTAGATATTCAGAGCAATCTAAAATGAAAATACTTCTAAAATAATTTTCATGAATGTAATATTCGCTCACTTTACTCTCTTAATAATTTTATTACATTGGGATTTGAAACACAAACTAAATAAAATTAAATTAAAATTCAATTCAACCCTAAATTATTGAAAATGAAAAACTAGTAGTAGAGGCCCGCTTGCTCGTAATATTCTAGCTCTGTACCTGTGGATGATTATAATAGGATGAGCATAATGGCCCAGTAGAATGATTCTAGTAGGATCATTTCTTACTCAAAATTTGAAATGTTCAGATTATATCAAAATCTTATGAGCAAGAGAGATAACAAAATTTAAGTATGAAGAATAAGATAGCATGAATTTAAATATTAGATTTGTAAATATTCTATAAAGGTGCTACTTTGCATGAACTACCATAACAAATATCCATTATTTTTTACGACACTGTATCCAAGTGGATGGTCACGTTGCATTAACGCCCACGAACCGGTATCCTCGTGGTGATGGACCTATTTGTACGTTAGCTAGTCAGACTACTGCTCCAGTTGTACTCCCGACATATGTCCGCGCACACAATTGTACTCATATGCCGTACACAAAGGAGACTCCATAGGATCCAATGCGTTTTACGGTTTTTCACCTAAGGGACACGATCGCCCTACTTGCTTGCTTTAGATACATTCCCAAGGTAGTGCATTCGTATACACCTCATTTTACAATAAAAGTAAATATTCACATGCTATGATCTATTACCTGATATTTTTCCAATGATATTAATTAATGATAATTTAAATTTCAAAATTTCAAAATTTCAAAACATGCAAATTAAAAAAAATTAATCATATGATCTAAACAAAATTTAATAGGTAAATTTTAAACTTTAAATTTAAACTTAAATTAATATATAATCTATATTTCTACCATAAAAAATATTAAGTATGATTTAAACTTGAAATTATCAATTAAATTAAATTAATAAGCTTAAGGTTTTATATATTACATCGAATTAAATTTTAAATTTATCTAATTAATAATTATTATGCAGTAAACTACTTGAATTTAAAAATTCAAGAAAATTTCAAAGTATAAAAAAAATTAGATCCTAAACTAATTTATCAGAATTGGTTACCTAATTTTTAAATACAAAAAAAAAAATAGTATGTTAATTTTTGTTACTTAATTCAAAATTTATTATTATAAATCAAATTATAATTTAGTAGTTAACTCAAATTTAAATTCTAAAATCAAAATCCAGTTTAGATGTTAATCTAGATCTAAATTCATCAATTTAAATCAAATAAATTATATTTTTTAAAATTAATTCATTCTAAATTTAAATAAAAATCTATTTCATCATCTTAATCATCAAATTCAGAATTTAACTCAAAATTTGGTCTAAATTTGGTAAAGCTTACTTAAATTAATTAGTTCTAAAATTTCATGAATAGAAATTAATATATAGAAATTAATGCAATAATTTAAACAAATAAGATATTCAATAAATCAGAAAATTTCAAATCCAAGTAAGATCACCTACCCGATCTAGAGTGCTGGCCAAACCTTTTGCAATGTGTATGCACCTGACGTACACACACCCTTACACGACGTACACACTAATTATTCTCTCTCCCTCTCTATAAATTTAAGGCTGGACTTGCACTTAATTATGCTTAGATCTATCCTTTTTCATTTTATGGCGTAAGCTTATGTCTTAAACCCCTTTTTATAGTACCTGATGCCATAAATTCTCTCATGCATGTGCTTCACATGCGAAGTCAAGTAACTCTTACAAATGGGGTGTTTTAATGTAGTTTTTTTTTTAATGTGAAAAAAAACTAATAAATAAATTCTAAACTCTTAATATTAATGTCAATTTCAATACCTCATTCAATGTCAACATTAGATGTTTTAGTTTACGTAGCCACATCTCATCCCGAGGTTCAATTTATAGTTTTATTCCTAACTAAGATATTTTGCACGTAAGCAAGTTCTTATAGTTAGAATAGTGATCCCTAGATGTATGTTTAGATGATTTAGATAATGTATGGTTTAGATTTTTTGATAGGCAGCCCACATGGCAAATCCAAACCCAAGAGTCTAGAAGATATGGTTTGCCGCTGAATTGTTTTGATTGGTTGGACTGTATAATAGGAAGTAGGTCAGAGATTGAACTCATTGGACGGTTTAGATTGATGATACATTGGCTAGTTGATGAAAGTGAGTACGATGAGATTGAATGGTCTAAATTGGCAAAGTTTGTGGAGTTCTAATGTAATCTCAATAAATTAAAAACTAAGATAGAATGGGTTGTTACTTTTAACATGCATTTATTTTTACTCTTTTTCGCATGCGTCACATGTGTGTGCTTTGTGATTAATTCTTCTATTTTTCACACGTGTTTGTTTTGGTTTGGTAGATGCATGGATGGATGGGTTGACGGATCAAAATTTATCTGGGTCATTACAATATATTTGTTGTATCTTCTTGTTAGTCTCAAAAATCTTTTATGGGAGAGTATCAATCCAGACATGATTTTGAACTATGAAGGCCTGCCCCCTCCCTTCACACTTTCTCTATCACATCCCTTGTTGGCCCTGGAATTTGTAGATGGGACACCAATTGTAGATGGGAATTCCAGGAGCACCACCGCAAACTTGATTTCTTTATTAACTCGGTTTTGGCTTTTCATCAACGTTTGTGATTAAGGAAGCCCAAACTGCTGAATTTCATCTGAGAGCTAGTAACTTATTAACTGTCTATTAATTGGCTACCAGTTGAAAGGTTTAGTCTTCTGTTCTAGTAGATTTTTAGGCATCACAGATCTTTCACACATCTGTTAGATCACTGGCTGTGATCCATGAGCTGTAGCCTGTACATATGCATGAGCTGGTGCATCAGGAAACTATTCACTTTCTAATGCATCAGGACCTTATCATACACTTCTGGTATTAGATCTGGAAATTGGACTCATGACTAGTATTATTTGATCAAAGATGTTGTATTTTCTTTCTTTCTGATGGTATCTAAGTACTGTTAGAGTAATGGAGATATTATCTGCTTGCTACAGTTTGATCTCTGAAACTATACCATGCCATCGAGAGTACCAGGTGTCTTTAAAAAGAGAGAGGCTTTCTTTTAAGACGGTATTTTTTACTATGCCTTTTCCATACCTTCATCTGAAAATCTTAATCGTGAGTAGCATCCATTCATTTGAATTCGAAACACTTTCATGCAGAAATTATTGAATGCTCTGACTGAGCTGGAGATGCTGAAACCTGCTGTTCAAAGTCTGATCGAGGAACTAAACAGAAAACGCACGAAAAAAGTAGCTAAGTCAGATCAGGTTCACCAAAATTTTTCTAATGGGTCTTCATTGGAGTGGCCTGCTGTCAAAAAGCCGATTCAGACGAATTATGAGATCAGGCAGGTAAAAAGAGGGTCTTTGTTTGTTATTGTAACTTGTGGTTGATAATTGGATTTTGTAGTTAATGCAGTTACTGTTTTCCTGTATTTTTGGTCATAGACTCATCAGCGTCCCTGTTTCGCATCTCTAGGCTCATACAGTACCACGTTCTTCTTGCAGGTACAACGACCTGTTGGGCAAGATGTCACATCTCAGAGTTCATGGGGTCAGGTGGATAAGTTCTCACGTTCTCCATCAATGGAAGGGAAAGGGCAGTTCCGCGTATTGTAAGTGTTCTTGTAATTGGTAATTGAGAACCAGATTAATATTACTGTTGACAACCACTGCACTCTTGCTTTTGAGCTATGGTCAATTATTAGAAGAGTGTGCTGTATTAGCTACTCATCAGCAATCCATGTGGCATGCATCTGTTTCAATCCTTACTGTCCAAATCATGACCAGATATAGCCAAAAAGACTCATACTGGTCCAATGATTTTAACCATACAATTGCTATCCATCAGTAATGTTTCATGAGAAAACAGTATGCTTCAAATTCAATGGGTGAAGTCAGATGGTTAAGATTGTCTTGGAAGTTTGATTATGGGTTGATGATCAACGAAGGACCTAGCAAAGATAGAGGGAAGATCCTATGTTGTATCCTCCTGATGGGTCTATTCTGGGTTCATGGAAAAAGGTAAACTGCATTTTCAAAATTGAGTAGAAGTGTCAGATTTATTAAGAGAGTGAAAATCATTTGCTGATAGCAAAGAGGAGAGCTGAGATTGTTGCAAAGTGGAGATCTCTGCTCAGCTACTCTTAGAAATCGAACTTTGACAGTTCATCCCTTGGTAAACTGGGATATTGGGCATGGGCAGACTTCTTGGAGATGATGATGATGGGTTTTGAGTGACTTTTTCTGGATTGATAAGATTTAACTAAGTGGAAGCCAAGGATCTTAAAGGAGGATTGAGGATTTGATGCGGGGGCATCTTGGTGCGATTACAAGGATGCACCGTATCTTTACGCTGGGGTGGGGTGGCCCATGAGGTGGGGTCCACTATGGGACCGTGCGATTCGAGGACTTGTGCGAAGTGGGGGTAGCTCATGGGGAGGTCTCACCTGGTTTTGTCTAGGAGAGCTTGCATATAGGGATAAATCGGTCCTTCCCCATCAGCTCTGGAGCTTTTGGTGCACTGATTGGTTGTCCATATCAAAATGGTATCAGAGCAGGAGCCGAGCCTTGGGATCGAGTCTCGTCACCGGTGTGGGTGGATGATGTGGGGGCATCTTGGTGTGATTTCAAGGATGCACCGTATCTCCATGCCAGGGTGGGGTGGCTTACAAGGTGGGGTCCACTATGGGACCGTGCTACCCGTGCGAAGTGGGGGTTGCCCACTGGGAGGTCTCGCCTGGGTTTGCTTGGGAGAGCCCACAGATAGGGATAAACCGGTCCTTCCCCATCAACTTTGGAGCTTTTGGTGCGCTAGTCAGTTGTCCGCTATCATGATTTCTCAAACTCTTTTTCTAGGAACTTAATGATTGATGAGATTCTAGTACTATAATTTCTTAGGCAGTGGATGATGTGCACTCAAGCTTTCTGTCTTTGACAAGATTCATGTAGTCCGTAGTCTCTTGCTCGTTAGATGAGCTGGTAGAGATAGGATAGTGTGTGTGAGTTATCCACGGTTCAAGCCCTGGTAGTGTTGCCTTTCAAAAAATAAAAAATAAAATTCCTTGACCATGTCGGTAGAAAGACCAATGAATTGGCCAGCACCTTCCCCATAGGTATAGGAATGGCAATCTTTGCATAGGAAACTCACCCTGCCTCCTTTGCTGCAACGAGGAAAAAAGAAGGATTTGAAAACTGATGGGCAAGGAAAGCAGAGAAAAGTGTATACACAGGGCGGTAAAATACATGAAACAACATTAACACGCAGGTTATCTTATTCACTGTAATAACCATGTCCAATAGATATATATGACATTTAGAGATATGTAATAACTTCGATTGTCAATTCTCATCATATGATGTATGTCATGAGTTTGTGGTATCAATTAGTAAACAAATGAATTGTGCTTGCATGCAAAGTTAAATTCATTATTCTAAACCCACTGGAGAACAAGAATGAAGTGCCGTTCCTTTAGTCCCCCAAAAAGATTGGAACACGGTCAAAATTCCTTGAATCACAGTTCCTTGCAATTTATCATTGCCAAGACGATCAGTTGCAGCTCAACATCTTGAAGTAAGGTGTCTCCTGTACTAAAAAATGAGTTGTTTGATGCTAAAAGAATTTAGTTTGGAAGTCATCTTAACCATCACAAAAAGCTTGGAACATGGTTAAAATTCCTTTGAATCTCAGTTTGTTGCAATTCATTTCTCCCAAGCCAGTTAGTTACTGTTCAACTTCTTGAATTAAGTAGGGGTGGCAATTAGACGGGTTTGGGCCAGCCCAGTCCAGGTCCGACCCGGCCACATTATGAGGCCAGGGCTTGAGCCTGGTATGGACCTTGTATAGAAGGCCCAAGCCAAGGATGAGAATTTTTTTATTTGGCCTGAGCCCTACCAAAACCGGCCAGGCCAGTTGACCACCAAGTCCAGAAAACAATTGAGAGATGGGTTGAGATGGGCCAGGTCGGGCGGTTCAAAGTGATCTAGGATGTTTTAATTAGGTAAATGCAATGTTTTATGTATCAGTATCACATCGTGTATCACACCCTTACGATATTGAAACATCAGTGTCGCATGGGAAATATAACAAGTGTTAAGGAATTTATCAGAGTTTGGGAGACATGTTGGGAAACATTGGGAAAATGATGGAAATGAAACTTTAAGAATTTTAAACTCAAAACATTACAGAAAACAACTATGCTTAGTAGGTTTCCATTGTATGGGGCTCAAACTATGCTTTGTTTGACAAAAATGAAGTGATTATATCCAAAATGAGTTCATATCATTCAAATCACATATAAGGCAAGTAATAAAACACAAATAATACATCCAAAAATAAAAAGGAAGCAAAAATATACTTCTTGACTCATATCCACATGGAATTACGACTTATGAGGCAGCTAGAAGTTTTTATATCGACTGCAGTGGGCATAATATGTTTTGCTCCACATAATGACAGTATTGTTCCCAATTCATGAGCTTACTTTGTAACATATCTCTAAGTACTCATCCTCTCCAAGCCACACCTATATGCCCCATGGGTGGATACTATGTAGACACCATAATTGTGACGCTTGGTTGTGGCTGCAGCTATTGCTCAACACCTCCACGCCATATGATATCCTGGATTTGCCAATTGTTTCTTCTTGATCCATGCTAAAGAAATGAATTTAAATGTATTTAATGTAACTTTCCTCATGTAGTGCGTGCGGGCTTGTTTCCGCTCTAGGATTGTGATTCCCCATCAAAATTATGTTTTAATATGAAACCATCGAGTGGAGATGTCAAAATACACTAACACACATTCCACCAAATTTTTTGAAGAAAAAGGTGGTTTTTTTTTTGGATTTTTAGTAATTTTTTTTTTTCTGTTTTCCTTAATTTTGCAGGATTTTCAGCATGCATCATTGATCCAGTGCATTTTATAAAAGGGTCCTGTGTGATATATCATGATACTAACACACATCATGATATATTGCACGATACATTTGATATTTCGGTCAATGTAGGTGACTTTTTGGTCATACGAGATGCCAATACCAATTATCCATGAGTGGAAATCGAAACTTACCAAATCTGTGTCGGTTGGTTTTGTTGGTCACTATTCGAGTTAGTCCTCCAAAACATCCATATGTTATGACTAGTGTTCAAAATGTCGGTATCATTACATGTATTGATGACTGGGGATACGGAAACATGTACCAGAATCGCCGATATATATATATATATATATATATATATATATATATATATATATATATATATATCTTTTTATTTTTTATTTTTTTGAAAGATAAGCGACTTTTAGCGGGGAGGTTGTTGTTGGGTTGCAAACAGCCCAACAAGGAGGAAGCAGGGGGGAAGAAAAAGAAAAGAAAATACGAAGGCCACAACCCTAGCCAACCCCCTGACCAATATTGTGGCTGATACTCGAAAAAATAACACCGTTTAAGGGAAACATCAAGGAAACGTTGGGAAATAGGTATTTCAGTGGAAATTATAGGAGATTTTAAAAAACAACTATACGCAATAAGTTTCCCTTCTATAGGGGGCCTAACCATGCGTTGTTGAAAGCGTTAGTATGAAATAAACATATGAAATTCCTAGCCAATCAATAATCAGCCAACACTCATTAATATATAAAAATTTCATATTAATTGATGGTGAAAAGAACCTTTTTTTTTTGAAAGATGAGATTATATTAGAAAGAAAAGAAAGAGAAATGATCCTAAGACTGGACACTAACAAAACGGGAAAGAGAAAAAAGAAAAAGAAAAGCAACAACAAAGACATACTGTTAAAACAAAAACCAGACCCACAACTGGCACAATCTCACAACAAAAAACAGATTATAGAGCCCGGTCTCTGAACAAAACTAAGACCCGAGTGAAAAGCACATATTTTTTCTAATATAAAAAAGAAAAAAAAAGAAGATTTCACTAATTTTCCCCATTTTTCATTCAAATGTTAAATTATTTTTTTTGGCCAAAAATCCATGGGAATCATGTATAGACGTGGATTTCCATTACAATCCCTGCTAACATTTGGGGAAAAAAAGAAGTTTCTATAGATTTTTCGATACCTTTTGAGTTTCGGTGTATCTTCTTTTGGAGTTGAGATTTCACTCCAAATCCAAACTTTGATTCAATAACAACCAAGAGTGATCGAAATCACCTAAGGAACAAAATTCCAAAAAACAAAAAAACCCCCAAAAATGGATATATATATATATATATATATATATATATATATATATATATATATATATATATATATATATATATATTTTTTTTTTTTTTTTTTTCAAATTTCTGTTAAATTTTGCCTATTTACTGATGCTTCCATGGTATCAGGGATATTATTGATGGTATTGCCGATACCACGGAACTTCTATGAGGGATTCTTCTCAAAATACCACTGATATCAATTATATCGCCAATATTATTGAAAATATCAGCAATATTTGGAAAATTTTAACCTGCCAGCAGTTTCGGTATCCTGACCTGGCGATACCGATAATATCGCCGATATTTGGATTAATGGTTCCCTGGAGAGTCATACTCCGAGAGTGAGTTTAAAACGTTCAATTAATATTCTTCCTTTATGCAGTTTGTTTATAACATAAAATAGTAGGCATTTGACAAAAGGTACCAAGTTACATCAATTTATTCTCATACTATATTCTTGTGTTATCCTTTTTTATATTCATCCATGCTTTTCTGATGCTCTTTTACAGATCTTTTAGTGTCCCACGTCCAAAGGAGGAGACACTATCTAGACACTCTATCTTAGGTCCAAATGGGCTTCGTGGTCAGTGGCAGCCACCTACCACTGATAGAGGGGTATAGTCTAATCTGTCTAATACTTTTATTTCATATGTGCTGTAAACTGTCTTGACTTCTCTCTTGTGGATGCAGGTCCAATATCCAAGAAACTTAGACTTAACTCCAGTCGAGATCCCAAGGTTAGAGTTCTAATTGTTTTATATTTCTCCTAAGTATGCCACATTCAATGGTTTTTCGCTTTCAGTTTGGGCTTAAAGCTGAATAAGGGAATATAACACTAAAGATATCCCTTACAACTGTCATGTTTCTGTTAAATTGAACTTTTGTTGACGTCGCTCCAAAGGGGGCTAAGAGTGAGTGAAATCACCCAAGGAACAAAATTCCAAGCCCCCCCCCCCCCCCCCCCCCCCCCCGATTTTTTTTGGAAGAAAAATTCAAATTTCTGTCAATTTTTTGCCTATTTACTGATGCTTCCTTGGTATTGGGGATATTATCGATGGCATCGCCAATACGAGGGAACCTTTATAAAGGATTCTTCTCAAAATATCATTGATATCAATTATATCGCCAGCATTATCGAAAATATCAGCGATATATGGAAATTTTTAAGCTGCCAGCAGTTCCGGTATCGCTGACCTGGTGATACTCGCCGATATTTGGATCGATGGTTCTGACTAGTCTTTAGTGTTTTGGTTCCCTGGAGAGTTGTACTCCGAGACAGAGTTTAAAACGTTCAATTAATATGTTCCTTTTTTTTTTTTTCCAACCTGAAATTTTATTGATCCAAAACAAACAGGTTGTACATCCATTTGGGTGAGCCCAACCAAAAAAGCATCAGGGATCACCTATCATATAGGTTCGGCCAAAAAAGTAAACACTTTACAAAACAGGCTATAAAGTTCTGAAGCTCAGAAGGAAAAGCCTTCCAGGAAGAGCCTTGGATGGCTAATTCTTCACTCGCCTAAGAGCTCCGATTCCAGCCGCATCCAAAGACAATAGGTCTCTGATGTGATGTGAGAGCTCCACTCGATTGTTGTAAATCATGTTGGGAACCCCCCAGCTACTCATTCTTGCAAGCGCATCCGCCACCGCATTCCCTTCCCGGAGGGTGTGGGAAATCTTAAAGTTCATCGAGGAACATTTTTTGTTAATGATGGCGATTCGGTACCAAATACCCTAGGGAGCATCTCCTTTTGGATTGGAGGCTGCCTCAACAATAACGCAGGAGTCTGATTCTATCGAGATATTATTTAGCCCCCTGCTCTCTCAAATCTCGAGCCCATCCACCAATGCTTGAGCTTCTTTTACAGTATTGGATACCCTCCTGTATCCATTGTGAAAGGCAAAGACAACTTTCCCCCAGTGGTCTCTACAAACTCCTCCCTCTTTGCCAATCCTCTGGTTTCCCCTTGAAGAACCATCAACATTAAGCTTTAACCAGCCCACATCCAGTCTTATCCATCTAATGACTTGAAAATTTTGGTCCTCATTTGCAGTGTTGTCTCCAAGCCCCAAGGATTGTAAGGTTAATGTTTCCGAGAGGGATAACCTTCTTTTTCCTGGAATCGGGACACCCACCTCTTTCAGCCACCTGATAACCTTCACAATAATGGATTGGGCCGACATCTTGTGGTTTTCGAACCTACTGGCATTACGGCCAAGCCAGATCTCCCAAAGAATTAATATGTTCCTTTATGCAGTTTGTTTATAACATAAAATAATAGGCATTTGACAAATGGTATTGAGTTACATCAATTTATTCTCATACTATATTCTTGTGTTATCCTTTTTTATATTTATCCATCCTTTTCTAATGTTTTTTTTACAGATCTTTAAGTGTCCCACGTCCAAATGAGGAGACACTATCAAGACACTCTATCTTAGGTCCAAATGGGCTTTGTGGTCAGTGGCAGCCACCTTCCACTGATAGAGGGGTAGAGTCTAATCTATCTAACACATTTATTTGATATGTGCTGTAAACTGTCTTGACTTCTCTCTTGTGGATGCAGGTCCAATATCCAAGCAACTTGGACTTAACTCCAGTTGAGATCCCAAGGTTTGTGTTCTAATTGTTTTATTTTTTCTCCTTAGTACGCCACATTCGGTAGTTTTTCACTTTCAGTTTGGGCTTAAAGCTGAATAAGGGTACGCAACACTAATGATATCCCTTACGACTGTCATGTTTCTATTACATTGAACTATTGTTGATGTCACTTCGAAGGGGGCCATCTTTGCAGCTAATCCTTCTGTTGCTATGCTTATTATCTTTGAAGTTATGGTGACACATCCAGTTGATCCTGTGTTTTTCATTGCAAACAGCTTGATTCAGCCTGCTGAAGATGGGGTCATGGCTGTGAAAGATAGTGGTGATGCAGAATCTGAAAGATCTACACTTGAATCAGTCCTTTCACTGAATGACGGTAGATGGTCTCTTCCTGCCGAGGAACCTTGTCCAACGACTACCTCAGACACAATAGATGCTCCTATTCAAATTGATATTATCAGACAACCTTCGCCTCCACCTGTTCTTGCAGATGTACAAGATCTGATCCCTGTCGATTCAACACAGGTTACTGATTCAAGATTGGGACCAGCAAAATGCCTGCAGGATGAGCTTGTCCACTCCGAATCTCCTCTGCAAGTGCATATTGTATTATTCTGTACATTCCAGTTTATAAGTGATTTTTTTTTTTTTTTTGAAAGGTTACAATACCAGGGATTCAACCCTGGATCACTCGCACACACTACACTGTCTCTGCCAGAACTATACTAGGAGGCATTATAAAATGCTAGGGCCAATAATTTGCATGGTATGCTTGGGTTTTCGGTTTCTACAAGTAGGGTCATGTTTAGGGCCGACATTTCAGTGATCCAAACTGTTGACAAGGTGGGCCTCACATTGGATGGTCCATCCATGTAACAAAAGTCTTCCAGATCAAACGATTGTAGCCATCGAATATTTGGCTTTTTTCTGGTTGAGTGTGGACCATCTGTATTTTCCTTCTTAACCTTCTATTTCTGGTCACCAACTGAAAGTTTAAAATTTTGCCGTGTAGATTTTTGGTGCACTA
This sequence comes from Liriodendron chinense, assembly GCA_003013855.2. Classification (NCBI taxonomy): domain Eukaryota; kingdom Viridiplantae; phylum Streptophyta; class Magnoliopsida; order Magnoliales; family Magnoliaceae; genus Liriodendron; species Liriodendron chinense. The sequence continues at coordinate 2,130,633 of ML058326.1, read as the reverse complement.
GCCATCCATTGTTGGGTTTATAATATCAATGATTGGGATCAGTGGAATATGCACCTCACTTGTCTTCATCATCGTCTAAGCTTTATCCCAACTATTTGGGGTCGGCTACATGAATCCTTTTCTGCCATTTGACTCTATCAAGGGTCATAACTTCAGTTAAGACCATAGGTCATGAACTCTTTTCTTACTACCACCCATGTCCTTTTGGGCCTTCCCCTTGCCCATATAGAGCCTTCAATGTGTACCAACTCCTAATGGGCAGTTCTTGGTATCTGTTGCACATGGCCAAACCATATAAGTCTACTTTCCTCTTCTTATTACCTATTGGTGCTAATACTAAATTCCCTTGAATGCGTTCATTGCTAATTCTATCTTTGTCTTGCCACTCATCCATCTCAATCATTTCAGCTACAATAATCCTATGTGGACATATTGTTCCTTAACTGCCCAACATTCTGTACCATAAAGCATGGGTGATCTTTAGCCATCCCATAAAATTTTCCTTTTAGTTTGAGTGGTACATGATGATCAGATAAAACTCCAGAGGCACATCTCCATTTCTTCCATCCTGCTTGAACTTTATAGGCAATATATGCGCCCAATTATAAAAACTGCAAATCCAAGCACAAACTCTAGGCCTGAGCAATTCATAATACCCTCTTGTTCCAGGATGATTTAGCTATTTGAAATATGCTTTTTCTAGTGAGAAGTTTCTGATGTGTTTCCAAATGTTCTTATTTTATTTTTATATTGGTAACAACTTCGAAGATGTTCACTTTGGTATTCTTCCACCATTATTCTTGTATTATCTTTGCAGTCAACTAAAATGATGGACAGCTTCATGAGGATGGCTAAGTCAAATACAGATAGGAATTTAGAAACCTGTGGTGTTCTTGCAGGTTCACTTGTAAGAGCAAAAAATTTCAGCATTACTTTGTTCGACCTCGAAGTCCTTTTCGTATGATCAACAATTCTTGCTTTTCTGCTGTTGCAGAAAAACAGAAAATTCTTTGTAACGGCCCTCATTATCCCAAAGCAGGAGTCAACCTCTGATTCGGTATGATATTGTTATCTCATGCTGTTCTGAGCTACTTTCTTTCCATTGTGTTGAAAGCAACCTTGCTGTTCTTGTATTGAGGTTGTTATTTGTTATTGCCTGATCAGTGTCAGACTACGAATGAAGAGGACATATTTGAGGTACAGGATAAGCAATCTCTTTTTCCCCTGGGGTGGATTCATGTGAGTATTAAATGTTTCGGCATGATCTTACCCTTGTTTTGGTTTATGGCAGTCTTCATGTTCATTCTACTGTACACATGCCATTTATGGATGATGATCAGGGGTAACAATTTTGTGGCGGCACCGCATGGGTTATTGAACTATGGTAGCCATTTCATCAGTGGCTTGAAACAGTGACCATTAATTCAAATAGTTGGCAATGATCCACATTCAACAGTCAAAACCCATACACAGTCATGATCATCATGCATGCACTTCATAGAACTGCGAAATGTGAATCATAATTGCCCTTCTCAATTCATGTTGTTAACTGCTTACTGGGTTTCTTCTCTTGATTTGGAGATGGAATAAACCACTCATAGTTCATAGGTTAAATATGGACATGACCTAGGGGAAGTGGGAATTAGGAAGCTGTTTATTATTATGAACACTAACTAGAAAAAGTAGGAATTGAGAAATTATAAATATTAATTAGTGGGTGGATGTAAAATTGGTGGGATCCAATGTTTAAGCATGTGACACATTGGTGGGAAAGAAATAGAAATATGTAAAAATTCACATACAACCGTTTTATGTGACCATTTCTCATCTCTCTACCGAATGTGCCAGAAGAGAAGGGGAAGAAGACTGTTGCGATGAATGTTATTGCTAGGCCTAGTTATTCATTGAACAGGGACTTTCACAACACATTCCTCCAGTGCACACTTGTACGAGATCTGGTAAATATGGGAATGCCTTGGCCTGGCCCACACCCGGCTCAGATCTGTCCCGTGAGATTTATGGGACAGAAGGGGACTCACGGGGTGAAGGTGAAATTTTTTGTATGATAGCTACCAGACCAACCTTGCTTTATGGGACAGAATGTTAGGCAATTAAGGAACTACGTGTTCATTGGATGAGCATAGCTGAAATGAGAATGTTGGGATGGATGAGTTTCAAGACCAGTAGCTAGTTGTTTCTCATTCAGTGGGGAGAGGAGTGTTTGGTGTCCTCTGTGCCGTAGAGATCTCACAGAAGAAGAGGTGGTCGATTTTGAAGCGTCTCCACAATTTTCACCCATGCCTCAATTCAAAGGATTCCCTGGTATGGATCATTTTAACATCAGGAAAATTCTCAGTTTGGTCCTACGAACTGATTCAGAAATCCCCAGTATCTTCTAGTTGAGTTCTTTCACAGTTTCTGGTTTTATAGAGCCCCTTCTAAGGTGGCTACTTTTATTTGGTTGGTAGGGAGAAAGAGAATGTTAACTTGACAACCTTCAGAACAGGACTATGATTCTTACCAATTTTTGCCTTATGTGTATGGGTGATGCGGAATCGATGGATCACCTCTCCATTCATTGCTCTTTTGTGAGGTAAGTTTGGTCCACTTTTCTAGCATGCTTTGGAGTGGACTGGGTTATGCCACAAGTAATCAAAGACTTATTTAAGGTACTGGCACAGCAGTAGGCTCTCTATAAGGATGGTCAGTGGGATCTTGGTCATAATAGCAGTCTTATGGAATAATCTAGGGTGAACGTAATAGGTGGTGCTTTCTTAGCAAGCAAGGATCATGAGAAGAGGCAGTTTGGAAATCTAAAAGAGATGTGTTAGAATGGCTATCTAGGGGAAAAAATTGTAAATGTTGATGCATTGTTGTCCTTGCTTAGTTTGTAATGATCTTGGGTCGCATTTTTTTTCCGCTTAGTTGAGCAGCTTATTAATAAGAATTTATCTAAAAGAGATGTTTTGGAATGGCTATCTAGGGAAAAAAATTGTAAATGTTGATGCATTGTCGTCCTTGCTTAGTTTGTAATGATCTTGGGTTGCATTTGTTTCCACTTAGTTGAGTGGCTTATTAATAAGAATTTTTGTTTACCCTTAAAAAAAAAAAAGAGAGAAAAAGAAAAAAAGAAAAAGACAAGGAATGATAACATTAGACAAGAATGCATTTGAGGGAACTTGGAGTAGCACCAATAGGAAGTAAGACGAGGATTAGACTTGAGATGGTTTGACCACGTGCAATGGAGACAAAGAACTTCATTGGTTAGGAGAGAGGTGGTTCAAGTTGAAGGCTCTAAAAGGGCAAAGGGAAGGCCCAAAAGGACATGGGTGAAGGTACTAAGAAAAGACTTGATGACCTATGGATCAGCTGAGGATATGGACCTTGATAGCAAGGTATTCTGTAAGGGTAACGGTGGCCATAACGGCCACCACTGTTACCTTTACGATATAGGTGGTAACGGCTGTTACGGTCTCTCTCTCTCTCTCTCTCTCTCTCTCTCTCTCTCTCTCTCTCTCTTTTATTGAAAGAAAAAGTTAAAAAAAACTTGTATCCGTAACGTTGAAAAAAAAATTTATCCGAGAAACCTGTATTTTCCTCGTAACAAGCTAGTACAGGGCTTTAGAGCCTTTACAGGGGGCTTTACAGGGGGCGTAATGGGCCGTTAACGGCGGTTGCAGGTATATTTTTTTTTCCATAATGGCTATTACAACTGTTACGATCCCGTAACGTGTAATGGTTGCCACCGTTACCTTTACATAATGGCCTTTATGGTCCCGTAATGGCCTTTATGGCACACCATGCTTGATAGAGTGGAATGGTAGAATAGGATTTCTGTAGCTGATGCCCGATTAGTTGGGATAAAGCTTATATGATAAAGGACGAAGATGATAATTTTAAACACCTTCCTCCGTTTCACAACAATGATAAACACCTCCCCACTGTTTTGGATTATTACACATACCTCCCCTCTGTTTCAAAGATTCCTATTAGTTTCCCATGCAACCAAGCGATGCTTTTATCTTTAAGTAGTTGACTGTTTTATCCCTATCGTCTGCAACTAGTTGTACCTGTGCGGGCCCAGAAAAGTGTGCATGTCATCTAACTCTTTTAGTATGGTCCCCCATCATGAAAATGGGACGCCCCAAAAAATCAAGCTGATTCAACCATCAGGTGACCTACCATGAGAATTCGGAGGTTTTTGGGTGGTCCATTGTTTTCTATGGCATGGCCCACCCATCTGATGATTGGATAAGCCTGAGTTTTTTGGCATCTAATTTTTTTGAAGTGACCCTTGTAGCTGTGTTAGACGCTGTTTATACATGACAGCGATTCCCACATGCATGGAAAACAAACTCATCAAAAGAGGGGATTTATGTCATTTGGTTCAAATCCCTATAACATCTCTAACAGAGGGGTATACCTTAAATAAATGGCTCAGCTTATTTTTCACTTGGACCTGACCCAGAATTTTACAGGTTGGAGAGTAGTATTCTCAGGCAAAAAAATCGTTGGAAAGGAGATGCTGAGAAAGTGTCCCTGACCCTTTTGGAAATATTATCAGCTACGAAGTTCCCTTTCCTTCAAACATCAGCAAATCACACTGAGAAAGTGTCCCTGAACTCCATAATTTCCCCTATCCACTACCTAATCTCCATGAGAAAACCCCATTTGAACAAGCTCACCTGATAGTGTTTGAGGAGTCACCCTCGACGATTGAAGTAAGAGTTGATAGCTCTTTTTCTTTCTTTGTGGATATTGCTCTCCTGATGATGCATGTTTTGAGTTTGAAAGAAATTAGATACAGATCTTTCTTTCTTTTTTCTCTTGTTTTCTTTCTTTTTTTGTTCTTTTTCTTTCTTTTTTCTTTCTTTCTTTCTTTTTTTGTTCGTGAGATTGCTTTCTTACTGTGTCGGTTGGCATTTGAAGAAGCTCGTGTTTGTACAAGTTCTCAATCGAATCCCGTTCATGTTTGGGCTGTTAGATAAACATTTGCTGCACCTACTTTTTGCTCTCATTGTCAAAGTTTGCTAGGTTTGCAGATTTGGATCTCGCCCCTCTAGGCCTCTACACATGCCAACATGTGGCAAAGGTCTGCAAAGCCATCCATTAGTTGGACTCCATCACGTGGGTGTCCCAACCCAAAATTTAAGCAAGTTCGCTCATTAGGCGGGCACACGTGAACTTTCAATGTAAATTTTTTGCGACCCATCTTTAACTGCCATCTTTGTAAGGTGGCCCACCTGATGAGTAAACTGGGCTGATTTTTGGGTCAGGCCCATACACAATAGGCTTCTCTAATGGACAGTTTGGCTCTTGTACGTGTGCTACATTGGCATGTGTGTCCATATGGAGAGGGGCTGATTATGCACATGCAACTCACAGACCTCAATCATTCTCATGTGGCTTAATTCTGTCTGATGATCTTGCACCTGCGTGCCACTGCCATGTTGGTATGTGGCTATGTGTGGAGGGGCTGGATCTACGGCCATGCAGAACCTTGAATCTCATTATCATCATGATGCAAAATTCAGCCAGAATGATTTTTCATTTCGTCATTGTCTTCATCAATGTCATCGTTGTCACTGTCATCATATCCTTGTCCAACTTATTTAGGGACTGATCTTCCACTACTATGATGATTTGTACATGATACAACTGTTCAACATATCATTTTTTTCAATGTACAGACACATCCTTCTCAATCTTGTTTCATGTCATCGATCGACGTGCACACTCATTATTCGTATCAGGTGCGCCCGCCTACTATTTCATTTATCATTACTAATACCCATTTCACATTCAGGGGGTTAACAGTGTTTATGGTATCGTTATTATTACATGGATTGCTGGCAGGGGATACAGAAACATGTATCGATATGCCGATGCCTGGAAATGCATCGTTGACTGAGGGAAACATTGGGGAAACATGGGGAAAATTGTGGAATTTCTCAATGAAACTACAGGAGACGCCAAAATATCAGTGCTTGCATATTTAGGAATCAAATAATTGCAAAAAAGATGTATGCATAGTAAGTTTCCCTTTAATAGGGGCCTTAAGGCATGTAACCTGACATAGGGAAACATTGGAGGAACATGGGGGATTCGTGAAATTTTTAATGATACTTTAGGAGATGCTAAAATACACATTCGCATATTTAAGAACCAAATAATAGCAAAAAAGATGCATATTTGCATGTTTAGGAATCAAATAATAAGTTTACTTTTAATTGGGGCCTAAAAGCATGTGTCGTTGACTTAGGGAAATATGGAGAAAATGGTGGATTCATCCATCCATCCAACCATTCATCCACGCATGCATATACATACACACAAACACACAGGAGAAAATTGTGGAATTTCTCAATGAAACTACAGGAGATACCAAAATACCAGTGCTTGCATATGTAGGAATCAAATAATTGCAAAAAAGATGTATGCATAGTAAGTTTCCCTTTAATAGGGGCCTAAAGGCATGTAACCTGACATAGGGAAACATTGGAGGAACATGGGGGATCGTGAAATTTTTAATGATACTTTAGGAGATGCTAAAATACACATTTGCATATTTAAGAATCAAATAATAGCAAAAAAGATGCATATTTGCATGTTTAGGAATCAAATAATAAGTTTACTTTTAATTGGGGCCTAAAAGCATGTATCGTTGACTCGGGGAAATATGGAGAAAATGGTGGATTCATCCATCCATCCAACCATTAATCCATGCATGCATATACATCCATACATACAAACACACATGCATTATCCATCGATCCATCTAGCCCTCCATGCATACATACAATGACACATACATATACACACACATGCATGATCCATCCATCCATGCATGCGTGTACACACACATTATACATCCACCCATGCATGCGTGTACACACACATATACATCCACCCATCCATCCATGCATGCTTACATCCATCCATCCATCCATGATCCATCCATCCATCTATATATGCGTGTGTGCATACATACACCCATCCAACCATTCATGCAGACATATACACAACCATGCACCCATAAAAACAAATTGAAGTGGAATTTTTCTTTTAATAAACAGATTTTTGGCGATATCATACATTGATGATACGTTGGCGATATTATTGAGATATTGCCGACACCTGGAATTTACATAGTTGAAGACATTGGCGATATTGATACATTGGCAATGCTTAACGATATATAGGAAACATATCGCCGATACCTGAAACTTCTGATACTACCAGTGTTATTGGTATCCGCTGAGTTGGCGATGCTGATAATATCGGCAATATTATCGATAATATCATTGATACTCGGAACAATGAGTGGTTATGGCATTCCTTTCTGTTTATTATTTCTCATTGATTGCTGCTTGATTGTATTTACCTTCATTTTCTTATATCGACAGTTATCTTCAACTTTACCCCCATTTACCTGATATGATGTTTAGATTTTTTTAATTTTTAACGCACTGCACAATAATCAGATTATGTTGCCCGAAGCGATTGCAATTGTTATGGCTCCGACAGATTCATCAAGGTCAGAATCTCCCTTTTACCACTGAATGTATCTTCATGTAGTGCAAATTTTGTGATTGAAATTCTGTGACTGGGTAGTGTTGTCAATGGCTCAGATAATGTACCCGTATCTGAACTCCAAGGGACTTGATTCGGTCCTGTTTGGCTCTGATATGGTACCTTGTATGAGGGCACCGGATGCTAATCCTAATTGGATCGGATTCAGCAACTCGCCCTTTCCTGTTGGGTTCTGTTCCAAGCATGAATTAGGATTTGGGAATGGGGTTTGGAACCGGTATTGGGTTTCGGTCTAGATTTTAGGTCGGATCTGGATTCAGATTCAAATCCATACTAGAAACATGCCCTGCTTGTTGGAACTGAATCCTCCTAGTCTGGCTAAATTGGATTGGAAAGTTTAGGCATCCATGGATCCAGGTATCCATTGACAATGGTAGCCTAGGGGAATCCTACATGCAGATGCTCATCAACATGCATAAGACATGTGCCCATAGCACAACACGGTGTGAGACCCAGGCTGTCAATTGGGTGGGCCTAGCATTATACTTTCCCATCGCCCAAAAGTCAGGTCAGACCACTCATTGAGTAAAATTGGACAGTCCAAAAGGGAAAACTATGAACATGTGTTGCCGGCCCAGTAAATTGACCGACACGTGTTTTGGGCTATAGGATGCTTTGCTGTTGGGACTGCGTGACGACCAGCCTGGATCTTGCACAAATATGATGTGTCAGCATGTTCGGTGCTAGTGTCAGCACTTGCAGATTTTTACATCTGCAGGTGGCATTTGCCTGCCAACTGACTGTTAGTCCTATATATTCAGAAAACACGGCATCTTCCGACTCACAACTCCGGGCGGCATGTCAGTCATAAGGCATTGCCCACAACGTGGTTTTCATCATCACGAAGAACCGCCCAATGGCGGTCCCATCTATGACAGCTGTTCAGATGTTTATATGAACCCGAGCCTGAAATTCGACGTCATTGATCTCCGGTAAGAATGAATGATTCTCATTTGGGGGGTACAATCTTTCTCAATCTATTCATTGATTGTGTATCATCATGATAAAGTCTCCATATCGTTCTTGTTATGTAGTAGACTGGTTTTGTAAAAATTAAAAGCTCAAACAGTTTCACCTCTGTATTCTATACATCTTTGACGGGCTGATCAGACCTCTGCCTGCCCAAAGCTTGAGAAAAGTATCAGTCGGAATATTGGTAAAAAGGATATCGATTTTACTTCTGTTTCTCCATTTCAGTTTCCCTGTTTACAGTGCTGGTTAGTTTCTGCATTGAACTGGGTGGGCCAGTCTGCTGCTGGCCTTAGCACCCGCCTGGGTCTCTGTCCCATTTTATTGACGATTGGTGGGGCCCATTTTATTCTAAAGAATAAATGGGTTCGTTTCGAGTCATGGTTTAAAAATCTGTTTGGGTATGTCATGTCCCTCACCACAGATACGGGGTCAGATCATCCTGTATCCTGCTGTTTCCTGCTACCGGTGCATATCAGACGATGTTTACCGGTTTTGGACTACTTGTAACTTAGTATCCAGTCTAGTGAATGGCTGACATGGGCCTCATGTAGCCCTTCATTAAGGCCAACAGTAAATGGGCTGCGCTGATGGTTGAATTTTAAGCCAGATGAATGAATGGGCTAAAAGCTCAATCTTGGACGTACCCCGGCAAGGACGCAAACCATTGGCACTCCCTGATCTGGGGCATGGCTCGTAATGCAGAAAAAGGAGATTCTTTCCGCAATGTAGGGGATAGTGATGGACGGTTCACGCTTCTCTCTTAAAAAGTGATGGGTTTTTGTTGTATTAGCAGAGAACTACAGTGGGTCAGAAACGTGTGGATGGGAGATTGGAAAGAAAAGCCATAAATCAAAAGTCATGATGTATGTTTCCTTGGAATTCTTAGGCATTTAGATGAAATCGGCTTCTGTGGCGGAAACCGGTTAAGCAAAAAATCTATCTTCATGCTGTTGCTAATCTCCATTATGTGGACCGTTCATTGGGTGAATGATGGATGGGGCTACTATCTGCAAATTGCGCAGATAGATGATCCTACCTGACAATGATGCTGCCTTACTGGGCCTACGGACAATGCTTACCACTCCCAATATTCTTCCCACCTTTGCACTGGTAGGTAGATACTTGTCCGATTAATTTAAGTGTGGTGGGCCCAAAGTTATCCATCATGGGCCCACCTGATGAAATGTCACAGATTGGTAAGTTGTTGGGTCTTTTCTAAAGAGAAATGATTAGATAGATTCAACCAATTTTTCATGGCAACATGTGGCATGAATATAACATCCACTCCGTCGACAAGGTGGGCCACGCTACAATCATCGCCTGATAGGTCAACCAACCCATCGAGTGGTACAAAACATCCAAAATCAATGGACAGCTACTGGCATGGCCCACTGCACTGGAACGGCACCCAATTGACTGAATCAGCCTGATTTTCACATCAGGCGATCACCATTGTACGGCCCACCTATTGCACGGACGGGATATGGGACATGTTGGCGGGAAAAAGATGGCTTCATCAAAACTTCTAATAAAACCGGTTGAATCATATCATTTAAAGCTGATTTGAGTCTGTTTCGATAGTTGTTTTGCAATATTGTCGAAATCAAGGAACAGCCGGTGGTCTAAATCAACACATAGGTGTGGCCCGCTTAATGAGCTGATCGTCCTGATATCCAAGAAAGCTAATCTTCATGGTGGGGCCCATCTCTTGGACGGTTCACTTGTCTCACACGCATGGCTCGTGCTGGGAAAGAGTGGTCCATGAGTGGAAGTTCGTATACAGTGCAAAGTGTGTGATTGTTTCTCAGGTCCGTATGCATGTTGTGAAGTATGAACACTCGGTTTCATCTTTGAAAAACTGAGAGCAACTCAAAAGAAAAGAAAGAGTGAAATCAAAGTCACTCCAATCCCTAGAAATAAAGGCAGGATCACCGTTCCTTTTGGAGCGAATCTACGAAGAGATAACAACTTTCGATGATGCTTTGGACATGGCCCTCCTCGTTCTAGGGGCTGGTTCCTCTGCATCGTTTTTAGAATAAGCCTCTCCTACAACTCCGCGTGTGTGGCCCACCGTGATTTTTGCACTAAATCCAATCCGTCAATCGTCTGAGGCCCCTAGCTTTCTCTTTATTAACTAATATTCCGTCAGATCTAAAACTCAAATGGACCACACTATATAAAATTATGCCTAAAGCTTCTAAAGTCACATGGGGTGTCCCACATGGGTTATTTAATACTCTAATTTTTGGGTCGACCATTCACCTTGGTGGATGTTTTCTTCTGAATGGATTGGATAGCATGCAAAAAATAATTTGGACCCCACACACAATCTGGAATGTTTTAATGGTGGGTGATCCTATCTCAACTGTTCCCTGAGGTGTCACACATCTGATCGGTCTGATTTTCGAGATAAGTAATGAACATGAAGGGTCGCACCTTATTGACGGATTGGATTTGTCCCATACATCACAGTGGGACCCACAGACCGCGTTGATAATAAGCTCAATCTACAAACGGCTCTTTTCATGGTCATATGGTCTATGACATCCCTAGGGTACTCATGGAGGGCCGGTGAAAGTCACTATGGTAATTACGAAAAAGAAATTTCACATGCTCTGACAGAATACGCTCAATCATGCATACGCATGTGTACACTGTACACATGGTGTATTTCCAAATTGATCAAGACCGTCCGAATCGTGGATGACGATGTTGACATGAAATATAACACAAGAAACTCGCCTAGTGAGGTACGATCCTGACATTTTACACATAGAATTCAGACCGTTGATTTTTTTCTATTTCACGGCCACCAATGAGTGTGACTTTTTGGCCGTACTCTATCTACAATAGGGACTCAAAATCGGATTCTGGCCACGTGTACGGTGTGGGTAGGCATGATAGGACATGGTGATGACTGATGAGTAAAACTGAAAGCAATGGTAGGTAAAGATGAATCCATCAAAGGGCCCACCTCTCTCTCTCTATCTCTCTAAGTCTCGTATTCCAAGAAACCACCCTTTTGGGTGTGATTGGTAAGTAGAAGGAACAAAGTGGCCCACCTTGTCCCCTCTCTTTACCATGAAAAAAGCTTCTCAGAGAATCTACCGTCCCACATTTGCATGGGACACGGCATCTCTCTGAATGAAACTTTAACTACGTGCCTGAGATAAGAGTAGCAATCCTCTCTCTCTCTCTCTCTCTCTCTCATGAAAGAGATTGTGTGCGCACGCGTATGTTCAACCGTCCAAGCAGACTTTTGGCGGGAATCCCAGCTCGCATTTCAAAATGGGATCTTTGGGGTGGCCGGATCCGCTAGAAACCTTTTGTGGGTTCACCTTAAGCTAGAACGTGGTGTGTGGGGCCCACCGTGCTTTTTGAATGGCATCCAATCCGTCCATCGTGTGCGTCCTTTCATGTTCTCCTTGAAACCCGAAAATCAGCCCGATCCGATACTTGAGTGGGCCACACCATTTGAAATCATGCCTAAAACCTTTATAATCATGTGATGTGGCCCACCTGTTATTTGGAATGAACTGCTTCTTGGGGTTTCCATTCATCCTAGCGGCGTGCATCTCAACGGATTGGATGGCATATGCAAGGCGTGGTGGGCCCCAAACAGCATCTGGTAGCTTTTGGATGTTCCCGTACCAACTGTTCCATGTGGCGTGGCCCACCTGAGTTTTGGATTGGCCTGATTTTTATGTGCCTAGGAGAACACGACGGACGGTACGTATGTCTTGTACATTAAAAGCTCATCCAACAAAACTTTGTAATGGATCCGGACCTCATCTTTATGATCCCATTTTGCAATAGAAGAGAAATTATATCACAATAGACCGTATCCAAATATACTCGTCTTCTGCAAACAAGGGTATACGAACTCCAATCTAGACCGTCCAAATAGTGGGCCCTGCATTTATGGGGCTAATCTTGATCAGATGCTTTTTTTTTTTTTGGTCAGGTTGAGAACATCTTTCACACAAAAGTTATAGCTTGCATGTAGGGCCCACCGTAGTGTAAACGTGGGAACGGGATACTCGAAACGTTTTGGCTAACCCAATCATCATACGGGCCCAACGTGAATATGAGATTCTTGGGCTGTTTGCTATTGATTTCCGTGGTGTGGCCCATCTGATGGTTGGATTGGCCCAAATTTTAGTAACTCTAATTTTCATGATGGAAAGGCCCTTCTGGACGGGTTGGATGTCATACACACTCTACAGTGGCCCCAAGCACAAATAATTGAAAGGACCTTTCCACCACCACTACTTGCATGTGATCCGCTCTCCTGTCTGATTTCTGGCCATAAACGGACCGTTAAAATATAGTCATAATTCAAAAACTTCTGTCGGAAAGTACGAACCGCCAGGATTGTTGATCGGTGTACGGCGGATGCGTGCGAGAGTATTTCTCTTCGTACATAAACTTTCTTTTTGGTACTCCGTCCTTGAAGCGGGGGAAACCTTCGATACTCCGGCAGAGTGTTACGGATGATATTCGAGCATTCAAAGCTACTTAGAAATTGTATATGGCATATAATTAATTCAAATTAAACGGTCCAAATGAATCAGTTTAGATGTATCAGAAATCAAACGATATACTTACCTGATTACCTGACTATCGGATTAGTGGACATTTATTGGACGGTTAAAAATGAAAATTATCCAATGGTCCAGTTTCAACAAATAAGTATCCACGAATCAACTGTTAGGATTGTTCAAAGCTACTGATTTTAGGATTATGATTTAACAACAGTGGATTACACAATTTAGTCCGTTCAATTTGAGTTAATACAATGCCACGTATGCAATTTCTGAGTGCCAGCGTATCAAGCATCCTACTTCAGGAGTATAAAAAAACCTTCCCCCCCTCGACATAAGAGAGCGGATTGCCTGTGACCCCGGTCACAGAGACATCTCTGTAGCCGGGGCTGTGTAGGGTCCAAAGGGATGTCTGTGACAAATCCACTCCGTCCATCTGTTTTGGAACACCAGATTAGGACAGGATTCTAAGAATAATGTAGATCCAAAAATCAGGTGAGCCAATATCACAAGAAACAGTGGGTATTGGACACTTAGCGGTGAAAAAGTTTGGCATGAGAATGATATTTTTTCTTAGAGTATATCTGAGTGTTAATAATTCTGTGAACGGTTTGGATGGCATATAAACATCATGGTCAGCTCCAGGAAGGTTTCAATGGTGGACGTTGGTGTTCCCATTGTTTTGTTGGTGTGGCCTACCTGAGTTTTGAATATCCCTGATTTTTAAATTCCGGATCTAATTTTGTCTTTAAAACAAGATGGACGTAGTGGATTTATCATGAACATCCATGTGGACCCTACGCAGCCCCGGCTACAGAGATATCTCTGTGACCGGGGTCACAGGCAATCCGCTCTCTCGACATAATAGTTGCACTTTCATACGTCGCCAGGTGGGCCCCACAGACAAATGTAAAGCTCTTGTCCTGCCGCAGTATCATAAACAGCCAACATTATAGCATTACCTTCATGTGGGAGTATGTCTCTCAATAAGTGGCCACGTGGATGGCTGCCGTAGATCGGACGATTACTAACAGAAGCGTCAGAGGTTGTGCACATGGCTTGGATGGGCCCACCGCTTTTGAAAACCAATCCAACTGGTTGGCCCACCTAAGAGGAAGGATTAAATAGTATACACCGGGCTTTTTACAGTTCAGACAAGTGGGGCCCATGGTTCGGTTACCCAACCGTTGCCACGTTGCATCTAACAGTGGATGGTCCATGCACAACCAAATTTCTCAATTGGACTTGCTGGCTATTAATTGATGGTTGGGAAGAGAAATGTGGGAAAGGTCCATATTTATGATTCAAATGAAAAAAAAGGTCAAAAAATTGATGGCCAGGATCTTCTAATCTGGGAGATTACTGGGGCGTGTTGCATCCATGGTGGAATTCATCATACCAATGGTCATGATCACCAAACCATTCACCGGATTTGTCAAAACTGAAAACCCGTGCAAAACCTTGGGTCGACCATTTGCTATAATTCGGATGCAACTTTCCTGTGGCCCCGCCTACAGGATCTTACTGGAAGCTATGTGGCGTCCACTGCTATGTACGTGAAGATTTCCATCCGTCATTTCGCCAGCTTGGGCTAGGATAGGAGGTAAAAAATGAGGCAGATCCAAAATTAAAGTGCTTCACCCGTCATTTCGCCAGCTTGGGCTAGGATAGGAGGTAAAAAATGAGGCAGATCCAAAATTAAAGTGAGCCACATGACAGAAACAGGGGGGATGGAAAATCCTATGTTGACACCTTCTCGAAGCCCACCATTATGTTTATATGTGATCCAAGCCGTTCATAAGGTTTGCATGATTTACCCGGTGTGTGTGGATGGGAGGTTTTGTGGGTGTCCCTGAGACGAAGGGTGCTCTCTTAGGTGACCTAGTGGAGTACCTGTTCAGGTGCTCCAAGAGGCTTGGATACCCCGATTATCAAAAAAAAAAAAAAAAAAAAAAAACCTGATCAGAAAACACAAATGTTATCCTGATTAAAACTTCTGTAGCCTCACGAAGGTTTCAATGGTGGGCGTTCAATCTCCACTGTTTCAAGTAGGGTGTCCCACTTTTAACTTTTCGATCTACTTGATTTTTGGACCATGACCTAACATTAATCGGTGAAATAGATAATTGATGGATGGAGCTGATGTCATGATGACGTCGCAATGGCCCCCACAAAGAGCACAGGTAATTCGTGTCATATGATTGCTCGAATAAGGGACCCACCTATAAGCACGCAGGGCCACTTTGTTCATTAATCGATCTCATCCTTGCTTGAGTGGGGAGGTCGCTTTTGCCCAAATCACGCAAGCCAGAAGAACCGGAATATGGAAGAGTCATCTCCATACACTATACCTGGCCGGTATAGCTAGATGTCTGTTTTGTTTTGCAAAAGAACACACGCTTCAAGTTAAAATTGAGATTTTAGGAAAATTTTAATAATTTTGTTAATTTTTATATTTTTATCTTCTTATGCTTTGAGTTTTAAGCTTTTAGTCTTTTTAAACGTTACTTATAATAATTCAAGAATGTCCCAATAAAGTCTTATTATCACTTTTATTTTTGGCAAATTTAGCTAATTAAGGAAATTTTGCTGTATCTAATAATTTCTAATGACTTAGGGTTTTAGGCTGTTTATATAATGATGTAATTGAATAATCTTAGATTATTAATTATGCAATAAAATACCTAAATTTTTTTCTTAATTCTTATGGATTCAAGATCTCACCTTGTGGATTCAAGGTCTTGATTACCTAAGAAAGATGGTGTTTTTCTTCTTCTTGTTTTCACCCTCTTACCTTTGTCATATCTATATGTGTGTATTTATGTATTCATATATATTTTTCTTACACCTATGGTCCCAAATGGGCCTTTTCTTCTCTCTTTCTCTCTCTGATTTCACATAGCATTTGTATTATGGTGATGATCACCAAGGTTTTCGGTCATTCATCCAGGCTTTTAAAAGTGTCCAAATCATCTTAAATTACTTGCATGCACTCTTCTAGTACCAAATCAAGCTTTAGAGCTTAAGATCAAGGGTTCCAAATATTATACGGCTGAGGTGGTCAATCCAATGGTTCGCTATCACACAATTCCAAGCATAAGCCAGATGAAGATTCAAGGTACAAGAAGTATACTATCCTTGATAGCCAGGTCTCCATCAGGTATCAGAACACTTTCTAAAGCACAAATCAGCTATTTGGTTCACCCCCCATAAGATTGATACATCTCTCAACAATACGTTGAAAATGACCTCATATGTAATGTAAGGAAACAAAAAAGAGCACAAAATCAAACATCTTAATGTACATATGTTATGACATAACAAGGCCTACAACGTATGACTTTTTCGTCATAAAGTGTATTACTAGCTTCTTCTGATAGTCACAACACCCCCCCCCCCCCCCCCCCCCCCCTTTCTTTTTGTACAAAAAGTACCTTCCCCCCCCTTAATGAATCAGTTTGAATCAGCACGAGTCCACCCACTAAGAGAGTCGACTTTGATGAATTGATCTGAGTTAAGACTGAGTCACTCTCAAGAAAGATGTTCCAAGTGATTTACCTAGAAATCCCATGGATTGAAGTTGAATCAGTGTAGTTTTAGAGTCGAGTCTCCAAGTTTTAGAACCATGATTCAAACCCAAATTTATGTTGAAAATACTTGTTCTTGTGGGCGTGTCATTGTGCATATCTAACATCTAATTGTTCACTAGGACTTGTTTGGGAAGCATGATTCAATGATATTGAATTGCATTAGTGGGAATTAACACCATTATTGCACAATAATTATATGTTTGGAAATACCATCATATTGTGAGAGTCCAATCCCACATTTGGGATCAAATTCTTCCTTTGGGGAAAACACCATATTATGAAGTGAATTAAGTGAAACCTGTTTTTGATGGACCATGGAATTGTAATCAACGAGTTAGCTAGATTTCACAACTAACGTCAGTTACCTATATGCATATGCAACTTAATTGTCATGTGTGAAGGGTGCATATGGATGGACAATGTAGATAAAATGCATGCATCAACATGGGGCCCACAAATGTAGTAGATTTCAAAATCCACCAAAATTCTCACCTGTATCACTTGCTGGGTTTGGATGATATGACACCAGGATTAATCCAATCATCACCATCTACTTTTCTAGACGATGGATGGAATTTACATTAGACCAAATGCAACTCCATACCACCTAATCTCACATTCCAAACAGGCTGGTCGCAGAATTTAGATTTTAGAGAAAATTCAAATTCCAGTGTTGGAATCCAAAATTGCATAAACTAGATTAAAAACCCAGATTCTAAAACTTGTTTGGTTGAAAAGTGTGTAATCTGGATTCTGTTTCAACTGTTGCTTGTGGCATGACCCACTTGGGCTTCAGATCCGTTTGTGAACTTGACCCCTAACCCTATAGTATTCC
Source organism: Liriodendron chinense (assembly GCA_003013855.2). Lineage (NCBI taxonomy): Eukaryota > Viridiplantae > Streptophyta > Magnoliopsida > Magnoliales > Magnoliaceae > Liriodendron > Liriodendron chinense. Next base: position 2,113,099 of record ML058326.1, on the reverse strand, counting down.
TGCAAGATAGATGGCCAGGTTGGATGGCAAATAAACATTATAGGGGGGCGCCCTAGGAAGTTTGCAATGGTGGATGTTCAATCAACACTGTTTTCCTGTGGTGTGGTCCACTTGAGATTTAGATCTGTCTCATTTTTGGTCTAATGCGCTTAATTGAGCTCTCAAAACAGATTGACCGTGTGGATATAAAACACACACATCATAGATGTACAACACATACACAGGTGGGTGACGCTCACTTCTACCTCTTTTCCCTTTGGTAGAAATGGAATCCTGTTTGGCTGGAATTTGCCACCAAACACACCAGTTAAAATCAGATTCCGCTGAAATCGATATTTTAAGCTGGAACCGATTTCAGATGCCAACCAAACGGGCCCTTAGGGTCTCCCACCATGAAAGTGAGACCTCCATATATAAGTAGGTGAGCCAACCATCACATGGGCCAAGACTTAAATTTTAGGTGGTTTTCATTGTTTTCTACCAGTGTGGTCCACCTGTTCATTAGATAGGCCTCATGGGCCAAGACCATAGCAAGGCTTACTTGATGTGGGAGAGCATATACAAAACAGGGTGCGGTCCACATGGGCAGTTAAACAACCTTTACACGTAGTTGAACAACTAGTAAACATGGTAGAATAGATTCTTCATGCAGTTGAATAACTTTTCAATCTAAGTAGTTGAATAACTTTTATCCCTAGCTACTTGGTTAAGTGTTGTAGAATAGGCTCATCTTAACGCAGTAGTCGAATCAGGTTCGTTTAAATGAGTTAATATATGACACGTGTACAAATCTTAAATGACTACGTGTCAATCATCAGAGTCTGATGGAATATCAAACTACTCCTCTTTAGGTTTCTAACGGACTAGATTCGGTGGTGCATCGATGTCGGTACTGGTTGGTGCTCTATGAGTCTTACCATGATTCATGTGTTTTATCCACACCGTCCATCCATTTTGAAAGATCATTTTATGGAATGGACAAAAAGCGAAGCAGATCCAAATCTCAGGTGGACCACACCATAGGGAATAAATGTTATTGAATTGCCTACCATTAAAAACTTGTTGGTGGCCACAAAAGTTTTGCATGAAACTGATATTTGTGTCTTCCCTTCATCCTATGTCTATGTGACCTAATCAAAAGGTTGGATGGAAAATAAACACTACAGTTGGCCCTATGAAAATTTCAAAGGTGGGCGTTCAATTAACACTATTTCTTGTGGTGTGGCCTGAAAGTACATCGGTAGTCTAACACGACACTTTCGTATATGCGGAAGTCTTAAATAACAACTAGAATTATAGCTAAGACCTATGGGGGGTGATTAGGACCTTTTGAAATTCTTTTCTTCTACTTACACAATTTAACAAATTAAACTAAGTAAGCAAGAACACTTCAGCTTTCAAGCTTAAGTGGGTCCGATAACAAGACTAGCATAAGGTTTAAGCAATAAACAAAATAGTTTAAGCATGCATAGATAATCAAAAGATATAACTAATCAAGCTCCTAATCTATGCAACCTATGTAGACTTATGAGAATGGATCAATGAGCTCAAGTCTACACAACTAGTGAAAGTACATCTTGTGTGTGGATGTGCCTATCTAGTGCCTAGCATACATTCCTATCAAGCATTCATAATTAAACAATTAAACTTACAATGCTAAGATATCAATGTGCTCAATGCAATCACAAACACAAGCATGTATAGTGGTTCGACTTTGGGTCTACTCCACTCCCGATTCAAGTACTCAACTCCTTTGAGCACACCGACATTCATTATCTGATGTTTTAAATGAGGTTCACCTCTCAACCTTTAAACGGAGGTTTTACCGGTTCACCTCTCAACCACAACCGTAGTTTTGGGCAAAGGCTTACTCTCAACCCGACGCACGTTCACTCCCGTGTCGGAGGTTTCCCCTTGGAGACTTTGTTTAGGCCCAGCTAACGGGCCAAGGAACGGCCAACGTCTCTAGATCGAGTTTGACTAACAAACTCTACATTCAACTCCCAAAGATGGACTCTCAATAAAGACAACCTTACTTTTCGGATGAGCCTCTTGTTCAGCGCTGGTTCGAGTTGCTTGATCTCCGCTCTCCCGTGCTTCAATCAGCTTCCCTTGCTCCCACGATCGTGTTGCCGTTGCGTCGCCAATGCCTCAGCTACACTTGATCAAACACCTTACATGTGATGCCTTTGAGATGCCCAAGGTGATAGGAGGGTAGGTTTGAGAACTCTACAACTAATGTGAATGGGTTGCCTAGAGGTTTTCTCCTACAACGATTTCATCTTAGAGTTTTGGATAAGGATATGCCTATCAAGGAAGGTCAAAACTCTAGAGATCAAGAGGGGATGAAAGCCATCTTCTTCATGAGCTTGGAATGCTTCCAATCTTGTGTTAAAGCACAAGGAAGATGCCTTGCATAGGTTGGGAATGAGCTTCAAATGGTCCCAACAGTGGTGGCTTCACTCCTCTCGAAATCCCTTTCATTACCCCTCAAAACAAGCCAAGCCCCTTTATAAAAAGAATTGCAACGGATTTAAAACGGGCAAAAAACGGCTAGTGCCGACCGGTCAGTGACCGGTTGGCCAGAGGCCTATTGAAGACAAGAGGTTGCTGTCTTAGTGGGGGGGTCTGTCCGACCGGTAGCCTAGCCAACCGGTCAAGACCGGTCGGCCCCAATGGCCTGCACTCTCCAGCGGGTAGCTGTCCAAGCTGGATTGTCTATCCGACCGGTCGGACAGGTCAGGGTTCAGCTCAGCAGTTTGCTGACCCACTTCTTTCTCAACCCTCACACTTTGGCCAAGGTTTGGGTGCTCTTTTGGGACACCTAGGGCCAATCTAAGATAACTAAAGGTTTCCTAATATGGTTAAGGTCATCAAAGAGGTTAAATGGTTGGGTTTTAGGTCAAGGTTAAGGCACATCAAGGCATCACTTTTACCTGTTTCTTCTTCCTTGATGCAGCAGGGCCTACTTGAGTATTCGGTCTTCGTCTTCATTAAGCTCAACCGACACTAGACTCATTGACCTAAGTGATTGACAAACAAGATGCACTAGTATGCCTACAAAAAAGTGCACTAACATGACCCACATGAGATTTGAATCTACCTCATTTTTGGGCTCATGCCCTAAAATGATCTTTGAAAAATGGATAGACAGCGTGGGTAGCACACATGCATCATGGTGGGGCCGATATAGGTATCCAAATCCTATCCAAATCCGTTTTGGCCCACCCCCACATGCCTAGACATCAGTGTTGAAATGAAGTTATCTCCACCCCCACGTTCTGAAATTGAATATCACTTGAGACGTAGTCAATCTCATCGATTCATGTTGGCTGTGATGGGCAAACTAACGAGTTATGGAGCCCAGACAAGCAGAAGATAATAATAATAAAAAACCAAAAGGCTTCAAAACAAAGCTGAGTAGGAGCACTCCTTGGTTTACATACATGGTTGCATTTGAACTGTCATGCACAACACTTTTACATTTTGCTAATTTGTTATTCTAGTGGAACATCTTAGCCGTGGAATGGGTGGGCCGTACCATAAAGATCACATGGAGTGAAAAATGGAACAATCCACTCATTAGGTGGGCCTACATGTACGTTGAGTCAAACCATTGGCTGTCCATGTTTTTAACGGTGGAGCATGCCTGATGGACTATTCTGGTTTTTGTCCTAGTCGATCTATAGGATGAGGCCCACCAACCCTTTCAGTGGTCCAAATTTGTAGAAAACTGACACAATGGAAATAGTTCATATGAAAGTTACCTCGCAAGGATGATGTGTGTTTATGGCATCCAATCCAACCATGCCCCGTGCAACATGTCTGAGTCGACTCAGATTAGATTGGATTTGTTCTAGTTCAATAGCGCGAGTCATCCCGGCTCCGGCAAGGTAGGCCGACTCAACCCCCGCAACTAAGGCAAGTTGCAACTCAATTTACAAGCATTGGTACTGTTACATGTATTGGTCCATTCATACATATTCATCATTCATCATGCATCCATTCATCCATGTATACATACATACATTATCCATCCATGCCTACATCTGTACATTCATCCATCCATCCATGCATACATCGCCCATCCTTGCATCCATTCATACATACATCATGCATCCATCGGTCCATGCATGCATATATACATGCATACATCATCCATCAATGCATTGATCCATTCATAAATACATCCATCCATGAATACATACATATATACATCATTTATCCATGCATACACACATAAACATATATGTACGTCATCCATCCATACATACATCCATTCATCTATCTATAGATACGTCCTCATCCATGCATCTTGCCATTCATCGATCAATACACATATCATAAATACATGCAGACATGCATATAGGAATGCTTATGTATATTAATGATCCATACATACATACATACAAGACGCATCCATCCATCCATGCAGACATGCGTACATAGATCATAGATTATTGATTAATTAAACAACTTAATTACTTTTTTCAAAGTAAATAGATTTTTTCTTCATTTTTAACTTACAAAAATAATGAATACATTTTTATTTCACCAAAGTGAAAATTTATACCCAATCCATAGACCGGTCAACATTCATGAATATATAAAAATTTAATATTAACTAACAGAAAAATATATATTTTTCTAATTAGACATTTTTATTTTTAAATAATTTAAAGCTGATTTTTCTATATAAAAGAGAAAAAATTATGGCCAATTGACAGATCCACATATCAAATTTGCATGTATTTATTCTCAATATGAAAGGTAAATAGGGAGCAAATTAGGATTTCCTCAATTTCTAAATTTTTTCCCTCAAATGTTGATTTATTTGATATAAATCCCTGGGAACGGACCATACAAATTTTATTGCAATCCATGCTAGCATTTGCACAAAAAAAAAAATTCAAGTTTCTATAGGTTGTTTTAATCATATTTAAGTTCTAGCTTGTCTCTACTTCAAATCGAGGTTTTTCCTCCGAATTCACGCATTGATTCAATGAAAATCAGGAGTAGCAATTAAATCAAAACTAAAATAGAAAAACAAAACTCTCACAAAAAGTGAGGATTTTATTCATTTTCACTCGATTTATGGTACCAGGAAACTTTTATATTGAAGGCTGTAAAATATTAGTGAGTTGATGTTATTGAGATATTCGGATATTATCATGAAATACCACATAATATCAAAATTATCGGCAATATTTAAAAATTTTAAAATAACTACAATTTTGATGTTGTCGAGTTTGCTTGATGCAAAATGAGCTAATTTAAATCGACGATTGTCTAACCATGTATCTAACCCATTCAATAGGTAGCCTGGGAATAACATTCAATTTAAAATAAGGCCAATCCAATCATTATGTGGGCCACACTATGAAAAACAATGAACAATCGTCAAAATGCTTTGAAATTCATGTGAGGAGCAACCATGGTGCAAGCATTGTTGGGAACCTCGCGAAAACATAGAGGAGAATCAAATAAGCAAACCTACACAACATAAAAAATCACATGCAGAGACGATCCAATTTTACGTGGAAAAACCTTTGTGGGAAAAAATCACTGGCACAAAGCGATCACTCTGTAAAACTAGAAGTGTAAGAGATGAACAGCCCGAACAAAGCACCCAATAGAAAAACTCAAGCTCTCTCTCACCAAAACTCTCTCTCAAAATCCTAATCACGTTTAAAAACGTCTTAGATACCCTATAACCCGATTACACTCACTTTTATAAGCCATAATCAGAAATAGAAACAATTAGTGCAAAACTGTGCAAATTGCGTAACAGCAACCAACGTCGTCAGGCGCTCGACTCGACCTCATTAGGTGCTCGAGACCACCTTCGTTTGCTGACGCCCAGGGGTTTGGTCACACAAATACCCTAAAATATGTCCAAAGAGTTTTGCCATAAATTCAAGGAATATCAGGTGCTTGAGCCTCCAAGTTCAGTCGCCCAAACCTTCCTGGAATCGTCTAGAGACTAATTTCCATAATGGGGGGTATTTCGATTGCCTGTCCAGTCCGATTGCTCGCCTGAAACCCCCTGTTGTCCAGATTGAAGGCTTTGTCCAACAATCTTCATTGAGGCTTCAATCGCCGACTCCACTCTTTCTTCGCTTCATCCAACATCTCTTCTTTAACATAGCTTCACCGCTTCTCCTGCACATTGTGTTTTCATTCAGTCTTTGCCAATTCCAGAGAAATTATGCAAAACTTGAACTTCTCTATAGGAACCACCTTGGTGAGCATGTCCGTCGAATTCATGCTAGTGTGAATCTTCTCCAAAGTCACATCTCCTTCCTCAAGCACCTATCGAATAAAATGATAGTACACATCTATATGTTTAGTATGAGAGTGATAAACTGAGTTCTTAGCTAAATTGATAGTAGTAGAGCTATCGCAATTAATTGACACAATCCTCTTGCTGAAGCCCCAACTGATTTATCATGCCCATCAACCAAACAGCTTCCTTGAACGCTTCTGTCACTGCCATATACTCCATTTCAATAGTGGAAAGAGTCATCACCGACTAAGCTTGGACATCCAACTAATCGCTCCACCGGCTAACATAAATGAGTAATTGAAAGTCGATCTCCTACAATCCACATTGCCTACGTAACCAAAATCAACGTACCTAATTAATTTGTTTCCTGACTTTTCGAATGTTAAGATGCGGTCCTGCGTACCTCGAATGTATTCATAGCCTCCCAATGTTGTTTGCTGGGATTGGCCATGAATCTGCTCACAAAACTGACTGCTATGTGAAATATTTGGTCTCAAATAGACCATAATATACATCAAGCTGCCCATTGCGCTCGAATAAGGCACATGAGACATATCATACTTTTCTTCATCTGATTTAGGACATTACTCTAAAGAAAGCTTGAAGTGAGCTGTGTGGGGAATGCTGACTGGCTTGAACTTGTCCATGTCAAACTTCACAAATACCTTCTTAAGGTATTCAGCTTGAGATAACCATAACTTGCTCCTCTTTCTGTCTCTGTGTATATCAATGTTGAGAACTCTCTTTGCAGCCCTCAAATCCTTTCATTTCGAATGTCCCTGAAAGTTGAGTCTTCAATACATCAATGTTAGACATGCTATGACTGGTAATAAGCATGCCATCAATGTAAAGCATCAGTATAATAAACTTCCCATCACTCAGTGTCTTGAGATAGATATAGTGATCGTACTCGCTCCTAGAAAAGCCTTGACTCATCATAAATGAATCAATTTTTTTGTACCACTGCCTAAGCGACTGTTTAAGGCCGTACAATAACATCCTCAACTTGCAAACCTTATTTTCTACCAATTATACTGTATATCTTTCTGGTTACGTCATGTAAATTTGCTTATCTAATTCCCCATGTAGAAAAGTAGTTTTTATATTCATCTGTTCCAGCTTGAGGTCGTGTTAGGCAACTAAAGCCAACAAGAACCTAATAGATACTTTCTTCACAACTGACACGAATATTTCATTGAAGTCCATACCTTCTCACTGAACATATCCCTTTGCCACCAATTTAGCCTTATACATATCTTGTTTCTTCCGAAAAATGCATTTACACCCAATTGCTTTTCGGCCCACAGAAAGCTCCTGCCAGTTCTAATGTCTCATTCTTATACAGAGAGTTTATCTCATCTTGCATTGCCACCTTCCACTTTTCAGCATCTACATCATCAAGTGCCTCTTAAAAAGTAGACGAATCCCCTTCATCTCTAATAAGGGTGAATGCAACATTTGAGTCATCCCTATACACCTCTTCGGTAACCTGCGATCTCTAGGCGAATTTCTTCACACAGGTGGCTCCTCCTCATGATCTTGTACCTCTGCCTACATCTCAGTGTCGGCCCGCATCTCATCTCTGTTAATTTAGATTTCAACAACCTCTGATTTTTTTGGTTCCTTTAGCACATCCTTTCAGAATAAGGATCCCCTCATCAAACCTGACATCACGTCTTAAAATGATCTTCCGTGTGAAAGGGTCGTACAGTCTGCGACCCTTTATACCATCATCATAGCCCACAAAGATACATTTTTTGACCCTTTCGTCTAGCTTATCTCTCTCAACTGATGGTACATAAGAGTAAGCCGCACAACCAAACATTGGCAGACTTGAGTATTTAATTGAATGACCAGTCCACACGTCTTCTGGGATCTTACAATCAATAGCTGTATAAGGTGACCGATTTATCAGGTAACAAGCCGTGCTAACGACCTCAGTCCATAGTTCTTTGTCCAACCCAGCATGCTCCAACATTACTTAGCATACACCGGGCTCTCTCTCTCTCTCTCTCTCTCCAAAAGAGTTTAATTCATCCGCTCTGTCCTCACCATTTTGCTTTGGCGTGTGGCACACTATGTTATGCCTCACAATCCCTTCATCTTTACAATAACGATTGACTTCACCTTAAGTCAATTATCCATCATTATCGATTCTTAGCACTTTCAACTTCTGTCTTGAACGATTTTTCACCATTGCCTTTCACTACTTGAAAGTGGTGAAAACATCATATTTACTTTTTAGAAAATAAACCCACACCTTCCTACTATAATTATTAATAAATGACACAAACCATGATAACCTCTAATAGAAACTACGAGCAATGACCCCTATACATCTAAATGGATATACTCTAACACCCTTTTACAAACATGTTTTCCTATTTTAAATGATAACCTAGACTGTTTACCATACATATAATGCTTGTATATACTAAAGTCAATACATTTTAAAATTAGACTCAATGAATGATCAGAAAGTACCTTCATGCCCTGGCTCGCTCATGTGGCTTAAGCGTGCATGGCATATACGTGCAGACGTGGAATTCGCTATAGTCTCTGCATCTCCACCTGATGAAGCATTTTCAATAAACCTGTAAAGGTTTCTATGTCGCTGCCCCTTCATAATAACAAGAGCCCCCTTTGAAACTTTGCACACCCGATCAAAATCGATGAGCTTGCACCCCATCGCCTTGAGTGCACGAAGAGAAATAAGACTTTTCTTCAACCTGGGAATGCTCCTCACTTCCGTCAAGGTTCATTTGATCCCATCAAACATCTTGATGCGCACTGATCCAATCCCCATAACTTTACAGGCGTAATCATCGCTTAGAAACACCGAACTGCCCTTATACTCCTTCTATGAAGTAAATGCGCTCTGATCAGGACACATGTGATACGAAGCCCCTAGAGTCTATGAGCCAGTCATCGCTGAGAAACCCTGACTTCAACACCGGCAAGACCTCACATACATCACTGCCGCCCTTAAATGATTCTGTGGTATTAGCCTCCCTTGAAGATTCTTCCATTTTCTCTTTCTTATTCTTGGGATTCTTACAATCCCCTTTCATGCGCTGTATTTGGCCACAAGCCCAAAACTTCAACTTCCCTTTCCCCTTGCCATTGGACTTGGATTTCGACCTAGAGGATCCAGTATCCTGCTCAGAGTTTTTCCATCTCATAACCAGTGCATCAGAAGATGCCCCTATGTCACCGCTCCTCTTTCTCATGGCCTTCGAGTAAAGGGTTGAGATGATGGTATCAACGTTTATGATCTCCCTTCCTGCATACAAGGAGTCCTTGAACGACTTATACGAATCTGAAAGAAAATTCAATAGGATGCATGCTTGATATTCATTATTCATTTGTTCTCTTACGTTTAGAACTTGCAAATGAGCCTATTGAAGTTGTTGATGTGGTCCTCAACATCGGCCCCCTCCGTCATCTTAAGGTTGAATAGTTAGAGCATCAGATACAACCACTTCTCTAGAGACTTCTTAGCATAGATGTTCTTTAGCTTCGCCCATGTATCAATCGTCATCTTCTCTCTCATGATGTTATAGAGGACATCATCTGTCAAGCACAATTGAATAGAGATTTTAGCCTTCTTGTCGAGTTTATTCCAATCTTCTTCTGACATAAATTTTAGTCGCTTACCAAGTGCTTTTTTCGAACCCTTGTTAAACTAGAAGGCCTTCCATCTCCACCTTCCACAATTCAAAATTATTTTTATCGAAATATTTCTCCATGTCGAACTTCATGCTAAATGCCATGATACTTATCTTTAGATTCAGAATTACTACCCAATGTATGGTCTGATACCACTTGTTAGGAAACTCACGAAAGCACAGAGGAGAATCAAACAAGTAAACCACACAACACAAACAATCAGACGCAGAGATGATTTAATTTTACATGAAAAAACCCTTGCACGAAAAAAACCATGATACAAAGCGATCATTATGTAAAACTAGAAGTACAAGAGATGAATAACCTGAACAAAGCACCCAAGAGAAAAACCCAAGCTCTCTCACAACAGTCTCTCAAAACTAAGGCTGCACCTTGCTCGGCTTGGCTCGTATAAGCTCGGCTTGGCTTGGCTTGTAGACCAGTTCGATCAAGCACAAGCTTGATTTTGAAAGCTCGTTCGAAAACAAGCTAAGCTTAAGCACGAGTGAGCTTGGCTCAAAGCTCGAAAAAAAGCTCGGCTCGCTTGAGTTCGGCTTGGCTTGAGCTCAATATATATATATATATATATATATATATATATATATATATATATATATATATATATATATATATATATGTTAACGTCAGATTTTGTAGTTGGATCCTCCAGATGTTCACCTTCTCTTCACCAGAGATTTCCCTCCGCCAAACCTGAAAGAAGGCAGACAACAACTAAGGGTGGCTGGGGACCAGCCGTTAGCCCTCCGATGCTTAAGTCAGGCCAAAGCAAGAAGAAGAGTAGCCAAGCAAAACGGGACAAAGATTGAATGTTGTGTGTACCTTTCTCTTAATGGAGTCATCCCTTTATATAGATCCGAAGCGATTCAATCTGTTATACAAGATATCGAGATCCCGCTGATCTCGAGTACGATACAAGATTCTGCTGATTTCGTGGGATAAGATCCTTATCCTTAATGACGAGATCTAACCAAATTACTTACTTCGGCAATCACGTCTCTTGATAGCAATCCCTTGAGATCCGGAATCAGCGAGGAAGATAAGCCCAAAATCGCCCTATACAGGCTGCTGGTAAGCGTAATAGTAGCGCTGATCACTCATGAAAACCGTAGTTGGAGTGATAACCGGCGAAAAGGAAGGAGACGCTGACGGGACGGAAACTACCGAACTGGGTGTAGCCCTGCTTGGTGTCGCAGAGGGATTGGACAAGCTGCTTGACGGGAATCGGGTGCTGATACTGAAGGCTAAGAGATGTTGCCGCAAGAAAGCTGCTCGCATGTTGGAATATGGTCGCGAGTCCAAGTACTCGCTCATTTAGACGTAACGTCTTTCAATGACTTGTGAGAAGGTCTGCTCGCGGATCAAGCTTTGCCGTATTTGACTATCGGTTATGAGAACTCGAGACTTGCGAATAGCTGCTCCGTATTTTTCAATCTGCGACTCTCGATCAGGTGAGCTCGAGAGTCGAGTGGGTGTCCCACACTTATCCAATCTGCGACTCTCGATCAGATGATCTCGAGAGTCGAATGGACGTCCCGTACTTATCCAATCTGCGACTCTCGATCAGATGATCTCGAGAGTCGAATGGACGTCCCGTACTTATCCATTCTGCGACTCCCGAGCTTACAATCTCGAGAGTCGAACCGGTACTCCGCATTTACCCGTTCTGCGACTCTTGATCAGATGAACTCGAGAGTCAAATGGGCACTTCTGCGTGAAATCTTATCTCCACCATTTTGCCTATAACAGATGCCCCCCAAGTCCTTGCCGCCAAGAATTCTTAAGGAAAGGACTTAGCTTGCTGTCATGCGCGGCTGCCTCTTGCCTTTACTGAGAAGCCGTACATGATTAGGCTGGAATTAATGAGCGCCAGCCTTTCCGCAGTTAGAAAATGAAGAGACGCTCACCACGTGTCCAAGTATTTAATGGGCGTGCCTGCTCGAGTGCTGTGTCGAATGAGAGATCGCCACGTGCTACCATATACGGCGGAATGATTGCCTATAAATATACGGAGTCCGCCATATCTTCTGATTTTCACAGAAGTTTCAGAATTCTCCTTTGCCTTTCAATCATCTTCCTCCGGAGTTCCTTGGTGTCTTCCTCGATCTCTTTTGGTGCTTTTTCTTTCCTCTCGTACTGTGGTATTTCTTTTTTCTTTTTCTTCTTAAATACCCCATGGCTGGTGATTCTGAGGAGACTACCGTTCCCTTAGGAGATGCCACCCCGGAATCCTCTGCTTCGAGTAACGCAAGGGTTCCGGCAGGTCAGTATACAGCGGCCGGATATCCCTCCATTCTATCGGAGAACCGGCTGCTGGAGTTGCGGGAGAGATTTTCGATCCCTGACTCAGTCGCTCTCCGGTTACCCAGAGATGGAGAGACGCCAGACTCCCCTCCCCCAGGGTGTGTGGCCTTCTATGAGTATCAACTCATTCTGGGGGTTCGCCTTCCCCTCCATCCCTTCATCCGGGATGTACTTCGATACTATAAGATTGCCCCTGGGCAGCTTATCGTGAATGGATGGAGGGTGGTCATAAGCTCATTCGTCCTTTGGGCTCAAGCCGGGAACGGGGAGCTTACAGCTGATGAGTTCCTCCGCATGTTCCGCTTGAAGAAGGCACCCTCCAGCGAAGGCTGGTATTATCTGTGTTATTGGCACCGGGATAACTTCGTGTTGGGAAAGCCCTCATCGAATTATCCCGGCTGGAGGAAGCGCTGGTTTTATGCATCCGGGAACTGGGAATTTGCTTCTTCCAGGGGCCCAAGAGTAAACCGCTTTTTCTGTGAAGGTAGGCACAATCCCGCATTGTGCAGTTTTTCTTCAATTAGGGTTTTAGGGTTTTTCTTCATTTGACCCTTGTTTGTGCTCGCAGGTATCCCGGCCTTGAGAAAACCAAATTTGAAAGGAGGGATCAACGAAAAAATTGTAAAGGTGTACAAGGTGCCTATTGGTGATAGGCACGTTGAGACTTGCTTGTCTCCCTCACGTCTTGCAGCAGCGGGCTTAATACCCAGAAGAGAAATCGAGATGACGCAGGTCGGAGAGAAGAGAGGTCTGCTGCCCCGGCTGAAGGGCACGAGCTCCAAGAGGCAGAAGAAAACATCTGCCGGACCATCTCAACCATCCATCGAAAAGGGTAACGATCAGCCTGCTCCTCTTGCGAGCAGGGCGGGGGCTCCAGCAGGGCCCGCTATTCCTTCACTGGTGGTCGCACCCGGGCCGTCAGTGATTAATATCATTGACAATTCCCCAGATGGGGCAGGGTCCAGCTGCCCCCCAGCTGAAGAAGCTCGTGAGCAAACGGAGCCTCGAGAGATGGCTCCTACTCGTGAGTCAGCTCCTGCTCGCGAGCTGATTCCTGCTGTCGAGCAGGGACCTGCTCGCGAGACGATGGCCCCTCCTCGCGAGCCGTCTGGGCTGATCGTTGCCCAACCTTCTGGTAGTGGGACATATTCTGTTCCTCGCCACCTCCACCCAATATGTAAATTCCTATTTGAGAACGTCCCGCCCCAATCCTTCGGCTCTCTTCCCGAGCCAAGCCCCGAGAGCCTCTTCCTTGAGGCAGGGATAAGGATGGCTCAGGTAGAACCTCCTAGTTCAAACTTTTATTATTTTTGGGTTTCTTAAGTATTTTTTCTCACCCCTCTTTTTTGTTTGCAGGGCTTGGACCTCATTTTGCGGACGAAGCGAGACATCGTCGCCGCTCGCCGCGTAATAGATGAGGCGGATGAGAAGAGGATCGCTTTGGAGAAGGCGGTCCAGGGACGAGATCAACTCCTCAAGTCCCGTGAGGCAATGATCTCTAAGAGAGATGAGGAGATAAAAATCCTCATAGAGAAAGTCCAAGTGTTGACCGAAAGGTATCAAGCTTTGGACACTAAGTTCGCGAAGACCGCCGACTTGAAGGAGAAGGCGGAGAGATAGAAGGAGATCTTTCGCCAAGACAAGATCTCATTGGAGGAGCGGCTTGCGGAGGCCAGGTCGCAGCTCAAGGAAGCCAACGAGAACTTGGAGAAAGAGCGCTCCGCTCTTGCACAGCTTAAGGACGACTCGATCCATTGGGACGAGGAGAAAGTCGCCCTTGTAAAAATGCTCTCGGAGGAAGGTCCTCGGGCAATCTCCGAGTTCCGGACTTCGCAGCTATATGACGATGAACGATATGAGTCATATGATGCTGTTCGAGACTTTGCGCTAAGAGTAGTGCAACGAATGATCCCATCCTTCGATATGGAGGAATTCGGTCGAGTCGCGACCATCATAGCTGCAGAAGAACAAGCTGCTGCCGAGAACGAGGTGACTGAAGTCACGCAGGCTGGAGGGGCTCCTGAAACGGGCCCTGAAGTCGAGAGCGTGGCTCCTCCTCCAAGAGATTGATTTCCTTTTATTTTCTTCTCTCTTGTACTCGCGATCATGTATCTGTAATCGTTTAAACATTAATGAAAAGATATTTTTGGAAGTGTTACTGTTTTGTTGCTGTTTTCTCTTTATCTTTCATTTGTGCTTTGTGTTGGTCTCATGTTGACTCATCAGAGGATGCGACCCCTTAATTCGAACACGAATTGCGCTGCTCGCATTTAGGGTGTACGACCTCATAATTCGAGACGAGCTGCGGTGCCCGCATTCTGGAAGTGCGATCCCCTTCATCAGTCGCGAGCAACTAACTCATGTAAATGAATTAGACTCAATCCGGGGGTCGTATGACCGTGTCCACGTTGAGATAGACTGATCTATCGATTGAGATTTTGATTCTACCAAGGGCAGAAGGTTGGTCAAGAGAGCACGCATGCTCTCTTCGGGGCTATTTTTAATCCATAGAATGGAGAAGCAACCAACTGGTAATGATTTCAGTCCTACCAAGGGTAGGCAATTGGCCAAGAGGATGTGTATGCATTCTCTTCAGGGCTATTCAGGTCTATGTAAATGGAGTAGCGACCAAAAGATATCCTTCACTTTATTCATAAAATGTTGTAATAAACTACATCGAATCTATGGGTAGTATCGTAGCAAATGCTCCACGTGCCAAGGGCGACGTACGGGCTTCCCTTACATGTCTTCAAGATAATAAGTACCGGGTCGCACAACCCTAATAACCCGATACGGGCCTTCCCAATTTGGATCCAATGAACGAGCAGGAACTCCGAGATTTTGCCTTAGCACCAAATCTCCGGGTTGGAAGGATCTAGGCCGAACCCTAGCATTTCGATAATGAGCAATACGTTGTTGATACGCTGCCACTCGTACTTGAGAAGCATTTCTTCGCTCTTCCAAGAGATCGAGATGAAGTCGGAGGTTTTCCTGATTACTCGGGGGATCATACTGCTCGATCCAATATGAGGGCACTTGAATTTCCACTGGTACCACCGCGTCGACACCAAATGCTAAGGAGAAAGGGGTTTCACCTGTTGATGTACAAGCCGTGGTTCTATATGCCCATAATACTTCTGGCAGAAGCTCTGGCCACACCCCTTTACATTCATCTAGCTTGGTCTTTAAATGGTGCTTAATGATCTTATTCACTGCCTCGACCTGCCCATTCGCCTGAGGATGATATGGAGAAGTGTGGAGATTACGTATCTTCCATTTTTCGCAAAATTCATCAAAGGCTGCGTTGTCGAACTGCGTTCCGTTGTCGGTAATTATAGTGTGAGGAAGTCCGAAACGGCATATGATATTTCTCCATATGAACTTCGTTGTTTGTTTCTCAGTAATCTTGGCTAATGGTTCTGCCTCGGCCCATTTGGTGAAATAATCAACCGCCACGATCGCGAACCTATTGTCCCTTTCCCATGGGTAAGGGCCCAATGATATCGACCCCCCATTGAGCAAAAGGCCAAGGACTATCAACTGGGGTCATCCGCTCGGACGGTACATGAGGTATAGGTAAATATCGTTGGCACTTGTCACATTTTTTAGAAAATGCAATTGCGTCTGCTTTCATAGTGGGCCAATAATATCCTTGCCTCATCGCTTTATATGCTAGGGATCGCCCCCTGGGATGGTTACCACATGCCCCCTGGTGTACTTTATCTAGAACACGAAATGCTTCTTCTGGATGAAGACACCTTAAATAAGGCAAGGAGAAGCTTTTTCGCAACAATATTCTATCTTGCAAGGTGTACCTGGCAGCTCGAAGCCGAATTTGTCTTGCAGCTTTCTTGTCGTCTGGCAGGTATCCGTCTCTGAGATAAAGGATGATAGGATCCATCCAGCATGGGGATGATTGTACTGATTTACTTGCTCGAGAGTCGCTTGGTCGATACTCAGGTTCTGACGGTGCTCGATGGGGATCGAATGTGATAACTCCAATTCTGGTGCAGAGGCGAGCTTTGCCAAGGAATCCGCAAGTTGGTTCTGCTCGCGAGGAATATGAATTATTTCATAAGTCTTCAGTTTGGCGAGCAGGATGAGGACACGAGACTTGTATGAGGCCATTCTTTCTTCTTTGGCTTCGAATTCACCAAGAACTTGGTTGACAATGAGCTGGGAGTCGCTATGAATTATCAAATTCTGGACTGCGAGGACAATGACCAGTTCGAGGCCAACAATTAGGGCCTCATATTCTGCTTCATTATTGGAGACGCGTGATTCGAAACGCAGAGCATATTGAAAATGCGACCCGTCGGGAGCCACTAAAATCAGGCCCGCTCCGCTGCCAGTGGCCCGCGACGACCCGTTCACGAAGAGTGACCAAGGAGGCTGGTCGCTGGTCATGATATTATCTTCAGAAGAATATGTAAATTCGGCGATGAAGTCAGCCACGGCCTGGCCCTTGACTGCGGTCCTAGGACAGAATGAGATATCATGCTCACTAATCTCGACCGCCCATTTAGTTAAGCGCCCAGAAGCTTCAGGCTTTTGAAGGATTTGCCGTAGTGGGTGATTAGTCGGTACTAAAATAGCGTGGGCTTGAAAATATGGTCGCAGTTTTTGAGCTGCCGTGACTAAGGCTAGGGCCAGTTTCTCCATATCAGAATACCTAGTTTCTGCATCAACCATTGCTCGACTGATATAATAGACGGGCCTCTGTACCCCGGAATCTTCTCTTATTAAAGCGGCGCTAACGGCCGTAGTGGACACAGAGAGATAAAGAATGAGTTGCTCATGTGCTACAGGTTTAGATAAAATGGGAGGAGCGCTCATGTATTGCTTCAGTTGTTGGAAAGCTTCTTCACACTGAGGTGTCCACTTCCAATCAGATTTGGCCGTTGCACGAAGGAGTTTGAAAAAGGGCAAGCACTTGTCAGATGCTCGCGAGATGAACCTGTTCAATGATGCGATGCGACCAGCCAGACGCTGGACGTCCTTCAGAGTAACGGGGGATTTCATCTCTATCAATGCTTTAATCTTTTCAGGATTTGCCTCAATTCCACGCTGGCCAACCATGAACCCAAGAAATTTCCCTGCAGACACTCCAAACGTGCATTTTTCTGGGTTTAACTTCATTTGATACTTCCTCATCAGATCGAAGGCTTCTCGAAGATCAGAAATATGATCACCTTCTGTAGTGCTTTTCACGAGCATGTCATCAACATAAACTTCCATATTCCTACCAATTTGAGCAGCGAATATTTTGTTGACGAGACGTTGATAAGTGGCCCCTGCATTTTTAAGACCGAACGGCATTACCTGGTAGCAATATAATCCTCGATCTGTGATGAAGGCGGTATGCTGGCTATCAGGTGGATGCATCATGATTTGGTTGTAACCAGAATAAGCATCCATAAAGCTAAGCAGAGCGTGTCCAGCTGTTGAATCGACTAGCTGGTCGATCCGCGGTGTCGGGAAGCTATCTTTGGGACATGCTTTGTTCAAGTCTGAATAGTCGACGCACATTCTCCATTTGCCATTAGCTTTCCGGACGAGAACTACGTTCGCGACCCACTCTGAGTAGTCAACTTCTTTTATGAAATTGGCCGCGAGCAGCTTCTCGACTTCAGTTTTGATTGCCATTTGCCTTTCTGCAGTAAAGGCACGTCGACGCTGGTGTACGGGTTTATGCTTCGGGTCAATGTTGAGACGATGTGCGATGACATTGGGATCGACGCCTGGCATATCTTTATGAGACCAAGCAAACACGTCCTGGTATTCAGTGAGGAAAAGGATCAAATCTTCACGGTGGACACTGGTTAAGGAGGACCCGATGTACACGATCTTAGACGGGTCGCCTTCGGTCAGGTGAATTGCCACTGTTTCCTCCCCCGGAGTTCCTGACTTCAGAGCATTTTCTCTCGGATCCAACGAGGTGGTGGGGGGAACGTCGGGTGAACCTTGAGCCATCTCCATGACGGGTGTCGCTTGAGCCTTCTTTCGATCTTGGAGGGCTATCTGGTAGCAAGACCGTGCCTCCTGCTGACTTCTTCGCACGACCCCGATACCATTTGGGGTAGGAAATTTAACACACAGATATGGTGTAAGGCTGCCCCAATCTTAGTTAGGGACGGCCGCCCCAAAATGGCGTTATATGCTGATTTTCGGTCCACCACGAGGAAGTTCACGAAGACGGTGGTCTTCGCTGGACTTTCTCCAAAAGTAACTGGGAGATCGATGCTCCCTTCAGGTGTTACTACCTCTCCTCCAAAGCCGACGAGGGGGGTTGATACTGGCTTGAGGAGGTTTCTGGCAAGAGCCATTTTATTGAAAGCCTCTAAATATAAAATGTCGGCTGAGCTACCTGTATCCACCATAATTCGATGAGTTAGATAATTCGATACCTTTAATATGACTACGATGGAGTCTTCATGAGGGAAGTGAATTCCCGCTGCATCTTCGAGGGTGAAAGAAATTGGAGGATGGTTCGATTTCGATGAGCTGGACATCTGTTCCAGCCAATAGATTTGCTGGGGTTCTTTGGACGCCTTTCGAGCGTATGCCTTTCTTAAAGCTTGAGAGTCGCCCCCGCAAGCTGGTCCCCCGACGATAGTGCGAATTTCTCCTGTGGGCTCAGCGTCCTCTTGGTCGGTTTGATGATGAGGCGGTTCCTTTTTGGCGAGATGAGGTCTTCGCCCTTTCTGGTGATCGATTTTTACGAGCAACATAATCCTGGAGATGGCCTTTTCGAATAAGGGCTTCGATATGGTCTCGTAGAGAGATGCAATCCTGGGTCCTATGCCCGTGATCTTTGTGGAAGTAACAGAACTTGCTCGTCCCTCTTCTCGGGATCAGATTTGATCTTTGCAGGCCACTTCACATATGGCTTGTGTTTAATCTCCATTAGAACCTTTTCATGAGACCGATTAAGAGGAGTGTAGTTATGATATTTACCAGAGTAAGGCTTCTTGGGAGAACGATCGCGCTGATCACGACGATATTTCTTATCTGTAGAAGAGGTTCCTTCTAGCTTGCGTTTCTTACTTTGTACTCCATGGCGTGTCAATGCGACTTCTGCATTGATATATTTCTGAGCTTTGGCTTGGAACTCTGCCATAGTTTTCGGAGGGCTTTTATCTAAGGCAAACCTGAATTTCTCGCTCGTTATTCCGGCAATAAGAGCTGTAAGACCCTTTTCTTCAGTGTAACCCTCAGTTTGGACGGCTTCGGCAGTGAACCGTACTGTGAACTCCTTTATTGTCTCCCCATGCTGCTGTCTCAGATTCATCAGATGGGAGGCTGGCTTCTTAATGCGAATGCTTCCCATGAACTGAGAAAGGAATATCTCCGATAACTGGGAAAAGGAACTGATGGAACGAGGCTTTAATCCCCGGAACCACGTACGAGCTGCTTCCTTCAATGTTAAGGGAAAAGCCCTACACATGATTTCTGAACCATGTCCCTCCAACTCCATGAGGGACCTGTATGTTTCCAGATGTTCAAGAGGGTCGCCAATACCTGTGTACGGGGTGATAACAGGCGTTCGATACTTTCTAGGTAATGGGGCTTCCATAACTTCGCTGGTGAAGGGGGACTCAGATTGATGTATCGCCGTCATGACGGCAGATGGCCGATTTGCCTGGTATCGCTGTTCCATGACATCAAAACGATCATGGATTCTTTTGAGATCTCCTTCCCATGGTAGGGTATAGCTCGATGTTTCGGCGGTGGAGCCCTGCGGTTGAGGTTGTCGAGACGAACTAGAATGTATAGAATGTGGAGACGGTACAGGGGGATGGCTGCCAAGCGATGGGACCTGTGGTTCGTCCATAGAATGTCTAGATGCCACTGGTATGGGCTGCGGTGGTAACCCTTCGGAGGCTTGTCTCTGAGGTTCGGGGAAATGCTGATCAAGCCGATTTGACAGCGCTTGAATTCCGGCATTTAGAGTCAGAAGGGTGTTTCCGAGGAAACGTAAGACATCGTCTTGATTTCCAGAAGCCTCCAGTAATGGGTTTGTTGACGGCATATTCGGGGCTCCTTGAGGGATATTTGTCGGATCAGGTGGAAGGGCAGGTACAGATTCCATCTCATCGGGCGGAGGTGGTGGCTGCCTTGAAGTTGAAGGATGAACGGCCTTTTTAGGAAGCATCGCCGAAGGATTTTGATCGGTGGAACGATTGATTTTGACGATCAAGCCGTTCCCACAGACGGCGCCAAACTGTTAACGTTAGATTTTGTAGTTGGATCCTCCAGATGTTCACCTTCTCTTCACCAGAGATTTCCCTCCGCCAAACCTGAAAGAGGGCAGACAGCAACTAAGGGTGGCTGGGGACCAGCCGTTAGCCCTCCGATGCTTAAGTCAGGCCAAAGCAAGAAGAAGAGTAGCCAAGCAAAACGGGACAGAGATTGAATGTTGTGTGTACCTTTCTCTTAATGGAGTTATCCCTTTATATAGATCCGAAGCGATTCAATCTGTTATACAAGATATCGAGATCCCGCTGATCTCGAGTACGATACAAGATTCTGTTGATTTCGTGGGATAAGATCCTTATCCTTAATGACGAGATCTAACCAAATTACTTACTTCGGCAATCACGTCTCTTGATAGCAATCCCTTGAGATCCGGAATCAGCGAGGAAGATAAGCCCAAAATCGCCCTATACAGGCTGCTGGTAAGCGTAATAGTAGCGCTGATCACTCATGAAAACCGTAGTTGAAGTGATAACCGGCGAAAAGGAAGGAGACGCTGACGGGACGGAAACTACCGAACTGGGTGTAGCCCTGCTTGGTGTCGCAGAGGGATTGGACAAGCTGCTCGACGGGAATCGGGTGCTGGTACTGAAGACTAAGAGATGTTGCCGCAAGAAAGCTGCTCGCATGTTGGAATATGGTCGCGAGTCCAAGTACTCGCTCATTTAGACGTAACGTCTTTCAACGACTTGTGAGAAGGTATGCTCGCGGATCGAGCTTTGCCGTATTTGACTATCGGTTATGAGAACTCGAGACTTGCGAATAGCTGCTCCGTATTTTTCAATCTGCGACTCTCGATCAGGTGAGCTCGAGAGTCGAGTGGGTGTCCCACACTTATCCAATCTGCGACTCTCGATCAGATGATCTCGAGAGTCGAATGGACGTCCCGTACTTATCCAATCTGCGACTCTCGATCAGATGATCTCGAGAGTCGAATGGACGTCCCGTACTTATCCATTCTGTGACTCCCGAGCTTATAATCTCGAGAGTCGAACCGGCACTCCGCATTTACCCGTTCTGCGACTCTTGATCAGATGAACTCGAGAGTCAAATGGGCACTTCTGCGTGAAATCTTATCTCCACCATTTTGCCTATAACAATATATATGATGATAATAATAATAATAATAATAATAATAATAATAATAATAAAACCTAACCCCGCCCACCCTCTTTTATTTGTCATTTCACTCCCACCCAGCTCGCCGCGCCCTTGCCCCTTCCCTCTCTTTCCCTCCCTCCTAATCTTTCTTTCAAATCTCTCTCTCTAGATCTCTTTCTCCGTTCCAACTTCCTCCCCACACCGCATCCGGCAGCGAACGCCCGACACTCAATGCACCCGACAGCGAATGACCGAGCATCCATCCCGAGTTTCATTCTTCCCAAATAGGTAGGGTTTTGTGTATTTTTTTTTTAGTTTAATTTGTTTGAAATAAGGAATACCCTAAAATGGGGCTCGTTTTGGGTTTTTTTTTGTGTTGGATTGGGGTCGGGTCAGCTGGTTGGGTTGGGTTGGGTTAGTGGGTTGGGTCAAGTTAGGTCGGTGGGTTGGGTCGGGTAGGGTTGGGTTGGGTTAGTGGGTTGAGTTGAGTCAGTGTCAATGGGTTGGGACGAGTCAGGTCAGTGGGTCGGGTCGGGTTGGGTTGGGTTAGTGGGTTGAGTTGAGACAGATCAGTGGGTCTGGTATAATTGGGTTAGTGGGTTGGGTCGAGTCAGGTTAGTGGGTCAGGGTAGGGTTGGGTTGGGTCAATGGATTGAGTTGAGTCAGGTCATTGAGTCGAGTAGGGTTGGGTTAGTGGGTTGGGCCGAGTTGGGTCAATAGGTCGGATAGGGTTAGGTCAGTGGGTTGGATCAACTACATGTAAATTGTTTATAATTACAAATTATTTATAATTGTTTAAATTTGAATTATTTATTATTGTAGACTTGTAGGTTATACTTGTAATTGTTTTAGTTTGTAGTTATAACTTATACACTTCTTAAAAAAGAAAAAAATAATAATAAAAAAGACAAAGCTTGGCTTGGCTCAAATAAAGCTCGCTTGGCTCGACTAGCAAGCCAACCTCGAGCGGCTGTTTTAAGCTCGATGCTCAAGCCAAGCCAAGCCAAGCTCAAGCTCAGTGGACCATTGATCAAGCCAAGCTCAAGCAGGGCCAAGCTCGGCTTGAGCTCAACTTGTGTGCAGCTCTACTCAAAACCTTAATCACGTTTTGAAACGTCTTAGATACCTTATAATCCGATTACACCAGCTTTTATAGGCTATAACTGGAAATAGAAACAATTAGGTGCAAAACCATGCAAATTGTGTAATAGCAACCGATGCCATCGGGCGCCCTAGACCACCTTCGGTCTCCCAACACCCAGGGGTTCGGTCACCCGATCACCTTAAAGAACGTCCCTAAAGAGTTTTGCCATAAATTTGAAGAATATCGGGTGCTCGAGCCTCCAAGTTTGATTGCCTGAATTCCTACGATTTCATGTGGTGTGATCCACTTGAGTTTTGGATATGCTTCAATTTTGGGCTTATGCCCTAAGATGAGCTGAAAATGGATGGATGGTGTCGATAATGGTACATACATCACAATGGGCCCACACTACACAATATGCGTCAAGAAATAAAATGCTTAAAGATTAGGCGGATCCATCATCATTTACAAAGCCATCATGTAAATTATGTAGGCTGTATGTGTTTTTTTTTTTTGGTTGCTTCCTATGGTGTGGCCCACTTGTCATTTGGATTAGATTGATCTTTTCTCCTAGGTGTTCACTCTTCACTGGGATGTACGTGTTAGACGAGTTGGACGTCATACAAAGATCACGTGTGGCCTCACAGGAGTCACTTGAATAATGATTTACTCCGTTGTCACATGGATATTATCTTTTTTTTTTTTTTTTAAAGATGATAAAAAATTTATTACTTTCAAATTCGAAGCGGCCAATGCCATGAGAAGACAAGTAGAAAAAAGCCCACACTCACGACTAAGGAATAAATTATATGAAAAGCTCACACCTTAAGCTAAGGAAAGAAAATACAAGCAAATAAAGAATCAACAAAGTGAGTATGAGCCAAGAAAGTGTGACACATAGAAACCACCTGCCCAGAGGCTACCCTCCTGAGAACGGTGGGTGCAGATCATACCGTAGGAATGATGGCAGCAAGTTCAATCAAAGAGAGAAGCCAAGCATCCAGGCTAGAGATGGGAAAGCGGCTGAGCTCCAAAATTATACGCCAGTACCGGTCAAGAGCAATGCTGACAGAGTAGCGAATATCAGAGATGCAGGAATAAATGGCTTTGGCAAACACAATTTAGACTATTGTGCACTTGTAAAAAAATACGAGTCTATGTTAGCCACCGCCTATTATCTTGTATGTGGATCTGTGATGGTGGGGCCCACCTTGATGAATGTGTTTTATATCCACGCCATCCATCAATCTGTTTTTCAGCTCCTTCTAGGGCATTAGGTAAAAAATGAAGCAAATTAAAAACTAAGGTGGACCACACCACATGAAACGGTGGTGATTGAATGCCCACCATTAAAAACTTGTTGTAGGCCACATAAGTTTTGGATCAACCTGCCTTCCCTTCATTAAGGTCTGTGTGACCTTATCAGCCGGTTGGATGGCAAATAAACATTACGGTGAGCGGGGAGAGGGAGAGAGAGAGAGAGATGGGTGTGGAGGGAGAGGGAGAGAGGGAGAGGGACAGCGTGCGTGAGAGGGAGAGTCTGTCATGAGAGAGGGAGAGGGTTTTGGATATTAAGGGCCCGTTTGGATTGTAAGTTACTTAAGATAAGCTACTTATCAGATAAGTTACTTAATTTGGTTTTTACTTACTAAGCAGATAATTATGTTTGATAAACAACATACTTATCAGCCAATAAGTAAATATGTTTGGTAATAAAACGTTTATAAGTAATCATTCAAAAGAAAATTTCAAGTCTACATATAATAAGCAACATATTGACATGAGAAGAAAAAGCTAAGCGTTGAGGCAATTTTCCTAACAAATGAGCTTTTCTAATCCCACTTGTGTGAAATAAAGCTCATGTACATGCCATGCATGTGCTAGCATAGCATGATTGGTCTGAGATACATTCCATCCATTAGAACGGAACCACTATATGGATGCCCTGGCACAAGAATCAGGTTGATCCACTGGTCAGGTGGGCCACGGTATGCAAAACAAATGTATGGCTTTGATAGACTTGGCTGAAGTTTTCTAACCCATTTACTTGTTTCCAATAGTCGGTCTACATGGTGAGTGGACTAGAATCATTTTTGGGAAAGATGTAGAAGATCAGATCAACCTAATTGGTGGATTGGATCTTGCACCAATTAATGTAGGGCCCATCTTTGATGTGGGCCTGTACACTGTGTGAGCCCTACCTTTGATGGGACACTCCATCATGTGGGGCCTCCTTTGATATGGACGGTATGAGAGAGCAGTAATTGAGTGAACCTTGAGAGAGAACTTTGATGTGGAGCATGACCTAAGAAAGATAAGTAGAAAAGCCAATTTGGAGGGTGGTTAATTTACATTGGAGGGTGACTAACAGTGCAGGGTGAGTACTAGCCCAAAAAAAAAAAAAAAAAAAAAAAAGAGCACAAAAGCGTGTGACATGAGAGAGACAAGTAAAGGGTCAAAAGTCAAAAAGCTAAACAAAAATACTTATTAAGGTAAATAATTTTTGAGAGATAAGTTACTTTTCAATTATACTTACCAAAGGAACTTAAGTGGCAAAACTAACTTACCATCTTAAGTTCAGTCGAAAAGTAACTTCATTGGTAGTATCCAAACAGGCCCTAAATGATTTTTTTTTCCCATATCCATGTGAGTTTGCCATGTTACAGGTTTGCACTGCCATGTGATATGTGGGCTCCATGATGAGATATATTCTTAATTTATCCACGTGGTCCATTAATTTTTAAAAGTTATTTTAGTTATTGATCCAAAAAATAATGCACATCTAAATCACAGATGGACCACACTATATGACAATAATAGTAATTGAAATCTACTTACTAAAACGGTAGTTATTAGTGTGCCTTCACCGACGGTCCGCCTGGTTTCCCTGAAGGCTTTGAGTCGTTGGAGGATTCCCCCGACGGTTTTGAACAGTCTCGGGGAAACCCAGCGGACCATTGGAAAGTCATTTTTCTGGTAGTGAATATTGTGCATTCAATCACCACCGTTTCACGTGGTGTGGTCTACCTTAGATTTTAATTTGCTTCATTTTTTATCAATGACCTAGAAGGAGCTGAAAAACGGATAGATGGCGTGGATATAAAAAAAAAAAATACATCACGATGGGCCAAGGTCACGTATCCACCGAGCAAACTCCGCGGTTCCTGAAACCACCGTATCCAACGGTCCAAGACTGCCCAAACAAGTATTAAAGTCGCTTCTGCTTTTCTACCTGACATTCACGCGGATTGCCCGGTGACCGAATAATCCGGAAAATGTTCGGTCACCAGGAAATCCGCTTCCCTTGCAAGTCATCTCATAAGGGGATCGGATTGCGTGTGGCCCATATCTCTGTGCCTGGAGGGCTGTGTGGGGCCCATAGAGATTTCCGTGACTAATTCACTCCGTCCATCTGTTTTCAAAGACCACAGTTAGATAAGATTCTAAAAATCAGTCAGATCCAAAACTGATGTGGGCCATACGACACAAACAGTGAGGATTTAACGTTTGGGGGTGACAGAAGTTTTGTATCAGGATGATATTTGTTCCTACAGTATATCTGAGTGGTAATAATTCTATGAACGGTTTGGATGGCATATAAACATAATGGTCAACTCCAGAAAGGTTCCAACGGTGAACGTTTCTGTTCCCACTGTTTCGTTGGTGTGGCCCACCTGATTTTTGGATCTGCCTGTTTTTTAGATTCTTGAAGTATTGTGATCTTTTAAAACAGATGGACAGATTAGATTTCTCATGAACATTTCTATAGACCCTAAACAGCCCCGGGCCTGGGTCAAAAGGAATTCGCCTCCTCGTAAGGACGGTAATTGCTTCTGTCGCTGCCTACGGGAAGTTCCTGCGGTATAAGTATTGTTGGGCCCACCGATGCCTGTGAGAAATTCACTCCGTTCATCAGTATTTGAAGCTTACAAAAAGGAAGAGTACAAAAATTAGGCAGATCCAAAAATTAGGTGGACCACGCCACACCGAAACTCAGGCAAAGTTTCCAACGGTGGGCATTCAATACCGGTGTTTTGGTGTGGCGTGATCCACTTGAGTTTTGGATCTGCCTGATTTTTAAAATCCTATTTCATTTTGAGCTTGAAAAGCTGATGAACGGAGTGGATTAAAAGGAGAATCTATGTGGACCCACAGCGTCCAATCGCAGCGAATTCGGGTGGGGGTGGTTGGGTTCATCTGTGAAGGTGAAGTCATCTCACAGTAATTCAAAGGTATCAAATATACCGTGTTGTAATAGGTGGGATATATCTCACCAATTCCACCAAACCCCTTTACTAGAAAACTGCAGTCATGTTCTACACTAATACTAGCAAGATTCCGCATAGCCGCCCATTGTACTGATGGTCCACTTTGATGTTTACGTGAAATCCATTCTGTTTATTAGTTGCACATATCATTGTAAGAATTGATTCCAAAAATCAGGCCCATCTAAAATTTAAGTAGCACCACTCCATGGAGAAAGACTTATATCTAAAGCCTCACCATCTATGCTACAAATGCTAGTTTAGTGAGAGATATTTTTATAAACTTTTGTTTTTATTTTAATTAATATAAGTAAGTTCCTTTTGCTTTTACATTACGAATAAATTAAATTAAATTATTTCTACCATGACCGTGATGAGAAACTCATTTCAAGTGAAAGACAAAAAATTATAAGGATGACCCTTCCACGTCTCAAATTGCCTAATTTCATTTACAAGTGATAGATGTCTCACCTACGTATGATTTTTGGAGTGACTAATCGTGTGGGTGCATTACATAGAGAGCCAACCATTAATTGGCATGATTTTTTCAGTGGCCTAGGTGGAGCGACCCCAAAGTATAAGGCTTAACCCCTTGCTTTGTGGGTCCGAGGGCTTGGGTGCCGCCCTGGCATCAACGTGGAAGAATGACCTTATTCTGATATGAGTGTTGTGTCACGTCCAAAAGGTTAATCTTCTAAGTGGTGTGACCCCAGCGTATATGAAGCTCCTTTCATCAGTAACCTCCAGCCGATGTAGGACTAACCCAACACTAATCACTGTACATTAAAGCGACTGTGGAAAAGAAAAGCAACTGACGGTCAAGAATGACTTGGGTTAAAGTGTATCGAAAATAATAGATAGGATTGTCCCATGTGTCTAATTCTTAAACGTATGCCATCTGTTCTAGTGCCAATGTATGGGCAAACCCTAATCAAAACATGAACCTGCCACGTGTCTATGAGGAGATAGCACTACCTTATTACGGTCCTTCCTGCTCTACCGCATAATCTCCGATGATCAACGGCCAAATTTCCCGGGCAAAGACTCCCGTGATAATTCACCACCAACCGGCGAGTGGCCAAATTAAATAAGCAAAATTGTGTGGCTAGGATCATCTTCTAAGCTTGATTTTTGGGTAATGCTCCATCCATAATACGGTCAATGATTTGGATGGTCTGGATTGCCATACAGCTGTAGCATGGGTCTGCAAGACAAGTCCAAATAGTTCTGAACCATATACTATTTCAAGTGTCAAAATCAGGAGTCGTTTGCTCACAGTCCGAAGCTACCATACACATGGTATGTATTTACCTCAATCCAACCGTCCAAATTGTGGGGCACCTATAATATAACTAAATATCGAGCAATGACAATTTTCCAGTTGGTGGCCGATTATGCCAACGGTCCAGATTCTACAAAAATAATTTCATTAGCCAGAGGCTAGGATTATTCAATCAGTTCAGATTTTGAGGATGTCCCCAATTGCAATAGGGCCCACAATTTGGACGATTTAGATTGTTTTATTTGCATGCCTTGTATGTAATGGCCATGTGCAATTGTATGGACGATCATACTCTGCTGGAGTTGCAATACTTCTGTCTCATGTCATGTGAGTGTAGATGTGCAGGCCGATGATCTAGTGTGATCATCACGTGGGCCCCACCATGAATTGGTCTACCAAGAGATTACATACTTTGGTGTCTTATCAGTTGTCGCCTGCAAAATGACTATTAAATTACTGATGGGAAACGGTCCACAGTCAACGAGATCATGATATGGATTATTTGCTTGATGTGATATTTTCGGCTGTGGCCCACCAAACTTCTGGCTGTCAATTGGGTGGACGGTCTGGATCATGTACACGTGGACACAGTGACTCACTCTCATTCTAGAATATGCCCCATGTGGATATCTGAAAAATCTTTGTTAAAGCCTAAGATAATCAGTATCCGTACCTATTAATTTAAAAACTTATAATATAATGCCTATAAAATCAAGAAAATAACAGAAAGATACATCACAGAGAAAAAACAAATACAGAAATGATCAGATACAACAGATGCATCAAATTATGGTACATACTTCTTTTTTTTTTTCTACCAATGAGTCATATATGTATTATATCCTAACCTTACAAAGGGTGATCGACCCTAGATGAGTAGGTTATACGAAAATCCGGCCGATCCACACCTACGGAGGGTTACAACCTTAAGATCATTTGAAAGCCGATGGTTTAACTTAGAGTACTAGTGTGGTCCACCCAAGTGAGTTTATGGATCTGATTTGTACAATAGATAATGAAAATGGTGTGGGATACATTTTGTACGTATAGGATATTATATATGTGTGACGAGATAGCCAGGAAAAAAAATGGATGTATGATAACTGATGATACAGACGCTGTATCTGGTCATTCTCTAAAAAATAACTGGAACGGAAGATCGAATGTACTTTTCAGAGGCGTTATTTATTTTGTACTTTTTGTAATTATATAAATCTTAGTTTTATTAATAATCAATTATTAATAAAAAAATAATTATCCAAACGGCTACGTCAGCGAGTGAAGAGAGCCGTCTGGACGGCTGGTGTTATGGGATCGTATCAGGTATTAATCTTGGCTGTCCATTCTGTTGGTCAATCCATGGTGGACCAACTAACGGCGAGATTGGACGATCAGGTCCTTTCAGGTGGGCCCATCAAGTGATGGATGTATGGTCTAAACAACGGATTGATTGAACGGTCCAAAGAGACGATGGTGGGCTTTTTGCAAGTTGAACTATTGTGGCCGACAATTGACCGTTTGTTGCTTTTTCACTGTACATTTTGACGGCCTCGCTCATTCCATAGTAGCATTTATAGGATCAGTTTTAAATTGTTACAAGATAGGCTAAACTAAGTAGATCTCACCATATGAACGGTCTGGATTATCGATGATGGAGCACATGGGCCCACCTGTGATGAGATTTAGGAATGAGCTCTTCCCCCTGCAAATGAGCCGGGATTAGGTGAGGCAGGGGTAACAGCTTTGTCAGTGAGGCCCTAACCGTGGGGCCCATCTAAATGTATGTGTTGCATATCCACGCCGTCCATCTGTTTTTCCAGATCATTTTAGGGCATGGTCATAAAAATAAGACAGATCCAAACCTCATGTGGAGCACACCGTAGGAAAACAGTGGTGATTTAACACCCACCATTAAAAAAAAAAAAAATTATTTGTCATCCAACCTGTTAATAAGATCAAAACAGACCGGGAAAACAAAAATAGCAGCTCGATCAAAGACTTTCTTGGCCCCAAGAGGTTTTTAATGGTGAGAATTCAATTCCTACTGTGTGGTCCACATAACAGTTGGATCTACCTCACTTTTTGAAATATACTCTGAAAGTCTTCTGACAAAACGGATGGATGGCGTGGATTTACCAGGTGGGCCCCACGATCAGGACCTCACCCACCAAGCTTTTACCCCTGCCTCATCGAGGTGGGCCCCACAATCAGGACCTCACCTAATCCTTCATGAAGGTAGCCAACGCTATTCCAGGGTGGGACCCACGAGAGATCCGAGCATCCATATGCTCCGTTGAAGGCTGGTCCACCCGATTTACATTGTTACGGACCATTCATCAATTTATCTAATTGACCCGTGGCCCACTTGATCAACGGTCCGACCTGAGTTTGTGCCATGCATCTGCTAGGTGGGCCCTTCCGGTTGAGCTCCTTCATCTCACACACGTGCGAATAGACTCCTTCTCATTTAGACGCCTGCTAAGTGCACTCGAGCACATGCGCATTTCTTGCACTCGCTTCTGTTACAAGGCAGACCGTGATAAGATCCAAGCCGCTCGTCATATGGGTCCCACTGGGTAGATTCTTTATGTGCCATTCACGTGGACATCGAGTTCCCAATAACTATTGTAGGGAGCCCGTGCAGCAAAAAGCTGTGGGGCCCATCCTGATGTTGGTGTGACATTCACCCCCGTCGATCATGTTAGTCACCTCATGTTCGGACATAGACCAGAAATCAGGGCACTCCAAAATTCAAGTGGGCCATACCACAGGGAAAAGTGGGATTGTGACGCCCATACCATGGAAACTTTTCTGGGCCCACCGAGATGTTTCCACGCCATCCAACCGGTTCATAAGGTGATTTTCGCACGGATGAAGGTAAAAAGCCAGTTACCAACCTGATCCATAACTTCGGTGGGCCCCAAGCAGGTTTCAATGGTCTTCCCACTTTTGTCATGTGGTGTGGCCTGCGTGAGTGTTTAATCTGCCCGAATTTTGGGCTCACATCCTAAAATGGTCGATAGGAAATGATAGACGGAGTGGATGTCGAAACACAAGTTAAGGTGGGCCCCACAAGCTTCGTGTTGCACGGGCTGGCTGTAACTACAGTTGTAGGAAATTTGCTTCCGGCATTGATGACCCACTAACAAAAGTTCCTTTGAATAGACTATCTTAACCATGTAGTAATTACCTTTTACCTCTTAAAGACGTTGCCAATTTTTGTCTTTTAGCGTCTAATGTGCGCACAACTGATTAAAGTGTTACAGTCATCAAAACGGTCTGATTTTTTTTACCATGGCCCATTTCTATTGGGCCTACCGAATGAACCGTTTGGATCAATTTATATATGCCACGTAGGCAACAATCATAAGCATCGGAGGAAGCGACTTGGAAGTTCCTGTGGTTGGAAGCTACGTGGGGCCCACAGATATTTCCGTGAGAAATCCATTCCATCCATCAGTTTCTCAAGCTCAACAATAGAGAGGAGTAAAAAAATCAAGCAGATCCAAAACTCAGGTGGGCCAAACTACAGGAAACAGTGGGAATAGAAACGTCCATCGTTGAAACCTTTCTGGAGCAGACCATTGATGTTTATATAATATCCAAACCGTTCATAAGGTTATTAACACTTGGATAAACTGTAGGAACAAATATCATGCTGATCCAAAACTCAAGTGTCCCTCAAAATGTTTCCAATGGTGGACATTCAATCCCAGCTGTTTCTTGTAGCATGGTCCACCTGAGTTTCAGATCTGTTTGATTTCGAATTCCTGTCCTATTGTGAGCTTGAGAAACTGATGAAGGGAGTGGATATCTCACGAAAATATCTGTGGGCCCTACATAGCTTCAATTTGCGTCCGGCATGGATCGACCACGATAAAAAAAACTGACCAACGGTCCAGACCCGACGTGATTTTACCCAGAGCTGAAGGTGAAACTCTATTCTATCAATCACTTGTGTAGAACATCTGAGCCATTCAAAAGGTGGGCCTCACGATGAAAGACAGTAGCGATCTACTGATTAGATTAGGTTGCCATCGACATCATAGCATAGCTTGTCCGATTGGTAGACCATCATGGGTTTTTCCTCAGGTGATCTTTATGGTGTGGCCCACCTTCAGAACGGTTAAGATTGTTTACACACGTGATTCGTCAGTGGGATAGAAAGCGTTGTATATGAAAATTCACACATAACGTTGGATGTCAGCATTTCTATCGGTCCACCGTCTATCTTTCCTTTAACCGCCGTTAAAATAACGTCACTCCCTTCTTTTCCGGGAGCGGATTAGGTGTTACCCAAGACGGTGCGGGCCTTACCGTGGGGCTCACCTTTATTTTTGGTTGATAAATCCACACCGTCCATCCACTTTTCTAGAACCTTTTAGGGTATGAGGCAAAAAATGAAGCAGATTCATGATCCATTTCTCAGGTGTACCAAACCATAGAAAATAATGGTGATTAACCATTAAAAGCTTCTTCTGGGCAAGAAAAGTTTTGGATTGAGCCGAGTTCCCTTCATCCAGGTTTGTGTGACCTTATAAACGGGTTGGATGGAAAATAAAAATTACGAAAACATTACGGTGGGCCCTAGGAAGCTTTGAATGGCAGGCGTTCAATGTACGGAGAAATGGATGGTAATGAAGATAATGGGCTATTAAAAGCTTCCTGTGGACCAAAAAAGTTTTGGATTTAGTGATTTTCCTTCATACAGGTTTTTATAACCTTATCAACCGGTTGGATAGTAGATAAAAATTACGAAAACGTTACGGTGGGCCCCAGGAAGTTTTTAATGGTAGGCGTTTAATTATCACTTTTCCAATCGTATGATCCACCTGAGATTCGAATCTGCTTCGTTTTTGGCATCAATCACTAAAATAATCTGTAAAAACGTACGGACGGTGTGGATGTGCAAAACACAAATGGAAGTGGGCCTCACAGTAAGTGCCGTACTGTCTTTGGTGAGACCGGGCCGCACCTAATCCTTCCCCCGCTTTTCCAGTTTGGGTAAACTAATATGTTAGTTTTACACCATTTCATAAATGGTTTTGACTCATTTATTCATGTTTCACTTTGATGTACAGCTATCCAGACCATCCGAATTGAGGGGGGCCGTGTTGGATGGATATATATCTAAATTCACACCGATCAAGAAAAAAGAACCTTCCAAACAAAGTCTATCAGATGCTTGGTTGTGAGTTACTAAGACCTTCTCAACCAAATTTTTTGAATCTATGATCCAAGAAAGTGTGGCCAGTGATTTAGCGGTCTGGATTACGGTACAAATGCGTAATGCATACGTTGGAAGAGTCTCCACCATTTTATAAATGGTGAAAAACTCACACAGAACTGTAAGCTTTCCTTCCCTTTTTCGTGCTCTTCCTTTCTTAAACCGCTTCCTACCCTCTTTTTCTATCCATTCAATCCCATCTTTTTTCTTTTCTCTGAATTTTTTTTTTCATTTCTGCATTTCCTATCTTCCTCTTGAATCCAAATTATCGAGCTTTGGATACTTCCTTTCATAGAAATCTTTGAATTTCCATCTCTCCTTTCGGTGAAGATCTTTTAGAATCTTCAAAGCTCTTCTTTAATTCTCTTTTCGTTCTCTCTTTTTCCAAGTGTTCAAATCTCTCTACTTTAATTTCCTTCTTTTCTTCAATTTCTTCCACCTTTCAGTTTTTCCGCTTTCTGATATCTATGTTTGTTGGGATTTCGTATTTTAGTTCATCTCAAAGAAGCCTTCTTCCAATCTTTAATTCAATGGGAAAATGAAAGAAGAATAAGGAAAAAGAAGTGAGTTTTGATTCAATTTCAACCATTGATGGCGGTCGAGCTCTGTATGGATAATTCAGGGTGGGCCACAAGTCCAAGAATCTCATTTTCTTACGATCTAGCCCAATCGGACGGTGGTGGCATTCCGATGGAACGCAGCCGATCTGATTCATTCCTTCTGGACCCCTCTCCCGACTTCGATTTCTTCATTACGGGAAGAACCGAACCAGAGTCGTCTTCTGCCGACGAGCTCTTCTCCGACGGAAAGATCATTCCACTCCAATTCAAGAAATCCGCCCCTTGTTCGAATCCAAAGGTGGGAATTCAGCATCATAAATCAGCATCGCTTCCACCTTCTCCTCTGCCTCCATCACCGCAGCGGCCGCCTGTGCCGAAAGATCAGAAGAAAGAGAGCCTGAGAGAGATAATGGCCGTTGCCGATGCCGAGGAGAAATCGACAGCGTCAAGACCATTCTGGCGGTTCAAAAGGAGCAGCAGCCTCAACGTCGGAAACACCCACAAAACTAGCTCAATTTGGTCATTGCCGCTTCTATTGAGAAGCAAATCGACTGGTTCGACCGATCAGAATCCGAACCGCGCAGTTTCGAAGGACACCCAGAAGCCATTACAGAAACCATCACCCAATTTGAATTCAAACACAAGATCATCTCCACCAAAAAGGCCGCCGATGAAGAAAAACGGCTCGGTCGGGCGAACCCAATACGGGTCTTATGGGAATTCAATCAGAATCAATCCTGTTTTGAATGTGCCACCTCCATACATTTCCAAAGGAACGACGACTCTGTTCGGATTCGGGTATTTCTTCTGCAATGGGAAAGATGGTAAGAACAAGAAGAAACCATTTTCACCTGTGAATGCTCAATGAAGAGAAATCGAAATCAGAATTCGATGAATTACGATTGCAGTGAATTCCGGATTTACAGAGGAAGATTGGATCGTGGTGAAACATTGTAATGTGTTTGGACCTTATCGAAATGTCTATGGATTGGGAGACAAGAGAAGGAAAGGTATTTGGAATTCATGGCTGTCTTGATTCCTTCGATGATTTGGAATTTACTTCGGTTTCTCTCGAGTCATTTTTAGGGGGTGTTTTGTTAAAAAAATTGGATTTTTTTCTTTTGCCTTTTTGTATGAAATATTAAAAAAAAGGGGTTGGTTTGTATGTAAAAAAATGATTAGGTTGCTCTTTTGAAATTTTCTATTTGACATGGCTAGTTGTGTGTACTCACGTGTGCCTTGATGGCACGTGCAAGTGTAACCAGGCTACTTGATAGATGGGCCCCACCATGTATTTTGTCTTGGCCAGATGATCAGGTTGGGAGTACATGTATGAAAAAGATCAAGGTCCATATATTCAATGTACAGGTGTGGCCCACCTGATGAGTCAGCAGGGCTGATATTTAGTCCAGATAAATGTATAGGCAGGAAGTGTATCATGAACGGTCCAGATCTCTCGCACATGTGGGTGTATCCTTTACATTTGTGATTTGTCTAATGGAGGAATGCTAGCATCTTTGGTATGCCATACACAAACGCCCATGCGTGCGCACGTGGGCACATGTTACAGGATTAGACATGTTCATGGGGTGGTCCCACAGTGGATGATCATTGACCCTAAAACCGGCTTGTCCATTTATCTGGTGGGCAACACATGTACAGGAAAATGGATGGTTATGGATATGATCACTATGGGTGGCAATGGGCCTGGCGGTTTGGCTCCTAAACTTAGCCTAAGGGCTAGCCTGGGCTTGAAATCTATGCTCAATCTCCAGGCCGGGCTTAAGCCCTGGTAGATGATGAATGCCCAGGGCTCAGCCTGTGGGTCGAGTCAATCATCAGGTAAGCTGCTACTTTAAAAAAGATGGACTGGACATTTAAAGGTCTGTTGGGGAAGGAGATGCTGCATTATTGAGATTAGGGAAAAATTCCTCACAAATTAGAATTTTACCCAAGAATGCCTCTACCAATAAAAAATTTAAGATTGTGAGTGGGGAAATTCTTATAACGCCTATCATATACTTTTTTGTTGAGATGAGTAATAAAGTGGAAAATTGTCCGGTCACGTGAGATTTTTATGATATTCAACCCATCCAATAAATGTAATCTGCCATGATATTTAGAAAAACAAAAAGTTTGGCTGATCTAAATGTAAGGTGGGCCACACTATAAAAAATAATATACATCGATCGCTTAAAAACATTAGAATGCACATCAATCTTTGGTGATTCGACCAGAAGGCTTTTGGTTAGTGTGATCATCATGATTGGATACATATGTTTGAAAGGCTTGGATGTCATACATATGCCATGTGGGCAGCAGAATTTTCTTACTTTACTACATCTTATATTAAAAAAATCAGTTTACGATGGTAATTTTGTAACTTCTTTTCTCAAAAAGTACTAAGGGACCATTTTGGGAGCTTGTATTTGGAATGTATAGGATTTTAAATCACAAATCAACGTAATTCCGAATCCTTAGTTGTGTTTGATAGCTTGTAATTGGAATACATAAGAATCCAAAAGTAAAAATGCATTGAAATTTTGTAGTATATTAGAAACTTGAATTTAATTATCAAATCAACTTTAATATACCTAATTAGTGTACACATGTGATATTTGACAAAATGATTTTAATAAGTCTATTGAAATATATATACTTTGACAAAAAATGATGAAATTTTGAGCCTTAGGTAGGCCACAAGCATAGGATCACAAACGAGCAACTCACCAATGCTTTTTAACCATCAATTTATGTGGCCATTCTTTGGACTGATTGGATCATTCTATTGGCATAATTTAGTGATGCAACTAATAATTTATTGTTTTTGGATATCATCAATATGCCATGTGTATGATAGATTAGTAGCTTAGTAACACCCTTGTTATAGTTTGCATTTAAAATTGAGTTAACAAGGCATATCACTCCAAATCATAGCAAAAGGAAAACATTTGAAAGCATAGTTAAATTGTGTATTTCAAGTGTTTCCCGTTTCAAATACCTCCTAATCCACACAACCAAACAACTTTCAAAATTCAAATGCACTTATATACACTCAATGCCATGAAGCCAAACGACCCCTAAGATATTTTGATTCATAAGGAAAATTTTTAATAAATTTGAGTTTTATGAAGAATTTTCATGTAAAAATCCTTTAGGATTAAGTC
Source organism: Liriodendron chinense (assembly GCA_003013855.2). NCBI lineage: Eukaryota > Viridiplantae > Streptophyta > Magnoliopsida > Magnoliales > Magnoliaceae > Liriodendron > Liriodendron chinense. The sequence continues at coordinate 2,075,880 of ML058326.1, read as the reverse complement.
TAATCTTGATTTTGACCAGCCCTATCCCTCCAATGTCAAATTCACCATGCTAAAGCCGGTGGTTTTCTCCACATAAAAGCAATTAGAGCCTATTTGGATTCATCGATAAAGAAAGAAAGGGAAACATTATTTTCCATGAAACTCACCTTCCATTGTTTATCAAGCTTTTCTTTGAAGGCCTCATTGGAAAACCCACCCTTTCTAGGGTTGCCCCTTTCCCCTGAAGAAGGGGCGCTTGTGGTGCATCAAGTTGGGGGACTAGCACCCTAGAGCAGTTCCTCTCCTTCCAGACAACAAGAACATCCCTCTCCCATCGATTAGTTAGCTTCTCAACGATAAGTCTTTCAGAATTGGAGAGAGAAAAGAGGTATTGAAGGATGAGTTAGGATCAGTGGAAAATTGTGGAACAACATTTTTCACTTTCTAAATTTATTGGAAATAAGATTTATTTTCCCACCTTCACTCTTAAGAATGGATTTTTCCACCACGTCTTAAGGGTTAAGCCTAAATGTGTCATCATCCAATTTTAATCGTCCAACATGTGACAAATGAGACATTGTGCAACATTGGTTATGTCCCACATGTGCCATTATGCCCCATGTGCTAGTGTGCCACATGTATCACCATTCATCCTCTTTTGCACCCCTCGGGTAAAGTCCCACATGTGACACCGCCCATCTTCTCTTGTGGTTCTCATGTGCTAATGTGCCACATTTACCACCATTTATCTTCTCTTGTATTCCACGTTTGCAAAGCACTCCAAATGCACCAATGTGCCCCATGTGCCATCATCCACCTTTAATCACTCCAAATATGCCACATGTGCCATTGTGCACAAGTACTACCATCTAACTTCAAGTGTCCAGGGCTGAAATGTGATCTTTTAGGGCTAACCTTTTTTAAGAGAGTTTAGCCTTCTCCCGAGGTTCACCTGAATTTTCAGTTCATTTGCAATCTTCCACGCTTTGCCTGCCTTGGTTTAATAGAATTTCTTGCCCAAACGGACCCTATAGGCATTTGTGAGCGGCTCCTATCTCATTCACTGTACATGTACATGTATATGTATGGTTTAAAACCAATCATTGTATGTGGGTCATATTTCAAGTTCGTTAGAAATACTTTGATGCTCTGGCGGCTGTGATGGATGATATGCATGCACTTAGAGTTTATTGAGAAATTGCATACTTGGCATACAAGTAGACAACTCAAATTATGGATACCAGTTTAGATGTATCATGAACTAAAATTACATTTATTTAATATCTAATTATTAGTAGAGCTGGACATGAGCCGAGCCAACTCAGTTAACTCGACTCGGCTAAGCTCGAAAAAACTCGATTCAATTCAACTTGTTGCCAAGGTCAAACCGAGTCAAGCTAGGCAGGTGTGGTTCAAAAAAAAAAAAACAATTCCAAGTCGAGTTCGTGGACCGAACTTGATTTAGCTCGACTCGAAGCTTGGTTTGAGTTTGACTCGACTAGTAGTTAGAAAAAAAAGGTTTTTTAGTCCCACATTAGATGTGAGCAAAGGAATATAAATGATCAAGGGAAGCTTGGGCACTCCAAGAAAGACTACAACAACGAAACAAATATGGTTACCCAATTCAAATATAAATGATCACATGAACTTTCACGTGCTTCAACTAGGGTGAATCAGGTTGATCCTCTTAATGGGCGGTCGTATCGTTGAAATCAATGGAAAGCCAATGGTTCAACTCAATGCAAGTATGTTGCTCATGTAGTGAGTCAATGGACCAAATGTTGATGGCATGAAATGATCATGGTGTGACCCAGGTTGTTACAGCTTGTTGGCCCATTTTACCCTAATTTTTCTGTGTACGAGTAGTGTATAAATCATCTAGAAAGGTTAAGCTCGAATTGATTTAAAGTGCGTAAGTTAGAACCATAGCAGAGTCCTTCCTTCTAGCAGAATTCGATCTTTCCTTATAAATTCACACTCATCCTTGAAATCAACCCCGACACCCATCATTGTCAACTGCTTTCTATAATCATATATACCAATGCCATAAGATACATCGTCGATGTAAGGAATGAAATATTTTACAACTCGTTCCGATGTACAGATTGAACTGTAGATTCCTGACCCTTGAAGGTAGAAATATTCTAAGGGGGGTAGGACATTATGAGTTTAGTTTAGTCAGCTTAGTATTTACGTCTACTCGATCAAAGTACAGGATCGGAGAGAATTGACTTAACTATATATATAACTTAGATTATTGAATCTGAGTAGAGTATGATACCATTCGTGTTCCATTGACAAATTTAAAACAACACCCTTTGAATTAAATTTCTTTTTCCAAGCGATTCTGAACTAAATATGCTGCATTCTTCTTGCAATGCATCTTTCGTAAAGGCAGTCGTTCAAATACAGAATAACTTTAGGATATGAGTCACTATCGGTAGCTTTACAATTTTCAGGTAGCTTTCCACTTGCAAGTCTACATTCATTGTAATCCAATCTCAAAGGAGATGAAACGAGAGTATCACGACATAAAACATCTTCAGTAATAATGTTGGAAATGCCAAAGCCATTCAAGCCAATTGAAGAAAGCCTAACAGGGTGGCGTGAGGCAATTTTAGAAGTCGGGTCGTTGAATACGAACCTATTAAAAGCCTTGGACAATTTTCGGGGCGAAATTGTTTTTAAGGGAGGTAGATTGTAACGCCCCGGATTTTTGCTAACTTGGAAATTGAAAGTCCTTGGGTGTTACCTTCGGTTTGTCGGTTATAGGGCATACCCGCATGTGTGTTCACATGTATTGGGGATTAAAATGAATGTTTTTACCAAAGAAATGATGGAATTAGTTTAGGAGTTGGAAGATTACATGGTTCGGAAGAGTTTTCCGACGATTGGGTTGACTTGGGTATGTTGTTGTCTGTAGAGACTAAGTAAAGAACCCTGAATTATCAATCTATTCGTAAATCGACCTAACCATCATGAATATTTTACTGAACTTTGGTGTTTTAGCCTATTTTTGGTATTTCAGATTTTTTGAACAGTTTAGATTTGGCAAAAACCCTCTCTTTTAAAAGGCGCTACGTTTTGGAAATACCAAAAAGTTGCGATTTGTACTTATAGTGGAAAATCAAAATCTTTATTATTGGAATTTCAATTTTTTAGTATTTTTTATTGAATCCAAATGGGGGGTACTTCCTTATTTACATAAATAACTTAAAGTAAATGGAAACATAAATTAAACATGACATTTACTTAAATTTTATTTTGTAAATAAGGCTGACAAGTAGCCTGGACTGTGTGAGAACTCAAGGTGCAGGGGAGAAACCTTGAATTTTCAAAGAAAATGTACAAGGGATGACCGGCCGACCGGTTGCTACTGCCCCTTGTGGGGGAAAAATGGATGGTCAGCGTGATTTGGCCGACCGGATCTGGGACCGGCCGACCGGTCATGGCTGGTCGGTTATAAAAGGGGGGTTGTAAACCCCATTCGATTTATCTCTCTCTCATTTCTCTCCTCCACTCACTTCTCCCCTATCTCCTAAGCCCTCCTAGCTCTCCTCCTCCCTTCTCAAACCTCATTTCTTCCTCAATAATTCGCCAATACCTTGGAAATTGTGAATTTTCGAGCTTTCTTCGATCATTTGTGCGTCTCACGTCTTCTCTGATCAAAATTCGACGATTTTGGGTTGGATTCTTCTCCACATGCTAGGTAAGGTGTTTCTCTACTTCTTCTTTTCCTCTTTCTTTCATTTTCTTCATTTTTGGACTATTAGGGTTAGAAACCCTCGTTTGATTCGTCCAAACCCTAACCCTAGGGTTTGTCCGTACTAAGACTTAGACCTTTATTGGTCGTTGGGGGTGGCGCACACTATTGTGGGAGCCGTAACCAAGCTCGACTCCGTTGGGATTCCGACGGTGCACCGAATTTGGGCCCCGATTCATTAAATCGATTTAGGATTTTCCTAAATCCGAGATACTAAAACCCTAAACCCTAATTAATCATTTAATTAGATTAAACCCTAATTGATTAACACTAGATTTGCGATTCACTGAGGTAATTGAGGTATTTTCCAATTTTCGGCGTTCGGGCCGTATTTGAATCGTCGAATTACAACCCTAAGGTGAAGATCTACCATTAAGCTTATTCTCGACAAATCTTAATTGATGATTAGTTGAATTTATATGTTAATTGTTGATGTGTGCATAACATGTTCGATGAAATGCCTCTATGGTTATTTGATTGATAACATGCTCGATGAAACGCCTGAATGATATAAATTTACAACATTATAATATATCTATGCTTGTGGATGTATGTGGCGCCCTGTGTCATCCGGGCTATGTCATCCGGGTCCTTTGGATCGGTCGGGCTAGTCGGTCGGGCCAGGTGCTTGGATATGTTTATGATTAGGTATTTAATAACCTAAATTGTTATTATAATACATTATGTGTTGCTTTGGATTAAGCTCTAAAAACCGTTGATATAATCTACTGCCTACCACTAGGTTGGCATTCGCGGACTTATTCGATCGACTAGGCAGGATACGGTCAATCGACAGTGGCCATTGTTGGGTTGTCGTCGTCCACTTGGGTCTATCGAATAAGCCCCATTCAGAGTTAATCATTCTTGTATTTCATTCTTGAATCACACTATATGGAATCTAGAATACCATCGTTCCCACTGTGAATAGTCCACTTAAAACCATACTGCGACTCGATCCACCAAGTCTCATGAGCCAGGCATGGTGGTGTAGGACACCGTGTTTGAGCTGTCGGCTTATGTTGGGGTGGTACCTCCCCGTAGTGACCAGTGAACATTGACAGGGGTGACTGATTGTTGTTCGAATGATCCTTGTGACAAATGTGACCCTGGACGATGTTTGCTTGCCTGTGCACCATTCGAACGACCCAGGCGTGTATTGGGATAATTTCGAGGGAAACGCTCGCACCTCTGAATAAATTAATCGTATTCGATATTTGGGACATGAGACCTTCTGCTTTGATTTGGGCATGACTGACGAGTAACGGTCGAACCAAGCTTTCATGGTAAGATAACTCAATCTTGGATTGAGGGGTTACTGATGATGATTAGCGACGCATCGTAGGGAGCTAGATAGTCCCAGTTAGACTTTACGATACGATGCGGTATTCTGGCTTCACCAATTTGCTGAATGAATTGGACTAATAAATACTTTAATTAATCATGCATACATACATGACATTGCATTTGAGTAGGACTCGTGTAGCCTAGTTGCTTGATGTGGCGCCAGTGCTACCTTGAGCACCTCATGTCATTTCTCTGTGTCATCTGGGCTGTGTACTCAGTCACGACTTACTACTTGCTAGACAGGTGGACTGTGAATTCTGATACCAGTTGGTCGGGCCAGGGCTTGCTCGGGACATGCATTGTGTGCGGAATCATAACATCCATGCATTTAATCAACTAGCCTAGGATGATATATGATTATTGTCGGTCATTGCCTAAACTTAATTGACTTGATAACATGCTTAAGATTAATACACTTATATGAACATGTTAATAATTTAAACATCCCAAGTCTAACCTTGGGGTTATTTCTTCACTATGTTGGCGTTTTGACACCTTCCATTTGACATATACAGATGCCCCAAGAATAGGACCAGATGGTGGTGCGCACGGGCGCCTTATAGTCTTTTAACTTCATCTCTTTTGGTAGATGTAGTTTCCCTTCCTATTACTTTTATTGCGATTCGTATAATTCTCATATGGGCTGACACTGCATTTGAATTGTACATCTAGGGTGTTAGTCCTATATTTTTTTATTTAATTACCTTCACTTTGCTTGTGATCCAGTAATTGAAATGCGTTACTCTGATTGTTTGTGAATGGAATGAATGTAAATCTGATTGAGGACACACGTGGGTGCATTTTCCACATGTGGCATTCATAAAATAATATTTTATTAAGTTAATACTCAGGAATTCGGGATCAGAGTCTCCATACTCGGGTGCCAAAATTTCAGGTTGTTACACAGGCCGAGCTAGGCACAGCTGGTTGTCCAGCTTTAACTATTAAGTTGATGGGCCATTTATTAGATGGTTAAAAAGAAAAATATCTAATGATCACATTTAAGAAAAACTGAGTGTCCATAAATCAGAGGTCACAATTGTTTAACCAATCTGACTTCGTTTAGTTCAATTTTTTTTTTTTTTTTTTTTAAGTGAATGCTTATGAAGCTTTAAATAATATTGTTTATATAGAGCTCATCCTAGATGGGAATATGAAAAATAAATAAATTTATTGGACTATTTTAAACTTTTAATTATTTAAATGTATTCCTTATTTTGGTCCAAGTGGGCTATTGGCATGACTTAATGCATTTGCCAAGTTGGCACTTCTAGGGACTTTGCGTTTGTCGCTTGCGCGTTGTGACTTAAGACCGGAGTCGTATACAACACCTGTCTGCCTAGTGCCTAAAACACGCAAGCTCCGTGGGGTTCACCATGTTGTGATGTGAAATCGCCTCCGTCCATTAGGTGAGAAGCCTTATGTTCACTACACAAATAAAAGAAAAGCCAGAAGAAGAAGAAAAAAAAATTACATGGCCACACAAATGGCAACAATGTAAAATTGTTCGTAGAACCTCTAAGTTCACACGGTGTGGCCCACCTGAGTTCCGGATCAGTCTGATTTTTCACTCTTCCCTTCATCCTGGTGATCCCTGCCTGATGAACGGGTTTGATGAAAGAAACATACCTTAGTGGCCCCACAGACAAACCTATGGATGTCATCCCATCCGCATTGTTCCTTTGGTGTGGCCCACTTAAGTGTTCTATCTGGCTGATTTTCAGCCCCCTGACCTAGAATTGAGGAGCACACGTGATGGACGGAATGGATTTCTCACGCAAACAACAAGGTGGGCCCAACTAGTTGTACGCACTTGATAAAACAGGTGCTGTAGAGGACTTGGGTCATCTGGACGGTCGTATTCATCTATCTAATAAGATGGTGGGTGATTTAGATTCTTTGATTTTGTCTGATTATTGGACGTATGATAATGGGTTTTGGTCACTTGCTCTGTCTAATCTAGTCTTTTCTTTTTGTTTAACTTTAAGAACTAGAAGAGTATGGTGAATTGTGCTCATGCATGAATCCATTTACAAATGGACAACCAGAAAATCAATCCTAACCTTTCAAATTGTGCGGCCCATCAAGGATGAGCATTGGCCGAAATCTAAACTGATTAGATAATCCTAGACATCCAATACATAAACATAACCCCCATTGGATTTGAACCGTCCATTTTTTTTTTCTCTATTCTTGATGTTGACCAATTGGATATTTAGGGGCATCTGATTAATATGGGTGTTAGGCTATGATCCTATCCAACAATTTGGATGGTGTGGATTGACATATATATGGTGGACCCTTTGATGAGTTTAATCCACCATACTCTGCCACGAACGTCAATGTAAGTCCTCTTCTAGCTGTTGGGGAGCACGTTGGAAGCGTGACCTACACCGTGACTGATCATAACATTGCTTGTCTTTCATTTATTTAATCGGTTGGAAAGTGATTGATGCACGCGTTTTTATGGTAGAATAATCCAAGTATTTGATACTCTGATAGAGTATGACCCTTGATACACAGGCACTCCGAAATTGTACACGTGGCATACATTAACTTAAAAATTGTGGAACCTCGGTTTGTGAGTCCCAGTCCCAGTATCAGATTGGTTGAACAATTGGATTTGTGAACACTCGTTTGTTGAAAATTGAAATAGGACCGTTGGATTTTTTATTTTTAACCGTCCAATAAAGCTCCACCAATCTGATGGTCATCATGATTCATCTAATGCTGGGACTCATAGTTTGGACAGTTTAATTTGAATTACTTGTATGTCACATATGCAAGTAATTTCTAAGTGCCTGTGCATCATCAACCACGCTTTGCCACAGTATCAAAGCTTTTCTTTAATCCGAGACATAGACCGTCCATCTAATGGCCCCCATCATGACGGTGACATGGACCATCCATCTAATGGTTCCCACCATGGATTAGTCACTTGAAAAAAATTCACACCAAGCATGTCAGATCGGTGCATACAAATGGATAGTAAATTGCTCGGTAATTAAGGAGAATGATGCACTAGTGTCGACTGTACAGTAGAGTCAATTTCCATGACGTGAGTCATACATCCAAACCATGAATCGGAGGAGACCCGTTCAGAAAATGGAACTCCTAAATAATCAGCAAGATGCAAAAGTCAGGTGGGCCACACCATCAGGAACAGTGTGAAAACATGCATAAAACCTCTGAATCACATGGTGTGGCCTACCTGAGTTTTGGAAGAGCCTATTTTTTGTGTGTTTCGTCATCCATGTGGGGCCACACGATGAAAGGGCTGGATGGCATATAAATAACTGGTGGGTCCCACACAAAAACCTATGTTGGTGTAGCACTGTGGCCTACATGAGTTATGTATCAAGCTGAATTTTGGGCTCTACGGTTAAAATTAGGGGCAAAAATAATGGACGGCTTGGATTTCCATCACACATCATGGTGGGGCCCACAAAGGTTGACACTCCAGTAAGTGCAGACAGTATGTGATCATTCCCAAGGTAAGCACATACAATTGAGAAAAGAGTGCCGTTTAAATGTACAAATGATAATGAGACTTCTACCAGGTGGGCCATTATTCAAGGTATGGTCGACAGCGTGGACGGTCTAGATCAATATCCATCTAGGGAAAAAGACTCATTCCTTCACTTTTAAGGTGAAAGAGGTGAAGGGCGTTTCTCTGAAGAGGACCCCGCACCTAGAAGCACCTCATCACCATTGGGTGGTCCATATTGTTCCACGTGGCAAAATGTAAGTAGAGATATAACGGCCCAAATTGTTTAAATTGCAAAGATTTCGTATCAGTGAGAGTTTCTACACGTGTCCACATTTGGTGGGACCTTCTAGATGAAGGGTCCAAATCATCTTGAGGGTAGGTATATGGGTTGAGTCTCGTTGGCATTTTTTTTTTTCTATTTTAATATCACCTGGTTTCTTGTTCTCCAAGTCGGGATGCATTCACCAAGGCTTGTTTGGACGTTTGGACAACTCACTTAAAAGGACGTCCATGCTCAAGATCTAGAGGTCCATGTATTTTGTTTGGGACCTAAGCACTGTAATAAGTCAAACATGCTCTTCGAAAATCTAATTAGTTGATTATTTTTGTTATTTGAATGTATTTTGCCTAATATATGATACTTTTTTATTGTGCATGTATGCATAAGAAATAATTAAGATCGATTTAATTAAATGACTTTTTTAAAATGCATATAATCTTAAAGGATGAAGTAAGATAATTAAGTTCGATGTAAAGTACATTGTAAGACCTAAGTTGTTGATTCTTTGTAGACTTAAAATATTCTAATAGCCACCAGATAAATAGGCCATTATTTGTGTGTGACTGCTAAATGTATGGTGATCAGTCTTTACCATGGGACATTGTTTTAGATTTTGTATCCCTATGAATCCTCACTTAGGTATTTTGGGGTTTCTGAAAAAAAAAAAAAAAAAAACGCAAATCCTATTGTTAGGATTTATTTGATCAAGCCACCCAGAGAAATCGTTAATTTTATTAATCTCGTTTCTTCAAACTTTAAGGCCTCTCTTGATATATCCTAGATGAATGAAAGGTTAAGATCCAACATGTTAGACCTTAGAATAAGGCTAAGGAAAACGGGTGATGAAGAAGTGAGAGAAATGAGGATCTCTCTCTCTCTCTCTCAACAGGTGATGCCCCTAGGGGTGGAAACCATAAACAAGCATAGCTAGTGGGCCTTTATGCACAACCTATGCCCGACCTGATTAATAAATGGACTTCACTTTTAAGCTTAGCCTAGTCCAGCCATTGGCCCACATATGTTAGCCTAAGTAAAGCCCATAACAGGCTAACCTCGGGAGCTCAATAGGATAACCTAACCCATTGATAGCCCTATCAGGAAGACACCAATTATAATACTCTATCCATCCTATAGTCTTCCATACGTCATGTTACATTAGAATCTTGTGATATTGTCTTTAACCATTTGCCATTGATCCAATGCATATGCAAATTAAGTCATAAAACCACATATCTAAGCCACTAAATTAATATTAAGTGCAATCAAAGCTTTTTTAATAGTTAAAATAAAAGTTTAATTATTAAAAGCATTTGTAAAAAAATTGTAAGTTTTGAGCCCAATGGAAAAACCGTTGATAAACATTTGATCCCTAAGATCCAAACTATAAGTTCCTAGAAAAGTGGTGGGTCTTTTGTTGGACCATGTGAGCCTCAATTTAACTTTGATGAATGCACCTAGCTATACTTATTTTTGTTGCCCACGTGATGACCTTGTAAAGCGAGCAAAAGTACATGTAATCAAGATTTTAAACTCCTCACACGTTCTCAGGTTTAAAAATAAATAAGATCCTAATACATTCTCAAGTTAATCATAATTTAAGCTTAACAAGTTTCCTGATTTAAAGACTTAAACATTAATCTTCCAAGCAAGTATCTAGTAAGCCCAAAAGTAAGAGCCTATTCCCATGGCATACTCACACTCTTATAACACACCAACTCATCATTATGTTTGATAGTGGAGACTTTCCGTCATGACTCGTCATCAATCCCTTCACATAGGGACACCACATACTAATGATAGTAACCACTAGTCTATCCTATAACCTACTAGGTGGTCATGACACGATGGCATATTGAGACACATGATCCACAGCTCTCGCTTGGTCGACGACTGTTGTCTAAAATCTAAACTTTTCAAGGACAGCTAGAGAAATCCTTCTCCTTCAACCCATGATCATTTATATTTAAGGTATCCCCACATATTATACAAGGCATTATAACTTGTCCATCTTGGATTTATGACATCATGATCTATGATTAAAATTATCAATATCACTAGATATCCTTCACATCATTAATGGATAAGAACTTTGGTTTTCCATACGCAACTCCAACATACAGGACGGTTACACGCATTCATATATGGTGTATATGAGAAAATGTCTAAGTTTAGATAGTCGTCCTTAAAGGCTTGACTTGGTCAAAGGCCTTTTATATAGTTGGCAAGTGCATTGTGGGTGATACTTGCTGTTGAAGTAACATATAAAGATTATCTAAAAAGACCTGTTTATGAAAACAAAAGTTAAGTGACAACAAGTTACAAGTCTATTAATATGGTGAATAATCTCAAAATCCCCTTCATTCCATGCCTTAGGAGAGTTTCCTTAGCACACGAAGTACAAACTCTATGTGCGCCGATTGTAGCAATCGCGAGGAGCAAAAGTGTCAAGCCAATGATCTTCAAGATACGATCTTACGATCATACAAAAACGTACATGCCTAGAAGTAGATCTAATTCGATCTTGTTTTGCTTCCATAATGCATAGACTCTGCTGTAGGTTGCATCTAGCAGAGTATGGTTGGAATTAAGGATGTAGGGTAGAAATTTTTTTTAGACATTTTTGCCTTGAATTGCATAAGTTTCAATTTGAATAGCTTGTCTTAAATGAATGACGCATCTGAATGCAATTCATGCTCCTTGACAAGGATATCTTTGTGTTAAGTGAGTTTTCCATGTTTTATTTTTTTTAACAAAAGCCAAAAACAGTATTTGCCAGTCTACTGTTATTAGGTCATAACGTTCATCACCCCTCCTAAGCCGGAAAGGAATAGAAAAATACGAAATTGTTTCATTCGTTTTCTTGATTAAAGGTGAAGAAATAAGAGAGCTTTTCTTGTGCAGTATTTTCTATTTTTCTTTCTCCTCATTTCAAGGGAATTCTTACCTGTGAGTCGCGATCTCCAACTACTTCCACTATTAGATTTGTGTTTTGATAATCGTTTGGCACACCATGACTGCAATAAATGGTAGGGCCTAGAATGATCACGGCATTTGTGGGAATTTCACATTGTCTGCAGCACTAGCGTGCATTCTACGCCCTCTATTCCAGGTAGCCCTTTCCAGGGCATGGCGGCTGCACTCTGGTTATCCAGGTAGCCCTTTCCACTTGGCGGCTTCACTCTGGTTGCTCAGGTAGCCCTTTCCACACCGTGACGGCTTTCACTCTGGTCCAGGTTGCCCTTTCCACAGGTCGCCCCTTCCGTGACTCGAACACGAGACGTGGTGTTGGCTCTAATACCAATTGTTAAGAACCTAACCAATGCGCCAAAAGTCCCAAGACTGATGGAACGTGTAAAGTTAGGCTCTTAAACCCTTGGGATCGTAACAGGATAATACTTTAAGGCCCTTGTAGAGCTTGATCTGCAGCATCTAGTTCTTGAAAATGGGAAATGAGAAACTTTACTCAGCCAAGATTGTCCAAAAAGATACTATTGATGGATGGGCCGAACCCGAAAATTGAGCCGACCGGTTGATCTTACTATCGAATAAATCAATAATGACCAATTGTCCATTCTTTATTTTAACTGTCCATTGTTGGCCATCATCGGAGGGCTAAGATTGTTTCTACAGATGCAACTCTGATCTAGTTTCCGCATGATCATATGGGCCTCCCGTCTAGATAATGGCCTGAACTTCTAGCTCAAGGCTGGGCTTACATCTGGTTAAGACCCAATAGATTGGTCCGAACACTGCAGGTGTAGTACTTATATCTAACAAGGGGCCTGGATCTGGAACCATAGATAGGAGTCTTGTCAGGGCCCAAACGAAGCTAGACCTCACCCAGACCAGTTGCAACTTTGGTGCGGCTTCTCGGCTACAGTCACCCCCAAGAGGGGCCCGCAAAGCAGTCCAGATTCGAGACAATCATGTGAGTGATATGTAATAGGTCTACTAAGAGCGACAAAACAATTGGAATTTTAAGTCTGCGACTTGCTTGGAAGTGTTGAAACTGTCTTCCTGCGTTTCGTCTTGTTCTTCTCCAGTTCTCTAGCTGAGTTGCAATTAGTCTAGAGTCATGTTAAAATCTGGTCAAAGTCAAGCTTTTTAAACTATGGTAGTGACAAATAAGAAGCGAGTGACCCATTCAACTAGCCGGCTGGCAAGCCATAGGCTGTCATCAAGCTTAAATAGTAAGGTTGGATCACGTTTCATAATTGTTTCTGCTCCTCACAGACACGAGTTTGATTCCCTGATGCACGTGGTTGGCAGGTGATTGCTTGCATCCACACGGAATAGTCCTGCCTTAAAAGGGGCTTGGGGACACCCTGTTGTCATTAAAAATAAAAAAAATAATAATAATAATAACAATTGTTTATACTCAGGCCCAGACCAACCCCCAATAAAGGCCCACTTATGCTGTCATAAGCTAGCCTCGACTGACTTGGATTCCTAGAAAAAAAAAAAGAAGAAAAGAAAAAAAAAGAATACAGCTTTGCTTGACAGTGGCCCACTTGAATCCAGTCCATTGACTAGAAATATAAATATAGATAAATGAGGTCTAAGTCCAATCGGTTGGACTATAAGTTATGGTCCACCCAGCCAATAATTTCCAACCTTTCATGCGTCATTGGCCTCATCACGAGGGTCACCTTGTAAAAGAGTATAAAATATCTACTCATCAAGTGCACCGCACTTCCTTTTTGCGATTTATTAATGGCTAGAAATTGTTTTACATGGTGTGGCCCTCATAAAAAGCAGGGATGATTTTTTGCATTGGACGATCCTCATGGTGGAACCAACCTATTGGAAGGGTTATGTTAGAACGTTCAATCAGACTGAATTGCATCTGATCCCCATCAGCTCCTGGCTGGGATTGGGTCTTGCTGGGTTCGATCTTATTCTCGAGAACCCAGATCCAACTGGGTCGTAGTGCCAGTTGGGTACTCATTTGAGTCCTTGGACCTAGACTCTAAATCATGCCTGGGTTAAATAAGCCACTCAAATGGGTGAAAGACAAGTACAAAGGTGGTGTGCGCCAGTTCACTTCAGGCAGCTGATACACTGCAACATTCAAGTCACTTCTAGTAAAATCAGAGGTCCCGGCTCTAGTTTTGAAACCTTCTGGCTGCACTATTCTGCAGGCATGGAAGCTATTCTGCAGGCATGGAAGCCATTCTGCGCTATTCAAGTCATAGAAATTCAATTACGCTTCTGATCAAAACATCTGATTAACTTCAACACTAGATCATTTTAGTAGGGAGAAGTCCAAAGCTCCACATAGCATGCTTCCTAATAAATGCCCTCAAAACTAACTAAAGCTTGAATCTCCAATGAGCCTAGGAGTCAAAATTCAAATAACTCAAAAATGGCAATTGAGAACGAAGGAAAAATAAAAAAAATTTGGAGGAGAAGATGAGGAACGAGTCAAATTCGTCCATAGTAATGCAATTTAGGCTTCATTGGTCGGATACTCAAACACCACATCCTTCCCTGAAAGCTTCCTGTAAACACCTGCAAAAGTCTCCAGCTTGTATTCAGTGTTGTTCCGCTCCTTTGGGTCTAAATAAATCTGCCACGAAAACGACAGGAAAAACACGGTCAAGGTTTGAATGGCTTCAGGTTGCGTTTGGATGCACTATCGAATTGAATCACAGCTGTGGGTTCCACTGGGTGGAATCTGGAAAAGGCCAAATTGTAATTCATCAATAATGGGAAAGTGCACCAAAAACTGGAAATTCCAAAATTGAAATTTGTGGTGCAGTCCCTCCCTCTGATATGGGATTCTAAGGCAATTTTCTACCGAACCACATTGCAATTCAATCACCGGTGCAACCAAATGCAGCCTAACTGAAGATGATATGAGTGTAATTTGTAAAGCTCAATTCCGCAAGGCATTGTGCAATCAGTCCAGTAATCTGTAGTCACCACCTTGATGATCTTTGAACCATCGAGCCGGTATCTAATGCGTTTCCCAACAATTTCAGCTGGGAATACAACATCCTCTAGCATGGCATCATGCACAGCAGTGAGTGTGCGGCTGCGAGGACGCACAGCAGCGGAACCTTTCTTTGGTGGCCTCATAATCCTTCGGGATGCAATCACGATCACATCCTACACAGATATGAACGAATTAGAAAGTATCATCATGAAAGAAAGTAAAAACAATTCCCAAAATAGAAAATTGCAACCACAGTAGGCATTTCTTTTAGCACAGATTTTGTGTTCAACACAATCTATCGCTAAAAAAAAAACACGATCTATGTTAGTCATTCAGAGTTTGTCAACGAAAAATCAAGGTTTGAAAAAAGAAAACATAGAAAATGAAAGCAAAAGAAAGATGAGAACATAGAGAGGCAACAATAGGCATTTCCCCACATGAAGCCACTCTCTATGGACACCTTGGCAAGAACATAACCAAGGCATTCCTGTCACCAGATACATAATTATTGACTTGTTTGGCAGATGGGGAATTCATTCAGGTTTTTATGTTTCCTAAGGAATGTTAGAATTGGCCTAGTATTTCTTGCAGAATGATTAAATTTTGTACAGTTGATACACTGGGTTTTCTGGGGAAACGAGGGAAAAGTCTAAAATTCTTTTTTTTTTTTTTTTTGAGTGGAAAGCTAAATGAATGGAATTCTTGGGGAATGTAAAAACAGAATAAAAGGCGCCAACCAATCTACTACTACCTTTTCTTCTTCATTTTTCATATAAACTAGGAAATTCCTTAGCTGAGAAATAAAGAAACCAGAAAACACACAGCCCCTATGGTGAAAGCATACATTTTAAACTCATTAAAAGAGCAACGATTCCAAAGATGACACAAAAGCAGGAACCTAAATGATGATCTCTCCTTAACCATTTCTTAGGAGCCCATCAGTGCCAAATTGCCACTGATTCCCCAAAAAGAATACCATCAAAACTGAGCTTTCAAAGCCAATCAGGGAGGACCTTCCAACCTATATCTTGAATCTACTGCTTAAGTTCCCTTTCAAAAGCTGCCGGTCATTTTCTTTGTTCAATATGGCACGAACGTTATGTTTGAAGAAGTGGCTAACTGTCTTATGAAGGATCAGCTTATACATGCACACTAAAAAACTGAAGTACCATATTTCTCATATGTTTCAACAAGCACAATAAGCGTCATTATTTTTAAAAAGTCCACTAACCGTTCCAGCATCACAAGCCAGATTAGGTTACTTCTGCAAAATTTTCACATGAAAAAATGACAGGATAAGGGAATCGTTATATATCACCTTCCCGCTGAACTTCTTCTCTAGCTCTCTCACAAGCCTAACATGAATTTTTCGATAAGCTTTCCTCAATCTGTGAGGAACATGGATAACAACAGCCTTCCGATTTCCAGAAACATCAATTTGCCTGCATTATTAGACAAATAGCATGAAGAAAAAGCTCATACCAATGGCCTCAAAAATATTGATCGAACAAGTTTTGTAAGCATTTAGGTTGCCCTTACACTGCTGAATTTATATAAAGGTCTTTCAAGTCACTCTTAAGCTCCTGGTTGGTGTTCTCCAAGTCGAAAAATGACTGTCAAGACACACCGGGTGGTGATAAGAATGAGAGTAAATGCAAAAGGATTGTGAAAATTAGGTCATAAAATTTCACCTGTGCAACCGACTCCTCGAACTCCGTAGGTTCAACATTCTTCTCTTTCTGGATTTTTTGCCTCGATGTAAACATTTTGACTACTCTAGCAACCACAATAATGTCAAATTAAAAAGAGCTGTGATCAAAAGTTCAGCCATAATAGAGAAATCATCCATGAACAACCATGGCAATATCAGGATCAGGGGGTGTATCGGCCCAGCCAAAAAACGATATGATACAAGCATCATGTATCGATTTCGGTCTGTATCGGACCATATCGGTCCACATTGGTAAAAAAAAAATTAAGCCGAAGAATTAAGGAAAATATCAGGAAAAAAAGAATAATAAAATATTCAAGAATCTATCTTCTTTTTTTTTTTGGATAGGCATATGACGGTGTATCTGACCATTCTTTGATGAGAATGTTATATGTCGGTTTGGTCAACTTAATGGGCCCTAATCGAATACAAATCAAGCATGATTTGGTGAATTAGGGTCCATTACATTGAAATACAACAAAAAGAAGATGAAAATATCAAAAAGAAAAGTGAAGGTTTACCCTCCTTTCTGATTTTTCCTATAATGGTCTAAATATAAAAAATCGTTTGTTTTGATCCCAAAATAGGTTTAGATCTAGCTTAAAATGAGTTTTGAAGCTTCCTCCATAGTTTAAATGGAAAAAAAAAAAAAAAAAAAAAGACATGAGTAAAATTTTGAAAGAAAAAAAAATCAAAATTAGGCTTTTATGGGCATATCAGCTGTACGGGTCATTTTTTTTTTCTTTTTCTTTACTGGGCAGATACGGCCCAGTATCGAGTATAATCTCGTGCCAATACGAATACAGTATGGCCATATCAACTGATACAATACTGATATTCAGATATATGTGTATAATTATAGTGGCAAATCTTGTTCCAAGTAATTTCCCGGCATGAGAATTTCTTGGGACATTTTCAGATTTTTACGTTTTTCTGCAATATTATCAAGCAAATCTTGCTGAAAATAAAATATTAAATAATAAATCAATAGATAATTTTAAAATTTTAAAATATTGACCAAAATTAATTAATTTAAACTTTTAAATAATTTATTAAAATCCCAAAAATTAAAAACTGTCGAGATTTTGGATGTCCAGCAGTATTCCAGCGATAATATAATTTGGGGCCTGTTTAGTTTTCCAATTACAACAGTAAATGGCTGTAAATGTGTAATGATTACTTATGTAATTGTGTGGTAACATCACTTACATTTGACTGCAATGATGATTTTGCTACATTGTTTGTTTCACCCAGAAATCACTGTAAAAATGATAGTTTTATAGTGTGAATATGTAATGATTACAATTTACTTCCTTCACTTTTTTTTTTTTTTACAATTGTATTTGACTCCCGATTTACGAGCCATAATTCCTGTTTAAACAAACACCTGGAAATAATAATGATGGCTCATTTACTTCGCATTTCATAGGAAATTGGAAAACCAAACAGACCCTTGATGAATTTTCCAGGACAATATTGCAAAATTTTCAAAATCTCAATGATATTTGTAAAAATGCCTACAACGGGGCGGAGTGCCAGTGTGTAGTTCACTAAAGATCAAAATAATTGCTTGCTAAAGACATACTTAGCATGAGAAGGCATGGATTAAAATTATCATCCAATCATATCATATCATTTGATATGTAATGTAATTGTTTTATTGCCCACTAGCATGATGTACTTTAATGCAAGCGAGGTGTGTTGTGGGATCGAGCACCGTCTATCCCACGGATAACTGATTCGAATCCACGAATCTACAGGGAATCCTCAACCTGTCTTCGTCGAATCCACAATGGAACAACTTGAATCCACAAGTTTATCTTCGAATCCACGAAGAAGAAAGAGAGTAAACTCAATTTTCATTAAGAAATAATCCAAAGCTACATAATAATGATAAAAAAAGAGTTTAAATAGATTAAACCTAACCCTATTTCGTGCCTAACACTAACTTGCAAAGGAAGAAAAGAATCCTAATACAATTAGAAAAGAAATAGAGAAAAAATATGCGCAAACTGTATAACGCCTGTCGAGCGTCGTCTTCCTTCCGCTGATACGAGCAATCCATATCTGATTGCCACAAAACTTTGAGGTTTTGCTGACATCGATGTACTCTTCAAGATGGTCGATTTAGATTCCCCATATCAGTAGTAGTGGGCCACCTGGACCATATCGAGTTTTAGTGGGCAGAATTCAGAACTTTCTGGACAATTCGTACCATTTTGGATGCCACGATCAATCCGTAACTCGGATCGACGTGAAACTTGTTGGGTTTTCTCGGCATCGAGCAACTCTACGAAATGGACGGAACGGATCATCATAAATAATCAAGATGGGCCCCACGAATTGGGCCAAAGTCCAAAAACGGGAATAGCACTTTCCTGTTTGGTTGAAACGCCAAAATTGGAAATTCCTTAGTTTCCTCTTGTTTTTCTTCCAGTCCATCTCCTCCAAGAAGATTGTCGATCCTCGCCCTTGACTATGGAATTCTCTCCCTACATCATACTTTCAGTCTGTATCGCTGGTAAAGCTCTAAATTGGATTGAATTTTACATTAAAATGGACTGCATGTGATATGGTATCATCCAAAACGTTGACTATGGAGCTAGTCAATGCATGCTCTCAGACAGGTATGTTAATCCTTGGTAAAGGAGATCAAACACCCAACAGTAAAGATGGAGATGATATGTATAATTCAATATGTACCAATCCCCATCAGCATTGGAACTTGCCCATACATGCATCTGAACTGATACCTTAAACCCTGGTATAATGGGTCAAAATAATAAAGTAATAGATCTATTTATTAATTGAAATCACAAAAGTTTTTATTCGAATTAAATGAAGCTTGAAAACTTATCACAGATATACATATTGAAATACTTGGGCATCCGAATAAAAAAGGCTGGGACTCTAGAATGCCCACTGACTAACACAATCTCCTTAGGGAGGGCCATGGAATGAAGAATGAGAACCTAAGAAAGAAATCAAGAATCAAGACACAATGGTTGTGGGAAGATCCCATAGCCCTCTAGTCTAAAGGGGGGAGATGGAATTTGTGGGAACACCATTTCCCACTTTCTTTGTTGGGAAATAAACAAATTTATTTTCCCACCTCCGTCCCTAAGAAAGGCATTTCCCACAATGAAAGGAAAATGAGTTTATCAAGGGTTAACCCCAAATGTGCCACCATCCACCTTCAATCGATGTACCAATGAGTCACTGTCTATCTTCGTTTATGCCTCACACATGCCACTATGCCACATTCTAATGTGGTGCAACAGCCCGGTTATCGAATCAATTAAATTTCGACACCCAAATTGCAAAGAAGTGGCCAAAAATTACACTCATAAGAATATTTGAATAGAGAGGAGATAACTTTATTGATATCAAGCTTCATACAAAACTTAAGAAAACTCACACACTTAGAAAAACTTAGAATGACTACTTCCTACACTACCCTTCCTTTTTCCCAACTCTTAAGTGAATTTCTAATGAGAATCCCCCCAACTAGGAGATTGATTTCAAATCAATCCTAGTTGATTTCAAATCAGTCTAATCTACCTAAGATGGTAAATGCCTAACAATAGAAAAATCAAATATAGAAAATAATCCTAGTTACATCTCTAAATCAGCCCCTTATCTTCAATCACATCCCCCTTATATCTTCAATTACATCTTTAAATCAGCCCCATATCTTCCAAAAAATAGTAAAATTCTAATCCTTGATTTATGCACCCAAATCTAAACAATAAAAAAATTAGCATATGTTAGGCCCTATAGTGGACTGTGGGCCTCTGTCATTGTTGGGCCCTACAATGGGCCTAGGTTGTCCGTGGGCCTACATCAAAATGTGCAACCATCCATCTATTCTTGCACCCATGTGTAAAGCATCCTACATGTGCTAATGTCCCATATGTGCCCCCATCCATTTTCTCTTGCTTCGCACATGTGTTAATGTGCCATCGTCCATCTTCAGACACTTCCAAATATGCCAAATGAGTCAATGGTGCACATGAGTACTGCCATCTAACTTCAAGTGTCCACATGTCAAATGTGCCAATGTGCGTCATGCACCCCATGTGTCGCCATCCATTTTCTCTTGAGACCCACATGTGCAAAGCACTCCACATGTGCCAATGTGCCATCGTCCATCTTCAAACACTTCCAAATATGTCAAATGAGTCAATGGTGCACAGTACGGCCATTGAGCTTCAAGGGTCCACATGTCAAATGTGCCAATGTGCGTCATGCACCACATGTGCCGCCAAAAAGCTTCAAGCACATCACATGTACCACGTGCGCCACAATTCAAGTACTCACATATGCCACATGTGCTAGTATCCATCTTCAAGCATCCCACGTGTACTAATACGGTACATGCTAGTGACTACCTAGAATTTTTTTTCCAATGAAACTTTTTTTTTTAAAGACAGACAAAATTTATTGAAACGCCCGCCTTTCAAAAGGCAAGAAAAGAACAACAGTAAGCTAGGACTCTAAAAAGGAGACAAAGGCAACCTTCGCTGCATGCACATGAGAAGCCCATCCATTACCCAAGTCCATAACCTCCTTAATAACCCTGTCCACTTAAGAATTTCCATTTCTCAAACACCAGTCATTTCTTTCTCACCAGATTGCCCAAAGAATAGCCATTAGGCCTCCAAATAGCTTTATTAGCCTTTCCACCATTTCCTCCATGCTTTGGATCTTATATTCTAAGCAAATCTTTTTGAAAACAAAGAAGGGGTCTTTTGGCAGCATAGATTCAGTATGAATTGGAATCCAAATCGCAATTACCGTGTAATTCATGTAAATTGGAATCCTCAATTATCTTTGGCATGCACATAGAATCCATGTGCATAAAAAGATTTGTGCTTCGCATGTGAAATCATTTTTCGTGCATGCATAAGACAGATTCTATGAATTCTCACACGTAGCCCACTATGATGTTTATGTGAAATCCACCTCGATCACTAGGTGCATCACTCCATTTTAGGAATAGGTGGACCATACGATTGAAAACAATATATGAGGCATCCCTCTCCCAATTGTTTCCTTTTGCATGGCCCACCTGAATCATGGGCCAAGCTGATTTTTGGGCCCCATGCCTAAAATGGGGTGACACACCTGGTGATCGGGGTGTTTTTCACATAAACATCATAGTGGGGCCACTAATTCTTGAAGTCAAATTCGATGACTTTCATGTCTGATGCCGTCGATGGCAATCAGACTTGAAATCATGTCTTAACCCAAGGATTTCAAAATGTGTGAATCAGTGGTAAATGGAACATACACCATCCCAAATGTAAGTACTTTTTGCTAGCACTATTGATTACCACCGAATCCATGCGAACGGGTCGTTTTGCAGCGGGTATTTGGTGGTAATCAATGTGATTCACAAAAAGTTAACGCGTTTGGCAGCGTGTATTTGGTGGTAAATGGATTCCATTTACCACCAATTCATGTGTTTTAAAAACACTGCATCGAGGCATGAATTCAATGCTGATTACCATGGGTTTAACCAACGTAAAAAATCCAACCACTGGAAAGGAGGGTGTAGTAGCTACGGATGATCGATGTTAGGCGCAGTGACTTGGGTGGGTCCCATTATGAAATCCACCCCGACCACCAGGTCCACCACACCATGTTAGGCCCATGGTGCAAAAATCATCCCATTGCTTGATTTAGGTGGGCCATGCCAAGGGAAACAATTGGAAGAGGGGTCAGGATTGTATTTGGTATCCAAATCACAATTACAATGGAATCCATGTGAATTGGAATCAACAATTGTGTTTAGCACTGTATAGATGAAATCTGGTAGAATAAAAACAAATGTGTTTAGTGGATAGAGTGAAGAGATTTTTATTGTAAATTTCCTCAAGGAATTGGATTTTACTAAATAGTGCCTCCGATGACCGATATTCCTGGTAATGCCTTTTAGAAGGAGAAATTATATTATTGTACCCTGCCTCTTCTTTACAATAAAGTGGAAAACCGAAAGTTGTAGGACCCACGTGGTATGTGTCTCACATCCAACCCGTCAAACAGAAGCACACCAACATTATTATTAGACAAACAAAAATATGACGGATCTAATCGTAAGGTGGGCCAATCTATAAAAAAAATAATGTACACCATTCAAAATATCCCAATTCAAGCATTTGCCCATGCGATGATCTGATTGACATAATGTTTCGTTCATGTTATCACCATTGTATGATGCATATGTTTGATAGGTTGGATGTTATACACATAACATGTGGGCCCCACAAGTCTTGATTTTCACTACATTTTAAAGAAAAATTTAAATGAGAGCACTTTTGTAATTTCATCCCTAAAAAAACATCGTGTAATTTCCAATTGTGGAGGCATTATTTGGTAAAATATAGATTCCTTGGGAATTTCGCGGTAAAGATCCCTATAGTGCAACCACGTCATTTTCAAGGCAAGCACGAGATAAATTTTACGAATTCTCACATAGGCGCATTGTGATATTTAAGTGAAATCCACATCGATCATCAAGTGCTCACCCCATGTTAGGTCCAAGACCCAAAATTCAACCACATCCATGATTCCGATGACCACACAATTAGAAACAGTGTACAAGGCAACGCTCACCCTCGGCCGCCTAAATTGCTTTCGGGCTTGATCTTTTGTCCCCAAGAATAAATTTTGGCTTGGCATCTAATGGTCAGAGTGGATTTCACATACTCACAGTGGGCCTTGAAAAAATAAAATCAAGGGTGGACATCTCTCCTCCAAGTGTTTCCTTTCGTGTGGCTCACCTAAATCACATTTCACCCTATTTTTTGGCCCTAGGCCTAATTTTGGATAACACATATAATCTCTAGAGTGGATTTCTCCTAAAAATTTTAGCAGGTCATGTAAAAATCAACGATGGATGTCCCTCTCCCAACTATTTCCCTTGGTATGGCCAACTTGAATTGGGCAATGGGATGAATTTGGGCCATAGGCCTAACATGGGGTGGCAAACCTAACGGTTAGGGTGGATTCACATAAACATCAAGGTGAGATCCACCAAAGCCCCACTAAGGCCATCACCTCCAACGATCGGATTTTTTAACGTTGGTGGAATCCATGGTAACTGTCATTGAATTCACGACTTGACGTGGTGATTTCAAAACACATGAATTGGTGGTAAATGAAATTTATTTACCTTTGTCATACATGCTGCCAAACATGTAACTTTTTTGTGATTCACACCAATTACCACCAAATACACGTTGTCAAACGACCCCTTAACATTACGGTGGGCCTGTGTGAGAATTCGTAGAATCCACCTTACTAATGCAGGCTTCGAACTGATGTACTTTCACTCTACCAAACACAAATTTTTTGTTCCACTAAATTCCATCTACACAATGTCAAATACAATTGAAGGTTCCAATTCACATGAATTCCATGGTGATTGTGGTTTGGATTCCAATTCATACCAAATACAAGCTGCCAAACAACCCCTAACATTTTATTTTCCCGTTTCTTGGTAATAAGGTTTACCAGCAAACACAATTTCCTTTCATATGCTTTCCATGAATCCAAATAGGACCAAAAAGTGCCTACTCGCATCCATAAATAACCTTTTGTAGCCTTAAAACAAAAGAAAGAAGCGCTGATGAAATAAAAATGAGCAAAATGCCATTGAATCCCTTCACCACCATATGAGCCTTATATAAATAAAATTCATTTAGGTCTCATAGCTCATAAGTCAAATTCATAGATCAAATAGAAAAAAATGCTCATTTGATAACAATACTTCGAGCAATGGACAACTTGACATGAAAAAAACTATGGATGGATTTGATAATGCATATCCAAATTTTCTGAGAGAATGAGTGTGAGAGAAAAGGAAATATGGTGAATAGATCTATTTCTTCCACTTTTTCACCCCAAACTACCTGAAACACAACAGATATTGATTTGAGTAAATGCCCACCCAACATTCCCAGGACATCCACCACATCCAGGCTCTAAAGCCTCCGAGTTGATTGCTCATCATCAACCTCAACTCATAAGTTAGGCACACTTATAATCTCTAGAGATGGCATCTTTCCTGTGGGCCCCACCACATCAATGGCCTAGATTGCCTCTCTATCTCACTCCCAAGTCCAGCTACACATTCCCATATCCCCTTGCCCAAGTACATCACACATCTCAATCACTAGCATGCATAGAAATTGTTTTGAATTAAAAATTAGGAACCAAAACTCTTAATTCGTCTGAAACCCTAATTAATCCTGCTTACACATACAAATATAAACTGTAAAATACAAACAAAAAACATTAAAATCAGATGTGGCACATCTAGCTTTCTATTGAATCACATAATAGAAATCCTTAAAATATGAAATACAAAGCAAGAAAAAGTATAACCAATGTCTTAGCACAAGAATGATTGCACATAACCCATAGCATGCTAAAATTACCATGCTACATCTTCTCTCCCCATGGTTTTAAATATTGCTTGACACAATTCGGCATCGTCTAAGTCACGTATAAATTTCGGCCCGCAACTACTTGGCATCATCTAGTATGACCCAATATTGTCCAAGTTGTATCAGTTTCAGTCCACAATGAAACATATCATCAGATCGATAAGGGAGCAAAAGCAAGACCAAAACTAATGGAATGGTGTACCAGTTTCAGACTGAGGCAAGTCAGACTCTGAAACCACTGTTTAGATACTTGTTTCTCCTGCAATCACGTTCACAGGACATTGGCTGACCAGAGAGATTACCTAGCACCAAAAAAAAAAAAAAAAAAAAATGCACCAATCTACAAAACAGGCCTTCCAGTCCGCCATAGAGGCGTACTCGCTCAGATCATCGGCCATTGTTACATTAACCAGCGTGGCCCATCTGATAAGTGGACCAACCTGATCACACTTCATGCAACAAATAGAGTTGTGCTTCAGTGGCGCCCGGACCACTATAAGCTCATGGTGGTACCTGGCAGATGTGGGGCCCACATGGTGAATGTATCACATAGAACCCGTCCATCAGATGCATTCCCTTAGGTTACCCCCAGAGCCTGAAAAACAGCTCAATCCAAAACGCTGGTGACAGGACAGGGGACAAGGTCGAAGGGGGCGCTCACCCTTGATTCTCACTGGGGCCCACCAGAGTTGCAGAACAGCCTAATTTTTGTCCTGAGTGGAACACCTGGATTCTGTATACACAACATGATCACTCCCCATGAAAACCAAGGGCAGCATCCCCTCTCAACCTGACCCCTGTGCTGTGACCCACCTGAGTTTCAGTTTCGGCTGATTTTTGGGCCTGGAAGGTATCATGAGGCAATGCATCTGATGGACAGGTCGGATGTCATCAATAAACCACGTGGGCCCCACTTACGCCCGGTACCACCGTAGCTTATCGTGGTATCAGTACCGCCAGAGCGCACCCCCAAAATTCAAAACCTTTTATTAAATTTAAAAATCAGGTATGTGAAATCTAAAATTTTCAATATCAAACCCTAAGTGGTCCTGTTTGGTTGCCACTTCGAAATAAGTCAAATCTCGTTTTAGTTAACACTAATTATGTATAATCTTGTTAACCCAATTTATATAACTATAATCTCTATTTTATAATTATTGTTAACTGAAATGATATGAACTCATTTCTAAGTTGCAGCCAAACAGAGCCAAATTATCAAAAGTGGAAAATACAGATTGAATACACTAATGTCAGACGCGTCTAACTAAAGTTCGATCTCAGAACAGAAACTCTAAAAAACAAGAATGTTAGAGAATATGAACACAGAATTTTCAAGAATACCTTCGTGGAGAAGAGGACGGAGTTCGAGGGAGAGAGAACTACAGACCTAGCTTTTGCAGGAGGGAAGAACCCTAGAGGAAGAGAGGAAGGGTTTTAAAGGCGAGAAGAACGGTCTCGATTATTTGCTTCGTTATTGACGGTTTGGATTATGTGAGGAGATAGGAGTTCTTAAGTCGACAGGAGTAAGCGGAAGGGCGCGGCTTCGCTGGATCCCCGGATCCACCGAGGTGGGTGGATCCCTTACCGTGCCGTTCACTTTCTGATGTGTGTGTATTACATCCACGCCGTCCATTCATTTTGAAAACTCATTTTATTGCTTGATTCAAAAAATGAAGTAGATCCAAATATCAGGTAGACCATAATACAGTAAACAATGGTAATCAACCATTAAAAGTTTCTCGTGGATCACAAAAGTTTTGGATCAAGCTTATATTTGTTTGGCATATTCATCGAGGTATTCTTGACCTTTTCAACACGTTGGATGGTCGCCCCATGAAGTTTTTACCGGTGAGGATTCAATCACTACTATTTCATGTGGTATGGTCCACCTAAGATTTTGATCTGCTTCATTTTTGGCATATTGCCCTAAAATGATCTTTCAAAATGCATGGACGGTGTAGATGTAAGGTACATACATCACAAGTGGCCCCACAGTTGGGGATCCACCGACCTCATTGGATCCGGGGATCCACCCAAGCCACGCCCAAAGGTCTGTGGGTCCCATGATGTATGTGTTATTGCCACACGGTTCATCCACTTTTCGAGCTCATTTTACGGCACCAAGAAAAAATTGAGGCAGATAAAAATCTCAAGTGAACAACACCACATAAAACAGTGAGGAGAATGATGCCGACCGTTGAAACCTTCCTAGGTCCCACAGTTATGTTTATTTGTCATCCAACCTGTTCATAGGATAAAAAAGATCCGGAGGAATGGAAAACACAAATATCAGCTTGATCCAAAACTTCTGTGGCCCCGAAAAAATTTCCTATGGTCATTGTTCAATCCCCACCGTTTCATGTGGTGTGGTCCACTTGAGCTTCGTTTTTGTTTTGATGCATTAAAATGATCTGAAAAAATGGATGGACGGTGTGGATAAAACAAATACATCATGGTGGGACCCACAGAGCTTTGACATCAGCTTGCCGATGGTGTTCGGATCACCAGACAACCGGCGTCCAACGGACTCAGTCGGACGCGGAGTAGGTACTGCCCCGCCTGTACCGAGCTTGAGATATGCTGCCACCGTGATGTATGGATTTTATCCACACCGTTCATCCATTTTTACAGGTTATTTTAAGACATGAGCCCAATAATGAGTCAGATCCAACAATCAAGTGGACCACACCACAGGAAGTTGAGGTGCTCATGATGCCCATTGTTAAAACCTTACTAGCGCCCATCGTGCTGTTTATCTACCATCCAATCTTTTCATTAGGTCATATAGACATTCAAGAAGGGAAAACAAAAATATCAGCTTAATCCAAAGCTTACATGGTCCCTGAGAAGTTTCCAACGGTAGCCGTTTATTCCCTACTGTGTGATCCACTTGAGCTTTGGATCTGTCTTAATTTTTGGGTTCCTAACCTAAAATGACATGGAAAAATGGATGAACCGTGTGGATAAAATTCAAACATCATGGTGGCCCCTCAGAGGCCAGAACAGGAAGGTAGTACCCAAACTCACTCAGGATTCTGTGGGGCCCACCATTATGTATGGGTTTTATCGAGGCCGTTCATACATTTTGCCTGATCATATTAGGTATGAGCCCAAAAATGAATTAAACAGAGTAAATTCAAAACTAGGATATTGTTTATAATTAACTGTCCAATAAATGTTTCACCAATTTGATAGTCAGATGATAATGCAGCTTTATTTTTTGTACTTAAGACATCTAAGTAGATACAGAAGTTGGACAGTTTATTTAAGATTAATTGAAAAATACTTGTATAATTGGCACTTTGTTTGGGGCACACATGCTAAAATAAGTCTGCAATTTGGGTCCATAGCTCAAGTGTCAGACTGAGTGAAGATAGCCTCGGTGTTGATTCCCATAGTGGGGTGGCTAACATTGTGATGTGACTAACAGGGGTGGGTGGGTGTACTAATAATGGGTAGGGCTGTCAATGGCTCGGATCATGATCCGAATTCGATCCGTATTCGATCCGATTTAATCGAATTCGGACCAGTAATCGGATCAGCGGGTCAGATTTGGATCGAACATCTTGATCCGTTTAATAATCGGGTCGGATTCGGATCGACCCCGATCCGCTCCGTTAATAATTTGATTAAATCAAGGTTAAAAAAATACCAGTCTCTCTCTCTCTGCTGCACGAACGAGTGCCTCTCTCTCTCTCTCTCTCTCTCTCTCTCTCTCTGCTGCACGAACGAGTGCATCTCTCTCTCTGTCTCTCTCTGCTGCACGAACAAGTGCATCTCTCTCTCTCTCTCTCTCTCTCTCTCTCTCTCTCTACGCCTGCACTAGCACATCTCTCTCTCTCCCTCCTTCCTTCCTTCTCTGGATGGCCAACCGGCCACCGGAGACAGGCCGTTAGGTGTGCGTTGCTCGGCTAACAAGGTGGGTGGGTGCAGCGTGTGACAAATCATGTGTGTGCGTTGCCTGGCTAACAGGGTGGGTGGGTGCAGCGTGACTAATCGTGTGTGTGTGTGTTGCCTAGGTAGCAAGGTGGGTGCGTTGCCTAGCTAACAGGGTGGGCCCCACCACGATGTATGTATTTTTTCCACGACATCCATCCATTATGCCAAATTGAACGGCCACCACTACAGGAATCCGATCGGATCATATTCGGGTCGGGTTCGGATTTATAAATATCTAAACGGGCCGGATACGGATAATATGTTTGTGATCCGAATTGGATTCGGGTCGGATACGGATCAGATATATCCATAATCGGATCGGATTCGGATCATCACTGATCCGGTCCGTATCCGATCCGTTGATAGCCCTAATAATGGGGTGTGTGAACTAACCCATAAAATAAAAAATAAAATAAAAAAAGTTGTAATTCGGGCCTAAAGTCCTGTCTCGAAAGAGCTTAACGCCTGGTGCCACAACTTCCTTTGATAGGTCTAACTTGTGGCAAGAGCCTTTCTAGTGGGAGTGGTAGTGGGGGAGTTTTTAGACCGACGATCTCACTCGAATGAGCTTTAGTGCCTATACCTTCACAGAGTGGTGTTTGTGTTTTCGGCGTGGCGTAGATGCTTTGTTAAAGGATCTTTTCATAGATTAGGCATAGGTGATTTAAGTGCTAAGCATCTGAAGAGGATGTAAACTGGTGTTGGAGCTCCACTTAAAGCCCATTTTAAGGTGTGACACACTCTACGCCAGCGATGGTCTTTATTATTTTGGTTAATTGACATGAGATATTGCATATGGGCCAATGGGGCCCACTCGTTGGCAACCCATGATGTGTAGGTGTTACTCAATTTTTCCTCAAATACCCTTTTTTTTCAATTCCCTTCCCTTGTAATTTAAATTTAAATGAGAGAAGATTATAATGTGGAAGAGAGTTAAGATGTGATAGGGATGAGCTCGATCATCTTTGAACGCCTCCCAATTCTTAGTTTTTCCCTTAATAAAAAGGAATGCATTCCCCCAATAAAAGGCATCATTTGAGTAACTCCGTGGATAGAATATCAAGAGTGAGTGAGTACTCAATTGTCCATTAGACTACCTCTAAACAATATAAACCATTGATTGTGTTAGATGAGCATTTTACTTGTAGGATTAGAAGGGTGATTAGTTCCTTTCCTACCTATAATAATTAGGCAGACCATTAGTAAGGGCTGTTCATCTTCAACTTTGCATGAACATCCTTAAATCATGAGATCCTGTGGGCCCACCTATGAGGGCCCCTCTATGTTTAGGGGTGGTAATGGGCCGAGACGGCCCATTTGATCAATTGGCCCAACCTGCTTCTAAGGCGGGTTTGGGCCAAGTTAAATGGGTAGTGGGCTGGACTTGGGTTAGAAATATGGCCAGTTTAAGTCAGTGACCATGTTATGATTGAAATCGTACTCAACCTAACTGGCCCATGTAGCGTATTGATATGTGTTGGGTGAGCCTTCAAACATTGGCACATTTGGGTGCTCAAACCGGTCAGGTGACCAGTCTAACCTGTTATGGCCCAGATGCACACAGGCTGCTGGATAGTTTTTTGAGTGCCTAGATCGGTCGGCCGACCGGTTTGGATGAGGATCTGACCGCTCGGTTGTGAGGCAGCGTGAATCTGTTTTGTTGATTTCCTCTTGACTGTTTTTGTGCGATGTGCGACCGGTCGGCTGTGCGCGCAGGTTTCTTGCGCAGCTCGCAATAATGCGCAAGGTGTTTCTAATTTTGGAACTTTGCTTATTTAAGGAATTGTAATCCGACTTAAATGGGAATCCTAAGGTGTCTAAGGTTTCCTATTCATGTTAGGAAGATGGGAGATGTGTGTGTGAGAGAGAACTTGGGGTTTTTTCTGTTTTTCCTTACTAGTGGGCTGTCAATCTCTGTAATCTTCTGATAATCATAGTAGATCATTTTGTGCCGTGGTTTTTTACCCGTTGAGGGATTTTTCCACATAAATTTAGAGTCTCTTTGTGGTGAATGCTTGTGTGTGGCTTGATTGCATAGTGTTTCTTGTTTGATCTCGCATTGCTCCACGCGTTTCGGCGTTCCGCTTTTGTTGCTGGTTTTCCCAACAATATGTTGGGCCAAATGATCTTACCGAGCCTACACACACACACACACACACACATATATATATAGAGAGAGAGAGGGAAAAGGTACTATGCGTTCAACCTCGAGCAGTTTGGGCCTCGCTGTGATGTGTATCAAACCTCATGAGAACTTCCCTCAAGTAGAACCGGTTTAGCCAATTTCCTTCCCTATACTAGCAAAAGCATTTGCGTCATAAATTTTGCAAACTTGTCATCTAGTGGCGGAAGACAAGACACACCTCAACCTCATGATAACATTGTATGCGCTCGACCGCATAGTAGCATTTCCCTATATGTGCGTGTGTGTGTTGTGTAAACATAGATATAAACATACGAGGTATGTTTGTATGTATTCACCAATTTGGCTAGGTTATGCATGCCTTTTGGCTCCTCAATCCATTCTTAAACCCAAGGATGGTCTTGTTGGGTTGGCCGGGTCTTTTAAGCTTGAAAAAGATGCAATTAAATGAGCTAGGTTGGATCATGCCTGGGCTTGATGAATTTTAAGTGGGTTGGCTTGGACCACATTGGTGATGGGGTCATGGGTTGAGTACAGGCAAAAATTCATGGACCATTTAGCAAATTGGTTAGGCTTGGACAGACCGCCAGCCAACTTGAACCCGACCCATCGCCAATCCTACTTGTGCTCACGATACCGCCAAAAATCAGGCGGATTGGAAACTCAAATAGGCACCCTCATAGGGATTTTTTTTTTAATCACACTCAATCTAAATTCACATGGTCTGGCCCACCTAAATTATGAATTGTGATTAAAAATAAATTCCCATCTTGATGGGTCTGATGGGATGACTGGATTGGATGAGATCATGGATAACTGTGGGAGCAGTGGGCATCTAGTGGACGGGTTGGATTGCGTAGAAACATTGCTTTGGGTCCGACACAGCTCAACCCTCGTTTGTGATCATTCTCAACACACAAGTTTGGCTTCAACAATAACAACAGTTCCTTCTTATTAACTCTACCTGCGCATCAAACATGTGCCCCCACGTGGGGCCCATCTGTTGGACACATTCATGGATGGCAATGACTGAAAACCACGCTGAATGGGTAAACCCAGTCGTAAATTTTCTCCCACCGATTATGAACCACCACCTTTTGATTTTCTACCATCATTATATGCTGTTGTCGCATAAATTTGGACAATTGATGGGAATGGTTGGGATCAATCATGTAACTTATTACCCATACGTGAGAGCGTCCCTAAATGACCAAATTTGCAAGAGAAAAAAGTAGGTAGGGGAGAGGTGCCGTTGGACGACGGGGGACTCTTTGATGTCTAAGTTATGTTCAAGACTAAATTAGCTAGGGTTTAAGGGTAAGAAGTTTTATAACTTGGAGGTGGAGATCCAGATCCTATTTATAAGGCCTAGAGATGGTTCTGGAGAGTAGAATCCTACTAAGATATATCGGTAGAATCCCTGATTTTAGTAAGATTCTCCCTCTCCGATCGTGTCAGAGAGGTATTGCTAAGAATGGGGGTAAATCTCGGAGATTCTGAGGTATCCAGATCTTCGCGAGTATCTCGGACTGCCTTAAGGAGTTTTCATACCACCTTTAGGTGTTTGGATATTTCAAACCGCCTTTAAGAGGTTGGCTGATTTTGTTTAGGGGATTCGGCGTGTGACGTCCAAGCTCTCTTAGTTGAGGTCTATTTCAAACTATAGATTACATGTGCTTCCTGAGCATTATTGACAAGTCCTCAGTACTTGACTTTGGCCGATGACTGAGCTATATCGCTGCTCTACTAATCACCTGTGGTAGAAATTAGTAAGGGTTGTCGTTGTATCTTTTCAGCTCACTATAAGCCGATGACTTGTACTTGAGCCTCAAGCTTTTAAACTTATTTCATCTATGAACCAACTCGAAATATCCCCATAACAATCATGCATCTACAAACCCCAACAATCAATAGACGCAATAGTACTCATAATGAGTTTTGGACAGTGCCCCATCTATGAAAATTCCCAAAATTATGGATGGTCTCAACCTCTGGCTGTGGCCGTACACGTGGCCGACTCTACACACATGCTGGTGAGTTGGCCAACTCCAAAATTAAAACCAAGGAAATTTTATATATTTTCTTTTAAGAAAACCTTGTAATTGCATTCCCATACAAATATTACAACAGCAACGACAACCTGTTATTGTAGGCCACTGGATGGGTCAAAACCATAGAGAACTTAGTCTTTATAGATATATATTCACTACCTTCATCTCTTCATGTAATCAAACTGTTATTTGATGCATCATGCATGCAGGTGGTGGTGCGGCCGTTTGTTCGGTTGGCGGAGCTGTGACCACCGGTCTGCAGAGAAATGTTCTGCATCTGAGGTGTCTATCGGGTGTTCTGCCACATCTATATGGACATCCAGGATTGCCATAGTCGTTCGCATAGATGGGTCGGTTAGGTTCATGGAACGATTGGTCGATTCGAGTGTCTTCTACTGCAATCCCATAGGGAAAAAAAAAAATCATTATCATTATAAAAAGACTACGTTGGATTGCTGTTGGTGTGCTGGTCCCGGTTCAAGCAAAAATAAAATTTTGAATAGCCCAGCCCAGCAGGTCCATCCCAACCAGTTCAAAATTTGTAATGAAGCAAACCCTAGGCTCAAGCGTAGAGACCGGAGAAGTGGACCCATGGTTCAATGATTCGAACTACTGAAATGATGGGGCCTCACCCTGGATGGCCTATTCACAAGCAGTCCCAGACTGGGAGGGAAGCGGATATTCCATACTGAGTAACTCAGTACCCTTTATCGTACGGAGGAAACTCTGTTAGACCCATTGTGAATGTATGTGGCTTATCCACGCCGTCCATCCGTCTATTCAGCTCATTTTAAGGGTTGAGCCCAAAATTGAAGCATATCAAAAGCTCAAGTGTACCCATCACAGAAACAGTGAGGATAATGATTTCCACCGTCAAAACCTTCCTAGGGTCCACAGTGATGTTTATTTGTCATCCAACCTGTTCATAATGTCACATAGATATGGATGAAGGGAAAACACAAATATCAACTTGATACAAAACCTATGTGGCCATGTTAAGATTTCCATGTTGGTGCTCAATTCACACTCTCTCATGGTGTGGTCCACTTGAGCTTTCGATATGCTTCAAGGGCTCATACCCTAAAATAAGCTGGTAAAACGGATGAATGGGGTGGATAAGACATATAACGCATGGTGGGACCCACAGATTTTACCGTATTGAAATTGTTACTCAAGTTCCTTTCTCATCTGTTTGTGAAAATTCCCCAGGACACCATGATTGTCCTTGACAGGGGTAAAAAAGATGTTGCCCCACATGATAGATGACTTGCATGGTAAACTGCTTATACTGTAAATGAATTCCTGTAAAATATTTTACCATTTAAAGCATTTACATATGTAAATGAACTGAGAATTTGAATTTGATAAATTTATAAACTTGTCAAATTCATGAGTTTACATTGGATTTGTATTTGACAAAAAGAACAATTACAATTCCAAATCGTAAATCCATAATTTTGCAGAGCATTTATTCCAAGGAAAATTCTTTTGGCATGGTCTCACATGCAACTAGTTTTAGAAGGCAAATTGTACAACTAGATGCATGTGGAGCCAACCTTTTAGGGTAGGATGCACAATATGATGGATCTTGTAATACAGTAGGTTCTCCATCTTAGCCTTTCAAATAGGTCAGTTAGGCCCATTCAGGTTTGATCATCCTAGATGAGCCACCCTCTATAATTCAAACATTCTTACCGTCTGTTCTTCAAATCTAGACGCTCTAATACTACTTTGTTGGAGTATGATGCACAATACAATGGATCTCACAAACCCAAACCAACTGAATTATAGAATATGAATGCACATTAAATAACCACATATGACATGAAAGATTTATTTTACGTAGTTTTTACCTATATTCTTAAAAGGTTTTTAATATAGTTTTTACCTCTATTCTTAAAAGGTTTTCTATGTAAAAGTTTTTTGTATCTTGTGTGTGATTTTGTTTTATATTTATATTTCATAATTTAGTTGGTTTGGGGTTGTGAGATTTATTATATTGTGCGTCTTACCCCAACCTGACTATGGTCTATGCACGGCACTCAATCCATCCAATATGTTGCCCTATCACAAAAATAACTTGGTCCAAGTTCATGCTGATCCAACAATCACCACATGATAGAAAACGATGAATAATCACCCAAAAACCTTGAAATCACCCGATGCGCCACTTGATGGTTCAATCCATATGATTCCTAAGGCATCCCGTTTACATCATAGGGCAACCATGTTAACCCAGTTGGATGCCTTATATGCACCATGGTGAGCTCGACCCTCCAGCTAGTTGCATCTACAACTAGTGTATAATGTTTTCACATAAATTCGTATACTTTAAAAATAGTCTCTCATTTTGAGATTGCTAGGCTTTTATGTTTATGGATTTGGCCCAAATAGATTAATTTATGGAGGTGTGGATTTGGAAAATCTACTCATTTAAAAAATTAAAAAGAAAAAGAAATATTTGAAGTCCTATGAAACTGTCTTGACGCTTACTAAATATATCGCGCACAGAAGATGTTTCCAAAGAAATGCTTCTAAATCATTTGCAAAGCGACGGAATATAATGTCGGGCATGTATCTCCATACATGTAGTACAGATATACAGTTGTCTTTTGGTCTTGTCTCGGAAGGGCCACATCTTTAAAACTCACAACGGTTGGATGATCTTGCCCATTGATTGTAAGAATCAAACAGCTAATTAAAAAAAGGGAGCGTATATATGGACCATGCTACACTCACGATTTTGAGAATTCTGGACTATTTCCCTGGCAGATATCTTGGAAGGGATGGGAAGAAGGGAGATTAAGAGCATGGATAAAACAAGAAAGGCCTTTGTACCCATTTTGTCTCGATGCAGTAAGTATGAGAGGTTTATGCCCCTATTTATAATCTCAGGGGTGAGAAATACTACTGCAATTTGTGGGGAGTATGTACTGAATGCTATTTGCGATAGACATTCCATGATCTGGGCCATTCATTTAGTGGGGCATCATATAAACATTCGCTGGTCCAAAAATCAAGATGGTAACTCAACAAGTGGACCACCATGTGCATGAGAGAATTTGACGGTTGGAAACTGTGGCCACGGTCACCAATCAATGTACAAAAATGAGGCGCATTTTGGTGAGTGTTTTTTTTTTTTTTTTTTGAAAGGTAGTGGATTTGGATTGTCTTGACTTTTCAAGGATATGGCACGTTTATAGTCGATATTGTTGTATGACTAGATAGTGCAACTTTTACAGTGTTTTATGATTAAACGCAGGGAATAGAGGTGCATCAGTGGGTGTAAATATCAATTCCCTGCCGTTTGCAATTCTGAGTAAGGTAACTTCCATATGTTACCAAGATTGCAATCTGAAGATTACTGTGCATGAGTCCCAATGCTACTTGAACCGTTGATTGGATTGACCCACCTTGGATGCCTCATAGGGAAGCGGATTGCCTACCGAGTAAACTCTGTGAGGTCCATCGTAATTTACGTGTTTAATCCAATCTGTCCATCCATTTTACCAGATAATTTTATGGCTTGAGCCAAAAAATGAAGCGTATCCAAAGATCAAGTGGACCACACCACAGGAAACAGTATGAATTGAATTTCTACCGTTGAAAATTTCTTGGGGGCCATAGAGGTTTTGGATCAAGCTGATATGCGTTTTTTTCTGTTAACCCATGTCTGTTTGATCTTATGAACAGATTAGATGACAAATAAACATCACTGTGGGCCCTAGCAAGGTGTTAATGGTGGAAATCATTATTCCCACTGTTTCCTGAGGTGTGGTCCACTTTAACTTTTGGATATGCTTCAATTTTGGGTTCAACCCCTAAAATGAGCTGGAAAAATGGATGGACGGCATGGATAAACTACATACATTCACGGTGGGCCCAACGGAGTTTACTCAGTACTACGATCAGAGCTAACTGAGTAACTCAGTACGCAATCCGATTTCGGTTCACAGTGCATACAGCACTGACCGATTATTAGATGATGGCTAGTCCCACCGTGACTTGCAAACCGACGGCTAAAAATGAAAATTGACGTCGACGATTAGAGGAGCACACGTTTTACCAACCTAGCTATGTTTTCAAGTAAGCCAAGTTGAACTAACTCGATCATATTTCATTGATATGGAGAGAAAACAGAAACCAATCAGGTTATGACTCGGTCGATCGATGGACTGGACCCAACAAAGCATGGAAAAATCTCAAAAACAATAAAGAGATTAAAAGAGGAAAAAAAAAAAAAAAACTAAGATAACAGTAAGGCCGGTTTGATTTGGTGTAAATACCGGTGGTGTAAACGGTGATAAATGCGTAATTCTGACGCTGTTTGCAATAGAGTCGGAATTTCAACTCAAAATGGAGCAACATTCAACCACATAACAGTTGGGCCCACCATAATGTATGTGTCTTATCCATGCCGTCTATTTTTTTTCTTTAGATGAGGTTGACGTGTGTGTGTGTGTGTGTGTGTGTGTGTGTATGTGACTTCCAATCCGTTCAACTAGTGCAGCATCTCACCATCTCATCATACCCAAAAAGAAAAGAAAAGAAAAAAAGGACCATTACACAGGCCACACAATAAAAAGCAATGTATACCATCCAAAATCCTTCAAATTTATCCATGACGTTTACCTGCCGCCCACCTGATGTAGAGCGGGTCATGGAAGCATACATGGCTTGAGAAGACAGGAAGAAGGAATCCAAGTGTAGACTGAAAAATTCAGTATAATTGACTGATCGATCGAAAATCTATAATTTACTATAGAGAGTTCATCGGAGAAATTTTGCAATCATCGATTGATTGACAAGTTTGGCTGATCGATCGAAAATCGCACCAAAATTTCAAATTGATCTTTAGACTCCCCTGGACACTCTCGGGCTAGTTCGAACAATTGACTGGTCCGAATGATTTGCACGAACTTATGTATTTTTTTCCTTCTGGTTTCTTTCCTTTTTTTATTAGGACTCTTGTTAATTTATTGTTAGTGTTTGCTTAGAATTTTTAAACCATCTTAAACTCATTTTAAGTTTTTTTATTTTTTATTTTATTTTTTATTTTTTTATCTTATGCATTATATACAATTTTTGACTTTTGTCGTTTTTTTTTTTTTCTTCATGGATTTGAGAAAGCTCTGGTGTATTTCAAAGGGCCTTGTGGATTCAAGGTACTTATCTCCTTGAAGAAGACGGTGATCGACCTCATCACGTCCCTCCTTGTATCAAATGGTATTAGAGCGATGACTTTTTCTCGGATCGATGGCAACTAACAAAAGTATGGATTACAATCCTGTGGACGGTGGTCTAGGAATCTTTTATCTAGTGGCAATGATAGAAGCTTCCCGTGGGAGAGTCGATTAGTCACGCAAGGGTTGTAGGTAACCCTCGATCGTATCGTAGAGGTACTAACTCCACCTTATGTCCAGGGTGACGATCAACCTCTAGTGATTACTAGGCCATACAATCATGCAGTTTGTGGAGCACTACCCGCCATGAATTGTAGAGCTACGCTAGTTCCGACGATGAAGAGGCTTGTGATGGATGGTCCACATTAAAGGTGGGCTCCACATGATGGGTGGTGGATATTGAAGTTGGGCCCTATGGATATTGAAGCTAGGTCCCACATGATGGACAATAACATTTCTGGTGGGCCCCACGTGATGGATGACTAACATTAAAGGTGGACCCTACATAATGGATGATGCACATTAAAGGTTGGCCCCTAATGATAAATGGCCTACATCAAAGGTGGGGACCACACAATGAACGGTCCGCATCAAAGGTTGGCTCCACATGATGGACGGTGGATGTGAGGGGGACCAAATATATTTGGGGGATAAATACTTATGATGTTGGAAACCAAATTTGTTTTTCTATTATTTGGTTGATACATATGTTGTTTACCAAACATGCTTATTTGCTTAATAAATAGAAACTAAGATAAGCTTTTTGTGGCATAAGTAACTTATCTAAAGTAACTTATCATCCAGATGTCCCCTAAAGCCCTACGGCTTGAGCTTGATCCTTACATGGAGGATCCCATGAAGCTTGAGTGTTTCACGCCCGACATAAAATAGGTGTCTTAGACAATTCTAATCCACAAAAAGCTGAGAAGCTATCTTGAATGTGTTGCCTAACCGATGACTGCAATATCAAATTTGTTAGGTAAGACACAGGTACACATGAAGCCAGGGTCAGCCAAGCTGGGTCTAGGTAAAATTATGTGAGCCCAAACCCATCCCAAAAAATGATTGGTCCGCACAAACTGGGCTAAGTTGATAAGTCCAAAGCTAGTTTGTGCTTGCTTGGAATTCCTCGATCGAGAAGCAAATGCATAGGTTGCTCCCTTTCTTCAAATGTGATGGGTTGAATTTACCATTCTAACTCTTCTTATTCCTCTTGATTCCTCCCTTTATAAAAATGAAGGCATTTCCTGGGCCAACTGCATTCATTCAAGTTATTCCTTAAAGAGAAGATCGAGAGAAATAGTAAGAGAATACTTGGATCGTCCATTAAGCTGCCTCTAGACAATATAAACTGCTATACGCGTTTGGTGACCATCTTAACCATAGAATCATAGGTGTAATTAATTTGCTCCCTTCCACTCCTATAATAGCTAGGTGGACCGTTGAATGAGGGTATGCATCTTTGACTTTACATGAAGGTCCCTCAAATTATGTAGATGCTATTAGATCCTGTGGTCCCACCCATGGTATATTTTCAAAGTTATATCAGATCAATACTACTAGGTAAGCATCATGGTATAAAGTTTTATGAATTAATGCTTGTTATCAATCCTTATTTGTCTGCCCATATTTTTTAATCAAAACCCAACTGGCTACTAATCTGGAGGCGACTATGATTGCACCATTGAATTAAATAGGAAGTCATAGCCGAGAAAAGAGAGAGGAGAGAGAGAGAGAGAGAGAGAGAGAGAGAGAGATGCCAACTGGAGCTGCAGCCATTGCCGGCCACCATAGTTATGTTAGTGGCAGCGCTTCCCCACCTCTCTCCTTTTGTTGCCACTGCTAGCCGTGACAGCATTTGTCATAGGTCATGGGTCGGGTACGGGCTGGAATTCTTGGCCGTCTAGGAAATGGGTTGGGTTGGGTTGGGTTGGGTTGGGTTGGGGCTGACCCCTGTTGGAGAGTTTTCAAACCTTGTGCACATTTGGGTGCTCAGATCGGTTGGGCGACCGGTCTGGAAGGGGCTCCGACCGGTCGGGCGATCCGTCGGTTGTGAGGCAACGTTGGATGTTTCTCCCTGGACAGTTTCTGTGCGAGGTGCAACCGGTCAGCTGTGTGCGCGGGTTTCTTGCTCAGCTCGCAGTACTGAGCAAGGTGTTTCTATTTCGGGAGTTTTGCCTATTTAAGGAGATGCAATCCTGTCTTAGATGGAATCCTAAGGTGTCCAAGGTTTCCTATTCGTACTAGGAAGAGGGGAGAGGTGTGTGTGAGAGAGAACTTGAGGTTTTCTCTGTTTTTCCTTGCTTGTGGGCTGTCAATCTCTGTAATCTTCTGATATT
The DNA here is from genome assembly GCA_003013855.2 of Liriodendron chinense. Lineage (NCBI taxonomy): Eukaryota > Viridiplantae > Streptophyta > Magnoliopsida > Magnoliales > Magnoliaceae > Liriodendron > Liriodendron chinense. The sequence continues at coordinate 2,035,267 of ML058326.1, read as the reverse complement.
CATAGTGGATCGTTTTGTGCCGTGGTTTTTTACCCGTTGAGGGGTTTTTCCACGTAAATTTGGAGTCTCTTGTGGTGAATGCTCGTGTGTGATTGATTGCATCTTGTTTACTCATTTGATTTCGCATTGCTTCACGTGTTCGGCGTTCCACTTCCGTTGCCGGCTTTCCCAACAAGTGTTATCAGAGCTAAAGTTGGGGTGGAGTAGATTCGAATCTGAGACGAGAAGATGAGATCGGGCGTAAGGTTCGAGGTAGAAAAGTTCTCCGGGAAAAATAACTTTGAGCTATGGAAGGTGAATGTTGAATCCTTTTTAGTTCAGCAAGGGCTTGATGATGCTCTTGGAAAGCGACTCGAGGCTATGAAAGACGATGAGTGGACGAGACTCGACAAGAAGGCTAGAACCTCAATCCTATTAAACCTTACGGATGATGTTCTCTATCATGTCATGAAGGAGAAGACTGCTACTGAAATGATGGCGAAGCTAGAGAAGGTTTATGCCAAGAAATCTCTAGAGAATCGCATGTATGTGTTGATGCAGTTGTTCACCTTGAGGATAGCTGAGGGAACTGAGGTGGAGGACCACCTGAACAGGTTCAATAGGCTGGTTTGCAAGTTGGTGGAAATCGATGAACCGATGAAGGATGAGCATCAAGCATGCATCATGTTGAATTCTCTTCCAGATTCATATGAGTCGTTCATGGACTCTGTGTGCGCAGGGAGGGAAACTATAAGCGTCGAGACTGTTATCTCAGCCCTCCAGTCGAAGGCGATGAGAAAGAAAAGCGGTGACGTGGCTTCCCGTTATTCCTCAGAAGCACTAGTTATGAGGAGAAGAAGTTTTAAGCACTGGAGGATATTCAAAATCGGGATCTAGGGCCAAGGGAAGGCTAAGGTAAAGTGCTGGAATTGTGGTCAGGAGGGCCATATGAGAAGGGATTGTCAGAATCCCAAGATGAAGCAAGAGAGGTATGGAAATTCTTTTGGAGAGGGAGCCAATACCGTAGAGGACAGTGGAGATCTGTGTGAAGTTCTGACTATATCTGGCAAGGGATCTTACGGTAGTGAGTGGATCCTTGATTCAGGGGCTTCATGTCACGTATGTCCTGACCGGAGTTCATTCATGACATATAGGGAGTATGGTGGAGAATCGGTGTTTGTGGGTGATGGAGTCGCTTATAAGGTTGTGGGTATTGGTACTGTGCGCATCAGGATGTTCGATGGGGTCGAACGAGTCCTAGAGGATGTGAAGCACGTCTCCAAGATGAAGATGGATGTGATTTCTCTTTGTGCACTCGAGGTGAAAGGGTGCGTGTTTATCGGCCGCGATCGTTGTTGTGAAGTGATGAAGGGGGCACTCGTGTGTATGAAGGCACAGAGGTGTGGCCATCTTTACATGTTGATCGGGAGCACAATTCACGATGGAGCTGCGGGAGAGGCACCGAGATCCACGGTTGCTCGTATGTGGCAAGTGCCCAAGGGTCACATGAGAAGAGCGGTAAAGGGCGTGAATTTGCAAGGTTAGGGTCGATGACGGCACGAGAAGCGGTGGAGTTATAATTGAAAATGAGATGATGTTGCAAGGATGTGTTGATTTAACGTTTGAAGCCTCGGTGGAGATTGTTAGAGAGTCTTTAAACCTTGTGCACGTTTGGGTGCTCAGACCGGTCGGGCGACTGGTCTGACGTTTGTTGTCCAGATGCACGTGAAGACAGGACAACTTTTTGTGTGCCCAGACCGGTCGGCTGACCGGTCTGCAAGGGGCTCCGACCGGTCGGGAGACCGGTCGGCTATGAGGCGACGTTGGATGTTTCTCCCTGGACTGTTTCTGTGCCAGGTGCGACCGGTCGGCTGTGCGCACGGGTTTCTTGTGCAGCTCGGAGTACTGCACAAGGTGTTTCTATTTCGGGAGTTTTGCCTATTTAAGGAGGTGCAATCCCATCTTAGATGGAATCCTAAGGTGTCCAAGGTTTTCTATTCGTACTAGGAAGAGACGAGAGGTGTGTGTGAGAGAGAACTTGGGGTTTTCTCTGTTTTTCCTTGCTTATGGGCTGTCAATCTCTGTAATCTTCTGATATTCATAGTGTATCGTTTTGTGCCGTGGTTTTTTACCCGTTGAGGGGTTTTTCCATATAAATTCGGAGTCTCTTGTAGTGAATGCTTATGTATGATTGATTGCATCTTGTTTACTAGTTTGATTTCACATTGCTTCATGCGTTCGGTGTTCCGCTTCCATTGCTGGCTTTCCCAACAACCCGAACCCACCTTGAACCTGATCCATTGCCAACCCTGCTCATTACTCATGCTCACTCTGCCAAAATAATAATAATAATAATAATAATAATAATAATAATAGGCCGATTGGATACTCAGTTTCGCCCCCCATGGAGAAAAATTGTAAAATCACACATTAAAAAACCCTAAATTAATTGACATGGTGCAGCCCACCTAAGTTATGTAATATGCTATTTTTTTTTTCATCCTAATGGTTCTCATGAGACGACTCATGTATTGGATGGATATACACGTCACGCTACACCCCACACACAATCTAGAAGTTTCTATGATGCGCATCCCCCGCCCCTTGCTCCCTGTTGTTCATGTGGTGTGGCGTAATTTGATTTTGGGTTAAAGTTGATTTCTAGGAGCATGGATAACTTTGGGAGTGGGATCTAATGGATGGGTTGGATTGTGCAGAAACATTACGGTGGGTCCCACACACTCAACCACATGGGAGCTTTGTATACAGTCGAACGTTTATTATCGTTCTCAAGACACGAATTCGGACTCGACAATAACAATAGGTCGTGCTTATTAACTGCACCTGCCCTATCCAGTATTTGCCCCGGTCCATCTGCTGGACAAAATCATGGATGACATTGACTAAAAACCTCATGAATGGGTGATCTCAACCGTAAATTTCTCCCACCGAATGTAACTGTCACCTCTTGATTTCTACTATCATCAATGAATGCCACCAATCAATAGGCACAATAGTCCAATCATCATGAATTTTGGATAGTGCCCCATCCATGATAGTTCTCAAAAGATGAACGGTCTCAACCATCTGGCCGTGGCTGTACGCATGGCTGACCCCACACACGTACAAGTAGGCTTGCCAACTCCAAAAATAAAACCATGGAATTTTTTCTTTTTTAAAGAAAACCTAACTTCATTACCACAAACATTACAATTTACAACAGCAAAGACAACTTGTTATGTTAGGCCCACTGGATGGGCCAAAACCACAGAGAACTTAATCTCTATGTTCACTTCCTTCATTTCTGCATCTAATCAATTTATTATTATTAACATTTATTAACATTTGATTACATGTAAACTAACCAACCATATGTTATCTGTTGCATCACATGGGTGGTGGTGTGCCGGTTTGCTCGGTTGGTGGAGCTGACACCCCCTGTCTGCAGCATCCGAGGCGTACGTAGGGTCTGCCACATCTATATGGACAGGATCGTCCAGGAGTACTGCCAAAAATGGGCAGGTCAGGCTCGAGGAACGATCGTCCAGGACTACGATTGATGGGTCGGTCCAGGTTCGAGGAATGATTGGTTGATTTGGGTGTCTTCTACTGCAACCACATAGGTAAAAAAAAATTAAAAAAATCATTATCATTATAAAAAAGTACTAGGTCGTACTGCTGTTGATGGGCACGGTTGTGGTAAGCAAAAATAAACTTTTAAAAGGGCCCATCCCAACCAGTTCAAAATTTGGGTCAAAGCAAACCCTGGGTTGGGCATAGAGACCACAGAAGTGGCCCATGGTTCAATGATTTGAACTACGGAAATGATGGGCCTCACCCCGGATGGCCTATTCACTAGAAGCCCCAGCCTGGAAGGTCCGAGCAACAGGAACATATGGAGTTTTATAGAAGTTGTCGCTCAAGTATCTTTCTTATCTGTTGGTGAAAATTTCTACTGGGCACCATGTTTAGGTGTCGTCCCACATGATGGATGTGAAAATGAATTATATTTTCCCATTTAAAGCATTTACATATGTCAGTGAGCTGAGAATTTAAATTTGGTGAATCTATGAACTTGTCAAATTCATTAATTTGCATGGGATTTGTATTAATTTGAAAAAAAGTCCACAACTATGAGATCAAATCATAAATCCATAAATTTTTGAGAGCATTTTTTGCAAGGAAAAACCTTGCGGCATGGTCTCACATACAACTAGTTGTAAGAGGAAAAACTTACAACTAGATGCATGTGAGTTTGTGTATGGTACCCAATTGCCTCATCACGAAAATAAGGTGGTCCAAATTCATGCTGATCTAATAATCATGTGGGCCTTGTGATAGAAAACAATTGCTGTAATGCTCCATATATACATGAGCCATGTTAGAACTTGCAATGATGTGCACATGAATAGGTTTGTATACACAGATGGGCTTTGTCATTGCGGGGATAGACATTCTTTTCCCATGTTTCCTCTCTAAAAAGCATAAACTACTGAATATGATGGCTGGCATGTATGATCTCCATACATGTAGTACAGACATTCAGTTGTCTTTTGGTCTTACCACAGATGGGCCACATCCTTAAAACTCACAATGGTTGGATGATGATCCTATTCCTGCCTATTAATTGCTAGAACAAAACGGCTAAAAAAGAGCGTATAGATCGTATTATACTCACGAGTTTGAGAATTCTGGACTATTTCCCTGGCAGCTATCTTGGAAGGGATGGGAAGAAGGGAGGTAAAGAGAATGGATAAAACAAGAAAGGCCTTTGTACCCATTTTGTGTCCATGCAGTGGGTATAAGAGGACCATGCCCCTATTTATAATCTTAAGGGTGAGAAATACTACTGCATGCAATTTGTGGGGAGTATCAGTATGTACTGAAGGCTATTTGCAGTAGACATGCCATGATTTGGGGCTATTCATTAGGTGGGGCATCATATAAACATGCGTTGGTCCAAAAATCAAGATGATAACTCAACAAGTGGACCACCATATGTGCATGATAGAATTCGACGGCTGGAAACTGTGGCCACAGTCACCAATCAATGTACAAACGAGGCGCATTTTGGTGAGTGGATTGTCATGATTTTTCAAGGATAAGACACCATTATAGTGGATATTGTTGTATGACTAGATAGTGCAACTTTTAAAGTGTTGTATGACTTAAATGCAAGGAATAGAGGTGCATCTATCAAACTGCTTGGTTGTAAATATCAATTCCCTGCCGTTAATAAAACTCGCAATGTAAGGTAACTTCCATATGTTACCAAGATTGTAGTCTCATGACTACTGTGCACTAGTCCCATCGTTACTTGAACCGTTGATTGGACGGAAATACCTTGGATGGTTTACAGTCCATACATAGCACTGATCAATTATTGGATGATGGCTGGTCCCACCTTGACTTACAAACCGACGGCTAAAAATGAAAATTGACAACGACCATTGGAGGAGGACATGTTATATAGCTTCCAGTCAAATCAGTCAATTGGATTCAACAAAGCATAGAAAATCCCCCAAAAAAAAAAAAGAAAAAAAAAATCTAAGATAACAGAACCTGTTTGATTTGATGTAAAAACCAGATAATGCATGCTGATGATACTGTTAGCAATAAGGTATACTAATTTCGACTCAAAATCAGGCTTGCACAGGGCAGTCCTGGTGGACACAAGAATGCAGAGGAAAGGCATTCAATTGGCGTCAAGGTGCTGCTGCTGTGAGGAGAGCATCAACTTCAGCTCCAAAGTGGAATCGGTGGAACATCTGTTCTACACCTGCGGATTAGCAACCCAGGTATGGAATTATTTTGGGGCAATTCTTGGGTTCAGGCTGGGATAAATCAATGCATTTTGGGCAGGTCCCGGCATTGGTGGGTTGCTAAAATCTACTGAGACTGTGTTTCCAGTTTGAAGGGTCAATGTCCCTGTTTTATTTTTGGGAGATTTGGGCCAAGTGAAATGATAACCAATTTGAAGATAAGCAAGTGAGAGTGGCAAATGTTATAGCTAGGATTACTAATTGGCTTAGAATTAATGGGCGCTGTTTCTCAATCCATACTAGAGCTAAGGGGGACCATATTCGAATCCTTCAGGACCTAGGGGTCAAACCAGTGAACATGGCATCCCAACATATGACTATAGTTACTTGGAGGAGACCAAATGAGGGGTGGGTGAAGGTGAATGTAGACAGATCCTCTTGAGCCAATCCGGGTGCTTCTGGCGGGAGTGGAGTTTGTAGGGACCACCATGGCATGTTTCTTTTTGCGTTCTCCTTAGGGTATGGTATTGAGACCAATACCAAGGCAGAAGTGAAGGCGCTAGTGGAGCGTTTGAATTGGTGCAAAGAGCAGGGCTATTCAAATGTGGAGGTGGAAAGTGACTCGACTTTAGTTGTTGGGCTGCTAAATTGCAATGCTCCTTCAATGTGGAGGATGTGGTATTGGAGGCGATGAGTGGAAGTTATTCGTTGCCAAATTCAGGTGGGAGATTACGGCTGTGCCGAGAGAGGCTAATACGGTAGCAGATGGTTTAGCAAGGTGGGGTAGCGAATCTCAGGCCAGCCATTTCTTTTTCAGGCCGGGTAACCTATTGTTGGACAAAGCAAGAGTGGGTAATTTGAAAAACGGAGAGGTTGAATAGGGTGTATCTAGTTATACAATAGGTGAGCCAAGCTTTTTTTGTTGCTTTTGCCTAGCCCGAAGGTTAGTCTCTCTTTTTTTAGCCTTGCATTTGCAATAAAATCTTTTTTCAAAAAAATAAAATAAAAAATAAAAAAATCAGGCAAGACTCAACCTCATAATAGGTGGGCCCTATCATGATGTATGTGTTATATCCACGCCATCTATTCATTTTTTAGATCATTTTAGGGCATGAGCTTAAAGATGAGGTAGGCCCAAAACTCAAATGGGCCACATCAAAGAAAATAGTGGAAAATATTGAATACCTATCAATAAAAACTTGTTGAAAGCTACAAAAGTTTTGATGATCTACTTCATTTTTAAGCTCATGCCCTGAAATGATATGGCAAAATGAATGGATAAATGGGCTCACGCCCTAAAATGACATGGCAAAATGAATAGATAATATGGATAAAAAATATACATGCATAATATTGGGGCTCACAGAGTTTATGTGACCTAATCAGAGTCTCTTATCAAAATCCATACCTATGAACATCATCTTTACTTATATACCATGTAACAGCTAACTGGTTAATACCGGCCGGATGGATTATCATGGGTGAATTGCCCACAGATTTGAAAAATGTTAAGAGTTGAGGCACCAGGGCGACGTGCATGCCTTCCAATCCGTTAAACTAGTGCATCTCACCATCTCATCATGCCAACAAAAAAAATAAAATAAAAAATCAGGCATATCAAACCATCATATGGATCACACAACAAAAATAATGTATACTATACAAAATCCTCCAAATTTACCTGTGGCCCACCTGATTATTTGTTTTCATGTATATCACGGTGGATGCACCTGTTTGACTGTTCAGAAGGTTTTTAATGGTGATCATCCCATCCCATCCCATTTGTTCCTTACGCTAACATGAGTTTTGAATTGTGCTAATTTTTCAGAGCAAATAAGGGGATGCAAAAGATGGATGGATTGGATGACACCAAAACATCATGTTGATTATCAGGTGAGGAGTCTCGAACACAAGACCTCTCGCTCTGATACCAATTTGACGCAGGACATTTGACCAACTCACTAAAAGTTTTAGAGTTGATGGGGGATGTACGAAATATCTTTTTATCTCATAGCCTAGGCTAGGCCAGGCCCCTGGTCGACCCCTCCTTCGTGAGCCGCCCCACTTCGCACAGTATAGCCACTTCGTATGGTCTACCCTACCTTGAGTGTGCCCCCGCCTCACACAGGTTGCCCCACTCAAGTCCGGTGTGAAAATACCCCTGCATTAGGGTGTCTAGAATTTGAAGCTGACTAAGTTACTCAACTTGATTCAAGTAGATTTTTTAGTCGAGTTCTTTGAGTTTTAAACTTTGTTATTAATTGGACAATTAAATTAAAGAAATCATGCAGTATTTTGCGCTGGACCACATCCACTCTAGGATGCATGGGATGAACTTTTGATTGCTTTGGTGGATATGTGTAGGTAAGCCATGTTTACTACCACTTTAGATAGTCCTGTTAAATTTAAACCACAACTTGTTAGAAAGTGCTTATGCTTTTCATTTTCTTCTTTCTTAATTTTTTGTTCTCCACCACCAAGATTATAAGATGCAGATTTCTTGTAAAGTCTATTGCAGGAAGTTCTTGCGTTGGGAACTTGGGTGGGGCTTGTTGGAAAATCGCTCAGCAGAAGCACCAAAGAGATTCAAACGCTCACCACAATGCATATGTAGTTAACACAAAAACAATTTAAATTTTATGTGGAAAACCTTGTGGGAAAAAATCACGTCACAAAGCGACACTTGCGCTATAAATATCAGAAGATTATAAAGCTAATCTACCCACAAGCAAATCCAGAAGATGAACAAAATATTCTCAAACCTCACAATCCGCTCTCTAAGCCCTAAACTCAAATTAGGACTTCTTGATATGTCTTAGGATACTTCTAATTAAGCCCTGACTGAAAATAAAAACAAGCTACGCAAAACCGCGTAACTCCGCTTATACAGATGACCGGTCAAACCCCATTAGCCGACCGGTCATGTATAGCAAAAACAATCCAGAGAGTTTTGCCATAACTCGAGCAACCGGTCGGGACTTCCAGCAGACTGGCCATCCAAAATTAGACCCTACTTGGCCAAAATTAAACCGGTCTAAATGTCCAAAAACTGTCTAGTGTTCAAACACCCTGCTTGGCCAAAATTAGACTGGACCCTTTTCACAGCATGTTTTAAGGCTCTTCCAACAGGGCCTACTGTGATGTTTGTGAGAAATCCACTCCATCCATCTGATTTTGGAGATCATTTTAAGACATGATACCAAAAATGAACTGAATACAAGACTCAAGTGGGCTGAAAACATGAGGATTGAACGTCCATAGTTGAAATATCCGTGGGGCCACAAGAGTTTTGAATCAGGCTAATACTTGTGTTTTCAGTTCATCCCAGTAGGAATGACGTTATGAATGGTATGGATGTCCTATAAACATCTCTGTGGAACCCAGAGAGGTTTCAATGGTAGGAATTTCCCTACCCACCTTTTCCTTTAGTGCGGCCCACTTGAATCTCCGATCCGGCTTATTTTTGTTCGCATGCCCTCAAATGAGCTCAAAAAACGGATGGACGGGGTGGATTTCTCACAAACATCACGGTGGGCCCCACCTAGGTTCCCTGCGCAGGAACTTCGGTCCATGATTATATTCTTTTCTTCGTCATCCTCTTTTTCCATGTGACGTGAGCGTTTCTTACATAGCTATCTTGGAATACTGAGAACCTGAGTGACATAAATGAGAAATAGTACTCTGCTAATGGCACTTACAGATTAGAGTGCTCCTGGTTGCATTTGGACATTTGGACACTTGAAACCATTTATCGGGACTGCTCATTAGGTTCAACAAATATTAGGAAGGCCACCAAATAAAAGTCACATAAGATGATTCCAGAGAGTTTTAGCCTTTGATTCCAAATATCTTCGATCGGTCGTCTGAACTTGCTTGAAATTGTCCAGATACCTATCTGCCTATTCCAAGGCTGTTTCGGTCGCCCGACCAACCGATCGGTCACCCGAACTACCTAGGTATGGACAGATCTGAAAGCTCCACCAATACAATCATCATGAGTTTTGGATAATGCCCCATCCATGATACTTATCAAAAGATGGACGGTCTCAACCATCTGGCTGTGGCTGTATGCATGGCCGACCACACACATGTACTAGTAGGCTTGCCAACTCCAAAAATAAACCCATGAAATTTTTCTACAAAGAAAACCATGAAACTTCATTCCCATACAAATATTACAACAGCAACGACAACTTGTTATTGTAAGCAGACTGGATGAGCCAAAACCGTAGAGAACGTAGTCTTCATAATCACTACCTTCATTTCTACATGTAATCAACTTATTATTATTAACATCTGATTACATGAGAACTAACCATATATGTTATTCGTCGCATCATATGGGCGGTGGTGTGCCTGTTTGCTCGGGTGGTGGAGCTGAGACCACTTGTCTGCAAGGATATGTTCTGCATCTGCGGCCTTCGTAGGGTCCGATGCATCTATATGGACAGGGTCGTCTTGGTCTGGAAAAGAAGGGATCAGGGTCGAACGGTCGGTGGACAAGCACGTCATCTCCTGCAAGTATAGAGGTTAAAAAAATCATTATCATTATCGGAAAGACTAGGTTGTACTGCTGCTGATGGGCCGGTCCTAGGCCATGCAAAAATAAAATTTTGAATAGGCACAACCCAGCAAGCCCATCCCAAGCAAACCCTGGCTTGGGTGTAGAGACCGTAGAAGTGGGCCCATGGTTCAATGATTCAAACTACTGAAATGATGGGCCTCACCCTGGATAGTCAATTCACTAGAAACCCCAGCATGGAAGGTCCTAGCATCAGTATATCTGGACTTCTATCGAAATTGTTACTTAAGTTCCTTTCTCATCTGTTGGTGAAAATTTCTAAAGACACCTTGTTTTTCGTCGATGGTATAAAAATGTGTCGCTCCACATGATGGATGTATAAACAAATTATGTACATTTTTTATAGCATGATTTGAACACAAATAAACTTCCACACTTGTAAATAGTACCATAGACAAACATAGGAAAGCGCCTTACCTATTTCAACTAAAATCACAGATGTGGTAAATTGCTTATAATGTAAATAGATTGCTAGTAAAATATTTTACCATTTAAAGCATTTACATATGCAAATTCTTTGCTGGAGATCAAAGAACTGAGAATTTAAATTTGAGAAGTCCATAAACTCGTCAAAATCATGAATTTGGATTGGATTTATATCTGGCAAAAAATTCACAATTTGGAGATCAAATGATAAATCCAAGGATTTTGGAGAGCAATTAATTCAAGGAAAAACCATTTAGTATGATCTCACATGCAACTAGTTGTAGATGGAAAAACATGCAACTAGATGCATGCATGTGGGGCCAACCATGGTTTTTGTATGGCATCTAATCAATCGAACAGATTGCCCTACACGAAAATAAGGTGCCCCAATAATCATGCTGATCTAATAATCACCACATGATAGAAAACAATGGATAATCACTCACAAACCTTGAAGTCACCACATGCCCTGCTTGATGGTTGTATCCATATGATTTCTAGGGATTCCCATTTTCATTTTAGGACAATCATCTTAACCATTTGGATGCCATATATGCACCATGGTGAGCCTGACACTGCAGTTAGTTGCATCTACAATTAGTGTGTAAGATCTTCACATACATATTTTTTTTGTTTTTAAACTTTTAAAATAGTCTCTCATTTTGAGATTGCCAGACCTTTATGTTTATGGCCTTGCCCTAAATTCATTAATTTATGGAGGTGTGGATTTAAGAAATCTATGGATTTGAGAAGTCCATCGATTTAGGAGATTTCCAACAAAAGAATAAAAAAGGAGAAATTTGAAGTCCATGAGTTACACAAATCTTTGCCCCAAATACCCTACACCAAATAACTCCTCAGGGTTTCAACCCATGGCTAAGTGGTAGGCAAAGTTGTATTTCAACTAGAGGTGGGCACAAACCAAGCCAGCTCGAAAGCTCGGCTCGGATTGGTTCTAAAAAGCTCGGCTTGGATTGGTTCGAATGGAAGTTCAAACCAAACCAAGCCTTCGAGTCAAGCTGATTTGAAAAAACAAACCAAGCTCAAACTAGGGTAGTACCGACTCGGCTTAGCTCGAAGCTCGATTTGATTCAGCTTGGTTTGATTCGGCTTGTAGATTATAACCACACTGTTTCCTGTGGTGTGATCCACTTGAGCTTTGGATAGGATTCCATTTTGGGATCATGTCATAAAATGATATGTAAAACAGATGAACAGCATGGATAATACATATACATGATGACATGGATAGTACATAATACATATACATGAATGCACACTGTTTCCTTGCACTTGTAAAATTATGCTTATGTACTTTTGTTTGAAAAATACTTTTACATGTCTATTTTGAAGTTGCACTCCTTTGGAGGATGTTAAACATCATATAATAAGATATGTTTGTACTTTTTTTTTTTCTAACTTTTAAAATTCTTTTCTAATTAAATAAACAAGGAAAAAAAGAGCCGCTGTCGGTTTGAACTTGGCCTGGCTCGGTTCGAAATTTTCGACCAAACTGATCTCGGCTCGAACCAGATTTTTCTGGAGCAAACCAAACTCGGGCCAAATGGGTCGGCCCAAAACCCAAACCAAACCGATCCATAAACTGCAGTGGTACAAAAACAAGCCAAACCAAACTAGGGCTAACTCGGCTCGGCTCGGCTCATTGCCCACCTCTAATTTCAACATTGAGGTCAAGGGTTCAAGTGCCCATGTGGTGTATATGCCTGTGAGAGGATGCGTAACAAATAATAATAATAAAAAAACTCTGTAAATCGATCACCACATTGCTAAAGATACCAGTACCTCCATGAATGCTTCTATCTAAATCACCTGTAAAGTTACAAAATAAAATTTTTGAGGCTTGGCAGGTTCTTAGGAAAGACGACAGTTTGATTTTTCCTGGACCTATCCCGGCCAATTGACAACCCAAATGGGAAGAAAATTAAATAAAAGATAAAACGGAAAAAAATAGAAAATGAAAATATTGAAGAATGAAAAATTCAGGTTTCTTTTATATTTTTTATACAAGATATTATCATGGTAATAATGGTAGATACTTTTGGAGTATGTCGTAAAGCCCACATGTGCAAGAGATGTGAGCTTTCCAAGATGTGTGCTACACGGTATAGATCATCCAACCCAAAGCAAATGGATGGCTGGAAAAATAGCATTTAGATCTTCAATCTCTCCGGACTAAGTACTAGAAAGAGGTTTGGACAACATGGTATAAGAAATGTGACCCATCTCACGAAAAGCTCTAATACTCTGCACATCAGCCATGTTGGCACTGGCACTTACAATGATGTGTACATGAACAGGGTTGTATATATACACAAATGGGCTTCTGACTTCACAGGGAATGACATTCTTTTTCTAGGTTCTCTCTAAAACAAACACAAACTACTGAATATAATGCTGGGCATGTCTGCATACATGTACTACAGCTATACAGTACTACTTGTCTTTTGGTCTTGCCACAGATGGGCCACATCCTAAAAAATCACAACATTTGTATGATCCTGACCATACTATATACACTAACGAGTTGGAGAATTCTCACGTATTTCCCTGGCAGCTATCTTGGAAGGGATGGGAAGAAGGGAGATAAGGAGCATGGACAAAACAAGAAAGCCCTTTGTAATACCCATTTTCCTACGTCTCAATGCAGTGAATATGAGAGGATCATGCCCCTATTTATAATCTTAGGGGTGAGAAATACTACTGCAATTTACGGGAGTATGTACTGAAGGCTATTTGCAGTACACATGGCATGATCTAGACCATTCATTAGGTGGGGCATCATACAAACATTGCTTTTGTCCAAACATCAAGCTGGTAATTCAACAAGTGGGCCACCATGTGCATGCGTGAATTTGACGGTTGGAAACTATGGCCACGATCGCCAATCAAAGGTACTAGCATGGCGCATTTTGGTAAGTGGATTGTTTTGACTTTTAAGGCTCGGGCATGTTTATCGTGGACATTGTTGTATGACTAGATTGTGCAATTTTTACAGTGTTGTATGACTAAATGCAGGAAATATACTGTTTGGGTGTAAATATCAATTCCCTGCCATTAATAAAACTGGCTATCCAAGTGAGGCTACTTCAATTTCTTAGCATGAGTCCCATGCATTACTTGAATCGTTGATTGGATGGACCCAGCTTGGATGGTTTACTGAGCATACATAGCACTGATCAATTATTGGATGATGGTGGGTCCCACCATCACTTGCAAACAGCTAAAAATGAAAACTGACAATGACCATTGGAAGAGCACATGTTATGTTAATCTTTGATTTCGAACTTGAAAGGCTTTTTTTTAATTTTTTGGTTAGTACACACATCCGATTGTTAGTACACCCACCACGCTTTTAGTCACACTGCAATGTTAGCCACCGCCACTTTGGGAATCTGAAGAAGCTTGACTTCACTCAGCCAAGTGGTACTAACTCAATCATACTTCATGGCTCGGTTGACTCAGTCAACGGTACCCAGCTAAACATGAGCGCGAATTAGGTGTTACCCGGGACAACACTGGGTGTAACTCCTACCGTGGGGCCAACCTTGATGATATTTCTGTATATCCACACCGTCCATCCGTTTCTACAGACACATTTAGAGTAGAATACCAAACTTTATGAAGATCCAAATCTCAGGTGGAGCACACCAGAGTAAAAATTGGTGATTGAGTGCCTTGCCATTAAAAATTCCAAAGGGCCCATCGTAACGTTTTCTTAATACTTATTCGCAATCCAACCTGTTGATAATGTCAAAAGGATCTTTTTGAAGGGAAATTAGAAAGATTAGATTTTCCAAAAACTTTTGTGGACCACAAAATGTTTTTAATGGTTATTCATCGGTGTTTCAGTTGGTATGGTCCACCTGAGATTTTGATCTTCTTATGATTTAGGATTACGTCCTAAAAGGAGATGAAAAAACAGATAGACGGAGTAGATACACAACCAATAATCAAGGTAAGCCCCAGACAGTTAGGGAAACACAAACTAAGCTATTACCTAATTCGCTCCCGCGAAACAGGAAAGATCTGATGGGTCCATTTACCGTGGGTCGACATACAAACCCGGAAATGCGGGAGCGGATTAGGTGTTACCCGGTTAATACCTTAGTGGGTGTTATTCTTACTGTGTGGGGCCCACCTTGATGAATGTGTTACATATCCATCCTGTTCATCCGTTTTTTCAGCTCCTTTTTGACTCTCTTCCGAAACTTAAACAGGTTAAAATCTTCGGTGGACCACACAACTGAAACAAATTGGTGAATAAGCACTTAAAGTTTTTTGTAGGCCACAAAAGTTTTGGATCAAGCTTATCTTTTCCTTTTCCCTTTATCCAGTTCTGTTTGGCCTTGTCAACGGGTTGGATGAAAAATAAAAATTACAGATTTTCTTAAGATGGGCCCTAGGAAGTTTTTAATGGTGGGCGCTCAATCGCCACTATTTCCTGCAGCGTAGTCCACCTGAGGTTCGTATCTGCTTAATGTTTTTCATCACCTCCTAAAATGGGATGGAAAAATGGATGGACGGGGTGGATATACAACACATCATCCAGGTGAGCCCCGTGGTATGGGTATTTCATTTGGACACTTGGACAGTCCAAACTATTCATCAGGACTGTTCATTAAGTTCAACACACCACCAAATAAAAGTCACATCCGATGATTCTGAGTTCATACCAGTGTCGACCCATATATGCCCACCCGCATGCAAGCTCATTTAAATGATATGGTGCACATGTGCCAGACGGGAGCTCTGGATCAGATGGGATGTAGTGAATGGATCTTCTGCCTTAAAAATCTTTGGATAAGATGGGATCCAGTAAATGGATCTTCTGACTTAAAAATATTCTTTTGTTTCATTATTTAGGTGCGCAATCTGCATAATGGATCTTCTGCCCCACTTCATTAGACGTCATCATTGATGACATTTGCAAACAAAACACTAATTTCCTCTCCTCTCTTTTTCGTTGGGCTCAATTTTTTGGGTTTTAAGCGTCATTTATGGGGTGGGCTGTGCATGTAAGAGAACACATGTGATGCGGGGAGGACATGGTAAGTTCTATCACCGTCTCCCTCATCGGATAAATACCTTGAATCCACAAGGCTTCCGGAACTCCTCAATTGGACTTTCTCAAAATCCACAAGGAAAAAAATATTAACATAAATAATTCCTAAGAAATTTTAAATTAATTATTTAATTATAAAAACGGAATTACAATGCTTTAAATAAGAAACTACACCCTAGGACGAAGTTGTAGAGTTAAACTCCAACTCAAACACCTTGAAAACGTAACTTATTATAAGTAGTAAACTTACTATTTATAGACGACTTTTATTCCTACTAAATTTTGTGGTTTTCAACAAAAAATAGAAAGTTTTCAATCTAGCCCAATCATGTTATTCTCTTAAATTTTCTAAGCCCTTTTCATGTTGTGCACAACTTCTACAACTCAAATGATCAAAAGATATACTTAATCTAAAACTTACTAGGTATAGTAAAAATAAAAATAAACAAAACTTTTGACCATCGAGCAGATGGAATCTCGCAAAATCCAGTATGTGCAACCTGGCGTAGCGGGGTTGGTTGGCTAGCTTAAGTAGCTCACACTACCTCAAAATCTTATATTATACGTCCCATAACTCATTTTGGATTGTGAGATATGATTGTTTTACGGTTCTGACGGCCCAGATCACTTCCATCTCCGATTGGGCTTCCTATAGTCTATCTTGGCCGTGAAAATGTCTATGGCTTGTTCTACATTAACATGTAGAGAGAGAAGGGCATCTTCTTGGTATTTATTGGTGAGATATTCATGTATAGTGGAAAAGTGAGAGAGAAGGTGAGCCTTATATTTTTAATTTTTAATTTAAATTTTTTTTTTTTTTTGAGTGAAGAAGAAAATTTCATATGGTTGTCTCATGAATGTAGGTATATTGTTGAACCACGTAAATTTCAATTCCGTTGTTTTTGTATTTTTCCTTTGGCATTTGAATTTTAACTTTTTATTTCTTTTATAATTTTAGTTTGCTTCCATCGCTTATATGCAAGTGATTTTCTGCTGCATATTGTGCAGAAAGTAGTTGATCAATGTTTTGGATGATCAATCAATAGTGGAGCCCTAACTTTCATACTCAAAGGGTAGAGGATGGGATGCAATTTTAGTAAAAATAGGAGTGAAAATGAGGAATTACTAAAGATTTACTTCATCAAGACGTACTTCAAAATGACCACTTTCAATGTGGATGTGTGGATATAAAAAAGAGATCCCTGTCTTCTTCTTAAGAATTTCCCTTGCATTCATAAGGAAAGAGACTCTTTAAAACTGAGAGATAAAATTAATATTAATGATTTTTGTTTTAAAAATATGATTTTATCAAACAATCATATTATAAGACAAGAGCTAGAATAAAAAGAACTCATTACTCCATCAAACAAGCTTATTATAAAACAAGAGCAAGAACGAAAAAAGCTTATTACAATAGCTCTTATTTAAAAAGTTCATGTTGAATTAGAGTAGAGATGCTTAGTGGTAGGCTCACAAGAGTTTCAACATGAGGTCAAAAGCCACTGTGGTGTGAGTGCGTGAGCATGTGGAGTGTCATTGCAAATGAAAAAAGAAAAAGAAAAGATGGTTATGATAAAAAAAAAGAAAAAGCCACTACTATGTAGGTGTGTGGGTGAGTGTGTGAGTTGTCATTTCAAAAGAAGTAACGATGCCAAACGAGCCCTTAAAATTTCATTTTCACAAGTGAAATATCAAAAATATCCCTCTAAGAGTCCATGGATGCTTGTGGGCTTGTTTACTTATGTAAAATATGAATTACATGGGATTATAAGGTGGTTAAAATCATAGTAATTTTGGTGCCATTATTTTAACAATTGGGCTACTCTGTTGCCTCTTTGGGCCTTGATTATAGTGGGCCAAACTCAAGGTGGATTTGAGATGCGATGGGTGGATTTGGGTTTGGCGCAAAGGTTCATGTTCATTTAGTAATTGGTCCAGGCTCAAGTCAACCCATATTGGGTCAGGCCAGACAGAGGCTGCAAAAGAAGTGGTACTTTGGGTGGACCACATCACGCACTGAAGAGATAGCAATGAATCCAAAAGCAATGCCACTAAGGTCAGCTAAGATTGGAAAGCTCTCCATAAGATATTTTATTCTTCCATAAGAGTTTTTTTTTTTTTTGTAATCATTGGATGCACATTTTAATTCGGAGAAGCACACATGGGAGGATGATAAATCAATGGCAAATTTCCATCAAGTGGTCCTCTTTTGGAAGGACATGTTTCAAGAACTACACCTACCGTGCAATCTTGGCCATAACTTTTATTCACTTCCCTTCATTCAATTTCCAGTTAACCATATTTGTTTCCCACCGTTGCTTAGAAGGCCAGTTATCAGATTTCCAGCATCTTCCAATCCATGTGCGCTTTGATCCAAGATGGACGGTCCCGATTGATCCATCACCTCACCACTTACCGTTGACTGATGGGTTATATCTGCCACATTTGATTTGAAAGTTGATTCCCGTCTATCTGTCTCTACACTTGGCATGGTTTTCCTTTGGTTGTTGATTTGGTGTGTGTTTTTCTACAACACTACCGGGGAGTTGAACCCGCCTCCCCGCCCATTGTGACCATAGCTTTGGACCTATCAACTTGACCCAAGGCTTGTATGGACCAATCAATTTTTAGACTGAGCTTGGGCTCACATCATTTTAGCCAGATTCGGCCTGGTCCAGCTTGGCTTCATGTGTACATTTCTTATCTTACAAATTTGTCGTTGGATTCATTGGTCAGGCAACATGCAAGATAACTTTTTAGCTTGTTGGCTGGAATTGTATAGAGTATTTGTTTTATGCAGTATGTGAAAGACCCAAGCTCTTGGGATCTAACAGGCCATGGTTAAGCTCAAGCTTGGGCCTTATATAATTATGGGTCCTACTTGTCCCAGGCATGGCCCACTAAGTCGGGACAACGAGAGGCCTCACATCCTACCAAAAAACAGAGAGAATGCCATAATTCAATGGGGACCTTTGCCAGCCATCTTTATTGAAATGGAGAAATAGAGGTACTTGTATTCCAATTCAGACACATGGGCGTGTATTTGAGTAAGCCAAAGCATTAACCTGTTAGGCCCACCTTGATTGGACCATGCTCTAAAATCCTCGTAAGAGACAATCCTCAGCTTTTGATTTTCGATTTATGGGCAACAAATAAATTAAGAACAGAAATACAACAATGGTCCACTTTCAAGTGAAATGTACTATACGACGTTATCCCATTTGTTGCCGACTTTCAACTAGAGCCTAACCCCACCTCAAGAAGCCACAACCTGACCTGACCCAAATTCCTACCAGAGGTGCCCAACCCATATTCCTCTATGCTCAACCCCACGCAATTTACCAACATGCATGTGATCATTCCCAACCTTTTCTGATTTTTCTCAAGCCATACCCAACTTGATTTCAAATCAGGCCGGAGTTTTACAACCACAACCTGATCAGAGGACCCGGACAACCCGGCCAAGATGGGAGTCGGGTTTGGATCCATTCCTAACCCAAGATGCGGCAGTATTTGAAATCGTGGCCTTCTTCCCAGGATTACTTCTTTTGAAAGGGAAGTTCATAAGCAAATTAGTTGAACCATAGCCTACAGTGCAGCTAGTTGCTTTTGCACATTGGACATCCAATCATCAATCATAACAGTCTATTCAATCGAGTCCACTCTTCATTGCCCATGTCACAAACCTTCCTCCTATCTGAATGTCCTAATTTGGATTTTGGGCCTTTATTGTATAATTATCTGTTTTCAAGCCAAAGAACATTGTCTTGTGGTTGTTGTTTGTTATTTTTGTTGTTAGTATTATTAGAGAATTTTACAAAAAAACTACTTAATTAATATTGAATTTACATTCTGATATCTTTTCCCAAAAGGTTTTTCATAGGGTACCTCATTAATCTATCGAATTATCATCCAACTACCTTTTGTTATGTTTTCTTGACCCAAGCGCAATGGCCAAATGGTTGGTGGCTCCATTAGGCCCCCACCGTGATGTTTATTTAAAATCCACCTCAACCACTAGAGTTGATTGTGTTGCCTTGTACATTGTTTCCAATCACATGGTGCACTAGAATCACATATAAGGTTGAGTTTTGGATCCTGGACCTTGAAGCACCTGGTGGTCAAGGTGAATTTCACATAACTGTGGGGCTTACCTGAGCCAACAACCCAGTTGCTCGTACTAATTCTCCTCAAAGGTACTGAAATGATAATTTCTTAGATTACCAAGATGCAACTTCTATAATAATGTGAACTCATCTCAAGGTCTCCTATATGTGGTAGAACTCCAAAAATGTCTTGCTAGGTAAGGTGGGGCTTTCCTGGTTGGTGGACTCTTGTTTCTTGAATTTGGATCACTAAAAAATTAGGTTCCATAATTTCAAACCATTGCTTAAATTGCATTAAAGCATTTTTGAAATCTTGTAACTTTTATAGTTGTCACTTCAATGGGGGCAAACCTCCCTAAACAAGAGATGGGGAAATATCTGTGAGAGAGAGAGAGAGAGAGGTACAAGGAAAAATCAGTTATTCTTCAGAGCTTTTCTAGGCCCACAGGCATGTGCAATAATTTTCAGGTACACGGCACAGATGTGCACGCAGAGCTAGCACACTAGCTCTGAGATCTAATCCGCACCATTATATTGATGCCCTAGCCAAGGATCATGTTGATCCACCGGTCAGGTTGGCGACAGTTAGTAAAAACAAATGTATGGCTCCGAAAAAAAGAGAGGCTGAATTTGTCTAACCCATTCAACTATTTCCAATATTGGGGCCCAGATGCTGAGTAGACCGGATATAATTTTGTGAAAAGAAAATGTGGAAGGTCAGACCCACTTGATGGATGGATTGGATCTTGCAACTTCATTCATCGATTTGTAGACTTTTACAACCCTCTTATTTATAGTCTCTCATGCATGATCTCTCTCCAAAATCTAAATAAATCTAGCTAAATCCTGATGATTTTCCTAACATAATCAATTTTCCAAAATCTCTTGAGTCATAACCCACCTTACTTGAATAGAATACTAGTCATGCCAAGGTACTCATGTTGCCGGTTGAAAATATTGACCTACATGATAAGTTATTACGATGCATGTAGCTAACCATTTCTCAGAGAATGTACCGGCAAGAAATCAAATGATGCGCATTTACAATTTTTAGTACTTAGAATGCATGCCCACGTTTCATGATACATGACCTGTGAAATGACTACCTTAAAAGTATTCTACAAATAAATTTGTTGGCAGACCCATTTTCGCAATTACATCATGGTGCAAAATTTTCTACCAAAGTGAATGTGGACTGAAATTGTCTACAGCAGTCCATAAAGCACCCAAGATGTATGGGCCCAGCCCACTAGCTGTATGCATAAAATTCACTCTGTACGTTAGGTTTTGTACTCTATGGGGTAGATGTTTTATGAGTAATTTACATTGTTTTGATTGCTTTGGCCCATCAGAAATTTCTTTTTATCAAGCTGATATTCCTCTATAAGGATTAAAAAAGGGTTCCACCAGATTGACAGTGTGGATTTACACATGCATGCTATGCACTACAATGCTTGGGTCACCACTATGAAATAAGTGTTGCAGATGATTAAGGTAAGGAATAAGAGATTCTGTTCATGAAATTTGTGAAAAATGTTAGACTGATCTGTAGCCAGTGCATTTATAAGGTTTTCCAGGTTGTCCACCAACAGTTGGAACAGGTCTCTTATACAGAGCCTGGTATGGCCGATTCTGTATGGGCCCAAGTCCATCCAAGAGACCTATGCGTCAAGCCCATGTCCATAATGATGATCTTTGTTTGCAGAAACTGCTGACCGGCCAGCTTGTCTAGCTGCCCATTACTTATATAACAGTGCTGGGCTTGGCATCAGCTCATGGACTTTACCTGGGTTCACATCCATAACTAGCGGACTGGTGTTGGATAGCCCTTGACAATTGTCCCACAAGTTAGCAAACTAGTGGGCTTGAGTTGGATCTGTGTTAAGTTGCTATCATTAGGTAATGACAAGCACAACACAAGACACATGACAGGGTGATGTATCGATTGGATCCATTCATATACTTACACAAGGGATAGATTGCTAACATTTTAATAATAAAATCCATGAGATACTCCTATCAAGTACTTATTTATACTTGATTTTTACAGGGCCCACCATGGTAATTATATAAAATCCATTTCAACCATTAGATGGCAGAGCAAAAT
Source organism: Liriodendron chinense (assembly GCA_003013855.2). Taxonomy (NCBI): domain Eukaryota; kingdom Viridiplantae; phylum Streptophyta; class Magnoliopsida; order Magnoliales; family Magnoliaceae; genus Liriodendron; species Liriodendron chinense. The sequence goes on along the minus strand of ML058326.1, from coordinate 2,013,222 downwards.
TTAGTTTGACGCCCAAAAATTAGGCTCATCCACGATTCATGTGGTCCACACCAAGGACCACATGGTATGACTGAAGGGGGTGAGTGTTGCCTTGTATATGGTTTCCAATTATATGGTATGACTGAATCACAGATGGGGTTGAGTTTTGAATCCTGAGCTTAAAAATGGTGTGAAGCACCTAGTGTTTGGGGGTGGACTTCACATAACAGTGGAGCCTTACCTGGACCCACAACACATTTGCTTGCACTAAATCTAATGAAAGGTACTAAGATGTTAATTAATTAGATTAATGAGGTGGCTTTTTGAAAACTTATCGGAAAAAAAGGCATGGAAATGTAACTTCTATGTCAATGTGAACTCATCCCTAGGTTTCTCGGTGGGGCTTCTCTGGCTGATAAGACTCTTGTCTCTTGATTTTGGATCACTAACAAATTAGGTTTGATAATTTCTAACCTTTGCTTAAATTGCATTAAAGCATCTAATGAAGTCAGTCAACTCATTTTATAACTGTCACTTCAAAAGGGCAAACCCCTCTAAACAAGAGACAAGGAAACATAAATGCGAGAGAGAGAGAGAGAGAGAGAGAGTGGGTAAGCTTTGCTAGGCCCACATGCATGTGCAATAAATCTCAGGAACACAACAGATATGCCATGCCAGCATGGCATAATAGGTCTGAGATCTAATCCACACCATCAAATTGATGCCCTAGCTCAAGAATCATATTAATCCACTGGTCAGATTGGCCTCCACTAGGTAAAAACAAATGTACGGCTCTGAAAAAAGCTTGGCTGAATTTGTCTCACCCATTCACCTATTTCCAATATTGGGCCCACATGCTGAGTAAACTGGATATAATTTTAGAAAAAAAACAGGTAGAATGTCAGACCAACCTGATGTATGGATTGGATCTCTCACCTATATGCCATGCTAGCACGTGGCGTGTACATGAGCTTCATTGCACACCTTATGCATGCTTAGAAAAATCTACTCTTCATTCATTGATTTGTATGACTTTTACGTTCCTCTTATTTATAGTCATGCATAATATCTCCCCAAAATCTAATTAAATATAGCCAAATCCTAATAATCTTCCCAATTTTTGAATGAATATTTCAAAATCTATTGAGTGAATGACCCACCTTATTATTTAGATTTTTCTCTCTTTAGCTTGCATTTTATTTAAAATATTAATTAATCTTGCCAAGGTAACATGTCCAGGTTCACCATTTGAATGGTATATATAAATGTCCTAACAAAGTGGACACGCTGGTTGAAATTATTGACCTGCATAACAATTTATCATGATGCATGTAGCTGATCATTTTCCTATATAAAATAAAAGGGCATAACATGACGGTACAAAAATTTCTACCATAGTACATGTGGACTGAAATTGTTTACAACAGTCCATAAAATACCCAAGATTTATGGGGCCCACCAGTTGTTTATGAAAACTCCACTCTGTACATTAGGGTCTGTATTATGTTCTCAGGTGGGCCACACCAAGGGGAACAATGGACATAGGATGCCAGCCATGGGTTTGTGTGTGGGGTCATCAAGGTGCGTATCTTTCATCAAAACATGTTAATCAAGTGAGCAGGATTTGCTTTAGCCTCTCTATTGAGTAGAAACGCCCTCACCGGCCAGTGGGCTGAACTAGCTTTGGACTAGGCTTGGACCTATCAATTCAGCCCAAGAGGCGCTGCTTTGGCTGGGCTTTGGCTCACATCATTTTAGCTGGACCCTGCCTGGCCCACTTTCAACCAGAGCCTAACCCGACTAACTTCAAGAAGATGCGACCTGCAACCTGACCTGACCCCAATTCCTACGTGAGGTTCCCACGACTACTTTTGAAAGGGAAGTTCACAGGTAAATTAGTTGAACCATAGTCTATAGTGAAGCTAGTTGCATTTGGGCACATTGGAAATCCAATCATTCTATTCAATCGTGTCCACTCTTCATAGCTCATGGCGCAAACCTTCCTCTGATCAGATGATCCTAATGCCTTTATGTTACAATTATCTGTTTAGAAGCCAAGGAGCATAAGGTCAGCATTTTCTTGTGGTTGTTGTTTGTTATTTTTGCTGTTAGTATTATAAGAGAATTTTACAAAAACTACTTGATTAATATAAAACTTACATTCCACTACCTTCTTCAAAAGGGTTTTCAATATAAGCTACATTAATATACTGTAATTATCATCCCACTATTCCCACAGCTCTGGTAAGTCCCACTATGATATTTATGTGAAATCCAACATAACCACCAAATGCATCACCTCATGTTAGGCTCAAGGGTCCAAATATCAGCCATATCCATGATTTATATGGACCAAACAATTGGAAACTGTGTACAGGCTAACACTCACTTTTCAAATTGTTTCTTTCGGTGTGACCCATGAATCATGGAGGAGCCTTTTTTGAGCTCCATACTTAAATTTTTGTATGACATCTAATGGTTGGAAGGGATTTGTAAAATCATCATGGTGAGCCCTATAAAAATCAAGGGTGGGCATCTCCCTTCTAACTATTCTCTTTGGCATGGCCCACTGCAACTGCAAGTCAACTGGATTTTTAGACCGCGGCCTAAAATGCAATTACACATGTAATGGTTAGAGTGGATTTCACATATGTAAGACAGTGGGCCCCTGCCAAAAATCAAGGGCAAGCATCACTCTCCCAACTGATAGAAAAACCCAGAGATTTATGTTAAAAAACCAAATTTTATGTAGAAGCCCATCACTAATTTTTTATAGCACCCACTATGATGTGTATGTAAAATCTAACCTGACCATTAGTCAATGCAAGCCCCAAGTATTAAATACATAAATAAAAAATTGTAAAATCTAACCTGACCATTAGGCAATGCAAGCCCCAAGTATTAAATAAATAAATAAAAAATAGCAGCTTGGCCTGTGATTTAGGTAGGCCAATTAAATGAAACAGTTGGTAGAGGAATGCCTGCCCCTTGATTTTTCACAGGTCCCAGTGTGATAATTATATGAAATACATTCAAACCATTAGATGCTACAACCAATTTTTTTGCCTAAAGCCCAAAATCAGGCCCATCCATGATTCAGGTGGACCACACCAAGGAAAATAGTTTGGAATTCGAGCATTATATGGTACATTGTTTCCAATCATATGGTACACCTGAATCACGAGTGGGACTAAATTTTGGATCCTGGGCCTAAAATGGGTCAGGGTTGGATTTCACGATAACGGTGTGGCTTACCCAAGCCAGCAACCCACATACCCATTTGCTAGGCCAAGAATAATGTTGATCCAATGGTGTCGTGGGCCAGAGTTAGTAAAAACAAATGTACTCCGCCGGGAAAAAAAGGCTGAATTTATGTAACCCATTCATCTGTTTCCAATATTGGGCCCCACATGCTGAGGAGACGATATATAATTTTGGGAAAGCATTGAGAAGGTCACACCAACCTGATGGATGGATTGGATGCCATGCTGGCACATGTGGCATGTACATGAGCTTTATTCCACTCGCTTGTGCCCCCTTAAGGAAAATATATACTTCATTCATTGATTTTCATGACTTTTACAACCCTCTTATTTATAAGTCTTTCATGCATGATATCTCCCCAAAATCTAAATAAATCCGGCCAATCTCAAGTGGACCACAATACAGGAAACAGTGGTAATTGATCATTAAAAACTTTTCATCGGCCACGAAAGTTTTGGATCAAGCTGATATTTGTGTGGTCTCTTCATCCAGGTCTTAGTGACCTTATCAACAGGTTGGATGGAAAATAAATATTCCGGTGGCCCCCATGAAGTTATTTATGGTGGGGATTCAATCAGGACTGTTTCCTATGGTATGGTCCACCTAAGATTTGTATCTGCTTCATTTTTTGGATCATGCCGTAAAATGAGCTGTCAAAATGGATGGACAGTGTGGATGTAAGGCACATACATCACAGTGAGCCCCACAGTTAGTGATCCACCAATCTCACGGGACAGGGGAATCCACCCAAACTGCGCCCGGAAATAGGATACCAGCCATAGGTTTCTGTGTGGGGCACATGGCATGTATCTTTCTTTCATCAAACTTGTTAGTCAGGTGTAACTCACCAGCTGTGGACTAGGCTTGGACCTATTATTTGGACCCAACTGGGCGCACGTGTGGGCTGGGCTTGGGCTCACATTATTTTAGCGGGACTCGAACTGGACCCGCTAGGCTTCATGTGTACATGTGTCATATCTTACAAATTTGCCCTTCGGGCACAATGAGGCCTCCCAAAAAAAACAGAGAGAATACCATAATTCAACGGGGACCTTTGCCCATCTTTATTTGAATAGAGAATTAGAGGTACTTGTATTCGAATTCGGACATATGGGCATCTATTTGTTGAGAAATACAACAACGGTCCACTTTCAAGTGAAATGTACTGTTGGATGTTATCACATTTGTTGCCCACTTTCAACCAGAGCCTAACCCGACCTCAAGAAGACATATTGGGAATCCAATCATCAATCATAACCGTCTATCAATCCAGTCCACTCTTCATAGCCCATCGGTGCAAAGCTTCCTCTGATCCGATGATCCTAATTCGAATTTTAGGCCTTCATGTTACAATTGTCCATTTACAAGCCAAAGAGCATAAGGTTAGCATTGTCTTGTGGTTGTTTTTTGTTATTATTTTGGTGAATTTTATGGAAAAAAAAACTACTTAATTAATATAGAATTTACATTCTGATTCCTTTTTTCAAGAAGGTTTTTAATAAGCTACTGCATTAATCAACCTAATTATCATCTCATTACCTTTGGTTAGGTTTCTTAACGCCTGCCTAGTTGGCCAAATGGGTTGGCATCTTTTGTAGGTCCCACTGTGATGTTTATTTGAAATCCACCTTGGTCATCAGATACTTCAACCCATGTTAGACCTAAGGTCGAAATATCAGCCCCATCTGTTCAGATGGGCCAAACAATTCAAAACAGGGCACATGACAACACTAACACTTCATACTGTTTCCTTAGTGTTACCCACATGAATTATGGATGGGCTATTTTTATTTTTATCCTGGATCTAAATTTTTGTATGACATCTAATGATTGGAGTGGATTTTGTAAAATCATCAACGCGAGCCCATTAAAAATCAGGAATGGATGTTTCTCTCCTAATTGTTTCCTTCAGTGTGGCCAACTGGAATGACAAGTCTACTCAGGTTTTTTTTTGTAGACCTGGCCTAAAATGGGATTAAACATGTAAAGGTTGGAGTGGATTTTACATATAAAACACAGTGGGCCCTGCCAAAATTGAAGGGCGAGTATCTCCCCCTCAACTGATAAGAAAAACATAGAGACCTCAAATAATAGAACTTTTGGGACTCCCATAACTTTTCACCAGCCCACCGTGTGTTTGTGAGATCCACTCCAACAACTAGATATGTAATTCCATGTTAAGCCTTGAGTAAGTTAAAAACAAAAAAAAGGCATGTTGACCTATGATTTAGGTGGGCCACATAGTTGGGAGAGGAATGTCTACATCCTTTCAGTTTTATAGGGCCCACTATAATTATTATATGAAATCCATTCCAACCATTAGATGCCACAACACAATTTTAGGCTTGACACCCAAAAATCAAGCTCGTCCATGATTTCGGTGGGTGAGAGCCTCGAAAACAATTTACAGAGTGGGCGTTGCTCTGTACATTGTTTCCAATCATATGGTACAGCCTGAATCATGAATCAGGGATAGAGCTAAGTTTTGGATCCCGGGCCTAAAATGGTGTGAAGCACTTGATCTTTGAGGTGGATTTCACATTACGGTGGGGCCTACCTGAGTCAACAATCCATTTGCTTACTCTAAATCTAATGGAAAGGACTGAGATGATAATTACTTGGATTAATGAGGTAGCTTATTGAAAACGTGTGTCTATCTTAATGTGAACTCATGTCAAGGTCTCTCATAGGTGACTCGAAAATGTCTGGCCAGAGAAGGTGGGTTTTCTCTGGCTAAATGACTTTTGTCTCTTGAATTTAGATCACTGACAAATTAGGTTTGATAATTTCAAACATTTGCTTAAATCACATTAAAGCATCTATGAAGTCAGTCAACTCATTTGGGCCAAATATGAAATGTAAGGTTTTATAATTGTCACTTGAAAGAGGTAAAACACTCTAAAGCCGATAAGGGGGGAATATCTTCTGGCGAGAGAGATGCAAAAGGGAAAATGAGTTACTCTTCATAGCTTTGCTAGGCCCACATACATGTGCAATAAATCTCTAGTCTACTATTATACATATTGATGCTCGAGCCCAAGGGTCATGTTGATCCACTGGTCAGGTCGGGCGCAGTTAGTAAAACAATGCAAGATCTGAAAAAAAAAAAAAAAATTGGCTGATTTGGTACAGCCCATGCACCTGTTTCCAATATTGGAGCCCACATGCTGAGTAAAAGGTTAGACCAACCTGATGAATGGATTGGATACCATGTTGGCATGTGTGGCATGTACATGAGCTTTATTGCATACGCTTGTAAGCACTTAAGAAAATCTATTCTTCATTCATTGATTTGTATGACTTTTACAACTCTCTGTTTATAGTCTCTCATGCCCAATTTCTACAAAAAAATCTAAACAAATCTAACCAGATTCTAATGATCTTCCGAATATCTAAATGAATTTTCCAAAATCCCTTGAGTCAATAACTCACATTATTTAGATTTTTTTTTCCCTCTCTTTAGGTTGCACTTTATTTAGAATATTTACCATGCCAAGGTCTTTCATGTTCAGGTTAACCACTCGCATTGAATGAATTTTTTCACCAAGCGACAAATGGGTTGACAATATTAACCTACACAACAACTTATTATGATTCACTTATCTGGTATTTTCACTTAAATCAAATAAAAGGACAAGCATTAAAAAAAAAAAAAAGTGCAATGATTCAAATATGAATCTTTTACTATTTTAGTACTTAAAATGTAATGCACACAAAATATAGACGGCTTCGATTATATAAGTTATTGAAGGTGTGCCACAATTGAGGATTGAAATGAATACCCAAATGGTAATGACAAATCTGTAAATAAAGGTTCCAGAGATAATAACTTGCAATTCAAGAAACCTGTTGACAAGCGAGAGTTGCTTTATTGATATATATTTTCTTAAATGACAAAAATGCCCTTCTCAAAATGGATGAGCAATGTGTAATTTTCATCCTTTGATGTGGCCCACCTACTAATTGAAATGCAATGGGCTTTTGAGATCGAAGAGTATCTTAGTGGATAAGCAGGATTAACGGTTCATATATTGAAAAAAATGTACCATAGGCCCTATGAATTGCATTTGTAAGTTAAGCATAATCTACAATAATAATTTAAGATGCAGAGTACAGTAGTGACTACAGATGAAAATCAGATAGCAAACAGACGTGACGTCTCTTGAAGTGACGTCACTAAATTTCATAGGGCCACCGAGATGTGTGTGTTCTATCCACACCATTCATCTGTTTGGGGAGACAATTTTAGGACATGAACCAAAAAATGAGACAAATCAAAAGCTCATCTGGACTCCACCAAAGAAAACAGTTTCATTTATTTCAATGATCCACACAATGTAAACTGTTGAGGCTTCGTATGGCCAAACCACATGTTGGATTACCCTAATTTTTTAAACCATAACTAAACATGATCCTAATAAAAACTATGGACGGTTTCGATTATATAAGTTATTGAAGGTGGGCCACAATTGAGGATTGAAGTGAATACCCAAATGGTAATGTACAAATCTGTAAAGAAAAGTTCCAGAGATGGTAACTTGCAATTCAAGAAGCCTGTCAGAATATGATAAGCGAGAGTAGCTTTAGTGATACATATTTTCTTAAATGAGAAAAATGCCCTTCTCAAAATGGAGGAGCAATGTGTAATTTTTCATCCTTTGATGTGGCCCACCTATTAATTGAAATGCAATGGGCTTTTGAGATCAAAGAGTATCTCAGTGGATAAGCAGGATTAACAGTTCATATGTTGAAAAAATATACCGTGGGGCCATATAAATTGCCTTTGTAAGTTAAATATAATCTACCATAATAATTTACGATGCGGAGTACAGTGACCACGGATGAAAATCAGATAGCAGATAGACGTGACGTCGCTTGAAGTGACGTCACCAAATTTCTTGAGGCCCACCGAGATGTGTGTGTTCTATCCACACCATTCATCCATTTGGGGAGACAATTTTAGGCCATGAACAAAAAAAAGAGACAAATCAAAAGCTCATGTGGACCCTACTAAAGAAAACAGTTTCATTTATTTTAATGGTCCACATAATGTAAACTGTTGAGACTTTGTATGGCCAAACCACATGTCGGATTACCCTAATTTTCTTAACCACAACTAAACATGACCTAAGAAAAAATATGGACGATTTCAATTATATAAGTTATTGAAGGTGGGCCACAATTGAGGATTGAAGTGAATACTCAAATGGTAATGTCAAATATGTAGATAAAAGTTCTAGAGACAGTTACTTGCAATTCAAGAAACCTGTCACAATATGACAAGCGAGAGCAGCTTTATTGATATATATTTTCTTAAATGACAAAAATGCCCTTCTCAAAATGGACGAGCGATGTGTAATTTTCATCCTCTGATGTGGTTCACCTACTAATTAAAATGCAATGAGCTTTTGAGATTGAAGAGTATCTCAATGGATAAGCAAAATTAACGGTTCATATGTTGAAAAAATTACTGTGGGGCCATATAAATTGCCTTTGTATGTTAAGCATAATCTACATGCGCTTGTAATAGAACCGCCCCCCCAAAAAGAATACCTTAATGGCCCATTTGGCACCATGTATTTGAAGAGAAAGGAGGAGAAACTGATTGCTTTATTCTGTTTGGCACCATGGATTTGATGAGAAGTGGATTTGAGAGGAATCCCGGAGAACTCAAAAAGGCACTTTTAGCCCTTTTTCAAATCCTATAAAAAAGGTGGGATTTGAGGAGAAATGATTCCCAACGTAGGACCCATCATAATGTGTCCCTAACTATGGGACCCAATATGATGTATGTTTTCCATCCAACTTGTTGATAAGGTCACAAAGACCTGGATAAAGGACCACACAAATTTCAGTTAAATCCAAAACTTTTGTGCATCATAAAGGTCTCACTCTCCATTTTTTCTTGTTTTATGGTCCACTTTAGATGTGGATTTGCTTTATTTTTTGGATCTTAGCATAAAATGATCTGTAAAAATGGATGAATGGCATGGATTTAAAAATCGAGGCTAATACGGTGGGCATACGGTGGGATTAAAATTTACATCGTCCATTCCTTCATGTTTGATTTCTCTCCAAATCTTGGCTGCCAAACAGAAAATCTGGAATTGATAAGAACTGGAATTGATGAGAATTCATATCATGGAATCCACTTCTCCTCAAATCCATGGTGCCAAACGGGCCATAAACTATTCTCCAAATAAAATAGTTGGCAAACCCATTTTGGTAAGAACATCATGGTACAAAATTTTCTACCATGGTCAATGTGAACTGGATTTACCTCCAACAATCCATATAACAACCATGATGCATGGGGCCTAGTAGTTGTATGTGTAACTCCTACATTAGGTTCTGTATTCTATTCTAGATCTTTAGGGGAAAAAAATGAGCTAGATCCGTAGTTTAATTAGGTGGGTCACACCAAGGGGAACAATGGCAATAGAATGCTAGCTATAGAATTGTGTGTGGGGTCACCATTCGTAGGTATCATTCATCAAACTCGTTAATCAGCTAGTGTAACTGATCACTAAGTGAAGACAGAAAATAAGCTTGATGCAAAACTCAGGCAAGCCAAACGACTTGAACTTGGATGTTTTAGGAGTACTTTACATTGCTTTGTAATGAAGTCGGGGTGGGGGTGATCGAGATTAAGCAGTGTCTCTCTCATGGGATAACTAATCCGAATCCACGGATCTATCGGGACTCCTTAACCGATCTTCCTTGATTTCTCAAGAGGCACTCGAAGAACATAAGCAAAATAGAGTATAAACTCAATAATATTGTATTAATCAAAGATAACAATGAAATAAAAAATGCTATTTATAATAAAACTAAGCCTAAAACCCCTAATTTGTACTTAGTTAAAACAGTAAAGTCCTAATAAAAGTTCGCGAGACGATGCTTGATAGCCTTGTACTGGAATACTACAGCAAGTTTCTCTGACTTTTTCACATTGCCAACAGGAATTACAGTGACCTGTTCTTCCATGTCATCCTCGTTGTCGAAGATGGGTGTAATCTGAGAACAACTAGCATCTTGCGCAGGGAACAAATTTTTAGAAAAATTGGCGTTCATGATTGCCTCAAAATCTTGCAATGCTAGCGCAGATTCTTTTGAGATGTCTATGGATTCTAGCACAATGAGATCTACAATTTTTGGGATACTTGCAGGATCTTCCCCTTGTTCATGATATTTGGAATAAGGATCTCTCCATCTTCTCATACATTTGAATATGTTTTGAAACGATGGTGGGTTGTACCCCATCCTCTCCTTCCATGGCTTCAACCTCGGCCAATTCAGCAGGTCCTTCAAGAGGGATTCCCACATCTATATAAATGCCCTCCACTTCAAAAGTTTTGAGAGGGACTTCCATGTCTACAGGAATGACAAATGTATGCTGTTGATGGCCTTTCGTTTCTGTAGGAACAACATGTGCGCTTCTGACGAGGCTGGGAGTCGGTTGTGGCTCCGTTTTAAAATAATAAGGCTCATGTCGCAAATTATGGGTTGTCGGGATAATACTTGATTTTCATAATCATTGTATCCAAATCGTTCCAGCAGCCTACGCTTCATTCGTGACCATGAGCTTATTGGTGCCTTCATCTCTTTCTTTCGATCGTGCTGAATATATTCTCACTAAACCGATATAGTGCTCTTCAACTTGTATGTAGTGTACGTAACTTTTTTCTCCTCAGGCATCTGTGTGAGTTCGAAGAAGCGTTCAAATTCACATAGCTAGTCGTCGACGCGACCCATGCCATTTAATTTAGAAAGATCAACATTTGTGTAAACTTAACCCATCTGATATACCAGATCTCTGCCATAAACAATTATGCTCTTGTGATATTCTGCTTTGTGGTCGAATCTAGCCTGTAGTCTTTGTATAGCTTAATGTTCTTCCACTAGAGTGCCTTAGGCGTCGCCCCAAAAGCTGCCACTTTGAGAGGATGGATCCCTGGATTACCGTCCACAAGATTTTTGCCGTAGTCATTGCTAAAAGCCATCTTCTCGAAGTTGTTCCTCGTTCTAATACCAATTAATGCAGCTGGGGCGGAGGTGAGATCAAGCACCTTCTCTCTCACGGGATAACTAATCTGAATCCACAGATTTATCGGGACTCCTCAACCGATCTTCCTTTAATATTTCTCAAGGGGCACTCAACGAACACGAGCAAAACAGAGTATAAACACAATAATATTATATTAATCAAAGATAACATGTTTAACAATGAAATAAAAATGACTATTGATAATAAAACTAAGCCTAAAATCCTAATTCATACTTACCAAAACTAGTAAATTCTTGAAATAGAAAGTTACTAAAGATAGTAAAGTCTTAATAAAAGACTATTAAGTAAATTATCTTTCTAAAACTCATTATTCTACAAAATTAGAAACTCCCAAATAAAATAAAAATCTAAAAGGAAGGAAACAAACTAAAATTTGAAATTACTAAAATAAGTAGTTTTCATTAAAATTCTGTTTTTCTGCTGTAACCATGCATTTTCTAGTGAAACAGACGAACACGACCCAATATAGTGGGTTGGTTTACCACGAAACGGAATTTCAATAGGGATCCATATGTTGTGCGTCCCATAACTCCTCCCGAATCAAAAGTTATAGCCGATTTACGGTCCACCTTCTTTTGGTCCATCCACACAAAAATTGACATTTTTGTTGACTTTTCCTTGATCGTCTTCTGGTCCATGTGTGATAGGAATGTGGGTGATCCTCACCCTTGATCAGGGAGTGCTCTCCTTACATCACTTTAGTTGGTGTGGCCCATCAAAATTTTATTTTTTATTAAGCTGATGTTCTAATGTACGGATCAAATAAAGAATTCCACCAAATAGACAGATTAGATTTACATATACATGGTGCAACTTGTAGAGCTTGGGTGTTTTACACCACTGAGTAAAATAAGTGTCATAGATGATTAAGGTAAAGAGTATCAAATATGAAAATAAGTGCCTCTAGTCATAAAACTTGGGGAAAATATCAATCCATCCAGAGGTAGGAACGAATTATAGTAATTTGTTTTAATCCAAAACAAACACCCTTCCTGTGGATGGAAACCACATGCTACAAATAGGTACTTTTTTTGTGTAGATATGAACTTGTACAAAGTAAACATCATTTCTACCAACACAAAAGAACACCCTGCGGCTTAAAGTTTCTACTACATCAATTTTTTTTTTCTACCACATCATCTACCACCATAGTTTGAAGACTTAAAAACCTACTCGACATTATCTCCAACCAGGTTAGGTCAACTCAAAGATTCAATTAATCCTGAAGGTTGTTAATTCCATACTCATGAGGAAGCATTACATGCTAGATTTCTGGCATAAAAATTAGGTCATTTCACACCTCAGGTGAGCTACATTGTATCAAAACAAATGAATGGGTAGAAAAAATACTGTTAATTGTCAATTCTATTTTTAAATTGTGGCCCACTTGAAAAGTGAAACTGTTGATTTTTTAGGTAGAAGATGTGAGCTTATTCCTTAGGTTTCATGCACGTGTTTCATATTTGCAAATGAGCCTACATGTGTCTGTGTGTGGCTCTACATGTGTGAGCCTGCATGTGTCTCTGTGTGTGTAGTTAGCGGTGTCTTAATCTTCACACCTGGCCCGTCAAATACCATGTGCATCGAGTTATTCCTTGCACTTGTAAAGTTATGCTTGCATACTTTTGTTTGGAAAAGGCTCTTACATGTGTTTATTTTAAAGTTGCACTTCTCCTTTGGAGGATGTTAAACATTATGTAGTAAGATACTTTTATATTTTCTATTATTTCTAACTTTTTTAAAATTATTTTCTATTTAAATAAAAAAAAGAGCTGCTACCTATTTGAACTTGACTTGACCCGGTTCGAAATTTTTGACCAAATCGATCCCAGCTCAAACTAGATTTTTTCTAGAGCAAACCAAACTTGGGCCACATGGGTCAGCCTGAAACCCAAACCAGGCTGATTCGCAAACTGGGGTGGCATAAAAACAAGCCAAACCCAAACTAGGTCTAACTAACCCGGCCCGAATTGTTGCCCACCTCTAATGGTCGCCTTGAAGAGCTTGGGTGTTTTACACCACTGAGTAAAATAAGTGTCATAGATGTTTATGCATGGTAAGGAGTAACAAATATGAAAATAAGTGTCTCTGGTCATAAAACTTGGGGAAAATGTTGATTGATCTCTAGGTAGGACGAATTTTAGTAATTTGTTTCAATCCAAAACATCCTTCCAGTGGTTGGACAAATAGGTGCCTTTTTGTGTAGATACAATGAACTAGTATAAGGTAAACATCATTTCTACAGACATAAAATAACACCCTCGAGCTTAAATTTTTTACCACATCATCTACCACCATAGTTACCATCTACCACCATAGTTTGAAGATTGAAAACCCTACTCGACATTATCTCCAACTGGGTCAGGTCAACTTAAAGACTTAATTAATCTTGAAGGTTTGTTAATTCCATATGCATGAGGAAGCATTATATGCTAGATTTCTAGCATAAAAATCAAGTCACCATTTCACACCTCAGGTGGGCCACATTGAATCAAAACAAATGAATGGGTAGAAAAAATACTTTTAACTATCAATTCAGTTTGTATGTTATGGACCACCTAAAGGGTGAAGCTGTCTGATTTTTTAGGTAGAAGATTTGAGGTTATTCCTCATATTTCATTTAAGTGTTTTATATTTGCAGATGACCCTACATGTGAGTGTGTGGCTCTACATGCCTATGTAATTAGCAATGTCTTAATCTTCACTCTATTTGACTCATTATTTAATTGTTATGTAAAATATATTTTGAATAATTGTAAATGCTTAAAACAGTTAAAGGTTGTTATACAGTAGTATTAAATGGTAAAATTAAGCAAATGCATGCTCATTTCTTGTGTTGTTACAACTGTTTGTTTCCTTTGGGCCGTTCAAGTAAATGGTGGTAATGTATAGTAAAAGCATGATGATGACTTTTACCATCTATTTAGAAGAGACCAACTCTACCTGAAAAACAACGAAAATTTCAACATCTTTTCAAAGTAAAACTCTATGAGTGCCATCATAATGTACATGTTATATACACACCATTCATTCATCCTTTCAAATCATTTTAGGGCATGAGCTAAAAAATGAGACAAATCCAAAGATCAAGTGAACCACACCATAAAAATAGTGGATTTAATGGTGGACATAGTTATTCCCACTGTGGACCACTTAAGCTTTGGATCTGCCTTTTTTTTTTTGGATCATGTCCTAAGATAATCCAACAAAATGAATGGATGGCGTAGATGAAACACAGATCATGATTGGGCCCACAAAGTTTTGGCACATAGCATGGTACCCAAAGCAAGACTTGTCCTGATGCCGAACATTGTAAGGAAATACAAAGATACCTAATTATTACGGTTAACTACATGAACTTACTTTCAATCAAACAAGGCTTATTGAGTTTGGAACTTTGTACTCATCTCAAGTCACATTGATTTGAGCATGTCAAGAGTCTTTTCTATTCTACACCAAACCACATTGACTAGTGAGTTTTCTAGTATAAGGAAGGACCTCAATGTTTTTATAGTGTTTATTTACCATCCAATCTGTTGGACCATACCATAAGAAAAAGTGTTGATTGAATGTCCTACCATTAAATACTTCTTAGGGAGGACCTTAATGTTTCCATATTGTTTATTTACCATTCAATCTGTTGATAAGGTCACAAAAGCCTAGATGAAGGGGAAAAAAAATAGCAACTTGATACAAAACTTTTGTAGCCCATTAATGGTCAATCAACACTTTTTCCTATGGTATGGTTCAACTGATAATTGGATCTGTTTCATTTTTTGGATAATGTCATAAAATGATATGTAAAAACGGATGGACAATGTCTATACATAATACATACATCAAGGTGGGCCCCATGATAACCCACGTTAAGGGTCGCACCAGCTTGGGTGAGACTAGGGTCTCACCTAATTCGCTATCTTCCATATGAGGCATACCCAAGAAATATCTTTTACTAAAGTACATTTCAACTTTTTTATCATTTAAATCTTTTCTCTAAAAAGCCATCCTTGTGATGTAGGGAGTGGACCCCTTGCTTAAAGGCAGAGATCGAGTGCGTTCATGGGAGAGATGGACCGCGAGAAGATAGGGAGAAGTCCCTGTCGACCGATTGAATTTTGACTGGGAGCTAGCTCAACTCACTAGACTTTGGAGGGCCTCGGGTGACAGATCGCTAGTGGCCGGTGATCGGTGAACGGTCGCCGCTCATCATTGATCGGTCGATGGCCCCTTGGCGACTGGTCGACGGTGTTCTGCAAATTGCGTGGAAATTGCCCAATTTTCTAAATTTTGTTTTTTATTCTTCGTGATTCTTTTGTAATATGATTAAAACTCTTTTTATGACATTTTAGGGTTTAGTTTTCTATTTAAATGTTACTTAAACTCATTTTTATCGGTTCATCTTTTGATTAATATTAAAATTACTTGAGTTTTTACTCTGTTTTGCTCATGGATTCAAGTGTTCCTTTGTGAATTCGAAATTTGGTCGAGGATTCCCAAAAGCTCCATGGATTTAGAGTACTTATCCCTGTG
This sequence comes from Liriodendron chinense, assembly GCA_003013855.2. NCBI lineage: Eukaryota > Viridiplantae > Streptophyta > Magnoliopsida > Magnoliales > Magnoliaceae > Liriodendron > Liriodendron chinense. Next base: position 1,997,381 of record ML058326.1, on the reverse strand, counting down.
AGAGAGATGGTGATTGATCTCAACTCATCTATGTTGCATCACCTTGTAGGGTCAAGGACAGAACCGAGGCCCCCAACCACAACCAAGGTGTAGGGATTGGGGATGCACTAAGGCCAAACCCAGCTTGACCTAACTCAACCCATTAGCACCCCTATATTTAGTATGTTAAGATTCATTATTTAAGTCATTAGTTTAATTAAGTGATTCTAATTTTAGGATTTAACATTTGGTGGACTTTAAGGGCTTATTTGGCGACACTTTCAAAAGTTGCCTTTTTTTAGTTATGACGGTGAAAAAATTACTAGCTTAAGGTGAGTTAATTAGGCAAGCAATTTAAAAAAAAATAAGTTAATATCTTAAAATTATTTATAGCCATCAATAAAAAAATCCTTTTTACTTTTCTATACTCTCTCTCTCTCTCTCTCTCTCTCTCTCTCTACGTAATGGACGGTCCATATCAAAGGTGGCCCAGAATGGTGGATGACCCACATCGAAGCTGGGGCCCACACATGGATGGTCATGGGCTCCATATGATGGTGTAGACACCCCACCTTCGGCTACACTGTTGGTAGAGAAAGTTGGATGAATGGAAGACCATACCCCCAAATCCCAAGTCCAAACTCAGCCAAACTCACCCTTGTAAGCCCCATTCCATAGCCCAGTTCAAGCCTGAACCCAGTCAACCCAGTCCTAAACATTAGCCTGAAAAACCCCCTATAAGGAAAGCCAGTCAAAAAAATCCTAAAAAAGCCAAACTCCACTGAGTCAACCCGCTGAGTCAACTCATCGAGTCAAAACACCGAGTCAACCCGTCGAGTCAACCCGCTGAGTCAAATCACCGAGTCGACCCGCTGAGTCAACTCACTGAGTCAACCCACCGAGCCAAACAGCAGCCCCGAGGGAGCTACCTTACCTCGCTGGAAATCGAGGAACGGCCGTACGGGCGGCCCACAGCAGGCTGCCTAAAAATATTTACATGAAATGCCACTGCCCGCTGCTATAAATACCCCCCTCCCCTTCTCATTTCAACACCCCTTCAAGTCCATTCAGCCCGAGTGCGATTCGAGTCCTCCTTTACCCCTTAGCCCATTCCTTCACCAAGGAGAGCCCGAGTGAGGAGATCCTAGCCCTGGTCCAGCCCAGCCTGACCACTGGTCCAAGTCTCCCAAGCCATCCAAGTCTTGATCCAGCCACTCGAAGCCAACCCTTGCGACACCTCCGTCCATCCAGCTACTCTTTTTCAGCATCATCTCATTTGCATCTAGCATAAGTGCAACATTTACTTTTCTTCCAACCCCCCTGCTTCACTGTAAGCACCTTGATTATTCAAGCACACTGCATATGTCTTAAATTAAGCACCTGTCAGTTCGAGCGTATGCTCTAGGCTTGCCCGTTGTTGGAACCTGCCCATCAGAAACTCTTACTGTTCAGACCTGCATTCATGCTTCACTATAAAGCACCTTGATTATTCAAGCACACTGCATACGTCTTATATTAAGCACCTGTCAGTTCGAGCGTATGCTCTGGGCTTGCCCGTTGTTGGAACCTACCCATCAGAAACTCTTATTGTTCAGACCCGCATTCATGCATCATGTCATCTATGAGAATGTACGAGGATTAAAACAGACTTTCAAGTATTAGTTCGATTCTGTGAAGTAGAGACCGTACTTCGGTACGGTCAGTGTGTGGGGTGCTTAACCTCTTCCCACCCTGTAACCGTGATCCCTTACCTTGAATCTCTGGCCGCAGATTAAAAGGAGTCATTTTAGAGGAAGGAATCTTCGGATCCCCTTCTCTAACGTTTCTACGGGGTCTAGCCGACTGTAGATTCGAAGTAATTGGCTAGTGGCGACTCTGGTCTTATATAAACTCATTTGACACATCTAGCTTAACACGACAACCAAACAAAGCCCTCAAGAACGAGGCAAGCCAATGGCACAAATGGCGATTTCGCACTCACGCATCATCCTCTCCTTCTTTTCCCGAAAGGGGAAGGGATGAGAACGTCGTCGTGTGGGAGCGCGGAAACGGCGAGGGTCCACAGAATGGCAACTCTGCTGAGGATTTGCTAGTCCCACTAGTCGTGATCCGACTTGAAAAACAAAATCCTTCCCGTACTTGAAAGTCACTAATCCTCATACAATCTCATCTGCATAGCATTCTACTACCCCCCCCCCCCCCCCCCCCCAAAAAAAAAAAAAAAACAGAAAATCCCAAAACCAAAAAAATATAGAAAATCCCAAAACCCAAAAAGAGTATAGTCCTCACCATTGCGCCTCCTCGGGCTCAACGTGTTCGGAGACAACTTCCCTTCCGCAGCATAATCCGCACTCGGGCTCAGCAAGCCATGTCTGACCACGAAGAAGAAACTCATCTCTTCCCTGCTCTTGAGATGACCGAAGCGCAACCTCCAGCACAACAGCCCATTGATAATACGCCAATCATACAAGAATTGGCACAAGGAATGAGAGCAATGCAAGAAATGCTCTTGCAATTCATGCAAGCACAAGCCACCACAGCAGCCAACAATCAGGTTGGCCCAGTTCAGCAATCTCAGCAGCCATGCCGGGTCCTTCCGGCCTCCAGTTCAAATCAAGCACAACCATCGGAGTCTGCCCCAGACTACCGACAGCAGCCGTCTCAGCCCTTCGCTATGGGCCATCCTCCTCAGTACCTTCCTGCAACGACAGGGCCATCTCAGAGCGCCCCCGTCGCAGGGACTTCTAGTCAGCTTCCAGTCAATCTTGCAAACAACAGTCTCAGTAGATCTCAGCATGTCCCCTCCGATGGGACACCTTTTCAATTTCAACACATCCCCGTCGATGGGATTTCAATTCAATTTCCAGCAACAAGGACAGCACTGGCGAATGCCCACAATGGGGGTCAGTGTCAAGCCCACACCAATCAGCGGATAGTGGCGAATACCCAACAAGGGGGTCACTTCCCAGCATCTCAGCCTCCTGCAAACAGGAGCACTTTTCAATTCCAGCACATCCCCGCCGATGGGATTCCAGTTAATTTTCAGCAATCTTCAATTCAGCAAAATCCAGTTAATTTTCAGCAATCTTCAATTCAGCAATCTCCAGTTAATTTCCAGCAAGTTCCAGTTCAACCTTCAGTACAGTCTCCAGTTCAGCTACAGTCATTTCAAGCACAAGTTCATCAGAATCCAGTTCAATCATCAAATCAATTTCAGCAACCCGCGGTCGCTTTTTAGCAAGCACATAGGGTCGAAGACATCGACCACTATGCCGAAGAAGAACGTGCCTTACTCCAAGAGGCACCAGTCGCTCGAACGAATCACTCAGGACTGGACGAGTTGCGGGAGCAGTTCCAGATCTTGCAAAATCAGCTTCAGCGACAGTAAGGAATCGACTTACCTTCGACCAAGTTCAGAGACTTGTGTCCTTTCCCAGACACTCAAGTACCTCAAAACTTTGAGGTATCAAAATTCAAAAGATACGATGGCAGCGGTTGCCCCACAGCGCATCTCAAGGCCTTCTGTGGAGAGCTGAGTGCAATCTCAGGAAATGAAGGGGCCCTCATTCGTTTGTTCCAAAAATCCCTAAAGGGTGATGCCCTAGATTAGTACACCTCATTGGACTGCCACCGCATCAGGACGTGGAAACAGCTTTCCCAGGCTTTCGTCGACAGATTCGCATACAACCTCAACATGGCACCCAGAAGAGCTGACCTCACGGCTCTCAGGCAAAGGAGTGATGAAACACTATCAGCTTATGTGGGACGTTGGCGAGCTATGGCAGCCAGAATGCGGACACCTATCGACGACGAAGAACAAATCTCCATGATTGTTCATTCAACATATCCGGGCATATCTGGATATCTCATCTTGCATTCATATGCGAACTTCTCGCAGCTAATCCGCGTTGGAGAACAAGTTGAAGCAGGAATCCGTGCCGGGACAATCTCCCCATGGCCTCATCAAGCCACTCCAGTCAAAAGGAACAGAGTGGAAGGAAGACCCATCGGATATGGGAATGAAAACTGAAGCGGTTCTCCTCCCCGCCCGACAGAGGTAAACAACATCAATACCACTGCTCAGGGTAATCAATACGCTCCCCCACAGGGACCTCAACAGTGTCAGCAGAATCAGGTTCAGCACCAACCTCAGAGGTATCAACCACGACCAAATCCGCAACCACAGCCACAACCACCTCGACAGCAGTAGCAGTTCAAAGGAAATGGTCAGTACCCATACCAGAACAGGCAGAATGACAGGGAGCTCAGGAAGTTCACCCCACTTACTCAGCCACTTAGTCAAGTCATGACTATGCTGGTACAAAAGCAGTTACTCACTCTGATGGCACCCGGGCCTCCTCCTCATCCTCTGCCTCTAAACTACTGAGAAAACGAGTACTGTGCCTACCATCAAGGACGTGGCCATGCTACTGATCGATGTTTTACTCTGAAGAATGCCATACAAGATCTGATTGATGACCGCAAGATCGTCATCTCGGTCCCTGGAACTCCTGCAGCAGCTTCCACCAACATCCTTCAGAATCCTCTGCCTCAGCATCAGACGGACCCCAGTTCGTCTCGAGGCCCCACCGTCAACAGCATAGAAGAAGAAGAACGCCTCGACCGCTTCTTCGCCCCCATCCAATCTATTCATGCCTACACTTATGGGCCAACAAATCCTCCTACAATCCTGCAAGGGGCAAGTCCCTTCTCTCTTTCAGTATCCGAGCCAATAATACTCGAAGGAGCACTTCCATATGATGTACCAGTTGTTCAAGGGGCACCTCACAACCATTCATGCTGGGAACCAGTCATCCTGGAAGGAGCCCAATCATACATCGAGCCCACATACGAACCTGTCATCTTGCAAGGGGCAACTCCAGTTCAAGAACAATCCAATCCGCAATGTAGGAATTATACTCATCAACAGCAAGAACCCATTATTTTGGAAGGAGCTCCTCCAGTCGAGCCTAGTCATATTGCAAGGGGCAAATCCCGGAGGCGTGTCAATCACACTATGGCAGCTGAGACGAACAGAGAAACCTCCTGCCATATCAAGAGGACCAGTACTCATTCCATGGGAGCCTCCTGCTCTAGGAACGATCAAGCCAGGACCGCAGCCTTATGTGATCTATGAAGACAAGCCTCGATATTACCCCTTCAGCACAGGCAACAATGTAGTCCTCAAGGCAAAAGCTCCATACGAGGAAGATCTGGTACCCACACCAGCACCGTTGCAAGAACCGGTGGTCATAGAAGGCAAAGGTGAGGAAAATTATAAAGAAGTCCCATGGCACTATCCAGAATGTGCGGAAGTGGGAAACATGAATCCCAATGAGCGTTGCATCCGAAGAGATAATCAGAACAGAGGAGATCCCAAAGGCGCTCTTTCAGGTCTCGGTAACAAAAATGAAGCCGCATACGATGTGGCGACTCAGCTCAAGTCAATCCCTGCACAAATCTCAGTATGGGAGTTACTCTGTACATCTCGCATACACCGAGAAATGTTTGCCAAGACCTTGAACGATGCTCACGTCTCCTCTGATACGGCACCAGAAATGATAGCTTTGATGATTGGACAACTCCTGGCTCCGCGCGCTATCACCTTCACAGATAATGAGTTGCCACCAGAAGGACGAGATCATGGGCGATCCCTCAACATAGCCTTACGATATAAAGACCTTTGCGTCCCACTGGTCCTTATCGATAATGGCTCAAGCTTAAACGTCTGCCCACTCAAGACCGCAGAACGTCTGGGAATCAGCCCTTCTTCATTTCGACCCAGCACCATATGCGTCAGAGCATTCGACAACACCCGCCAATCAGTGGAAGGTGAGGTCGACATAGAGGTACAGATAGGTCCGAAAATCTCTACCATCACATTCCAAATTCTGGATATATCAGCCTCTTTCAACATGTTGCTCGGACGACCTTGGCTGCACAAGGTTGGAAGCTGTGCCGCCAACCCTGCATCAACGAGTGAAATACATCTGTGGAAATCAAGTGATCTCTATCCATGCAGAGAAGGAGTTCATCATTCCTTCCAATGCTGCTGCCACTGAACCAGACATCCTGGTCATCGATATCCAGCACTCTGAAGAAGACATCCCGTTTCACAGTTTCGAATTCGAGACTGTGAACTCTATCGCCAATCCAGAACCGATAAGGGTGGACCGTGTCTTTTCACCGGCAGAGCGTCTGAGCCTCAAATACCGAATGAAGAATCACTTCAAGTCCAGAAAGGTACCGCTGATATATAACCAACGCAAATGGGGACTCGGATACAGGTCAATCTTCATGGACAAAGGAAGGAAGAAATTTCGGTGCTCGCCCATCTAATTCATCAAGCCAGGAGAACCTTGCAAAGATCCAGGAAGGAATCAACCGACTGCACTACACAAAGGCCTCCCGATGAGCCTAACTTGGGCTACATGGCCACCCATTCAATGGGATCAAATTCTCGAACCATCCAAGCCTCCAGAAGAAGAAGGAGATGAAGAAAGAAGTCAAATACAGCAGATTTAGGATCAGGTTACTCTGACACCTGCTCCCAACCAGGGGCACAACCTGCCCGCTTCAGCATCAATCAACTAGGGGCACAACCTGCCCACTTCAATTCCAGCTAGTCAGGGGCACAGCCACTAAAATTTAATTGCGCATTGATTGATAATAATGTCATTCATGTCATTTTTTATGAAATTTCATATCTTTTCATTACAGGCGGCGATGGACACCATACGCAGTCAGCCCACTCCCGATGGTAGTTAGTGGAGTGAGCCAGAAATCCTGAGCGAGGTGCTTGGCACCCGTTCTGGATATGTGCGTGGGCTTGGCCATGGTGCCAAGCTCATGGCACAAACTAGAGTTGGCTCCAGTCGATCCGTAGCTGGTGAGAGCGCTCAACGCTGAGCTGATATCGCAGAGAGAGAGAGGTTCAGCAGCTACGGGTCATCGTCGATGAAATTCGAGAGCAGCTGGAGAGGCAGAGAGAGGAGCAGAGGCGTAGGGAGGAGGAGGAGCAGAGGCGTAGGGAGGAGGAGGAGAGGTGACGGGAGGAGGAGGAGGAGAGGCGACGGGAAGAGCAGGAGAGGAGGATCGAGGAGTTGCGGCAGGAGCGGCAGGAGCATGAGCGACGGATGCAGGAGATGTTTCAGGCTCTCGCTGCACGCCTTGGCGTCGATGCCCCGCCACCTCCGCCTTCATCTTCCTGATTATTTTTTTACTATACGACTTTTAACTTGTATGTATTTTTGTGTTGATGAATATTGTTTGTTTGTGGATGTGGAATGAATTATTTGTGTATGGATGGTGTAGTTTCTGTTTATTCGTATGTATGTGAATGTGAATAGGAGAAAAATGTATAGGTTTCTTTACAGGTGTATATCAGGAATTTTCCTGAATTTTGAAAACAAATGAAACCGGGACAGGAAATACTATTACCGACGAAATTGTTCGTAGGTAAAAAAATAAAAAAATTTTACTGACGAAATTTTTTGTCGGCAATAAAAGACGAAAAGTTTTACCGACGAAACATTTCGTTGGTGATAAACCAGAAAAATTTTGCCGACGAAATATTTCGTCGGTGATAACCCCGGAAAGGTTTTACCGATGAAATATTTCGTCGGCAAAACCTTTACCGACGAACATTTTCGTCGGTAAAAGTTTTTTTATCGACGTATCATTTTTATTTCCGACAAAAATTCATATGTTTTCCCGACAAATTTTTTCGTCGGTAATGGTTTTATTATTACCTATGAAAATTTGTTTGGTCGGTAAAAACCTTTACCGACGGCCTTTCTGCAACGACGTTAGCTGCGAAAAATTTCGTCAGGAAAAAGATTTCCCGATGAAATTTTACTGATTCCCGACGAAATCATTCGTAGGTAAAAATGGAATTTCTTGTAGTGAACTTGCCCATCTCAACATCAATCAGCAAGGGGCACGACTCGCCCATCTCTGCAGAATCAACATCAACAATCACCAGCCAGGGGCAGAAGCAGCCCATCCAGTAGACCAAGAAAGGGAAATGGCCAGCCCTAGATTGGTCTGATGTCCAGATTCCAAACTTGTGGCTAGCCGTGGAACCAGACGAATTGCAATGCGAAGTAAGTGATCCGGGAGGGACTGAGTACGACTCAGATCTCGAACCCGACCAGCGAGAAATCATGGTCATTGGGCCAGGCTGTGATTCTTTGCTCGAATCATCAACCCCCACCTCTTCAGGGGAGGAAGTGTGGGGTCCTGAATGGTCATCCGTTCCCCTAACTTTTGAATCAGCCAAAGAACCATCTGAGGGCTCTGGCTTCCAAAAAAAAATGCCTGTTTAAGCAGCAACCGAAATTTTGGAACAAGTTGGGCTCAATCATGGTCTGCAATGCCTGTTTGTTCAAAGTCCCGTGAATTTCAAAAAGTCAAAAAATCAAAAACCTTCAAAAGCCAAAAACATCTAGTATTTCCATTTCAGAAAAATCTCAAAAACAAAAAAACATTCCTTTTCCTGCATTCAATAGTGTGCCAAGTTCGTCTAAAGAGTCACATGAGTTTGAAGTCGAATCATATGACTTTGACATCGAATTAGACTTCGAGCTTATGGGTCTAGACGAAGCTCGGGATGAGGAAGATGATGATCCGGCTCTCGAACTAGAGGATCTCCTCAAAAAGTTTGAATCTAAAGCCAATGTTGTAGACGATGATTTCGAGATAGTAAACTTGGGGACGCTTGAGATCCCTAGGGAAGTACGCATCGGAAAATTGTTGCCACCTGAGATGAAACAGAAAATGATAGAGTTCCTAGCTCCAAGATTGTCCAACTTCGCGTTCTCATATGAAGACATGTCGGGGCTCGATGAAGAGCTCGTTGTACATCATCTTCCAACCAAGGCAGATATGAAGCCAGTGAAGCAGAAACTTCGAAGAATGAAGCCAGAATGGGCTCTGAAAGTCCGAGATGAAGTCATCAAGCAGTACAACGCGGGATTCTTGGTAGTCTCCAACTACCCTAAGTGGCTCGCCAACATCGTACCAGTACCAAAAAAGACGGCAAGGTTCGAATGTGCATCGACTTCCGAGATCTCAACAAAGCTAGTCCTAAAGACGACTTCCCTTTACCACACATCGACACTCTGGTCGACAATACTGCTGGATACAAGGTCTTCTCATTCATGGACGGGTTCTCGGGTTACAATCAGATCAAGATGGCAATCGAAGATCGTGAGAAGACATCGTTTATCACTCCCTGGGGAACTTTCTGTTACAGGGTAATGCCGTTCGGTCTGAAGAACGCAGGAGCAACATATCAGCGAGCAATGACAACATTATTCCATGACATGATGAACAAAGAGCTTGAAGTATATGTGGACGACATGATCGTCAAATCTCGCACAATTGAAGGACACTTTGAAGATCTGAAGAAGTTATTCAACAGATTAGAAAAGTACAAGCTCCGCCTCAACCCTCAGAAATGTGTTTTCGGTGCAATGGGAGGAAAGCTCCTCGGCTTTATGGTGAGCGAGGATGGCATCAGGGTCGACGAGACCAAAACTACAGCAATCATCGAGATGCCCCCTCCTAGAACAGAGAAAGAAATTCGCGGCTTCCTCGGCAGAATTCAATACATCAGTCGCTTCATCGCATAGCTCACACCTATTTGTGAGCCCATTTTCAAGCTCCTTCGGAAGAACGTTCCAAAAGAATGGAATGATGATTGCCAAGTCGCCTTCAACCGCATCAAGAAATATCTCATGAATCCTCCAGTCCTAGTGCCACCCACTCCCGGATGACCACTATTGTTATACATCTCGGTAGCAGCAGAAGCCATTGGCTGTGTCCTCGGCCAGCACGACGAGACTGGGAAGAAGGAACAAGCAATATATTATTTGAGCCGAAAGTTCACCAACTACGAGACCAGGTATTCCCCGATCGAGAAGACCTGCCTCGCCCTAGTCTGGGCAACTCAGCGACTCCGTCAATACATGATTGCATTCCCTATTCTCCTCCTCGCTCACATGGATCCGCTCAAGTACCTGTTCGAGAAACCGGCACTCATGGAAAGGATAGCTAAATGGCAGCTACTCCTGTCTGAGTTCGACATCACCTATGTCACTCAGAAGGCAATCAAGGGACAGGCCCTCGCCGATCATCTTGCCACTCACTCACTCCTGGATTATCAACCGCTCAAGACATTCTTCCCTGATGAAGATCTCTTGCTCATTGAAGGAGATGAAAAGAAGAAGAAAGATGAATGGACGTTATTCTTCGACGGCGCAGCAAATTCTAAAGGGAGTGGTATGAAAGCGATCCTCTACTCTCCAGATGATGTCCCTATTCCCATCTCAAGGCGCATAGCATTCGAGTGCACCAACAACATGACAGAGTACGAAACATGCATCGCTGGCTTAAGGGAAGCCATAATCTTGGGCGTCAAGAAGCTATGAGTATTTGGAGACTCACAGCTTATCATCAATCAAACTAATGGCGAATGGAAAACCAAGGACGAGAAGTTGATACCATATCATGTGTATCTTGAAAATTTGATCGAGGAGTTCGAAGAAGTCACCTTCTCATACATGCCCAGAGCCAAGAACCAGTTTGCCGATGCTCTCGCCACACTTGCATCAATGCTCGAGATACCAAAAGGAGCTTCAGAATGGGAGCTCACATTCGAAATTCAAAATGAACCTGCTTTCTGCCTGTAAATAGAAGAAGCCTGAAGCTGTCCCTGACAAACCCTGGTATGCCGACATCAAGCAATATCTCGAAACCCAGGAGTATCAAGAGTCAGCAACAGCAACAGATCGCCGAACCATCCAGCGTTTGGCCGGCCAGTTCACCATCAGTGGCGAAGTTCTTTACAAGAATCCTATAATCACATCCTCCTTCGATGCGTCAATGAAACAGAAGCTGCAAAGATCATGAAAGAAATACACGAAGGAATCTGTGGCCCACACATGAACGGGCACATGATGGCAAAGAAGATTCTACGACTCGGCTACTATTGGCTCACCATGGAGACAGACTGTTGCCAGCACGTCAGAAAATGCTTCAAGTGTCAGGAGCATGCGAATCAAATCCATGCCCCATCATCAGAGTTATACAACTTGACCACCCCCTGGCCCTTCTCCATGTGGGGACTCGACATTATCGGCAAGATCAGTCCCAAAGCATCAAATGGTCATGAGTACATACTTGTGGCAGTCGACTACTTCACCAAGTGGGTAGAGGCAGCCTCCTACACCACGATTGCAGCATCTCAGGTGATCAAATTCATGAAGAACAACATCATATGCCGGTATGGAATCCCTAATATTATCATCACAGATAATGGGACCCCGTTCGTCAACAAGAAGATGGATGACTTCCTCAGCAAATTCAAGATCCAACGACATCGATCAAGCCCCTACCGTCCCCAGATGAATGGTGGGGTAGAAGCCGCAAATAAGACAATCGTCAGGATACTCGAGAAGATGGTCGTGACCTATCGAGATTGGTCAGATATGCTCCCATATGCACTTTGGGCCTATCGAACGTCTGTACGGTCTGCTACGGGCGTTACTCCTTTCGAGCTTACCTATGGAATGGAGGCAGTTTTGCCAGTCGAGGTGGAAATACCATCACTACGAGTGTTACTCGAAAGCGAAATTGAAGAAGGAGAATGGCAACGGGCCAGATTCAATCAGTTGCAGCTAGCAGATGAAAAGCGCATGCGTACACTAAGTCATTCACAGTGCTATTAGAAAAGGATCGCTCGGGCTTACAACAAGAGAGTCCGAAAAAGAAGTTTCAAGGTAGGCGACATGGTCATGAAGAAGATTCTACCGTCGCACCTTCCGGATCCCAGAGGAAAGTTCAAACCCTCGTGGGACGGACCACTGATCATCAGAGAAGTACTTCCCGGAGGCGCCCTCAGACTCACCAGCATGAGAGGGGTGGACCTTCCTGAGCCAACCAACGCCGACAACGTGAAGATCTTTCACGGGTAAGTTATTCTGACCTTATCAAGAGTTATTTTAATAGAGCTGAAGTCAAGAGGTCGAAGCTAAGACCTCTGAGAAATCATTTCCGTCCACCAACAAGTGTTTCAAATAAAAGGGATTCAAAAGGAAAAGACAAAAAAAAGAGCAAAAGAATACAAAAGAAAAAGAAAAAAATAGAAGAAAAGAGAAAGAAAAAGGGAAGCCAAAGCAAGGCACCCAAGAAAAAAATCAACCCAAGAAGAAACACAGTCATCCATCCATTCATCTCAGAAGGTTGATAGCAAAGACCGACAGCTCTATCATCGTAACCTAGAGTAAGGGCTGAAAGACTGCCATCGACCGGCAACGACGGATTCCCGACCTCTAGCCGCCGCAGTTATCCAAAGATTCAGAGAAAGAAAAAAGAAAAAAAGAAAATGTGTGCCTAAATAAAGAGGGCGGAGTGAAAACCCGAAAGGGCACTCTGAGTAAAAACAGTGGGCATACAACGGACTTGGTGAAAACCTGAAAGGGCACTAAGGGTAAAAACAGCATAGCTGCCAAGGGGCAGGCAAGATCAAATACCCGGGACGTGGTGAAAACCCGAAAGGGCGCCACGGGCAAAGTGACGGGAAAAAGCCGGCTGTGGTGAAAACTCGAAAGAGCACTGCAGGCAAAAATGGCTCAAATAAAAAAAGAAAAAAATAAAAAAGTGCAGGTACCAAGAAATCAGGCGGTCCAGATCAGTTCAAGCAGTTACAGTTCAAGAACAAGAAGAAGTGCAGTCAGGAACGAAGAGCTCTACAAATTCTGACAATCTCAGGAGGCAACAGTTTCCATTGCCTACACCTCTAGGGAATCAAAGGATCACACAAGTCAAATCTCGAGACATCGGTCAAAGCATTAGCCGAGCCCCAGTTCTGATTCCTATATCCTGACACAAAATCCAGACACACACTCACAAGACAGCTCATGGCACAATAGATTCTCAAAAAGTTTTCATCTTTTTTTCATTAAAAACATCATATTTCTTTTACACATATCATGTCATCTTGTTCAAAAAATACAAAAAAAATGCATCATCATCAATCATATATGCAAAAAAGGAATGTGCAGGTGGCCAACACAATCAATCTCTACCCTCCTCCTCGGCCACATCAAGTAAGTCCTCTGACTCATAAAAAGATAGCCTCTCTCTCTACCTGCTCACCTCCATACGCAGGTAACGCGCCTCATCGCGCTCAAGGGTACGGATCGCTGTCTCCTCATCAGACAATCTCTGATCGGCAGCCAATCTCCTCGACATCATCTCACAATGATACCGAAGTGCAGAGATCTCAGATAGCAGATGACCATGAGTGGCCAAAAGGAAGCAAGGATCAATGAATGAGCGCTCCTCAAAAGGTTCATATGAACCAGATGAAGAGCCAGCATCTCCAAGGATATCCTGCTCATCCTCATCAGCAGTCTGGTGCCAGCAAGGGATACGTCGATACAAAGACTACTCAGCAACCCAGTACTGATATGGGGCGGTCGCCATCGGAAAAGTCCGCAGCTCAAAACCCAGCAAATCAGCAGTCAAGTAACTCGCCCAAGAATAATCAATCCGGGTCCTGAAGTCAGAGGATCTAGAGGGAAGTTCTCGACGCCCGATACCCGTGAAAGCGAAAAGAGGAACATCCTACTCATACCCAAACTGCCGGAGGAACCGAATGGGATGATAAGAGAAGTAAGATTGAAAGCCTACCAACATCAGAGGAAGGCGGTGTGCATCGCAAAGCACTGGAGGAAGTGAAAGCCAAGATGACTCCCAACGAACGTTCCAGTCATGAAGTTCAGCAAACATTCTGCGATACAAAGGCTCGCTCATCCTAGCTGTATGCGGAAGGAACTCCATGATATAACGCATGATGTCAGAGCTAGGAATGCCAGGAAGGGGTACAGGAACGGTCAAAGAAAGACGCTCCCATAACCAGACCTGATCGCAAAAAGGAAAAGAAGTTCAGCTAGAGCCAAACAATTCCCAACAAAGCAAGAAGGAAAAAGGTGTGGAAAAGATACTTGCAGAAAGGCACAGCAGCCGCGAAGGACACGAGTGCGGCCCAGGGCACAGTCAGTCAGCCCATTAAACAGCTCGGCCAAGATGAGAGAAATGATCCCCTGCCGTCGGATAGCTCGGCTCATCACCTAAAAGAGCAAAGGAGTTTGGGACCTATGCCATCCCGAGAACAGCACCTCAGCTATCAAACAGAACATCAGTGCGTTTCGAGCAAAGGTAGAATTGGCCACGCTCCGAAGACCTGAAAAAAGATCATACAGCAAGTCCAAAGAGACCACTACAGCATCCTGGCCGGCAGCTGCAGGCCGAACAAGATAGGGGATCCCGAACCAGTTCTGCGGTGTAGCAGTCTTCGGCGATGTCTTTCGCGAGAAATATTGAGTATAATCCCAAGGTAGGCCTGTCAAGCGTGCAAGCTCCTCCAAAGAGGGTCCCATCTCCATATCGTTGAACGCGAATAAGTTCAACGAAGGGACCCAGTCAATCAAGGTAGCTCCAAGCATCCTCCAATCAATGTCAACTCTAGCCATATGGATCAGACTGCCGAAGCCATAGGACTCCAAATCCTGAATCTCATAAGCTGACAAGCTGTCAAGCCAAGCAAGCAGTCGTGGCGAGCAAGAAGGACGAGGGAGCAGCTAACAAGTCCTCACTGGTATCCCCTCAAGAACAAAAGGCCCAGAAATCAACGATGACTCATTAAGGATCGGAAGGTCAACGGGCGAAAGAGAAGGAAAAGCTGGAACCTCTGCAGACTCAGCAGCCCCTGACCTGTCCCCAGTAACGACTATGTCTGATACAGTCGCATCACTGTCCGAAACTGTCATAACCTCAGCCGCATGAGAAGACTCGCCCACCTCATGAATAGAGTGCGCAAAAGACCGATGATCAGAAGAAGGACGATACTCCCCATCAAAAGGGCTACCAGTGAAGATCACACCACACATCGTGGCATCCTGGCTAATCTGACCGTCGAAAAATGCATCTGAACCATCAAAAAGGGTCCCGACAACCCCGATCGAAGAATCAACAGTCAGATCTAGACCTGCGGCCCTCTCCAATAGGAAATCATGAATCCAGTCATCATCCTGGCCGATCAAAGGGATCATCGAGGCATCCACACCATCCATCATCAAGGGGACATCATCAATGATCACATCAAGTCCACCCAAACAAGTATGCCGCACATCTCGGCCCTCATCAAGAGCATCCAAACCATCAAAGGTATCATCTGAACCATCTATCCCATCCAAGCATGAGATCAGCCCATCCATGTCCCTCATGGTCCCATCACCTCCATCAATCACATCATCCGCATGGCCCACATTCAAGGGATGCACAGCCTCACCTATGTCCCATCCTCCCATCTCATCCATGCCATCCATTCCTCCCACAATCAAAGTCCCATTCAAATCTGGAATTTCAGCATGGCTGCCATTAATGGGGCCATTCAAAGCTCCACCAACCACCAAGCTTAAGTCTTCATCAATACCCCCTCTTAATGCCCCATCTACCCCATCCATTAAAGGCATCTCCCCTTTATCAAAGCTCATTGGAAAATCTGAAGTGTGGGACCCATCATGAGCAGTCCCTACAGCCCTTGAATCTCCACCATCCATTGTTTGAGAGAGGACAAAGTGAGAAGAAGACAAAAGGAGAAGAAAGGATGAGACAAAAAGAGGAAACATGGCTGGAATCGAAAGACCTATTACAGAGAATGCGGGGACAAGCAGCAACAGACAACAGGGAATGTCCGAACACGAGCCAGCCCAGGCCGCTCAAGAGGCGAGCCTTGGGCGGCCTGCTCTAGGCCGCCCGTACGGAGGCTCTCCTTCTCTCTCCGTGGGATTGGCTCCAGGGTTCTTGGTAGGTGAGGCTGACAGTCCACGTCAGCAGATGGCACCCCGTGGGCCGCCCAAGGCTCCAGTCCACTCCAGATTTCGATTGAGGTTAATCAAGATCATAAAAGGTGCCCCACCGGTCCAATCACGAAGCAATGCAGCCAGAACATGGCTGATCAAGTCAAAGAGAGGGAAAGGTGATCAAGTGGGGGCCACAAGCAATCCAAGTCATTCAAAGACTAGATCATCATGATCTGAATCATAGAAAAGCTCGCATGGGTCATCAAACAACAAGATCAAAGGTTGGATCGTCAAAAGAAGGGTCAGAGTCTAAGATCTGATCATCAAGTGGGCCCACAAGGCCAAAACAAGTGATCTAAGCAGTTCAGGTCATCATCCACACCATGAGAAGCCTTCTTAGCCTCACAAATCATCAAAAGAGGTGCCCCAAAGTAAAGCCGAGGTCTCAAGTGGGCCCACGGGGCCGAATCTATCAATCTGAACCATTCAAGGGCTAGATCATCAGGATCCAAACCATTGGAAAGCTTACACATGTCATGGAGCAGTAAGATCAAAGGTTCGATCATCAAAAGAAGGGCCAGAATTCAAGATCTAATCATCAAGTGGGCCCACAAGGCCTAATCAAGCAATCTGAACCGTTCAAGTCATCATCCATGCAGTTAAGAAGTCTCATCTTCCACAAATCATTAAGGAACAAGTCAAAGGTCAAAACATTCAGACATCATCAAGGAATTTGAGACAAGTCAAAGATTGTATATTCATTCAAAAGAGCTTGAAACAAAAGAGGATAAAAGCAAAAAGAACAAGGCCATACAAAGTGGAATACCCAAGCAGGCTACAAGTCGCCAACATAGTCGTCATCGTCCCTCCTCTCGTCCCGCTCCCGACGATAAAGATCCATCAAAGGAGCTGTCACTGATCCTCTAGCGTACCTGCGACGACCCCCTGGAACATAGAGCGAAGGAAGCAGAGGCCCCTGACCGTACAGCAAATACCACTCATCATAGTCACGATCCGGGATCGTGAAATGAAATCCGGACTGGCCCACGAGAGCCTCAGCTCTTTCATCAGCTGGGATCCGAGCAGCTGAAGGAGATGCAGAACAAGGGACCCGAACCACCCCAGTGACTTGCCGAAGCAACCTCTCACCCAGATACCACTGAAAAGATTCAGTGTCGGAAAGAATGATACGGAGACATGAAGCATCATATGCCTCCACGCGCTGGGGGGTATAATAGAGAGGGAAGCTGGCATACGGCATCCGAGCGAGCTGCAGCAAATGAGGTCACCACGATCAGTCACAGTTCAGCACGGGGGGTAAGGAAAGTTAGATACTTACGTCATAAATGGTCAGCCCGTCTATGTCAGCGCGCCAATTGTCCCAAGAAACTCGGGAGTTCCGCTGACGATTTTGCTGGTGCTAGTACATGTGGCGATTCAAAGAGGGTTCAACATCGTCTCGCATCCTCGGCGCGAGATCGGAAAAATGGTCATAAAAGCAGGTCTGGGCAAAAGCACATCTAATGATCAGAGAGAGAAAGAAGGCAAATGGCTCCAAGGAAGGTGAATGAAGAAATACCTCGACGACAGGCTAAAAACCTGTGAAGGACCGGCTATGCCGACAGGTCTTGTCCAGACCTTGGAAGTATGGGTCAAGATAGCCCCGTTCCAGTTATAGGGATGATGAAGATCCTCGACTAAACGAAGAAATTTAGGATCAACCCTCTCATTCGCGTGGCAGAAAAGGAAGGACCCGAAGGCATAAGTGATCATGGCCCGTGCTTTGTGGAAGGCCTCTCGCTCGGTGGTGGGGATGACGGAGGCAAAAGTATTGTAGAACCATCGCATCTTTACTTGATGGCCTTGGAATTCACCCTCGGGTGGGACATCACCGACGAGCCGTAGCCAGTCAGTGGAAGTGAGGGGAGCCAGAGAGCTGACTTGAGAAACAACTGTTCCATGAAACGGAAAGCCTACTTGCATATAAATGTCCTAGGGGAGTTATTCCTCATTCACCATAAGGGAGCTAGAAGGTGTGGGTCTCGTCCCACCACCCCTCGCAAAGGGCCGCGAGCATCATGCGGTTAGCATCGTTGTTATGAAAACGTAAGGTGAGGAGGCCAGCAAAAGGAGTACCAGCCAGTACTCGTTCAAGTAAGGGCTGTGGATCCTTCACCCAGTTGTCCCAGTGATCCCTGGTACCTCGACCCTTGATAGCAGGAAGAGGTTGATGCTCCATAGCTAAGGAACACATGTGGTCCCCTCGGCGGATGATGAAGGCAGGATCATCCTCATCAATCACTCAACGACCTCTAGTACCGTCCGCCATTGAATCCTACAAGCTTGGCAAGGTAAGTCCCTATCCCTTACCCGTTAAAATCCAAATTATCATCCAGGAAACCCATGGGATTGGACTCACATTCAAAGGCAAATCTAAAGTCCAACTCCATGTGTTACCTAGGATATGTGTTGGGCCCATTGGAAAAAGTAAGGCCCACCTTAAAGAAGGTTGCATGGCATGCCTTAGGCAAGAAAAGTCCATCATCCAAAGACATACCTTGGACAACAAATGCACTCAAGTGCCATGAGATCAACAAAGGATAAGAATCCTACTTCACATGAGAAATCTCTCTTCAAAGTCCACATGTGGTCAAGGATTGGTCCACTTCTTATGCTAAGGCCATGATTCTCACTTAAGATACTTCCATCTTTTTACATATGTATATGGACAAGTGGGGAATAGAAAGGAGGTGGGCCCCCAAGAGCAACCCAAATGCCTCACCTCAATGGATTGAAAGGAGCACATAGCTCACTTAAAAGCATGAGGACCCATCCATGGGTTAACCATGGGCAACCCTATGTGCACCATCTTGATGAAAGTGTTGACCATGAGAGTACAACATGGCGGTCTACCCACAAACATATGAATCAAAGAAGCTAATGGTAAAAAAGTTGATGTACATAGCCCACATGAAGAACTAAGTTGAAAATGCCCATGAAAGGACAAATTTGGGCAACTTATGTGCACCAATTTCTTTACAAGAAAGGGAAACCATTTGAGCACAAGAGGGCATGGCTTGATGGGTCACCCAACCATCATGAAAATGGCTAAGAATCGTATACATAGCCCACTTGAAGATCAAAATCCAAAGTGCCCCAAAGCATGGGACAAAATTGGGCAACTTATGGGTATCATTCTTTCTCACAAATCGAAAGAAAAATCACTCATATTTGAGAATGATGGTGGATGACCCACCAAGCCCCCAAAGAAAAGATCAAGGAGCCATGGTTGTATGGATAGCTCACTTGAGGATCATCCATTTGAGGTTGATAACATTAAAGGGAAACTCTTGAGAACCACATTCCTACCACAAGGAAAAACCATTTGAACTTAGTGGGATTGTTGGAACAACTCACTCATGGGACTTATAGATGATTAAGTAACTCAAGTCCTCCATCCATCAAAAGAAAAGAGCATGAAAGGAAAAAAGCCTACATGGACAAAGTGTAGTGGTGCACACATGGTCCAAAGAAATTCAAGCTCCAATGAAGGCCCAAAAGCCCATCCACATGAAGAACTCCAAGGAGCCCACCACACTTTGTACAAGGATGTACATCATAATCAAGAAATGGTAGAAGATTTGGGCTATTTGCCCATAAAGGCCCAACTAGGAAAGCTAGCCCACTTGAGATCCAAATGAAGAATGGGCTAGTCATCTTGGTCCATACATATGTGAAGAAAGATGGGGTCACCCAAAGTGAGCCCCATGAGCCCAAAACTTGAGATGGGCCCTACCATGCCCATGGGCCCAAACCTTGGAAAGAAGATGGAAAAGAAAAAGAAAGCTCCAAAGGAAATGACAAGAAAGACAAAGTAAGAGGGAGCCCAAAATGAAGCATTGGGCCCATCAAATACACCAAGGGCCATGACTTCACTTTGAGCCCATTTGATACATATGAAAAGAGGCCCAACTCCCATGAAAAAGATAGAATATTTTGCCATGCACACTTGATGACATGGCAAAATCACTCTTTACATACACATGAAGGGAGTGTGAAAATAAGAAAAGGAAAAATGAAATGGAAAGCTGGCAATGTCTTTCTCCATGCACTACCTTTGAAATAGATTGGAGATCTGGAAAAAGGTCAAGAACACTTGGGCCCACCTTCACACCTCTTGGAATAGCTACATGGAAAAAGTAAAGAGTTATGAGAAGGGACAATGAAGAAGGAAAAGGACAAGAAAGGAAAAGGGAGTGGTCCGTACCTTTACTACTCACCAAAGAGGGACCACCTTGCTGTCCCAAAACTTCTCTAAGGCCCACCACTTGAGAGAAGCAAAGAACCACCAAAAGAGAAGAAAACTTGAAGAAAGAGAGAGTATGAGAGAGAGAAGAGAGAGATTGCACGTTGGAGGGGGCAAGGGTGCCCCATGTTATATAGAAAAGGGGAGGGCACCCTTTTACCCAGCCCACCGAAAAAACCAGTGGGCAGAGGCGGTCCGGGCGGCGCCCAGGGGGCCGTCCTACCTCCCACCTAGGTGAAACGACCTCACTCTCCTCTCTCCTTGGGAAGAACTCCTCATTGGGAAGGGTGGTTGCAAGTGAATCTTATACCTCCCTGTAAGAATGTAGTGATGGAAGAGAATGGTAAGAAAAAGTAAGAAATCTCACCAAAATCTCATCTTGTGAGAAATTGGTGGAAAATTGGCTTGATGATGTGGAAAAGTTCCATGGAATTTTCAAGAAAAAGAAAGAAAAAGATTGACTTGGTCAAACAATGATCTCAACCATCCGAAGGCATGACCAAATGATCCAAACCATTCCAAGAAGAATTCCAAGAATCTCTGCCCTTGATTACTATTTACATGTACAGTTTTGGGTCCGAAGACCTTAAACTACGTCGGGATCGACATCCCGAGAGATTTTCAATAAAGACCGGCATCGGTCTTGATTGTTCGAATCAAGATCCGTTGACACCGGACATTTTCCAAAAAGCAAAAAAGAAGTGTTTGCTCTGTTTGTACATATTTTGGGTCCGAAGACCTTAAACTACGACGGGATCGACATCCCGAGAGATTTTCAATAAAAACCGGCATCAGTCTTGATTGCTCGAATCAAGATCCGACGACACCAGGACACTTTTCAAAAATCACAAAAATATATATATATATATATACATTTCCAGCACTCTCTTGTATAGTTTTTGGTCCGAAGACTTTAAACTACGTCGAGATCAATATCCCGAGGGTTTTTAATAAAAACCAGTATCGATCCTAGCCGTTCAGGCTAAGATCTAATGGTTTGGATCATTTCAAAAAAAATATAGGCTCTATTTGTACAGTTTTTGGTCCGAAGACCTTAAACTACGTCGGGATTAATATCCCGAGGGTTTTTAATAAAAACCAGCATCGATCCTAGCCGTTCAGGCTAAGATCTGATGGTCTGGATCATTTCAAAAAAAAATATAGGCTCTATTTGTACAGTTTTTGGTCCGAAGACCTTAAACTACGTCGGGATCAATATCCCGAGGGTTTTTAATAAAAACCAGCATCGATCCTAGCCGTTCAGGCTAAGATCTGATGG
This sequence comes from Liriodendron chinense, assembly GCA_003013855.2. Classification (NCBI taxonomy): domain Eukaryota; kingdom Viridiplantae; phylum Streptophyta; class Magnoliopsida; order Magnoliales; family Magnoliaceae; genus Liriodendron; species Liriodendron chinense. Next base: position 1,975,945 of record ML058326.1, on the reverse strand, counting down.
TCTGGATCATTTCAAAAAAATATAGGCTCTATTTGTACAGTTTTTGGTTCGAAGACCTTAAACTACGTCGGGATCAATATCCCGAGGGTTTTTAATAAAAACCAGCATCGATCCCAGCCGTTCAGGCCAAGATTCTGATGACCTGGACCATTTTGAAAAAATCACAAAAGAATGTATTTTCAGCATGTACAGATTTTGGTCCGAAGACCTTAAACTACACTAGGATTAATTTCTCGGGGGACCTTTCTCGCTTTCAACTAAAAACTAGCATCGGCCTCGACCGTTGGGATCAAGGTTTGATAACTCGGATCATTTCCAAAAATACCAAAAAGATTTCAAGCTTTTCATAAAAACCAGCATCAACCTCAGGTTACCAGAGTTAAAATCTGGAACTTTTTCAACAAAAAAAAAATATATATATAAAAATAAAAGATAAATTTTTTTTTTGCTATCAATTTCAACTGCACAAATTCATCTCCAGCGGTCCGAAGACCTAAAACTACAATGGGATTCATTTCTCGGGGGCTTTCTTTCCTAACCTGTTCCAGACATGGCTGACACTTGATCGTACGGGTGTCTGGAATCTTTTAAACAGGTAAGGGCTGAGGCGGGTAGAACTCCGCAATCCTGTTCTTGTTGAACGCACTGTGATAGACAACCTTGATTTGGAAGTCGCTGTTAAATCTGACGGATGTTCCCTGTTCCTAAAACTCATGAAGGGGATTAAGGCTGTTGGGAGGTGGAGCGCACCCTCACGAAATTGTGAGCAACGTAAGGCCCCAAACTGGATTGATTAAGGGAAATGTGAGGATGTGGCTCATTTTGTGGCCGAAGGAGTCCGTCGGACGATACGTGGTCTATGTCCATTGCACATGAGGAACAGGCAACTTTGTGGGTGTGTTGACTGAAAACCCTCAAAATCTCCTCATTCGAAGATGTAAAACTATGGCACTTAACTGTGTGAGACTCGTCTTGCTCGCTAACGTAAAATGGATCGGGTGCCTTACCAGCAGTAGAAGCTGGAAATGGATGAAAATTCCATACCTTTTCCCTGCATTTCAGAAAAATCAGAAAAATACAAAACATTGCAAAATCACCTTTTCAAAAATCACAAAAAATATGTCCCTTGCTTTCAAATCAAATATTTGTAAAAAATCACAAAAAAATATTTCCCTTGCTGTCAAATCAAATATTTTCAAAAAATCACAAAAATATTTCCTTTGTTTTCAATAACCGATCTCTATCCTGACCGCTCAGGTAACGATTCGGACCACATATTTGCAAAAATCACAAAAATTGTCACTATCCCCCAGCACTACACTTCAGGAGTCTTGAACTCCACTCTCTTCACAATTTGGGATGACGGATCCAATCGCCCGCAAATTGGAATCTTGACCAAAACTGGCGACCAAACACCGTCTCAATCGCATTTATGCCCAGAAGAATATTTTGAAGTCTCAACATCCTCGTACATTCTCATTAAGCAAAGAAACAGCATCTTGGGACGATGGACCTGATCGATCACGGGTCGGGATCTTGACCAACCCGCTGATCAAACATCCGCATTAAAAAGAAAAACCCCAGGGAAGCACAACCCTGTAAGCAATAAGCTCCAAGTTCTCTGCATCACCAGCAAAAGCAAAATCATCAAACTAAAAGAGAATGAGCCAAGCCATGCATTCATCATGCATCTCCATGCATCAGCATCCATCGCATCAATCATCATGTTTACCTGCTTCCAAAATAAAAGTCGGTTAGCCAAAGACCCAACAGGCATCCCTAGTGGAGGCACATGCAAACCGGATTCCCATTTCAAAAAGATAAAAAAATATATCTCCATTTGCAAATAAAAACCCCACGGAGTATCACTCCGTTGAGTGGGTATCTTTTCAAAATCCAAAAATATTTTCCCAGTAGAGCGTTCTGCCTCCAAAACACCAGGAGATCTTCCATATCTCTGGGTAGGAGCCGACGCAAAAATCAAATAAGATCCGATGTCTCACGGTTTCCCCGGAGACCATCTGATCCAAATGCACTCAAAGTACGGTCGAACTGATCTCCAGTGTCAGTGCGGTCGTACCACATGCCAAGATACAAAAAGATGAAAGTCAAAAGGCTCGGTCACAGAAACCATTTGAACAGGTGGAAACGATGAATTGTAACCCAAGTATCAAAATCAGCAGATTGGGTGGAAAGAGTTCACCCGCACATACCTAGGCGTGGATGCCTGAAGTACCTTGACTGTGTCCAAGTCGGCGTAGTAGAATCCTGTAAGACTATCTGACGCAGGGCGTCTAACCACTTTGACAGTCAAGCGAAACAAGTACTCCTGGAGTGATCTGGGAAAACATCAAACATCACACAATTAGTCTCAGGGTTAGTATCCTCGTAAGACTAGCGACGCAGAGGCTCTGCTGTACCTTTCCGATGTTAGTACCGATCGGGAATGGGAGGGTTGCGATTGGTACCCAGGTTGCAGCGCATGCAGGGACAATCGCAACGTTTTCTCCAAACTCGCGCGGTATGTGCGAGTTATCAATCTCCAGACAATCATCTGACTAAAATACAAAGGACAACAAAGATTCCAGACCACAATCAAGGAAAGAATGAATTACAAACTAAGCATCGAAATCAATAGATCAGGTGGAAAGAGTCCACCCGCACATACCTAGGCGTGGATGCCTGAAGTACCTTGACTGAGTCCAAGTCGGTGTAGTAGAATCCCGTAAGACTATCTGACTCAGGGCGTCTAACCACTTTGACAGTCAAGCGAAACAAGTACTCCTGGAGTGATCTGGGAAAACATCAAACATCACACAATCAGTCTCAGGGTTAGTATCCTCGTAAGACTAACGACGCAGAGGCTCTGCTGTACCTTTCCGATGTTAGTACCGATCGGGAATGGAAGGGTTGCGATTGGGTACCTAGGTTGCAGCGCATGCAGGGACAATCGCAACGTTTTCTCCAAACTCTCGCGGTATGTGCGAGTTATCAATCTTCAGACAATCATTTGACTCAAATACAAAGGACAATAAAGATTCCAGACCACAATCAAAGAAAGAATGAATTGCAAACTAAGCATCGAAATCAATAGATCGGGTGGAAAGAGTCCACCCGTACATACCTAGGCGTGGATGCCTGAAGTACCTTGACTGAGTCCAAGTCGGCTTAGTAGAATCCCGTAAGACTATCTGACGCAGTGCGTCTAACCACTTTGACAGTCAAGCGAAACAAGTACTCCTGGAGTGATCTGGAAAACATCAAACATCACACAATCAGTCTCAGGGTCAGTATCCTCGTAAGACTAGCAACGCAGAGGCTCTGTTGTACCTTTCCGATGTTAGTACCGATCGGGAATGGAAGGGTTGCGATTGGGTACCCAGGTTGCAGCGCATGCAGGGACAATCGCAACGTTTTCTCTAAACTCTCGCGGTATGTGCGAGTTATCAATCTCCAGACAATCATCTGACTCAAATACAAAGGACAACAAAGATTTCAGACCACAATCAAGGAAAGAATAAATTGCAAACTAAGCATCGAAATCAATAGATCGGGTGGAAAGAGTCCACCCGCACATACCTAGGCGTGGATGCCTGAAGTACCTTGACTGAGTCTAAGTCGGCGTAGTAGAATCCCGTAAGACTATCTGACGCAGGGCGTCTAACCACTTTGACAGTCAAGCGAAACAAGTACTCCTGGAGTGATCTGGGAAAACATCAAACATCACACAATCAGTCTCATGGTCAGTATCCTCGTAAGACTAGCAACTCAGAGGCTCTGCTGTATTTTTCCGATGTTAGTACCGATCGGGAATGGAAGGGTTGCGATTGGGAACCCAGGTTGCAGCGCATGCAGGGACAATCGCAACGTTTTCTCCAAACTCCCGCGGTATGTGCGAGTGATCGATTTCCAAACGATCAACTGACACAGATGTAAAGGCAAGCAAAGATTTCAGAACATGATCTATGAATGACCGGGTCAGAAGTGGGGTGTCCACTCGCTTTGGCATTCGGTTGCACGCAATCTCTGCCAAAGAGGGGCATCTGTAGACACCCCACCTTCGGCTACACTGTTGGTAGAGAAAGCTGGATGAATGGAAGACCATACCCCCAAATCCCAAGTCCAAACTCAGCCAAACTCACCCTTGTAAGCCCCATTCCATAGCCCAGTTCAAGCCTGAACCCAGTCAACCCAGTCCTAAACATTAGCCTGAAAAACCCCCTATAAGGAAAGCCAGTAAAAAAAATCCTAAAAAAGTCAAACTTCACTGAGTCAACCCGCTGAGTTAACCCGCTGAGTCAACCCGCTGAGTCAACTCGTCGAGTCAAAACACTTAGTCAACCCGTCGAGTCAACCCGCTGAGTCAAATCACCGAGTCGACCCGCTGAGTCAACTCACTGAGTCAACCCACCGAGCCAAACAGCAGCCCCGAGGGAGCGACCGTACCTCGCTGGAAATCGAGGAACGGCCGTACGGGCGACCCACAGCAGGCCACCCAAAAATATTTACACGAAATGCCACTGCCCGCTGCTATAAATACCCCCTCCCCTTCTCATTTCAACACCCCTTCAAGTCCATTCAGCCCGAGTGCAATTCGAGTCCTCCTTCACCCCTTAGCCCATTCCTTCACCAAGGAGAGCCCGAGTGAGGAGATCCTAGCCCTGGTCTAGCCCAGCCTGACCACTGGTCCAAGTCTCCCAAGCCATCCAAGTCTTGATCCAGCCACTCGAAGCCAACCCTTGCGACACCTCCGTCCATCCAGCTACTCTTTTTCAGCATCATCTCATTTGCATCTAGCATAAGTGCAACATTTACTTTTCTTCCAACCCCCCTGCTTCACTGTAAGCACCTTGATTATTCAAGCACACTGCATATGTCTTAAATTAAGCACTTGTCAGTTCGAGCGTATGCTTTGGGCTTGCCCGTTGTTGGAACCTGCCCATCAGAAACTCTTACTGTTCAGACCTGCATTCATGCTTCACTATAAAGCACCTTGATTATTCAAGCACACTGCATACGTCTTATATTAAGCACCTGTCAGTTCGAGCGTATGCGCTGGGCTTGCCCGTTGTTGGAACCTGCCCATCAGAAACTCTTATTGTTCAGACCCGCATTCATGCATCATGTCATCTATGAGAATGTACGAGGATTAAAACAGACTTTCAAGTATTAGTTCGATTCTGTGAAGTAGAGACCGTACTTCGGTACGGGCAGTGTGTGGGGTGCTTAACCTCTTCCCACCCTGTAACCGTGATCCCTTACCTTGAATCTCTGGCCGCAGATCAAAAGGAGTCATTTTAGAGGAAGGAATCTTCGGATCCCCTTCTATAACGTTTCTACGGGGTCTAGCCGACTGTAGATTCGAAGTAATTGGCTAGTGGCGACTCTGGTCTTATATAAACTCATTTGACACATCCAGCTTAACACGACAACCAAACAAAGCCCTCGAGAATGAGGCAAGCCAGTGGCACAAACGACGATTTCGCACTCACGCATCATCCTCTCGTTCTTTTCCCGAAAGGGGAAGGGACGAGAACGTCGTCGTGTGGGAGCGCGGAAACGGCGAGGGTCCACAGATGGGCAATGAACATTGCAGGTGGTGCCTCACATGATGGCCAATTAACATTGATGGCGGGCCCACATGACGCATGACCCACATCAAGGTGGGCCCAACATAACGGGCAATCTACATCAAAAGTCAGATGAATGGCCCACATCCAAGGTGAACCCCATGTAATGGATGACACATAATGAAGTTGGGGCCCTCATGATGGATGGTCCACATCAAAGGTGGGCTCCACGAGATGGGTAGTGGACATTATAGGTGGGCCCCACATGATGGATGACCCACATCATGTAGGTGGGCCCCACATAATAGACGGTCCACATCAAAGGTCGGACCTTAATGATGAATGACCCATATTCAAGGTGAGCCTCGCATGATGGATGACCCACATCGAAGGTGGAATCCACACAATGGACGATCCACATCAAAGGTGGGCTCCACATGATAAGTGATGGATATTGAAGGCGGCCCCACATGATGGACATTAAGATTGATGGTGGCCCCATATGATGGATGACCCACATCAAGGTGGGCCCTACATAATGGACGATCCTCACTTCAAAGGACAACCCCTAATGATGAATGACCCACATCCAAGGTTGGCACCACATGATGGATGGCCCATACGATGGACGATGGACATCAAGGTGGGCTCCACATGATGGACAATAACATTAATGGTGGTCCCCATATGATAGAATTTGTGGTCGAGGTTGTGTATGGTCGCCTTTAATAATGTATAGAATCTATCCATAGGCAAGTCCCAATTCGAGACTATATATGGTTGTAGACCTAGTCTCATTGCCTAAGTTACTAGGTATAAGTGTTGCTACCGAAAATATGATGGACTAGATAGTAACAGTACATGCCGAGGTCCAAAAAAAATTATAAGAGTCTAATGTCAAATAAAAAAAAAAAGAGGCTAATAAACATCGGCACTAGAAGGTATTTGACGTGTGTAATAATATGCTAATTTACCTGTACAAGAAGAGGTTTTCAACTGGAATATATAACAAGCCGAGGAATAAAAAGATAGACTATGTTCCAATACTAAAAAAATTAATGATAATGCCTTTATTGTTTATATCTTCGAGGGCCGAAGATGTCACAACCTTTTAATATACCATACATGTATGAGTATTATGAGCTGAGTCTATTGAATAACTTGGGGATGAGTTTTCTCGAGTGGAGGGCACTAATGTAAAGCGGGCTGCAAATACATTCTTAACATGGTTAAACTAAAAGAAGCACGAACGGAAGTGAAAATATCCATCAGACCCAAGCCCAGTCGTACATGGGGCATGGCGTAATTAGGCCCCAAGAGTGTCCAGTTTGAAGAAATTCGTTTAAAATAGGGAGAAATTATTGTTCGAAGTATTGACTGTAAATTAGCCACAACTTTTGATCTAAGTGAGTCCTTACTCATGCCTTGGTGGTAGACTCACAATAGTTTTCACACGAGATCATGGGTTCGAGTACCCATTATGGTGAAATCCCACTGTGGTGTGAGTGAATATGTAAAAAAAAAAAAAAAAAACTTTTGATCAATGCATCTTCACGAAACGCATAACCTATTGATCTTTATGTAACGATGCTTCTGGGGTCAATTGACTATCTATGCTAGCCGAATTCATCTTTTTTTTTTTTTTTTTATTTATTATAAACACACTCAACTGGTTCAATACTGCAATTTAAAAAAATTTAATTTTCATTATCCCTTTTTATTCTTGCAATTTTAAGATTTCTATCTTCTTTAAGAAATTGCTTGTAATAATGTTAGGAATGCTCTGGTTAGGTTTATTTAGACATTTACATTTTTGGCAAATTAGGCGTTGAAGAGAGATTTTTATTACTTTGAGTAATTTTGAATTAAGGTTTGGGTTTTCTTTATTAATGGTGTAAATAAAATTAACTGAGTTTTCTGTCTTAACTCTTATGGACTCAAGAACTACTCTTGTGGTTCAAGGCCTTAATCATTTAAGTAAAATGGTGTTCTTCTTCTTATTGTTTCACATCCCTCATTACATCAAATTTTGATTTGAGTTTGTCTGTTAAGTAGGAAAGATTGCATGTTATTGTTTTATTGTATGTGGACAAAATGATAGTTACCAGCAAAATGATGATGAAGAAATTGCAAAGCTTTGGTTAGAACTTTTTATTCAGTTTGAGATGAAAACTAAGGCAAGCTTAGTCACTTCCTTAACTTGGAAGTAGAGTCCACGAAGAATGGAATATTTTGTATCTCAAAAAGGGTATGCGAAAAATATTTTGTATCTCAAAAAGGGTATGCGAAAAATATTTTGTATTTCACCTATCTCTATGCAAATGTAAAGTTAAGGCGTGAAGAAGGGAAGCTTCTTCTAGATCCTCATCCCTATCGGGCTTTGGTAGGTAGTCTTATATACCTGACTATTACAAGACTCGATATTATAATTTCAGTTGGACTTGTTAGTTGGCGTTTGGATGCAGCTATGACATGGGCCAATTGTTTAAGAAAGGAGTTGGGCTTGATTTGATCGATTTTTCAGATGCTGATTTTATTAGTGACTTGGATGATTGTAAGTCTTCATCTGTCTATGTTTTCTCATTTAGTTCGGCATATATTTTATAGTGTAGCAAGAGGGAAAATTCGATATCTCTTTTTACAACAGAGGTAAAATACAAGATTACTTTTGCTACATAAGAATGTGTGAGGCTATAGCGGTTGATCGATGATGTTTCTTCACTAATTCACAGGCCTACTGTCATTTATAGTGACAATCTAAGTGCTCTCAAGGTTACAAAAAATCTGATTTATCATGTAATAACCAAGCATATTGAAATCGAACATCTCTTTATACATGAAAATGTACTCAATAGATTAATCGAAGTTTTAGAGGTTCAAAGTTCTAACACCCCAAATTTTTGCTAACTTGGGAATCGATCGTCCTTGGGCGTTACCTTCGATTTGTCGATTATAGTGTGTGCTCGCACATGTATTCACACTTATTTGGGACTAAAGCAAGTGATTTTTCCTAAGGAGGGGAATGAATTAGCTTAAGAGTTGGAGAATCTCATAGTTCAGAAGATCTTTCCGACGACTGGTTCAACTCGGGTATGTCATTATGTCTGTCGAGTCTAAGTAAAAGCCTGAATTACTAATCTACTCATAAATCGACATAATCATCATGAATATTTTACCGATCTTTGGTGTTTTAGACAAATTTTGGTATTTTAAAATTTTTGAACAATTTAGATTTGGTAATAACCCTCTTTTTGAAAAGTTGAACTTTTTGAAAAATGTCAAAAATCCGTAATTTGTATTTGGATTGAAAAATTAAAATCTTTATTATTAGGAATTTGATTTTTTTTAGTATTTTTTATTGAATCTAAATGAGGGATACTTCCTTAACTATCCAGGAGGCTAGTGAAACAGTGGCCTTTCAGAAAATATGGGCAAATAAAAAAAATTGAACGGTAGGCTTCGGCACACCGAAGGATGCCTTTAGGTTGAGCTGACCATACGAGATCATACTAAAGGAAGGCTAGGAATAGGGTCTTCGACGTACCGAAGGGGACCTTCGGTGTACTGAAGCATCGTCCAGAGGCCTTCGGCCCAAGCCGAAGCACTCTGTTTAAGTTCGATTTTTTGAAGTCTTAGGGCTTCGGCGCACTGAATGGGACCATCAGCACACCGAACCTGTGGGGTTTTATTTTGTTTTAAAACTCCATTTGAACCTTTCTCCCTTTCATTTCTTTTCTCCTCCTTCTACCATAAGCAACCTTAAACCCCCAAAACCCTTCTAACACTCCTCCGATCCTCCCAAACCTCTCTTCTCCTTCAAATCCTCCACTAAGCCCTTAAGATTCTCAAATTTCCAGATGTTCTTTGAACTCTACACTCGGTTTCGAGTCTTCCTCGGCCAAGATCCATCGATTTCAGGTCAGATTCTTCACCCCTTGCTAGGTATTATGTTTCTAACCTTGTTTGAGGGATTTTCCCCAACTTTCTTGTGTCTTGGGGCCATTAAGGTTATGAATCCCCTTTTGTTTATGTCGTTTCTAACAAACCCTAACTCTAGAGTTTGTTCATGCTAGGTCTTAGACCTTTATTGGTCATTGGGGGCAACGCATGCTATTGTGGGAGCCGTTGTTGAACCTCCAATTTATACATTTGTCGACCCATTACATCACATTATATGCATGGTTTTCATGTTTAAAAAGCCCATCTAATGCTTGTTTTGTGATTGTAGGAATGAGAGTGACTTCACCCAATTGGAGACCAAAAGGGGCACATTTAGGAGCTTTAGATGAAGGCCAAGGTGGATCAAAGAAAGGAGAAAGCAAGGAGAGGAGAGGGAAGAAGAAAGAAAGAAAGAAAATGTCAAAACAAGAAGGCTAGACTGGTCAAGACCAGTCAAGACCGGTCGGCCAGCCTTGTCCGACCGGTCTTGACTGGTCGGCCATGCAAGTTCACACTTCCAGATTCCAAACAGTAGGCTATTCCCGTGTCTGGTTTTTAGAGCAGTTTTTTGGGCCCATTTTGATGATATTTGGAAATCCAACACATCTATGTCGAAGAGGAGCTCGACGTCGAAATAACTCAAGTGGTTTTGTGTCGATCGGAGCTACGGATTGACCGTGGTGGCCAAAACAATACGAACTGTCCAGAAAGTTTCAGATTTCGCTGTTCAACACTGGAATGGTCCAGGTGACCCATCATTGATGATATGAAGAATCTACTTTGACCATCTTTTAGACTACATCCATATATGAATAACAACAAAAGTTTCAGATCAAAAGTATGTGTGGTTTGATTGTACCGGTTGAAGAAAGATGGACCATCCAGAAAGATCCAACTGCGCAGATTTTATAAAAGCCCTAAGTGTTCTAATTTTCAGACCATATTCTGGAATTTTTTTGGACAATCTAATCCATCTATCATGTAGAGGAGGAAGTTTTCTACCAGTGTTCAAAATTTGAGATCAATCCGACCTCTGTACACTCCGGAACATTGAAAGCAAGATGATTGGTTCTGAAGGTACCCGAATTGCACGATTTTGAGAGGCGATCGATGATCTGATTGGTGGGCCCATTCAGAAGATAATCTTGAAAATCTAAATCATCTATAAGGAAGATCACATTACAAGGAAGCTACAAATCAAATTTGAAGGCAATCCGACCATTGGTTAAGCCGTACGAAGCGAAACAAAATCTGTTGTGTTGCGGTACTCTTGCTGTATTATAAATGGAGGTGCTCTCTTCTATTCCAAAAAAAGCAAGGACTGTGGGAAGCAAGGAGTTCAAGTCCTAGGAGGCTACCCAGCCTCCTACAGCTAGTTTTTCTTCCTTTTCCTTATTTCTAGTTTCAGTTTTAATATGTTTTTCCTTAGCTAACCTCTTAGCTAGAGTTAGAGGTGAAATTTGTAGTTGGTTCCAATGCTTTAATTCTTTTATTTCAAGTACCCTTTTCTTAATTTTAGATTTTGAAGTTCTAGTTTGAATAAAGTTTGGTTTTTTAGAAGTTTTGTGAGAGTTTGTGTGCTCCAGACATGAGTTCCTTGCAATTCTCTGAGATTACCATGATTGGGTTGTTTGAATTCGAATTATAGGCATGGCTGTTACTCCGAAGGCTACAAGTTCAAGTTCTATATACTTCATTAGAACTCGAAATCTGATTTCCAGATTTAAGTGGGACTGTTTGTGCTTGAAAGTTATATCTTCCAATTAGATGAGAGATAGGACTTTGATTCTAATTGTGTTGTACTTGGATGAATGGATTGGCATTGGACTACTACAAGTAGATACTTGATGCTCTAGTTCTTCTTAATTTCAAAATTTTCTATTTGATGTGAAAAACTACTTTCTTAAACTTCTTAGATTCTAGTTATTAGAGTACTTGGAATTGTTTATCTCTTTCCCTGTGGATCGACCTCGGTCTTACCGAGATTTATTACTACATCGCAGCCTTACACTTGAGGCGAGCGAACAGCCGTAGCCAAGCTCGGCTCGGTTAGGATTCCGACAGTGCGTCGATTTCGAGACTCGATTCGTTGATTCGATTTGGAATTTTCTTAAATCTGAGGTATCTAAACCCTAAACCCTAATTAGACATTTGATTAAAATAAATCTTAAATTATTAATGCAAAAATTGTGATTTAATGTAGGTGTTTGAGATTTTTTCCAAAATTCTTACTCTAGGGCCGCGTCCGATTCGCTCGTGCCGCATTTGAATCGAGCAATTTCGACTCTAAAGTAAAGATCTACCCTCATGCTTTTTCTCAATAAATTTTAGTTAATAATTACTTGAGTTGTTGAACTTATTTATATCATACATTATAGAACTACTTTAATATTATAAATTATATGACAATTGTTGATGAGTGGATAACATGTTCGATGAAATGCCTCTGTTGTTGGGTTGATAACATGTTCGATGAAATGCCTAAATGATATGAATTTACAATATTATAATATATTTTTGTTTGTGGATGTATGTGACGCCCTGTGTCATCCGGGCTGTGTTATCCAGGTCCTTTGGATCGGTCGGGCCAGTCATAGAGCCATGTGCTAGGGTATGTGTATAATTACTGTAATTGATAAACTAAATTATTTTTGTAATGGATTAAGTGTTGCATTGAATTAAGCTTTGACAATCATTTGACTAATGTACTAGTTACCCCTAGGTTGGCCGTCATGAACTTATTCGATCAACTAAGCGGGATACGGTCGACCGATAGTGGCCATTGTTGGTTTATTGTCGTCCACTTGGATCCACCAAATAAGTTTCATTTAGAGTTAGTCATTCTTGCATTTTATTATTGAATCAAACTCTATGAAATATGGAATACTATCATTCCCATTGTGAATAGTCTACTTAAAATTGTACCGCGACTTGATCCACCAAGTTTTATGAGCTAGGCATGGTGGTATGGGACACCATATTTGAGTTATCGACCTACGCTGGGGTGGTGCCTCCTCGTAGTAACCAATGAGCATTGATAGGGTGACAGATTGTTATTCGAACTGTTCCTGTGACAAATGTGACCCTGGCCGATGTTTGTGTGCCTGTGTACTGTTCGAATGACCTGGGCATGCATTAAGTTAATTTTGAGTGACACGCCTTGTACCTCTGAAAAAATTAATTGTATTTGATACCAAGGTGATGAGCCCTTCTACTTGATTGAGGTGTGGTTGACGAGTCATAGTTAGACTATGCTTTCATGGGTGTATAACCTAAACCTTGGATTAAGGGGTTACTCGCGATGATTGGCGATGTACCACAGGGAGCCAGATAGTCCCAGTTAGACTTTGTGATACAACAACGGTATTCTGGCTTCACCAATTTGCTGGATGAATTGGACTAATAAAAACTTTAATTAATCATGCATACATAACATTACCTTTGAGGGGGACTCATGGGTGCCTGGTTGCTTGATGTGATACCAACGCTACCTCTTGAGCTCCTCATGTGATTTTCCTAGGGACATACATGCATTTGTGGGTGCCTAGTTGACCGTTAGAAAGATCACTGCATCATTTTTCTTTATTTGCATCTCATGCATCCCTGCATTAATCAACTAGTTTAGGAAACCGATCATTTATTGTGCTTTCATTGCCTGTGCATGTTTGTGTGTATAATATGTGTAACTTGCTTAGTATTTGTGCGTTAGAATTAACATGCTTAAGAGTAGTACCAATAGCAACATGTAATTTTCGTGAACTTATGTATAATTAAAATGTCCTGAGTATAACCTTGGGGTTATTTCTTTAGTATGTTGGCATTTTAACGCCTTTCATTTGACATATGTAGATGCCTAAGGAATAGGACCAGATGGTGGTGCGCTCGGCCGCCCCATTAGTCTTATAACTTCCTCATTTGACAGTTATATTTGTCATTCTTATTATATTTATTGTGATTAGTATAATTCTCATATGAGTTGACACTACATTTAAATTGTATCGGTTGGGTGTTAGTTCTATATTTTTTTGCATTAGTTATCTTCGCTTTGTTTTTTATCCGCTAATTGAAATGTATTACTCTGATTTATTTGTGTATGGAATGAATGTAAATCCAATTGAAGACACACGTAGGAGCTTTTCCCCACATGTGACATTTATATGCGAGCATTTTAACAAGTTAACACCTGACAAATCAGGGGTACCTAAGTTTTTTATTTTTCGAGGCGTTAGAAAAGTAATGACAACATTGTTGACATTTCACAAAATCGCTCCATTTGAATTTCTTAGAGCTAAATTTTGTATCCTTTCTAGAAAATCACTTTAAGGGGAGTGTTAAACTTTAAAGTGTATTGTCTAGTGTTTTAGTTTCCTTAATTTCTTTTAGTTTGAGTGTTGTAGTGAGGTTAAGATATAATCGTGTTGAGTTTTTTTTTTAGTCATTTTACTCTATGGGCCGCAGTTGCACTTGTATGGTTGGAACATGTTCTCCCTCTCTTTTCCCACTTTTCTATCCCGATTCCCCATGCTCCATTAATGAGAATCCCTTTCATTAAATGCAAATCCCCATGTATAAGAAAAGTTATTGTGCCATCTCTTTCTATCTTTTTCCATCTTTCTTTCCAGCACCCGTAACAAAAAATGAGAGAAGAAACAGGGGGAGAGAACAAGGAGTAGTCTAACAACCCTAAAGCTCCATTGTTTTGTGTAGGTGAGAACTCATATCAATATGTAATTTCTCTGATCTTTTCTTCTTTGTAGTAACTTGATGTACCTCATTTGAATGACAAATATCATTTCCCTTTTCATGTCTTAATCTATTGAATTGTTCTTCTTCTTTCTTCCATGGTTGTGAGTCTTTCGCTAGTGCGACCTTGTTACACTGTTTGAGAAGTAGCTAGCTTGTTTTGGTATTGTGACTTCCATCGTTCTATACAAAACCTAGCTCATTAACCAAGCTCAATCATCAAATAGGTCATTTTTATACAAAAATATGAATGATTTAAAGAAACTTGTGATTTATTCCCATTAACAATGCATGTGTGGTTAATCAAAGACACTTGTCAAATCTTAGTCGTGTTGTTGCACACATCCAAACTATGTATATGACATGACTCATCCTAGATGAGGGATGCCTAAGACAGTTCTTATACTAGACCATTTCAATCTTCTGATAATTTAAATCTTTTCTCTAGAAGCTCGGCTTTGGCATAGCCAGCCGTGTAGGGTCAGAGACAAAACAATGACCTTTTTAGCTCATTTACAACCACGGCTTAGGGGATTAGGGACGAACTAATTAAGGCCAACCCCAGCGTGACCTAGCTCAACCCACTGGCACCCCTATATTTAGTAGATTCATTATTTAAGTTATTAGTTTAGGTAATTTTTATTTCAGGATTTACCATTTGGTGGACTTTAAGGCCTATTTGGCAACAATTCCATAAGTAACTTTTTTAATTATGACAGTGAAAAAGTTACTTGTTCAAGTTAGTTTGGTAAACAGATTTTAAAAAGTTACTTAACACATTAAAGTTACTTGTAACTATCAACAATTTTTTTTTTTTTACTTTTCTACTCTCTCTCTCTCTCTCTCTCTCTCTCTCTACATAGTTGACATTCCATATAAAAGGTGACCACGCATCATGGACGACCCACATCAAAGGTAGGGCTCACACGATGGATGGTCCACATCAAAGGTGGACTCCATATGTGGGCAATAGACATTGAAGGTGGGCTCCACATGATGGCCAATTAAAATTGATGGTGAGCTCACATGATGGATGACCCACATCAAGGTGGGCCCCACATAATGGGTGGTCCACATCTAAAGTTACCCTAACATTGAATGGCCCACATCCAAGGCAAGCCCCGCATGATGGATGGCACACATTGAAAGTATCCCACTTGATGGACGATCTACAACAAGGTGGGCTCCACAAGAGGGACAATGGACATTGAAGGTGGGCCCCACATGATGGATGGCACACATCAAGGTGGACCCGACATAATGGACAATCCATATAAAAGGTCAATCCTTAATGATGATGACCCACATCCAAGGTAGGCCTCACATGATGGACGACCCACATTGAAGGTGGGCTCCACATGATTGACAATAACATTGAAGGTGGGCCCTACATGATGGATGACCCACATCAAGGTGGGCCCCACATAATGGATGGTCCACATCCAAGGTTGGCCCCACATGATGGATGACCCACATCCAAGGTGGGCCCCACATGATGGATGACCCACATAGAAGGTGGGGCCCACATAATGGATGATCCACATCAAAAGGGTTATACATGATGGGTGGTGGATACTAAGGTTGGCACCACATGATAGATGACTCATATCAAGGTGGGCCCCACAGGATAGATTATTCATACAAACGTAGGCCCCACATCAGGACAGGTCACATCGAAGGTCACCCCTAATGATGAATGATCCGCATTCAAGGCAGGCTTGCATAATGGACAACCCACTTTGAAGTTGGGCCCTACATGATGGATGATACACATTAAAGGTGGGCCTTACATGATGGACAACTCACATCCAATGTTTGACACGATGGACAACACACATCTAAGGTGGGCTCTTCATGATGGATAACCCACATCAAAGGTGGGTCTTGCAAGGTGAATGGTCCACACTAAAGGTAGGCCCCACACAATAAACGGTTCAAATTGAAGATAGGGCCAAGATGGGCTTAACGTAATGAATGGGCCACATTAAAGGTTGGCCTCACATGATGGACAGTGGATATTAAGAGTGAACCAAACAAACTTGAGAGATAAATACTTATGTGACGTTGGAAACCAAACATACTTTTCTACATTTTAAGTGCTAATTAATGAGTAGAAAGCAATATAAGCTATTTGAGGAATAAGTAGCTTATGTAAAGTAACTTACGATCCAAACGAGCCCTAAACGCCAAGTTTAATTAGCAAATGCTTTATAACTTTTTACACTCATTTTCAGTGCCTTGACGTGGACAATGAAAGGTTGCCACATGTTGGCACTATGTGAGTTAGTACTAGCAAAAATTCTATTTACACCTGGGAGTATCTTCGTTTGATCTTCCTTCGGTGTTACGCATTCCATTATTAAAGCGGAGTCACAAACCCTTACGCATACTTAAGCTTTTAGAAGAACAAATTGATGAATGCCATGTGGCTATGATTAACATGCCAATTAATGAGGTAGCATACCCAACACGTCTAAAAATACCTGTTGAGAGAACGTATCTTATGACATATCTGTCCATGATACACTCGATGGGGTTGTCCCTCACAATCCTTTTAAAATTGGAGATCTTTCCAGATACGTTTAGAGAGTTTGTAGCATTTGAGAAGGTTTCGAATATCTGGAGATCGAACCGATATCTAAGTGAGTTCAACTATAGTTCGAACCCAAATGGGGAGAAATGGACAACGATTAGATCAGGTCCCCTATCCGTACAACAAATCGAAATTAAGAGAATGAGAGTCATCAATGAAAATTTGATCTATTCGTATTACGAGGATCTAAACTATTCAACATACACCTCGACTAAAAGGGACAGACATCCAGATATCTCATCTAATGATCTGAGCCTGAAGTTGTGGTTCGATTAGGATCAAGAATTTAGGAGATCAGGATTTGGTGGATCTTGTCCATCTGACCATTCCAATACACAATTCAGGTATTTATCTCGTTTGTTTATTTCTTTGGTTATTTGATAATATATATCGATTGTAATGGGTATACACCCAAATATATATTACTAAAATCAACATTGTTTAGCCTTTCTTTTGTTTATGTGTTCGTCTCTATTCTTTTGAGAAGTATCAAGTTAAAGTACTGGTGAAAGAACAAGTCCCTGAGTCCACTGACACAAGTTAAAAAGAATCCATCTAGAATGGCTAACCCTTATCTTTTTACAAATCGCTAGGTTATTGAGTGCAACCAGTGGTTGAGAGGATAATTGGATCATTGTGTCTAGTATTTAATCACTCTGGCTCGTGGGAAACACTAGTGGTTCAATTAAACATTGAGTCGAGTAGACGCTGACATGCCCTAGCTAGCATCATGATCACACACGAAATCCAAAAACAGGCGCTTGATCACACATGTGGCCTCGTATTTGATTGAATTGACACAACAATAACAAAATCACAAGTTAATCATTTCTAATAGGCATAGAAACAATGGAGCTTTTACTTCGCAGCAGAACCTTTTCTTCTTCTTTTGACATTCTACCTGATAAGAGCATAGATCTGCCTGTAATGGAAATCAGCATCGATATCAATAGTTCACAAAACAATCCATATGGTTTAATTGTTTAGTAGAATTTGAATTAAAAAAGTATTCAAGCAATGGTAATTTTGACTGATTTGATTTGATATACTAGCTGTCGCAATTCGAAAAACAAAGATCAAATATCAAAATGTTAGGTTTTGTTGAGTTGTCTTCTCATTTAAATTAGCTTTGGGGAGACCGACCTCCATATATAAGACATCGTTGTACGTGAACATTGTTATGAGATAATCTTTCTAATTACAGTGTCGTTGCGTGTGGCTCCGTCTCTCTTGCATTTGGTCCACATTTCTTCTGAAGTGTCCAGCTTAACAACGAAACATTCAAGGTGGGGTTCTTGACCATTCGTCATTTTTCCACCAAAGACGCAGAGAAATAGTATTGATGTGTTATGTGGGCCACTAATGATTCATGATATGTGTGTGCAAACGTCTATGTACATGTCTTTTCATGAGAATTCATAGTGTAGACTGGGTAAGAGGCTAAAAGGACTGTTCACACATGCGTGTGGCGCTTACCTTCCATTCAAAGGTCGACGACAGATTGCCAAGGGAAGGTGAGAAAGGCCTAAGAGTACGATGGTAATGACAATGACGATGATGATTAGGACGATTGTGATGTATTTCTATTGTCCTGGCTACTTTGTTATAGCTTGGTGATCTAGCCCATTGAGCTTGTGCATTGTTTGGATGCGTCTTCGGTGGATTCCTGACTGTGGGGCCCACCGTGATGTATTTTTATTATATCCATGCCGTCCATGCGTTTCACCAGCTCATTTTATGGGGTCCCAAAAATGAAGCGGATCCAAATCTCGGGTGGACCACACCACAGGAAACAGTAGTGAGTGAGCACCCACCATTTAAAAAATCCTGGGGGTATTTTAATGTTTATTTTGCATCCGACATGTTGATAATGTCATACATACCTGGTTGAAGGGACCACACAAATATCATCTTGATCCAAAACTTTCGTGGCCCCAGGAATTTTTTAGTGGTACTGGGCGTTCAATAACCACTATTCCCTGTGGTATCGTCTACTTAAGATTTGGATCTGCTTCAGTTTTGGGCTCATGCACTGAAAGGAGATGGAGAAACAGATGGACGGCATGGATATAAGACAGATAAATCAAGGTGGGCCCCACTGTCAGGGAATCACCCACCTCGGTGAATCACCGGATCCGCCAAAGCCGCGTCCATCTTCCCTACAAGTAGGGTTATAGCTAGCTTGGTGATCTAGACCATTTAGCTTGTGGCACGTGCCCATGGAATTTCATAATTCTCACGTCTCTTTAATTTTGAGCGTACAAACACATGAATAAGAAGAAATATACGAGAATCCACGTCTGATGGAAAAAGGACAAAGCTTGGGTGGATTGAGATCTTCCAATTTGAGAGGTTCGGGAGCATTCATGGCCTATCCATAACAGGAGTCATCAAAGCAACGACTTGAATAACCTAACCATGGTCCCACCCGAACCCACTTTGTGCACAACAGGGAAGTTCTTTATTGACGCGGCTTCGGTGGATCCCTGACTGTGGGGTCCACCTTGATGTATTGTCTTATATCCATGCCATCCATTCATTTTGTCGGATTATTCTAGTGTATGACCCCAAAAAAATGCAGCAGATCCAAATCTCAGGTGAACCACACCACAGGAAACAGTGGTGATTGAACGCCCAACCTGTTGATAAGGTCACAAAGACCTGGATGAAAGGACCACACAATTATCAGCGTGATCAAAAAATTTTGTGGCCCCCGCAGAAGTTTTTTAATGGTCAGTTACCATCGTTTCCTGTGGTGTGGTCCACCTGAGATTTGGACCTGCTGCAATATTTTTGGGCTCATACTCTAAATGATCTGATAAAACGGATGGACGGCATGGATATAAGACCCAAAATTACGGTGGGCCCCACAGGTACCTAGGTGGATCCGAAGCCGCGTCCACTCTTTATCAGTCACTAATACGGAAATGGATCTCATTGTCGATGTTGTTGTTGTCACCGTTGTCGCCATCATCGTAAAAAAAGATATTATCTTGTAATAACTCGTGCCTTGAAAGTTGATAAATAAATCATCCATCATGAAATAATTGAATTTTGACATTGATTCAAGCCATCCACTTATTGGGCCATGCCCTAAAAGTTACACTAAATCCATGCATCATCAGAAGCTCAGAATCATTTGTACAAAAGATGGGTTTTTGCAATGGCCCACCCAAGAAGTAGCACAACACAAGGATAGTCTGGATCAACCAGCCCCTACTGGTCGCTCCTTTCGCAGCACCACTACGGTGCAAAGCTGTATCATTGTATTACCAAAAGTAGAACAAAGGGTGTCATTATCAATCAGGAGGCGTATGGAGATCACCTCCCAAGTTGCATGTGTCTGATTGGAAGTCACAAACACAAACACATGCATACATGTGAAAACAAAATGGAGAGAATCTATCTTAATATCATGTCATATATAACTTCGTCTTCGTCGCCGTTGTCATCATCGTCATCATCGCAATTATTGGAGTGTGGACCATGAATAAATGAAGCCATGGTTCACTCTCTTACTGTGAAGAGGGTACAAATTTCAAACCTAAAATCCGGTATAGACAAAAGGCTCATCCCATGAAAGATAGGCCTTCTAACTCAAAACGGAACTGCCCTCCTTTTGTCAATGGAACAAAAGTACACCCCCTCTACTTCAATAATTGCCTTTCATTTTCTTACTTTCCATCACCAATCCTATTAGATCTAGCTAGGTTGATCATCTTGTGGAACCCACCTTGTATGCGCTGTCACCTGAAATCCAGGTTGGCTTGATGATCAGGTGGGCCATGCGTGTATAAAATATGATGGTCCACATTCAATATGCATGCACCTTTGGCATATGGCCAAATGGGCCAAGTGATGAATCGCAAACACATGCCACATTGGCATGTGTGTTGAGGGAGCCATCCAAATGTCTGAATATACTCAGATTGGGACGATGGGGACCGTCTACGTCGCCCAAATGAAGAGGTATATATGAGACTGGTGATCACAACCGTAAGTTGAATTTTGCGGTGTTTTCTCTTGTATCTTGTAATGGGCTTGCTAATCTCCTTATATTGACTCTGGTCCACTGATGTAGTGGTCGGATTCTCAACTTGGCACGGTGAAATGGCCCTCTTATTTAGGAAACATTAATCCTCTTCTTAACTATGAAACAGTTTAAAATGGATTTGAAAAATAGATACATTAATAATAATATTAATAAAAAAATTAAATAGATTATACGTCCCAAAACTCATCTCAGATTGCAAGATACCACTGTTTTACGGTCCTGACGGCTCGGATCACTTCCGTCTTCGATCGAGCTTCCTTTGGTCCATCTTGGCTATGAAAATATATGCCACCCGCTCTACATCATATAGCCTTATGCCTGAGCTTAGCTGAAGCACAAGCCCCAAAAGAATTGATTGGTCTAGTGCCCAACCTGCCCGAAAATTGATAAAATACCTATTTCCCAAATGCCCATAATTTATTCATTGACAAAGTGGGACACATGAGAACTATGTAACTTAAGATTAAACCGTCCAAATGGTGGACCCACTAGTTAATAATAAAACATAAAACAGTAAAATGACTTTTTAATCATCCGATTCGGGAATGCTTGATGGACGTCGGATTGTGTATCTAACTTCAACTCCAAAAAAGAAAATTAATTTTCAAATAGAATCCTATTGTCGTGTTTTTTTTTTTTTTTTTTTTTTTTGAACCATGATACAAATTGTGTTGTATCTAAACAGCGGCTAAGGGAAGAGACGGAAAATTTCCTGTTGAAAGATAGCTAAGACAAGGGCTAGATATGATGGAAAATGGCTTACTCTGGTACATTAAGTATATTTAATCAACCCTATAAACCCTTGATTGGTGCACTTTAGGTATGGATCTTAGCTGTCCATTAGCGGGCCACCTCTGGAATCATAGGCCAAAAGGGTGCCTGTTGGAAGTTCATAGCTATTCAATACCAAATAAAAATAAAAATTCCTGATAATCAAGAGAAGTTCCTAACAACCGTTCTTGATAACCTTACTGGAACTTTAACCAATGGCCATGCTTGACATGGCCTATCCACTGGATGGTTTAGATTGATGGACGAATTTTCCATTCTGATCAATTATAGGGTTGTCACAAATGCTACTGGACACACACCATTCAGCCCTGTTTCCTAAATTGTCCCAACTCATCAACCAAACACGCTGCAAACTATCATAATTCAGGCCTTGAAATCACGGGCCTCGTGGGTGAAGCATAAACCCAGAAACACGCTGATCAAATGATCCTGGCTGTCCAATTGGTGGCAATCAAGTGGTTGGTCAGACGTCTGCTTGGCCTGCCAGATTATGGGGCTATAAATTGGTGCATTCAGGTCAGAAATGGGGCTGGACCCAGGTCCAGAAAAAATTAAAGTTTAGATTCCCTCTTTAGCCGTTCAAAAGTTGGTCCCTAGAAAGTTTAAATCCACACCGTTTACACCCGTATAAATTTGCCAATCTTACCAATTGTACGAGTTGGCACCATCGTAAATGGTATCAGACAAAAACCGGATCATCCAGCAGATATGCTGCATGTGGGAACGTGAATCCAGACACTAAGTCCGTATTACCAATGTGAATGGTGCAGAGAGCAAAGAAGGTGTTGCAGCCCAGACCTGGAGCTCAACATCACCTAGCTTCATCGTGAAAATGAACATCACTATCGATTTGATCATACATAAATGAGTAGAAAAGGGCACATGAGATACAAGTGATTTGTAATATACTGGCCATATCCAAAGGGAAGAATGGCCAGTCATTCACTAACAAGATGAGGAAAATGAAAAAAAGAAAAGAAAAAAGGCTCACATACAATGAACCAATAATAAACATTTCTAAGCACACCTAATCATACATTTAGAGGACTTTTGAAAAAACTATCCTACCTCTTCTCTCCACCCTCTAACTTTTTGGAGAACCTCTCCCCTTGAAGGGAACACTCTTATCCTGATTTTAATCTTGATAGTATAAGGGATATGTTGGAGGAGCCTTCAAACTATGCACGGTTTGGGTGCTCAGACCAGTCGGGCGATCGTTCTGCGCATTTGGCCCAGATGCACAGCAAGATGCTAGACAATTTTCATGTAGCTTAGACCGGTCGGGCAACCGGTCTGCAGGGGGCTCCAATTGGTCGGTGGTGAGGCAGACGTGAAGAATTTGTATTTTTTCCTCTTGACTATTTTTGTGTTTGCTTCGACCGGTCAGCTGCACACGCGTTTTCTTACGCAGTTACGTGGATCTGCGTAAGATGTTTCTAAATTGAGATTGTTTGCTATAAATATGGCATGTATCCAGACTTCAATGGTATCCTAAGCTGTCCAAGATTTCCTAAGTGTGTTTGGAAGAGGGGAGAGTGTTTTGAGAGAGAGAAGGAGAGCCTAGGTTTTTCTGTGTTTTCCTTGTTTGTGGGCTGTCAATCTCTGTAATCTTTTGGAATCATAGTGGATCGCTTTGTGCTGTGGTTTTTTATCCATCGAGGGTTTTTTTCCACATAAAATCAGGTTGTCTTTTGTGGTTGAATGCTTGTATGGTGTGATGATTGCATTGTGTTTCTCGTTTGATCACATATTTTACTATGTGTTGTTCGGCTTTCGCTTCCGCTACCGGCACTCCTATTCCCAACAAGATAATTAATCCTTATAAGTTTCAAGGAAATATCCAAAAGAGAGAATGTCAATCTTTGTTACCTATCATGTCTTAACTTATTGATATAGAATAAAAGACCATTATATCCTTTAAGTAATGTCCTTAAAATACCAAAATTAACATTTTACCACTAGAAAAATATTCATCGTTTAAAGCTAGGCAAAGTGATAAGGCATTACTCTTAATGAAAGAAAACAACCTAACCATTCACTTCGTGGCAAATCAAAGGAAGATAAGAAAATAAAAGAGTCAGAAGGGCAGACCCATTACGAGGAATCAAATAATCAAGGTTGTCCAATCGAGAGATTTTTTTACCAATGCTCCATCTGCAATTTGAAGCCATAAATTTGGACAATCGGGATTCACTTAAATGTATGCTCAATTTCTAGGATGAATTGCTAATGTAGAATAGGTGACGGACACATTTATGACTTAGATGGATGAGAGGAAATAGCCCAAGAGAAGACCTCAGAATCAGCATAGTTTGGTCGACGGACCAAGTTTCGTCGGTCGTTCGAAATTTTCTCCAAGAATTCTAGAAGCTTGGTGGACATTTTTGGTTCACTTCGGCCACTCTATCGGGTCCAGACGATCGCCCAACACCCAGTTTTGTTGCCTCACCAATCCCATCAATCGCCTGAATCTACCCCAGAAATCCCAATTTGGTCTCTACACACTTTCGGGGTATTTCGATCGCTTGACCAAGCACCCAAAGGGTTAGGTCGGTCGTCCGACTATGACCGATGAACAACAAATCTTTTGTGTGATTTTCTGTTTTCTTTCCTTATTTACTTAGGTAGCTTCTAAATTACATTCTAGGGTTGCTAAAAGTGTTTAAACACTTTTTAAATTCATTGTTAAGGTTAACTCTCTTATTATTTTTCAATCAAAAGACGAATTTTGTCGTTCTTCATCTTGTGGATTCGAAATTTCCCTCGTAGATTTGATAAAGTTCTGGTGGATTCTAGAGGGTCATGTGGATTCAAGGTAGTTATCTCCATGAGGAAGATGGTGATTGATCTCATCACATCCCTTCCTGCGTCAAGTGGTATCAGAGTGAGGACTTTTCCTTTGATCGATGGCAACTAATAAAGGTATGAACAATAATCCCATAGACGATGATCTAGGGATTCTTTATCTAGCGGAAAGAATCGAAGCTTTCTAATGGGAGAGTCGATTAACCATGCAAGGGCTGCAGGCAACCCTCGACTATATCACAGAGGCACTAGCTTTGCCCCATGTCCAGGGCGACAATCAACCTCCAATAATTGCTGGGCCACGCAATCATACAGTTCGTGGAGCACTTCCAACAGTAAATCGTAAGGCTACGCTCGGTGAAACTAGTTTCAACAATGAAGAAGCTAGTGATGTGGTTCTACATCAGCCGGTACATAGAGATGAACGGGGATATAAAGGAGATTGGGATTTTAAAATCAAGGCCGACCTCCTGAGCTTCCAAGGTTAATTACATATTGAAGAATTTTTGGATTGGCTAGCGGAAGTCGAATAATTCTTCAACTATATGGAAGTATTGAAAGATAAAAGAGTGAAACTAATCACCTACAAGCTGAAAATCGACACTTCAGCGTGGTGGGATCAATTACAGTTTGCACGAACTCGACAGATGAAGGCGCCCATCTGATCATGGCCACGGATGAAGTGTCTCTTATGCTCATAGTTCTTACCAAGCGACTACGATCAGGTATTGTTTTAAAAATATTAGAATTGCTGACAAGAAAATCGGCTAATGCAAGAGTACACCAAGGAGTTTCAGCGATTGGTGGCATGAAACAACATGGCGGAGACCGAATTCAGCAGGTCGTTCGGTTCATCGATGACTTGCGGTTGCCAATCCAAGATCGAGTTTAAATGCATCCGGTCTAGACGATTGATGAAACACTCAAGTTGGCCATCAAGGTTGAAACTCAACTTGAGGGGGCTAATGTTCAGACCTACCCGGTGATGTGGATTCCCATGATGGGTCCTGTGTAGAGCGCAACATTGGCCAAGGGGAATGAACTAGTAGGGGGTCAATGTCCTCAACCTCTTACGAGCAGCAACAACGACGATGGGCCCGAGCCAAATTTTGAACCCTTAAGGTTGGGCAAGGCTAGACCATTGCTTTCGATGTGGCCAGGGGTCACTTCTCTAATTAATACATGCTGTCAATGCCTTACAGTTCACTTGGCCATCAATGAAGAGGGTGCTGAAGATGTGGAAGAAGATTCGAAAGTTGTTGAAACAGAACAAACAACCTACAAGGGTGTAGAAGAAGAAAATTGGATAGTTGAAGATCACGGCAAGTCCTTAGTTGTGAGGAGACTTCTATACACTCCGAGGAAGGAGGTACACTCGTAGCGTCACAATATTTTTCATATGCAGTGTACCTTGAATGACAAAGTTTATGATGTAATCATAGACAATGACAATAGCAAGAACATTGTTTCGAAAGTTATGGTTGAGAAATTGCAGCTGAAGACTGAGAAACATCCATCTCTATATTCGATCAGCTGGATCAAGAAGGTCAACGAAGCTAAGATAACTGAGCAGTGCACCATCTTTTTTTTTATTGGTAAATACTATAGAAATAAAGTGGTTTGTGACGTGGTCGACATGGAGGCTTGCCACATGTTGCTTGGTTGGCCATGGCAAGTGGACCGTGAAGCAACCCACCAAGGACGAAACAATGTCTATATCTTTGTCAAGGGTGGTCGTAAAATGATCATCACCCCTATGGCATCAGAAGCACATCTTGAAGCTTCTAAAGTGGAGGGGAGTTCGCTTCTAACCATTCAGGATTTTGTTGAGGAATTTAAGGAAACGAAGAGGTGTACTCATTAGTTATGAAGGGCGAAGACATAGAGCCCACGAACATTCCTGCAAATTTAAAACCTTTGTTGATCGAGTTCAGAGAAATCTAGCCCGAAGATTTACCAAATGGGTTGCCCCCCATGCAAGACGTCCAGTACCATATAGACCTTGTCTCAAGGGCTATAGCTTGCCTAATGGCCCTAATTACTATCGGATGAATTCGAAGGAGTGTGAGATCCTTTAGGGACAAGTGTGGGAATTAATCTGTAAGGGTCTAGTGAGAGAGAGCATGAGTCTATACGTCATTTCGGTATTGTTAACTCCTAAAAAGGGCAAGAGTTAGAGCATGTGTGTTTTCCAATACAGATTTCTCATACCCCAGCTGTATGACATGTTGGACATGCTTGGGGGAGCCAAGTTGTTTTCCAAGCTAGACTTTATGAGATTTTATTGGTTTTTAGAGGACTTAGCAAAATTTTAACATTATGGCACCCTACCTTACTTCATAGAGTTTAAGACTTCGGGCAGACAAAAGAGAAAATAAACAACAACTAACCTTGCTACGTAAGGTTCGAGACTACCAGGTAAGTAAAATAAAAATAAAATTAAAGAAAGTATATAGGAGAGAGGATTATTAAAGAAATAAAAAAAGGTGAGTATGTGCAATGGTGATGTATTTGAGATGTGTGGAATGAAACACAAGTTAATTGAGATGTGAGAAGGAAAATAGGAGAACCGACACCCTTTCTTGTGAAAGGGATGGTTGGATATTCCTGATTCCAACCCTACTCATTGGCTTTGGAAAATGTATGTTTTTGTCGGGCAGAGTAACAACACTGTCAAGCTTTTAAGAGAGAAGAGGAGTGAGCTACCGCATAATCAGTTTCGAGAAATTACTTTGGCAGATCTTCGATAGCTTTTTTCATTTTCTCTTACAATCTTTAAACGCTCTCTCCTTTGAACCCTCTCCTAGCTCTCCTGGCTCTCTCTGGACCATCTCTCCTTGTCTCTCCTTCGTGGCTTTGGGTCCCAAGTGTTACTTAAATAAGCAGTTGAGGATGAAGTGTCTCGGTCGAATGATCCAAAGGTGCGTCGCAAGCACCATGACAAAGTCGATTGGACAAAAGCTCGCATGCCGACAGGTTGTTGGCAAGCGTGGATTGGATGAGACTGGATACGATATCTGGAAATCTGTATCCCTAAATATGAATTTTCAGGGGCCATATCTAGAATTATTTTAATCCTTGTGGTGGTGGATGCACCCGATTTCGTATTCATTCATTTTTCAAAATGTTCAGGGTTCATGAGCGAACCGAGGCTAGTGTTCTCTACCCTCCTTACTACTTACATGCCTCACCTCTTGACTAATTTAAGCCATTAGTTATCTCTGGGGCGTATTTTTAGCCATATAACATCCTTGTATGGTGCCCACTTAAAGTCATTACGTATGATTCGAGAGGGGTTCTTGCGTTTCAATTTGTCACCACTTACAAATGGGCCATATGGAACCATATCCTTGGATACGAATTTTTGGATACTGTATCCAGGGTGGGGTGTCTATAGATGTCCACAGGCATCCGTGTGAACGATGAGAAGGTGCGAGCCATCGGGGAATGGTCGGTTCCAAAGAACATCGACCATGAGGTGTGGAGCTTCCACGTTTTAGCGACATTCTATCATCGATTCATGTGGAATTTTGGCACCATTGTGGCACCAATTACAGGTTGTACGAAGAAGTGACTATTTCAGTGAAAGGAAGAAGCTAATAAGAATTTTGCAAAGATCAAGTATAGGTTGTCCATGACCCCGGTTCTCGTACTTTCCAACTTTGAAAAGTTGTTCTAGATTGAGTGTGACGCTTTGTACATTGGGATAGGGAGTGTCTTGTCATAGGAAGGCAAGACATTGGCCTTCTATATTGAGACGCTCAGCGACGCACGTAAGAAGTGATCGACATATGAGCTTAAGTTGTACACAGTGGTTCACGCACTGTGGCATTGGTTGCATTATTTGATTCAAAGAGAATTTGTTCTCTACACTAATTATCAGGCCTTAAAATTTATCAATGGCCAAACTAACGTGAATCGTGTACATGCTAGATGGATCTCCTTTTTATAGGAATTCACATTCCTTCTAAAATACAAGGCAAGGGCAGCAAAATAAAGTGACTGATGCACTGAACCGCCGTGCATCGCTACTCATTACTATGAGCAATGTGGTGGTTGGGTTTTATTGCCTCAAAGGATTGATATGCTGAGGACGAGGGCTTCAAGGAAACATGGACGAGGTGTCAGGAGGGTCATCCCAGTGATGTCCACATTTAGGATGATTTCCTATTCAAAGGGAATTAGTTATGTATTCCGTAAAGTTCTTTGAGAGAACGCATCATACAAGAGCTGTATGGAGGTGGCTTGGTGGGCACCTAGGGCGAGACAAGATAAGAGCTCTTATGGAAGAGCGTTACTATTTGCCGCAATTAATATGAGATGTGGGAAGATCAGTGCAAGAATGTCACATATGCTAGTCTTCTAAGAGACAGTCTCAAAACACGGGCCTCTACATTCCATTGCCCATACCTGACGGCCATTAGGAAGACCTATCAATGGACTTTGTACTTGGTCTACCGCGGACTTAGCGAGGCATGAATTCTGTGTTTGTGGTAGTGGATTAATTTTCAAAGATGACACACTTCATCCCTTGCAAGAAATCCCTCGACACGATACACGTGGAAAATTTATTCTTTCGAGAGGTTGTGCGGCTACACGAGATCCCCAAATCTATTACTTCTGATCGTGACACGAAATTCGTTAGCTACTTTTGGAGAACTTTGTAGAAGTGGTTTGATACTCAATTTCAGTTCAACAGTGCTTACCACCAGTAGAAAGGTGAGCAAACTGAAGTTGTAAATTGTACATTAGGGAACCTCATTCGGTGTATCTCGGGCAATAAACAGAAACAGTTGGACTTAGCGTTGGCTCAGGCAAAATTTGTATTCAACAATATGCCAAACCATTCCACTGGCAAATCACCGATTGAGATCGTATTTGGGCGAGTGCCTAGGCATACACTTGATTTTGTCTCATTGGCTAAGCTCTCGGGGTCCAAATTGTGAGCATTCATGCAGATGTGTGAGCCAAGTTATAAGTTTCAAATGACAACTACAAAGAGCAGGCTAACAAACTTCAGTGGCCCAAGGTGTTTGAAGTGGGCGACAACGTGTTGGTCCATCTGCATAAGGAAAGGTTTCCAGCCGAGACATATAATAAGTTGAAGAATAAGAAGATTGGATTGGTGCCTATCCTCCGTAAGATCAATGACAACGCCTACATTGTTGATCTTCCAGACGATATAGAGATCTCACGAGCGTTCAACGTTGCAGACTTGTTCGAGTATCATGAACCGACTCCAGAAGATAACTCGAGGATGAGTTCTTTTGAAGTGGAGGGGACTAATGTAAAATGGGTCGCGGATATAATCATGGCTTGGATGGACAAGAGGAAAGAGCCTAAGAGAAGACCTCAGAAATTACTATATTTCGGTCAACTAACCAAGTTCCGTTGGTCTCTCGAAATTTGCTCCAGGAAGTCCAGAAACTTGGTAGACACTTTTACTCTAGTTCAGTCACTCAACCAAGTCCAATCAATTGCCTGACACCCAGTTCGGTCGCCCAACCAATCCCGTAGGTCACCTGAAACCACTTTGAAAACTCCAGTTTGGTCTCTGGGACACTTTTGGGGTATTTCAATCGCCCAACTGAACCCCATTGGTCACCCGACCAAGCGCCCGAAGGCTTGGGTCGGTCACCAGCCCATAACGGATGGACAATGAATCTTTTGCACAATTTTCTTTCTTGTTTCCTTATTTTTTTAGGTAGCTTCTTAATTACATTTTACTTCAATCAAAAGCTGACTTTTATTGTTCTGCGCGCATGGATTTGAGACTTTCCACGTGGATTTGAGGAAACTCTGATGGGTTCCATAAGGCCTTCTAGTAGTTAACCCCCCCCCCCCCCCCCCCAAGTCAATGATGACGCATCAATTGCAACTAGTAAGCCGTTGGGAAAACACACACCATAGCTAAAACAAACAACCACAGCCATGTCAAATCAAGGTTTAAAGATGACATTTTCAATCCAGACCCTAAGTCTAATCGCACTGTAGACGGAAAATGCCCTTTTTCATGGTATTATGTGTTTCAAATAAATAAATAAATAATCATTATTATGATGATTCCGTTGCAAATATTATCAAATCTAAGAAAACCTATTGTAAAACTTGAGCCAATTATATATTGATCATAGCCCTACACGAACCGTTAAAATTTCGGATATAGCTTAGCATTTTAAATCCTTCCATTCCCATCATTGTTCTTATTTAAGTTTTGGTGAAGAGATATTACCTCCTTTCATGTGAGAGTGGACCAGCAGGCAGTGGGGCCACTTGGGCACACTTCTCTCCGAGAAGGCTATATACTCTTCTAAGAAACAAAACTTGTATGGCTCCACATAGGAGTTTGGTCATGCAAGTCATGTGAGGTCCACCCTTTCAGGGTTGCTTGAAGTGATCAGCCCATGATGGCAACATCCAGTATCTCTCATTCTCTCTCATACGGAGTGGCAAATCTCAAGTCACAAAGATCAAAACTAATTTCAGTACAAAGAATCCGATGCATTCTTCTCTGACCACTGATTCCATGTTAGTGATGGATTGTCTTTTAGCATTCTGATTGTAAGGTTCAGAACAATAGTCAAAACTCTAATAGTGCAATTCAGATATTGATAATCATCCAATGCATAGACTAGATATAGATTCTATAAGTCTAGTCCCGAATGGAATCTAAGATGAGTTCATGAGTTATGGCATGTTTAAAATCAAACATAGTCTGCGAGAGTCTGGGCTTGGTTGAACCATAAACGCAGTGGATTGGCTCTCTCTCTTGCATAAATATAAGAAATGGATGATCCAACCATCCATTTGGTGTCCACACAAGATATACAAGCTTGGATTTCACTTGACCATCTACAGCATCATTGCATGTGCTTGGGGTAGAAGTTTTGAAAAGACAACACTACAAATCAGGTGGTTAAGATTGGACCATTGGTGTGAATTTGACTCTTACTTCATCCACAATGGCCTTGTAATTTGGACGGTCTGGATCAATGATCATGTATTCCGGTGACCACGGCTTAATGAATTGTAGCAAACACACAACATAGCCTAGCTGTAAAAACAAACAGACATCATCCATGTTTCCTTAAAGTGCTTAGCTTGAAAAGATAACATTTTTCAGATCCCATATTGAGAAACAGTGTGCAAAAGAAACAGAAGGTTGGAGTCAAAAATAGCTGCACTGACATATCCAAGCACTAAATTAGCAGATTATTCAAACCTTTACTGTCCCTGTCTCTAAATCAGATGGCTGTGGTGAAACAGGTTTGTATGGGAAATACACTGTTGTTTGTATGTGGCAGGACATCCTTTGACAATGAATCAAAGGGTTTTATGTTATCAGTATTTTTTTAATGTTCAAATGCCGCCATATTAGGTAAATCAGGAAAATACACACGCTTTGTTCTCGAGTAAGTTACGGTGTACTTTCACTGCAATTTCATGAACTGTGGTGACTTGTATGTGCCAATCCGGACCATCCAAATAGCCTGAAATTAGCTCTGATCGGATGATCTTAACCATTAGATATAGCTTGATGGATTAACAACACTGAACCTTTTCTTTTTTGCCGTATTCAATGGCTGCCAACTGGATGACAGCCATCCCCTGATTACAGATATTCATTATATGCACCACCCAAGTATTAATTGTAATTTGGTTGGTCTGAGTCGATGTGCATGTCACATAAAGTGAAAGAGTTGTGGCTAGGCTGCAACTTGGGTTCAGGTCGGCCAAACCAGATTGATCCAACTTGAGTTAAGGTCAAGTCAAGAGATATCGCCACACTGGGGTGGGGTGGCCCACAAGGTGGGGTCTACATGACACAGAATGGCCATGAAGTGGGAGATTTTAGTCGGTGTGCTTGGGAGGGCCTGGATAAAGGGAAATCCTGGTGCTTTCCCAACAATTTTGGAACTTTTGGTGCACTCGCCGGTACTCCCTACATCAGCCGTCCAGGTCCTTGATCTCGGTTGGGTTCATGTTGAACTAATTCCAATTGGGTTAGGTCTGGTTGGTAATAATCACATGTATCTGAGTCCAGCCTTGGCTTGCAATTCAGGTTAGGTTGAGCTGTCGGTTGGGTCCTTTTGAGGTTGATTTGGGCTCGGTCAACCTGCCCAACTTGCGCCTATAGTTGTGGTTGAAATGTCACAGTTTAGTAAACTGTAGCAGAAGCGCATTGTAGCTTTCATACATTATTATAATGTGATGTTTTTTTCAGTCAAACACGTTTCATGTAAAGAGAATCTAGAAACCCAAGAACTCTATGGTCCCATTCCCCACAAAACCCGGATTTCATTTAAAAGAAGAGGAGTTATACCATACTCAGCCTGAGTATGACTCTTGATACACAGGCACTCCGAAATTGCACACGTGGCATGCAATGACTCAAGATAAACCGACACACATGTTGCTAGATCGTCTGAATTTTGGCATGCACTATCTCTAAGCCTAGCATCTGATTAGTAGAGACTTGCTTGTTTAAATAAGACCGTTGGATATTTTCATCTTTAACCGTCCATTAAATGTCTACCAATCTGATAGTAAGATGATCAAATCAGTATAATTTTTGAGTTACTGATACATCTAAACTAGTAAAAATAATTTGGACATCTTAATTTGATTGAATTGTATGCCACGTATGGAATTCTAAGTCCACTTTTCATCTATTACACCCTTCAGAGTATCAAAGTTACCTCTCTTTGCTCTTTGAACCGGTATCAGTATAGTGGTCCATGGGATTACAAAAATAATGTAGACCTCTGGGTCTACAAGGACCCCCTTTTCATCTGAAGGGCCAGATCTAGATGGGCCCACGAGGAAAAGATGGTATTGAACAATCATGAGAGTTCGATTAACGGAACCGCCACAGCCCACCACTTGGGGTGACCAACCTTTCATCTAGAATAGAACCGATCATACAATCATAACCGTCCATTTAATGGACTCATGCTCATCTAATTGTGAACCGTTAACCATTTCATTCAAGCACCCATTTATAGTCCTTGGCGGGGCCCATCGAATCATCCAACTGGAGAGATTTTAAGCCATCTTCCATAGAAAACGAGGTCCGTTGAATGATCGGCTCTGATTACCATAAGGAGAGATCGATACAAGTCGGAAGTTCTTGAGTCTACAGTTTTGTGTAACCCTGCGGACTACCTACATCTTCACCTTTTGGGTCCATGAGATTAACTGTAGAAAATTCCATCTTGATTTATTTAAAGGTTAAAAACGTAGACAGAATAAATGGAAACTCCAGCTGAGTATACTTTTATCTCCTTTTGTCAAATTCATGCAAGTATTAGGTGGGGGGGGGAGAAATGCTCTAGTGCTCTCACAGCACTACAAGTTATGGTGCTCCTAGTTGCCTAAGTTCAGTTAAAAAGTCAAATCAATCGATCTGAACTGTCCATTAAGTTCAAAACACATTTCTCAGGCCATCATGTAAAAATTGCACTGATCTGGTGATGCACTCCATCTTTTGATTTGCCCTCATTTTTTATAGCCATCCTTTTCTCAAGCCATGGATGGGATGGCTATGACCGCCTAACAAAAGTAATTCTCTAGAATCATAAATAATCCATGAGGTATCTAACAAATTATGGGCGGTTCAAATTGTTGTTTGGACCTACTATTGTTTAAATGATCTTGACCGTCCATATTAAAGACCATTGATCAAATGTTTAATATTTGTCAAATCGGTGTGATTCTTCGATGGTTGCCTATGAAATGTGGGTTGGACCTAATGAACGCTCTAGATCAATGAATTGGACAGTCCAAGTGCCCCAATTCAATTAAATGCAACTAGGAGCACTACAAAGAGCACCGGAGCATTTCTCTTAGTTGGGATTTCCTAGTTGGAGTCTATATAAATGCTAGGATGTTAGTCTCACTACAACTGGAACTACAACATATAGTGTTCTGAAAAGCTTCCCTTTTTAGGGTTTTGTGGAGAAGTCCCCATGTCTACTACTATTACTAAGAGAGGGTGTAAAGAAGGAGAGGACATTGAGCTAAGAAGAGGACCATGGACGATTGAAGAAGACAATCTCCTCATACACTACATTGCATGTCATGGTGAAGGTCGTTGGAATCTATTAGCCAAATGTGCAGGTAAATCCAACACACCCTTTTGATTGGTAGTGAAATTGCAAAAGATGGGTGTGTGATTTCCATTACTATCATCCTCTTCTTTCATGGGGCTTATTCTTTTTAATTTTAATTTTCTTTTTTATTCATTTTCGCAGGATTGAAAAGAACTGGCAAGAGTTGTAGATTGAGATGGTTGAATTACTTGAAACCCGATGTGAAGCGCGGGAACCTTAGCCCCGAAGAACAGCTCTTGATTCTTGAACTCCATTCCAAGTGGGGAAACAGGTAATTTCATCTTGATTCAATGTAGGTAAATGGGAATTTCAGGATTTGGGTTCGTCTATAATAAATAATTTTCGCTAGCTTAGAGTTTCTGTGCACCATCAATGAAAGGTAATTTACATGTGCTGTGACATTGGAACCACGCACAATAAAAAAAAAGAAAAAAGAAAAAAAGAAGAAGTCATTATCAATTGATTTTCTGTTCTTATTACGACATTGAGTTGAGATTTACACAATCGACTTTACGTGTTGTTTTATTTCTATGTGATGTTTGAAGTTATGTTAGTGGTTGTTGTCACAAGTGGGTTATAATTTCAGCTTGTCCGGTGAAGATGTGTGATTGCAAATCTATCTCCATAAGTGTGGTGTTAGTGAAAAGTAAGTCTCCACAAATGCCTTAATCAAAAGGTAATGCATTTAGAGATTTGCTAGAATACATCCCGACATATTACAATAAGATACGTCCGGGACTGGCCTTTGGATTTGAGCCTTTTTCAAAGACAAACCGTTTATTTGATCGGGCTTCCCTTGGATCGGGTATGCGAAAAAAAACTCTTGGATTGTATATTCAACCCCATGATCATACAAAAATTACGGTGACCTTTCATGTTCAAAGCAAAAGAGTTAACTTATCAAAGGGTTGGGATAATCCAATTGAGTGCCTTTATTGTTGTCTTTCCACAATATGAAGTGAGACTTCTTGTATAAACAGTTTGGATCATTGGAAGATGATCCAGGTTCGAAGGCTAAAGTCCCAACCTATTTTATTACAAGACGTTGAGATGTATTCCATCAAACATCGACCACCTTTTAGTTAACAACTTTTGACACTATAAGCAATCTACTAATTCAATCTCATTAATTTGTTTAATTGTCCACAGCTCACCCTACAACCATTTTTTTTTTTTTTTTTTTTTTTGGGGTAAGCTGACTTAGGTTAGGCAGACCCCAACATCCACTCAGAGATGAAGAGATAAATAGCTTACACTTCAATGCAATTTATAAGATGGATGAGGACAGGCACTTTAATAAATTCCAAAAAAAGGTCTTCTGTGCATATCTTGTTTGTATTTGCTGGTAGGAGTCCACCAAACCTCAGAGTAACTACCAAAGAGAACAAGATCCACCATATTAGAATGAAATCGAATTAATCACACAGAACCAATCAAACGATCTTCTTGTAATGAGCTAGTTCATGTCTCATAATATTTCACATGGTATCAGAGCTAAAATCTACATTAATTTTCTCATATTTTTGGTATGTTCCTCTCTGTAATACTTTCATTGCTGTAAAATTAGTGGCCATGATTTGTTAGATCTCATCACATGAAAATTTTCATAACTAGTACAATTATCATTGTCCATGTGTAGTAACTTCATCATTTCCCCCCGCTTTCTAGGTGGTCGAAGATAGCACAACATCTCCCTGGAAGAACAGACAATGAAATCAAGAACTTCTGGCGAACGAGGGTGCAAAAACAAGCACGCCAACTCAAGATCGATGCCAACAGCTCCAGGTTTCGGGACACGATCCGCTGCTTCTGGATGCCAAGATTGCTTCAAAAGATGGAATCTGCTTCATCCATGGAAACACTAAATTCATCTTCCACTCTACTCAACACAGTCCATCAGACAGTCACTGCCAAAGTCCCAAAGTACAAGTGAACAAGTTGCACTAAGCAATGCCTGCAATGAGGAATCCATCTCTGAAGATTGCAGCCCAAGCATCTCTGAAGATTCCATGAACATTTACCCCCTCACTCAAATTTCAGAATTCCCAGCAAGTCCTCATGACTTGGGCAATCTTGACCACAACCTATTTTTGAAGAGTTTCTATGTTGATAACATCTATGGCTTAGAGGCCTTAAACCCACCTTCCACGTCAGCACCAGGATTCAACTGTCCAATCTATGATTGTTCAACGGCTGAGATTGATTGGGGTGATGGCATGGGAGATAGTCTATGGACTACAGATGAGTGGTCGCAGTTCAGAACGCTTAGGTAGGGGCATCTAGAGGCTTGTTTGATAATGACCCAACAAGAAGTTAGTGGGTGTTCCATGGATTTTCTTATTTTTCTATTTTTTTTTCTTTTTTTCTTCTTTATATGGCAAGGTTGGATAATGTTAGAGGAGCTTTGCTAAGCCCATACTCATGTACACGCCACACAAGTGCCACCATGGCAGGATAGGTCCGAGATCCAGTCCATCTATCCGAAAGGCTCCACTATATTGATACCCTAATTCAAGAACCAGGTTGATCCACTGGTCAGGTGGGCCACAGTTTGCAAACCAATGTACGGTTCTGGAAAACTTGGCTGAAGTTTTTTAACTCATCCACCTGTTTACAAAATTAGGGCTACCTGATGAATGGATTGGATCTGGCAAATGTGGGGTGGGTACATGAGGTTTATTGAACATGTGTATGCGCTTAGCAAAGCTCATGTTGGAGATTGTAAGGTTTGAGTAGTGGACATCTTCCTTTGGTATTGACTGTATTTTCAAAAGATGAAAAAGATGTTGGGATGATGAAGAAATTTCAGCCACTTGGAATCTATTGCTCCTTGACCCACTCTCTTGTGATGACATGATCTATACAAATTATTCAAAGAGGGGCTAGACTATTAATGACATTTGTGGTGCTGACTCATCAACCATACATGTGGAATACATGCATGTTGATCTAGTGGGCTCATTGTGTGGATGGATCGTTCTCAATTAATTAGATTAGATAAATGGATCATATTCTACCATTCCACTCTAACAAGGACCATACATACCTTTAGTTAGAAGTCATAAAATCTTTTCTTATTACCTCCATTCATGTTCTTTTAGGCCTTCCTGTTACTCTTTTAGAGCAAGACGATCACATCCAAAAAGATCACAGATAGCAGATGATCCTGACCATCCACCTAAAAGCCACATGGAGAAAATGGGAAGCTATCAAAATTCAACATCCAAGATCCGACGGTTCAGATTGACCAATATGGTCCCTCCAATATCGAACCCACAATTTGGATTAGCTTCTATTTGCCCCATAGTGGATGTGTCAAAATCATCTAAGAAATTGTAGAAATGCATATGGTAGACTTTGTGGAGCTTCTCTTTTCTTTCTTTTCTCTTTTTTCTTGTTTAAATATTCTATGTTGAAGACAACTTTCGGCATCTTGGGCTGATCAATTCCAACCAACCTTTTTCTTGAACTGATTCTAGGAAACCAGGCTTCCTTACCGCTTTCTCACAAGAGTTTCACACATGGAAGAGATCCCACATTCATACAAGTCGTACCACTAGCATGACAAAAATAAAAGTTTTGTACCTTCTTAAAAATTACTCAGTGCATGTGGTTTGCAGGTAACTGCGTACATCTACAAAGAATATTTTTTCCTTAAAATGTGGTGGAGACACTTGGACGTCATTAAAAAAAAATAGAAGTTTTGGCCAATGGAATAAAAAATCACTTATTTACAAGTAGTGAAAACACTTAAAAGTGACACGCGTGACAACACGCATGCATGCGAGATGTCTTGACCACATGCATCATGCACATGTACGTGCACATCATACACTATCCGACATGCAATTTAGCCCACACATGTGCATATTAACTCACATACGTGTGCTCATCTTCACGTGCAACCATATGTGGAAGGTTACGTGGTTCCTACGCATGTAGTCTCCCACATGTCTACACATGTCTTTTTGAAAGTTGTAGCTACATTGAACCTACTTCATTTACTTTAAAAGATATCAACGTCAACCGAAAACCACGGCTTCAATAGACACCAATGATGAGCAATGAGATGGTTTCTCAAATGAATGGATGAGAAGAAATATCTTGAATTTTGAAGTTTCTCTCCAAAGACAAAATAATATCATTTAAGAAATTCAAGCGTATGACGGAGGAGCTTTGCTACAAGTTATGAAACATTGACTAGTCAACAGTGCGTATGGATGCGACTGTCCATTTGAATTGTATTTTTCTAGTGTAATAAAATGAAAATATCCAAACCAGCATTCTTATAATGTTCTCCACAAGTTGCAATTATTTTAGTTTCCAGTTTCAAACTCCACTGTGGGGTCTACTTATCCTTGGATCTGCCTCATTTTTTTAGCTTATACCCCAAATTTAAGAAAATGGATGAATCAGGGTGGATCAAACTCATACGTCAGGGTGGGCCCCACAAAGCCCCTGCCAGGGGACGCGGATTGGGCACTACCGCTACCAGCATCCAGCTAGAGATGGACAGTCCTATCAGGGTCTCTACATGGGACCACACAACGCAGGAAATAGTAAGAATGGAACACTTTCAGTTGAAAACCTTATGGGGCTACAGAAGTTTTGGATCAAGCTGATGTTTACGTTTTCCCTTCATCCATGTCTTTCTGACCTTAAGAACAGGTTGGATGCCATAGGAAGGTTTCAACAGTGGGTGTCATTGTCAATACTACTTTCTGTGGTGTGGTCCAATCAAGACCTCGATATGCCTCTTTTTTTGAGCTCACGTCCTAAGATAAGATGATCTGTAAAAATGGATGAACAGAGAATGGATAAAATACATACATCATGGTGGGCCCCACAAAGCTCCTGCTGCCTTAGCAGGCGGACTGATTTCCGTCCAGACAGGGGTAGGAGGCAATCCGCTTCCAAGAAAGGTGGAAGCATCCAACTTGGATTGCATCCTTAGATTGATCTAAACCGTTCATGTTCTCAATAGCACCCTGTAGAAGCTATGGTCATGTATTATTAGAGTCTTAGCTAGAATACAACCTGTTCCTATTACGACAGGATACATCCTAAGTATAGCCGTTGGATCTGAGTTATAGTCAGTGATCCAAACCGTTTACAAGATGGGCCTCACATCAATGCAGGATGCCAAATAATAAAACTCCCAATAATCTAGCTTTGATTTCTTAACTTCTTTCAATTAATATCGACCGTCTCCTTGACTACTGCTTTGTGGTCCGTTGATTCTAATGCCTAGACTTTTCCAACCTTGAAGATTCTTGAGATAGCCACCTTCATCGTTGTATTTCGTCAGATCAACGGTTTGGATCACTAAACCCATCCAAACATATCCTATAGTGACAAGTAAAGAAATTTTCTAGCAAACTTACAACAACATGATCAATGGCTATGTTTTCTTTTATTTATTTATTTATTTTTTTCCAATATGGTAGTCTTAGTCACATGAACTTACTTTCCATATTTGCAAAAGGGACCATGGTCTTTTCCTGGTCGTTTATCACAAAGAGAGATGCTATGCCTACTCTATAATCCACTAGTGGGCATGCGTACTAGCTTAGAACCCATGTGAAATATCTGGTCCGTTCATCATCCTAGTGTCACCATGTATGTGGCCTTGGACAAAAGTCAAGACAGTCCACTCATCAAGTGAGTCACACGTTGCCATTAGAACAGCCATCCATTAATTCTTTTCATTTACATGAGACTTACCTGATGAGGTGATGGGCTGATCTACGGCCCAGGGTACGTTCACGGTGAGGCCTACCTGATGGATGGTCCAGATCTCACACGTGCAGGATAGGCGGGCAGTTGTGCCCTAGAGTAGTGTTCTAATGCTACTTCCACAGGGAATTTAAAGAGGTCTCAACCATCAAAATCCGAGGCAAGATACACGTTGCATGAACCTTACTTTATCTTGGTGGTGGGCCCATGTGACACGAAGGCTACCTTATGTCCTAATCACTCTACATGAGAAAAGGTTAGCTAATTCCACACGCGTGTGGGAACCGTATACATCCACACACAAGTGCACATGTAATATTGTGACACGTGTGTAGGATCTGAGCTTTCCATCAATTGATCTACACTGTTTAGATCTTCTGTCATAAAAATCAGGCTATTTCACAATTTAGGTGGGCCACAACATGCCAAAACAAATGAATGGCTAAAAAAAGTTCACCACTAATTCTGTGTACCTTGTGGCCTACATGAAGAATCAAATTGTTTCCAAAAGCTCAGATCTCATTCACACGCTTTATATTTACACGTGTGAATGCACATGAATGTACGTATCGTGATTTACACGCGTGTGGAACTAGCAAACCTCACATGAGAATCATTCAAATTTCCGTGTGGAAAACATACATTTGGGTATGGTCATGGATTTCTACTGGGATTGGAAAATGTCCCCCTATCCAAGACTAACTTAAGTGTCTTTATCTTCTAATATATAATTATATGTTCTTCTAGAAACATACATGTAGGTTTTGCTTTCTTTCTTTCTTTTTTCTTTTTTTTTATTATCTTTTGGGCTACATTACACCAATGATTCACCAGCCTATTTTTGTAAAACGTGGTCACCAATCTACTCCTTGTGACAATCTGAACCGTGCAAATCATGATCCATGAGCCATTTTCCATTAAGGATAATACAAAAAAAAAAAAAAAAAAAAATCATGCTAACTGGACAATCCAACTCATCTGATTTTACCTGTCTAATTTCGATAGTTTGAATCATTCAAAATTAGAGCCGGACACAAACCAAGCCCGCTTGGAAACTCGGCTCAAATTAGTCTGAAAAAACTCAGCTTAGATTGGCTTGAATAGAAGTTCAAACCAAACCAAGCCTTAACAAACCAAACTCAAACCATGGCAGTACTGGCTTGGCTCAGCTTGATTAAGTTTGGTTTGATTCGACTAGCTTGATTCAACTCTTAGATTATATGCACATTGTTTCCTGTGGTATGATCCACTTGAGCTTTGGATACGATTCAATTTTGGGATCATGTCCTAAAATGATATATAAAAATGGATGGACTGTGTGGATAAATCATATACATGAAAATGTGGGTAATACATAATACATATACATGAATGCACACTGTTTCATGCCGGGCTCGATCCAAAATTTTCAACCAAATCGATCTTACCTGAACCATTTTTTTCTGGAACAAACGAATCTTGAACTGCGTGGGTCAGCTCGAAACCCAAAGCCAATCTACAAATTGAGGCAGCACCAAAACTGAGCCAAACCCAAACTAGGGCTAGCTTGGCCCGGCCCGGATCGTTGCCCACCTCTATTCAAAATTGTTAGCCCCACCAATTAGCTGGGAGCAAATGAAGTGCAGTCCCGCCTCACTCAAGATAGTGTGGGCCTTTACTGTGAGGCCCACCTTGATGTATGTATTCTATATCCATGCCATACATCCATTTTGTCACATCATTTTAGGGCATGAGCCCAAAAGTGCAGATCCAAATCCTAGGTGGACCATACCATGGGAAACAGTGTAAACATTGTAGGTCACACAAGTTTTAGATTAAGCTGATATTTGAGGTCTGTATGACCTTATCAACAGTTTGGATGGCAAAAAAACATTATAGAAAGATTACTGTGGGCCCTAGGAAATTTTTAACGGTGGAATGTTCAATCACCATTGTTTCATATAGTATGGTCCACCTGAGATTTAGATCTGCTTTGTTTTTGGGCTCATGCCGTAAAATGATCAGGAAAAACGGATGGACAGCGTGGATATCGAATACATACATCAAGGTGGGCCCCAGTTAGATAGTTTAAATAGAGTACTGTTTTGAGTGTATTTCTTGGTCAAGAATAGGAAAAACAAATCAGACAAGTTGAATTGACATACATTTATAGCACATGTGAGATTGATGAACCACCAAACACTAGAAGGGATGGTAGTCATACCAATCAAAGTGGTCTATCTCCATTCTTCTGAAGTGATGGAAGTCATACCAATCCCACCTACTAAAGCCTTTAACTACTATTAATTACTATTTTTTAATCATAGACTAGTTGCATAAGAGAAGGGTTATCTCTTGACTTGGTCCAAACAACCGTGTGATTGGTTGCAGTAAACGTAGTGTCAAAGCACCTAAGATAGGATTAGATAGAAAATTATATTTAGGACTGATTAGTTAGTCAAAGCTTGCTAAGCTGACACGTGTGTAGAGCATAACACAATAACACGCAAGCACACGCGGCTTCGATAGACATGTGGGGCCCACTGTGATGTGTGTGCCTTACATCCACGCAGTCCAATATCCACTTTGACAGCTCATTTGAGACATGGTAATAAAAATAACACAGATCCAAATCTTAGGTGGACTACACCATGGGAAACAGTTGCTGATTGAATAAGCACCATTAAAACTTCTTAGAGGCCACTGGAATGTTTATTTGTCATCCAACCTGTTGATAAGGTCACAAAGATCTCGATGAAGTGAACAAGAAAATATCAGCTTGATCCAACACTTTTGTGGCCCACAGGAAGTTTTTAATGTCCAATCATAATTGTTCCTGTGTATGTTCTACCTGAGATTTGGGTCTGCTTCATTTTTCATATCATGCATTAAAATGAGCTGGCAAAATGGACGGACGGCGTGGATGTAAGGCATATACACTACGGTGGGCTCCACAGTCAGAAATCCATCGAAGCCACGGCTGGGCTATTGTTGCTGATATGTGCAATATCTGGGCTGTCCATAAGATGGGGCACACATTTTAGATCTTCTAGCTTGAAATTAGGTCGTTTCACATTTTAGATTGGTCACGGTTTACTGGTTTAAAAAGAAATATTTTTGTGATTCGTTTATTTTGCATACTGTGGCCCACCTATAGGGTGAACAACATGATATTTGGGGCAGGAGATCTCAACAGCATGACCCACCTGGTAAAAATCTGAGAACTCACACACGTGCTTGTGCTTGCGTGTTGATGGGCAACAATGTACTCATATGTGGAAAATTAGTGAAGAAAAGCGAGAATGCCTGTCATTTTCTTTGATAAATGAAAAGAATAAAAAAAAAATTCGGTGAATCCATCGTGATACATACGTGGGCTTGTGCAGGATGGTTTGAGCCATTGATTTGGTTTGGTGGGAGTGACTTTTGGTGGGACATGGACCATTACCATACTGATTTGGAAAGCCACCCAGGTCCATAGCTCAGGTGGCAGACTAAGTGAAGATAGCCTCGTTTCAACACTTAGGTCATGGTATCGATTACCATAGTAGGGGTGGCTAACATTGTGATGTGGCTAATAAGGGTAGGTGGGTGTCACGCCCTGAAAATTGGGTGTCGGGTAGTCCGCGGCTTCCGACTCTTTCGGGCTGACTGTATTGTGTGGAAGTATAATTAAACAATTTAAATTAGATGGCATCATATGCAAAGGGTAAGATTAAACCAAACAGTATAAGTATATTCTGAAGTAAAGGAAAAAACATATATACATATAACTCAAACAATCATCGGCCACTCAGTTGGGAGCCCGATATATACATGTCCAAAAAATATATTATACGTGTCCAAAAATATCTTCGTAATCATGGTCCAAAAGAGTGAACCTGAGAAGACAAGTGTGACAGCCTAGAGATACTCGTAAGCAAACTGGAAGAATAACTCT
The DNA here is from genome assembly GCA_003013855.2 of Liriodendron chinense. Taxonomy (NCBI): domain Eukaryota; kingdom Viridiplantae; phylum Streptophyta; class Magnoliopsida; order Magnoliales; family Magnoliaceae; genus Liriodendron; species Liriodendron chinense. The sequence continues at coordinate 1,931,682 of ML058326.1, read as the reverse complement.
GCTAAGGTAGGGTCAGAATAGTCCTTCGTCTGTCACCAACGCATCTACAGTTCCTATGTCGAGAGTATCTGGTTGGTGTTTTAAAACACCCCCCAAGGTAGGAAGTAAGTGATCAACTCAGTGTTACCATTGCTTGAGTTACATTTATCATCAACATTGTCAAGTACAGATAAAAAAATATAATCTCACAACCAATTCCTATGATAGTTGAATAATACATGCAACTACGCAATGCCAATTATATGTTCCAGAGTAATAAAATGGTGGGGCTCTTACACCTATCACCCAGCAGCAACGACCATAATGCACGTGAAAATGGTCAAGGCTGGCATAACTAAGAGGGCAACTAGACACCTGTTCACCTATGAGATGCTATGCATGATTACCAAGTATTTATTTAATCCATTTTCAACCATCAGTATTAGCAAGGCCAGGATACTTTAATTATATCACGAGTCATATGATCAGAATTCCGTGGCTCGTCTCCCAGGATCCTCATTTCCATCGGGGTTCATCACCCTTGGTCTATGATTGACAATCCAATGGTACGGGCATAGCCTAAGACTAAACAAATACAAGGTATGGGTCGTCACCCATGGTCAAGGATGATAGGCTCTTCACCTAGCATTGGCGCTCAAGACTCTTTGTATGACTATCTGAATCAATACATGTCAAAGACGGCACAGACACAGTTACCCATTATACCATGTCTAACCCATGAGCTGCAACGAGTAGGTCGCCAAGAATGTAGGACGCCTAATGATGGTGACTGTATAGCAATGAGAATTATGGTATTCTAGGTCTTCAGGTATGTTTAGCAATGAATAAAATAATAATAATCTCCTTCGGGACTAGACTAATCCGATGGAGTCAAATGAACGACGACGAGATGGGCTTAGCTAGGGCCGGTCAGCCGTGTTCTGTCTAAATCGACCGAACGAATCTGGGGCGGCCCAACCCAAGGCAGGCGATCCCTTCATTAACAGTTTTCCCGGTACCAACTTCACACACAACAATTCTATAATGGTCTAAACATGGTATAATGCACCAATTGGTAAGTAAACATTGAATTCAATATTTGACATTTCATCAAATACTTAGCATGCAAAACACATCAAGCACACATTTCACAAATCAGCTCAAATAGGCATGGATTTCATTTATCCTAGGAAACATATTATAACAATAACACATCAAATAAATAAATCATAATCACGAACTATTCAAATGATTAACTTCGAAGAAATTTCACCAAAAACCCTAGATTTCATTACCCACACTATCAAGGGCTGATAAAAACTAATTTAGGTGAATAGTCATCACTTGTGTGGGGGGAAGTCACACGCCCACGACGTCTAGAGTACGAGGAAATGAGAGGAACCTCGCTATCTAACCCAATTTCAATCAAAGATTGAAATTAGAATCAACTAGACCAAAATCAATTGTTAATTCCTCAATAAAGGGTATAGTTACCTGCGGTTATCGCTTGGTGTCAAGCAATTGAGATGAACGACCTAATCAATGAATCCAAGCAAAACCTAAGCCAAAACCCTAAGAAAAACCCTAAAATCTAGATTTTGAATAGATTTGAGATAGGTTTACCTTTCATAGGCCCAGATGATCATTTATTAGGTAAGTCACACAACTCACCCTCCAGGGTTATGATTGAAGTTGTGTGGTTCGGGGTATGATCTTGGACATCTGATTCAAGCGAAATGTCAAATCTAATAAGGCGAACGTAATCCCTTAGATTCGTGATCGTTGGTCTACCAACGAACGGTCTAGATCTCTTTCGGATATTTCGGTCACCATTAAGGCTACTTTGGGAATAGGATTTCATCGGCCTATATGATAAGTTTGTAACGGTCAAGGTTAGGCACACATGTGCCATAATGAGGTACATTTATTTACATCCTAAAAGGACTTATTCATGCTAATTCAAGTCTCTACTGTTAACACGCACCCATGTACTCAAGTCAAGTACGATCAAATCTGAGGGTCGTTACATTGGGTGTACTAACAATAAGGTGTGTGAGCTAACCCATAATAAAATAGATAAAATAAAAAAAAGAACCTCTAGCAGGTGGATTTTGTAGGAATAAAAATGGAAGATTAGTTGATTTTTTTCTCAAATATCCTCCAAATGAAATTGAGAAGTTTAGGTACTGCACATATGTGCCACGTGTAAAAAATTCAGTAACTAATAAGTGTGTGGCCCATATGATAGATGAATCATGTCCCACTTTTAGGGTAGGGTGACCCAATTGGACAGATTGGATTCTGTAAATAAAAAGAATTCAAATCGTCTGCTCAGATTCAACAGAATTTTTCTGTTTGTTGACGCCTCATTGGTCCACCTCAGCAAACATCAGCACTGGCTGCATTAAATGCAGCAGTGCGGACAATGTTAGTGCTTAGCTGGACCTCTCAGGTCATCTGTTATCTGGGTAACACCTTAATGGGGGTTACCCTTTCCGTGTGGGACCCACATCGATAAATGTATTTTATATCCATGCCACCCATCCGTTCTTTTCGGCTTATTTCATGATGTTATTCAAAAAATTAAGTAGATCCAAATCTCCAGTTGATCACACTACTGTGAAAATTTGTGAATGATCATTAAAAGCTTTTTGTAGGCCTAAGAAGTTTTGGATCAAGCTGATATTTGGGAACTTTTAATGGCGAGTGTTCAATCACCACTGTTTCATGTGTTGCGGTCCACCTGAGATTTGTACCCACTTAAATTTTGAGACCACGTCCTAAAATGGGCTGAAAAACAGCATTAATCTACAACACATTATCAAGGTGGGCCCACGCTAAGGGCAACACCTAATCAACTCCCTAGTATATGTTATTCAACTGTCTACGCTTCACACACTGCAATTTCAAAGTTTCCAACTGATGAATAAGCCGCCACAATGTGTGGGGACCATACTCATGAATGCAGGCGTTGTACAACTGAAGTAAATGCACTGCAAGCTGCTAGTGTATATTAGTGGTCCTGGGACGACCATAGGGTTTTGCCTTCTTTTTTTTCTTTTTTTCTTTTTTTGGCTATTCTACTATATTTGTATATATCATGTGTACAGTTTCCTTACTTGTTTGTATTTTTCTCTTCTAAAATAATATCCATGAGGAGAAGAAAATTATTCTCATTATTTTATATTTATGTGATTAATCAAGTCAAACCGTCCAATTTTTTTAGCCCCACTATCAACAAGTCATAATCCAATAATTGCACTGAGTCGGTCCCAATCCAGTTCGACACTGCGAGCCAAACTCGATAGGCTCAGTGAGTCTGATTCACTCCCGACTCAGCCAAGTCAAGCCGATTCACCTCTGACTCAGCCAAATCATGACAAGACTCGATAACTGACTACCCAGTCCGGGTCGCGGGGTCTTTTAACCATGATGTGAGTGTCAATGAGGGATATCCGGTCGATGGGTAGGGTGGCAATGACCCTTTTCCAAGAGGGTAAGACCTGGGTAGTGGGTGGAGCTTGGGCTGGAAATATGGCCCATTTAATTAAATAGGTTAGGTTTGGTTTTAACACTATGTACCCATGCGTATTTTTTTATCAATGGACTGGGCAAGGTGATCCAATTGGACCCACCCAAAATGCATTAAAAATAAAAATAGAAACTAATAGAAGATAAGCATCAACAGGTAGATTTGTATATATCCACTATCAGTAATGGGTTGGGCATACATGAGTTGTGTCCTGATGAGTCGGTCCAGCCTAACCCGGCACAATTAAATGAGTACGGTTTGGTCAGGCTTGGGCTTGATGAATTTTAAATTGGCTGGATCGCCCATAAAGGTAGCTGGCCACCGGTCAAGTTCTTAAACGAATCGGCCTTGGGCTGAATAGGACCATTGTCACTCTTAACTGTGGGAGATTTGGGGATGTTGCATTCCAACTTCCCTCCTCTTTTAGGATCATTGGTTTTCCTGATTTTATCTCTAGGGTTCTACATGCAAGTGCATGGAGTTGATGATCCTGATTTCCAAGCCTATTAAGTAAATTTGTGGGCCACTTGCTTAATGTCGGTCTGGCTGTAAAGATTTCGGGGTTGTCTGGATTCACGTAGTAAAATTGTGTTTAGACAAGTTATCCAGACATAAAGTATATGTTCATGATTTTTCAATTTCATTCATGAACACAAATCTAAGCAAATGAGCACCAATGACTGATCGGTAATGAAGGATTTGTTATCTTTTAGAAAGAGGTGGAGTTGTTGGTCCTTAAGTCAGTGCATATGCGGTACGCTTTCTTCCATGCATATGCATCACCTATTTCAAATGTGCCTCATGTGCAACCATCAAAGTTCAAGCACCCACATGCACATGTGCTACCATCGATCTTCAAATAACTAACATGTGATCACATGGGTTAATGTGTCTCGAATTTAAGCTCCCCGCATTTACTATGATCCATCCTTCCTCTATGTTTCTGGATTTTGACAAACTAGGAACTGAACAACTCAGCAACACATGACTTATATAGTTTCTCCCAATGTAACTAGTCCTATTGTCTGTCCCAACACAACTTTCCTTGAATCCAAACAGTCCCTTAAACATCAACCGCCAATCAGGTAAGGCATGAGATTTTTACTAGAGCCCTAACATGTGGGTCTGGCCCAGTTAGGCTTGACTAACAATGTGTGAGCCCAGTATCTTATCGGGCAGGCTCATGTCCAGCACTTTTGCTCTGGGCTCGGCTATGAAAATGGCCAGCTTTTGTGATGGTGGGCCGGGCCAGATTCCGGACCTGGTTCCTTGTTTAGAGGAGGCAGATTTGGACAAGACTAGACCATGCCCATCTCTTTCAGTGGCTAAATGCTTTGTTGGTTCTCTGTTCTTGTACGGTGAGATTTCCATCATAGAATTGGAAGCAAGGTTTGGCGTTTTCAGACATGGGCCTCCCACAATGCTTTATGTCCATTGCAAGCTCAAAGTGCCAAAGATCTCGTCTTGAATTTTCCCTGCTTTTGCTGCCTTAGCCCACTTTCGCCACCAGAATGACAATGTAATGAAAACGGATCTAGCCCGTTCACAAGGTGGACCCCACCATGAAGATGACCGTGAGATCAGGATGGTCTACTCGGAAGGTGGACCAGATATGGAAATATTAGGTGGTTTAAAAAACTTGTCAACGATTCGCTGATAACTGACAAGTTTGGCCAACTCCTGATTTTTTCACATCACCATCTTCATGGTGGGGCCAACCACATGGACCGGCCAATGTCCTGCAAGGGTCCACGCTTTCCAGGTTAGCAAGCATGCTGTGTATAAAAGGGGCGCATCTGAGCTGTGCATCAGGTGAGCCCCCTCAATGGAGATGACCTGGTCCAAAACTAGGCTGATCAATTCATTCGGTGGGGCATATATATATATACATGTAGGGAAAACAATGGACGTCTCAAAACACATTGCCAACCATATACACTTAATGTACATATGTGACCTACCATATGGATTTGGAGCCCACCTGACGCATGACTCAAATGTCACACATAGGTGATGATCAGTGGCACATGTGTCAGCTTTCGTTTTTTCTTTTTCTTTTTCTTTTTTTTTTTCTTTCTTTTTTGTTTTTTCATGGAGAAAAGCTGAATGCATTCCGGCTGGTTCCCAAAACTGATCAGGAACACGCCTATCATATGAGCATATATACAAAAAAACACCCAGACCGCCACAACACCCGTAAAGAGAAGGGCCAGCGGCGAGGCAACCAGCTGGGGATCCGCTGCAGAGAAGTCAAACTCATGATCGGCAAAAACCAGCTGGGGATCCCCTTGCACTTGTGTCAGCTTTGTAGATGTGTGTGGGACCTTACAAAACTCTGAATTATGTATAGTTGGCAAGACAATCTTAAAGGTTGGCAATGGGCCAGGTAGTTCACCCCACCTGACAACCTGACCTACTAGCATTGGGGCTGCCTTGTACATACTAGCTGAAACAGGGTCACCGACTGGTCCAATTTTTCCCTATGCGGGCAGCATGTCTCTGGAGAGTTTTGGGCTCTCCAGACCGGTCAGCCGACCGGTCAGCCAACTTGTCGTTTTTAGAGGCTGGACATGTTGATTTATGGCAGAACTCAATTGGACAGTTTTCGCTATACTCGACTGGTCGGCCAATGAGGTCTGACCAATCATGTGTATAAGCGGAGATGCGCGATCTTACATAGTTTGTTTCTATTTTCGGTTGAAGGCTTATATAAACACTTCCAATTTGTGTTTAGAGGTATCTTAATCAATACCAAGGTATCCTAATTTGATATTAGGGTTTGGAGAGAGGATTGTGAGATTGTGAGAGCTTTGTTCATCTTCCAGGTTTGCTTGTGGGTAGATTAACTCTGTAACCTTCTGATATTCATAGTGTTGCTGTCGCTTTGTGTCGTGATTTTTTTCCACAAGGGTTTTTCATAAAAAATTCGAATTGTCTTTGCGTTGTGTGCATGTGCGATTGATTGTCTTGGGTGATTGTTTGATTCTCTACTATGCTTCTGCTGACCAATAATCCCAACACTAGCTAGGCTTGTAGGCCATACTTGGGCCTCACATCTCGGCTTGGTCCTCATAATCATGGCCTAATCAATTTTCAGATCCAAGCTTGGGCATTTGGGATGGGAGTAAATGGAGGTAGATGAAAATGAGAGTAAGGGAACATTGAAATTGATCGTCTTATGTGTTAAGTCGTTGACTCTAGAAGACGTTTCGCCCAATGAGAAGAAAACCTTGAAAAAATCCTAGGTGTTGTAAGATCACCAATGGATAGAAGATGTTTGGGCTATGACAGTCACACTTCAAAAACTACCTCAGTCCATCCAATTGTAAGAAAAGATCATGGTGCATCAGGGAGTAAAACTAAAGCATCTCCTGTCTATCATGCTTGTGGTGACATTGGCCACCTAAAGTTTGAATGCATGGTGTTCAAAAATCCAGTCAGAAACTTGAAAGGTAAATTTGTACCGACCGGAAAAAATGTGCAAGCTAATTGTAATTCTCCTATGCATACTTCACCAAAAAGAGGAAACATTTGAAAGAATTATCCTACACTTCCTAGGAAGGACAAGAGGATGGATGAACTGTTGGAGCAAGTTAAAATGTTGAATTTGAAAACTGCTCTCCTCTTGCGTGAAAAAGGAAAATCTGATTCTCCCAAGAAAACTAGAGAATCTCAACATAAGAATACCCCTCATAAAAGGACAACAACTAAATGGGTAGTTAAGAACAAGTGTTTGGTCATTCATACTGCCCTAAAAGCTGGGAATACCCCTAGATGGTACTTGGATAGTGGTTGCTCTAGACACATTACAGGTGATAGATCTCAATTTTGTGCATATGACGAATTTGATGGTGGGTCTGTCACATTTGGTGATGGGACATGGCTAAAATCATTGGTAAAGGAACCATCATGGGGCCAAGTTTGCCCGAAATAGAAAATGTGCTTTATGTTGATGGTCTTAAACATAACCTTCTAAGTATCTCACAAATTTGTGATGAAGAGCACTCAGTAAGCTTCTCCAAAGATATGTGCAAGATCTTGAACTCCATAGGAAAATTAGTCATGAAAGGTCTACGCACAGGAGACAACTGTTATGTCATTAAAAATCACAACAATCAAGCTCCTCCACCATGTGCCATTCAGGATGAAACAGAACTATGGCACCATCGACTCGGTCATGTTCATTATAGAAACCTGTTTAAACTGAGTCAGAAAAATTTGGTGAGAGGTCTACCAAAGATGGGTAAAAGACCTAATGTTGTGTGCATCACTTGCCAAAAAGGTAAACAAATCAAGGTTGCACACAAGAGAACCTCTATCCTGATCACATCAAAACCATTTGAACTGCTACACATGGACCTAGTTGGTCCTACCAGGGTACTTAGCTAAGGTGGAAAACGATACTTCTTTGTAGTCGTTGATGATTACTCTATATTCACATGGGTCGCCTTCCTAAGAGAAAAATCTGACACTTTTGAAGAGTTCCAAAAACTAGTGAAGCGACTTCATAATGAGAAAGGATACATGGTAGCAAGAATCAGGGGTGATCACGGCGGTGAATTTGAAGATCATCGTTTGAAGGCATTATGCGATGAATTGGGTATTCGACATGAGTTCTCAGCACCCAAAACACTTCAACAAAATGGGGTTGCTGAAAGGAAAAATCGGGTATTGTTGGATATGGCCACAGCTATGCTTAATAATAAGAATCTTGCGCAAAATCTGTGGGCCGAAGCAGTAAACACTGCCTGCTATATTATAAATCAAGTTTATTTAAGGGCAGGTCTAAACAAAACTGCTTATGAACCGTGGTGTGGAAAAACACCAAATGTGAAATACTTTAAGGTCTTTGGTAGTACATGTTATATTTTGAGAGACCGTGAAAATTTGGGAAAGTTTGACTCCAAGAGTGATGAGGGTATTTTCTTAGGGTACTCATTAAATAGTAGAGCCTTTTGTGTCTACAACCTTCGAACCTCATCAGTTCAAGAGTCAATCAATGTGACTGTAGATGATAGCTTGGATAAATCAGTGTCTCCAGGTGATGAAGAAGAAGATGAGGGTATATGCAAGATAGGCAAATCTGATAAACAGCCCTCATCTCCTAATGCCCCCACTGCTCCTAGTGATGTACAAATTGTCAAGGATCACCCCCTCAATCAAATCATTGGGAATCCTAGCGTTGGTGTCAAAATCAGGAGACAGTTAGAGGCAGTCAACAATCTCCTGTGTTTCACTTCTAAAATAGAACAAAAAATGCTGATGAAGCTCTAAACGATGAATTCTGGATCCTTGCAATGCAAGAAGAGCTTCAACAATTAATTAGAAATGAGGTTTGGTATCTGGTCGACAGGCCTGAAAGGAAAAATGTTATTGGAACCAAATGGATCTTCAAGAATAAATCCGATGAATATGGGAATGTAATACGAAATAAGGCTCGGTTAGTTGCTCAGGGATATTCACAAATTGAAAGTATTGATTTTGATGAAACATTTGCCCCTGTAGCTAAACTCAAGTCTATTAGAATTCTTATGGCTGTTGCTTGTGCTTTAAAGTTCAAACTATTTCAAATGGATGTAAAAAGCGCCTTCTTGAATGATATTCTTGATGAGGAAGTGTATGTTGAACAACCAAAAGGATTCATTGATCCTAAATATCCTCACAAAGTGTACCGATTGAAAAAGGCTCTTTACGGACTCAAGCAAGCTCCCCGGGCATGGTATGAACGCTTAACTCACTTTCTTATAGACCATGATTTTGCTAGGGGGAGCGTTGACAAAACTCTCTTTATAAGAGAAGCCGAGAATTCTATATTGATTGCCCAAATTTATGTGGATGACATTGTTTTTGGATCCACATGTGAGAAAATATCCATCTCCTTTGCTAAATTAATGACATCAGAATTTGAGATGGGTATTGTAGGAGAACTTAACATGTTTCTAGAGCTACAAGTAAAACAACTTGCATCAGGTATATTCATTACCCAAGCCAAATATGCTAAAGATCTTGTTAAGAGATTTGGCTTAGACTCTGGTCGATCTTACACTACACCTATGAGCACCGCTGTTAAACTATCGAAGGACCTCGTAGGGAAAAGTGTAGATCAACATCTTTATCGAAGCATGATTGGTAATCTTCTTTATCTCACTACTAGTAGACCAGATATTGCATTTAGTATAGGTTCTTGTGCTCGGTTTCAGGCTGATCCCAAAGAATCTCACCTCACCGCTGTTAAGCGAATCATCCGATTTGTAGGATGCACTACCGAATACGGTCTTTGGTACCCATTTGATTCATCTACAGATATTGCAGGGTATTCAAATGTCGACTGGGCTGGTAATATGGATGATCGTAAATCAACCAGCGGTGGGTGCTTTTATGTTAGAAATTGCCTTGTGGCGTGGCATAGTAAGAAACAAAACTCCATTTCTTTATCCACAGCCGAAGCAGAGTATATTGCTGCTGGAAGTTGTTGTGCCCAATTATTATGGATAAAACAAACCTTGACCGATTATGGGATTAATCAAGGCACAATGACTCTATTTTGCAACAATACTAGTGCCATAAATATTTCGAAAAATTCAGTTCAGCACTTGCGCACTAAGCACATCGATATTAGGCACCACTTTATTCGAGAATTGGTTGAAGATCACATAATATCTCTCGAACATGTGCCTACCGAGAATCAGCTAGCCGACATCCTAACGAAACCCTTGGACTCAGTTCGCTTTGCGAACCTCCAAAAGTCCATTGGTGTTGGGTGTGTCTAGTTTATCTAACAAGTGTATGTTTTACAGGTAATATCTGATGATTAAGCCTCTCTATCTGTTCTATAGGTATATCTGAGGACCTTTGCCTCTATTTTCATTGCTCTATAAGAATATCCGGGATCATTGTCCCATTTTCTGTCTTGTATCGATAAATCTGGACCTTTAAGGGTCCCTCATTTTGTGTAGGGTTGTACCTTGGTACACCATGACCATGGGTGTTGTATCCTTAGTAAAGGTACTTATATTTAAAAGCTAATGGTTTGTCCAAAGGACAAACCTTCTATCCAGCAAATCCAGTGCAGAATCCCTTTGCTGCTGCTCACATTGCCAGACGACCGGTCAGCCTACCTCATGACCTGTCTGGACTCATGGTTTTCAAGTCATCCGACTGGTCAAGACCGGTCGGGCTGCCATCAGACAGGTATGGTCGCCCCTCTTCACTCCATACAACCGGTCAAGACCGGTCGTGCAAACCTAGACCGGTCTGTTGTGCGACCGTCCGTCCATGGGGGGGGTCTTTATAAGCGTATGGGGCTCATTTGAGTCCCCAATTTCACAGTTTCTCACCTCTATTTGCTGCTCCAGCTCCTCCTCTTGCATTCCAAGGTGATTTCAAGGTGATTTTTGGCAAGATTAGAGTTTCTAACCTCCCCTACATTGCTCCTCTCCATTCTCATTCCATAGGTAAGGGATTCACTCCCATCCTTCTTTGTTAAATCCCTTCCTTTCATATCTAGGAGTGATTTAGGGTGCTCTGCTGTGTCTTCAATGTCTTCCCAAGAGAGTGAAGATGAGCTCCCCTTGAGGCGGAGTGGTCGGTCCAAGGCAAAAGCTAAACCTCCTCCTCGCCCTTTAAAATCAAAGAAAACCCTTTCGAAAGGGCAACGGGTTGCCTCATCTTCCGTTTCCCCTCTTAAATCTCAATCATTGGGTAAAAATGTCTCATCCCATTCCATCCATTGGGATGACTTCAAGCACAAAGAGGTGGTGTGTGAAAAGTCTGAAAATTTGGATGACTTGGCCGAATATAATGTTCGTTCCATGTTAAACGCCATAAATTGGGGTCCCGTACTCCACATGGGGGGCCCTTTCCAGTTTGACGTAGTTCGGAGGTTCTATGCCTCTTGTATTCATGTCACCGCCTCTCCCCCCTCTTTTAAAGTTGAGGTTGGTGAACGGTTGTGCGTCTTTACTTTGAACTCTATCTCTCAATTCGTTGGAGTTCCCATTGTTGAGGAGTCTTCTTTTGATTTTGCCTCACTGGGTCCCAAACCTAACGACGTTATTGCCAAATTTCTATGTGGTGATGGGACACCAAAATGGGTCTGAGGTACGCTTCGGGCGTCCTCCATGTTATGGGATTACCGCATTCTTCACAATCTATTCTTTCGCAATGTATATCCCAAGAAGAGCAACAAGGCGGATGTCACTGAAACCATGTTTCGTCTGCTCTATCGTGTTGGTCAGGGTCATCCGCTTTGCCTTCCATCCCGGATCATGTCTATCATTTACCAGGTTATCTTGCGAGATGATGGAAACTCCTCCAGTCTTCCGTTTGGGCATCTCATATGCAAATTAGCTGATGCGATTGACATTGTCAATTCTGATAAAATTCACAAGCCCATCATTATAAATCGCACCATCATTGCTCGTATGGAGCTTACAAAAGAAGCCATCCAGAGTCGTCTTTTGCAGGATCAGCAGCACGATCCAGCAGAGCCGTCCCAGCCTGAGACTCCACCTGCCTCCACTGGCCCTTCCCAGACTTCACCTTCAACTCCTTCCTCTGATCCCTCCCTTGATCCTCGGGCTGCTCCGAGTCGATTCAGTACGCCTCCTAGAGCTTTTTCTCGACGTCTATCCCCTTCCGTGGATCCTCCATCATATATTGCTGAGCTTCGTCAGCTTCAAGAGCGTCTTTTTCAGCGGCTCGACGGGATCGAGTAGAGTGAGCAGCAGCTTTTGCAGGGACAGGCCACAATTCTTATACAGCAGGAGGCCCTTGTGACTCGCCTTGCACAGTTGGAGAGGCGGATAGAGATGTGGGAGCGCGCGGCGCATGGGGACGTTCCACCCCCCGATCTGGGAGATGGAATAGATTACTAGTTTCATGTCTTGATCACAGTTCCTTTTTGTATGACCAATGACATCGTCTGGATTTCATGTACTATTTTCTATGGGTTTCACTGTATATTTTGCACGGATTGACGCATATCTACATTGGACTGCTTGCCCATTTTGGTATAGGTATGGATGCTATTTCTGTTCTCTATAGTTATATTTTTTTTATATGAGCTTTTGATCCTTTACTGAATATTTGTGGGAGGTTAGATGGTTTGGGCATATTCGCCCTATTTAGCTCATGATTTGTGTTCTTTATGTGTCTGGATATATATCTGGAGGGGTGGTTGGTTAATTGGGCTATAAGCCCTCTATGCTTTCATGATTACTTGTATATCTAGCATGATTAGTTCTCTAAATCACCTCAGTGCTTCAATTTCTATATCTCTTCCCTGTTTTATGTGATTGATATATTTTACGCGCTAGCCTTGCAGCTTTCTTAAGCATATCTTTTTGTTGGCTAACCCTTGTCAATTACTAACAAAAAGGGGGAGAATCATCCCACCTAGAAAGTCCGATTATATCTTTTTTGCAGGACTTTGTAGGTGCAAGCTTTGAGGGGGAGATTTTGAAGAAAATCGAGTATGTACAGACATGTAATTGGGTGTACATTTCTGTCTGTTTAAGGGTCAATCATGATAAGGAACTCATGATTTGTCTAGGTTAGATGTTTTGTCACGCAATTGACAAAGGAGGAGATTGTTAGTACACTTTATTTTGTTAATTGCCGTGTTGGTTGGTCGCGTCTTGTCATGTGAGCCCCGGTCGAAGATTTGAAGCTCAAGACTTGAAGATTATGCTTCTTCCATTGCTCAAGCTCAAGTTGAAACAAGATCTCAGGTAAGTTGCATTTAGATCGACCTTAGGAAACCCAAAACATCAAAAAATGGCGTAATGACTAACCTAACTTGTCCCATTCCTTCTCGACCCTAGCTCAAGTTGATCAGGCTTGTATGACCATGGCAGGTGCTAATCATGATTGAAAACATGTCCAAACATTGAACTCCATGCACCAAATCACTTCATACTTCATCATTGAAGTGATCCGCTGCTGTATTGAGAGACTTAGTCCAGCAAGCTTGCTAGTGACAAGATCATCTAGACAGCCGACCGGTCTTGACCAGTCGGCCAAGCTCATCAACACAAACAGCAAACTTGTTGTGATAACTTCAGCTGGATAGCCAACCGGTCTTGACCGGTCGGCCAGTAGTCAAGACCTGTCCAACAGCAACTCTACATGTGGGCTGTTAAGACAGCCGACCGGTCTTGACCGGTCGGCCAGGTTCATCTAAAGAGGTCAATGACCTTGCTGTAGGAAGTTCAGCTGGACTGACGACCGGTCTTGACCGGTCGGCCAGTAGTTAAAATTTATCCAGCAGCTGTGCTGATATTACCAGATAGGCAGCCGACCGGTCTAGACCGGTCGGGCCACATGTTTCAGTAACTCCAGCAAGGTCAGCCGACCGAACTTGACTGGTCGGTCAGACCCAGATGTGGTCCAGCCTTTTGAATTACGACCGGTCTATCCGACTGGTTGAGACTTCCCTTTGACAGGTCGGATGTGGACCGTTTTTTATCCGTTGGGGCCATCATTAGGGGCTCTATAAAGCCATATCTTGTGGTCTTTCTTGGTATGCATTCAACACCCATCAAGAGCTAAGAGAGAGAGAGTCTTTACTCACATCTTCCTACCCTCCTTGCTCTTAACCCTCTTGAGTTCATCATTCAAACCTAGCCATTAATGGCTTGTCATTGAGTATTCAAAGCTCGGTTTGAAGTATGAACTCAAGATCTACATTCATGGCTGACCTACCTTCGAAATATCTTTATGAGGTCGTCTATAGCCATTGAATGCTGAAGTTTGGTAGTTCCCTCATAATCATTACATTGAATAGGCAAGAGGAACTTGACCATCTCTCTCCCAACTACCCGGCATAATCATAATCACATCATTTGCATCGGTAGCTGATTTTGGGAGCACAAAGAGAAGCTGAAGCACGTGGAACTGAAGCTACTCATCAAAGGCATTGAATCGGGTCTCAATTGTCTAGGTATGTCTAGCATTTGAGAGTCCATTTATTGAATCACTATTCCCTGGATTGGGAAACTCCGGCGGGAGTGTACGTGACCGTCCTTGGATTAGAATTGGTGAGAGTTTGAGATCCAAACTCGTCAAGTCCCTGGATTGGGCTATCGGCGGATGGTAAACGCGGTCCTAGATCAAAGGATATTAAGGTTGATGGTTAACCTGATTTAAAACCACGACTATAGTGAAATCCGGTGGTCTCATAGGTTGAGATCGTGAATCGGGAGTGGAGTAGGAAAACCGAACCACTATAAATCGTTGTGCATTGTGAGATTGAATAATTGTTATGTGTTGAATAGTTTAGTCAATCATAAATGCTAACTGTTTGATGAAATGCCTATGATAGTCTTTACTTACAAATTCATCATATAATTGCCTTGAATGTTATTGTGATAATCTTGGTTGATGAGATTGACTTGATTAGTTTTAAATTGTAATTGGAAATTCAAAAAGTCATATTCACCCCCCTCTAGGACATTAGGTATATCTCCGAGTATCTCTACAGGCGGTAAAACCGAAATTTCAATTAGCACATTGGGGGCTCTTTACACATGTGGGGCACAAGATGATGGATGGTGACACATGTGGCATAATGGAACGTGTGGGGCATGGCTGGAGATAATGTCTCATTTAGCACATGTGGCACATGTGAGGCAATTAGACATGGATAGTGGCTCATTTGGGCTTTAACCATTAAGAAATCCATTTTCCTTCTACCATGGGAAAATGCATTTCTTAAGGGTGGAGGTGGGAAAATAAGTTCATTTATTTTCATACAAAGATAGAAAGAGGGAAATGGTATTTCACACAACTTCCCACAAAGAAAGGCTTACCAAACAACAGAAAGTGAGTTTCATGGGAAACACCATTTCATTTCTCGTACTTTTTATGAATCCAAGCATGCCTAAGTGGGAAATGAGGATTTATCAATTTTTGGGCTGAGCCAGGTGGGTCAGGCCCAGCCCCAACTTTTGTGCTCGAACTTGGGCCTGAAGTGCTAAGTATTGGGTGGGCTCAGTCCTCAAGTCTCTAGTGCGGGTTGGGCCGGGGCCTCACCTAGCCCAGTCTATTGCCACCCTTACTACCAACCAATTTGCCAACCCACTCATACTGATGTCATTATCTCTCTATTGATGCGAAGGAGCGCGGCTAGGCTGCGACCCGGGAACCAGAGATGTGGGAGGGACCCTGTCCGTGGGGCCCACCTTGACATGTGCATTGTATACCCACGCCATCCATCTGTTTTGCCATCTTAATTTAGGGCATGGTCTCAAAAACAATGATATGGATCCAAATATTAGGTGGACCACAGCATACAAAACAGTGGTTATTGACCATTGAAAACCTTTTTTTGGGCCACAAAAGTTGTAGATCAAGCTGATATTTGTTTCTTCCTTTCATTCATGTCTGTTTGACCTTATCAACAAGGTTGGATGGTCAACAAACATTAGGGCGGAGCCTAAGAAGTCTTTAATGGTGGGCATTCAACGACCATTGTTTCCTCTCGTGTGGTCGACCTAAAATTTGTATCCTCTTTATTTTTGGGACTACGCCCTAAAATAAGCTTTCAAAGCAGATGGATGGCATGGATGTATAATGCACGAATCGAGGTAGGCCCTATGGTCAGGGTCCCACCTACATCGTGGTTTTGGGTCGCAGCCAAGTCGTGCTCCACGTAAAGATGCATAGGCTATTTACATGAGATACTGAAGAGCTGGTTCGTGGAACACATGTGTAAGAGGCATGCGTGTGAGATCCGGGCCATCTATCAAGTGAGATCTACCGTGAACATTCGTTGGCATAAAAACCAGGCCCACAGGCCCATCCACTCATTACTTTAGCTAGACTGGAAAATAATGGATGGTTAAATAAAGATGACCTACGGTTCATATTATGTACATTTCTGGTCCAGATGATGATCACTGTGTTGGCCTGATTCAGTTCATGCATGTGCCACAGTTCGTGTTAGTCACTGTAGGGGCCAACGTTCTCTATATGTTTTATATCCAGGCCGTCCATCCGCTTTTACAGCTCATTTTAGGTAATGAACCCAAAAATGAAGCAGATCTGAAGCTCAAGTGAACCACATTACTGGAAAGAAGTGGGATTAATGACACCCAAGGTTGAAACCTTTCTAGAGCCCGCCGTAATGTTTATTTGTCATCCAACCTGTTGATAAGCTCACTCAGACCTAGATGAAGTTAACAAACAAATATCAACCTGATCCAAAACTTTTGTGGCCCCCCGGAAGTTTTTAATTGCGGGCATTCAATCAACATTGTTTCCCATAGTGTGGTCCACTTGAGCTTTGGATCTACTTCATTTTTGGATTCATGCCCTAAAATGAGAGGACAAAACAGATGAATCGCATGGATATAAAACACATACATCATGTGGGCCCCAGAGCGCCCAACACATGACAGGAGGTGTTGGTAAAAACCACCTGATCCACGTCCGGTATACATACAGCTGGTGTATTTGTCTAATGAAGCTGTTCTGCAATTCTGGTGGGCCACGGTGAGAATCAAGGGTGGCATGCCCTTCCACCTTGTTCCCTGTGCTGTAGCCAACAAGAGTTTTGAATCGAGCTGATTTCAGGCCCCGGGAGTAACCTAGGGGAATCATCTGATGGATGAGTAGGACACAATACATACACTAAGTGGGCCCCACATCTGAATTGTATTAGGATTTTTTCAAGAGAAATGGCCAAAATTAGGGCTGTCAATGGGCCCGGGCTGAAATTGGGCCGAACCTACTTAAAATTGTGATTTTGTCAGGCCCGGACCATTGACAGCCCTAGCGTAATCCGTCCAACAAATGCAATGCACTTTGATAATAAGAGAAAATGCAAATCTAGATCATCCAATTCTGAAGTGGGCCAAGCCATAAAAAAATACACTATCCAAAGACATCCAACTTCACTTGTAGCGTATATGATGATTTGATGGGCTAGAATTTGGGTTCTTCTTATTATTATGGTTTGGTGCATATGTTGGACGAGTTGGATGTCATATACATATTATGTGGCCCTACACTTCTCAACTTTACCACTTAAAAAAAAAAAATTAAGGCATTTTGAAAAAAGTTACTATCTCATCCTTTATTAGGTCAACTTAGAACACTTATAAAAATACCTATTATATGTGGGAATTAGGATTGCTTATGAATTTAAAGAATCACTTTTGTTGGGCAACCATCCCATCTAGTCTTCTTTCAAAAATTGATGGCTGTGGAAAACAAGGCCAAATGACAGATGGATCAGATCATCTGATTATGCTTTTGTATTATATGTATTAATTGTATTTTAGATGTAATGTACAATGGAGATTGACCCAATAACTGGGCCAAGTGAATTGGTGCAACTTGAAGCACTATAACTTATAGTGCTCTCGGGAGCATTTCATATATATATATATATATATATATATATATATATATATATATATATATATATATATATATAACCATGTGTTGTGTTCCCCCAAACCAACCAACTCAAGTTGCATTAGGATTGAGTATTGGATACTTCCAAGTGGCTCAAGTTTTAGTTGGGTCAGTCTTTGACTAGCTCCTTTGTGAGTTTAATCATAACTATGCCTATTTTTTACCATATAAGGATGTATTTAGATGGTTATTTATAAGAGTAAAATATGTAGTTATAATGATTACAAATGTCAATTCTTCTCCCTTAAAATGGAATTGGATTGCTTAGTGAGTAACTCGGCACACTTAGTAAACTCTGTGGGGCCCACTACTCTGTCTATCCTCTTAACATATAATTTTAAGTATGGTGCTAAAAAATAAGCCTATCAAAATCTAAAGTGGACCAAACTATAAGGAAAAGTGTGAACTGAACATCTACCATTGAAAAATTCTTGGGGGACACAAAAGTTTTGGATCAAGCTGATATTTTATTTTTACCTTCATCCATGTCCATGTGATCTTATGAACAGGTTGGATGACAAATAAGCATCACTTAGGGCCGGGGAAGGTTTCAATGGTGGAAATCATTATTCCCACTATTTCCTTGAGATTTGGATATGCTTAAATTTTGGGCTCAACCCCTAAAATGAGCTGGAAAAACACATGGATGGAATAGACAA
Organism: Liriodendron chinense; assembly: GCA_003013855.2. Lineage (NCBI taxonomy): Eukaryota > Viridiplantae > Streptophyta > Magnoliopsida > Magnoliales > Magnoliaceae > Liriodendron > Liriodendron chinense. The sequence goes on along the minus strand of ML058326.1, from coordinate 1,913,091 downwards.
ATCACATGTATTCTAGGTAGGCCCAATCCGATTTCCCTTAAAATATGGTAGTTTGACTGACATTTTATATATTTGAATAAGAATGGTACAATCATATTAATTGCACTTTTAAATTATTGAAATGTCACATCAATAAAAAAGAATATACTTATTCTCCTGTTTGAATAAGAGATTTTCAATAAAGCACTTGTCCCCATCGTTCAGTGGTAGTCTCCTTGGAGTTTCAACAGGAGGCATGGGTTCAAGCACCCCTTGTGGTGTGAGTGGGCAAGAGCATGTGAGGGGTGTGTGAGTAGAGAGAGAGAGAGAGATTTTCAACGAAATATAATTTAAATTTTATAATAATTGCCCACTCGTTTACATCCCTCTATTCACATTTGCAATGACAACCAAATTACATGCTGATTTACATGTTTAAACAAACACCGTAAATTTATGACATTACTCTTTTAAATTATTTAGCTGTAGTAAATGGCAAGCCAAACATTCCCTAAGTAAATGAGATTAGCTTGGGACTAACATTTCCCAAAGGCTGAATGTGGTGACAAGTTGGATGTCAACCTTGGATGGCCCACTTAGACACTGTTGTATGTGTTGTTTGTCAAACACTTTAAAATAAGAACAGATCCTTCAACACGTGTCATATGTGTACATTGGTACATTGGGATATACAAGTTTGTAGGTGGATAAAGATACTTTTGCGGCATTTAAGATGGTAGTGTTGACTTATCCTTGTCACATGCAACACTGAAGCGTTGGTACTTGCACCGTCCAAATTGTGTAATGGCTAAAAGTAAAATGGTGAGTGGTCCAAATTCAAAGGAAAAAAGCAAAAGGTTGTTATGTTTCACTCAATGCAACTTTTCAATAATGCTTCATCCCTAGTTGGATCAACGATTTTGACGGTAAAGATCATAGTACAACTACACCATGTGTACATTTGAAGAGTCAGCCGGACTCCCCATAATTTTTTTTATCCGATGTCAAACTAACATACAAGTGTAGCCCCCTACTAATGATAGCATATGTAAATGCTTGAAGAGAAAAAGAATATTCAATGAATGTGTACATTGGTACATTGACGCATGTGGCACATCTAAAATGCTTGAACGTAGACAGTGGTACACATTTCATGGATAAAAACAATATACAGTCACTATTGGTAGCTGTTCCAAAAATCTTAGCTCACCATGCTGTAGAGTGGTGTGGATTCTCTGTGGGGCCGTCATGGCGTAGTGTGTTTTATCAACATAATTCCATCCATTTTTCCAGCTCATTTTAGGGCATGATCCAAATTGAAGTATATCCAAAGCTAAGTGGACTAGACAACCGAAAACAGCAGGAATTGAACACAAACCGTTGATAACTTATGGAGTCACAGAAGTTATGGTCAAACTGGTATTTATGTTTTCCCTTGATCAGGCGTGTGACCTTATGAATAAGTTGGATGAAAAATAAACATCAATGTGAGCTCTAGGAAGGTTTAATCAACTGTGGACATCATTGTCCCCACCATTTTCTGTGGTGTGGTCCAGTTGAGCTTTGGATATTCTTCTACTTTGGCTTAATGGCCTAAAATTAGCTGGAAAAACGGATGGATGGCATGGATAGAAAGACATACATCACAGTGGGTCCCACGGAGAATCCACAACACCCAATAGGATAGCAAGGTCCTGACTACACAATCCGCGTCCCTTTATGATCCAACCCAGTACTCAACAGATCCTGGTTCATTTCTACTCACCACCAAGTTGTTGTACTAATCTATCAATCACAGTCATTTAGGTGGGCCTTTTTATGAAGCAGAAAAAGTTAGCATGGAAGTCCGAGTCAATCCCGTATTTGCGGGACGCGGAGTGGGTGCTACCAGGACATGACTAGAGGACGGTCCCATCAGGGCTCACTGGTTGCTACCAGGACATGACTAGAGGACGGTCCTTTAAGGGCCTCTTTGGAGCCCACCGTGATGTATTTGTTTTATCCACGCCATCCATATATTTTGACAGATCATTTTAGGGCTTGATCCAAAAAAAAAAAAAAGCATCAAAGGCTCTCTGGACCACACCACAGGAAGTAGTGGAGATTGAACTCCCACAATTGAAAACATCCAAAGGCTCTGATGTTTACTTGCCATCAAACGTGTTAATGACGTTAGATAGGCCTGGATGAAGGAAAACAAAAATATCAGCTTGATCCAAAACTTCCATCGCTCCAACAAGTTTTCAATGGTAGGCTTTTAATCCTCACTTTTCCTATAATGTGCTCACTTAAGTGTTCGATCTGCTTCCTTTTTGGAGTCACACCTAAAATGATTTGTCAAAATGAATGGACTGCATAGATAAAACATATACATTACAGTGTGTGGGACGGTCCGTCTCTAGGTCCTGATTGGGGTAGTACCCAATCCGCGTCCGCATTTGCAACCTGTCCATCAGTCTCTAGGGTTTACAAGGAAGTTGCTGATTCCACGCCTCTGAAGACCGCCGCCCATCCATTCACAACAAAGGTACCGGTGTGGAACATGTGCGTGGTAAGTATGGATTATGACCAGCTCAGGTGGGTCACAGTACGCAAACAAATGAGCTATAAAATGATTGTTCCCTCTGGTGTGGTCCACTTAATCTTTGGATATGCTTCAATTTTGGCTCATGCCCAAAAATGAGCCAAATGAATAGACATCATAGATATAACACATATATCACAGTAGGTCTCATATTGAAATATTTAAACCTTCTAATTATTTAGGAGCCTCCTTAATCAAAGGGAAGAAATATATCAATCTAAAACTCCAATGGAGTTGTCATTTTGTTCACACAATAAAATATTGTTTGGTTGATTGGAATATTTGCATTCGATCATTAACAAAAGAAATTGAGAAGACATTCATCATCAATGCATTAGTTAGAATAAGGGTTCTTTTACACTAATTCATTTGCTAAGTCCCCTAATTCTAAAATAAGATACAATTCAATATACAAAAATAACTGATAAAAGTAAATTTAGACAGCATTTTGGCTCGGTGCATGATCCATCAAAATGATAGAGAAGTTGTGCGGACTCTGTATTTCAGAGCCACATTTGCTTCATTTAGCCTTGACTCAAAGAGAAATACTCCCAAAAGCTTCTTTGTTAATCTTTATATACGGTGAGCAGGTGTTTTATGTGACCCGCCAAAAAAGTTTTTTTTTGTTTTTTTTTTTTTTTGGCTTTCTATAAAGGTAAAGCTTTCTATAGCTAAAGCCCATCAAATAAAAGATTTGGATCATTGAAAGTGAATGCAGATGCAAAGGCTATAAGTCCTGACATATCTAGGCAATACCTCTAATACCACCGGAGGGGTGAAATGACCAAAATACCCATTTTATTTTTCTACAAAGAAGTTGTAAGGTGGAGAACCTGCGGAGCACACATGGTTGTATATGATATCCAATCCAACTGCGGAGCACACATGGTTGTATATGATATCCAATCCGTCCAACGAATTAATGCACTTTGATGATAAGAGAAAATGCAAATCTAGATCATCCAAGCAAAAAGTAGACCAAGCTATTAAAAAAATAAAAAAATAAAAAAAATTAAAAAAATAAAAACTATCTAAAGCCATCCAAATTCACTTATAACACATGTGATGATTTGATGGGCTTTATAACACTTGGCAGTTCAAATATAATTGATTGTGGATTATTTGTTTGCTGCAAACATGAAATTTATATTTACAACGTCAGTGTGATGAGGTTACACTAACGATGTGATAAGGTTGCATTGAGAATGTGATGTGGTTGCGAACTAATGTAATGACATGGACCAATCAAAAAGATGCAAACATGGATTTACAGTTTGCAACAAACGGAGGATCCGAACTCGGACTCAATATAATTGAGGACATTTTTGTAATTTCACATCCTTAACAAGCTTAAAAAGTGATCCTCCTTTACTAGGTCAACTAAGAACTTCCTTCCATTTTTTCAGTAAAAATACCAATTATATATGAGAATTAAGATTGCTTATGACTTTAAAGAATCACTTTTGTTGGGAAACCAACCCATATTCTCTGAAGGCTTTGGAAAACAAGGACAAACGAAGGATGGAACAGATCATCTAATTACACTTTCGTATTATATGTATGAAATGTGTTAATTTTGGACTTAAAAGGACAGTTTAGATTGATCCAATTTGAAGCACATTTCGTTCATATGTAAAACCACGCGTTGTTTTCACCAAAACTAACCCAAGTTGCATTAGGGTTGAGCATTGGATACTTCTATTTAGGTCAGATTTAAAATTGGGTCAAGCTTTGACCAGCTTCTCAGAGAGCTTAATCATAACAAAGCCTACTTTGGGCCTACTGAGGGCTTGTTTAGAAAGATGTATTGCATTGCATTAGATGGAATTAACACCATTAGTAGATGATGATTATATTTCTGAAAATACTATGGTATTTTGACCATCCAATACTACATCTAACATTGAATTCTTTCTTTGGGAAAAACATTGTATTATATGAAATCAATGTTTGGTAGACATTAAAATTGTAATCAATGGACCAAATTATATTACCGATGCCAATCACTTATATTCATATGAAACTCAAGTATCAAATGTAAAGGGCACATATGGATGGACAGCATGGATAAAACACATGCATCAACATGAGACCCATAGATGTAGTCGATTTCAACAGAAGTCCTCTTAGCTACATCCCTGGCTAAGATTGGGAGGTCAAGTATTCAGATTGAGTCAATCCTTCCCATCAATTCCAAACATTAAGTTGAATTTATATCCACCTAACCCAATGCAATGCCACTTAATCTAGCGTTCCAAAGTATATAGCTAGGCCCTAAGTAAATGGGACTAGCATTTCCTAAAGGCTAATGTGGCGACAAGCTAGATGTTAACTTTACCTTGGATGGCTAACTTAGACACCATTCTACATGTTGTTTGTCCAACACTTTAAAATGAGAAAGGATCTTCTAACACGTGCCCAATACATTGGCACATTGGCACACTCAGGCTTGTAGATGGATAGGGATAGTTTTGTTGCGTTTAAAATGGTGGTAGTGATATGTGCCACTATCTAGTAGTTCTCATTACTGGATGAAGCATATTCATAACCATCCATTTAGTGGCTACATCAAATTGATGGCTAAAAGTAAAATCATGAGTGGTCCAAATTCAAAGAAGAAAAGCAAAAGGTTAGTACAACCCGAAGGAACTTTTCAGCAATGCTCCATTCTGTTTGGATTAGAAATTTTGACGGTCAGGATTATAGTACAACCATGCCATGTGTACATTTGAAGAGTCTAGCCGACTCACTATCAATTTTTGAGCCATGAAAAACTATAACACAAAACTGTAGCCCCTGTAGATGATGGATGGCGGCATATGTAGGTGCTTGAAGATAAGATGAGACATGCAATGGATGTGCACGTTGACGTGTTGACCCATGTGGCACATGTAGAATGTTTGAAGGAGGACGGTGACATACGTTTCGTAGATAAAAACAATATATTGTCACTGTTGGGTAGTTGTTTAGAAAAGCTCATGCCAGACAGCTGAACTGTCTGCATCCAAACAGGCCCTTATTTTCTAGGGTGAGGTGAGGCTTGGACCTGGATCTTCAACTCGCCAGCAATGGGTTCGAACCAGCCAGCCTACCTGTTAGCATCCCCATATGGTTTTAATTAGACTCGTTTGAGTCCACCAGTCAGCCAGATAATTCACCTTGACTCGGTCGAATTCGGACTCAGACTTGGCCCTCTAAAGTTTAGCCTCATCGGAGGTCCTTCCAGACCCACTCCAATCAACAGGGGAGTGGATTAGGTGTTACCTTTACCGTGGGTCCCACCTTGATGATGTGTTGTATATCCACGCCGCCCATCTATTTGTCTAACCTGTTTTAGGATGTGGTCCCAAAAATTAAGCAAATCCAAATCTCAAGTGGACCACACCATAGGAAACAGTGGTATTTGAGTACCTCACCATTAAAAATTCCAAAGGACCCATTGAAATTCATAATGTTTATTTTCCATCCAATCTTTTGATAATGTCAAGAAGACTTGGATGAAAGGAAAATAAAATGATCAACTTGATCCAAAACTTTGTTTTTAATGGTAATTTGTCAGTGTTTCTAGTGGTGTGGTGGTGTAGGTATAGACAGGGTGAGATCGAATATCGTCTCTCTCATAAGATAACTATTCTGAATTCATGGAACTATCAGGACTCTTCAACTGATCTTCCTCGAATTCACGAGGAGATATCTCGAATCTATGAAACCTATCTTCAAATCCACGAAAAACAGATAGAAAAAATCAAAGTTTTATTGAAAAAAAAAAAAAAAAGTAATGTCTACATAAAACGAGTTTATACAACTATTTATAATAAAAGTAAACTTAGAAAATTCTTAGAAAAACCCTAGATGTGTAATAGAAAGGAATCCTAGAAACAAATGAAAACAAACTACGCAAAAATAAAAAATAAATTAGAAAATTCTTGCGAATCTGCGCAATAGATCGTGGATGTTCAAGCGCCCGAAGTGGCGAGGTCAGGCAACCGAACTCCCTCAAAAAACGTCCAGAGAGTTTAGCTAAAATTTGGCAAAATTTCAAGCGCTCAAAATAAGGTTGTCGGGCGACCGACATTTACGACGGCCCAAATCCATAAAGAATCCTCTTGAAAACCGTCAAGAATCTGAAATTCTGCCAAATTTTGGCTAAAGTCCAAATTTCTGAACTAGTTTGAGTGTATCCTCGCTCACGATCAGAAAGTTCTCTCCCTACATCATGTGGTCCACTTGAGATTTGCATCTTTTGTTTTATTTTATTTTATTATTATTATTATTTTTTTTTAGTTAGTTCACACACTCCATTGTTAGTACACCCACCCACCCCTATAGTCAGATCAAAATGCTAGCCACCCCTGTTAGTACACTTTATTTTATCAATTGACTGTGTTGGTTGGTTGCGTCTTGTCGTATTAGCCCCAGGTCGAAGATTTGAAGATCAAGACTTAAAGAATATGCTTCTTCCATTGCTTAAGCTCAAGCTGAAACAAGATCTCAGGTAAGATGCATATAGATCGACCATAGGAAACCCAAAACATCAAAGAATGGCGTAATGACTCACCTATCTTATCCCATTCCCTCTCGACCCTTGCACAAGTTGATCAGACTTGTGGTCCATGGCTGGTGCAATTCGTAATTGAATATATGTCCAAACATTGGACTTCATGCACCAAATCACTTCATAACTTGAAAGTGAACCGCTGCTGTGTTGAAGTACTTAGCCCAGCAAACCTGCTGTGACAAGAATATCCAGATAGCCGACCGGTAGGCCAGAACTTCAAAGAAACCTCCAGCAAGCTTGCTATAATAACTGTCTATACAGCTGACCAAGTCTTGACCGGTCGGCCAGGCTCATAAACTCAAGATAGAACTTGCTGTGATGAATGCAGCTGGGAAGCCGACCGGTCTTGAGCGATCGGCCAGGAATATCAAATATTGGTCAGTGACCTGCTGTATGAAATTCAGCTGGACTGCCGACCGGTCTTGACCGGTTGGCCAGTAATTCAAATTAATCCAGCAGCTGTGCTGCATTTTCCAGAAGCGCAGCCGGTCGGCCTGCATGTTTCAATCATTCCAGGAAGCGCAGCCGACCGGTCTTGATCGGTCGGCCTGCATATTTCATTCATTCCAGTAAGGTGTACCGACCGGTCTTGACCAGGTCGGTCTGTCCCAGATGTGGCCCACCCTTTTTTAATTGCGACCGGTCCGTCCGACCGGTTGAGACCTCTCACTGACAGGTCGGACATGACTGTTTTAGATCCATTGGGGCCATCATTTTGGGCTCTATATAGCCACATCTTTTGGTCTTTTATGGCATGCATTCAACACCCTTCAAGAGATAAGAGAGAGAGCTTTTACTCACATCCTCCTACCATATTTGCTCTTAACTCCCTTGAGTTCATCATTCAAACCTAGCCATTAATGGCTTATCAATGAGTATTCAAAGCTCGGTTTGAAGTATGAACTCAAGATCTTCATTCATGGCTGACCTACCTTCGGAATATCTTTATGAGGTCGTTTATAGCCATTGAATGCTTGAAGTTTGGTAGTTCCCTCATAACCATTGCATTGAATAGGCAAAAGGAACTTGACCAACTCTCTCCCAACTACCCGGCATAATCATAATCACATCATTTGCATCGGTAGCTGATCTTGGGAGCACAAAGAGAAGCTGAAGCACTGTGGAGCTGAAGCTACTCATCAAAGGTATCGAATCAGGGGCTCAATCGTCTAGGTATGTCTAGTATTCGAGAGTCCATTTATTGAATTACTATTCCCTGCATTGGAAAACTCCGGCGGGAGTGTACGTGACCGTCCTTGGATTAGGATTGGTGAGAGTTTGAGATCCAAACTCGTTAAGACCCTGTATTGGGCCATCGGCGGATGATAAACGCGGTCCTAGATCAAAGGATGTCAAGGTTGATGGTTAACCTGATTTAAAACCAAGACTATAGTGAAATCCGGTGGTCTCATAGGTTGAGATCGTAAACCAAGAGTGGAGTAGGGAAACCGAACCACTATAAATCGTTGTGCATTGTGAGTTTGAATGATTGCTATGTATTGAATGGCTTAGTCAATCATGAATGCTAACTGTTTGATGGAATGCTTATGATAGTCCTTGCTTACAAATTCATCATATAATTGCCTTGAATGTTATTGTGATAATCTTGGTTGCTAAGATTAACTTAATTAGTTTTAATTGTAATTGAAAATTCAAAAAGTCCTATTCACCCCTCTATAGGACATTAGGCGTAACTCCGAGTATCTCTACAAGCAGTAAAACTGCAATTTCAACTCCCAATATGAAAATCGATACCATGACCTCAGTGTTGAAACGAGGCTATCTTCATTCAGTCTGTCACTAAAGCTATGGACCTGGGTATCTTGAGATTTGCATCTTGAAGGTTTGGGATCGTGTCCTGAAGTGAGATGTAAAACAGATGGGTGGGCCCCACACGGTTAGGGTAACACCCAATCAACAGACCCTGGTTCATTGCTACTAACCGCTATAATTCTTGTTTTACAAATAAGTCAATCACAACTGTTCATTTAGGTGGTCCTTTTTTTGGAGTATTCAGCAGACTACGGGCAGAAAACGCTCGCATGGAGGTCCGAGTCGCAATCCCATCCTTGCAACCATGTTTCCCACGCATCCTGGCACGTGCATTTGTCGTCCATTAACGTGAAAAGGGGGTTTACCAGGAGAACGCGGATTGCGTCTTACCCCCAGCAGGTGGGAACGGGCAAGAGCTTTTGAGTAGCCACCGTGAAGTATGGGTTTTTTCCACACCGTCCATCCGTTTTTACATATCATTTAAGGATATAAACCCAAAAATGAGGCAGATCCAAGATATAGGTGGATCACAAAATCGGATTAAACTTTTACAGTTGAAAACGTCTTGAGAGCTATAGAGGAAAACGTCTTGGGAGCTATAGAGGAGTTTTGGATGGAGCTGATATTTATGTTTTCGATCTCTTCATCCAGGTCTACTTTATGAATTGATTGGATAGCAAGCCCTAGGAAAGTTTCAACAGTTATCACTGCTGCTTCTTGTGGTGTGGTCCACCTATGTCTTGGATCTGCCTCAGTTTTGGGAATGGATGGACTGTGTGGATAAAACCCATACATCACTGTGGCTGCTCAAAGCTCTTGCCCATTCCAGCTGTAGACCGGCTGGGGTAGGACACAATCCACACCGTCCATCTATTTTGCCATATTGTTCTAGTGTTCAATCCCAAAACTGAGGCAGTTTCCATGCTCAAGTAGACCACACAGTAGGGATTACCATTGTAAACTCTTTTGGGGCCACAGAAGTTTTGGATCAAGATGACATTTGTGTTCTTCCTTTACAGGTCCATGTGACACGGTGGGCCCAAGGAAAATTTCAACGGTGGGTGTCATTATCACCATTGCGTCCAGTGGTGTACTACTTAAGCCGTGGAACTACCTCATTTGTTGGCTTGTACCCTAAAATGACTGGGAAATACATCACCTTGGCCCTCTAAGCCCTTGTTTGTTTCCAGCTAGGGACGGGTGGCATAGTGTACCCAATACGGATCCTTTCGATGAGATTGCTGATTCCACACATCTAGAAACTGCTGCCGATCCATACACAATACAAGTGCCTAGAGCTGGGCACAAAACAAGCCAGCGCGAAAGCTTCGCTCGGATTGGTTTGAAAAAGCTCGGCTTGGATTAATTCTAATGGAAGTTCAAACCAAACCAAGCCTCGGAGTCAAGCTTGTTTGAAAAAACAAATCAAGCTCAAACTAGGGCAATACCAGCTTGGCTCAGCTCGAAGCTCGGTTTCATTCAGCTCGTAGGTTATAAGCACATTAATTGCTTCCTATGGTGTGATCCACTTGAGCTTTGGATATGATTCCATTTTGGGATCATGTCCTAAAATGATATGTAAAACAGATGGACAGCATGGTTAATACATATACATGATGACATGATAATACATAATACATATACATGAATGCACACTATTTCCTTGCACTTGTAAAATTATGCTTGTGTACTTTTGTTTGGAAAATGCTCTTACATGTCTATTTTGAAGTTGCACTCCTTTGGAGGATGTTAAACATCATATAGTAAGATATGTTTATATTTTTTTTCTAACTTTTAAAATTCTTTTCTATTTAAATAAATAAGCAAAAAAAGAGCGGTCACCTGTTTGAACTCGACCCAACCCGGTTCAAAATTTTCAACCAAGACGATCCACAAACTGAGGTGGCACAAAAACAAGCCAAGCAACGGCTCGGATCGTTGCCCACCTCTACAAGTGCCAATGGGGAACATGGGTGCGATAATTATGTGCTATTATCTGTTAGCGCCTGCTTGGATTCGCAGAAAAAAGTGGGAAAGGGAATTGTATTTCTCGATAAACCTTAGGGCTTGTTTGACACCATTGATTTGAGAGGAAGTGATGAGAAGTGGATTCCATGATATGAATTCTCATCAATTCCAATTCTTATCAATTCTAAATTTTCTATTTCGCAGTCAAGATTTGGAGAGAAATCAGACATGAGGGAATGGACGGTGTGGATTTTAATCCTACCATATGCCCACCGTGTCAACCTCGATTTTTAAATCCATGCCATCCATCCACTTTTACAGATCGGATCTAAAAAATAAAGCAGATCCACATCTTAAGTGGACCATAAAACAAGAAAAAGTGGAGACTAAGACATTTTTTTAGCACAAAAGTTTTAGATTAAACTGATATTTGTGTGGTCCCTTCATCCAGGTCTTTGTGACCTTATCAACAAGTTGGATGGAAAATATATATCACGTTGGGTCCCACGGTTAGGGAGACATCAAGTTGGGTCCCACATTGGGGAATATTTCTCATCAAATCCCACCTTCTTTAGAGGATTTGAAAAGGAGTTAAAAGTGCATTTTTGAATTCTCATGGATTCCTCTCAAATCCACTTCGAATCAAATCCATGGTGTCAAACAAAATAAAGTAAGTGGTTTCTCCTCACTTCTCAAATCCATGGTGCTAAATGGGCCATTATTTCCATGAAAGCATGGGAAAGGAAATACTATTTCTCTTTTTTTTTTTTTATTAACAACATTTTCTCAAGAAAATTGAAGTTTATTTTCAAATCGTATGTTCGGTAAAATAAAATCTTCTTAAAAAAAATTAATTACAATTTTAAGTCTCAAAGATTTAGGAAGCAATTTGACCCTCACTCTAAGGGCATTTGATCAACGGCTTAAATAGAATATCTGGTATCCACATACAAAACTATGTTCATCCTGTACATATAGATTCTTATGGATATGCCCACTTAAGTTGTGCATTAGAGTAATTTTTGTTCCAATGGCCTAATATTAAGGGACAATCCTGATGTATAGAGTGAATTTGACATAAAGAATATGGTGGGGACTATGCTGTTGTATAGAGTGGTTTTGACATAAAGAACATGGTGGGGCTATGCGAAACTCATTTAACGAATGCAGACATATGGCCTCACCCAATGTATGTATTCTATATCCATGTCGTCCATCCATTTTGCCAGATGAGTTTTATGCATGAGCGCAAAAATCATACAAATCCAAATCTTAGGTGGACCATACCATAGGACACAGTGGTGTGAACGATCATTAAAAACTTCTTGTGGGCCATAAAAGTTTTGGATCAAGTTGATATTTATTTCTTCTCCTCATCTGAGTTTATTTGACCTTATTAAGGAGCAAATAAAAATTACGGAAAAGCCTTACGAAGTTTTTAATGATAGGGCATTCAATCAACATTGTTTCCCATAGTATGGTCCACCAGAGATTTGGATCTACTTTATTTTTGTGCTCATGTCCTAAAATGATATGGGAAAATGGATGGACGACATGGATGTAAAATACATACATTAAGGTGGGCCTAGGGTAAGGGTTGCACCATCTTGGTTGAGGCTCAAGCATCACCTAATCCACCCCTTTTTTTATGGGATTGGGTAGCGGCCCTTCAAGTTCCATGTTCGTGTTGAAAAGATACGTGGGCCCAATCATGATGAATGTGTTTTATCCATTTTGTTAGTTCATTTTAGGGAATTAGCATAAAAAATGAAGCATATCCAAATCTCAAGTGGACCATACTATGGAAACAATGGCAGCTGAACTCCCACCATTCAAAACCTTCTAAGGCCCACCGGAATGTTTAGTTGTCATTTAACTTGTTAATTGGGTCACACAGACCTTTAAGAAGCGAAAACAAAAATATCAGCCTAATCCAAACTTTCATGACCCCAAAGAAGTTTCTAATGGTGGGATTCAATCACCACTATTTACTATGGTGTGGTCCACCGAAGGTTTGGATTTGCCTCATTTTTGGGCTCATGCACTAAAATGGGTTGGAAAAATGGATGAATGGCATGGATAAAACACATACATCATGATGGCCCACGGATCAATTTTTTCCAGCATCGACCATCCGACATGCCTACAGAGTCGCTGATGGATCAACTCTGGAAAAAAAAAAAAAAAAAAAAAAAAAAAAAAAAGGGAGCGGATTTGCTCGCAACGGCCTCACCCAAGACCATGTGGCTTTTGTCATGGGGCCCATCTTGATGTTATTCTATATCCACACCATCCATCTGCTTTTTCATATCATTTTAAGCCATCATTCCAAACATGAAATAAATCCAAATCTCAAGTGGACCATACCATATGAAACAATAGTGACTGATCATTAAAAAATTCTTGTGGACCATATCAACAGTTTACATGAAAAATAAACATTACAGAAACATTATGGTTATAGGGCGTTCAATCACCACTGTTTTTCATGGTCCACCTAAGATTTGGATATGCTTTATTTTTGGGTTGGTGCATTAAAATGATATGGAAAAATGGATGGGCAAGGTGGATATAGGATACACACATCAAGGTGGGCTCATGGTAAGGGTTGTACCATCTTGGCTGAGGTGGGTCCGCGACAGTGAGAAATTGTAGGAAAGGAGGTGAGAAAATAAAAAGGTAATTTTGAAGGAAAATTGGATGCATGAAAATTGACTTTCCATTTCTTTTCTACGATTTTGGTATTTACAAACAATGGAAAAATGGTTTTTCGAGAAACCATGTTTCCTTTCCCAATACTTCACTGAATCCAAACAGGCTTTTGGGAAACCACACACCTTTCCCTTCTGTGTAAATTAATAGAATTAACAATACAAAATATTTCATAGATGATAATCACTTTCAACACAAGTAAATCATCAAACATGTAGGATGCAAGAGACACTAAAATTTTTTAAGGATGTAAGAGACATCGAGATTTTTTATGTGAAAACCCTCCAATATGAAGGGAAAAATCATGGGACCTAGTCTGGCACAAATTCACTATGTTAAAGATAATGAAAATATAACCATCAAGAGAGCAAACTCTCTTAAATATCCAAATCCACCACCCAAAGGTGGGTTACAAGAAACAATGTAAAAAAATGGTTCTCTCACCAAATAAGGATTGTACAAATCCCCAATACAACCCTTAAAAAAAAAAATCGAAAAAACCTATGTTATGGATGGAACCTCACGAACATGGATGCGATCATGTAATGCCCCGAGATTTTAGACTCTCTTGTATAACACGACAGTCAAATTCCAAGTAACTTATAAAATAAGTAATTTGTCAAATAATGAAATATACCATTCAAGCACAATGGTGGAAACAATTGTCATCTTATTTAATCAAACTTACTACGTCATCATTAATGCTTAAATAAGGGAACCAACCAATATCTTTACTAATTAACTAAAATATCAATCTATGTCTTCTCTAGAAGACTTATTACAATTCTATAAATGTATCAACTACTCAAAAGAAATATTTAATAAATGAAAATATCAACTAAGTTTCTCCAACATCGTCATCTGTCATGTGATTGTACGAACCATCGAACTCTTCTCCTTGAAAATCAGGTTCAATACCTAGATCTTCACCTGCATCATCTATATTGTATTTGGGATAGCGTTAAACGCTATCATAGTGGAAAATATTCCATCCAAGACAATCAAGAATAATAATAATAACGGTATTGAGTAAACGCAAGCAGGATATTATCATTTAATCAAATCAAAACAACCAAGTAAAAAACTTTGCTAATGCGATGCATGGAATGTATGTTCTGGCTAAGGCACCCTGACTAAAATCATAATATATGAAGTGGGAGACTCCCTGTTACGACTTCATGCTAGCCACTAGTCACCCGAGGTTCTTGGGACGCACAAGCCCATAGTTTTGCCCGACCACGTGAGAAACGGGACACTCATAACCCAAATCTACACGTGACAGTATACGGGAGAAGTAGGACGCTCTAACATATTCTCAATTCTGTACACCCACATGGAGCCAAGTGAATGCATGACTTTAGTTTCACCTTTATTTAAGTAATTTCACATCCAGCCGTATTGAAAGAACTTAATGGTCACTATGGGGAGTTGTAAACAACCCAGTATTGGCCAACAGCTCGAGCTTAGTGTCCATAGCACCAACCCCGGCTCATGAGAATTTATATACTATTAATGTCCAACCATTGTCCCGTTTTATGATTCCATCATGTTCCAAGAAGCCAATGTTGTACATTATGGCCAAAATCATTAAACCATTAATGTAATGTATATGGATCCAACCAAGTATCATGCACATGTAAGGATCCCTTGGCAAACATTTATTGTATTCCCTTTGTCAAGTCAAGACATATCTTTCCATCATGAACACCCCTCACGGGTTTTATCTCTCTGCATCAAGTGATTTTACCAACTTAGGGACAATGATGTACATTAATGAAATATCCAAATAATGATCTTACATACATATTGCATATAACAACATGAAAGTCAATATTGCTTGTAGAACATAAATTAAGAGAATTAATACATAGCTTTTACAAAAATACACATGCTTCTGAGTCAAAAATCCAAATATGAAATCACATCATTATTTAATAATAATCATTGTAAATCATACGTTAATCTTCATGTTATATGAATTAACAATTCAAAACAAAATAATGTCATATGTCACAAAATGAACTTAGGATAATCGTATTATTATTAATGAAAAGCTTGAAGGAAAATCCTCACCTCATAGACCAGACGTGATAGAAGGCCGTAGGGGCTAAGCACGTCGCTGGAACAACCAAACAAACTATTTCTTTCTCTTTCTCTCTCTCTCTCTCTCCTCTTTCTTCTCTCTTTTCTCTCTGTTTTATCTCTCTTTCTCAAATTCGTGCATGAGAGTTATTGTTGCTGGGAGAGGCTTCGTTTTGGTTAGGAGGGTCGAATTTTAGGGTTAAAAGAGGGTATGCATGGCTACATGTGCACAGTTGTGATAGAAAGTGGTTTAAAGCGAGATTTCAAGCCAGACTTGGAAAGCGTATACACAACGAATGGAAATAAGGTTTTAGACATGAGCTATGATGGGTATGGGACATAAAATGGACGTGGTAGATTTTGAAATGGGGTTCACACGCAATCGAACGGTCGGCATGAAGTTTTAAGGAAAGAGAGGGAATGAAAATAGAAATTTACAAACGGACGATTTATCTGTCAATCTGACACCTAGGATGGGTTAGATTGGTCCATTTAGGTAGGTGAAAAATCGAAGCTCCACAGCCGTTTGATAGGTCTCTTGCGTATGAGAAGGTTCTAGAGAAAAATCTTCAAAAATTTAAGAAGCTCGATTTTGGAAGGGATTCTTCACATTGGTTAGGCTGGAGGGATCCTAAGGATCATCTAGAATTTTTTTCAGCTTCCTACGCATAGACAAATCCCGGATTGGAAGATCTAAGATTCTAACGGTAGATTTGGAAGGAGAGATCGGGCCGGATACGGGATGGAATGAAGAGATTTTTTGTAGGAGGGGGTTTTGATGGGCTACAAATAGGATAGGTGATTCAGATCTTCGAAACGAGGCCCCAAAATGGACGGTTTGGATGGATAACGGTGGCAGTAGATGCGCAGCTTGCTCACTGTATAGAACGCCCGCCGGGCCTGACGCGGGTCAGTCGCAGGCCGACCGGCCCGGACAGGGGGTTTGGCTACGGTGGGTCTCACTGTGATGTATATATGAAATCTACTCCATCAAGCAGGTCGGCCATTTAAAATTAGGCGTTGACACAAAAATTAAGACAAATCTGAGATTGGGTGGCCCACTTATGACCCATTTTCTAATTATGGCATTTGTAGGATGATCGGAGGGCTGCAATTCGACGTGTACGGATAAAACGTGCCAACTAGCTTAAGTCTAAGGTTTTGCATCTTAATAATTTCTACAAACTAGCATACTTAAAAAGAACAAGTTAACTTAAATTTAACCAATGGCATTTTCATAATTATCGTAAATTTTTTAGTTTAGCAAAATCTAACCCTTCTACGTTGTTAATGGGGTTATTCTAAGCAACTTTAATAAATAGTACCCTATTGAATTTCCTACGGATGACTCGTTATTCTCTAAACAAAGGTAAATGTATGATAATTAATTAAAATAAAATTAAGATGAATTTTCAAAAATTTTCAAATAAATCTCGAAAATCTAGGGCGTTACAGATCATTTTGATTGTAGAAGATTCTCGATCTTCTTCTTCTACCAGACCTCTTTTTTTTCTTTTCCTTCTCCTTTTTTTTTCAAGAGATTTAAAAAATGTTGCTAAAAGTCTCTCTAAGCAAAAGCCATTTATCTCATTTTACTTTCCTTAGCCAAAATACCAAAATATCCTCACACACGTGGTTAGAAGAGATTACTTAAACCCACACATGTGGGTCCCACCTCCACATGAGAAAGGACCCTCAACAAAATCTCCCTCTTGGCTTATGAGGAAGGTTCTACTATGCCCAAACCATCCATGTTAATTTCTACAATACTCATGCTTTTCTCTAAGGCCTTCGTCATCATATCCAAATGATTCTTGTCAATATGGATCTTCTCAAGCTGTAGCGACTTTTCTTCAAAAGCATACCAAATTTGATGATATCTTACATCTAGTGCTTAGACTTTGCTTGGACTTAGAATTGAGACTTAAATTTTTATTAAGGTGGATGGTGTAGTAACCCAAATTTTTGGTATACGTGTGACCATCTGACTATTCACTCGCTCATTTCTCCCACTTGATCATCTGCCACACACATGATTAAGTATGTGATCACCCATTCATTCGTCCATTTCATCTCTACCTGATCACTACAATCTTATCCGTCAATCCACTTGACCATCCATCCATGTACGATATAACTCATCATGCAGCACGTCTTAAACATGTGTTGCATGACGATTTAAGTTCCAACATGTTAAAGAATTAATGACATGTTTTAAATATTATTTTAAGAAAAACATAAATATATATTAATTAATTAGTAAAATTAGTTTTACGTGAGTATGAGATTTTAAGAAACAAAAAGCACATGGTTATGATCAGAGGGTCAGTGATCTGGACCGTCTATCATACTTAACAATTCAAATACTACGAAATATTGAAATTACAAAATAAATCGACCACTCGTTTATTGATTTAGACCAACAACAGGAAACTGTTAGATTCATACAACAAACTATCTCCAACTTGCATCAAAATCCATTTGCCACCTAAATTCATCCATCTATTCAACCATCAATCCACTCACCCGATCAGCCATCCATCGTACATTCATGCATATACAAGTTGCCCCAAATAAGCACCAAGCACCTGCATCACCTTGCACTGCAAGCATCACTTCATATACGTGTGAAAGTTTGACGTCATAAATTATGAATGTAGTGGTTACGAGAGAAGTGCATTAACGAGTGAGTTTTCTTTATTAATTTTTTTAAGCATGTATGTTTTGCATATGGTGGGACCTCCCTATTATAAATAGGGCCCGGGTTGTGGGTATGAAAGATATAGTATGAGAAAGAAAAAATATACTTATAAAAAAAAGAGTGAAAAAAATAAGTTTCTTAAAGTTTTTGCAAGGTGGGTGATTTTATCCCTACTGAAATTTTCAGATTATTGGAATTGTGTATTTTCTACTTAGCTATTTATTTATTATTTATTTTGATTCAATTATTGTTAAAATTCTTATTTTGAAGAAATTAAAATAATGATATTTATTTATTAACTAATTAAATTAATCTAAAGTCTAATATAAAACATTTAATATTTTAATTTCTTTTATCAAACATAATCTAGAAAGATTCACTTTCTATAATTTTATTTATGAAATTAAATTAAAAATTGATTCTTAATTTAAAAAAGAATTACATTTAATTGAATTGAAAATTTTTAATTCATCTTTTATTTAATTCTTAAAATTTTTTTAGAGTTATTACATGTTTATTTTATAAAATTCATACTTCCTGAACTATTTTGTAATTTTCTACAATTTCAGGGACTTCTATGTAATTTTCAGAAATTACAAGCACCATTTTGTACTTATTTCAAAAACTCCTGAACTATAATGTAAAACTTGTAATTCTAGCGTTATTTTATTTATTTATTCATTTTTAATCCCTAATTATCATAAAATTATATTTTTTTATTCTGTTTTAAAATTTAAAAAATTTAATAATAATAATAATAATAAAATTATATAAATTATTTATATATCTCACTAACTTTAATAATATTTTTGAATTATGCAACCTTGTATGAAAATTCGATTTATCAAATTATTTTATTGTTGATTTTGAATCATACATGATATGACATGCATCTCTATTGGTTATTGAATTGTAAAAAAAAAAAAAAAAAAGAGGAAAGAGAGAAATGTTTAAGCAAGTAAGGCGATTGTGTCCCTTAGGTGAGATACCCTAAAGCCAGTAAGTAGGGCGATTGTGTCCCTTGGGTGGTAGACCCTATAGCAAGCAAGTAGGGCGATCGTGACCCTTGGATGAAAGACCCTAGAACCCATTGGATCCTTTGGAGTCTCCTTCGTGTACGGCGTATGAGTACAATTGTGTGCACGGACATATATTAGAGGTACAACTGGAGTAGTAATCTGACCAGCTAACGTATGAATAAGTCCCTCACCTCTAGGTACCAGTGCGTGGGCGTTATGCAACATAATCATCCACTTGGGTACGGTGTTGTAAGAGATGATTTATATTCAATTGATTGTTTATAAAAATTCATGAAAGGTATGACATTCATGGCAGATTTACAATTTTAGTATTGCATATTCCTTTATTTTTTGTATTATAATTCAATTATTTATTTTATTTATCAATTTATATATAATCTCCATATTTCAAATTTTGGATAAAAAATGATCCTACTAGGCTATTATGTTCATACAATTACAACCATCCACAGGTGCAGAGGTGGAATATTACGAGCAAGCGAGTCTCTACTACTAATTTTTTCTTTCCAGTAATTTAATTTTAATTTAAATTTGAATTTAGTTTTGATTTAATTTGAGTTTCAAATTTCGATGTAAGAAAACTATCAAGAGAGTCAATGTGAGCGAGTATTACACTCATGAGAATTATTTTAGTAGTATTTTCATTTTAAATTGCTCTGAATATCTAGTAAATTTTGATGAAATTATGTGGATTGCAATTATTATCGATCTATTAAATCTCACGAGCTCGGAATTCGAGTCCTGAATAACCCTATTCGGGTACCCGAATTTTGGAGCGTGACATTGACTCTCACAATAAACAATATAATTATCTTGAATGAAGCCAAGTTCTTAAAAGAACCTCTTCTTCCACAACATTTCTTTACAAGCTTTTGTCACTACAATATACTCGACTTTTACATTAGATAAGGCTACACACTTTTGCATCTTGAATTGCCATAACACTGCTTCCCCTGTAAAAGTAAGCATGTGCCCCGATGTGGACTTCCTAGAATCAATGTCTCCTACCATATATGTATTTGTGTAACCCTTTAACACAAGCTTACCACCTCTAAAGTATAAACATACCTTAGATCAACCCCTGAGATATTTGAAATTTATTTAACTTCTTTCTAATGCTCTTTGCTAGGATTTGTAAGAATTTTACTAACAATACCAATTGCATGTGTGATATCGGATCTCATGTACACTATGGCATATATCAAACTTCCTACTATTGATGCATAAGGAATTCTCTTCATTTCTTCTTTTTCTTTCTCACGTTAAAGACTTTGCTCACTACTTAACTTAAAGCAAGCTGCAAGTAGAGAACTGACAGGTTTTGCCTTGTCCATATAGAACCTGTAGACACCCCACCTTCGGCTACACTGTTGGTAGAGATAGCTGGTTGAACGGAGGACCATACCCCCAAATCCCAAGTCCAAACTCAGCCAAACTCACCCTTGTAAGCCCCATTCCATAGCCCAGTTCAAGCCTGAACCCAGTCAACCCAGTCCTAAACACCACCCAGAAAAACCCCCCATAAAAAAGGCCAGTCAAAAAATCCCAAAAAAAGTCAAACTCACTGAGTCAACTCGCTGAGTTAACCCGCTGAGTCAACCCGTCGAGTCAACCCGTTGAGTCAAATCACCGAGTCAACCCGTCGAGTCAAATCACCGAGTCGACCCGCTGAGTCAACTCACTGAGTCGACCAGCGAGTCCAACAGCAGCCCCGAGGGAACGACCGTACTCGCTGGAAACCGAGGAGCGGCCGTACGGGCGGCCCATGGCAGGCCGCCCGGACAAAATTACGCAATCTGCCACTCTCCGCTGCTATAAATACCCCCCTCCCCTTCTCATTTCGGAATCAATTCGAAGCTCTTCGAGTCCAGAGAGAGTCCATCCTTTCGAGTGCCCTTAGCCCATTTTCCCACCAAGGAGAGCCCGAGTGAGGAGAGTCTAACCCTGGTCCAGCCCAGCCTGACCACTGGTCCAAGCCTCTCAAGCCATCTAAGTCCTAATCCAGCCACTCGAAGCCAACCCTTGCGACACCTCCGTCCACCCAGCTACTCTTTTTCCAGCATCATCTCATTCGCATCTAGCATAAGTGCAACATTTACTTTTCTTCCAACCCCCCTGCTTCACTACAAGCACCTTGATTACTCAAACACACATGCATATGTCTTTATATTAAGCACCTGTCAGTTCGAGCGTATGCTCTGGGCTTGCCCGTTGTTGGAACCTGCCCATCAGAAACTCTTACTGTTCAGACCTGCATTCACGCTTCACCATAAAACACTTTGATTACTCAAGCACACATGCATATGTCTTTATATTAAGCACCTGTCAGTTCGAGCGTATGCTCTGGGCTTGCCCGTTGTTGGAACCTGCCCATCAGAAACTCTTACTGTTCAGACCCGCATTCATGCATCATGTCATTCATGAGAATATACGAGGATTAAATTAGACTTTCAAGTATTCGATCGATTCTGTGAAGTAGAGACCGTACTTCGGTACGGGCAGTGTGTGGGGTGCTTAACCTCTTCCCACCCTGTAACCGTGATCCCTTACCTTGAATCTCTGACCGCAGATCAACAGGAGTCATTTTAGAGGAAGGAATCTTCGGATTCCCTTCTCTAACGTTTCTACGGGGTCTAGCCGACTGTAGATTCGAAGTAACTGGCTAGTGGCGACTCTGGTCTTATATAAACTCACTTAAACATATTCAGCTCAACACGACAACCAAACAAAGCCCTCGAGAACGAGGCAAGCCAGTGGCACAAACGGCGATTTCGCACTCACGCACCTCTTCTTCTTTTTCTTCCGAAAGGAAAGGGAGAACGACGTCGTGTGGGAGCGCGGAGAAATCGGCGAGGGTCCACAGAATGACAACTCTGCTGGGGAATAGCTAGTCCCACTAGTCGTGATCCAACTTGAAAACAGAATCCTTCCCGTACTTGAAAGTCATTAATCCTCATACAATCTCATCTGCATAGCATTCTACCCAAACCCAAACAAAAAAAAAATAGAAAATTCCAAAACAAAAAAAATAGAAAATCCCAAAACCCAAAAAGAGTAGAGTATAGTCCTCACCATTGCGCCTCCTCGGGCTCAACGTACGCAGAGACAACTTCCCTTCCGCAGCATAATCCGCACTCGGGCTCAGCAAGCCATGTCCGACCACGAAGAAGAAACTCATCACTTCCCTGCTCTCGAAATAGCCGAAGCGCAACCTCCAGCGCAACAGCCCGTTGACAATACGCCAATCATACAAGAATTGGCACAAGGAATGAGAGCAATGCAAGAAATGCTCTTGCAATTCATGCAAGCACAAACCACCGCAGCAGCCAACAATCAGGTTGGCCCAGTTCAGCAAGCTCAGCAGCCATGCCGGGTCCTCCCGGCCTCCAGTTCAAATCAAGCACAACCATCGGAGTCTGCCCAAGACTACCGACAGCAGCCATCTCAGCCCTTCGCTGTGGGGCATCCTTCTCAATATCTTCCTGCGACGACAAGGCCATCTCAGAGCACCTCCGTTGCAGGAACATCCAGTCAGCTTCCAGTCAATCTTGCAAACAACAATCTCAGTAGATCTCAGCACGTCCCCGCCGATGGGACACCTTTTCAATTTCAGCACATCCCCGCCGATGGGATTTCAATTCAATTTCCAGCAACAGGGACAGCACTGGCGAATGCCCACAATGGGGGTCAGTGTCAAGCCCACATCAATCAGCGGACAGTGGCGAATACCCAACAAGGGGGTCACTTCCCAGCATCTCAGCCTCCTGCAAACAGGAGCACTTTTCAATTCCAGCACATCCCCGCCGATGGGATCCCAGTTAATTTTCAGCAATCTTCAATTCAGCAAAATCCAGTTAATTTCCAGCAATCTTCAATTCAGCAAAATCCAGTTAATTTCCAGCAAGTTCCAGTTCAACCTTCAGTACAGTCTCCAGTTCAGTTACCATCATTTCAAGCTCAAGTTCATCAGAATCCAGTTCAATCATCAAACCAATTTCAGCAACCCGCGGTTGCTTTTCAGCAAGCCCATAGGGTCGAAGACATCGACCACTATGCCGAAGAAGAACGTGCCTTACTCCAGGAGGCACCAGTCGCTCGAACAGATCTCTCAGGACTGGACGAGTTGCGGGAGCAGTTCCAGATCTTGCAAAATCAGCTTCAGCGACAGCAAGGAATCGACCTACCTTCGACCAAGTTTAGAGACTTGTGTCCTTTCCCAGATGCTCAGGTACCTCAAAACTTTGAGGTACCAAAATTCAAGAGATACGATGGCAGCGGTTGTCCCACAGCACATCTCAAGGCTTTCTGCGGGGAGCTGAGTGCAATCGCAGGAAATGAAGGGGCCCTTATTCGTTTGTTCCAAAAATCTCTGAAGGGCGATGCCCTAGATTGGTACACTTCATTGGACTGCCACCGCATCAGAACCTGGGAACAGCTCTCCCAGGCTTTCGTCGACAGATTCGCATATAATCTCAACATGGCACCCAGAAGAGCCGACCTTGCAGCACTCAGGCAAAGGAGTGATGAAACACTATCAGCTTATGTGGGACGTTGGCGAGCTATGGCAGCCAGAATGCGGACACCCATCGACGATGAAGAACAAATCTCCATGATTGTTCATTCAACATACCCAGGCATATCTGGGTATCTCATCTCGCATCCATATGCGAATTTCTCACAATTGATCCGTGCTGGAGAGCAAGTTGAAGCAGGAATCCGGGCCGGGACGATCTCCCCATGGCCTCATCAAGCCACTCCAGTCAAGAGGAACAGAGTGGAAGGAAGACCTATCGGGCACGGGAATGGAAACCGCAATGGTTCTCCTCCCCGCCCAACAGAGGTAAACAACATCAACACCGCTGCTCAAGGAAATCAACGTGCTCCCCCACAAGGACGTCAACAGTATCAGCAGAATCAAGTTCAGCATCAGCCTCAGCGATATCAGCCACAACCGAATCCTCAGCCACAGCCACCTCGACAACAGCAGCAGTTCAGGGGAAATGGCCAATACTCATACCAGAACAGGCAGAATTACAGGGAGTTCAGGAAGTTCACTCCACTCAGTCAACCACTTAGTCAAATCATGACTACGCTGGTACAAAAGCAGTTACTCACTCTGATGACACCTAGGCCTCCGCCTCATCCTCTGCCTCCAAATTACCGAGAAAATGAGTACTGTGCCTACCATCAAGGACGTGGCCACGCCACTGATCGATGCTATACTTTGAAAAATGCCATACAAGACCTGATTGATGACCGCAAGATCGTCATCTCGGTCCCTGGAACTTCTCCAGCAGCTTCCACCAACATCCTTCAGAATCCTCTGCCTCAGCATCCAACAGACCCCAGTTCGTCTCGTGGCCCTGCCGTCAATAGTATAGAAGAAGGGGACCATATCGATCGCTTCTTCTCCCCTATTCAGTCCATTCATGCCTACACCTATGAGCCAACAAATCCTCCTCCAGTCTTGCAAGGGGCAAGTCCCTTTCTTCCTTCAATCTCCGAGCCAGTAGTGCTTGAAGGAGCACCTCTATACGATATACCAGTTGATCAAGGGGCACCTTACAACCATTCAAGATGGGAACCAGTCGTCCTGGAAGGAGCACAATCATACATTGAGCCCACATACGAACCTGTCATCTTGCAAGGGGCAACTCCAGAACAATCCAATCCGCAATAGAAGGATTACACTCATCAGCAGCAAGAGCCCGTTGTCTTGGAAGGAGCTCTTCCAGTCAAGCCTGTCATATTGCAAGGGGCAAGTCCCGGAGGCATATCAATCACGCTACGGCAGCTCGGACGAACAGAGAAACCACCTGCCATATTAAGAGGACCAGTATTCATTCCATGGGAGCCTCCTGCCCCAGGAACAGTCAAGCCAGGACCACGACCTTATGTGGTCTATGAAGACAAGCCTCGATACTACCCCTTCAGCACAGGCAACAATGTAGTTCTTAAGGCAAAAGCTCTATACGAGGAAGATCTGGTACACACACCAGCACCGTTGCAAGAACCAGTGGTCCTAGAAGGCAAAAGGGAGGAAAACTACAAAGAGGTTCCATGGCACTATCCAGAATGTGCGGAAGTGGGGAACATGAATCCCAACGGGCGTTGCATCCGAAGAGATAATCAAAACAGAGGAGATCCCAAAGGCGTCCTCTCAGGCCTCGGCAGCAAAAATGAAGCCGCATACGATGTGGCAACTCAGCTCAAGTCAATCCCTGCACAAATCTCAGTATGGGAGCTACTCTGCACATCTCGCATACACCGAGAAATGTTTGCCAAGACCTTGAATGATGCTCATGTCTCCTCCGATACGGCACCAGAGATGATTGCATTGATGATTGGACAGCTACTGGCTCCGCGCGCCATCACCTTCACCGATAATGAGTTGCCACCAGAGGGACGAGATCATGGGCGATCCCTCAACATAGCCTTACGATACAAAGACCTCTGTGTTCCGCTGGTCCTTATCGATAATGGCTCAAGCTTAAATGTCTGCCCACTCAAGACCGCGGAACGCCTGGGAATCAGTCCTTCTTCATTCCGACCCAGCACCATATGCGTCAGAGCATTTGACAACACCCGCCGATCAGTGGAAGGGGAGGTCGACATAGAGGTACAGATAGGTCCAGAAGTTTCCACCATCACATTCCAAATCCTGGATATATCAGCCTCTTTCAACATGCTGCTCGGACGACCGTGGCTGCACAAGGTTGGAGCTGTGCCATCAACCCTGCATCAACGAGTGAAGTATATCTGTGGAAATCAAGTGATCTCTATCCATGCAGAGAAGGAGCTCATCATTCCTTCCAATGCTACTGCCACTGAACCAGACATCCCGGTCATCGATATCCAGCACTCTGAAGAAGACATCCCGTTTCACAGTTTCGAATTCGAGACTGTGAACTCTATCGCCAATCCAGAACCAACAAGGGTGGACCGTGTCTTCTCACCGGCAGAGCGTCTGAGCCTCAAATATCGAATGAAGAACCACTTCAAGTCCAGAAAGGTACCACTGGTATATAACCAACGCAAGTGGGGACTCGGATACAGGTCAACCTGCATGGATAAGAGAAGGAAAAAATTTCGGTGCTCACCCATCCAATTCGTCAAGCCAGGAGAACCTTGCAAAGATCCAGGAGGGAATCAACCGACTGCACTACACAAAGGCCTCCCGATGAGCCTAGTTTGGGCCACGTGGCCCCCCATTCGATGGGATCAAATTCTCGAACCATCTAAGCCTCCAGAAGAAGGAGGAAATGATGAAGACGAAGAAAGAAGACAAATACAGCAGCTTCAGGACCAGGTTACTCTGACACCTGCTCCCAACCAGGGGCACAACTTGCCCACCTCTCTCAACCAGGGGCACAACCTGCCCACTTCAATCAGCAAGGGGCACGACTCGCCCATCTCATCACCAATTAGCAAGGGGCACGACTTGCCCATCTCTGCAAAGTCAACATCATCAATCATCAGCCAGGGGCAGAAGCAGCCCATCCATTGGACCAAGAAAGGGAAGTGGCCAGCCCTAGATTGGTCTGATGTCCAGGTTCCAAACTTGTGTCTAGCTGTGGAACCAGACGAACTGCAATGCGAGGTAAGTGATCCGGGAGGGACTGAGTACGACTCAGATCTCGAACCTGACCAGCAAGAAGTCATGGTCATTGGGCCAGATCGTGACTCTTCGCCCAAATCATCAACCCCCACCTCTCCAGGGGAGGAAGTGTGGGGACCTGAATGGTCATCTGTTCCCCTCACTTTTGAATCAGCCAAAGAGCCATCTGAGGGCTCTGGCTTCCAAAAAAAAACGCCTGTTTAAGCATCGACCGGAACTTTGGAACAAGTTGGGCTCAATCATGGTCTGCAATGCCTGCTTGTTCAAAGTCCCAGGAATTTCAAAAATCCAAAAAAATAAAAAACTTTCAAAAACCAAAAACATCTAGCATCTCAATTTCAGAAAAATCTCAAAAATCAGAAAATATTTCTTTCCCTGCATTCAATAGTGTGCCAAGTTCGTCTAAAGAGTCGCATGAGTTTGAAGTCGAATCATATGATTTCGACATCGAATTAGACTTTGAGCTCATGGGTCTGGACGAAGCTCGGGACGAGGAAGATGATGATCCAGCTCCCGAACTAGAGGATCTCCTCAAAAAGTTCGAATCTAAAGCCAATGTTGTAGCCGATGATTTCGAGATAGTAAACTTGGGGACGCCTGAGATCCCTAGGGAAGTACGCATTGGAAAATCGTTGCCACCTGAGATGAAACAGAAAATGATAGAGTTCTTAGCTCCAAGATTGTCCAACTTCGCGTTCTCATATGAAGACATGCCGGGGCTCGATGAAGAGCTCGTTGTACACCATCTGCCAACCAAGGCAGATATGAAGCCAGTGAAGCAAAAACTTCGAAGAATGAAGCCAGAATGGGCTCTGAAAGTCCGAGATGAAGTCATCAAGCAGTACAACGCGGGATTCTTGGTAGTCTCCAACTACCCTGAATGGCTCGCCAACATCGTACCAGTACCGAAGAAGGACGGCAAGGTTCGAATGTGCATCGACTTCCGAGATCTCAACAAAGCCAGTCCAAAAGATGACTTCCCTTTGCCACATATCGACACTCTGGTCGACAACACCGCTGGATACAAGATCTTCTCATTCATGGACGGGTTCTCAGGTTACAATCAGATCAAGATGGCCGTCGAAGATCGTGAGAAGACAGCATTTATCACTCCCTGGGGAACCTTCTGTTACAGGGTGATGCCGTTCGGTCTGAAGAACGCAGGAGCAACATATCAGCGAGCAATGACAGCACTATTCCACGACATGATGAACAAAGAGCTCGAAGTATATGTGGACGACATGATCGTCAAATCTCGCACAATGGAAGGACACTTTGAAGATCTGAAGAAGTTATTCAACAGATTAGAAAAGTACAAGCTCCGCCTCAACCCTCAGAAATGTGTCTTCGGTGCAATGGGAGGTAAGCTCCTCGGCTTTATGGTGAGCGAGGATGGCATCAGGGTCGACAAGACCAAAACCAGAGCAATCATCGAGATGCCCCCTCCTAGAACAGAGAAAGAAATTCATGACTTCCTCGGCAGAATTCAATACATCAGTCGCTTCATCGCGCAGCTCACACCTATCTGTGAGCCCATATTCAAGCTCCTTCGGAAGAATGTCCCAAAAGAATGGAATGATGATTGCCAAGTCGCCTTCGACCGCATCAAGAAGTATCTCATGAATCCTCCAGTCCTAGTGCCTCCCACTCCTGGACGACCACTATTGTTATACATCTCGGTAGCAGCAGAAGCCATTGGCTGTGTCCTCGGCCAACACGACGAAACCGGGAAGAAAGAACAAGCAATATACTATTTGAGTCGAAAGTTCACCGACTACGAGACCAGGTATTCCCCGATCGAGAAGACTTGCCTCGCCCTAGTCTGGGCAACTCAGCGACTCCGTCAATATATGATTGCATTCCCTATTCTCCTTCTCGCTCACATGGATCCGCTCAAGTACCTGTTCGAGAAACCGGCACTCACTGGAAGGATAGCTAAATGGCAGCTACTCTTGTCTGAGTTCGACATCACCTATGTCACTCAAAAGGCAATCAAGGGACAGGCCCTCGCCGATCATCTTGCGGCTCACTCTCTCCTGGATTATCAACCGCTCAAGACGTTCTTCCCTGATGAAGATCTCTTGCTTATTGAAGGGGATGAAAAGAAGAAAAAAGATGAGTGGACGTTATTCTTCGACGGCGCAACAAACTCTAAAGGAAGCGGTATTGGAGCAATCCTCTACTCTCCAGACGATGTCCCTATTCCTATCTCAAGGCGCATAGCATTCGAGTGCACCAACAACATGGCAGAGTACGAAGCATGCATCGCTGGCTTAAGGGAAGCCATGATCTTGGGCGTCAAGAAGCTACGAGTATTTGGAGACTCACAGCTTATCATCAATCAGACCAACGGCGAATGGAAGACCAAAGACGAGAAGTTGATACCATATCATGTGTATCTTGACAATCTGATCGAAGAATTCAAGGAAATCACCTTCTCATACATGCCCAGAGCCAAGAACCAGTTTGCAGATGCTCTCGCCACGCTCGCATCAATGCTCGAGATCCCAAAAGGAGCTTCAGAATGGGAGCTCACGGTCAAAATTCAAGAAGAACCTGCTTTTGCCTGCAAATAGAAGAAGCCGAAGCTGTCCCTGACAAACCCTGGTATGCCGACATCAAGCAATATCTCGAAACCCAGGAGTATCCAGAATCAGCAACAGCAACAGATCGCCGAACCATCCAACGTTTGGCCGGCCAGTTCACCATCAGTGGCGAAATTCTCTACAAGCGATCCTATAATCACATCCTTCTTCGATGCGTCGATGAAACAGAAGCTGCAAAGATCATGAAAGAAATACACGAAGGAATCTGTGGCCCACACATGAATGGGCACATGATGGCAAAGAAGATTCTACGGCTCGGCTACTATTGGCTCACCATGGAGACAGACTGTTGCCAGCACGTCAGAAAATGCTTCAAGTGTCAGGAGCATGCGAATCAAATCCATGCCCCATCATCAGAGTTATACAACCTGACCACCCCCTGGCCCTTCTCCATGTGGGGACTCGACATCATCGGCAAGATCAGTCCCAAAGCATCAAATGGTCACGAGTACATACTTGTGGCAGTCGACTACTTCACCAAGTGGGTAGAGGCAGCCTCCTACACCACAATTGCAGCATCTCAAGTGATCAAATTCATGAAGAACAACATCATATGCCGGTATGGAATCCCTAATGCTATCATCACAGATAATGGAACCCCGTTTGTCAACAAGAAGATGGATGACTTCCTCAGCAAGTTCAAGATCCAACGTCATCGATCAAGCCCCTACCGTCCTCAGATGAATGGTGGGGTAGAAGCCGCAAACAAAACAATCGTCAGGATACTCGAGAAGATGGTCGTGACATATCGAGATTGGTCAGATATGCTCCCATATGCACTTTGGGCCTATCGAACGTCTGTACGGTCTGCTACGGGCGTTACTCCTTTCGAGCTTACCTATGGAATGGAAGCAGTTCTACCAGTCGAAGTAGAAATACCATCACTACGGGTGCTATTAGAAAGCGGAATTGAAGAAGGAGAATGGCAACGGGCCAGATTCGATCAGTTGCAGCTAGCAGATGAAAAACGCATGCGTGCACTAAGTCATTCACAATGTTATCAGAAAAGGATCGCTCGGGCTTACAACAAGAGAGTCCGAAAAAGGAGCTTCAAGGTAGGCGACATGGTCATGAAGAAGATTCTACCGTCGCACCTTCCAGATCCCAGAGGAAAGTTCAAACCCTCGTGGGACGGACCACTGATCATCAGAGAAGTACTTCCTGGAGGCGCCCTCAGACTCACCAGCATGAGAGGGGTAGATCTTCCTGAGCCAACCAACGCCGACAACGTGAAGATCTTTCACGGGTAAGTCATTCTGACCTTATCAAGAGTTACTTTAATAGAGCTGAAGTCAAGAGGTCGAAGGTAAGACCTCTGAGAAATCATCCCGTCCACCAACAAGTGTTTCAAATAAGGGGACTCCAAAAGAGAAAAATACAAAAAAAAAAAGAGGGGGGGATTAAAAAAGGGACAAAAAAAAAGAGAAAGAAAAAGGGAAGCCAAAGCAAGGCACCCAAGAAAAAATCAACCCAAGAAGAAACACAGTCATCCATCCATCCATCTCAGAGGGGTCTTTAGCAAAGACCGACAGCTCTATTATCGTAACTCAGGATAAGGGCTGAAGGACTGCCATCGGCCGGCAACGACGGATTCCCGACCTCTAGCCGCCGCAGTTATCCAGAGATCCAGAAAGAAAAGAAAAAAAAAAGAAAAAAAAAAAGAAAAAGAAAAAGAAAATGTGTGCCTAAACAAAAAGGGCGGAGTGAAAATCCGAAAGGGCGCTCCGAGTAAAAACAGTGGGCATACAGCGGACTTGGTGAAAACCTGAAAGGGCGCCAAGGGTAAAAACAGCACAGCTGCCAAGGGGCAGGCAAGACCAAATACCCGGGACGTGGTGAAAACCTGAAAGGGCGCCACGGGCAAAAATGACGGGAAAAAAGCCGGCTGTGGTGAAAACTCGAAAGAGCGCTGCAGGCAAAAATGGCAAATGAAAAAAAAAATAAAAAAAAATAAAAAAATAAAAGTGCAGGTACCAAGAAAGCAGACGGTCCAGATCAGTTCAAGCGGTTACAGTTCAAGAACAAGAAGAAGCGCAGTCAGGAACGAAGAGCTCTACAAGTTCTGACAATCTCAGGAGGCAACAGTTTCCGTTGTCTACATCTCTAGGGAACCAAAGGAACACACAAGTCAAATCTCGAGACATCGGTCAAATCATTGACCGAGCCCCAGTTCTGATTCCTATATCCTGACACAAAGTCCAGAAACACTCACAAGACAACTAATGGCACAGTAGATTTTCAAACAGTTTTTTCTCTTTTCAATTAAATGCATTATATTTCTCTTACACATATCATCTTTTTCAAAAATACAAAAAAATACATCATCATCAATCATATATGCAAAAATCAGTGTGCAGGTGGCCAACACAATCAATCTCTACCCTCCTCCTCGGCCACATCAGGTGAGTCCTCTGACTCATAAAAAGATAGTCTCGCTCTCAACCTGCTCACCTCCATACGCAGGTAATGCGCCTCATCGCGCTCAAGGGTACGGATCGCTGTCTCCTCATCAGACAATCTCTGATCGGCAGCCAATCTCCTCGACATCATCTCGCAATGATACCGAAGTGCAGAGATCTCAGACAGCAGATGGCCATGAGTGGCCAAAAGGAAGCCAGGATCGATAAACGGGCGCTCCTCAAAAGGTTCATATGAACCAGATGAAGAGCCAGCATCTCCAAGAATATCCTGCTCATCCTCATCAGCAGTCTGGTGCCAACAAGGGATACGTCGATACAAAGACTGCTCAGCAACCCAATACTGATATGGGGCGGTCGCCATCGGAAAAGTCCGTAGCTCAAATCCCAGCAAATCAGCTGTCAAATAACTCGCCCAGGAACAATCAATCCGGGTCCTGAAGTCAGAAGATCTAGAGGGGAGTACTCGACGCCCGATACCCGCGAAAGCGAAAAGAGGAACATCCTGCTCATACCCAAACTGCCGCAAGAACCGGATCGGATGGTAAGAGAAGTAAGATCGAAAGCCTACCAACATCAGAGGATGGCGGTGTGCATCGCAAAGCACTGGAGGAAGTGAAAGCCAAGATGACTCCCAACGAACGTTCCAGTCACGAAGTTCAGCTAACATCCTGCGATACAGGGGCTCGCTCATCCTGGCTGTATGAGGAAGGAACTCCAGGATATAACGCATGATGTCAGGGCCCGGGATGCCAGGAAGAGGTACAGGAACGGTCAGAGAAAGGCGCTTCCATAGCCAGACCTGATCACAGAAAACGAAAGAAGTTCAGCTAGAGCAAAACAAATCCTGACAAAGCAAAAGAAAAAGGGTGCAGAAAAGAATACCTGCAGGAAGGCACAACAGCCGCGAAGAACGCGAGTGCGGCCCAGGGCACAGTCGGTCAGCCCATCGAATAGCTCGGCCAAGATAAGAGAAATAATCCCCTGCCGACGAGCAGCTCGGCTCATCACCTCAAAAAGCAAAGGAGTCTGGGACCTTCGCCATCCCGAGAACAGCACTTCAGCAATCAAGCAAAACATCAGTGCGTTCCGAGCAAAGGTAGAACCAGCCGTACTCTGAGGACCCGAAAAAAGATCATACAGCAAGTCCAAAGAGAACACTACAGCATCCTGGCCACTAGCTGCAGGTCGAACAAGATAAGGGATCCCAAACCAGTTCTGCGGTGTAGCAGTCTTCGGCGATGTCTTCGGCGAAAAGTACTGAGTATAATCCAAGGGTAAGCCTGTCAAGCGTGCAAGCTCCTCCAAAGAAGGCCACATCTCCATATCATTGAACGCAAACAAGTTCAACGAAGGGACCCAGTCAATCAAGGCAGCTCCGAGCATCCTCCAGTCAATGTCAACTCTAGCCATATGAATCAGACTGCCAAAGCCATAAGACTCCAAATCTCGAATCTCATAAGCTGACAAGCTATCAAGCCAAGCCAGCAGTCGTGGCGAGCAAGAAGAACGAGGAAGCAGCTGACAAGTCCTCACCGGTATCCCCTCCAGCACAAAAGGCCCAGAAATCGAGGACAACTCATCGAAGATCGGAAGGTCAACAGGCGAAGGAGAAGGAAAAGCTGGAACCTCTGCAGACTCGACAGCCCCTGACCTGTCCCCAGTAACGGCTATGTCTGATATAGTCGCATCGCTGTCTGAAACTGTCACAACCTCAGCCGCATAAGAAGACTCGCCCACCTCATGAATAGAGTGCGCAAAAGACCGACGACCAAGGGAAGGACAATGCTCCCCATCAAAAGGAATATCAGTGAAGATCACACCGCACATCGTGGCACCCTGGCTAATCTGACCGTCAAAGAATGCATCTGAACCATCCAAAAGGGTCCCGGTTACCCCGATCGAAGAATCAACTGCCAGATCCGGACCTGCGGCCCTCTCCAGTAGGAGATCATGAATCCAATCATCATCCTGACCGATCAAAGGGATCATCGAGGCATCCACACCGTCCATCATCAGGGGGACATCATCAATGATCACATCAAGACCACCCAAGCAAGTATACCGCACATCTCGGCCCTCATCCAGAGCATCCAAACCGTCAAAGGTACCATCTGAGCCATCCATACCATCCAGACATGAGATCAGCCCATCTATGTCCCTCATAGTCCCATCATCACCGTCCATCACATCATCCATGGGACCCACACTCAAGAGATGCATAGCCTCACCTATGTCCCATCCCATCATCTCATCCATAGCATCCATTCCTCCCATTATGAGGGCCCCATTCAAATCAGAAAATCCAGCCATCCCACCATTAATGGAGCTATTCAAAGCTCCATCAACCACCATCCCAAGCCCCTCATCAATGCTTCCATTCAATGCACCATCTCCACCATCCATTAAAGAAATCTCTCCATCATTAAAGCCTTCAATACTCTCTGAAGTGTGGGACCCACCATGAACAGCCCCCACAGCCCATAAATCCCCACCATCCATTGCCCAAGAAAGGACAAACCAAGATGAAGACAAGATGATGATGAAAGAGGAGACAAAGAGAAGATTCATTGTAGGAATCGAACCTGAACGTACACAGCAGGTGGGGACAGCAGCAATAGGGACCAGAGAATGTCCGAGCACGAGCCAGCCCAGGCCGCTCAAGAGACGAGCTCTGGGCGGCCTGCCCTGGGCCGCCCGTACGGACGCAGATCCCCTCTCTCCGCGGGATTGGCTCCGGGGCTTTTGGTAGGTGAGGCTGACAGTCCACGTCAGCAGATGGCGCTCCGTGGGCCGCCCAAGGCTCCGGTCCACTCCAGATTTTGACTGAAGATGATCAAAATCATACAAAAGGTGCCCCACTGGTCCAATCATGAAGCAATGTGACCGGAATAGGGCTGATCAAGCCAAAGAGAAGGAAAGGTGATCAAGTGGGGGCCACAAGCAATCCAAGCCATTCAAAGACTAGATCATCATGATCCAAACCATTGAAGAACCTACATGAGCCATGAAACAACAAGATCAAAGGTTGATCATCACAAGAAGGGCCAGAATCCAAGATCTAGTCATCAAGTGGGCCCACAAAGCCAAATCAAGCGATCAGAGACGTTCAAGCCATCATCCACACCATGAGAAGCATTCCTAACCTCACAAATCATCAAAAGAAGTGCCCCAAAGTAAAGCTAAGGTCTCAAGTGGGCCCACAGGGCCAAATCCATCAATCTGAACCATTCAAGGGCCAAATCATCAAGATCCAAACCATTGGAAAGCTTACACAAGTCATGGAGCAGCAAGATCAAATGTTCGATCATCAAAAGAAGGGCCAAAATCCAAGATCTAAACATCAAGTGGGCCCACAAGGCCTAATCAAGCAATCTAGACCATTCGGACCACAATCGGCCCTATCAAAAGCTAAACAAAGCAAGGTAAGTATGCCCAACCATGAAAATTTGGTCCGAAGACCTTAAACTACGTCGGGATCAAGATCCCGAGGGATTGTCAATAAAACCGGCATCAGTCTTCTTCAAGATCTGGTGGCTCCGGACATTTTCAGAAAACCAAAAAAATATATACATCACTTGTACAGTTTCATGGTCCGAAGACCTTAAACTACGTCGGGATCAAGATCCCGAGGGATTGTCAATAAAACCGGCATCAATCTTCTTCAAGATCTGGTGGCTCCGGACATTTTCAGAAAACCAAAAAAATATATACATCACTTGTACAGTTTCTGGTCCGAAGACCTTAAACTACGTCGGGATCAAGATCCCGAGGGATTTTTAATAAAAATGGGTATCGATCTCGACCATCAAAATCAGAATCGATGACCCAGAATTTTTTCCAAAAAAAAGAAAACAAAAAAATGTCTTTCCTCTTTTAAAGTTTTGGGTCCGAAGACCTTAAACTACGTCGGGATCAACGTCCCGAGAGATTTTTAATAAAAACCAACATCGATCCCAGCCTTTCAGGCCAAGATCTGATGATCTGGATCATTTCGAAAAAAACAAAAAAATGTGTTTGCCCCCCCTTTTACTAAGTCTGGGTCCGAAGACCTTAAACTACGTCGGGATCGACATCCCGAGAGATTTTCAATAAAAGCCGGCGTCGGTCTTGTTTGCTCAAGATCAATGACTCCGGACATTTTCAAAAATCATAAAAATATATTACCAGCCCCGCTTTTAAAGTTTTGGTCCGAAGACCTTAAACTACGTCGGGATTGACATCCCGAGAGATTTTCAATAAAAACCGGCATCAGTCTGGATTGTCCATCCGCTGACACCGGACATTTTTCCAAAAAAAAAACATGTTTGCCCCTCTTTTGTACAGTTTCATGGTCCGAAGACCTTAAACTACACTGGGATTAATTTCTCGGGGGACCTTTCTCGCTTTCAACTAAAAACCGGCATCGGCCTCGACCGTTGGGATCATGGTTCGATAACCCGGATCATCTAAAAAATACCAAAAATAATTTAAAGCTTTCCATAAAAACCAGTGTCAATCTCGATTACTCGAGTTGAAGTCTGGAACTTTTTCAAAACAAAAAATATATACAATATAAAACAAAAAAAGTTTTCATCACCAGTTTTGATCCACCAATTTATCCCCAATGGTCCGAAGACCTAAAACTACACTGGGATTAACTTCTCGGGGGCTTTCTTTCCTAACCTGTCCCAGACATGGCTGACACTTGATCGTACGGGTGTCTGGAATCTTTTAAACAGGTAAAGGCTGAGGCGGGCAGAACTCCGCAATCCTGTTCGTGTTGAACGCACCGTGATAGACAACCTTGAGTTGGAAGTCGTTGTTGAAGCTGACGGATGTTCCCTGTTCCTAGAACTCATGAAGGGGATTAAGGCTGTTGGGAGGTGAAGCTCACCCTCACGGAATTGTGAGCAACGTAAGACCCCAAACTGGATTGACTAAGGGAAATGTGAGGATGTGGCTCATTTTGTGGCCGAAGGAGTCCGTCGGACGATACGTGGTCTATGTGCATTGCACATGAGGAACAGGCAACTTTGTGGGTGTGTTGACTGAAAACCCTCAAAATCCCCTCATCCGAAGATGTAAAACTACGGCACTTAACTGTGTGAGACTCGTCTTGCTCGCTGACGTAAAATGGATCGGGTGCCTTACCAGCAGTAGAAGCTGGAAGTGGATGGAAATTCCATATCTTTTCCCTGCATTTCAGAAAAATCACAAAATACAAAAACATTGCAAAATCATCTCTTCAAAAATCACAAAAATATTTCCATCAAATATCTGCAAAAATCACAAAAATATTTCCCTTGCTTTCAATCAAAATATTTCAAAAATCACAAAAATATTTCCTGTGTTTTCAATAACCAATCTCTATCCTGATCGCTCAGGTAAAGATTCGGACCACATATTTACAAAAAAATCACAAAAATTAGCATCCCCAGCACTACAATTCAGGAGTCTTGAACTCCGCTCACTTCACAAGTATGGGATGACGGATCCAATCGCCCGCAAATTGGAATCTTGACCAAAACGGGCAACCAAACACCATCTCAATCACATGTATGCCCAGAAGAACATCTTGAAGTCGGATGATATCCTCGTACCTTCTCATTAGCAAAGAAACAGCATCTCGGGACGATGGACCTGATCGACCACGGGTCGGGATCTTGACCAATCCGCTGTCCAAATCTCTGTATCAAAAAGAAAAATCCCCAAGGGAAGCACAACCCTGCAAGCAATAAGCTCAAAGTTCTCTACACCCATAGCAAAAGCAAAATCATCAAACTGAAAGAGAATGAGCCAAAGCCATGCATTCATCATGCATCTCCATGCATCAGCATCCATCGCATCAATCATCATGTTTACCTGCTTTCAAAATAAAAGTCGGTTAGCTAAAGACCCCACAGGCATCCCTAGTGGAGGCACATGCGAACCAGATTTTCATTTCAAAAAGACAAAAAATATTTCTATTTGCAAATAAAAACCCCACGGAGTATCACTCCCCAGAGTGGGTATCTTTTCAAAAATCCAAAAATATTTTCTCAGTAGAGCGTTCTGTCTCCAACACACCAGGAGATCTTCCATATCTCTGGGTAGGAGCCAACGCAAAAATCAAATAAGATCCAATGTCTCGCGGTTTCCCCGGAGATCATCGGATCTAATGCACTCAAAGTGCGGTCGAACTGAACTCCAGTGTCAGTGCGGTCGTACCACATGCCAAGATACAAAAAAGATGAAAGCCAAAAGACTCGGTCACAGAAACCATTTGAACAGGTGGAAACGATGAATTGTAACCCAAGTATCCAAATCAGCAGATTGGGTGGAAAGAGTTCACCCGCACATACCTAGGCGTGGATGCCTGAAGTACCTTGACTGAGTCCAAGTCGGCGTAGTAGAATCCCGTAAGACTATCGGACGCAGGGCGTCTAACCACTTTGACAGTCAAGCGAAACAAGTACTCCTGGAGTGATCTGGGAAAACATCAAACATCACACAATCAGTCTCAGGGTCAGCATCCTCGTAAGACTAACGGACGCAGAGGCTCTGCTGTACCTTTCCGATGTTAGTACCGATCGGGAATGGAAGGGTTGCGATTGGGTACCCAGGTTGCAGCAAACTGCAGGGACAATCGCAACGTTTTCTCCAAACTCTCGCGGTATGTGCGAGTTATCAATTTCCAGACAATCAACTGACTCAGATACAAAGGACAACAAAGATTCCAAACCACAATCAAGGAAAGAATGAATTGCAAACCAAGCATCAAAACCAGCAGATCGGGTGGAAAAGCCCACCCGCACATACCTAGGCGTGGATGCCTGAAGTACCTTGACTGAGTCCAAGTCGGCGTAGTAGAATCCCGTAAGACTATCGGACGCAGGGCGTCTAACCACTTTGACAGTCAAGCGAAACAAGTACTCCTGGAGTGATCTGGGAAAACATCAAACATACAATCAATCACAGGGTCAGTAACCTCGTAAGACTGTCGACGCAGAGGCTCTGCTGTACCTTTCCGATGTTAGTACCTATCGGGAATGGAAGGGTTGCGATTGGGTACCCAGGTTGCAGCGCATGCAGGGACAATCGCAACGTTTTCTCCAAACTCCCGCGGTATGTGCAAGTGAGCGATCTCCAAACGATCAACTGGCACAGATGCAAAAGCAAGCAAAGATTTCAGACCATGATCCATGAATGACCGGGTCAGAAGTGGGGTGTCCACTCGCTTTGGCATTCGGTTGCATGCAACCTCTGCCAAAGAGGGGCATCTGTAGACACCCCACCTTCGGCTACACTGTTGGTAGAGATAGCTGGTTGAACGGAGGACCATACCCCCAAATCCCAAGTCCAAACTCAGCCAAACTCACCCTTGTAAGCCCCATTCCATAGCCCAGTTCAAGCCTGAACCCAGTCAACCCAGTCCTAAACACCACCCAGAAAAACCCCCCATAAAAAAGGCCAGTCAAAAAATCCCAAAAAAAGTCAAACTCACTGAGTCAACTCGCTGAGTTAACCCGCTGAGTCAACCCGTCGAGTCAACCCGTCGAGTCAAATCACCGAGTCAACCCGTCGAGTCAACCCGTCGAGTCAAATCACCGAGTCGACCCGCTGAGTCAACTCACTGAGTCGACCAGCGAGTCCAACAGCAGCCCCGAGGGAACGACCGTACTCGCTGGAAACCGAGGAGCGGCCGTACGGGCGGCCCATGGCAGGCCGCCCGGACAAAATTACGCAATCTGCCACTCTCCGCTGCTATAAATACCCCCCTCCCCTTCTCATTTCGGAATCAATTCGAAGCTCTTCGAGTCCAGAGAGAGTCCATCCTTTCGAGTGCCCTTAGCCCATTTTCCCACCAAGGAGAGCCCGAGTGAGGAGAGTCTAACCCTGGTCCAGCCCAGCCTGACCACTGGTCCAAGCCTCTCAAGCCATCTAAGTCCTAATCCAGCCACTCGAAGCCAACCCTTGCGACACCTCCGTCCACCCAGCTACTCTTTTTCCAGCATCATCTCATTCGCATCTAGCATAAGTGCAACATTTACTTTTCTTCCAACCCCCCTGCTTCACTACAAGCACCTTGATTACTCAAACACACATGCATATGTCTTTATATTAAGCACCTGTCAGTTCGAGCGTATGCTCTGGGCTTGCCCGTTGTTGGAACCTGCCCATCAGAAACTCTTACTGTTCAGACCTGCATTCACGCTTCACCATAAAACACTTTGATTACTCAAGCACACATGCATATGTCTTTATATTAAGCACCTGTCAGTTCGAGCGTATGCTCTGGGCTTGCCCGTTGTTGGAACCTGCCCATCAGAAACTCTTACTGTTCAGACCCGCATTCATGCATCATGTCATTCATGAGAATATACGAGGATTAAATTAGACTTTCAAGTATTCGATCGATTCTGTGAAGTAGAGACCGTACTTCGGTACGGGCAGTGTGTGGGGTGCTTAACCTCTTCCCACCCTGTAACCGTGATCCCTTACCTTGAATCTCTGACCGCAGATCAACAGGAGTCATTTTAGAGGAAGGAATCTTCGGATTCCCTTCTCTAACGTTTCTACGGGGTCTAGCCGACTGTAGATTCGAAGTAACTGGCTAGTGGCGACTCTGGTCTTATATAAACTCACTTAAACATATTCAGCTCAACACGACAACCAAACAAAGCCCTCGAGAACGAGGCAAGCCAGTGGCACAAACGGCGATTTCGCACTCACGCACCTCTTCTTCTTCTTCTTCCGAAAGGAAAGGGAGAACGACGTCGTGTGGGAGCGCGGAGAAATCGGCAAGGGTCCACAAAACCATTCAAGCACTTTCTCAATATACATTTCTAGTGATAATCGAAAATTACCAACCTTCCTATCACTAGAGATTTTCATGCCTAAAGTTTGTTGTGTGGGTCCTAAGTCCTTCATAGCTAATGACTTATTTAACTCCCTTTTAACTTGTCAATTTACTAATATCTTGACCAATAATCAACATATCATCAATGTAGAGAAAAAGAATATACAATCACTATAAGAAAATTGCTTACTAAATATGTAATGGTCTAAAGCAATTCTTTTACACCCATGGTTTACCCTAAATGAATCAAACTTTTTGTATCATTGCCTTAGGTCTGTTTTAACCCTATAAGTTCTTCCTCAACTTGCAAACTATGTGCTCCTTACTTTTGACTTCGAAACCTTTTGGTTGCTCCATATACACCTCTTCTTCCAAATCACTATGAAGAAATGTTGTTTTGACATCTAGTTACTTAGTCTTTAAATTTATACTTACAGCTAAACCCAATACGATCCGGATGGAAGACATCTTCACCACAAGCGAAAAAATCTCATTGAAGTTAATATCCTTCTTTTGTCCAATCCTTTCATAACCAACCTTGCCTTGTACCTTGGTTGTAAGTTTTTCTCTTTAGTTTTCAACTTAAATATTCACTTGTTCTTGAGTTCTTTCTTATCCTTTGGCATCTTCACCAAGTTCACCCTCATTTTTAAGCATGACATATTCATGAGGTGGTTGGGTACCTTCTGGACAATTAGCTTGCTCTAGTAGACCTTCTCAACTGAAGCTCAACTAGTAGTTTTTAAGGGGATCACTCCCCATGTTCTTCATGTTCAACATCACCTATAGAAACATCATTACTAACACATCTCTTCTTCGCCCTGTGCATCTTCCCCATCATCATGCATCGAAGAGAAACTAGATCTACATCAATAAGGTCTACAACTCCTGTAGCCAAAATTTTCATCCACATAACCTAAGAAGATGCATGTTTTCTCATCAATCCCGGACCGTTCATCTTTAGGAACATGTATAAAAACTTGGCAAACAAATGTTTTTAAGTGTTCATAAGAAACATCTTCTTCATACCACACTCTTTCAGCAATATCTCTATTCATAAAGGTGATGGAGATAAAGTAATTAAATAGCAAGTGGTTCGGATAGCCTCTCCCCGAAATGCTAGAGCATATATATAATTCTTTTCACAATAATGCGATTCACCCTTTATGCCACACCATTGTACTGTGGAGCCTTGGGAACAGTTTGCTGATCATGTCAAATTCCATGGCATGCACAGGTATAATTTACTTCAAACACATTTGTATACTTGCATTTTGCACGTGCATTGAAAGGAATACCCACCACCTTCTAGTGCATATCATGCTCAAAGCCTTTAAACAGGAGCTGGAATGCATTGCAGGTCGATTAGCTTTCATTCATTTTGCTTTGAATATTTTAGGGTTTTAAGGGGTTTGGTTATTGAACGGAAAACGTCAAAATGCGGGCAAAGACAATTTCTAAGGTGAGTGGCGCGTGAAAAGATTGAGAGCTGGCAAGCGTGTTGATGTGGCTCAAATGTGCAAGATCCTTGCCACTCAACGGATAGGGCCCACTTTGAAATCGCTCTAGCCTGTAAAACATGCTGGTCCACACATCAAGTGGGCTACACACATGCATCAAATTAACACTGTTGATCTTTTATCTACATGTGTGTCCCACTTGATGAGCGGATCAGCCTGATTTCGGGTCCATAGAATGTTGTCGATGGACCTCGCACGATGGACGGCCATGATATCACACAAGTGCCATGAGAATCACCTCATCGATCACTCTTCACGTGAATGGACCTCAGCAATTTTCAAGTTTCGCCAAAAGCATTGAATACCCTCTCAAATTCTCCTCATGAAAATGTCAAACCAAATCCACGCAGTTTAAATACAGGGTGGAAATTTCAAATGAGGAGTAAACCCTAGATTTTAGTACCCAACTAACCAAATCACTCTCTTTTTTTCAACGGTCTAGATTTTGGGTTGGAGATATTGGCCTATTTGGAAATGGAATTTAAGGCAACACATAGTCCCTCAATTTCATTCCTACCCTTAAGAAGGGCACTGTTACAATCTCTTGAAGTATGGACATTCATACGTGGAGACCCGTAACTAGTTTCTTTCAACTTCAATTTGGTAAATTCAAGTTGGGAAGCCCAATGGTCTGCAGATTAGCTACTGACAGGTTGAGTAGCTATAGAGCTACTGAAGTGACGTCACCAACTTTTCTGGGCCCCACCATGATGTATGTGTTGTATCCACACCGTCCATCCATTTGGAGAGATAAATTTATGACATGAGACAAAGAATGAGGCATATCCAAAGTTCAAGTGGATCTCACCAAGGAAAACAGTGGGGATTGATCTCCTACCATTAAAAACTTCTTGAGGCCACAAGTTTTCGAACAAGCTGACATTTGTGTTTTTCTTCTTCCATGTCTGTGTGGACTTATGAGCATGTTGGATCTCAAATGAACATCATGATGGGCCATAGGAAGGTATTTTCTTTGGCGGTGCGCTTGATATTTGGACCTGTCTCATTCTTTAGCTCATGCCATAAAATGATCTCTCCAAATGGATGGACGGTGTGGATGCAACACATACATCACGGTGGGGCCGACAGAAGTTGGTGACGTCACTTCAGTAGCGAGAAAGCTACTCAACCTGTCAGTAGCTAATCCGCGTCCGTGTCCAATGGCCCTTATCACACGCGGAACGGAATCCCGGGCATGCACGCTCCAGTGATATGAACCAAGTGTTACCGGCCAGATCAGATGTGTGGCCTGATATATTAACACCATCCAACCCATCCACTAGATGACTCACCTTAGAAAACCCACGGGGCCCAATGCTCAGTCTGATCCAAGACTGAAGTAGGCCACA
Source organism: Liriodendron chinense (assembly GCA_003013855.2). Classification (NCBI taxonomy): domain Eukaryota; kingdom Viridiplantae; phylum Streptophyta; class Magnoliopsida; order Magnoliales; family Magnoliaceae; genus Liriodendron; species Liriodendron chinense. The sequence continues at coordinate 1,869,363 of ML058326.1, read as the reverse complement.
AGAAAGGGAACAAGTAGGGAGGAAATGCCCAACCTTGAAGCTCACAACGACAGACCTGAGTTGTAGAATGCCCTCTGGCCTGGATGAAGAGTTTGAACGGACTGGATTCTATATATATATAACACAGTCAGCCCTCCGTATCGATTGGGTGTTTCTTGAATATAGGGCGCCCGGTCATCAGACCGTCCGAGCGCCCGACCATTGACATGTGTCATTTTCTCCACACTCAACAACAATCTCAATCTTGGAGCTTTTGGAATACTCATTAGATTCTTAACAATTAGTATCATAGCCAATGGCACATCCTATGTTCGGTTTCTCAGAAAAATCAACTTACAAAGAAAGGCAACTTGAAAGCCAACATGACGATAGAAACGGCTACCCAAAAAAGAGACAAGAGTGAGGCACTTCAAAAAAGACATCCTTTGCAGAGCTTGATAGAATCCCAATCTTAGAGCCGTTGAGTGTTCATTAGATATTTAACCATTGTTATCAAAGCTAATACCACATCCTATATTCAGAGGTCTCATAAGGAACTCAACAGCCGACATGACGTGGAAAGGGCTACCTAAACAAGAGACAGTGAGACACCACAGACGTGGATTGCAGTGTGATAGGATGCTACGATCCCAAGCATTCAATGGTGTAATTTAATCGTATTCCATCCATCCTGGAGCTTTTGGCGTATTAGTTAGGTTCTTAACGAGAACTGGTGATATATTCATGGAATCTAACCCGTCCATTTATGTCACTTCAAAAAGCGACCACTGCCCAAAAACAGCCCCATCCAAAATTCATGTAGCCAGATCACACGTCACTACTGGACTGTTTTGAGAGTAGCCGGGCGCCCGACAGTCAAAGTGACCGGGTGCCCGAAATTCACCCTGTTTCTTGTTAATTCACGCTGGACGTTTTTTGCATTGGCCGGGCGCCCGACGGTCAAAGTGACCGGGCGCCCGACCGGCCGCGGGCTTAAGACGCGAGTTTCCTATTTAATGTTCTAATTGCAGGGTTTACTATATAAAGGGGTGTAAACCGGGATTAGACATGGGGATTAGGGGTTCTATATGTCCAAGGTGAAAAAAATGCGAGAAGATTAGCAAAAGGACCATCTCTGTGCATGGGAGCATAGGAGAAGGTAAGTGCATTGCTTGTAACTTCGTTTTTCTTCATAGTGAAGTTTGCACCCGTGGTTTTTTACCCTTGTTGGGGTTTTTCCACGTAAATCTCTGTCTTGTGGAATGTTGGTTTGTGTGATTCTTTTCTAGTTATTATTTTTTTCCTGTTTATCGTTTATGGGTGAGACCGGAGATTGGATCTCGATTCACCGGCGTTGTTGGCGTGCTGCGCAACAACTGATATTAGAGCTATTGGTTTAGTTCAACTGGGAGCGATGGCGGAAGATGGGAAAACTAGAATTGAGAAGTTTGATGGTTCAAACTTTGCCTTCTGGAAGATGCAGATGGAGGATTATCTGTATCATAAGGACCTCTACATTCCTCTAGAAGGAAAAGAGAAGAAACCAGAGAACATGACAGATGATGAATGGGCTTTAATGGATCGGAAGGTTTTAGGAACGATCCGACTCTCTTTGTCTAAGAGCGTCGCCTTCAATATATCCAAAGTAAAGACCACAAAAGAATTAATGCAGGCTTTGGCTACAATGTATGAGAAACCCTCCGCGTCAAATAAGGTTCATCTTATGAAACGGCTATTCAACATGAAGATGTCAGATGGTGGGGCGTGACTGAACATCTAAACGAGTTCAATACAGTCACGAGCCAATTGGAATCCGTTGGCATCACTTTTGATGACGAGGTCAGGGCCCTATTGATCTTGTCAAGTTTGCCAGACAGTTGGGATGGTTTGGTGATTGCCGTGAGCAATTCTTCAAGATCTACAAAGTTGAAATTCGATGATGTACGGCCGGTCTAATTCTAAGTGAAGAATCTAGAAGGAAGGCATCAGGAACTTCAGGGGATTTAGAAAATTCTCTAAACGTTGAAGGAAGAGGAAGATCTTCAAACAAAGGTGGTAATAAACACGGTCGTTCTAAGTCGAGGAATAAGTCCAAGGGACCGAAAGACAAGGACGGGTGTTGGCATTGCGGGAAGAAGGGGCACATGAAGCGTGATTGCAAAGCGCTTAAGAAACAAGAAGGAAGCTCTCAAGGTGGGAAGGATTCAGTGAATCTATCTGAGGAGAGTGACACAGAGGCGTTGATCTTGTCTCTTGATGCGCGTAATGAGTCCTGAGTTATAGACTCGGGTGCTTCATTTCATGCCACTTCATCAAAAGAAATTCTTCGTGATTATGTCTCAGGTAACTTTGGAAGAGTCTACCTAGGTGATGATGAGCCATGCAGTATTGTTGGCAAAGGAGACGTTCATTTAAGTCAGAAAGACGGAACGGTCTTGAAGCTGAAGGATGTCAGACATGTACCGAGTTTGAGACGGAATCTGATCTCAGTGGGGCAGTTGGCCGATACCAGATATGTAACGACATTCACGAGCGATGCATGGAAGGTCACAAAAGGTGCCTTGGTTATATCTCGAGGCAAGAAGGAAGGTACTTTGTATGTGACTTCCGGATCGTATAGTTCACTCGCAGTTGCATCAACTGGAATGAACAGGCAGTTATGGAATCAGAGGTTAGGACATATGAGTGAGAAGGGGATGAAAGTGTTATTGTCAAAGGGCAAGCTACCAGGGTTGAAGGCAATCGATCTGGAATTCTGCGAGGACTGCGTGTATGGCAAGCGGAAGAAAGTTAGCTTCAAGAAAACAGGACGCGCTCCAAAGACGCATCTATTGGAGCTTGTACACACTGATGTGTGGGGACCGGCACAGGTATCATCTCTTGGTGGCTCACGTTATTTTGTTTCTTTTATTGATGATGCTAGCAGAAAACTGTGGGTCTACTTCTTAAAACACAAATCAGATGTATTCGATGTATTTAAGAAGTGGAAGGTTATGGTAGAAAATGAGACCGGTAAAACTGTGAAGTGTCTCAGATCGGATAATGGGGGAGAATATTGTGACAAGAGATTTGAGGAGTATTGTGCAGCAAATGGAATCAAACATCAGAAAACGATTCCAGGGACACTGCAGCAAAATAGTGTGGCCGAGCGCATTAACAGGACCATTCTTGAGCGCGCTAGGAGCATGAGGCTACATGCAGGGTTGCCTAAGACTTTTTGGGCAGATGCTGTGAATACTGCCGTATATCTCATCAATAGAAGTCCTTCAGCACCATTGGATGGTGGGCTACCAGAAGAAACGTGGACTGGAAAAGAGGTGAACCTTGCACATCTCAGAGTGTTTGGTTGCACTTCTTATGTTCACATTGATGTAGAGCACAGAAACAAGCTGGATGCGAAGTCCAGGAGGTGCACGTTTATAGGATACGGGCAGAATAATTTTGGCTACCGATTTTGGGATATTGAGAACCGAAAAATCATCAGAAGCAAGGATGTAGTCTTCAATGAAAAGGTGATGCATAAGTACAGTATGCAGCAAAAGCAGAACAAGGCCGATGAGAAGGAATTCGTTGAGTTGGAAGAGTTACCGGACACGGGTGTTACAGTGCCACAGGATGAGCATGCACAGGAGCATGATGAGGCAGAGCCGCAGACACCGGTTGTGAGGAGGTCTACTCGGGAGAGGAGACCCAAGGTCCGATATTCACCCTCCTTACATTATCTCCTGCTGACAGATAATGGTGAGCCAGAGTGTTTTGAAGAGGCGTTACGGTCTGATATGCGGGTTAAGTGGGAGCAAGCCATGAAAGATGAGATTGACTCGCTTGAGTCTAATCGTACGTGGGAGCTAGTCACTCTACCCAAGGGTAAGAAAGCTCTTCATAACAAGTAGGTTTACAGACTGAAGGAGGAGCACGATGGTTCGAAACGGTACAAGGCTAGACTGGTTGTGAAAGGGTTCCAACAAAAGGCAGGTATCGATTTCACAAAGATATTTTCACATGTGGTGAAGATGTCTACGATTTGCATGGTATTGAGTATAGTGGCTACAGAGGATTTACATCTAGAGCAGTTAGATGTTAAGACAGCCTTTCTTCATGGAGACCTTGAAGAAGAGATATATATGCATCACCTGACAGGATACGTGGCACTAGGAAAGGAGAACAAGGTGTGTAGACTGAAGAGGAGTCTATATGATCCGAAGCAGGCCCCGAGGCAGTGGTACAAGAAGTTCGACAGTTTCATGTCAGGAAATGGGTACAGGAGATATCATGCAGACCACTGTTGTTACTTGAAGAAGTTTGATACATCGTACATCATCCTTCTTCTATATGTTGATGATATGCTTGTTGCCGGATCAAGCATGAAGGACATCTCAGATCTCAAAAGACAACTGTCTAGAGAGTTTGCCATGAAGGATTTAGGAGCTGCAAAACAAATCCTAGGCATGAGGATAAAGCGTGACAGGAAAAACAAGAAGCTGGTTTTGTCACAGGAAGAGTACATAGCCAAGGTACTTGATCGATTCAGCATGGGAGGTGCTAAGCCGGTTAGCACTCCATTAGCTAACCACTTCAAGCTTTCTAATGAGCAAGGAGCTAAGACACAGGAGGAACGGGACTACATGGCTAAAGTCCCGTATGCGTCAGCCATAGGGAGCCTCATGTATGCTATGGTTAGCACAAGGCCAAACATTGCTTAAGCAGTGGGAGTTGTTAGCAGGTACATGAACAACCCCAGGAAAGAACATTGGGAAGCTGTAAAGTGGATCCTCAGATACCTGGTAGGTATTGTGGATGTAGGGATGTGTTATGGAGGATCGAAAATCAAGCTACAAGGCTACGTCGACTCAGATTTGGCAGGGGATATCGACAGCAGAAGGAGCACTACAGGGTATGTCTTTACCCTAGGTGGTGCTGCAGTCAGTTGGATCTCTCAATTACAGAAGATAGTATACATTAGTACAACGGAAGCAGAATATGTTGCAGCTATAGAAGCGTGCAAGGAGATGGTGTGGATGCAAGGTTTTATGGAAGAGTTAGGAAAGAAGCAAGTAGATTGCAAGCTGTACAGTGATAGTCAGAGTGCAATACACTTGGCTAAGAATTCAGCCTTTCATTCAAGGACCAAGCATATTGACATCAGATATCACTTCATACGTTCGTTACTGGAAGATGGATCGATTGCTTTGGAGAAGATTCATACAAGTGAGAAACCTGCAGATATGTTGACCAAGGCGGTCACACGGGAGAAGCTGAAGCTCTGTTCAACTTTGGTTGGTCTTCAGGCTTAAAGACTGGGAGGTGGTGCACTCCGGATGTAGAAGACGAAGGATCAGGTGGTGATTGTCTCCAAGTGGGAGATTGTTGAGTGTGGAGAAAATGACACATGTCAATGGTCGGGCGCCCGGACGGTCTGATGACCGGGCGCCCTATATTCAGACTATTTTGGCCATAGTCCGCTGGACTGTTTTGAGAGTAGCCGGGCGCCCGAAATTCACCCTGTTTCTTGTTAATTCACGCTGGACGTTTTTTGCATTGGCCGGGTGCCCGACAATCAAAGTGACCGGGCGCCCGACCGGCCGCAGGCTTAAGACGCGGGTTTCCTATTTAGTGTTCTAATTACGGGGTTTACTATATAAAGGGGTGTAAACCGGGATTAGACATGGGGATTAGGGGTTCTATATGTCCAAGGTGAGAAAAAGGCGAGAAGATTAGCAAAAGGACCATCTCTGTGCATGGGAGCATAGGAGAAGGTAAGTGCATTGCTTGTAACTTCATTTTTCTTCATAGTGAAGTTTGCACCCGTGGTTTTTTACCCTTGTTAGGGTTTTTCCACGTAATCTCTGTCTTGTGGAATGTTGGTTTGTGTGATTCTTTTCTAGTTATTATTTTCTTCCTGTTTATCGTTTGTGGGTGAGACTTGAGATTGGATCTCGGTTCACCGGCGTTGTTGGCGTGCTGCGCAACAATTGTAGCATTCTACCATGCTATGCAACCGAGGTATGTGATGCCTCACTCTATCTCTTCTCATATCATGTCAGCTTTCAGCTTTCAAGTTGCCTTTTTCACAAATACCTTGTTGGGTTGAGTCTTCAAACTTGGCTCGAATGGGTGCTCCGACTGGCCGGCCGACCAGCCGGACGGCCTGACCCAGATGCAATTGAAGACCTCCCCATTGACAGACAGTTTTGTGCCCAGACCGGTCGGCCGACCGGTCGTCAATGGGCTTCGACCGGTCGGGAGACCGTTCGGATGTGAGGCAGGGTCGGGTGGCATCTCCCTCGACTGTTTTTGTGAAGGCTGACCGGTCGGCTGTGCGCGTGGAGTCCTTGCGCAGTCCACAGTACTGCGCAAGGTGTTTCTATTTTCGGATTTCTTCCTATTTAAGGTATTGTAATCCGACCTAGAGATGGATCCTAAGGTGTCCAAGGTTTCCTATTCGTACTAGGAAGAGGGGAGAGGTGTGTGTGAGAGAGAACTTGGGGTTTTCTCTGTGTTTCCTTGCTTTGTGGGCTGTCAATCTCTGTAATCTTCTGATATTCATAGTAGATCGCTTTGTGCCGTGGTTTTTTATCCGTTTTGGGGTTTTTCCACGTAAAATTTGGAGTCTCTTGTGTTGAATGCTTTTGTGTGATTGATTGCATCTTGTTACTCGTTTGATTTTGCATTGCTTCACGATTTCGGTGTTCCGCTTCCGCTGCCAGCTTTCCCCACATACCTCTAGCTTCCAAGACTCGGACATAGGAATAGGTATTGGCTTTCTAAGATTGATGGAAAACGTAAGTCAGTTAGGGGTCATTGGACACCATGGATTAGGGGAATTTGTGGGGATTTCAAATCCCCGGTATATTTGACACCATAAAGCAAATGGGGGTTTTAAATCTAAGGTGAGAGCTAGAATTACATCTAAAATCATTCCAATAGTTGCATGTGTAACATGTGTGTCACTAGGCTACCAATCCATTGGGCACATGGCCCACTGATGATATCCTAAAACAATCATATTATCAACTGCATCACTAAAATTACTTTAATAGAATGATTTGCGCCTCCAAACATTGTCATGTGAATCAACGGTTAAAAATCATTGGTAAGTCACTTGGATGTGATCCTATGCTTGTGGCCCATCCGAGACTTGGAATTTCATTATTTTCATCCAAAGTATATGTTTCAAAGGGCTTATTACAACCATTGTGTCAAACGTTACATGCATACACTGATTCGGGATATTAAAGTTGATTTAGTAATTAAATTCAAACCTTGTGAATATATTATGCATATCTAGTTTTGGATTAGGGGATTCCAAATCCAGGGTGCCAAACACAACCAGGGTATTTCAAACCCAGGGGGTTCCAAATCCAAGGGGGTCCAAATCCAGGATCCCAAACAAGCCCTTAGGCTATTAAACCCTTGAAGTGATAACAGCTCAACATTTAAGGGGGCACTCTATTGTGTGTATGGCATCCACATCATCCATTATGTGCATTCATTTCTCCATTTTAGGCTCTGGAAACAAAAATCAGCCCTATCCACGACTCAGGTGGTCCACGATACCTGGGTTGAAACGGACAATCCAGTCAAAGGCTCTATGGAGCCTACGGTGATGTGTATGTGTTATCCATGCCGTTCATTTATTTTGACAAATTATTTTAGAGCACAAGCCTAAAAAGGAGGCATATTTAAGGCTTGAGTGGACCACACCACAGGAAGCAATGGTGATTAAACACCTACCATTGAAAACTTATTGAGGGCCACAAAAGTTTTGGATCAAGCTGACATTTATGTTTTCCCTTCATACAGGTCTATGTGACCTTATGAATTGATGGAATAGAAAATAAACATCACAGTAGGCATAGGAAGCTGTCAATGATAGGAATTGATTCCCCACTGCTTGCTCCCTGTGGTGTGGTCTAGGTTGAGCCTTCAATCTGTCTCCTTTTAAGCCCATGCCTTAAAATGATCTGTAAAAAATGGATGGACGGCAGGGATAAAACAAATACATCACGGTGGGCCCCACAGATCCCCTGACAGGACCGTCCATTTCTAGCCAGGTCTTGTGGGGGTACTACCCAATCCGCGCCTATCCCCGCAACAAGGAACAATGGAGAGGAGAGGTGAACCATAGGTTTTTGTGTGGGGCCTACTATGGTGTGTATATTCTATTGGATCCATTCATCAGGTGCCCCTCACCACAATGAACAATCTCCACAAATCAGCCTGACCGAAAACTAGAGCGGGCAAGATTGCATGATCTTAGAGGATTTACGAGAGATTTTACATTGCTCCTTGTGGTGTGACCCACCTGAGTTGTGGATTGATAAGAGAAGGGTTAATAAGAGAAGGGTTAATAAAATCTGACCCATCTCAGATTTTCTGAGATGTAGGGTTAATAAGAGAAGCCTCGCCTGATGGACAAAGTGGATATCACAACACGGTTGAACTCACAGAGCTTCGACTTTTTAGGGATAATAGTTGAAAAAGCCTTGATTTATGAAGTGATTTGTGACATTGACCTCCTTGTTAGACCTATTTATTTATGTAGCCCGTTGGGCACTGTTTGGATTTTCACTGGACCAAAATGCCCTTCTACCACACCTCTCTTATAGCAGTAGCTTTTTGCGGAAATTGAGAGGGTCTTTTGAGAATTGGGTGTGGACCTCACAAATTTGACTGTTGGGGCTATTCCTTGGCCACAATATGATCTATTCATTTTAATCAGATATACGTGAACCCACAGGAGGGTCATTTCAAAAAAAATTAGAGCTTTCTATGGCCCACACCTACTTTAACATTGTGAGTTAATTACAAACTGTTTCCTCCGATGTGGTCCATCTGTAATGAGTTTTTCCTTCAAACTTAGATAGATGGCATGAAATTAAAACTCCTTTCATGTGAATGGCTTGGATCTGCTCCAAGACTATCCAGTGGACCCCACATAAGACGTGGGATGGGTTCAATAGATGGGTCCCTTATTTAGGAAAGGTCATTTGGTCATTTTCTTCGTTTCTTCCTCTCTTTTTTCGGGAGGGGAACATTTGGCTGTTAGGACCATTGTCACCTCCATGGGACCCACTCCAGCGAGCTTCCAACTTGCATCTGGCATCATTCCCTCCATTCCAATGAGCTTCTGAGTGATTTTTTAAAGTTAATTGTCATAACTCCATGCAGGTTGTAAATCCTACGAAAATGGGGCCTACTTTTGGGCAATCAAATGGGTGTCCAAATGAGGTGATTCCTAAGCTATCTAAAATTTTATCTAATTACCTTTCCAACTACAAGAGCACCCAAATCAGACATGTAACGAGGGAGTTATGACCATTTTCGTTGGATCTGCGAGCGATGGAGCATCGACGAACGAGAGTGACTTTGGGCCCACTTTTGAAAAATCGAATGATGTCCAAATAAGGTTATTTTAAAGCAATATGAAATTTCATCAAATTAGCTTTCCAACAAGTACAAGATCAGCCAAATCAGACATGTAAAGAGGGAGTTATGACCGTTTTCGTCAACAAACACTAAGTATCAGACATGGATAATGCAATATTAGTGATGGACAGTGAGTATCGGCGATGGACAATGCAATATCAGTGATGGACAGTGCAATATCGACGATGGACAGTGGCACTATCGACGATCGACAATGAGTATCGGCAATGGACAGTTAATATCGACGACGATCAGTGAATATCAGCGATGGTCAATGTCTGTCAGCAAGAACGATCATAACTCCCTCTTTAAAAGTTCAATTTGGGTGATCTTGTACTTTTGGAAAGCTAATTTAATGAACTTCATATGGCTTTGGAATTACCTCATTTGGACACCACGTGATTGCCCAAAGTCATTCTTGTTCGTTGATACTCAATTGTTCGCAGATCCGACGAAAACAATCATAACTCCCTCGTTATATGTCTGATTTGGGTGATCTTGTACTTATTAGAAAGGTAATTTGATGAACTTTCATATGGCATTAGAATCACCTCATTTGGACACCATTTTAATTACCCAAAAGTGAGCTCAATTTTCATGGGAGCTACAACCTACATGGAGTTATGATAGTTAACTCCAAAAAAAACACTCGAAAGCTCGCTGGAATGGAGTGAATGACGCCATATGCAAGTTGGAAGCTCGCCTGAGTGGGTCTTACAGAGGTGGCAATGGTTCTAACAGTCAATGGTCTCCTCTCGAAAAAAAGAAGAAAAAACAAAGAAAACAGTCAAATGACATTTCCTGCACAAGGGACCCACCTATTGAACTCATCCCACATCTTATGTGGGGTCCATTGGATAGTCTTGAAGTAGATCCAAGCCGTCCACATGAAAGGGTTTTAATCATCTATCTAAGTTTGAGGGCAAAACTCATCATAGATGGACCACACCAGAGAAAATAGTTTAAAGTTAACTTACAATGTTAATGTAGGTGTGGGCCATAAAAAACTCCAATTTTTTTTTTTTTAAATGACTCTCTTGTGGATTCACGAATATCCGATTAAAACGAACGGATCATATTGCTAAGGGATAACCCCAACAGTCAATTTTGTGGGGCCCACACCCAATTCTCAAAAGGTCATCTCGATTTCTGTAAAAAGTTGTTACTATACCAGTGGAGGTGTGGCAGAGGGGTATTTTGCTCCAGCGAAAATCCAAACAGTACCCAACAGCCTACATAAATACGTAAGTATGACATGGGGTTAATGTCACAAATGACGTAATCAAGCAAGTTTTTTTTTTTTTTTTTTTAACTATTATCCAGGTTTTTTACCCACTGCATACAACAAGTGTCGTAGAGATTCTGGTCCATCACAAAGCATACTTGGTTATGCGATTCACTGGTCGGTCAATCCGGACCATCCATCCGGTGAGCCATGCCTAAAACATCTGCCCCAAGTGGACGACACTAGGCTTCTGATCGTTACCTTTTATTTGGCTTTCTTTTGTGGGCCATGGAACTTTTTTACCTGACCATCCATTTAAAGGATACGGGATAGAATGGCTAGGATGTTTCTTATCCATGTGATTTTTCTACCACAGGATCTATATATGATAGGGCCCACCAAATTGAAAGGGATTCACCGACTGTAGAGCAACATGTATGGTGTAAATACAATGAATCAAGACTATTCTATGAGGTCGATGATCCCCAGCTGGCCTTCCGTCGCTTTACGCGTACATATTCGTTATCTTGACACAATGGTTCACCACCATTTTGAAAATGGAGGTGATTTCTCCGGCCAAAACACGACATGTTTCTATTTCAATCCAGAACGTCCAGACGGCTGATTCGATCGTGGATGCCTCATAACCGGAAATCACACCGAAGTGATGGCAGTCACCATAACTTTGCCCGATGAGTGTTTACCAGTCAACATTTTACTTTTAACCTTCCATTTATAACCATAAAAAGGATGATTAGGATTTCCTGATCAGCTTGATTTTTCAAGCTCTAATTCATCTACAACTTCCCCTCAATTTGGTTGGTCTGGATAGCACTACACACGAGCCACATGCAAGGAGAGGAGCCACGACCATTTTAAAATGGTGGTGAACTATTAAGGAAGTGGTCCATTGTTTGGTGAGCCGAGTACAACATGTCTATTTTTTCGAGCCCTGCATTGCACCAATGTTCCATGAATCCGGATGGTCTGCTCGTCTTCATCAGGATTTTCCTATTTGCCGACGTCTGGTTGGTCAGGTGGTTGGCAAACAGACGACCCGGACTCATGTTCCATTGGAGGCCTGGTTACTCTACAACTAAGTTTATTCTACATGTTGAGTTTGGGACCCACCTTGTTGTAAGGCCCAAATCCACGCCGTCCGTAAGTTATGCCCCTTCTTGTTCAACCCCCCCCCCCTCAAATTCCAAAACTCAGGTTCATTCACTGTTGATAAATTTTTGATCTTAGAAAATAAATTAATTGGAAAAATCGAAAAATAAGGACAGGCTGAAGCACGTGAAAAACACGCTGTCCTTAAAGCGTAATTCGGCCCTACTCAATATAATTTTGAGTCTGCTGATAAGTTGTAAGCGGATTGCTTCCAGGATACAACAAGCCTTATGTGGTTCTGCGTTCAGCAAAAACAAAAGAATCACTATAGAACTCAGTAACACACTCTGACAAATAAAGAAAAAGAAAAAGAGAAGAGAATGGCAGTCTTCTTCTGGCAGCAGCAGACCACTACACTGGTCTAAGTGGCTTGGTTTATTTCAACCAAACCGAGAGGCTAAGAGACTAAGATGGGTGCTGGTTCAATATTCGAGGTTGTGATTGTTGTTGTTATGTTGGAATGAACCAGACCTGTCCGGTTTATATAGGCAAGGGTGGATGGCAGTTTTGGTCCAGAGCCATAATGGCACTAGCCGTTTTCTGGTTGTTGTGAGAAACTAGCCGTTTATGGCAGTTTCTGACTGTTGTGTATGTGGGAGTTATGCACCTGCATGCTGGCTGTTTAGACTCAATGGCTAGCCGTTTCTGACTGTTGGGCTAGCCACATGCAGTTGTTACTGCATGGTATAGACCGTTACTGCATGAGCAGTTACACAGGTCCCTCTAATTAGCCCTGCAGCTCTCTATAAAAAGCAGAGAGGTCTCTCTGTCAGACCTCCCACCCACAGCACCTCCTCTGTTCCGAACCCAGTCACTTGACCTATTACGCGTGCGAAGTGCCAAGTGCGCTACTAGCGCCTCTACAGCCACACTGCCTCACGTGCCTATGCCCTTGCACCTAGCCCGTGCGCATGCGCGGGCCACCATTCTCCCTCTCTTCCACCATAAATAAGTAAGGTGCACAACACCCTACTTATAAAGAGGAAAAAATCATTTCTCTCATCCGATATGGGACAAAAAACCAAACACTTTTCTTTTAAAAATGTTTTTCAAAAAACAACATTTTTCAACATCCACGGCTAAGGTGGTCACACCACATGAACTGTTGGGATGGGGAGGCCCACCATTAAAATTCTCCAAATTATATGTGGGGACCGTTTTTTTGTATATTCTATCTAATCCATTGATAAGACTGGCCCCACTAGGTTGAATAGACGCCCAAAAAATGAGTCTATTCCAAAATTCATGTGGACCTTTTTTTTAGGGGACGAATCAAAGAATGAGGCAGATCCAAAGCTCAAGTGGACCCCACCAAAGAAAACAGTGGGGATTAAACGCCTACCATTAAAAAGGGCATAGAAGTTTTGGATCAAGTTGATATCTGTCTATTCCCTTTGTACACAGATATAGAAGTTTTCGGTCAAGTTGATATTTGTCTTTTCCCTTTGTACATGTCTATGTGAACTGATGAATAGGTTGGATCTCAAATAAACATCATGGTGTGCTCTAGGAAGGTTTCAACTGTGTGTCAGTGTTCCCACTGTTTTTTGGGGTGGGTCCGCGTTTTTTTGGGTGGGTCCGCTTGAGCTTTGGATCTGCCTCATTCTTCAGCTCATGCCCTCTAATGATCCCTCCAAATGGGTGGACGGTATGGATACAACACATACATCATGGTTGGGCACACAGAACTTGCTGACGTCACTTCAGTAGTGAGATAGCCACTGAAACCGTTAGTAACTAAACCGCGTCCTAAAATTGGAAGGGCAAGAAGCTGGTCACCACAATTTAATATGGGTTCTTGCACCTAGACAAAAATCCATATAAGCATGTTGCCAGCAATCCGTACCATCCACGTGATTGGCCCAACAAGAACCGACGTACTGAGAAAATTTCCACCGATCAAACAGTCAACCTGTCCGTTTGGTAGCATACAAATGGGTGGTTAGGGACATGGGAGCCACATTCCACGTTCATCGGAAAATGTCCACCATTGAGACACATGGACCATCTTAATATTTCAGTTTCCATCACGTAGTCCATTCGATCTGAGCCCCAGATGTGATCAGTGTGGATCATCATCCATCTGTCAACTTTGCCACCATTTATCTTCAATTTCTATCTTCAGATTGGCCACACAGACACAACTAACATCACTGAAATTTGGGGAGGTCTGTGGTATGAACACACGATCATGTACACACTATATTCATCTATCTCTGATCAATCTGATACCCCTAAGCTAGTTGGCCTGGCCCATGATACTCAGGCGAATCCAAGCATCGATCGATGGTGGGCCCATCCATCATATCTTCTTCTTCTTCTTTTTTCCAATAAATTGGTCTATTTTCTACTGTATACAAAATGCCACATTTTAGGAGAGCCGTGGCATTTCAGATTTCTACAGTGGGACTGTAAATGATTTTTTTTCTAGGAGAGTTGTGGCAGTTGAGATTTCTTAGTAGAGCGTTAAATGATATTTTCAAGATAGATAAGGGTACTTTATACCTAAGTAGAACATTAAGCATTTTTCCCTCCTTTCCTTCCCTTGTCTCTCTACCCTCTCTGCATCTCTCCTGATTTTATTTTTTCTCCCCTTCTCCTTCATGTGCAATCGCATGGGAAGGAATCGAACCACTCAAGCTATTTGGGGCCCACCATGTTGTATATGTAAACAAACATTGTCCATCAGGTGTGCACACCTATTTGAGTTGTACGTGCAAAAGGTTAAGCTAGTGAAAATCTTTAATACCCGCACCAATGGGAAGAACATAAGATTGCTTAAGAAACCTCCAAAGACTGTTTGCAACATAGAATTAGGTGGTATGGAATTGCATTTAATCGCATGTAAATTTCATCTGGCATTTGGAAATGATGGAAAAATTTGGATTAATCTAAGTACAATATCATTTGGTTCCAACAAGAGATAGGACCGGATTTCTACTGGATTTGAAGATCCACTATATGTGTGGGCCCCAAATTGATGCTTGTGTTTTATCCACACCTTCCATTCATTTGCGCTTTTACACTCGAAAATTGATCATATATATATGCATACAGGTGACTGGCATTAGTTGTGAAATCTAATCTGCTAATTACAATTCTATGGTCCACCAATTGTAGGTTTCACTTAATATCGTGCTTTTCCCAAAAAAAAAAAAGAATTTGATCCCAAAATTGGGATTGGAAGCTCAAAATACCGTGGTATTTTCAAACATATAATCATTGTGTACATGACGTCAAATATTCCGCCTATCACAATTCAAAACCACACTCCAAACATGCCCTAAGTTCACATGGTGTGTCTGTGTAATATCTGGGTCAGGCGGATTTTTGCATATTCACTTCACCAATGTGAAGTTATAACTAATTAATGGGTTTGATGAAAGATATTCACCATAGTGGCCCCAAACCCAACTTTATTGTTAGCATTCCATCCCCATTTTTCCTTGTCATTTAGTCCATCTGAATTGTGGATTTGTCTGATTTATTTATTTTTCCAAGGCCTAGAATCAAGGATAAAACATTACAGACGTAGT
Source organism: Liriodendron chinense (assembly GCA_003013855.2). Classification (NCBI taxonomy): domain Eukaryota; kingdom Viridiplantae; phylum Streptophyta; class Magnoliopsida; order Magnoliales; family Magnoliaceae; genus Liriodendron; species Liriodendron chinense. The sequence continues at coordinate 1,854,024 of ML058326.1, read as the reverse complement.
GGATTTTACTTCATAACTGGTGGCCCAAGAGCTAGGGTATAGAAGATTCTAGTGCATTTACCATAACCAGGCTGAAAGAGAAGTTTCCTTTATGTGCATGTGAAGCCATACACATTCCCTGAATGTGTCACAATGTGAATTCGGTAGTAAAAGCAGTCAATTCCTCTCCTCAAGTGGTCCCTAACATACCAAAACAAATGAATGGGGTAGAAAAAAACATATCTAAGTGTCAATTTATTTCGTACGTAACCACGTCTCATCTTGTAGTTGACTTTTTTAGGCAAAAAATCTAAGCATTATTTCCAACCTTATGAAAAGCTTGTATTATATACACATGTTTAATATTTGCATGTACATATGTAGGACTCAACAAAGGTAGAGAATTAGCAAACCTCAGCTAACACTCGGCACATGCCAAAAACATCGATCTACTTGTGGGCATGTATTTGTAAGGAGCCATTGCAACAAAAAGCTATATACATGGGTCGATAGTGACATCCACTCAGTCCGTCATTTGTGTCAGCTCATGTTGGGAGTCAGGACCTGAATCTAAAAGAAAAAAGCCAACTCGTAGCATTGGGAAAATTGAAAAACTGGTAATGGAATTGGTTGAAACATTAACGACGACCACCAATGTTTTTTATCAGGTTGATATTTGGCTCTTCCCTTCATCTTAGTAGGAATTATCTTGTGAACTGATTGTATGATGATGCAGGCGCCAGCATCTGGACAAAACCAATCTCCAGTTGCAATGGCACAAATTTTCAAGAAATCATGTTGGATTGTCATTTTTCATATTTTAAAACTGTGATTGAGTATTGTGAAGAGGTAGTCACCTTCCTAGGACCTCAAATGAAGAGTCTTATAGTTTTCATCACTTAGTTTGTAGTCTACTTTTTAATAACAAACAATGTCGAAGTGATGTAAAACTAAAAACTTAAAATCACAAAATTCAAATACCATATAAGCCATGAACAATTTTCTAAGCAAGTATATGGTTGCGATCAGAGTAAAAATTTATAGTTGAGAAAGGAATTAAGCTTCATTTGGTTGTTAGTTTAGCAAGTCAATTCTTATCGTTTGAAATAGGTTTATGGTATTTTTTTTATTTTTTATTTTTGATTAGTCATATGTAACACACCCATATAGTTAGCCACCTAATGTACCCGCTCACCAGTGGGGTTAGTTTGTCTACTTAGCACTTGAACCTGAGACCTGTTGTTGAAATGCCTAGGCGTAGAAGGCCAATACTATGGTATTTTATAATTGACTACACTATGTTGATTGTTTCCTATTGGAGTATACTTAAAAGGGGAGCCCATTAGGTAAGACCCTGACTCACCCAAGATGGTGCGGCGCTTAACGTGGGGTGTATGTATTCAGTATCCATGCCGTCCATCCATTTTTCCATATCATTTTAGGGCATCATTCCAAAAATGAAGAAGATCTAAATCTCTGGTGGACCATTTTATAGGAAATAGTGGTGATTGAACGCCTAACCATTAAAAACTTCATAGGGCGCAGTACCTTAATGTCCATGTAGTGTTTATTTGCCATCCAATCTGTTGATAAGGTCATATAAACTTGGGTGAAGGGAAAAAAACAAATATCAGCTTGATCCAAAAGTTTTGTGGCCCATTAATATACTGTTTCCTATGGTATGGTCTACCTGATAATTGGATCTGTTTCGTTTTTTGGATAATGCCCTAAAATAATTTGAAAATGGATGAACTGTGTGGGTACAGAATACATACATCAAGGTGGGCCCCACTGTAAGGGCCACACCGTCTTGGGTGAGTCCGGGGTCTCACCTAATCTGTTCCCACTTAAAAGGCCCTCCTACGTTGGGAGGAGGAAGCATGTCAGTACAATTCCATGTTTTTAGCTGAGCACAGGAGAAAGTATGTGAAACGCCCACGGTCTTTTTGTTTTCAAGCCATGATATAATCTTGTTATTTGAGCTACTCATAAAGTGTACGAGGACTGTTTATCATTTCAATTTCTTCACCTGCATATCCAGTGGGCCAGGGAGGCTTCAATGATGTTGTCTCATCCCACTTTTCCCTTGTGTTTTGGTTGGCTTGATTTTTGGGCTTATGCAATGGCATAAGCTGGCTGGAATGGACGGACTGGATGCCACAAGCACGTCAGGGTGGGCCACACAGCTAGAGGTGGGCAACGATCCGATCCGAGTTGAATATAGACTAGATCGGATTATTCGGCTGCTTGGGTGGGTGTGTTCAAATAATATTTGAACAAACATTCAATTGGAGTGGCTCTGTTCAAACTCGGTTTGGTCTCACCCAGTCGAATGTATAGATTTCGGGCAATTTTTATGAGTTTAAACAATTTCACTTTTTTCACTCGATAATATCTTTTTTGCTATGAATAGTGAATACTAATCTGTTCACAAATTATATATCACAAATGACAAATCATAAGGTTTAAAAATTTTAATTAACTAAATAAAGGACCATAACATAAATACTTAACATCCCCACTGTTTCTTGTGGTGTGGTCCACTCGAGCCTTCGATCCACTTCATTTTTTGGATAATGCCATAAATGATTTTTTAAAAAATGGACGGACGTCTTAGATAAACAAATATATTACTATGGGCCCCACAGAGCACCGACAGGACTGTCCGTCTCTAAATAGGTCCCGGTGTGGTAGACTGGTAATACCCAATCCATGAATGTGAGTTGATTGGTGACATGAACACCAGCTAGCAAGCTGGTGTCAGAGGTCTTTGGGTCCTACCATGATGTATTTGTTTTATCCACTCCGTCCATCCATTTGTACAACTCATTTTTAGGCATTAAACAAAAAATAAGGCAAATACGAAAGCTCAAATGGACCACACCACAGAAAGAGTGAGGAGAATGATGTCCACCATTGAAACCTCCCTAGGGCCCATGCTCATGTTTATTTGTCATCTAACATGCTCCCAACATGCTCTCTCTCTCTCTCTCTCTCTCTCTCTCTCTCTCTCTCTCTCTCTCTATATATATATATATATATATATATATACACACACACACACCAAGTTGAGCAAATGAGTCAAGTCGAGTCGATCAATATTTGAGTCGAGTTCGAGTCTGAGTCAAGTTGATTAGGGCTGTGATTAAAACCAACTTGAATTTTTTTTCCAATACATCTTGTGTGTTTGAACAAAGTTCGAAGAAAGACTTTCCATTCGAACGGAATTTTATTGAGTCAATCAGAGTTGATCCGGACGATGAAACTTGGTTCATGTCCAGCTCTACACGCAGCTTTCTATTGTATAGCCTTTCCAACAGTGTTGCATGAATCTGGTCTCCAGACTAGTGGTGCAGTGGCTCTGATGTTGACGAGCCTGTCACTTTCATGTACATTCCCATGATCTGGAAAGCAATTTCGATATGAATTCACCTATTTTATCTAACGCCTATAAATTCAGCTTCAGTCCAAAAACTCTTGATGGGGTCATCTTCCTGGATGTATTTGCATTCAAGGGGCCCACAGAGGGAACATAACCAAAGAAGCTGGAACTGCCACGTGGCCATCTTACATGTTGGGACCATCCGAAATCGTAGGCTACAGTCCCATCCAATTACCTACATGACGCCACTGTTGGTAATCAGAACCGTTCATTTGGTGGGACACAGTGAAGAGAGTTACCACGCAATGGATGATCCATTGATCCCTCTTACAACCTTTCAAATGGACGGTCGAAATAAAAGGCCAGAGATTCACACCCAGCAAGCAAAAGTTGGTGTATTAATTGGACAGTTAGGATTATCCGATCCCACAGCAAGACAAATGTGGGACGCCCACCACATGTTCGGCTTCAGTGGCCATTGTGGGGCCATGTGGCAGACTAAGATCTCTTATACACCTGCAGACTACCAACTGGTGTCGACCAACCACTTCAAAAATACACATACGTAGGCCTTATACCAAACCATATACACATGATCTAAGCTAACACACCCCTCTTGCATTATATAAACACCCCAATAAGCTTTCTCGAAGCTTTGCGATCCAAAAGAAAATCAATGGCTGAATTCTCAGATGATTTCCTCAAGCCTTCTTCTCTCCCTTTCCTTTGCATGGATTCAACCATGGAATGCATAGCCCAATTTGAAGATCTCAATCCCCATGTCATGAACACTCCCACATTCAATCTACATGCAATGATGGGCTTCTCCAGTGACACTTTGTTCCCACACCAACCCGAATTCCTAACACCTTGTGCCGACAACCTTTCGGGTCTTTTTGCATCCGACAGTCCGAATTCTATGCTTGTTTCTCAGTCCATGGCTTGCATGGTAGATGGAAACCAGGAGTGTAAGAAGAGGAAGGCCACACCAGTTTCAAAAACCAGCTCTGGTAGCTCTTCTTCTATTCAAGTTTCCGATGCTGGGTTTGAGGAAGGAGATAAAACTACGAGAAAAACCGTATGAATTTATGTTTATTGATTTCAGTTTTCTTGTGGGTATTTTTTATTTGATCTTTGTATCAAAGGAGCAATTTTTTACTTCCCCACTTTTTAATGCACACACCCTTTTTTTCTACCAAAAGTAGACATGTTTGGGTATATGCATAAAAAAGTGGGGTATAAATATCAATTCACTTGATTTATAGGGACTGATTTTGTGGGTTTTTAATATATAATTTTCAGAGGCCAGGGAGAAGAAAGAGAAGTAAGCACAATGAGAAACAAGAGGAGAAACCAAAGGATGTGGTCCATGTGAGAGCAAGGAGAGGCCAAGCTACTGATAGCCACAGCCTAGCTGAAAGGGTAATTTCGTAATTTTCCACCCTAAATAAAGCCCAAGAGAAACAAAAGAGAAATCTTTCTGAAACGGCAAAACTGCCCTTATTCAAGAGAGTATGGAAATGGCACATGGGTGCTTATTGTCCCATTTCATATTTTTCTTTTGGGCAGTGCTAAAATGCTTCACTTTTACCATCTTGAGTATTTGATTACAAGTTCTTCTATTTATTCTTATAATATAGCCGTGTGTTGTATTAATGAGAGAGAAATTTCAAAGATCATGTGATTGAGGTTATGCTTCTGATATGTGTTTTAGGTAAGAAGAGAGAAAATCAATGAGAGAATGAGGCGTTTGCAAGACCTTGTTCCTGGTTGCTACAAGGTAAGAATAACACATTTTTATGTTACTATAATAGACAATTTCCTTTTCCAATAATTAAATTTTGTGGACATATATATATATATATATATATATATATATATATATATATATATATATATATATATATATATATAGACACAAACACTCAAAGTTATGAGAGACTGGTTCTTTGACTATTGACTTTTTAACATATCTATGGGAGCTATAATTCAAGCCGAACAATTAAAAAATTATTAAAAATTATTAAATTTTAAAAAAAATTTTCATTCACATAGTTTCCGATGGGTTTTTCTCTTCCATGTTTTGGATTCTTTCCAAACCAGCCAAGGAATTAAAATCGCTATTGGACCATATCACTAACATCAGATGAATTCTCTTTTTTATATATTTGTTAATCTATTATCTAATTATAGTTAAATGATTTCTCTATTCATTTTCTAATTGGATTTCATGGATTGATAGGTGATGGGAACGGCGGTAATGTTGGATGAGATAATTAATTATGTGCAGTCATTGCAAAATCAAGTTGAGGTGAGTTTGAATTTTGGACCACTAATTTTTTATGACTGAAAATTTATCATATTTAAATTTTGATATCCTTTATTTTTTTTGTTTGGCCAGTTTCTTTCCATGAAGCTTTCAGCAGCCAGTTCTTTTTATGACTTCAGCTTGGACATGGAATCTATTCAAACACCACAGATATTCCCATTCCAAACATCCACTCTCTAGACCAGATTACATATAATTAATGAGATTTTTCATGTCATTAATTATAAATAAATAAAGGTTGTACTTTTATAATTTGAGCACTTTAATTTCCATTTTTTTCATATGATATATATATTATATAGTATACGTGTGACGCTTGATTGACAATGCTACAATTGTACTAATGTGGATGTGCATGTCTGGACTAGGCGACCAACAAATCAATGCATGAGATTGAAGTCTTGGGTTGCATGGCTTTTTTTGCATTGCAAGTCTATCATACGTTTGCGTATGTTGGTGGTTGGCCTACGAAGAGTATAGCCCTCGTATATGGAGGGACCTACTCCAGTGGTACTGGCAGACAGATGTGGGGTCCAGTGATGTGTCGACAAAATCCAACCCGTCTATCGGATGCGTCGCCTCAAAAACCCCAACCCCCAAAATCAGCCCCATTGAAAACTCAAACGGGCCATAGCACACAAAGCATGTTTAGATGGAGGCCAACTGATCATTCGAGTGGGGGCTTATTGTGTTGTAGATATACAATCCAGACCATTCAGACCCTTCATCCAAGCCAGATGAAGAGTTAGGACAAATTAGGCTGTTTATAGAATCAGGTGCGCACCTGTGAAATTAAAGGGTGGCTGTTCCCTCTCAGCTTGTTCCCTTTTCTGTGGCCCACTTTCCCTTTTGGATCGGCTGCGTGTTAGGTATTAGATGTTGTTTTAGACTGCGCATCTGATGGATGGGTTGGATGGTGTGAATCCATCAAGTGGGCCCCACTAGAGCGTGCTCCATTTATACATAAGTGAGGCAAATTAAACAGGTGTGAGCGCCAGTGAGTCTTCTTGGTGCATGAAAACTTGAATGGTACGAGTGTGGCCCACATGATGAGTGAATCCGGCTAACAATGGGACATGGCATTCTCACGGTCGGCCCAAGTAATGATCGGCTCAGATCTCTAACACGTGTCCCATGTTGGTCGGTGAGGGAAGGACATGGAGACTCGCTAGCTTCCACCAAGCATTTTCCCCTTTGACTCTACTTTTGGCCCTTAACTCACATGCACATTCACTCCTCTTCCCTCCATATAAAATCTGGGCCCCCCTCGTGCCGTACATGGCACACGTACGTAGTAGACATGTATGTCCCCCCACACGTGTCTGTGGGGGCTGTAAGTCAATAAAGGGTTTTGCCCTCGTTTCTATGGCTGATTTCTTATTCTTAAGCGGTGGGAAGAGAACAAACAGTGTATGGATGTGGCATGTCGGAATGGAATTAAAGGGATTCTAGCTATCATTACGAATGGACTGAATCCATTGGACTAGCTTTTCGTTATGGTGCGTGTACGACAATCAACGGCTGGCAGCACTGGTGAGAGAGATTTAGATAGGATTTAGGGGCCACTCGTGCTGGGGTAGCAATAAAAATGAACAAAAGGATACTGTTAAGAGGATTAGTCCTTAACGAGCAGATTGCGTACTGGCTCTTCCAGTATTCACCTAGCTATTATATGCTGCTCTGTAGGCCCTACATTTATATATGTGTTTTACCCACGCAATCCATCCATTTTATATCATTATTTTAAGCCATGAGCTAAAAAATGAGCCATATTATGTTTTCAAATAGACTGCACCAGAAAAACAACGGTGATTGAATGTCCGAACTATTAAAAACTTCATAGGGTACACTGTAATGTTTATTTGCCAACCAACATGTTGATAAGGTCACAGGGACCTGAATCAAGGAAAAATACAAATATCATCTTGATCCAAAACTTTTGTGGGCCCTAAGAAGATTTTAATGGTGGGCATTCAATCACCACTGTTTCTTGTGGTATGGGCCACCTGAGATTTTTATCTGCCTTATTTTTAAGCTTATGCCCTAAAATGAGGTGGAAAATTAGATGGATGTGTAGGTAAAACACATACAATGAGCTGAAAATTTGGATGGAAGTGTGGATAAAACACATACATCATGGTGGGGGCCGTAGAGCATCTACCAATAGCGAGTCACTACTCAGTACGGCGCGTCCCCATTTATAGCTTTAGATGGAAGAAAAGTTTGTCCGATGTTGGCAGTACAGGAACAAATTAGGATTGTGTAAAACATTTTAAGTAAAAATAAAAAAAATAGAAGAAAAAAAAATTACCATTTATCCTCAAAAGTTGGAATCAGCATTGATGGCATGTCTCTTTAAAAAGGTGAAATAAAATAAGGACAACTTATCTCGAGTTTGGTATATGTGGAGATAGAAAATTCCGTGCACAAGCACAAATGTTAAAATGTACCATCCATGATAAAAAAATTAAAAAAAAAAAAAAAAAAAAAGCCTCATTTGTACTACGTGTGCTATTATTAATCTTAAAGTACTCCACATATACATGTGTCCATCTGTAAGTGTTAAATGTTCCATTACCTATATTATTGTCCCAACATGTGCCACTATCAAATTTTATGAGTTCAGCAAATATCTGACAAAACTTTGGAGCTAAACTTTAATTGAATAAAAAAAACCCAAACAGGCAATTTGGATTCAAGCCATTCAAGCCAAGTTATGTTGAGACAAGCTATCAAGGCAACTTAATTTGTGTTAGCCTAGGTTATTAAAGTTATGTTGTTGGGATTAGCTATTCTTTTTATTGTTTGTTACACATCATAGAATTGAGTTCAAGATGGGTTTTGGCAAATACAAATAACTTAATATCACTGGTGGCATATGTAACATTTTTAGTACATCTCTATTGGTAAATATAACACACGTTAGGTACTCAAAAATTAATGATGGCATATGTGTAAATGCAGAGTGCTTGAACTTGGACAATTGTACATGTGATATAATGACACATTGATATATGTACAAGGAAGAAATGTTCCTCATGTCCGTCAAACTAGGTACAAAAATCCCATAATGACAATAAATTCATACTAATGGTCATGTGTTGGTCACCGGTGCATGGTCCTTATTTTCTTATGTTTCCGTGAAAAAGAAAAGGGTTTGGCAAATAATAGATAAGTCATTTGTGTAGCCAAACTCTTTTCTTTTTAGTTAGTCATGCCACACACCCACCCTGTTGGCTGTTGGCTGGGCAACACACCCACTTGGTTAGTCACACGATACACCCACCCACTAGAGGGGTTAGTGTGTCTCCTTTGCACTTGAACTTGAGACCTACTATTGAAACACCTAGGCGTCTTCTAGCTGGGCTAGCAGGCGAGTCCATGCACAACTTTTCTTGAGTTTTAACGGTTTTAGGGTCCGCACATTGCATTGTTAAGGCTTTAAATCTAAGCGGCTCTAGGGTTTGTACATTGCATTTTTAGGGCTAGCCTACTTGCCATCATTTAGCCTGTGCACTCATTGAATATAGATCATTGGCTTCTATATTTTGCTTATTTGCTTGTAGGCTATAAAGGTGTAGCCAAACAATCGTCGTGGCCGTTTATGAAGCGATTAAAATCACCGTCAATCACTTAATGCGACTAAAATCACCACCCAAGCAACACGTCAGCAAATCAAACACCTTTGATTCAAATGGCACACGGAATATGTGAGGACCATGTGCAATAAATAAAAAAAGATAATGGAGAAAAATCCAAACACAACCACACAATGATACAATATACACGCCGTTTACCACTTGGGTTATATCCAAGGACAATCTAACAAAGAAAAATTCACTATGTCAATGAGAGATTACAAAGATTAAGGAATAGAGTACCTTCTTAAAAAGTACAACAAAATCTCATTTGAATCCAAGCTTAAAAAGAAAAATCATCCACCATTGCAATGCTAGCAATAAATCTGCTCACCTTAGATACCTTAAGAAGAAAATCTTAGAGCACCTATTGGAAGACCTTTGAGCCTTGAATCTAGCCTTCAAATAAGAAAACCCCCATCTTGAAACCCTCTTGTACAAGAAGAAAATCCCTCTATTCAAAATTCGTAACTCACTCTTAACCCCAATATAACTTACCCTAAAAAAAAACACCATTTGACAAGTGAAATGTTAAAAATACCCTTCTAAGAGTCTATTGACAATTGGGCATTGTTTGCTTATGTGAAACATAGGTCATAATATGGGCTTAAAAGAGTGAATGAACCCATGGTGATTTTGATGTCACAATTTTAACAATTTATATCAGGCCCATAGCATGAACAATTCTAATCCATGAGAGTTGGTGTATGGTGATCTCCTATGCAGTAATATGGGACTCGGCCATGTGTTATCTAACCTTATTAACTTGTTACATATTGTGGACAGGAAATAAGCACATTTGGGTACCGAACATATAAACTTTCACACAAGCCCCATGTTTTCATCCATCATTTCACATTCAAAGAACATCTAACTATCCATAAATAATATGGGCCATGCCATGAAGATCATCTCATGTGAAAATCAAGGCAATCTGTTCATTAAGGCACACTCCTGCTTGTTGAGCGATGGTTATTAAGTTCGATGGCATGGCTGTCCAATATATGAATCAACCTGATTTTTACCACAGGTGATAATCATTGAGTGACCACTCTTTCACATGGTTAAGATGTCCTAAGAAGTGACATGTTGGTAGGAAAGAAGGTACATGGTTTGTCAAAACTAGCTTATAGCATGTGTATATGATCATAAAATGGGTCAAGGGATGTCGCGCAGCACACCAACAATGCCAATGAATCGAGACCCAATTTTCGGTCTCACCCACAAACGATAAACAGGAAGATATAATAACTAGAATTAAAATTCTCACAAACCAACAATCCACAAGACAGAAATTTACGTTGAAAAACCCCGACAAGGGTAAAAACCACGGTGCAAAACTCCACTATGAAGAAGAATGAAGTTACAAGCAATACACTTATCTTCTCTTATGCTCTCATGCACAGATATGGCCCTTTTGTTAATCATCTCGCCTTTTTCTCACCTTGGACATATAGAAACCCTAATCCCACAGCCTAATCCCGGTTTACACTCCTTTATATAGCAAACTCTGAAATTAGAACACAAAATGGGAAACCCCGCACTTAAGCCTACGGTAAGTCAAGCTCTCGGTCATTACTGGGTCGGGCGCTTGCCCATTATAAAAATCGTCCAGCAAGAAACGGCTTAAATCAGACCAATATCGGGTGCTCAGTCACTTTGACCGCCGGGCGCTCGACCATTCACAGAACAGTCCAGTGGCTGATGACTCAAATTGCATGAATATTAGGCGCCCGGTCTTCACGCCCGACTATGCTCAGTGTGACTTGGCTCCACACTCAACAATCTCCCACTTGGAGATACATCACCACATGATCCTTCGTCTTCTACATCCAGAGTGCACCACCTCCCAGTCTTCAAGCCTGAAGACCAATCAAAGCTGAACAGAGCTTCAGCTTCTCCTGTGTGACCGCCTTGGTCAGCATATCTACAGGATTTTCACTTGTATGAATCTTCTCCAAAGTAGTCGATCCATCTTCCAGTAACGAACGTATGAAGTGATATTTGATATCAATATGCTTGGTCCTCAAATGAAAGGCTGAATTCTTAGCCAAGTGTATTGCACTCTAACTGTCACTGTATAGCTTGCAATCTGCTTGCTTCTTCCCCAACTCTTCCATAAAACCTTGCATCCATACCATCTATTTGCATGCTTCTGTAGCTGCAACATATTCTGCTTCCGTTGTACTGATAAATACTATCTTCTGTAACTGAGAGATCCAACTGACTGCAGCACTACCCAGGGTAAAGACATACCCTGTAGTGCTCCTTCTACTGTCGATATCCCCTGCCAAATTTGAGTCGACGTAGCCTTGTAGCTTGATTTCCGATCCTCCATAACACATCCTTGCATCCACAGTACCTACCAGGTATCTGAGGATCCACTTCACAGCTTTCCAATGCTCATTCCCGAGGTTGTTCATGTATCTGCTAACAACTCCCACTGCTTAAGCAATATCTAGCCTCGTGCTAACCGTAGCATACATGAGGCTCCCTGTAGCTGACGCATAAAGGACTTTAGCCATGTAGTCCCTTTCCTCCTATGTCTTAGCTCATTGCTCCTTAAAAAGCTTGAAGTGGTTGACTAATAGAGTGTTAACCGGCTTAGCACCTCCCATGCCGAATCGATCAAGTACCTTGGCTATGTGCTCTACCTGTGACAAAACTAGCTTCTTGTTTTCCTTGTCAGACTTTATCCTCATGCCTAGGATTTATTTTGCAGCTCCTAAATCCTTCATGGCAAACTCTCTAGATAGTTGTCTTTTGAGATCTGAGATATCCTTCATACTTGATTCGGCCACAAGCATATCATCAACATACAGAAGAAGACTGATGTACGACGTATCAAACTTCTTCAAGTAACAACAGTGGTCTGCATGACATCTCATGTACCCGTTTCCCGACATGAAACTGTCGAACTTCTTGTACCACTGCCTCGGGGCCTGCTTCAGGCCATATAGACTCTTCTTCAGTCTACACACCTTGTTCTCCTTTCTTGGTGCCACATATCCTATCGGCTGATGCATATATATCTCTTCTTCAAGATCTCCATGAAGAAAGGCTGGCTTAACATATAGCTGCTTTAGATGTAAGTCATCTGTAGTCACTATACTCAAGACCATGCGAATCGTAAACATCTTCACCACAGGTGAAAATATTTTTGTGAAATCGTACCTGCTTTTTGTTGAAACCCTTTCATCACCAGTCTAGCCTTATACTGTTTCGAACCATCATGCTCCTCCTTAAGTGTGTAAACCCACTTGTTATGAAGAACTTTCTTACCCTTAGGTAGAGTAACTAGCTCCCACATACGATTAGACTCAAGAGAGTCAATCTCATCTTCTATGGCTTGCTCCCACTTAACTCGCATATCTGACCGTAACGCCTCTTCAAAATACTCTGGCTCACCATTATCTGTCAGCAGTAGATAATGTAAGGAGGGTGAGTATCGAACCTTGGGTCTCCTCTCCCGAGTAGACTTGCTCACAACCGGTGTTTGCGGCTCTGCCTCATCATGCTCCTGTGCATGCTCATCCTATGGCACTATGACACCCATGTCCGGTAACTCTTCCATCTCTACGAATTCTTTCTCATCGGCCTTATTCTGCTTTTGCTACAATCTGTCTTTATGCATCACTTTTTCATTGAAGACTACGTCCTTGCTTCTGATGATTTTTCGGTTCTCAGTATCCCAAAATCGGTAGCCAAAATCATTCTGCCCGTAGCCTATAAACGTGCACCTTCTGGACTTCGCATCCAGCTTGTTTCTGTGCTTTGCATCAATGTGAACATAAGAAGTGCAACCAATCATTCTGAGATGTGCAAGGTTCACCTCTTTTTCAGTCCATGTTTCTTTTGGTAGCCCACCATCCAATGGTGCTGAGGGACTTCTATTTATGAGATATACGGCAGTATTCACAGCATCTGCCTAAAAGGTCTTGGGCAACCCTGCATATAGCCTCGTGCTCCTCGCTTGCTCAATGATGGTCCTGTTAATGCGCTCAGCCACACCATTTTGCTGTGGTGTCCCTAGATTAATCGTTTCCTGATGTTTAATTCCATTTGCTGCACAATACTCCTCAAATATCTTGTCATAGTACTCTCCCCCATTATCCGATCTGAGACACTTCACAGTTTTACCTGTCTCATTTTCTACCATAATTTTCCACTTCTTAAATACATCAAACACATCCGATTTGTGCTTTAAGAAATAGACCCACAGTTTTCTACTAGTATCATCAATAAAAGAAATAAAGTAACGTGAGCCACCAAGAGATGATACCTATGCCGGTCCCCACACATTAGTGTGTACAAGCTCCAACAGATGTGTCTTTGGAGCGCGTCATGTCTTCTTGAAGCTTACTCTCTTCTGCTTGCCATACACACAATCCTCGCAAAATTTCAGATCGATTGCCTTCAACCCTGGTAGCTTCCCCTTTGACAATAGCACTTTCATCTCTTTCTCACTCATATGTCCTAACCTCTGATGCCATAACTGCCCGTTCACTCCAGTTGATGCGATTGCGAGTAAACTATACGATTTGGAAGTCACGTACAAGGTACCTTCCTTCTTGCCTCGAGATATTACCAAGGTACCTTTTGTGACCATCCATGCATCACTCGTGAATGTCGTCACATATCCAGTATCGGCCAACTGCCCCACTGAGATCAAATTCCGTCTCAAACTCGGTACATGTCTGGCATCCTTCAACTTCAAGACCGTTCCGTCTTTCTAACTTAAGTGAACGTCTTCCTTGCTAACAATACTGCATTGCTCATCATCACCCAGGTAGATTCTTCCGAAGTCACCTGACACATAACTACAAAGAACTTCTTTTGACGAAGTGGCATGAAACGAAGCACCTGAGTCTATAACCCAAGACTCATTCCGCGCATGAAGAGACAAAATCAACGCTTCTGTGTCACTCTCATCAGATAGATTCACTGAATCCTTCGCACCTTGAGAACTTCCTTCTTGTTTCTTAAACGCCCTACAATCACGCTTCATGTGCCCCTTCTTCCCGCAATGCCAACACCCGTCCTTATCTTTCGGTCCCTTGGACTTATTCCTCGACTTAGAACGACTGTATTTATTGCCTCCTTTGTTTGAAGAGCTTCATCTTCCTTCAACATTTAGAGCATTCCCTGAATCCCCTGAAGTTTCTGATGCCTTCCTTCTAGATTCTTCGCTTAGAATTAGACCAGGCACATCATCGAATTTCAACTTCGTAGACCCTGAGGAATTGCTCACGGCAATCACCAAACCATCCCAACTGTCTGGCAAACTGGACAAGATCAATAGTGCCCTGACCTCATTGTCAAAAGTGATGCCAACGGATTCCAATTGGCTCGTGACTGTATTGAACTCGTTTAGATGTTCAGTCACGCCCTCACCATCTGACATCTTCATGTTGAATAGCCGTTTCATAAGATGAACCTTATTGGATGCCGAGGGTTTCTCATACATCGTGACCAAAGCCTGCATTAATTCTTTTGTGGTCTTTATTTTGGATATATTGAAGGCGACATTCTTAGATAAAGAGATTCGGATCGTTCCTAAAGCCTTCTGATCCACTAAAGCCCATTTAAAATCTGTCATCTTTTCTGGTTTCTTCTCTTTTCCTTCTAAAGGAATATATAGGTCCTTCTGATACAGATAATCCTTCATCTGCATCTTCCAGAAGGCAAAGTTTAAACCATCAAACTTCTCAATTCTAGTTTTTCCTTTTTCCGTCATCGCTCCCACTTGAACTAAACCAATAGTTTTGATACCAGTTGTTGCGCAGCATGCCAACAACTCCGGTGAACCGAGATCCAATCTCCGGTTTCACCCACAAATGATAAACAGGAAGATATAATAACTAGAAGTAGAATTCTCACAAATCAACAATCCACATGACAGAAATTTACGTGAAAAACCCTAACAAGGGTAAAAAAAACCACGGTGCAAAATTCCACTATGAAGAAGAACGAAGTTACAAGCAATACACTTATCTTCTCCTATGCTTCCATGCACAGAGATGGCTCTTTTGTTAATCCTCTCGCCTTTTTCTTACCTTGGACGTATAGAAACCCTAATCCCATAACCTAATCCCGGTTTACACCCCTTTATATAGTAAACCCCGAAATTAGAACACAAAATAGAAAACCCCGCACTTAAGCCTGTGGCCAGTCGGGCGCCTGCCCATTACAAAAATCGTCCAGCAAGAAACGGCTTAAATCAGACCAATATCAGGCGCCCGGTCACTTTGACCGCTGGACGCTTGACTGTTCACAGAACAGTCCAGTGGCTGATGACTCAAACCGCATGAATATCGGGCGCTCGGTCATCAGACCGTTCGGGCACCCGACCATGCTCAATGTGACTTGGCTCCACACTCAACAAGGGAGATATTTGGGATGCTGTGGATAACTTTGTGAAGAGTGCCATGGGCAAAAGAAATCAAGCAAGCAAGTGAAGTTGATGTAGGGCAAAAACTACCTAACGTATGCTATAGCTTTTGATAGCTGTAACTTTACTACCTGAATTGCTATTGTAAAATATTGTTGGAAAGCTCTTGATGATCTCTTACAATTTTTCTAATTAAGGGAGTCAATTGCCTATCAAAGTTCACTACGAAAGAAAAGAAGAAGAAGAGGAGGAAAGTTGTCTTTTTAAGTTTCAATTCTAAAGCAAACTTAGCATTTTTACTAAGTTTTGAATTTTTATTTTTTATTTTTTTAGTTGGCTTAGGATTTAAAGAGTCCACTCTTAGCACAAAGTCTTTGTTTGAGGTATAAGAGCAGCTAATGAGTTTGGGTCAACTTAGACATCTTTATTATTTTAGTATGTTTCTTGCTTTGAGTCAAATTAGAACTCTCCACTTATATACAAGTTATATCATTTGTGTTACAGAGAAGTAATTCTTTATTATTATTGGGTTCTACGCATTCGCTTTTCCAATGCTCTTTCCAGGACTTAATATAAAGGAAGAAGATAACGATCATCACCCACCCCTTTCTTCATGCTCTTTTATAAATTAGAGATTCTCATAACTTTTAATCATGATAATAATTTGTATTCATGGAATAACGACACGATGCAGTAGGGGACCCACAACACTGGCATATATGATAGCATAAGTAGCTGGGTCATCTTTTTCCCAACTGTCGATGAGAAATGATTGGCAGTGCATGTAGATTAGATGGTTCTAGTCCTCTCATCGGTGGTCCTCAAAGCTGAAACAAAACCTTTTAGTGGTAAAACATTCGGTAAGATATAGTGATTGGAAGATGGTGAATTGGAATATCCAAACACGGTGATTTCAAAACATAAGATGTCAGTGATGGGCCCACTAAATGGACGACACTGACATCACCCTGGTACATGAACTGTGGAGAGATTGGCTTTAACACTGCTCCGATTCCGATTATACAACTTTACTTTGTCACCTCCCAATGGGATTTGGAAGAATGAGAAAAGACAGATAACCTAAAGGAGAGGGGCCAAAAGTCCAATCACTAGTTTGAGAGATGGCACGTGCAATGCATGTGAAGGGCGGAAAACGGTTTGCAAGAGGTAGCTTACTGAGTAAACTCTGTTGGGCCCACCGTGTTGTATGTGTCTTATCCATGCCGTCCATCCGTTTTTCCAGATCATTTTATGGCATGAGCCCAAAATTGAAGCATATCCAAAGCTCAAGTGGACCACACGGAATTGAATGCCTACCGTTGAAAACTTCTTGGGGCCACAAAAGTTTTTTATCAAGATGATGTTTATGTTTTCCCTTCATCCAGGTCTATCTGACGTTATGAACAGATTGGATGGAAAATAAACATCACTGTGGGCCGTAGGAAGGTTTCAATGGTGGACGTCATTATCTCACTGTTTCCTCTGGTGTGGTCCACTTGAAATTTGGATATGCTTCGATTTTGGGCTCATGCACTAAAATGATCTGCAAAAATGGATAGACGGTGTGGATAAAATATATACATCACGGTGGCCCCACATATAAGCAACCCTAAAGTGGGGAGTTATTTGATACTCTGGCAGAGTATGACAGTTGATACTAACGCATCAGACGCAATAGTTGTCATTGAATGGTTAAGATCGTCTGGCTACGGTGAGAATGTGCGTTCTTCACCACTTCTTAAGTGATGGTGAGTCATATTCTATGCATGAGGAATGCCAATAAACCGGATCAAGGGTTCCAGATACGATGGAGCATATCCAAAAATTCAAACTTCTGGGAAGATCCTAACCATAAATTACTAGCCATCAGTGGTCCAAACTCAACGGTTGATATCACATAGTTAAGATTATCCATTAATGATAATTTTTAAGATACGCGGCATCCAATATGAGCATACAATTTGAACGGTTTGGATGGGCTTTTCATAAAAGGGTGCAAATGCAAATGTGCAAGTAACATAGCCCTACGTGCACAGTCGATAAGTGGTACCATTTAGCCGTCCATTTTTATAACACAAGTAATCCGACGGCCCAAATTCACCACAATACATACATGATGGGCCCAATAAAATTAACACGTGCCACGTGGGCAGAGCAGATAGGAAATGTCATTTCCCCCTCTGGCGACTACCATACACGTGGATGGTACATTCAAACGACCAAAGACAAAAACAGCTAGAGGGGTGCCACAGATTCAGTGCCACAAGATCTAAGCGATGTGGCCAATTCATGAAGTGAATGATTGAGACGAGGAAGCTTTAGGTTGATTTTTTTTAGAATGAAAAGGGTTTGTCAGATGCATTGCATCCATAGATTTTCATGTACAAAAGGTTAGCTGCCTTTGTTGGTGGACAGCTTTGGTGGGCCACACCATGCTTCCAAGATGACTAGGCAATGCAGTACATCCAAACCAATCAAAGATCATTGCTAAAACCACGCACGTCCACACGTGCCAACATGACACATATTTAGGGCATCTGAGGCACGTGCCAAGTGGGCACAATTAATAAGACCCATCTATTCTTCAGCTCGGCCACATACGTGTTCAGAAATCTTACTGACGGTCCACATTCAATATACATGTTTGGGGTCCCTGGATTAGTGAATGGGCCTGATTTTTAAATCAGCTAATCTTCATGATGGGGCTCACCTGATGACCTATTTGGATGTCCCATGTATGTGCCAGGTTAGCACGTGTGAGCCAGGTGAAGTTGGGACTGCAGGCTTGTTAGAAAAAATTCACCATGCAAATGATAAGGCTTGTTATAACGTGTGAAGCCCTTTTGACTCCTTTTGACCATTTTCCTTTCCCAACGCATGCATGCACAAGGAAGATCCAATGGCCCATACTATCAAGATGGGTGGGCCACATGCCCGAATTTTGAGATTTCTGTTTGGTGAGTGAAGTTGAAAGAAGAACTACTAAATATGGGCAAGTTCAAGGACCCTATTTCCAAAGGGGCATCATCTACATGGCAACATTCTATCCAGGTGTTTGCTAGTCCATGAATTTCTTTTCATGATTATCCAAAAAATCATTGAAAAGGGCATTTTGGACATTTACATGAGATGCTCCCATTGGAGATTTTGGTAGGGTGGTGATTGGCCATCTTCATAGATTTCAATTTGGTTAGCTCAAGTGCATTGGATTGATGATGGCCATTGGATTGGTCCTGGACCAATTTATTGGGCTTGGGCCGATAAATGAGGCCTGTGAGATACTATGGGCCTGACTTTGAAGTCCAA
The DNA here is from genome assembly GCA_003013855.2 of Liriodendron chinense. Lineage (NCBI taxonomy): Eukaryota > Viridiplantae > Streptophyta > Magnoliopsida > Magnoliales > Magnoliaceae > Liriodendron > Liriodendron chinense. The sequence goes on along the minus strand of ML058326.1, from coordinate 1,834,999 downwards.
TTAATAAACAAGTTGGGCCCACCCATAGGTATTGATGGCCCGTTTATGATATGAATGAGCCAGATTGGTCGTGAATTTGAAAGCCCAATTACCAAATGGGCTGGAACTGGATTTAACTTGTGGTCTGATTAGTAATCGGATCTAGCTAGGACGCCACTGACCCGGCCAGAATTATGGATGTAAATTGTCGGGTTCGGGGCGGGTTTAGCCAAAACTAGACCCATCCATTTACTAAATAGGTGTAGGACATCCAAATTTTAGACCCAGATGCTTTTACTAAATGGGCGGATCTGGGTCAACTCTATCATACCCATTTATAAAAGGGTCGGACCTAATGGGTTTGAGTCTAGATCTGGTAAGCAAGCATTCTTACTAAGTTTAAAACCAGGTCTGGGCAGGTCCGGGATTGGATGGGTCCCTAGCAATATAGATCAAATCCGCCCATTTATTAAATGGGTTTGGGTCGGGCCTAATATAAAGGAAACTATATCCAGATCCGTTTAGCAACTGGGTCTGTTATTGGACGCAGACCCACCCAGACCCGTACCATTTAACAAACGGGTTGGATCTAAATGGGTTGGGTTTGGGTACCCCCATCGGGTCCACTGGCCCATTTACAGCCCTACCCAAAGTCATCCACTTCCAACCCTATTGGTAGGGCCGTTAATGGGCCATTCCTGAGCCTAGACTGATCAAAAGCAATTTTTTAATAGGCCCACCAGTTCAAAATCTGGACCCCAACCAAGCAAGCTTTGTACATTTGAAGCCATTTGAAATGAGGAACCTATCTTCTTGCTTCCTGCTGTTCTAGAAAGTAGGTGGGCGACAAATGACTGAAAACTTCACAGTACCGAAATTATGAGGGGCGCTGTCTTAGATGGCTCATTGTTTGTAAACCATAATAACGGGACAATTTTAGCCGTTGATTTTCTCTCCACTTTCTAAATTGCGGGCAACTACAAGTGAGTAGGCCCTGTGTTTCCTTCTCCCCGCAGATTAAGGGATAAAGCCTTATCCTTATCTCCTTCACCAAACTCCTCTTGCTAAGGGCCCTTTTGATTGGCTGTAATTACTTGTAATTTGACTGAAGTTGGCATTTATTATTTATCATGGTAAAATTGGTGGGAAGTCACACGTGAGAAAATGACATCTTTGGTAGGTTCTGACTCAAAAAATTGGGGTTCACTGTGTGTACAATGTGGACCCGACCAAGATGTATATGTTTTATCCACACCTTCCATCCATTTTGCCCGATCATTTTAGGCATGAGACAAAAAATAAGGCAGATCCAAAGGTCAAGTGGACCACACTACAGGAAGCAGTAGAAATAATGACACCATTGTTGAAACCTACATAGGGCCCACCATGATGTTTAGTTGAGACCCAACCTGTTCATCAGGTCACACATAAATGGATGAAGGGAAAACACAAATGTCTTGATCGAAAAACTTTAGTAGGCCCAGGAAGTTTTCAATGGTAGGCGTTCAATCCGCACTATTTTCTACGGTGTGGTCCACTCGAGCTTTGGATCAGTCTCATTTTGTGAGCTCATACCCTAAAATGATGAATGGACGGCATGGATATAACAAATACATCATGGCGGTAGGGCTGAAAGTCGGGCGAGTTGGGTCAGTTGGTGCCCAACCCTAACCCAGCCCAAGCTCAGGTTGGGAATTCTCAACCCAAGCCCAACCCAAGCGGGCTCGGTTGGGTTGATTGGGTTGTTCAGGTTAATACATACTAATATTTTCGTTATTACATTAGTCTATTATGTTTCAATACACATCTTATTTTTTGTACCTGTGACTTTATTAATTACATATGCAATTATTTATTGTAAAGAACTTCACTTTTTCTAAACAAACAAGCTAAGCTAAAATATAGGATAACTACTCATTTAACACTCAAGCATATCAAATTTAAGCATATCAAATTTAAAACATTAAAAGTTTACCTACTAAAGTAATATAAACTAATAAGTTTACTTAACTAAAGTATAATAAATTTATAGGTAACTTATATATAAATTGTATGCCCAAGCCCAACCCAATGTCGAGTCAGGCAACCTGAGACCTCAACCCAAGCTCGACCCAAGCTTTATCGGGTTGGTGTTTGCATAGCCCAAGCTCGAGATTAGATCCGATATTTCCTGCCCAAGCCCAACCCAATGTCGGGTCAGTCACGGACCTATCGAGCTAAACCTACCCAACTTTCAGCCCTTTTATATGGTGGAGCCCACAGAATTTTGGCTTCAAAACAAAGTTTTGACGCTAATTCACGTCATCAGATGTTGATCAGGGACCAACTTGAATCTCAGCCGTCCGATGGATGATCGAAGATGAAAAGCTTAGATTGATGAGACCCGCAAACACCACTAAGGGTCAGGATGGCCACCAGGGATGCCGGTTGATGGGCCCTCCGATGCTTAAGTTAGTGATGGTGGAGAGAATCCTTGAATGGATGTATGTATTTTGGTATATCGTACATTTGCTTATGGCACAGAGGGTCTTTATAATGTATATCATTGCCGTATTTGACTAGGATTCGGATTCTCTCGAGATTTGATCTCCTACCCAGAATGGGTCACGATCATGACTAGATACGTGATTATCTCGAAGAGATGGGCGAAAATTCTGCGTGGAGCGGATATTTCTCGCAGTAATTTCGGGAACCGAATCTCATGACTTGTGGAATACGTTTGATCGAATATCGAGTGTTCGGGAGACACTGCTCGGTCAGATGTAATGTTATGACGAGCGCTCGGTAGTGACAATCAGTTGGGAACCGTAAAGAGCAAACCGCTCAAGTCCACAGCAATCGGTCAAAAAGCGGGGAAAGGCGAACTACTCCTCTAGTATGAGAGTAACGAGATGTTCCGCGCATACTAACAAGTATTATCAACAGTATACTTTAATGATTGGACGTGAAAATAGAGAATGCTAGTACGCACTCATGCATTTCCTTTGACCGTGCAGCTTTAAGGTCATTCCAAAATAACCCATAACACAAAGTTTGCAATTCCTTTCCAAATACATTTAAAAATAATTACTATAATTTTACCTACAATTCATGATAATTAAAACAAATTAAACAAGCCCTAAGAGAGTTCTCTTTTGAAATATCAATATTTAATTAATCCTTTTATGAGAGTAGAAATGAGAGAAAATAGAGTGGCCCCATCAGACATCAGAGTGGCCAGACATCTTTTATTGAAGATTCATTTAAATCATAGGTCAAGCAAATCTTCTTTTTATGGAAATTGAAATTAGATCTATCCATTATCAGTAAGGACGCTAGTGGTTGTCTACTACTACTAAGAATGCTGGTAAACAATGAGAATGGCTAGAGAGTGATAGGTTTAAGATGTAGTGGAAATAAACGAAGAAGAGAGGAGCGGCGTGAGAGGCTCCTCATATTACTTAGGGTTCTTTTTATTCCATAGCAAAAGAATAGGAGAATGGGTTAGGCCTGAATATGTCTTAAGCCCCACATGTACACAATCATCCACACTCGTCACTATCTTCTACATTCCCCTCAAGTTAGGCATATATATCTTGTAAAACTAGCCTGTTACAAATTTGCACTCCCATATTTCGAGTTAACGCTTTTATAAAAATGTCTCCCAGTTGGTACTTTGATTGAATGTGTTTGGTGATGATCTCTTTAGATGTGACCTTTTCTCGAATGAAATGGCAATCTATCTCTATATGTTTCATCATTTCTTGAAATATTGGGTTATTGGCAATATAGATAGACACCTGATTATCGTGATGAAGGACCATCAGGGATGTGTTAAAAAGATCGAATTCCTAGAAAAGAGACCTTACCCAAATCATTTCACAAACAAAATGACCTATAGCCCTATATTTAGCTTCAACGCTAAACCTAGTCACAACGTTTTGTTTTTTACTTTGTCACATTGCAAAATTACATTCTAAAAAAGTAATATATGAGGTAGATCGCCTATCAGTCACAAATCCAGCCCAATATACATCAGTATATCCTTCAACTCGAAAGTGACCATGGGACTAATATAATAATCCTCTAGGGGTTCCTTTCAAATAGCGTAAACTACAAATTATTGCCTCTCAATATTACACTTTAGGCTTGTGCATAAATCAACTAACTAGTCCCACAATAAAAGAGATATCTGGCAGGAGACACCATGAGGTTGATTAATTTTCTGACTAAGTGGCATTATCGTTCGAGTTCTTCAAATAGGTTTTCTTAGTCATCTGTTAATTTACCATTTTACTCCATTAAAGTGTCACGGGGTTTGCATCTAACATTCATGTCTTTCCCAAAGAGTCCAGAGTATACTTCCGCTGGTTCAGAGTAATCCCAATAGTTAGCACGTCACTTCTATTCCAAAAAAGTACCTCAAATTACTAGATCCTTAGTCTAAAACTATTATTGAATATAGTATTTGGTATCGACAATTTCAGCTGCATCACTTCTCATAACTATGATGTCATCAACATAGACAATCACAATCACAATCCCGTTCACACTTTGCTTCATGAAAAGTAAGTGGTTTACACGACATTGATGAAACCCAACATCTATAAGAGCATCACTAAACTTTTCGAATCACGCGCGTGATGATTACTTTAGCCCATATATAGCCTTCTGAAGTTTACAGACACACTCTCTCTTCTCCTGAGCAACAAACCTTAGGGGTTGCTCTATGTAAACTTTCTCCGATAAATCGCCATGTAGGAAGGCATTTCTCATATACAGTAGGTATAGAGGCCAAGACTTGTTAGCTCCAATAACGATCAACACTCGCAAAAAAGTTTAGTTTGGCCACATGAGAGAATGTCTCCTCACAGTCTATCCCGATTGTCTAGGTGTATCCTTTCGCTACAAGACAAGCCTTTAGTCATTTCACAGTCCTATTTAGGTGGTATTTAATTATAAATACCTATCGATATCCCATTGTGCATTTTTAAGGGTAAGGAGTATTGGGGAAACCGGCCCACAGTGGAAGCAAACCTAACACACAGAGTATAGAATCAAATGAGCAACACAATGCAATCACACCCACAAACAATCCACCACGCAGAAACAATCCATTTTTTACATGAAAAAACCCCCTCACGGGTAAAAAACCACGGCACAAAGTGAATCTACTATAAATCAGAAAAGTACAAAGATGAACAACCTATAAGAAAGGAAACCCAAGAGAAAACACAAGCTATCTCTCTCTCTCACAAAAACCTCTCCCGACGCCCTAATACAATTAGGAAACCTTGGACACCTTAGGGATGCATCTAATCTCGGCATTACACCCCTTAAATAGGAGAAAAACCAAAATTATAAATAATTTTCATAAAACCACGCAAAACTGCGCGCATTATTGATAGGAACGTTGATAGGGTTGACCATCTCGTCGATAAGATCGACAATGGACAATAACAGTCCATAAATAGTCCAGGGAGCAGACCGCAGAAATCCAAAACATGGTTGATAGGATCGACCATCCCGTCGATAGGGTCAATGATTCATGTTTAGAAAAATTAAAGGAATCAAATTTCAACAAGGAGACCAATGTCTAAGTGCTTATAAAATGCATCACCTATATTTCGTCTTCCATGGCCTTATGCCAACTAGGGTCAGCTAAGTTATCTTGGCACGAATTCGGAACCACTGTGACTAGATAAGGATAGATAAAATTATTTAAATTAAGAAGACAAATGATGATATAAAATAAATTGTGAAGTGGGATGTTGTGTACCCATGCTGCAGTGCATCTGTCAACAAGTCGACTACCTTTCTAGATAGCTATTAGGAGGTAAAGACCATAATCGCCAAGATACGAATTAAGGACCTCAATGGGTGGTGATGGATGATTCTAAAAGCTCCAGGTCCACTATTTGTGTCAGGGGAGGATTGGTGCTCTACATTAACTGGAGAATCGAAACTCAATTTGGGCTAACATGATAAAGGAGGCAAGGACATATTAGCCATATTCGGTGACAAGTTAATTGGAATGTCCTCAAAGAACATTATGTCAGCACTCACATGTACCTAATGTGTAAGAGGGTCAAAACAGATATATCCCTTTTGAGTTCTAGAGTACCCCAAAAAAAAAAAAAAATACATTTTGTCACTCTAGGGTCTATTTTCTCTAATGGTGTACTGACTCTATGCAGAAATGCAATATATCTAAACACGTGAAGAGGAAGAAAAAATGGTTCCTTGACGGGAAATAATAGAGAAAGGGTATACGTCCATGAAGCATAGAGGATGATTGACGATTTATAAGATAACATGCTAAGAGAACCACGTAATTTCAGGGATGCTTGGAAACATTCATATGTATCATGAGTGATCCAACAACTTTCAGTAAATGCCTATTTTTTCGTCTGGGAACACCATTTTGTTGCGGCATATATAGGCATGTGGTTTGATGCATGATGTCAGAGAAAGATATGTTAGTCTGGAAGTAGTTAGATAAATACTCGACAACATTATCAGAACACATATATTTATTTTTTTAATTTGAGTTCTAACTTTAGCATGAAAATGCTTAAAATACTTAAAACATCATATCTATTATGAAGTATATACTCATGTCATACGGGAGAAATCATTAATAAAGGAAATAAAGTATCTAAATTTATTCAAACTTAGAATCCGAAAGAGTCCCCACACATCTGAATGAACCAATGTAAATAACTCAATTTCATGATTATTAATTGTGGAACTAAAATTGGACCTAGTTGTTGGAAATAGACGCCTCAAATCAGGTTGAACAGAGGCCACCGGCCGGTCGGTGAGGGTGTCCGACCGGCCGGCCACAGTGGAGATCCAGGCAGCGTTGCTGCTGTGAAAGAAATAGGCCATCCGGCCGGTTGGCCGACCGGCCGGTAGGGGTGTCCGACAGGTCGGACGACCGGTCGGCAGTGTCCTAGTGCAACACGGATTTTGCGCGGTTTCTTTGCGCAAGAGGTTTCTAAATCCATTTTTCTTCCTATTTAAGGTGTATATACGGGATTAGAGGTTTTTAAGGTTGCAAAAAGGGATTGAGGGAGCTTCTAGGTGAGAGAAAGAGCTTGAAGAAGAGGGTTTCTTCTTGGGTAAGCTTGGGATTTCTCTTGTGGGCTTGGGTTTTGGGGTCTTGGGTTTCATCTCTTGTAACTTCTGTGATTCATAGTGGATTGGTGTCGCTTTGTGCCGTGATTTTTTACCCGTGAGGGGTTTTTCCACGTAAAAATCTGATTGTCTATGTGCGGGTGATTGCACACATTGTGATTACATTGTGTGGCTTGTTTGATTGAATTTGTTGCTTGTATTCGGCTTTGCTTTCGCTGCCGGCCTTCCTATCCCAACAACTGGTATCAGAGTGATCGTTGGGGTGTAGTAGAAATTCGAATCTGAGACAAAAGCATGGCATCAGGCATGAGGTTCAACATAGAGAAGTATTCGGGAAAAAATAACTTTGAGCTTTAGAAGGTGAAGATGAAAGGCCTTCTAGTTCAGCAATGATTGCAAGATGCGCTCCTTGGAGAGCGACCAGAAGCTATGAAAGAAGGAGAGTGGAAGAAGATCGATGAAAAGGCCAATGTCTCAATTCAGTTGTGCCTAGCAGATGAGGTCCTGTATAACGCCATGAAAGAGAAGACTGCGGCTGCAACATGGGCGAAGTTGGAGAATATCTATGTGAAGAAATCTCTTGAAAATCGCATATACTTGAAGCTTCAGTTGTACAATATGAGGATGACGAAGGGGGCCGATGTTGAAAGCCACATCAGCAATTTCAATAGGCTTATTTGCAAGTTGATGGATGTAGATGAGCCGATTGAGGACGATGATCAAGCGTTCATTCTGTTGAATTCTCTTCCAGAATCATATGAGTCACTCAAGGACTCTTTGTGCGCAGGTAGGGAGACTATTGGTATAGAAACCGTTATCTTAACCCTTCAGGCGAAGGCGATGAGAAGGAAAAGCGACGGCGTGGGTCCCTCTACTGATGAGGCACTGGTTATGAGTGGGAGGAATTCTGAGCGGGGTGGAGGATCTCCTTCATCGAGATCTAAATTAAAAGGCAAGTGGAGGCACAAGGTGAGATGTTGGAATTGTGGGGAAGAAGGACATGTGAAAAGAGATTGTTCGAATCCTGAAAAAAGGCAGGAGAGATCTGGAGATTCTTCTAGGGAAGGAACCAATACTATAGAGGATGGTGGTGACGGTTGTGATGTATTGACTGTATCTGGCATAGAGCCTGTTATAGTCAAAATAGCGGAGATCAACTATTAGCGGCCGATATTTTCATGATGTCCTGATTCTACGAGCGCCTATTCGACTCTCGAGATCATCTGCTCGAGTCTCGCAGGTTGGACAAAAACGGAGTGCCTATTCGACTCTCGAGATCATCTACTCGAGGCTCGCAGGTTGGATAAATACGGAGTGCGATTATCAAGGCTTCAAGCTCTTATGGCCGATAGTCGGATATAATAAGGCAGGAGATTTCCTTCTTGACCCGCGAGCAGTCCTTCTCGCAAGTCGTTGAATGGAGTTACACCTCAATATGTGAGCACCTGGTCTCGCAAGGATCTCTCGTCGTGCGAGCAGTCCTTCTCGCAAGTCGTTGAATGGAGTTACACCTCAATATGTGAGCACCTGATCTTGCGAGGATCTCTCGTCGTGCTAGCAGCTTTTATTAATGACCAGGGATGACGTCTCTCATCCTTTAGTACCAGCAGCCCGTATAGGCTGATTTCGGGCGTATTTCCATTTATAGGCTCCGAGTTTCAAGGAACGTGCTCGACCGGGTGACTAATTGGATTAGATTGTTTCAAGGATAAGTAGGATAAACGTCTTATCCCATGAAATCAGTCGATGATCTCGGTATCTAACGTAACAGAGTGGACATTCAAATCTATAAATGGATGGTTTTATCATTAAAAGGTACTGAATACTCAATCTTTAACCCCCGTTGGTTAATTCTCTTTTCTACCTCACCTTATCTGACTTAAGCATCGGAGGGCCAACGGCTGGACGCCAGCCACCCTTAGTTGCTCTCAAACTCCTTTCAGGTCCACGGAGAAAATTGCTTGGAGAAAAGGTGAACATTCGGAGGACCCTGTTACAAAATTCGACTTAAACAATTTGGCGCCGTCTGTGGGAAGGCATTTGATCATCACAGTCAATCGTTCTACCACTGATCAAACCCCTTCCACTATGCCTCCTAAGAAGACAGTTTATCCTTCCACATCAAGGCAAACATTACCTCCGCCTGACGTGACGGAATTAGTTCCTGTTCCTCAAACCATTTCAATAAATATCCCTCAAGGAGCTCCAAACGCGCCATCGGCGAACCTGTTACTTGAGACTTCCGGAAGTCAAGAAGATGTTATGCGTTTCCTCGGAAACACACTCTTAAACCTCAGCGCTGGATTTCAAGCCCTGTCAAATCGACTCGATCAGCATTTCTTGAGGCCTCAGAGGCTGCCTTCCGAAGGGTTACCTGCACAACCCATACCGGTGGCTTCCAGACACTCTGTGGACGAACCACAGGTCCAACCAAATCATCCTCCATCCAACCGAATGCCGGTTGGCAACCAACCCCCTGTGCAACCTCCACATTCCATACATTCTAGCGCTTCTCGCCAACAGCAACCTCAAGGGTCCACCGTCGAAACTGTCAGGTTATACTTTACCATAGGAATGAGATCTCCAAAGAATCCATGATCGTTTTGACGACATGAAGCAGCGCTATTAGGAAAATCGACCGTCTGCCGTTGCGGCAACGATACATCAATCCGAGTCCCCCTTCACCAGCGAAGTCATGGAGGCACCATTGCCTAGGAAGTATCGTACGCCTGTTATCACCCCATGTACAGGTATTGGCGACCCTCTTGAACACCTGGAAACATATAGGTCTCTTATGGAACTAGAGGGACATGGCTCGGAAATCATGTGCAGGGTTTTTTCCCTAACATTGAAGGAAGCAGCTCGTATGTGGTTCCAAGGGCTAAAGCCTCTATCTATCGGCTCCTTTTCACAGCTATCGGAACTGTTCCTCTCCCAATTTATGGGAAGCATCCGTATCAAAAAACCGGCGTCTCACTTAATGGATTTGAAACAGCAGCATGGGGAAACAATAAATGAGTTTACAGTGCGGTTTACAACCGAAGCAGTCCAAACTAAAGGTTATACCGAAGAAAAAGGCCTCACCGCCCTAATAGCAGGGATCACCAGTGAAAAATTCAGATTCGCGTTGGATAAGAATCCTCCCAAAACTATGACTGAATTTCAAGCTAAAGCTCAGAAATATATCAATGCAGAAGAGGTGGCATTAGCACGTCATGGTATACAAGGCAATAAACGCAAGCCGGAGGAGATCTTTTCTTCGGACAAGAAGTATAGGCGCGATCGGCGAGATCGCTCTCCCAAGAAAGTTTACTCTAGGTAAGTATCGCAACTATACTCCCCTTAATCGCCCTCCAGAAAAGGTGCTAATGGAGATCAAGCATAAACCATATGTGAAATGGCCCGCAAAAATAAAATCCGACCCGGAAAAGAGGGACAAGAGTAAGTTCTGTTATTTTCATAAAGACCATAGGCACACTACCCAAGATTGTATAACTTTGCGTGACCACATTAAGGCTCTTATTCAGAAAAGCCATCTTCAAGATTATGTTGTCCGGCAAGGTCGCTCGCCAAAGAGGGGGGAAGCCTCGCAACAACGGAAGAAATCACCTCATTGACATGATCCGCAAGAAGACGCTGAGCCCACCGGGGAGATACGGACCATCGTCGGGGGACTTGCTTATGGGGGAGATTCTTGAGCCTCAAGGAAAGCATACACTCGTAAGGCGTCCAAGAAGCCCCAACATATTTATTGGCTGGAGCAGACACCCAACGCATAAAAAATCAGTCATCCACCAATTTCCTTCTCCCTCGAAGATGTTGAGGGAATTCACTTCCCTCACGAAGACTCCATCGTGCTCACACTAAAGGTATCTAATTATTTAACTCATCGTATTATGGTGGATACAGATAGCTCAGCCGATACTCTGTACCTGGAGGCTTTCAACAAAATGGCACTTGCCAGAAGCCTACTCAAGCCAGTCTCGACTCCCCATGTCGGCTTCGGGGGCGAGGTGGTAATGCCTGAAGGAAGCATTGATCTTCCAGTCACTTTGAGGAAAGTCCAGCGAAGACTACCATCTTCATAAACTTCCTCGTGGTAGATCAAAAGTCAGCATTATAACGCCATCTTGGGGCAACCATCGCTTAATAAGGTTGGGGCAGCTTTACATACTTTGTATTTGTGCGTCAAGTTCCCTACCCCAAATGGTGTTGGGGTTGTACGAGGAAATCAAAAAGAGTCCCGGTCCTGTTATGAGATAGCCCTACAAGATCAAAAGAAAGCACAAGCAGCACCCGTTATGATGATATCACAAGATTCACCTAACTCCTCGACGGACAACTCGTTAGATCCAAGAGAGAACGCCCTCCAATCAGGAACTCCTGGGGAAGATACAATGGCGATTCACTTAACCCAAGACGACTCGTCCAAAGTTGTTTACATGGGATCCTCTTTGAAGAGTGCCTTCCAGGATGAGTTGATCCATCTCCTCACCGAATACCAAGACGTGTTCGCTTGGTCTCACAAAGATATGCCAGGCATCGACCCCAACGTCATCACACATCGTCTGAATATTAACCCGAAGCATAAGCCCGTACACCAGCGCCGACGTGCCTTCACTGCAGAAAGGCAAATGGTAATTAAAGATGAAGTCGAGAAGCTGCTTACGGTCAATTTCATAAAAGAAGTTGACTATCCAAAATGGGTTGCGAACGTAGTTCTCGTCCGGAAAGCTAATGGCAAATGGAGAATGTGCGTCGATTATTCAGATTTGAACAAAGCAGTGCCCCAAAGATAGCTTCCCGACGCCGTGGATCGACCAGCTGGTCGATTCAACAGCTGGGCATGCCCTGCTTAGTTTTATGGACGCTTATTCTGGTTACAACCAGATCATAATGCATCCACCCGATAGCCAACATACTACCTTCATCACGAATCGAGGACTATATTGTTACCAGGTAATGCCGTTTGGTCTTAAAAATGCAGGGGCCACTTATCAGCGTCTCGTCAATAAAATATTCGCCGCCCAAATCGGCAGGAATATGGAGGTCTACGTTGATGACATGCTCATGAAAAACATCGTAGAAGACGATCATCTTTCTGATCTTCGAGAAGCCTTCGACCTGATGAGGAAATATCAGATGAAGCTAAATCCAGAAAAATGTGCGTTCGGAGTATCTGCTGAAAAATTTCTCGGATTCATGGTCGGCCAGCGAGGGATTGAGGCAAATCCTGAAAAAATAAAAGCGTTAATAGAGATGAAATCCCCAACCACTCTTAAAGACGTCCAACGTCTGGCTGGTCGCATTACATCGTTGAATAGGTTCATCTCGCGAGCATCTGACAAGTGCTTACCCTTCTTCAAACTCCTCCGTGCCACGGTCAAATCTGATTGGGAGTGGACACCACAGTGCGAAGAAGCCTTTCAACAATTAAAGCAATACATAAGCACACCCCCTATTTTATCTAAACCTGTAGCACACGAGCAACTCATTCTTTATCTATCTGTGTCCTCCACGGCCGTTAGCGCCGCTTTAATAAGAGAAGATTCCGGGGTGCAAAGGCACGTTTATTATATCAGTCGAGCAATGGTTGATGCTGAAACTCAGTATTTTGATATGGAAAAACTGGCCCTGGCTTTAGTCACGGCAGTTCGAAAACTGCGACCATACTTTCAAGCTCACGCTATTTTAGTACTAACAAATCATCCGCTACGGTAGATCCTTAAAAAACCTGAGGCTTCCAGACGTTTAACCAAATGGGCGGTCGAGATCAGTGAGCACGTCATATCGTTTTGCCCCAGGACTGCAGTCAAGGGTCAGGCCGTAGCTGACTTTATCGCCGAGTTCACGTACTCCTCTTCTGGTGATAATGCCGCGATCAGCGACCAGCCTTCCTGGTCGCTCTTCGTGGACGGGTCCTCACGAACCACCGGTAGTGGAGCGGGCCTAATTCTAGTCGCTCCAGACGGGTCGCATTTCCAATACGCTTTACGTTTCGATACTCGCAGTCTCAAATAATGAAGCGGAATATGAGGCCCTGATAGTTGGCCTCGAACTAGCAACTGTCTTTTCAATTCAAAATCTGCTCATTCACAGCGACTCTCAGCTCAGTGTCAACCAAGTTCTCAGTGAATTCGAGGCTAAAGAAGAAAGGATGGCCTTATACAAATCTCGAGTGCTTATCTTGCTTGCCAAGTTGAAAAATTACGAAATAATCCACATCCCTCGCGAGAAGAATCAACTTGCGGATTCCTTGGTAAAACTCGCCTCTGCACCAGAATCTGAGCTGTCATATTCAATTCTTATCGAGCATCTTCAGAAGTCGAGTATCGACCAAGTAACTCTCGAGCAGGTGATTTCGGTACAACCGTCTCCATGTTGGATGGACCCCATACTCCTTTATCTCAGAGACGGATACCTTCCAGACAATAAGAAAGTCGCACGACAAATTCGTCATCGAGCCGCCAGGTATACCTTACAAGATGGAATACTGTTGCGTAAGAGTTTTTCCTTGCCCTATTTAAGGTGTCTTCATCCAGAAGAAGCACATCGCGTCCTAGATGAAATACACCAGGGGGCATGTGCTAACCACCCCAGGGGGCGATCCCTAGCATATAAGGCGATGAGGCAAGGATATTATTGGCCCACTATGAAAGCAGATGCAATTGAATTCTCTAAAAAATGTGACAAGTGCTAGCGATACTCTCCTATACCTCATGTACCGTCCGAGCAAATGACTCTAGTTGATAGCCCTTGGCCTTTTGCTCAATGGGGGGTCGATATTATCGGGCCCTTGCCTACCGAAAAAGGACAAAATAGGTTCGCAATAGTAGGGGTCGATTATTTCAGCAAATGGGTCGGGGCAGAACCATTAGCCAAAATCACTGAGAAACAAACTACGAAGTTCATATGGAGAAATATCATATGCCGTTATGGACTCCCCCACACTATAATTACCGACAACGGAACAGAGTTCAACAATGCAGCTTTCGATGAATTTTGTGAAAAGTGGAAGATACGCAACATCCGCACCTCTCTGTATCATCCTCAGGCAAATGGGCAAGTTGAGGCGCTGAATAAAATTATTAAGCACCACTTAAAGACCAAGCTTGGCGAATGTAAGGGAATGTGGCCAGAACTTCTGCCAGAAATATTATGGGCATATAGAACTACAACGTGTACATCAACAGGCGAAACTCCTTTCTCTTTAGCATTCGGTGCCGATGCAGTAGTACCAGTTGAAATTCAGGTACCTTCATATCGAATAGAACAGTATGACCTCGCGCGTAATCAGGAAAGCCTTCAACATCATCTCGATCTCTTGGAAGAACGGAGAAATGCCTCCCAGATGCGAGCAGCCGCATATCAACAACGTATTGCTCGCTACCGAAATGCTAAAGTTTGACCTAGATCTTTCCAACTCGGTGACTTAGTCCTCAGACAAAACCTCGGGGTTCCTGCCCGTTCGCTTGATCCAAATTAGGAAGGCCCGTATCGGGTCGTTAAAATTGTGCGACCCGGCACTTATTATCTTGAAGATATGCAGGGAAGACCCGTACGTCGCCCTTGGCACGTGGAACACTTGCTACAATATTTCTCTTGATTCGATGTATCTCTCAACAGCATTCAAATAACAAAGACGGAAGAAATCTTTTGGTCGCTACCCCATTTACATGGATTCGAATAGCCCCGAAGAGAATACATACATTCTCTTGGCCAATTGCCTACCTTTGGTAGGGTTAAAATCACCCTTGATGGTCGCTCTTCCATTTTATGGATCAAAAATAGCCCTGAAGAAGAACATGTGTGTTCTCTTGACCAATCTTCTACCCTTGGTAGAATTGGAGTTTCAATCGATAGATCAGTCTATCTCTACGAGGGCATGGTCACTACGACCCCCGGATTGAGCATAACTCATAACTACTTGTTAAAAGAGAAGGCATTCATTACATAAAAGGAAAACGAGAGAAAGGAAATAAGAACAACATCATCAAAAGTATCTTTTCATTGATAATCATTTGTTTACAAGGTTTGCTCATAAGTACAGGAGAGAGGAAAAATCAATCTCTTGAAAGAGCCGCGCTCTCGACTTCAGGGCCCATTTCTGGAACCCCTCCAGCCTGAGTGGCTTCGGTCACCTCATTCTCGGCCGTAAGCTTGCTCCTCTGCAGCTATGATGGTCGCGACTCGACCGAATTCCCCCATATCAAAAGATGGAGACATCCGTTGCACTACCCGTAGCGCGAAGTCGCGACCAGCATCATATGACTCATATCTTTCCTCGTCATATAGCTGCGAGGTTCGGAACTCGGAGATTGCTCGAGCCCCTTCCTCAGAGAGCATCTTGACCAAGGCGACTCTCTCCTCGTCCCAGTGGATCGAGTCATCCTTGAGCTGCGCGAGAGTGGAGCGCTCTTTCTCCAAGCTTTCGCTAACTTCCTTGAGCTGCGACTTGGCCTCTGCGAGCTGCTCCTCCAGCGAGATCTTGTCTTGTCGGAAGATCTCTCTCTCTCTCTCTCTCTCTCTCTCTCTCTCTCTCTCTCTTTCTGCTTTCTCCTTCAACTCTGCCACTTTGACGAAGTTGGAGTCCAAGGCCTGATACCTATCGGTCAGGACTTGAACTTTTTCAATGAAGATATTCTTCTCCTCATCCCTCTTCGAGATCACCGCCTCACGGGACTTGAGAAGCTGATCCCTTCCTTAGACCGCCTTCTCCAAGGCGATCCTCTTTCCTTCCTCCTCATCAATCACACGACGGGCGGCGACGATATCACGCCTCGTCCGCAAGATGAGATCCAAGCCCTGCAAAAATGGAAAAGGGAACGTGAGATAAAATACTTGAAGCCCAAAAACAGTAAGTTAAACAAATATCAGCGAGATCTTACCTGGACCATCCTCACTCCCGCCTCGAGGAAGAGGTTTTCAGGGCTTGGTTCTGGAAGGGTACCAAAAGTTTGGGGGGAGATGTTGTCGAAAAGAAATTTATAGATAGGATGGAGGTGGCGCGGGACAGTGAAGGATCCACTACTCGACGGCTGGGCTACGACCAGCGCCGCTGTGCTCGCGGCAGGAGCGACAGCCAACTCGCGAGCAGGAGCTGCCTTGCTAGTAGGAGCCACCTCGCGAGCATGAGCCGACTCCCGATGTCCGGTCGGCTCGCAAGTTTCTTTGGCTGGGGGGCAGCTGGATCCTGCTCTGTCATCCCTCGGAGAGTTGTCAGTGATATTAATTACTGGTGGTTCGGGTGCGACCACCAGCGATGGGATGACAAGCGCAAGAGCTGCTGGCGCCCCCATCGTGCTCACGGGTCGGGTGGATGGTTGAGACGGTCCGGCAGATGTTTTCTTCTGCCTCTTTGAGTTCGTGCCTTTGAGTTGAGGCAGCAGACCCCTCTTCTCTCCAGCTTTCGTCATCTCAACCTCCTCGTTGGGTATTAACCCCGCAGTCGCGAGTCACGAGGAGGATAGGCAAGCTTCGATATGCCTGTCGCGAGCAGGTAGCTTATACACTTTCACGATCTTCTCGTGAATTCCTCCTTTTAGATTCGGCTTCGCCAAAGCCGGGATACCTGCAAGCACAAATCGGAGTTAGAAAACAAACTCGCAAGCCCTAAGTCTGGTTGTGGTTAAAATGAACAACGTGAAACTGTGCCTACCTTCACAGAAAAAATGATTTACTCCTGGGCCTCTGGAGGAAGCAGACTCCCAGTTCCCGGAGACATAGAACCAGCGTTTCCTCCAGCCGGGATAATTCGAGGAGGGCTTCCCCAGCACAAAATTATCCCGGTGCCAGTAGCACAATTAGTACCAGCCTTCGCTGGAGGGCGCCTTCTTCAAGCGAGACATACGGAGGAACTCCTCAGCTGTGAGCTCCCCGTTGCCGGCCTGAGCCCAGAGGGCGAAGGAGCTCAGAACCACCCTCCATCCATTCACGATAAGTTGCCCGGGGGCAATCTTATAGCATCGAAGAACATCGCGGACGAAGGGATGGAGAGGAAGGCGTACCCCCAGAATGAACTGGTACTCATAGAAAGCCACACACCCTGGGGGAGGGGAATCTGGCGTCTCTCCATCTCTGGGTAACCGGAGAACGATTGAGTCGGGGATTAAATATCTCTCCCGTAGCTCAAGCAGCCGGTCCTCCGATAAAATGGAGGGATACCCAGCCGCCGTATATCTACCTGCCGGAACCCTCGCATTACTGGAGGCAGAGGATTCCGGGGTAGCATCCCCCAAGGGAACGGTGGTCTCCTCAGAATCTCCAGCTATGGAGTATTTAAGAAGAAAAAGGAAAGAAAGAGGGAATACCGAGTACGAGAAAGGGAGGAAGAAAGACACCAAGAAGGACACCAGAAGGACGTCAGGAAAGCACGGAGGAAGATGACTGAAGAAAGAAAATTCTTTTCCTGAAATTTCTGTGAAAATCAGAAGATATGGCGGACTCCGTATATTTATAGGCAATCATTCCGCCGTATATGGTAACACGTGACTACCTCTCGTTCGGCATGGTAGTCGAGCAGGCACGCCCATTAATTTCTTGGACACGTGGTGAGCGTCTCTTCACTTCCTGACTGCGGAAAGGTTGCGAAAGGCTGGCGCTCATTAATTCCAGCCCAATCATGTACGGCTTCTCAGTAAAGGCAGCAGGCAGCTACGCGTGACAGCAAGTAAGTCCTTCCCTTAGAATTCTTGGCAGTAAGGACTTGGGGGGCATCTGTTATAGTCAAAATAGCGGAGCTCAACTATTAGCGGCCGGTATTTTCATGATGTCCTGATTCTGCGAGCGCCTATTCGACTCTCGAGATCATCTGCTCGAGTCTCGCAGGTTGGATAAATACGGAGCGCAATTATCAAGGCTTCGAGCTCTTATGGCCGATAGTCGGATATAACAAGGCAGGAGATTTCCTTCTTGACCCGCGAGCAGTCCTTCTCGCAAGTCGTTGAATGGAGTTACACCTCAATATGTGAGCACTTGGTCTCACGAGGATCTCTCGTCGTGCGAGCAGTCCTTCTCGCAAGTCGTTGAATGGAGTTACACCTCAATATGTGAGCACCTGGTCTCGTGAGGATCTCTCGTCGTGCGAGCAGCTTTTATTAATGACTAGGAATGACGTCTCTCATCCTTTAGTACCAGCAGCCCGTATAGGCTGATTTCGGGCGTATTTTCGTTTATGGCTCCGAGTCTCAAGGAACGTGTTCGACCGGGTGACTAATTGGATGAGATTGTTTCAAGGATAAGTAGGATAAACGTCTTATCCCATGAAATCAGTCGATGATCTCGGCATCTAACGTAACAGAGTGAACATTCAAATCTATAAATGGATGGTTTTATCATTAAAAGGTACTGAATACTCAATCTTTAACCCCCGTTGGTTAATTCTCTTTTCTACCTCACCTTATCTGACTTAAGCATCGGAGGGCCAACGGCTGGACGCCAGCCACCCTTAGTTGCTCTCTGACTCCTTTCAGGTCCACGGAGAAAATTGCTTGGAGAGAAGGTGAACATTCGGAGGACCCTGTTACAAAATTTGACGTAAACAGAGCCTCTTGGTGGAGAGTGGCTCTTAGATTCAGGGGCATCATGTCATGTATGTCCTGACCAAAGTTCATTCATGTCATACAAGGAGTATGATGGTGGATTGGTGTTTGTGGGTGATGGTTATGCTCACAATGTGGTAGGGATTGGTTCGGTGCGCATCAGGATGTTCGATGGAGTCGAACGGATCCTTGAAAGTGTGAAGCATGTCCCTGAGATGAAGAGGAATAGTGATATCTCTTGGTGCACTCAAGGCGAAAGGGTGCAGGTTCATCGGCTGCGATCGGTATTGTAAAGTGGTGAAGGGAGCACTGCGTGATGATCAAGGCACGGAAGGTGAGATAATCTTTACAAGGTGATCGGGAGCACTATTCATGGTGGAGCTGCGGGATTGGCAGCGGGATCCATGGTTGCTCAAGTGTGGCAAGAGAAAAAGGGTCCACATAGGAAGAGCAACAAGGCATGTGAAGATGCAAGGATAGAGTCGATGGGGCATGAGAAGCGACGGGATTATAATAATGACGAAGTAGAGGTGGAGATTGTGCGTGGCCAGGAGGTGCATGGTGATTTGAGTCGTGGTGGAGTTTGTTGGAAATAGACGCTTTAAATCAGGCTGAATAGAGGTCCACCGGCCAGTCGGTGGGGGTGTCCGACCGGCCGGCCATAGTGGAGACCCAGGCAGCGTTGCTGCTGTGAAAGAAATAAGCCATTCGGCCGGTCGGCCGACCTACCGGTAGGGGTGTCCGATCGATCGGACGACCGGTCAGCAGTGTCCTAGTGCAACACGGATTTTGCGCGGTTCCTTTGCTGCAAGAGGTTTATGAATCCGTTTTTCTTCCTATTTAAGGTGTATATACGGGATTAGAGGTTTCTAAGGTTGCAAAAGGGGATTGAGGGAGCTTCTAGGTGAGAGAAAGAGCTTGAAGAAGAGGGTTTCTTCTTGGGTAAGCTTGGGATTTCTCTGGTGGGCTTGGGTTTTGGGGTCTTGGGTTCCATCTCTTGTAACTTCTGTGATTCATAGTAGATTGGTGTTGCTTTGTGCCGTGGTCTTTTACCCGTGAGGGGTTTTTCCACGTAAAAATCTGATTGTCTATGTGTGAGGTGATTGCAT
The DNA here is from genome assembly GCA_003013855.2 of Liriodendron chinense. Lineage (NCBI taxonomy): Eukaryota > Viridiplantae > Streptophyta > Magnoliopsida > Magnoliales > Magnoliaceae > Liriodendron > Liriodendron chinense. Next base: position 1,815,252 of record ML058326.1, on the reverse strand, counting down.
GCATTGTGATTCATTGTGTAGGCTTGTTTGATTGAATTTGTTGCTTCTGTTCGGCTTTGCTTTCGTTGCTGGCCTTCCTATCCCAACACTAGTATGTTTTCCTAACTAGAAAGATTCACAATTTATTGGGGAATTAAAGAATAAAGTAGGAAAGAGTTTACAAAGGGACTCAAGGGACGGATGTCCGAGCCGAGCGTGCCATTTGAGAATGTCCTACTCTATTGTACTTATAGGTGTATGTCCATGTTGACCTGGCTTGAAATAATAAAGTCCTCAAGATTCATGCCTCACATTAATTGTCGCCTATGTTCTGAGGTCATGAAAGATACAATGTGAAAGAAAAAAGGTTATGGAGTAATGCATTTGCTTTGTGATCTGATTAATTAAAACTAAAGTGAAGGGAAATTTGGGGGCAAATAAAACAAATGTAAGGGTTATATTTCACTAAGACACTTTCCCTTTTCCACATACATCAGATAATGAACTATCAACTAAAGAGATGGGTGAACAAGAAAGAGACTCATCAAGGGTGGAGAATATGGAGAGATTACATATCATGTGGTCTGTGGCCCCCTGAATCAATGACCCAGGGAGAAGTACTAGTTAGTGCAACAAGGGCATTACTTGAGTTGACCAGGGATGTAGACAAGGATGCAATTGAGTCTCCACCTATATTCTTAGTCAATAACTTTTCTAGTTCAGCTCGAACAATGGACTGCATGGTGTCACTCTCAAATGAGAGAAAGCAGCATCACTAGACACCTCCTCTTCCTGGTATGATGCAGAATGTGCTTGATGGGAAGTTGACCCCCTATTACGGTAGATCAAGTCCCAACAATGATCCACATTATAGTTATTTTTTTTATTTTTTATTTTTACAGTATGTACAATAGCGTTGTTGTCTTGAAAGAAATATGGAACTGTCACTGGAGGGAATCCTGCCAAGTACCCTGTTGGCCATAGATCCCCCACGCCATGGTGGTCGGCCACCACAAGTGTTGGTGTTATTTGAGACCAAGGGCTTGTTTGTTAATGCTGAATTTTTTTTTACTTCATGTAGAATCTAGAAAGTGCTCGACGTTTAGAGTTATTTGTTAACATCGAACGTAGAAAGTGCTCCGTAATTTTTGTCGATTTTTTTTATGACAGAGGTCTAACTTAATGATGAATCCAGAATGCGCTTCACAGACTCTTTTAAAAAAATTCAAAATTACCCTGCACAAGAGAGATTTTCTCCTTTACATAATACACAACTTAACTTTTAACATGTGACACTTCTCTGGGCCCATCATGATTTATGTGTTAGATCTACACCTTCCACTTTTATATTGTTCTAGAGCATGATTAAAAAAAATAGGCACATAGAAAGCTCAAGTTGACCACACCACAAAAAGCAGTGGGAATGGAACGACAACCGTTAAAACCTTCTTGAGGTCCATTGTAAAGTTTATTTGCCATCTAACCTCTTCATAAGGCCACACAAACCTAGGATGAAGCGAAAACACAAAAATCAACTTGATCAGAGCCTTCTATGGCCCCAAGAACTTTTCAATGGTAGGTACCCAATTCTCATTATTTCTTGAAGTGTGGCCCACTTGAGCTTTATATTTGCCTTGCCCACTTGAGCTTTAGAACTACCTTGTTTTTTGCCTTGTTCCCTAAAATGATATAGAAAAATGGATGGATGGTGTGGATAAAACATGAACATCACGGTAGGCCCCACAGAGCCCTTTGGCAAGACCGTCCATCTCTAGCTAGATTCGGGTGGGGGTAGTATGCAATCCCCACCCGAATTTGGGGGGAGCGAATTAGGTGTTATTGGGGTAACAACTTAATGGGTGTTCCCCCTACCATGGGGCCACCTTGATGATTTTCTATATATCCATGCCATCCATCCGTTTATCTGGACCATTTTAAGATGGAGTACCAAAATTTATGCAAATCCAAATCTCAAGTGGACCACACCACATAACTTAGTGGTGATTGAGTACATCACCATAAAAATTCCTAGGGACCTATCGTAGCATTTTCTTATTGTTTATTTGCATTCCAACCTGTTGATAATGTTAAGAAGATCTGGTTGAAGGGAAATTAGAAAGATCAAATTGATCCAAAACTTTTGTGGCCCACAAAACGTTTTTAATGGTTACTCATCAGTTGTTTCTATTGGTATGCTCCACCTAAGATTTGGATGTTCTTATGATTTGGAATCAAGCCCTAAAATGAGATGAAAAAAAAAAAAAAGACAGGCGGCCTAGATATACAACAAATACATCATGATAAGCCCTACATGGTTGGGGTTACACCCACGGTTTTTCATGCCTGCATAAAATATATTGAGGTCAACTACTATTTTATTAAGGGGAAAGTAGTACGCAAAGATCCGGTCATTCATAATATATCCTCCCACGATCAAGTCACCGATATCTTCACCCAAATAGTTATCTTCATCATGGTTTCTAGTCTTATGCACCAAACTAATGATGTGTAATCACCCCATCAATTTGTAGGAGGGTATTAGACCATCTTCTACGGGGAGATTCATACAGCTTAGAGTCAAAGAAATCTTCCATTCATGGAAATCTTGATCATATACAACAATGAGATTGCCAAAAATATGGCAAAATTTCTCCCACAAATTGTAAAATTCATCCCCATAATTCCATAAATTTGGAATACATCATGTTAAAAAATATAAGAGAACAAAATTTTCCATTCAATACAATTATTCTTTAGGCCATACACAACTGCCCATAGGCTCACATCTGATGATGCAAACATTAATCATATTTAGTGGGCCACTCCTGATCGTGGATCAAAGGGATAAAGTAATAGTTCTATCTCCGCTCTCGTGGTCGATTAAGAAGACCTATATATAGAATTTACATCCTTAGTTTAGTGATATAGATCCATCCATTAAGATAGTCTTAACCCATTTGATCTACCAATATATAAAATTCAAGTCTGGATCCTCTGTTGGCTGCCAAGTAGGAAAATCCTGCTTGGAGCCTTTTCATTGGTCCACATCATACTGCATAATGTTACTGTGATCAGGTTGTACTGAAGACATGACATGGTTGCATACCTATGTGATGACGTGGACCAATGACAACGGCCAACAGAGGATCCGGATTCATAAAATTCACATCCTTAGTTCAACAATATATATAGATACATCCATTAAGATGGTCTTAACCCATTTGATCATGTGAACTTCCATATATCACGCTTACAGAAAACCTGCACATCCATGTTAGGGCCCACTTGGTGTACTATACAGATCGACAATTCACTCTGCCATGTGAACAGTGAAATGGAGATTGATACATCTAGTGGAGAAAAATACAGTTAGAGGAATTAAGGATACCTGGACACTGATATGTATGGTTTTTAATTCTAACATGTGGGGTCCATAATTCCGTAACCCAGACCATGGGGCCACCCTGTCTCGACGTGGATGGTCATGACCCAAAGTTATCTTTGACTGGACAATCTCAACCTTTTGATTTGTAGCCTACAGCTAGATATCAAGTAGAGAAATACACGCCATGGAGCCCCACATTGAAGATCATGCGGTGAAAAGATTAGTCTGGACCACTCATCAGGTGGGACACCTTGTGTGAAAGTAAAGTGGAGTTTAAGTCAGACCTGCTGATGATAGCACTCAATATACATGTGCATCGAGGCTGATGAGTGGACCATAACCACCTCCTAGACGGTTTAGATTTCATTTTCTGAACTTTACAATTTCATTTTATGGGTCCCGATCACAATGTCCACACAACCATGAACTTATGTCAGTGTTGACATCTGTGGGCCCCATCGTAATGGGATCATAACATCCATTCTGTCCACCAGGTATGGTCCGTTGATTTCATCCTAGAGATTGAAAGTCACGCCCATCATACACGTAAGTAAGCCACACAACAGAACTTTCAACTAACCTGTTCAGTACGTCCATCCCAGGTGGAGCAAGGGACTTCAAAGAAGTTGGGCCTTTTTAAAACTTAGGTGGGCCACACACCACATGATTTAAAATGTTGTATGCATGATTTTAAAATGTTTCAGATGGCGTGGCTCACCTAAGTTTTAGATTATGCTGATTTTTTGTGTCCCATTTTCATTGATGGTTTGCCTCTTATGTACGGTTTTGATGTATGACAAATAAGGTTGGGCTGTGATACGGCCCAAGCTAATAGCCTCCAAGCCCAGTCCAATGCCAAACCTGTAATTAAAACCAGTCACGAGAAGCCTGCTAATGAAAAAGAGTGGAAAACTTGGCCTGAGCTCGTCCGTTTATTCATGGGCCACCAAATCAGGTACGGCCCATTTGGACCGGAGTAGTCTAGGGTACCTGTTTTAGGCCGGGCATAAAACACACCAGCTTTTTGGGTCCACCATGTCTTATATGCTAATCCACTCCGTCCATAAGGTGAGAACCATTATTTGAAATTTGGATAAAAAATATCAGCCCTAAATTAAAATCCGATGGGCCACACCAAAGGAAAATACGTAAAATTTATACGTAAAACTACTAATTTAGTGTGGTCTGCCCCGTATGAGATTTTTATCAGGTTGAATTTTCTACATTAATTTCATAATGGTGATATACACCTGATTAACGGGTTTGATGTAATATACAATCTGTGGTATGCCAACAGAAAAACCTATGGTTACCATCTCATCACAGTCGTTCCCTGTGATGTGGCCCACTAGAGTTTTGGATCTATCTGATTTGTTTTTCTCAATCGCCTAGAATCTGATGTAGAACCAAATTGATGGAGTGGATTTTATATATACAACCTTTTGATCCCCACAAGCATTCCCAATCACCAAATTGTATATACAATTATTTTATATATACAATTTCTTAGCTCACGTGAGGATCACGTGCGTTGAGTGTTTCAGGTGTCTCCCCCTAGTCCGGAACTCGAAGGAAGAAGGAAAAGAAAGGCCGGGTACCATTTCTGCTCCGGCGGGATTTCCAAGATGATGTCTCCAAATCAGATTTCCGAAGATCGGATTTCTCGCTCTACTTCACTCAGGCAATACCCCACGGCTCATTCTCTATCTTCCCAAATTTCAAGTTCAAATATCTTTTCTAATTGCTGCAATTTCCCCATTTATTTAATTCCATTTCCCCTTTTCTTTTGTGTTTTTATGGAAAATCTGCTTTGAGTTTGATCTCTTTCTCATTTGTGTTCTCGAATTCTTCTTCTAAGATTCAAAATCCCAGAACCCAAAAGGTTGGAAGTTGTTTCGTAAGATCTTGTTTTTTCCTTTCGCTTTTCTATTTTTAACGATCAATTTGTGCAAGTGGGGGCGTGTTTTGAGTGATCCAAACCGTTGATATTATCGGCCCCCCTGTGGATGACCCATGAACCCCAACTCACCCTGATGGGAAAAATGCTAAACCCTTCAACTGGTGGCCAGCAAGTAGACGGTTAAGAAAGAAAATAGACCAAGAATGCATATTCAACTTATTTGATGGCCGTGGTTTTCCAATCTTAGGAATTTTTTGTTCATGGGTCGATCATCTGTGGTGAGGTTCATCATCTACGGTTTTGATCAATACATGGTGGACCCTACTTGTACAAATGGAACCCGAGCATGCTTTACTAACACCCATTCTTATGATATTTTTGGTTGATTTTGGATTTATAGTTATATCAATTTTGTTGAAGTTTTATACATCATTCCTTTTTTTTTGTTTTTTTTTGTTTTTGGAAATTTACAGTAAATAAGTTTAATTTTTGATGTTGTTGTTAGAATCATTAATGTGGTGGGCTCCTCCTTATTGATCAATGGTAGAAAGCTTTCAAATCAGATGGTCTCGACCATTCAATCAGTGATGAATGGATGATGGAAAATAAATATTAGCTAAGTCAGCATTGTCTGCGAAAAACCCACCAATTGGATGATTTGGATTGTCCAACCAGTGTGACATCTGGAGATTGGCCCACCCATGATGGCATCCACATTGATATATGCTAAGAAAACCCACAATTATAACTATAAATTCTTGGGTTTTGATAGTTTTTAGTAGTCTAATAAGAATGCAACTGAAATGGAAAATTGAGTCTGTATTTACTTGTTAGCCAGGTAGGTTCCATGTATGTTTTTATTCAAAAATCAGCATTCTTCTTGAAATGATTTTCCAAATTGATAAAGAGTTGGATACTCTGGCACTAAAACATAGCATATGTGGCATACAAGTAACTTAATTGAACTGTACAAATCATGGGTTCCAATTTGGATGGCTGATGAACTGTGCATGACACTGATGTGATTACTAAATGACTGATTATGGACATTTAATTGATGGCGGTGATGAAAAATAGTCAGCAGTCAGAATTCAACAAACAAATGTCGATTAATCAGAGGTTAGGATCATTTAATCAATCTAACTTCTGCACAATGACCTGTCTACCATGGATCCCGCTATTTGGAAGGTTTGCTGTCAGTTAATTTATGCCACATTTATAATGTACGAGTGCGTGCATATCAATCATCACACTCTGCAAGAGTATGGAATAATCCCCCTTCCAAATTATTGAAGTGTAGATACAAGAAAAGAAAGGGGAAAAAAAAAAAAACTAAAATGAAGAGAAAGGACAAATGAGAAGGTAAACAGTTATTTTCATCACCACACACCTCGAACTAATTCACTACACACCTCGAACTTGCTAACATGAGTCATTTTCATCTGGGGTCTTTCGAACTAATACTTAAGGAGACAAGCAATTAATACTCTCTCTCTCTCTCTCTCTCTCTCTCTCTCTCTCTCTCTCTCTGTGCAGGCACACTCCCTTGCAGATAATCCATGTTATTGGCAACTTCATGAGAATTTGGTCGGTTTACTCCATGTATCACTACTTATCTCAGCAGGGAGCTTCAGTTGTAGTTTTCATCTTTACTTGTTTGGTTCCTTCATCCATAATCTTTCTCGCCTTACAAACACCCTGGAAAGGGAGGCCCCTCTCTAATTCACAGGTTAATAAAGACTCTTTTGCCTTTTCTCCCATGTCAAAAAAGTACTCCCTTAGGTTTTGTAAGATTTCTTCAGTATGTACTATAATTTGGAATCACACGTTCTTTTTGAAACAGTGATAGTGTTTCAGGTGATACCTTCTGTAATAAATGGGGGTATAACAGCATTGTACTTTATATTGTGGGGAAAGGGCCTCAAATCATGTGGTCCTCTTCGGTAAGCTTCATCCTACCTTTTCAAAAAATTCATATGATTATTTCGCTGCACTCCGTAGTCGGTAGTCCACAGATTCCTCTTATATAACATAGACTTTATTTAAAAGGAGATTTCTTGTTGTGCAGCAAACAATAGAATTATCATCATTGAAATAATTGTACATCACTTTACTGATCAAAATGAAAAAAAGAAAAAGAAAAAAGCAAGATGAAAAAAGAAATAGAAAAAGAAAAAGAAAAAGAAGAGCATGTACATCACATGATCAATTTGGCAATTTGAAATATTTGCTGCATTGCTCAAAAGGGATTTGTAGTAAATTGATGTTGTTTATGGACAAGGCCTTCTTATGGTTAGTGACCCTTTCATACTTCACATATGCACATTGCTGATTTATATAATCTTACAAATACCAGGAATCGAATTTTATTTCTGATGTATTCTCCGTAAACATTTGCAAGTGAATGTCATGCTATGCATTAAGTTCAAGAATGGCCGAAAACTTGTCAGATGAATTCCTTGTAAATACTTTCTGCTCATTATGTTCCTAATGAAATTCATTACTCGAAAACAAACAAGTCTCCTACAATGAGAAGGTACCTTAGAGTTTTAAGCTATGTAGAGCTTGCGTTGAATGAGTGTGGTCCTAAAATACCAAAGTTAGGATATAAAGCTTGGAAGTGTGTATTCATTGATATACTTCTAATAGTAGACGGTACACCTATAGGTTCTTTGACATTCAAAATAATGATCATATATCTTCTTTTGATATGTTTTTCTAGAAGGATGCATAGATGATGAAATGGAATCCATCTTGGAAATTACATCTTGGAAATTATCTTCCTTCCACCTAGTTGTAGAACCTGAGGATGTAAATGGGTTTTTGGGAAGAATCTTATGGCAGAAGGTTTAGTTGAGAATGATAAATTTAAATTAGTTGCGAAGGGATTTAGACAAAGAAGGCATAGACTTCTTTCATACTTACTCCCCTGGTCCTATACTATGACACAATGGGCGCATGTCAGGCCATTTGGGTTGAGATCATCCCCAGGTCTGGAGCTACAAATGCTGTAGAATAGTTATCAAAGAAAAGCAAAGATTGTGGATGATTCCCAACAACCCACTAGTTGAAACTGGTGATAAATAAAAACCCCCCCCTCTTCTACCAAAGGGAACGCATTTAGAAAATGAAGCTCTATGCTATAATCCCTAAAAACAATAGAAAATCCAAAACCTGAAAATTTTATCCGGAAATACCATAATGGGTTGTTACAAACAAGGATACATTTAAATAGACTCTTGGTTACTAAAACAAAGCCCTCATATAGTAGGAAATGGCCAAAATGCTCTTGAATCCTGTTACAACCCTATAGTCCTTCACTAAAGAGACCTTGACTACTCAAATGATATCAGAGTTGCATGATGTTAGGTTCGTCTGAAAGAAAACTAATAGACTATCAAACAGGACCAATTTCGTGTCATTTTGACATCATTTGATCCCAAAAACTGGCCTACCATAAAAGTGCTTAAAATACAAACAGAAACTTATTGGCTAAGTCACAAGTCACTCGAACCCTAATCTTTGGAAAAAAAAGAAAGAAAAATAAGTCACTCTAACCCTAACAACTAATTAAGATAAACAACTCCTATGAATTAACTACTAATTAAGATATACAAGTCCTATGAATTTGGGGACCATTTGACTGATCCCATGAGGCCCCACAATGTAATATGGGCATGGATCTTATCAAATTTATCATCAAACCATGGATCTAGTCCTGATCATCAATCAAGGCAACCTAAACAATTGGATCCATCAGATCTTTGATCGGCCAGCTTGTGTGGCCTTCCAGTTGCATCGATTCCACCAGTCTCCCAAAGGAACTTGTCCTTGAGTTAAAGTAGGCAGTATCAATTTTCAGCGGAAATACTTGCTTGCATTGCATCTTCGTTTTCCTTGATGGCAGTTTGTGGTGAAGGCCTATGCATCTGATCGTATCTTGCTCTTAAGATGGTGCTGCAAGTCACAACATTCCTTTGTTTTTCTTTTTTTGTTTTGCTTTTTTTTTTTTTTTTTTTTTTTTTTGTGTTTTTTCACACTTGGGGCGTCTACTTCCACGTCTTTTGCAGTAGTGGATTTTAGATGTAGATGATTAGATATTGATTGTGGCTTCCATTTGCAGCCATTTATCATCTTCTGGCCATCGGGATGTTTTCTTTATCACTGCCTACCTTTGATCTGAGCACTTTGATCATTGATGAAACGGTGCCAGGGTGTTGATCTTCGTAGTGTTTGCCAATATGATCATGAAGCTGTCCATCTCCTTAGCCATACAGTTGTTCGCAATGTGCCAATCCATTGGTCCCTTATGTTGGCTCGTCTGTCAATTGATCTTCTGATTCAACTGGTATCTCCTCTGATCCAACGACTGATCAATTAACAGCTCCATCCATGGATCCATCAAGCAATCCAACAGTAGATTCCTCTTGGCGTGTTGCCACATTTTCGGGAATGTCTAGAGCAGTTGAATACTCATCACAAATTGATGGTGACTCCCAATCTAGGATTTGTTGCTCAAGATAAAAAAAAAATTGTTGCTCTTGACACACATCTCCTTTTGAATATTTCTGTAATCCATCATTGGAGTGATTGTAGATATACTGTAGCCTCTTGATAATCCATACAAGTATGGTTCCAATTTTAGGCTTGGATGAATAGATCCAAAGGTCTTTGAGGGTGCGTGGTCAGGACCTAAGGGCTGGATTTTTGTTTGAGAGTGTCAATCTAGGGTTTTTGGGGGTTTTTTCAGTTGTGGTATAGGGTCGGATAGGGCCTAAATATTTGCAAGACAGGGTGTATGATTGATATTTGTTAGTGGGCAAAAGAGGGTGGCAGAAGCAGGTTCATGCTTAATGCAACCTGAGATGCCAACTCGATCAAAGATCAAAAGCAACACATGTGAAGATACTAGGCTACACAACCCATTAAGTAAGATATGCAAGATACAGGATGCTCTTTTCAGGGAGGGAGGTTACCCCATTACTCTTAAGTGAGGTTAATTTTACCCCATTGCTCTTAAGTGCGGTTAATTTAGTTACCAACGCTGCTTAAAGCAAAAGCAACTAAAGCAGACCATCCTAGAACATAAGTCACATGTGTATGATCTTGTGCCCACACATGTGATTATGCAGGTCACACATGTGAGCATGTGGGACCCACATGGAACTGTAAATCTGCTTGTATTAAATGTTTTGTCCAAATGGGAAAAAGGAGAAAAAAGAAGAGAGAAAGAAAGGAAGAGAAGAACCTCAATCCCCAAGAGCAGATTTTGCTCTAATAATAAATTTAATGCGACCGGCATGCATTGGGCCATTCTGGGTTGAGATTGAATTGTTGTAGAATAATCACACCAAAGATGAAAACAGATTGTGGTAATGATTCCCTACAACCCACGAGTTGAAACTAGTGATCAATCAACTCCCTTTGTCTTCTACCGAAGGCAATGCATCCTAAAAGCTGAAACAATGGAGAACTCCATGCTATGTGCCTGTATCTCTAGAAACTATGGAGAACTCCAAAAGCTGAAATTTTGTTTCAAAATATCATTATGGGTTGTTACAAGCAAGAAGACCTTTGTATAGACCTCTCACAACTAAAAGAAAATCCTCATATAGTAGGAAATGGCTGAAACGCCTTTGAATCCCATCTCAAACCTACAGGCTTTCTTTAAGTAGCCTAACTCACATGGTATCAGAACTGCATATCTTGGGCTCATCATTGTAGAATAATCACCAAAGATGAAAACCCACAAGTTGAAAATAGTGATCAATCAACTCCCTTTGTCTCCTACCAAAGGCAACGCATACCTAAAGCTGAAACAATGGAGAACTCCATTCTATGTGCCTATATCTCTAGAAACAATGGAGAACTCCAAAAGCCGAGATTTTGTTTCAAAATGTCACTATGGGTTGTTACAAGCAAGAGGGCCTTTGTATAGATCTCTCACAACTAAAAGAAAATCCTCATATAGTAGGAAATGGCTGAAACGCCTTTGAATCCCATCTCAAACCTACAGGCTTTCTTAAGTAGCCTAACTCACTTACATCGTATCAGAACTGCATATCTTGGGCTCATTTGAGTGCTAACTCAATAGGCTATCAAACAGCGTGAATTTCATATTGTCTTGACAGTGTTTGATGCCCAAAAAGTAGCCCGTAAAAATGACAAAAATACAAAAGAGGAGACTTATTGAATAAGCTGTAGTTCACTCTAACGCTAACACCTAATCAAGATAAATAAAACCTATGAATTTGAGGGCCATTTAATTAATCCCATGGGGCCCCAAAATGTAATCTGACTATTGATCTTATCAGATTTATCATTAGATAATGGACTTGGTCTCAATCATCAATCGAGACAATCTTAAGGGTTGGATCGATTAGATCTCTGATAGGGCAGCGTGTGTAGCCTTTTGGTTGCATAATACTATAATAAGCTCTAATAAGATTTCTTATAGTTACATGGATGACGTTGACAGTGGGGCAAAAGAATTTAGGCCGAAATACCAAATGAAAGTAGATCGATTTTTTTTTTTCATTCCCGAAGAAGTGCATATCTTACCCGGATCTTCGCCCATAATGGTACGAAACAATAGTATCATTGGAGTAGATACACGAATCGCTTTAAATACAAGAAGCCGAGTAGGTGGATTGGTCCGAGTGGAGAGAAAAAAAAGGAAAGAAAGACGTACTTCTATTTATAGACAATATCTTCCGTTTCGTCCAAGCAGGATCAGAAGTATCCACCCGCAGAAAACACATGGGTACTCTATTTCATTCCATTGATTAGGAGCAATCGAAAAAGCCAGACTAGTGTCTCTCTTGGAATCCTAAATATGATGATACCACCAATCCATTTTCAATCTACATATGTCTCTCTCCCATCAATCGGTACTAGTTGAAGTAATTGAAATTGCCCCACTACCACTTGTTGCGGTTAGGTATGGGATCAGACATTCTGATACCAAGTAAAATAGAGAACTGAAATGAGGAGAAGAGAAAGAACGTCTGTGTGTTGTGTTAGGTCTAAAGACCAACACACACACACACACACACACACACACACACACACACACATATTACTTGAAGGGAAAAGTTACAGTACTCTACTGGAGACCATTGTTTTAAATAGCGAATAGCGTGTAGCGTAGCCTTTACCCCTCTGAAGCGTGAGGCGTAAGCTACATAGCGTGTAGCGTAAGCTACATGCTACTTAGATTTTTAATCAAGTTTACACTTGGTTGCACCAAATTAGATGATTAATAATAAAATTTAACAAATTTTCATGATATTTGATGCAACCAAATGCAATCTAAAGTAATAGCAAGGGGTGATTATTAAGTATGAAAGTGAAGAAAGAGCGACAAAACTGATTTAAAACTGTTTCTTATATTTTTTTACTAAAAGCATTGATGAGTCTAATGAATTTTCATCGAAATAGAAAAATGTAACAAATCATTAAAAACATTATTGATTTTAATTTTATAGCTGAAAAATGACTTGTAATGTGAGATATGTAGCATGTAGCGTAGTCTATTTAGCGTGTAGCATATCCAAATTAATCATGTAGCGTAGGCTACATGCAACTTAAGCTATTTTCATGAGCTACGTAGCGTTTAGGCTAAGCTACGCTACGTAGTGTAAGCTACACGCTACATAGCGTAGCTATTTAAAACACTGCTGGAGACATAAAAACATACAAACGCACACACATAAATACACATAGTTCCACAATGATTGCCATTCATAATGTAAATTTCATTAGATGGATTTAAAAATTGATTACCCAACCATAATCATGATGAAGATATCTACATGTATCAACCTAAAGGTTTGTTGTATAAGGTCAAGAAAATAAGTTATTCAAGTGCAATTGTTGGTCTAATATATGCCATGAATTGCACCAAGCCTGATATAGCCTTTGCAGAGTGACCTACTTAGACAAACTAATATCGCAAGCTAGTCATTTAAAAAATCCCAAGCTCGGAGCAATTAATATGATGCGTTTAGATGCTTTGTAGGAACCTCTATTCAGGTGTTGCTTCCTCTTTGAACTTGTGCTGCAAAACTATGCTCCTGTTGCCATCCTATTTATAGTTGCGAACATTTTGAAATTAATTCTTGCTCATGACTGCACTCCAATCCATTGCCTCTATTCTCACTCACCATACAACTATGGTTTCGAGTACTTACGAACTTATAGAAAACCATTACTTGTGGTTTTCATTACTCTGTTTCCCACTGTACTAGAATGGTATGGTTATGCCCATTGGACCGTTGATTTAGATGAATCTAAATCTATAAGCAGGTATATATGTTCACTTTGGGTAGGATTATAGTCTCTTGGAACTTTGTCATTCCATGATGAAACCGAATTCTTTGCCCTGGGTGCTGGTGGAGAAGAAGCTAACTACATGAAAATATTGCTTTTGTTCATTGTGATTGTTATGCTACTATTGGTAAGCTAACAGTTAAGAGTTATAATGGAAAATCAAGACAATTGCATTTGAAGCACAATTATGTGAGATAGTTACTGGAGTTTAAATTGATCTTTATTGATCTTGTTAGATCTAGTGAGAATCTTGCGGTCCCTTCATTGAAGGCCTTCCGACTCCAAGGGACGGAAGTGAAAGAAATATCAAGTGGGGAGGTTGAAGCCCTTTATATTATTGCCCGAAATAGTAACACAAGCTAATGACTGCAAATCCCTAAATCTAGGTACAATGAGAAAAAGTTGTTGAGCAGTTTTAAATGCACTAACTTTATTTGATATGAGTGCTTTTATTCTTCGCATCCCTCTAGTGCTCTTAGCGTGAACTTGCAATATGGAGAGGTTGGATTCAATTCCTCAAAAATGTCTAAAATTAGCACATTATGGTATTTGGTTAGTAGTCACAGGCTATGATACAGGAGTGTATAGTTTACAGGGTCTACTACATATGGATTTATATACAATTTCTTTTAATACAAATTGTAAGAATATGCACATTGCTTGGTTACAATTCGCAATTAATATCATGTTAAAATGTCCCCTACACTGTCATAACTTGCATTTGTAGCTCAATTGGTACAAATCACTGTAAACTCCAATGAACTAAGTCACTAACATTTGTAGAGTTCAAAACCTCGCATTTGGATTTCAAGGGTTGGGGAAGGGGGATGCATGTGAGTATGCAAATATCCAAGTTGGGTAAGTTTTTTGAAGTTTCAGTATATCATAGGTTACAGGACATCCTTGATAGACTCACCGATGTGACTGGGGAAGTGGGGCTGCTTCTTTTGAAACACGAGCTTGTCATTTAGAGCACCCACTATACCAGAATGAAGCATAAAGCCATAACTTTTTGGTTAATTTTAATACCAATTTCTAGAAAAGGTGCATGTGTGACATGTTCATTCATATGGTGAACAGTTCTTACTTCAAAACTCTTGGTTCACTAAGAATTCATACAACCTTTGTTGTTAGTGGTGAGAGGGTTACTAGTCTACTGGCTTCCCTGTTGCTTTGTATCTTTCATCTTTTTAATGAAATGTTGTTACCATTCAAGATAAACAAAAGGAAAAGAATTGATATGAACCCCTGGAAAAGCAGGGTGTGTATGTAGCATATCCATTCTGATTCTTAGTTCAAGACTTCTAGCTCTCTAAGAATCTTATAATATTTGCTTCAAAAAAAAAAAAAAAAAAAGAAAAACAAAGAAAAAGAAAAAAAAAAAAAAACAACTAAAAACAAAAGAAAAAAAGGAAAAAAGAAAAGAAAAAGAAAAACTTCTAAGATTCAGTATGTTTCACTAAGTGAAGGTTCAGGACCTCAGGTTGATCCTTTCATGTTTCAGTGTAGGCTAGGTTGCTGGTTGGGTCTGTTTTTGCGTGGCTCTGTCCAGTTTGGTTTGGTTGGGTTGGGCCTTGCTCTCTCTTCTTTGTATAGAGTTGTTGTTTGGGTGGGGTTGTGTAGTCAAGTGCTTCTTTCTGTTGCTGTGTGTGTTCAGCTTGGGTGGCGGATTTGTATTTTCTCTGGTATTTTGCTTTTTCTTCTCTTTTGTATAGTTTTTTCGTTTTCGGCTGCCTGCTGGCCTTAATAATATTCATCTTTCCACAAAAAGAAGAAGAAGAAGAAGAAGAAGAAGTTACCTTCACATATGCATTTCTTCTTCTTCTTCTTCTTGGCATTGTCTCATTTTAAATTCATCTATTAGTTTTCTGCAATTTCAAACGAAAGCGCTATGAAGCTTTGAAGGACAACCATAATTTTTGAATTGCAAAATTAACAGCTGTAGCAATCTTTCAATCCCACTTTGGAAGTGGAGTATAAAAACGGTATGAAGAACTCTATTGCTGTTGAACTTATTGCCATGAACTTCCTCTAGCCTGTAAAGTGTGCATGAGCTCTAATTGAGCTGGTGGTGAAACAGGTATTTGGGTGCCTTGACATTCTCATCTTGGACGCTTGCTTGTGCATATGAGGGGGAGGGGGTGTAGATCCCTGACTGTATGGGCTTAATGTTTCATTTAAGGTGCTTGGTTTTGCTAAAGATTACTTTGTTTAATTGTAATAATAAAAAGGAAAATGTGTGTAGTCAGCACAGAATCCTATTCCTATCGTGCCATGTTTTTGAGGAAGTAGCATACAGGGGACCATTTAGCCACAATCTCACACTCGGGGCCCAAGCTCATGCACACGTATAGCCAAAGATAGTTCTAGCAACAGTTTCAAGGAAAGTAAAGTGTGATTCTTTATATACTCCATTCAATTTTATTCCACTTCCATTATGCACTACATTGATGCTCACGTCTCTTTTGCAATTCAAAAACGTTACCTTTTCCTTCAAAGTTTGGAAATGCTTTTATCTAAAATTTGTAGAAAGCTTTGAAGAAGTTTACGGCAATAATATATATTTATTTGAAACATTTTTTAACACCATGAGTATGCATGGTTGCACATTATACCCTGGGGCATGTTGGATTTTACCATGGTTTTGTGTAGCTTAGTTACTTCTTTTCTTTTTCTGTATTTCCTTTTAGTCATTGAGGGGATTATTCCAGCATTTAGAACATGATGTTCTGTCCACAAGTCCATCCGGCTCTTATGGTGATTATTGTCTGGTCACTTAAATAAAAATGTTACAATGGTATTGCAACTTCTATTTGTCGCTTGAAATTATAAAGATCAGACAATCTATTGCTGCTGGTTGATTCCAGGTTATGCAAATTGCTGTCCTCTTATGTCGTACAATCTGGATAACAGTTACTAAATTGCTCTACACCCTTATGCCCTTATGATCCAGACGCCTGTTGCTCCAGATGGTCTCTGCTAGTAGTTATAAATAGTTTTGTAATGAACCAGTTGGCTCTGAGTCAAGGACCATGCTACTATAAATCACGGCGCAGATTGTTCCTAGTGACTGTGTTTGATGCGGCTCAAGTACAACCCATAAGTTTGAACTGCTCCCAAAGTGGGCCCATCTATACTCATGCATGGCCAATCCTTTGTATGCTACAAAATACCTTGCACATGTTGTATGCAGGATGCGCTATATGATTTGAGTATATGGCATCATATACACAACTGGACGGTTATGTGCAGCTGTATACAATACAACCAGATGGCCATGTATGCAGCTGTATACTTTATACGCAGCATATTTTTGAAAGTAATTTTGGTTGTTTCCTATTCTATAGGGTTATACATTTTAGGAGAAAACACTCAATCTGCTGTTATTTTGGGCTGTGTGTACAGACATATGCCCACAGGCCCCACACATTTTTTAGGGGTCCAATGTATTCATCAGTCTTTCCCTTTCCCTTTTGTTACTTTAGAATGTCCAAACATCAATATTGCATTAAGCTAGTTAGTGGTTTGAATTTGAAAAGGAGATCTTGTATACACAACTTTATGTACAGGTCTATTTCAGACGTGTGGACGTACTAAGATGATTTTTGAGCCGAGGAAAACTGCAGAGATGTTTTTCTTCTCATGGCTGCAGAAGCATTTTTTAATTTTTTATTATTTATCTTTGGGTGGGCAGGCTGTTATCTGTTTCTTTCCTCTTGTCCCTGCTTGTGGATTTGTCCTGATCATTGGTGTTTCTTTGGATGACAAAAACTGCTACTTATATATCTGAAACACCTGCAAATTGGTTCCTTTTGATACTAGTTTGCATTAATGTTGCTCCAACCAGTGGCACAGAGTTACTGCAAAGGAAATGGGTGAACTATACTGATAAAAACTTTGCTTGTAATTTATCAGTCCATCTTGCAAAAAGAGGTAGACATGATGGTCAAAAGAGAGTATCAACAAAATTCTGGTTTGATTTGGAAGTTTAATGATTGCTTGTCATGTTGACAAGAGAAATGATAAAAATATTGATAATGAAAAGCTTCCTAGAAATTCATGCTTTCAAAAGAGAAGAAAGTTCTTGAAATCCTCTAAGGACTTTTTTCGAAAGTTATGCTCAGGATTTCATGAGCTATATAGCACAGTGAGTTCTTTTCATGAATTTTGCTAGTAATGGTTAAGACTTCTAACAATAGAAAAAAATTGGTTTCTTGATTCTCTTGAATGTTTCTGTTGGTTTTGTTTTCTTTCCACAACCTACTGAGAAGAGGAAAGCATTTTCTTAGTATACCCACTTTTAGAAATCTACTCCCCTTAGACATTTCATCTTTTTCTTTCATTTGTTGTTTGAAATTATAGATTCACACACTTAATTGTAATTGACTAAGTTTATCATTAAAACTTTAGAGCTATAATGGCGGAGTATTCAGGTGCTGTTCTTGGAGTTTTATCTGCACTGCTATACGGACGGAGGGGCCACATTTGGAAAAAGGTAATGCTGTTACAGAAACTATGCTTACTGCTAGCATTAAAGTTAGTTAATAAGTACTGAATCGATCCACGTGGCACACATATGCTGGGTCTAGACCATTCATTTGTTGGGGCCTACTATCAATGGGGTGAACTCCCAAAGTTACACTGGTCGGTTATCCTAGCCATTGATTACACGTCTTAATGATTATGATTAGGTGCTTAGGAAAAAAGTTCCATCGACGGTCGACATTCAATGAGCATTGAGTCCTCCAATATGTCTCTAAGACTCTCATCAATTGTATGAATTTTTGTTTGCATCCGCCTAGCTCAATGTTTCACTGCCGTAGGCACCAAACCCTTCGTGAGAATGCACGTTGATTTTACAAGAAGGCCTCACGCCCAGATTTTCGAATGTTGCTTATGCGAAGTTGTCTATGGGTGGGTGATGCAGGATGCCCTAATTGTGATGCATGCTCATGAACATATATAATCCAACGGAAATAAAAGACAATAATAATTTAAAAATTTAACATCAACCATCATAAACTAAGAAAACCACAAAGAGATATGCAATGGAGCAGGCCATCATCACAACCATGAAGTGAGAAGTTCAAGTAGTGCATAGCTTGGATCCAGCGAGGAATGGAACCTCCCGATCTTGCATGGTCATCACCCAATCGAACAATGGGGTTCACTAGTCTGAGAGATCAAAGGATTTCTCGGATTAGGGAATCGGAAATCTGAGAAATTAGGGTTTTGGATTAATTCTCAGATTTCGGGCTCGACGATTGTGAGATAATGGAAATAGAGAAAGAAGGAAGAATGATCTGACCTTAGAAGAATGTTGGAGGGGCATAAGAAAAGAGAAGAAGAGGATTGGAGAGGAAGATGAAGTTCCATGAGAGAGAGAGAGAGAGAGAGAGAGAGAGAGAGAGATAAGCCAGAGAGAGAGAGAGAGAGAGATAAGCCACCAAAGCTTTTCTTCTTTTATCAAATCAATAGCATAATGAAAAAGGTTTAGGGCAACACTCTTATAAAATTCGGAATTAACATAATTACCAAAATACCCCTACTAACAAAATTTAAAAAAAGAAGATATTCGCACGAAAAAACGTGTACACACTGACCCAAAACTCAAATAAGTAAAAATACATATAATAAACGTAAATCTAAGATGCCCGATGGCCTCCGATGATGGCATGATGAAAGTGGGCCACGACGAACCAACGGTTCGATCACATCATCACCGCGATCCAATGGTCTGATCATCTCCTCCAAGCAACTTACACATGTCTTCTCAAGGTGGGGTCTTCTTAAATGTCTCGGATTACATGCATAAGGTCTTCAATGCTCCTCAAGTTGTCACGAACGATCCAGGCCCGTCATCATCGAGCCATAAAGATATAGGTGTCACTCGCCTCCTACTCTAATAAACCGTAAAGGACCTGATGTCCGCATCATTCTCTTCGTCTAAGAAGAACTCGATTCCGACGAGTTAAAACTCTTGTGGCGCTCTAGTGAATCTGGGTCAACGCTCTGTAACTCCGCTTCTGTCAACCATGTAGATTCTGACGGTGGTTTATTCTTCCATTTGACAAGATATCTCTGGAAACTTCAATTGGAAACCTCCATATTGAGCCTGACTACATTGAGGTGCTTGGAGCTCTCTGTGGTTGCGTGTGTTGTATCCATTCGCGGTCGCGCATTCGAGTTGTTCGTGGTTGCATGTTGGAGTTGTCTAAAGTCGTGCACTTACCTGTTTTTGCAAAAATGCAGGAGTTGTGTGGCTGCACATCAGAGCTGTTTGTGGCCATGCGCTGGAGTTGTTTGTGGTTGCACGCTGAGGCTATTTGTGGCTATGGGCTAGAGGTTTGTGGTCACATGCATAGAGTAATCTGGGTTGAGGCGCATAGAGCCTTGTCTACGTAGAGGTGCCCTGAGCTATCCTCAATTGCTTGTGCAAACCTTGTTTGTGTTGAAGTGCTTTATGCCTGTCTGTGTAGAAGTGCCTGGAGCTATCTACGCGGAGCTGTTTAAGGTTGCATGTGTGAAGCCAATTTGCGTTGAGGCATGCTGGGGTTGTTTGCGTGGAGGTACATGGAGCTTGTCTATGCTAAGGTCCACGAAAGTTGCGTTTTGAGTCTCACAGAGGTTGCTTGCACTAAGGTTTTCTGTGTAGAGGTCATCATGCTCCCATGGTGCACCCTTAAGAGGCTGTCTATGTTGCCACTTGAGTCATTTACGTTCCTAGACTCCGGGACCTTTGTTGGTTGTGGTCATCGCCCTCCTAGCCTTGTGATTCATGCGAGGTCTTGACGTGGCATCACTTCCTTTTAGAGTGCTAGATGATCATAGTGGAGACTATGTTGAGGTTGCTGCCCTCCAGGCCCGACGACCCTTTCATTTATGCGAGCTTCACTGGATGCCCTGAGTGGAGCGATCGCTTCTCTTCTAGCCTTGCGGTCTTTTGCTGTCTATCGTTCCAGCAAGCTCCTGCGACCATGATTGTTCGTAATCATCACTCCAGACGCTCGAAGTGCGGAGTGCTACCCTCTTGGGCTCTTGATCCGCTGCATCTCTACCATTTTGGTGCGACTCTGCATTCTCGCACACAAGCACTTACAGTGTGCTTGGTGTGGCTTGAAGGTTTGTTGTGTGGGTGCATGCATGTTATAAATCTTATCGAGCTTGGAGCCACCTCGGGTGGGTCCCTCATAGTAACAAATATACATGTGCATGGTGACACCTCATATATGGCTACCATGTCTCGCCTCCTCATAGGCTTCCAGGTACCATGTGTCGAGCATGAATTGGCCATTGGCTAACTACCATTACCTGCCACCCTATAAATATGGGTCATTCCTTACCCAATAGGGTCAGATCTATGGAAGAAATTACTAAGGAATTTTGAGAAGAGTGCTAAGAAGAGGAGAATTTCTCAAAAGGAAGAGAGAGATTGGAGGGTGGAGTGGGCTTTGCAGCTGGTGGAAGCCATGCAATAGCTCCCCACATCCTGCTAGCTCCGCACATCGCTTGGGGTAGTTCTGCGTCTTAGACACTCACTCTTGCTGCTCCTTTTCTTTTCTTTGTGCTTAGGGGATCTGTCTGTCACCTACATGTGCATGGTACTCACTTTCTCTTCTTGCATGTGAGGATCCAATCATTGCCTGCATGTGTGCGACATTCACCTGCGCTTGTTTTTCTCTGTATACATAGAGGTATTGTAGTTGAGCCTGTGAGCTCCTGCATCCTCCCATTTGTCTTTGCTATATATACTTTGTTCGAGGCTGACCGAGCCACGTCCTGTACGTCCCTTGTGGGTTTAGACATGAACACAGATACAACCAGGCCCCACCTCATATATCTGTCCATGAGACATGGGTGTTCATTAGAGTGTGCATGCATTCCAATCTCTCCTTTGCCCCCCTTTTCTTCTCTTGCGACACTTCCCAGCACTCACGTGCATCGTACTCCTTAGCGCAGGGCTGCACCTAACACCAATATTTTTTGGATTTGGCCCATCCACAACAGTTCCCAGCAGATGAGTGGTTCAGATATCTTATATTTGTGCCATGTGTACCGAGATTGGGTGCTTGATAGGCAACTTAATTATTTTTAGCATTGGATCCTTTCCCTTGCTGATAATGTAATGCTTCTCAATACACCTAGAGCAGGTTACATGCTAAGTAATCATTGAACGTATTCTTTGTTTTTATCTAAATGATCTGAGAAGGCAATATATCGCTATTGTGAAGCAAAAAGGTCATATGGATTTGGCTTTTCTAGGTAGCTGGACTCCTTGCAATGATGGCGTCATTCTACTTCTTATCTCAAGGGTGGGCCATGGCGACATTCTCACCATTCTATATCCTATAAAATATTGAAACTATCAGTACTTTTCTATGTCAAAAAATCATTTAGCCAACTTGGACTGTGTTAGGCTGCACAAATGAGTTGGATTCTTAAACATTCAGTTTAATCAGGAGGAGATGACAAAAGCCAATGATGTGTAATTATTTCCTGGTATCAGTAATGAGGAAGCAGTTCTCAGATTGCAAATACATCCTTTTCAAGTCCAACTAGAAAGCACTGCAATTGCAATTTGAAACCCATCTTCATAATACTAATGCTAAGGCAATTACAATTTGGTCATTTCCACTTTATTATACTGAGCATGTTATTATTGCAATTCATTTCGATAGTACATCCAAACGCACCTAAGATATTATTTTTCTTAACTGATTCCGAATAAAAATTATTATTTACTGAATAACCTTGCTATAACAGTTTGGTAAGTGCTTTGTATATTCACTTGTATGACCTTGACCAAGGAAACACCTTTCAAGGATAGCTTTGATACAGAGCTGCCCGTTAAGAGAGAGGAGGCTTTGGGTTTTAAAGCAATGGCTGTTCCCATTGCTGCTGGAATCTTTTCAACTTTGAGAAGGGTGATTGCACGGCGAGTGTCACTCAAGGTATTTTTGGCCCCCCATTATGAGCAGTCATCCCACTCCCATGCATGAAAAAATATTTAGTGTGGATGATATCTCATTGTGACTGGTATCTGCTCTCAGAATCAGCTAAAGAGGCGACTTCATGCAATAACCATTGCTTCTGCTACATGCTTTCTCTTTCCATTCGCCATGTGGGATATGATATTAGTAAGTTTAGGTTCACAGCTTTCATTTTCGATTTCACTTTGGTCATTTTAGGGAATCCTATTAAGGTTACTTGCTATAGTGGTGTTCTGAATCCTGCAATCTGCATGTGGCACGGGTGAGATCTGGGCTGTTTATCGGGTGAAACCCACATGTATCTGCTGCATCCTGAAAATCAGGCCAGTCTGGTTATCAGGTGGACCTCACCTGAAGGTCACATGTGGACCATTGAATCAATCATTTTTTACCTTCATCTTTTCATACGTGTGGTTCTTAATAAATTTGTTCACCTTTCAAAAAAAATAAAAATAAAATAAAAATAAACAAATACATGTTTGGTCCATGTGACAACCGGTTCAGCCTGGTTTTCAGGCCTCATTACATACCCAGTGGGACCCACCTGACAACCTGGATATCTCTCACAAGGAGACATTCAAAATCCTGTTCTCAAGAAAAACCTTTGCATTAGGAGCAGCTGTATTCATTTGGGTTGCATTTGGACGGTGAATTGAATTGAATGTAATATGCTTAATTCGTTTCAGAGGAAATTTACAAGTTAAGGATAGCACCATTCTAATTCATAATGACAATTAAACCCCCAATTGCAATTCTGTGCTTCAGAACAACAGAAAATTTAGAAATTGCAAATTTGGGGCCCACCCCTCATTATGAAAGGTGTGAGGCTAGCCTTATTGGATTTAACTATTGTGGATTGAACTATTGCAGTTCAATTCAATTGAACATCCTTAAAAAAAAAAATTCAACTGAACATCCAAATGCACCCTTAGGGAGCTGATCTGTGAATTCTCCTAAGTAATATTGATCAATGGTTGTTTCCGCTTTGTACTTTGTGTGGTGTAACTGCAGGGATCAACATCTGATAGCAGCACAGAGATTCCTTCTTCGACATGGCCATATCTGAGCACCATCCTTTTCGGGATCATCTTAATATTCTATGTTGACAATATTGCCGAAGAGAGGTATCTTGCTCTAATAATTTCTTATCCAAAGTCTTTTTAACCTTTGCCTCTCCTTTTCCTCAAAGCAACCATTAGCTACTTGTTGATGATTGCCATTGTGCGTGATTGTCCTTGCACCCATGCACATGCACGTGTGCCTTCATAAGGTATCTATTTGTGTGCATGCATGAACATATCTGCACACATAAATGAGGTCTGCGATGTACTTTCAAGTCAGGCTTCCTAGATTTTTTTTTCACCCTCGAGTACTAAATCAACTGATTTCAGTCTTTTACATGGTTTCTATTTGTTGTATTTTATTTTATGGATAATCAGCTATTTCATGGAAAAAAAATGAAAAGATACAAAATTTTTCAACATGTCAGATACAAGGAAAAACCCAAAACAAACATGCCAACACAAAAATCTGCTCCTATCCACAATAATCGTAGAAACTCTCGTGGTCCCATCCTTTGCAAGGGTGTCGGCTTTGGGAGTTCGCATCATGATAGACATGGGAGAATGATGCCACGATAAAGGTGCATAGATGAATGGCTTCCTCCAAGAGATTTGCCAACCCCAAAGGTGACAACTGCTTTTGCCCCACTTAATTGCATTGTTCAAATCGCCTTTGATGATGATACGATTCAGATTATGACCACCACTAATGTATCACCTTGAAGAAGCACAGCAGCTTCTCGTAATTTGAATCATGAATCTGCATGGGACCAGCAAACTCAAGATTGGACGGGCTGCTGTGATCACGAACAACCCCACCGCATCTTGCCAGACCCGGATTTCCCAAAGACCTGCCACCAAAATTTAATTTGTATCATTCTTTGGGATGGGGGCACCATCTTTCCTTAATCTTCAAAGACTTCAGCCTACATTTAAACATTTCATGCCAATTGGACCTTAGCATTAGCCTGGAGATGCCAATTAACTTTTTGTTGGCTGTGCACCAATCAATAACCAGCCCTCAGATTTATCCAGTAACTAAATTCACACTGCGATGTTTCCATCAAAAAATTCAATTGTTTTTTTTTTTTTTCGAACCTTGTGTCCCAAGGAGATGCCTAGATCACCATTTTCCACAGCAGTTGGCCAATGGTAGAAAACACATTATTCCACCAGCCTTCAAACAGATCGACCAGAGACTTGGGAATTACCCAACTCAATACCAAAACACTTAAAACACATCTGACTGAACATTCCATGCAATATGTGGGACTGATTATTCCTGCATACGGCACATAATGCACAGATTAGGAAGCAAGTGGCCTCTGTTTTAAGGTGATTGAGATGAGAAATTTGTCCATTTCTGCTATCCAGCAAAATGCATTCAAGTTTATAGTTTGTAATGTTATTTTTGTTTGGTTATTATGCAATTGGTCAAATCAGCAATTTAGATTTTATGGTGGTCTAACCTTGGTAAATCCATTGCCCAAGGCATGGGGGCTGCTTGGGGAAAAGGAGGAAAACATTGCAATGGCTAACTTTGCTGGCTGCTGGTGGTCAGTCTGGTGTTGGCATGGCAATAGGGTGTTCAAAAACAAGTCAGAGTTGCATATAGAAACTTTCCAATTGGTGGAAAGATTTGGCATCAGTTGGTTGGAGTGAAAATCTTTTTCTGGGTGTAATCATGATCAAATCAAGGAAATTGTAGGGGAAAGGTATTTCTTGGAATGAGTTTGGTGATTCCTCATCATTGGATTCTGGGAGATATTGCCCCATAGCGCGTAGTTCTCTTTCCTTTTATAAAAGAGATTTTGACATGTAGCACCCTCTCTTTTGGCCCAAAGACAATAACACTCTTTCTTAGGCGCATTCCCAGAGAACATGTCAAAATTTTCATTGTTAGTATAAACTACCTTGCCAATAATTTCTAGGACGGAAAAACTATCAATGGTTAGGTTAGCCAAACGTTTTGGAAAAAAATGACAGCATTACTCCTAGTTAAAGCTAACCCATAATAGCAAATTCCCTCTCCTCAAAACCCTAATCTCTGATCTCTCTTTCTCCAACAACCTCTCTCTCTCTCTGTCTCACTCTTTCTTGGTGGGGGTTGAGACTGTTAATCTGGTGGGTTTTAGCTTTACATTCTTTTGTACAAGTGGGATCCACTAGATTGCCAATCAATGATTCTTTCTTTGGATTTGATGTTTGGGCCTGATTGAGCCCATGAGACTGAAAATAAGGCCCAAAAATAGACACAACATAGGCTTAGGTTGGGCTAAAAAAAAAAAAGACTCAAGGCACTGAACTTGGAGATAGGCATGGTCCAATTCCTAGATTTTCTTGAAACCAAGCCAACTGAACTGATGGCATGCCAGGCTTAGAAGTCTAAAATGGTGGGGCCCAACCCACCATCGCAAGCTGTAACGAAGGAGAGAGATGGTTGAAGTGGCAGCCATGGCTGATGTGGAGTCGCCATAACCTGTGCTGCAATGTTGCTATTAAAGATTTGACTTTAAGTAAGGGTTGGTATAGCTTTAACAGCTTAAAATAATGGTAATGTTGTTATTTTTGCAAGAGGTTGGGTAACCTAACAATGGTTAGTTTTCATGTCTGAGAAATTAATGGAAGGGTGGTTTACAACTAGTGGCGAAAAGTTCCAGGTGTTAGTTGGGAATACGCATGAGGGAGGGTGCCATATGTAAAAATCAGAAATAAAATCCACTGCAACTCATTAGAATTGTACATGCATGGTGTCCCTTGTGCAATTTGATTGTCCCTTTTTGTAATTGGATCTCCCTTGTTTAAGATAAGCAGGAGTTATTAATCCACTGCAACTCATTTACAAGATTTTATCATGAAATTCACATGTATCAGACATGGATGGTCTGGTCATCAGTTTAAACTGTCCATCCAGTGGGCTCAATGATGGTTGGCTAAGTGCCAAAAGATGTCAGTGCTGAGGCTTTCCATTTAGGCAGAGGTTGTGGAAGGATACCCTTTGTATTGGGTACTTGTTTCATTCGATGTAATATTCTTCTTTATTTGTTAATAAAGCCTTGGTATTCATTACAAGAGTGGTGTGGCTAAAGCATTTTTTTTTTTTTTTTTTTTTTTAATTTTTTGAAAGATTGTGGCCAAGCATTCCCTGTGTGGGCAACTTTTTTCCATTACCTTAATGTATAAAGTCCCTTTCCTTTTGTTCTTTCTTTTTACTACTTAGCATCTTCGGTTCTTTTATATATACATATATTAGAGAACAAAGGACAAAAGAATACAAACATAGAAGGAAAAAAGAAAAGAACACTGAAAACAACCCCTAGACGGGCCCAGTCCCTAATGAGCAAAAAAAAAAAAAAAAAAAAAAAGGTACTGATCGCTGCCGGAATGGAACCTCAAGCCAAATGGTCCAAAGACCAGCATGCAAGGCCTTCCTCCACTTGCCTTTTCCCTATCTGACTGACATTCTGTCGTGCCAAGAAACAAAAAATGCTTCCGCTGTACATGGCATCATCCAAAGAATATTGAAGAAATTCAAAATACTGTCCCATAGGGCTTCTAGCAAACGGGCAAAGGATGAAAAGGTGATTCACCGATTCAGCATCGTTTTTACAGAGGAGGCATGTTTGGGAGGATCATTCTCCTTTTGCGCAAGTTATCCTTGGTTATTCATCAAAGAAGAAAAAGCATGAAAAATGCACGTTCCTAATGAATCTTAGCTCCTCTTTCCAATATATACATGGGTGTCATAGTTTTGAACTTCAAAGTTTAGTCCTTTGCGTTTTTCTTTTATTTGTGCTTCTCTCCCTCTTTCTAATCATGAGGGAGAATTTCAGTTTACTTCTGTGGCATATATTATATCTATGGGGCATCCATTTATACTTTTATAGATTAACTGTTTATATCAAGTAATTAAAAAAAAAAAACTGTTTTCCTCAAGCTTGTCGTTTTGAAGATCTTTATCAATTACTCTTATAGAATGTGAGCCATGCCGTTAGTTTCAGAGATGTTTGCTGAATCTGTTTAATGCCATGAAAGTTTTGAGGAGTCACTTGATCCTTATGCGGCAGGATCCTTGTGTTCTCAATTTGTTGAACTGAGGGCCATAGTTCACAGATCCAGACCATTGGTCTGTTGGCCCCACCAAGGATGGACGACACCCTGAAAAATCATCAAAAGGACTATCCTATCCTTTGGATCAGTGGCCCGCAAATAGCTGGTCCGCAACAATTCATATTCAACTACCAATCAAGAAAGAAGAAAAAAATCCATATTGAGCTGAGATAAGTCTCAAGATAGGTGGATGGAATATTCCAGTCTGGGATATTTTGTTAGCATAGTCTATCCACAGGCACTGCTTTAGACCAATGGCCATGATCAGTAAACCATGGGTCCCATTTGCTCCAATATACTGTGCATATCCTGGGGTTGACAATCACATAGTTTTCGCATAAAGTCTTATCCCCTATGTTCTCAGACACTTTACTTTTCTGGAGGCTCTTCTTAGATATGATCTTTTTGCTGGCACATGAATAGATGATGCAGCTTTTGTGTTTGTGTAAATTGCATATAGTTTTCTCTTATATGTTTAACGAATCATTTAACATTGAGGGTCTCACCTCAAATGGGATCTCCTTTGGTATGAATAGTTGCTTCTGTCTTTCTGTGCAGATTGCATCTAGTTTTCTCTTCTCCAAAACATTTAATGGCAGCTGGAGGATGCATCATTGTCTTGGAAATTGCATACAAAATGGACTTTTCTCTACTTGGTTTTCTGATTTGCTCCTCAATTTTGGGCTTGGGTATGTATTGGAAACTTGGCTTTGTTGATGCTACCTTTTCACCCTTATCTAATTTTTTCCTATCAAGTATGTGTTGCTTTGCAACGTCAAGTATCCATTTGGAAGTATCATCAAATTTGAGAGGTGATTCTCAGATTTTGAGTGGAACTAATCTGCTTTGCATTTGGAGATGGGTGGGATTCCATTTTCCTGCTTTTTACTGGCAAAATCTTATTTCTACAAACCTTCTACCTGGGTGAACACTCCCACTTCGAATCATGCTTTGAGGCTCACACTTCTGCTTCAAATCATGCTTTGGACTCGCGCTTCCGCTTCAAATCATGCCTTGGCATTGCGCTCCCACTTCCTAACACTTTGCAAGAAGCACGTCCCCACACTCAGGTGGGCTACAATGTCTGCAATAAATGGATGTATTTTCGCAATCTATTTGTTTTATATACTGTGGCACACGTGGTGTTAAGAGTGGACTAGCCTGATTTTTCTGGTAGGAAATCTATGTGGTGAGGACCACTTGATGGATGGTGTGGTTTGTGCTTGCATTTGCGATCTTGGCATGCATGCTAGCACTAGATGGGTTCAGCTATAAATGAGCGTGGATTAACAAACCTGTTCCTAGTATTACCATAAAATGGCCTACTATTCTTCTGTTACTGGATACTTTTAATTGCTATTATTATTATTATTATTTTTTTTGAAAGCCTCCCGGTCTTTTAATTGGTATTATTGTGTTCAACAAGTGACTAAACATGATGGGAGCATTCATGTTGGTTTCGATTTGTGTTTCTTCAAAGCATTATTTCAGATAAATTTGCTCAAATTTTCTAGGAATAATTCAAGCAACTTCTTTGGAACGTATGAAGAAAGAGTCTCTTCATCATCCAGACATAGCAGATGGAACTATTGAGAATCAAATGCAGATGTCACCGCTTCCAACTTGAAGTATGTACCTTGTAAGTGTTTAAGGTTCTTTTATTTTCTTTTATGTCATCTGAGAAATGCTAAAGTGATTAGCCCAGCAAAAGAGGGGTGAGATTCCAACTGACACATGTGCAAGATCCTGGACATGTGCTAGTGCACTCAATGTGAAGATACTCTGTTCCGAAAGCTAGGCTGGTTGACTCAGAACATCGGCTATGCATGTAGTTGAACATTGGCCTTCAGTGACTCTTTCTAACTGTCCATTTTCCTCTGCAAGTGTGATCCACGTGATCACTGGATTGGCCTTATTTATGTTCCAGGGCATGTTTACGGTAGGCACCACCTAATGATTAGCTTGGATTCATTTGTGTGTGCTACAACACATTTTGTGATCAATCTTTTCAATCTCTCCTCATGCAGATCGCAAGTAGCATGTCTTGTTTCATTTTCTACCTTTCCATGGTTCTCTCTATCTTTGTTTATTTACTAGAGATGACATTCAGTTTTAGCTTCAATGTTTTTGCAAATTGCAATAACAAATGAGAGCTTTATGGCTTTGTACATTATGTCTGGTAATTCTTAATAGAAAAGGAGTCTAGATTTTTTTTTTCATGGAGGAGCTTAATCTATTAAACAAGATGACAAATCTAGTGTCCTACAAAAGACATGGCTTCTGATATTAGAGAACAAATCTCATGAAATGGTTCAAAAACTGAAAGTAAAGCATCATCTCTTTTTGAATAACCTACCTCAAAGCACCGATCTGTTTAATTTGGAGTAGTGTTTTCTCAAACAATATTGACCCTTCTACTTCAATGAAGAATTGAAGATTTAGGCTCATTTGGCTCATGCTGACAAGAATGAGCGACCCTTTACACACACACAATATCAAAAAAAAAAAAAAAAAAAAAAAAAAAAAAAAAAAAGAGGAAAAAAAGAAGTAAAAAGAGCTCTTTCTGTCCCATATGAAATGAGATGGAAATTCCAAAATCAAAAACTATTTTTCTCCACCTCCTGAAATGTCCAGGAACCTAATGCAGCCTAACGTATTTTTCCTCGTGACCAATGCTAAGTGTAGAAGCTCATGTGAGATGGAAATAGGGCCTTCGTGGCACACACGTGCAAGGTCCAGGCCATTCATCAAGTAGCACTCACTTTTGGCATGACATAGATCAAAACTCCGGCTGGTTCTCTTATCTGCAGTTAGGCAACACCTGTATGTTGAATATGTAAAGTTGGTCACTTTTTTCCCAACTATCCATTTTCCCATACCAGTATGGTTTGCCTTATGAGCGGACAAGACTGATTTGTGAGCCTGCGCATGATCACAGAGTGTCCAACCTGATGAATGGATTGGATCTTGCACATGTGCCATGTTAGCAGGTGAGCTGCTAAGCCCCAGGCGTATCTCATGCATGTTTGTACACTTAGAATTA
Source organism: Liriodendron chinense (assembly GCA_003013855.2). Taxonomy (NCBI): domain Eukaryota; kingdom Viridiplantae; phylum Streptophyta; class Magnoliopsida; order Magnoliales; family Magnoliaceae; genus Liriodendron; species Liriodendron chinense. The sequence continues at coordinate 1,784,453 of ML058326.1, read as the reverse complement.
TTCCTCTTTTCTTCACTTCTATTAGAAATTAATTTAGATGGCCAATTACATTGTGTACTTTGTACAAATCAAAGAATAGAATGCATTGAGATCTAAAAGAGTCTTTTTGTGAGGTTTAATTTTGGCGCATGTATACATATAACTGGAAATTTGTAGCCTATGAGAGATGCATGACATAAACATGAATCCTTACGATTGGACATTTTTAGTACATATTTTCATAGACTTATAGGCCTCAAGGCATACTTGAATCGAAATGTGTATGCCTGGAGGCATACCCTCAAGGTAACCCTTCTCTAGGGCAATCAATGGGCCAATCTGGTTGCTGGGCTTCCAGACCCAGCTCTCCACATGTCCAGCTGGGTGCTGGGTCTCAGCCTGCCACACGTGGGGCTTAGAGTTAACACTTTTTTCTATTGAGGTCTGGCCTGTGCACGAGTGCATGCCTGTCTAGGGCTTCCATGGGCTGGGCTTGGAACTAACTTCTAGGCCTGGAACACAAAGGGATGTGCTTGGGTCAATCTTGGCACAGTGATGCTCTACCTTTCTCTTTTGTGTGAGCATCAATAGGAAAACATGTGCACAGTTGTACATCTTCTTGGAGATGCACTTCACAGGTGCTTATGCTTTTAAACGCTGGTCTAAGCTGAAGCCATGTGGCACGATTGGGGTTTTCTTCCTACAGATTTTATTCTATTGTCAAGGTTTCAGAAGAGGTTATTGGGGAGGCTTCACCATTTTCTCAACGCTTCAAACCCATTCCACAGTTTTTGAATCTCGAGTCTAGCAGAGGAACCTTTCTATTAACCATAGCTTCATACATGCCTCATTATACCAATCTCTGTCATTGAGATTTTAAAATGGAAGAGTGATGTTTCTCTCGGCATTACTTTCACAGATCTGAGCAGCAATATCTCATTTAACAATAGCCTAGACAAGATGACTAGTTTAAATTGTTGATGATTCAACAGACATTGTTGAGAAATCAGCAATGAACAGCAATGGTGCAGGAATTGAATATCAGAGGGGCTTAGCTTGCATGATGGATGAAAGCCCATCTGTTTGTTATAGAACCTGTTTGACAGGTCTTTCTGCCTGGTAGGTGATGTCAATTAGTTGGTAGATGAAATATTCAGTATATTGGAACAATCAACTTATGAAGTAGTATCAGTGTTTAGATAGTAATTTGCTGACATGAAATATGGACAGTGGTGTACAGAACCTGCAATTTAACTCATACTTTCATAAGATTGTAGCAGATTGTAGTGAACCTGCCTCGTTAGTAACATGATTTGTTAACATAAATCCAGACACCATTGATCTTCATATTGAGAAGTTACAGAAAACACTTCCAGTTCTGAGCAAAGACCTTGTGATTTCCTATGGAATGTTTTAATATAGCATTCATGGTCGAATACCAACATCTGCTGAAAATTGGGAACTTTTAGAGTGAAAAGTAGGGGATTTTGCTCATGGAATATATGGAAGTAATAATACCCCCCCCCCCCCCACCCAAAAAAAAAAAAAAAAAAAAAAAAAAAAACAACTATTAGGCTTGGTCACTAGCCAACCCGACGAATGGTTTGATGTGAAACGAACTCCATCCATCTAAGATGGTTGAAGTGTGACAGCTGAGAAAAGCCACACCACTTGATCTAAAAGCTCTGAGCCATTAGAGGGAGAGTTAACACTCCAACACTCCCCCGCACGTGTGGGGTGGAACTCCACATGGGAACATAGCGGGCCAGGGTGGAGGGACACATAACTCACACCCAAGTGGAGGGACACTTACAACTCGCACCATAAACGTGTTCACCGTGGGAGAATATATTCCGGTGGTATAGTTGCTACTTCTAGGATTCGAACACAAGACCTTCCTCTCTGATACCATGTCAAATCACCACTTGATCTAAAAGCGCGAGCCATTAGAGGATGGTGTATCAATGTCTATCAAGGTAGTTAACACTCCAACAGCCATGATGATGCATTACTTAGTGTGCTTGTGAAATTTACTAAACTAGGTGAATGAAGTCTAACAGAGAGCTTTGTAGAGACCACATGCACCAATCTGGCACGTGGGTGAGATATTGGAACTGTGTGTCAGGTGGGCCCTGCCTTGTAGAGGACCTGGACAGAAGCTAAGATTGTCCATCCTTCAGGCAGGCTACATGCATCTTTTGAGTGTGGACTGTTGGTAACTTCATTTAACTGCATGTTGCTTTTGCATGCCTGTTGCTCACCTGATGAATTGACCAACCTGAGTTTTGGGCAAGGTCATCTATGAGGTGGGTCCTACCTGATGTTTGGCTTTGCACATTTGCCAGGTCAGCACATTTGGTTACACATGAGCTTCTGAAAACTTATGTAATATACTATAATTTCTTTTTCAGAGGTAATAAAAAATTATTAAGGGAACCGCAAAAGCGAGAAAGAAAACAACCAAAACAAGAGCAAAAAGGAAAAGCAAGCACTGGTATAGGCCCAAAAGGGCTACAATGCTACAATGATCCAAATCCTTGATGCCCGACATCCACTCGGTTATAAGAGAAACCGCTCTCTGACAGTTGCGATCAACCGAATCAGAATTGTTCTCAAAACATCTCCTATTTCTTTCTCCCCAAATAACCCACAAAGAGGCCATAACCGATAAATGCCAAACTGCCTTTCCTTACCCACTCCTTCATCCCATGGGGCCAAAAGGAAGGGATGGAAGCCGGAATCACTGAAGCTACATTGAGGGTCTTAAGAAAGAACACGTAATTTGCTGCTCATCTATTTCTTTGAAATGGTTTGCTAGCAGTATTTTTTTTCTTCCTGTTGCGCAATATTCTGAATCTGAGACACTATTCCTCCCAACTTCATCTTTTCATTCTCACTTTTTGTTTCCAATGAATTTAGTGACAGTAAAAGTGTGACGCGTGGAGAGGAATGCTAATGCAATGCACATGCTTCATGGACTTGTCCTAAGATGCATGCACCAAAACATCTCTACTGACATGTCACAATTGAATATGGTGACTAGGACTGTTTGTTTGGTGGGTCACCATGTTGATGGGCCATATCCAAACATGAAGAAAGATTGGACCGTGGTGGTGTTCTCATCAGTTGTTTTTTTTTTTAATGGTCCGCATTTAACAGGAATGCCAGACCAATCACATATGCGATCAGATTGTCCAATCACATGGTGGCCCACCAGACCAACAGTCCTGATCACCGTACATATTTGCAGTAAGGGGCTGCATAGAACATACATGACATGCTTGGAAAAATGGCATTTCTCATTCATGAATGATCCTTGGCTTTAATCATCCCATCTCAATGAATGACTTATCAACTGATTGATTTTTCTTTTTCAACTGATTGATTTTTCTTTTTCTCAGTTATTTTTGTTTCAGTGGCGCCTGGAGAGGAAATCATTGTCCCATGCAGAACAATCACTTTATCAACAGAGTGATGGAGGTTTGGTTAACATCTTCACGTTCGAATAGTATAACTAACTTCTCATTCCTTTTCTTCTTTTGTCGACATAGAAATTGCAGTAAGTGATTTGTTAGAGCCATTGCTCTGATTGTATGTATAATAACAAAGCCAAAACCCCATCTTGGAATGACTGATCACATCTCTTCCACTTCATGTAAAATCTCTGTTAGATATTGATCCTCCCTCTTTTTTTTCCTTTTTCTTCCTTCCTGGGTACTGTTTTCCTTCAAGTGGTATTGTACAATGCTCGGCTAGTGCCAGACTGCCAGTGGCTTTTATGTTTGGGCCGTAATTCCATAGAAGGCCCACTTATTAGTGATCGACAGAAGTGAGGCCCACTTTTCTGTTAGATTTTGATCCTCTTTCTTCTCTTTATGTTCGCAGAAAAAAAAAAAAAAAAATCTCATGAAACAATCCCAGTCATCCTCACCAGGCATCATCCTGTTGCACGTGGACAGTTTGCTATACTTTTCTTGTAACCATCCTTATGCTGGAAAGCAGATGGATGGATTGCTATGGGAATGGCCTGGATCAATGGAAGGCGGCCACACATCGTATGGGATGTTGGCTTGATGCATATGTGGCCCCGTTTCATAGATCGAGGCGGTTCATCTGGTTTGGATGATTGAAAGATTTAAATATGACCAACCTGAACCAAAATGCTGCTGGTTTGGCCGAGGGTCTTATTTTCTTTTGCATTGCTGTCCAAAGATTTCTCTTCATCATGGGAGAAAGTTGTTTGCAAGACATGGGAGAGCTAAAGGTTGTAAAATGTAGTTATTTGAAATGAAGGTTGATACTCTGGGCATTTTTGAAACTGTTTGCCTGGCATTCCCAGTCAAACCATTCAAGTTGTGGGAATCACATCAGGTATACTTTGGTTTTTCAAAATTTTAAATTGATTTGGAGATCTCTTAGCTCCATTTAATAAGCATTTATTTATTTGTTGAATTTGGACCATTAGCTGATTTCATTAGGCCATTCATTAATTATCCATGAATCAATCATTTGGAAAGTAAAATCAATATACTTTTTTTTAATTAAAATTCATCTGAATCTAAACCCATGATTTTCACCATTTGATTTCAGTTCATTAGCTCCCATGTATATAATTTAGTGTCTGCTTGTCAACTATCTTACTCTACCAAAGTATCATAGCCTCTTTGCCAGTATAAAGGGAGCAGATTAGGTGCCGCCAGCCCGGGTGTGGCCCACCTTGATGTATTTATTCTATATCTACGCTGTCCATCCATTTTGCTAGATCATTTTAGGGCATGAGCCCAAAAATTAAGATCCAAATCTTAGGTGGACCAGACTATAGGAAACCATGGTGATTGAACGTCCTACCATTAAAAACTTCCTAGACAGGAATAAACCAAACCACTGCCTCATCCAAAAACTTGTTCCATGCGTGAAATTGTTCAGTTCGGACATGATATTGAGTGAAAGACCCTGATCCATGTTGGCTATGGGTGAACCTTATCAGTGTACGATCTTGATTGGTCAGTGACAGGAAGTTGGGCCACACTTGCTCTGACTGTTACCAGATATTGATGAATGAGTACAAATTTTCATATCCAGAATTCCTGATGTTCTCATTATCGCTTGCCTGATGGTTCCTTGGGCTGCATGTTGGGATCCACCTGTGTAATTGCATGGACATTGGATGTGGACGTGCCCATTGACTCTACCAGCAAGATATGGAGATCAAACTATTGGGAGCTCGTGGGATGCATGGTTTAGATGATCATACACGTGCCACAGGTACTGTACGTTATATGGGTTGCCTAAGTGCCCATCTGGCAATACAGGCCTGAACTTACACCGTTGTTTGTGCCGTGAAGGTGTCAGTAGCACTGGGATCTGCCCAAAGCTGGTTTGGTCCAAGAGCAGGCCTGGCCCAGCAAACCAGCGCAATCTCACACTATAAGGCCTAAGGCCCGACCTGACATGGGCCTGGCAACAGGGCTGAGAGGGAATTTGGTACGGTCTACTTCAAAAGTTGAATTGCAGAATTAAAAGGCCTGTGCAGGGCATCGGAGATGGGGATTGAGTGGTCTGAATTGAAATTCGTACCTGGAGATGCTATCTCTGTAAACTGAATGCTGTAGTCTCCTGCGCCTTAAACCTTAAAAGAACTACCCTACACAATGTAAGACTAATCACAATTGAATGGGGTCCATTGGTATGTCTGATCATGTAATTCAACCCTTAGAGAGATCCAGACCGTTGATCAATTAGGCCCAACTAGCCTGAAAATCCTATTTACCACTTTAATGATTCTAGGTCGTCTGTTGATCAAGTGGGCCGCATGTGCACAAAAAGTAGTGAAATGAGACCATCTGTCTAAATGCAAGATGCATGTGTTTCTTACCGAAATATTGGAGCAGCATAGAACACATGTTATATGAAGTCAGGCTCCAGGCCTTACATGCCAGGCTTAACCCGGCTCACGGCCCAAAATAGCCTTCAAGCCCGTTTAAATAGGCCCCGGGCCAGATGCACTGCGGACTACAGTTTCTGCAAGTCCGGCGCACTACTAAACCCGTATTGGTTCTCACGCCGCGGGCATTCTCAAACCAAAACAAAACACGTCTTTGCCTCTCTCACATTGAGCAGAGCAGAGCGACGATGCAAGCTCTAGCTTCTCAGGGGTTTGCAGCCTTCTCTGCCTCGGCACTTGTCAACACTTCATACCCTGCCTGCCCATCACACCGTTGCAATCTGTCCTTCCATCTCTGGGCCATCCAATAGATGGAAGCCGATTTCGTTGCCACGTGTCCGGTGGCTGCCTCCAATAAGAAGCTTGCACGGAGCATTTGATTTCCAAGCAGGCAAAGGGTATATACACTTCTCTTCCCTTCTTCCATTTTTTAATTTCCATTGAAGAATGATATTTCAAGCCCCCAAAATTTGATACTCAGCTCCTAAAAGAGTAATTCGGACACGAGGAATGCCAAAGCAATTGGGGCCCGAGAGAGATTGAAGAGGGGATTCACGGCATGTGTCCCGAGACTGGCGCACGGTGTGCGATCCTGCCACTTGTTTGGTGAGTCCCACCGTGAACACTCCGGTGGTCCGGCCTTGGTCCGGCAAACGGACGGTCCACTCATCGAATGGGCCACGCTCATAGGTTGAATATTGACTGCCCGTTTTTTATTTTCTTAACTCACCTGATCTCCTCACACGAATTGGCACGCCACTTCTTTACGCATGTTACGGAGATTTTAGAAGCATTCATATAGATAACCCAATATGGGTGGAACTTTCAATTTTATGGAAGTGGAAATATCATTTCCCTTTCTCTTTTAGGGGGCGTTTGGATTGTAATTTACTTAAGTTACTTATGCTTCGAGTAACTTATCTTGGTTTCTACTTATTAAGCTGAAGTGATTAAGTAACTTTAAGTAAAAAAGTTTCTTATAATTGATCTTAAACCAAACTTACTTATCTCAAATGAGTTACTTATCTACTGCTGTAAGTAGAAAAAGTAACTTATTTGGTGGTATCCAAACAGGCCCTTAGGGGCGTTTGGATCGTAAGTTACTTAAGATGAGCTAATTATGCCTCAAGTAACTTATCTTGGTTTCTACTTACTAAGCTGAAGTATTAAGTAACTTCAAGTAAAAAAGTTACTTATAATTGATCATAAACCAAACTTACTTATCTCACATAAGTTACTTGATGGTATCCAAACGGGTCCTTATAGAGAAAGATGAGGCAGTGAATGACAGGCATCAGACTGGGGACGTGAAGTTAGTTGTTGTAGGGAGCCCGTGCAACAAAAGCTCTATGGGCCTACCATGATGTTGTGTATGTGACCATCCACTTTGTCCATCATTTGCGGAATGTGGATTGCGGTATATCCACTCTATCCATCCATTTTGTGAGCTCATTTAGGGCACATTTGGATGCCTGTAAGTTTATTAAGTTCCTGGTAACATTAAGTTACAGGTAATCCTGTTTGGATGTTAGTTGTAAGTTACTTGCAGGTAAGTGAGTTTCTATGTTTGGGTAACCTATAAGTTAGTTACAGGTAAGAAGATGTATATTCACACCAACTAGAGCTTGGAATATGAAATTGTTCAAAAATTAAATTGACACATAAGAATGCTTGGATAAAAGTATGTCATTTTGTTGAGCCCATCTAGATGAATAATTGAGTCAATTATTAGGCTAAACTAATCATCAGGTAGGCAATAAAAGTGGGCGCATGTATTCAAAATACCTTAATGTGAAAACGAAGATGTGAAAATAGTCAAGAAGAGGACTAGGCCATTAGTGCCCACCCTACAAATGTTGTAGCAAACACCATCTACATTTGATTGGTCCCGTGTGTGTTTAGATGTGCAACTGAATTGAATTTCAACAAAATCATTTCAATGAAGCAGATATAAATATCTGAACTGTAGTGATGCTTCATACCATTCGTAATGAGTACACAAGCTTCCACTGCTTTCATTTCAACTCCAACTCAAAAATAATGTAATTGTAATAGTAAAAATCTGGTCCAATAATAACAATTCAATCTGGCAATGCACCTGAATTCAGCCCATAACAAAATGTGTATTGACTCAAATTGTAATGAAATGTTTGCTGCAAATCTTGAAATTCCTAAATATATGATTCCCTTTAAGCTCAATGATTAAAGAATATAAAATGATTCCAACCTCCAAATTCAACATCAACAAATGAATTACCGGAATTCATTAATCGAAATCGACATTCATATAGAAAAAGAGGAAAAGAATACGAGTTGTTGTTGGGAATTATTGAGCATATGGCCTAATTTTTAGGGGAAAAATCTTCTTGATTGTAGCTCGTCTTAGCCCAACTTTTCTGAAATTTGGATCCGAAATGGATGGACAACATGGATAAAACATATATCATGGTGGGGCCATAGAGCAAGGTGGCTACTGGTAGGTGCTCTGTGCGCCCCACCATGATGTATGTGTTTTATCCCCGCTGCCAATCCATTTTTTGAGATCATTTTAAGGCATGAGCCCAAAAATGAGGAAGATCCAAATCTCAGGCGGACCACACCATAGGAAGACAGTGGTGATTGAACCCCACCATTAAAAACTTCCTAGGGCACACTGTAATGTTTATTTTACATCTAACCTGTTGATTAGGTCACATAGTCCTAGGTGAAGCGAAATCACAAATATCCACTTGATCCAAAACTCTTGTGGACCCCAAAAAGTTTTTAATGGCGGGCATTCAATTGCCATAGTTTCCTGTGGTGTGGTCCACCTAAGATCTAGATCTGCTTGATTTTTGGGCTCATGTCGTAAAATATCTTGCAAACTAGATAGACGGTGTTGATGAAACGCATACGTCATGGTGGGGCCTCACAGAGCATTATTAGTAGCGATTGGCTATTGTAGCGTCAATAGGCAATTTGTGTTCTTCCCCGCATTCGTTGGATGGACCCCAACCCAGAATGGGAAAAAAGAAGAAGAAGAAGAGGAAGGAGACGTTTTGAGAGAGAGAGAGAGAGAGAGAGAGAGAGAGAGAGACGCTTACCCGGTAGGTGGTCGTGCAATTGCATTTCTCCCATCCTTTTCCAAATTTAATAAAAAAAAGAAAGATCCATTGGTTGTAAGAAAGTTCCCTGTAACTTGAAACATAACCTCATCTCCTGTGAGATTTTTGCATCTTTTGGCTGTAGGAAAGTTATAGGTTGAAAGAAAGTTATAGGTAACTTTCCTCCGCCAAACATCACTTAGAACAAAGTTACTTGTAACTTTCTTACATTTTAAAGAAGTTACAGGCATCCAAACAATCCCTTAGGGCCTATTTGGATGCCTTTAAGCTCTTCGAGGGCTTGTTTGGATGCCAATAAGTTGGGTAAAATGTAAGTGACTTACAGGGAAGTGACGGAAGTCACTTACAAGTAGTGTTTGGGGGAGGAAATTCACCCATGAGTCACTTATAGGCAACTCTTCCTAAAAACTGCAGGGGCCTAACTAGGATGAGAAGTCACTTCCATGTAAGTTACTTGCAAGCCCAATGGTTTGATTGTTTAAAAGAGGGGAATGGGTAAAACACACCAACCTACCAATTACCATTAACAACCATGAAGCTCCAGCCAATGAAGAAGGAGATCCATCCATTGAAGAAGCTCCAGTAGACCTTGCAGCAGTACAACCAATTCAAATACCATTAGTAATAGAGATCCATTTACTGTACCAACAACCACTATTGATAAACTATTACTAGTTATAACTGGGTGGTTGGCCCCTAGCTTTTATAAAGAGAGGAAAGAGGGTTTCCGACTCTACATCTCTCTCTCTCTCTCTCTCTCTCTCTCTCTCTATTTGCAAACCATAGTTTTTCCCCCCCCCCTTTTATAAGTCCATTTTTCTAAGTTGTGAAGTCCCTTTTTTATTATTTGAAAACTAGGATTAGGCTCCGATTTCTTATGTGGCTGTAATAGTGGGGCCACCTTAACATTATGAATGGTATATCCACAATGTCCATCAGTTTTGCCAGCTCATTTTAGGGCTTCGGCCCAAAAAAACGAAGCAGATCCAAATCTTAGGTGGGCCACATCATAAAAGTGGTGATTGAATGTCCGCAATTAAAAACTTCCTATGGCTCACCATAATGTTTTTTGGCCATCCAACCTGTTGATAAGGTCATAGAGATCTGGATGATATTAAAATATAAATGTCAGCACTGTTTCCTCTAGTGCGGCCACCTGAGATTTGGACGTGCTTCTTTTTTTGGGTCCAAGCCCTAAAATGAGCTGGCAAAGTTGATGGACAACATGGATATACCATACATACATCAAGGTGTGCCCAACAGTCTATCCCATCAAGGTAGACCATTGATCTTTATTTTTTAAAATTTTTTTATTTAACTATTTTAATTCATTTGGATTGTTTATCTTTTGGGCCCCACCAATTTTTTATTTATTATATGGTTCATAACATGGGAAATAAATGGACACCCATTTCTAGGCATTGATATATCTATGTAATTGGGCCCACTAGATAGATGACTTCTAAATTTTTGTAAACATACAAAGGTGTAGGGGACTATACTACACATGCTTGTCTAAGTGGAATATAAAAAATGGCCCACCATGGTTAGTACGTTTTTGTAAGTGGGTCATGATCCAACTTCTTTAAGGTTCTTGGTTTGTACAAGTGAGCCGTGGTCTAGCTTCTTTGAGATTGTAGGTTTGCACAAGTGGGTTGTTGTCTAGCTTTTTTGAGATTGTTGGTTTGTATAAGTGGGTCATCTTTAGTAAGCTTATGACATTTGACGGTCATGTGAAAATCATACACATTTGGAAATCATGTGAAAACTTTTTCTTCTTCATCTTTTATTTTTTTAATTTTTATTTTTTTTTTTTTAACAATACAATCTCATACAGTCTATATTTTTCACTCCCTGGTATTGTTTTATTTTGAAAACTTTCATTTAGGCTTCCATTATTTTTCATTTTCTGATGGCTTGCTAGAATATTTGATGAAAATTCCGTCTTCAACTCTTTTTTTTTTTAATGATCGTATTCAAGTGATGTTTTTGGCTCCTGTTATTATTTTAATATGAAAAATGTTATATATGATTGAAATCTATTTGCAACTCATTCCTTTTATCTGTCAGATTTTACTTAAATAGCATCGTATGCTTCCATATGAGCATCTGTCTACAAGTTGTTATTTTGCCTGATTTTCAAGGAAGGAAATCACAATATCGTTATTCTTACTTTGTTAGATTACTAATTGCAATTCCATTTAATAATTGCTAAATTTGTATTACAAATTTACAATTGAGGAACTACTCTAGTTCTTGTTGGTGGCACCTTTGGTGATTTTGTTAAATGTCATTGTTTAGCTTTTGTTAAGCCCACAAATGTGTATAAGGCAGGCCATGTGTACGCCACACATAAGTACAAGATCTAATTTGTGCATCATGAGGTTCATACCATTTTGATATCCTGACCCAAGGAATCATGTTCTTTCTTTAATTAGGTGCACCTCATGATGGGCAGATTGGATTCTATACCTATGCATCAGGACATTAGAATGATGCACTTCATTAGGTGCACGGTGCACCTCATAATTAGTGAAAGAACATGATTCCTTAGGTTAGGACATCAGAATGGTATGAACCTCAAGATGCGCAGATTGGATCCTATACCTATGTGTGGCATGTACATGGCCTGCCTTATACATATGTGTGGTCTTAACAAAGAGCTAAACAATGACACTCGACAAAACTACCAAAGGTGTCACCAATAAGAACTAGAATGGTTTTCCTCAGTTACATACAAATTTGTCAATTTTCAAATGGAATTGTAATTAGTAACCTAATAGAGTAGGGATAACCAAATTTGGATTTTCCCTCCTTAAAGGTTGGGCAAAATAACAACTTGTAGATAGATGTTCATGTGGAAGCATATGATGCTATTCGAGTTCGATCAGATAGATAAAATGAATAAGTTGCTGATAGATTTCAATCATATATAATATTATTGATATTAAAATAATAAACGGGAGCCGAAAACATCACTTGAATATGATCATCCGGAAAATATAATTAAAAAGAAGAGTTACAGACATAATTTTTGTCAGATATTCTAGCTTGCCATTAGAAAACGTAAAATAATGCAAGCCCATATGAGAGTTCTCAAAATAAAATAATACCCAAGAGTGAAAAATATAGACTGTATGAGATTATATTGTAAAAAAATGGAAAATGGAAGTTTTCATATGACTGCCAAATTTGCATGATTTTCAAATAGTTTTACATGATTGCCAAATATCCTAACCTTATCAGAGATGGCCCACTTGTACACTACAAACCAACAATCTTAAAGTTGGACCATGACCCACTTGTACAAACCGACAATCTCAAAGAAGCTAGACCATGGCCTACTTGTACAAACCAACAATCTTAAAGAAACTAAGGGCCCGTTCGGTTGCAGAATTTAGGTTCCGGATAAAAATGAGATTCCACTGTTGGAATCCAAAATTGCAAAAACTAGAAAGGAAACCAGGTTCCATATGGAACTTGCTGTTTGGTGGAAAATTGTGTAATCTAGATTATGTTCCAACCGTTGCTTGTTGCATGGCCCACTTGGGCTTCGGATCCGCCAGAGCTGACCCCTCGCCTATTGTAGTCCCGCAAGACAGATGGCCGGGTTGGATGGCAAATAAACATTATAGTGGGCCCTAGGAAGTTTTTTATGGTGGATGTTCAACAAGGTATCCCAAAACGGTTACGTATCGGCCGATACGTAACGGAAACGGTCATGACCGTTACGCGTTACGGGGTCAAAATGGCCGTAACGATCGTTACAGAAAAAACAGGCCGTAACGGTCCCGTATCGGCCCGTATCAGACTGATACGGCCCTATATCGGCCCCGTATCGGACCGTAACAGCCCCGTAACTATCTTATAACAGTTTTTTTCAAAAAATTAAAAAGGGCTGTATCGGCCGATAAAGGGTCTGTAACGGCCGTTATGGCCCGTATTGTAATAGTAACGGTGGTGGCCGTTACAGCCACCGTTACCGTTATGGGACACCTTGATGTTCAATCAACACTGTTTTCCTATGGTGTGGTCCACTTGAGATTTAGATTTGCCACATCTTTTGTCTAATGCTCTTAATTGAGCTTTCAAAATGGATGGACCGTGCGGATATAAATCACATATGTCATAGATGCGCAACATATGGAGGTGGGTGACGCTAACCTCTGCCTCATTTCCCTTCCGATAGAAACGATGTAGGGAACCATTTCCACTAATCCCGGTTCCAGCCAAATTAAGCTTCTGTGCGGAATCTTGTTTGGCTGGAACTTGTCACCTAACACACCAGTTAAAATCGGATTCTGGTGGAATCTCGATTTTAAGCTGGAAACGAGTTTCCAGGTGCCAACCAAACGGGCCCTAAGACCATGTCAAGTTTGTACAAATTAATAAACCATGGTGGGCCATCTTTGATATTCTACTTGTACAAGCATGTGTAGTGCAGGGAGGAAGATGTTTTTAATGGTGGATGTTCAATCACCATTTATTCTTGTGGTGTGGCCCACTTGAGATTTGGATCTGCTTCATTTTTGGGCCCAAGCCCTAAAATGGGCTGGCAGAACTGATGGGCGGTGTGGATATACCATTCTACATGTTAAGGCGGGCCCCACTATCATGGCCACATAAAAAATCGGAGCCTGATCTCATTTTCCAAGCAATAAAAAAGGGTCTTATGGCTTAAAAAGAGACTTACAACAGCAAAAAAAAGCCTACCATTTGCAGAGAGGAAGAGAGCAGTGACAGTTGGAGAGAGAGAGAGAGAGAGAGAGAGAGAGAGAGAGAGAGAGAGAGAGAGAGACCTTCTTTCCCTTCTTTATATAAGCTGGGAGCTAACCATCTAGTAATGGATGATTAATTGTGGTTGTTAGTGTGGTAAATGGAGCTTTGTTGCTAATGGTGTTGTAGGATTTGGATTGGCTGTGCTATTGCAAGGTTTGCTGAAGCTTCTTCAATGGCTGGAGCTTCTTCTATAATGGTTGGAGCGTTATAACTGTTAATAATGGTTAGTAGGTTGGTGCGTTTCCCCCTCTTCCCCCAATAAAAAATCAGACTGTTGGGCGTGTGAGTAACCTATAAATGATTTCTCACCCTACGCCACCTGTAGTTTTTTGAAAGATTTATAGGCAGTAAGTGACTTACAAGTGAATTTCCTCCCCCAAACACCACCTATAAGCGACTCCGCCCTTCGGACATGAGTACAAACAGGATGGAGATCCAAAACACAAGTGGGCCATACCATATGATACAGTGGGGATCGAATACCACAATTGAAACCTCTCGGGGGCAATAGAAGTTTTGGATTAGGCTGATATTTGGTGGGAATCACCATATGAATGCTTTGGATGGGCATATAAACATTCAAGGTGAGCCGCAGTAAGGTTTCAACAATGGGCATTTCCACCCTCACTGTTTCATATGGTGTGGCCCAGTTTAATGTTGGATCTCCCTCCTGTTTGGGCAATGTCCTAAAATGAGCTGGCAAATTGGATGAATGGAGTGAATATAACACAAACATCATGGTGGGCACCACAATGCTTAAGGTTGCGGGCAATGTATGTCCTCATTTGCACCGGCTCATGTGAGTTCTTGAGCCCAAAAATCAGGCTGATAAAAAATTCAAGTGGGTAACACCACAGGAAACAGTGGGGACGGAGATGCCTACTGTTGAAACTTTCTTGGGGCCCACCAAAGTTTTGGATCAGGCTGATATTTAGTTTTTACCTTCATCATAGGTGAGAATCACCTTATGAATGTGTTGGATGGCATATAAATATCACAGTAGGCCTCCTTAGGAAGGTTTCAATGGTGGTGAAGTCATCCCCACAGTTGCCTGTGGCATGGCCTACTCGAATTTTGGATCTGCCTGACTTTTGGGCTCACATCCAACTTGAACAGGTGGGACAGAGGGATGTAACACACACGTCATAGTAGGAGGACCCTGCAGAGCTTTATGTTGCACGGACTCTGAAATTAGGGACATACCAGTACATTGTGAATTGCCTTTTCTATTTTTAAATTAAAAAATAGAAGTATCGTGTAGCTTACACTACATGCTATGCTACTTACGCTACACACTATGGAGGGTTGAATGCTATACAACACTCTACTGCTATTTAAAACATTGATTCACATACATAAATCAAATCAAATTATTATCACATCAACAACTTTTTAAGCAAATTATAATAATAATGTCTAATTGAAACGATAAGTTACTATTACGAAAATATATATATATTTTTTTTAAGGATTAAAATCCAACAGGTTGAGAATATTAAGTACAAAATACAAAATATAATTAACATTCATTTAAAAAAAGGCATAGTGTACGCTACATACGCTACGCGCATGCTACAACGCTACATATGCTATGATGAGGACACAAAACCTTTTAAAGTCTACCAACGAAGAAAGCGCTCACCACAAGCATCTTCCTTGTGGCTAGGCGACTATCGAGGAGCATTGAAGACCCTGCACACGTGATTTGACACATTAGAGACCCCACATTAGGAGGACACATGTGTAAGAGGAAGAAGACCCGTTAGACAGATTTCACTGTCTTCGGGCGCTCGACCACTATCTTCAGACACCCTATCAGGCGCCCGAACTTAGCCTCTCTGGCGCCCGAAACTCTCTAGACGTCTTCGGGCGCCCGATCGAGTGCCCGAACTATTGCGCAATTTGTTTT
Organism: Liriodendron chinense; assembly: GCA_003013855.2. Lineage (NCBI taxonomy): Eukaryota > Viridiplantae > Streptophyta > Magnoliopsida > Magnoliales > Magnoliaceae > Liriodendron > Liriodendron chinense. The sequence continues at coordinate 1,768,738 of ML058326.1, read as the reverse complement.
TAAGTTTCGTTTTTACTTAATTTTTAAGGGTATTTTGGTATTTTCACGTTTTCTTATTGGTTATTTAAGAGGGCTCAACCCTAAAAACGAGATTAGTCGTTGATTAATGAAAAAGAGCAAACCTTTGGTTGCTTCCTTCTTCTTTTTCTCTCTCATGGTGCTTCTTCTTCCTTGATCTCCTTCTTCTCTTTTCTTCTTGTGCCCCTCCAACTTCTTCCAGGTAATTTATCTTTCTTTCCCTACATTCTAAACTTTGGTTTTCTTAATTCCCCATGATCAAAATCTGAGAATTAATCCCAAACCTAATTCTCCAGATTTTCCAAACCCCTAATTCCGAGAAACCTTTCGATTCCTTGGACTAGTGATTCTCATTGATCGATTGAGTTAAGACCATGCAAGATCGGGAGGTTCCATCTCCTCGCCGGATCCAACCATAGCAATAATTGAATCTTATACTTCATGGTTGTGATGAATGGCCCGCTCCATTGCATGTTTCCTTGTGATTTTCTTAGTTTATGATGATTGGTGCTAGATTTTTAGATTATCATTGTCTTTTATTTCCGCTGATTTAATTGTGTTCATGAGCGTATATCATAATTAGGGCATCCTATGTCATGCTACCCATACACTACAATTCCTGTAGCGTACGCTATAGGGGATTTACGCTGTTTGCTAACACTACGTAGTGTTGTAGCTACGCTACGGGTGCTATTCAAAAAACTGCTCTAACCAACTAAAAGCCCAAATCTTTGCCCAAGTATAGTACTTTCCTGTTTCGTGTTTGTACAAGTGCAGCCGATCATTCAGTGATCCAAACAGTTAGTATGATGGGACTCACCCAGATAGCCCATGCACACAAGATTGGAAGATCGTGGTCGCATAGTGTCTAGCCTTTCTTACACTAAATGTGAACCGTTGCATAATTTTCTTTCTCGATTGTCTGTTTCTCTAGGCCACCTATTGAAGGGTTAAGATATTTCCTTCCGTGCAGGTTTTCTGTTCAGGCCATCCATAGTGGGGTCCATTATGTCGATGTTTTGGATCACTGAATAAGTGGGCCCCACCTGTCCAAACTAAAAATCCAAACAGAAAGGAAATGGGTCGAACATGAAACCTTGTAAAGCTCTAAATTGCCCCTCAAACTTCTACCTCCAAAAAATCATAATAATAAAATACATAAATAAATAAAAATAAAAAAAATGAAAATTATAAAATCCATAAAGTCAGTACTCACAGGGTGTGGCCCATAGCAGTTAGATTGATGGGCCTCACCATAATGCCTATGCACCAAAAATTTCCCCCATTGGAAAAAATCCTAACCCTTCTAGGTGTCCATGAAATTGACAGTTAAGAGAGAACCCAAAAACTCTTCACATTGGTTTAGGAAAAGACTAAACATCCGTTTCTCAGATCTTTCAATCTGAGGAGTTCATGGTGCATGGATCATCCCTGGTGAGGCCGATCATACCTAAGGTTTGAATCACAGAAACACAGGCCCCACCTTCTACCAACTTAAAGCTGGAGCACTGTGTAACGCATCCAGAAACGTGGAATTCACTGAATACTGAGTTTATATATTACGGCCATTTTCGTTTGGATAGAAAGTTGTGGAAAAGAATAGGAATTCTCCTGACGTGAAAATCCCTTCTATTCGAGAAATAAAAATGAAGGAAAATCAATTCTTTTACTAGCTTTTCCTCAAGAAACAATAGACATTGGGTCCTTACTCATGCCTCAGTGGTAGACTCACAAGAGTTTCAACACGAGGTCATGGGTTCGAGCACCCATTGTGGTGTGAGTGCATGGGTGTGTGAGTGCGCGTGTAAAAAAATTAAAAAAGAACTCATATTCTAAAAAAACAAGAAAGAAAGAAAGAAAGAAAGAAAGAAAGAAAACTGATGGATGTAGATTTCACTATTATAAGAGACAGCTCTTGTTATTTAACTCTTGACTTTTTAATATTTTCATTGAAGACAGCACCCGTAACCAAACAACAGAATTGCAGTGCAAATGGGGCCCATCCTTTTGTGATTCAAACCATTGATCTTATGGGACTTAACATGGATAGGGGATTTTCTGAAACCTCCTAAATTCAGCAGTTCCTAATAATTCAGTTAGGGGCTAAAGTAGATGGTTCAGAGAAAAACACAGTAACTGTCCATAAGAAGGCCAAAATGTTGGTGGCTAGGATCTTCTGGTCCAGAAGAGTTTTGGATCATTCCTTTCTGTGGTGTGGCTACAAGCAAGGTCAGTGGTCTGGATCAATGAACCCTGGGCCACACTTGTACAAAATGTAACCCTAATTATTATGATTCAATAGTTCCTTATTTTAGCTGTTTGAATGCATAATAGAGCTGAATTGCAATTATTAGTCTAGGGCATGTTTGGATTCACAATTAGAATGAATTCCAAAAGTGGCCCTCAGTTTGTAGTTACATTCCTTTCAAGTACAGCTCAAAAGCATAACAATTGCAATTTGGAAACTAGCCCCTCGGTATGAATACTAACCTTATCACGATATGGTCAGTTTTCTACATTGAACTAATTATTGCCTATTCAATTCAATAGTGTGTCCAAACACAACTGTAAAGAAAGTGGAAATGACTAAATTGTGGTTACCTCACTAGGTGGTAATTCTTATTCAGGGATTAGGTTCCAAATCACAATCACATTACTTTCAATCTGGACTTGAAAGGAATGTAGTTGCAATTTGAAGGTTAATTCATGAACAAGTCCTCAGTTACAGTTGAGTCGAATTGCTTTTTGTGATTGAATGCAGTTATGCATCCAAGAGTTCCAAACAGCCCTCTTACTGATTTCTTTTCATCATTCAGGTTTGATTGCCTGAAACAATGTTTTAAATAACTACACTATATAGCCTGTAGCTTATGCTACGTACCATAGCTTAGCCTTAAACACTACAGAGCTCATGAAAATAGATTTAGTCACGTGTAGCTTAAGCTACATGATAATTTGCATACGCTACACTGCTACACACTATGTAACTCACATTACAAAGATATTTTTCACTATGACATTAAAATCCATTAATGTTTTCAATGATTTATTATATTTTTCTATTTTCAATAAAAACAGTTAATCTTTTCAATGCTTTTTGTATAATAATAATAATAAATAATAAATAATACAAGTAACAATATTAAATCGGTTTGTTGCTCGTTCTTTACCTTTATAATTAACCATTGCCCATTCCTTTTACTTTAGATCGTGTTTGGTTGCACCAAATATCATGAAATTTTGTTAAATTTCATTATTAATCAGTCTAATTTTGTTCAGAATATCATGGAATTGGTGCAACCAAGTGCCTTTTAAAAAAGAAGAAGAAAGAAATTGGGGCAACCAAGCACAACCTTGATTAAAAATCTAGTAGTGTGTAGCTTGTGCTCTCTGCTATGTAGCTTACGCCTCACACTTTAGAGGGGTGAACGCTACGCTACACGCTATTCACTATTTAAAACACTGGCCTGAAATCAGTACTCTACAAGTCTAATTCCTTCTGTTTATTTATCTATTGCTAGGATGAGCGGATTCTTTGATGTTGAGCTTAAAGTTCGCGATTATGAACTTGATCAGTATGGTGTTGTCAACAATGCTGTCTATGCAAGTTACTGCCAGCATGGTGAGGTTTATATTCAGTTGACTTGTGGTTGAGGCGCTGTTCGGAAAAGGGTGTAAATGGCAATTTATCCCCAACTCCCTATCAAAATGACCCCACTTTAAATTTAAAAAAGCAGTGTTTGGGAAGTGCGGAAAGCCCATTTCTAATTGAATGGAACTGGAGAAAGTCCATCAAGCCGGCTCCAAATGGTTTGATTGAAGAGTTGAGCTCATCTTCCATTTTAGCCAATGTTTACTCCATTTGATGAAAATCTAGTAACTTCTGAATACACCCTAAAGCTGTTCACCTTATATGAAGTTGGCTATCTTCAAGCATAGTATCATTGATAAGTTGAATTGCATCTTCTTTGGTAGTTCTTTAAACTCTACTTGATTTCAATCTTTGTTTATGTGTTTTTAAACCCATCCAAGAAAAGTTTGGTTTTCATGGTCTTGGGTGTTTGTTCTGGAAGTCTCTGCTTATCCCAATTTCAAACTGATATCCAATTTCAATATTCTTGAAGAAATGTTATTTTGGCCATTTTGGTATCAAATCAGTTGTAACTTTTTAATGAAAACAAAGTAGCATTTCCCAGTTATCGACTGTTTGTTTTATCTGTCTAATCATTGTCATTGTACAATGTCTGACCGACATTTGCTCAGCCTCTGTATATGGGGCTCTCCTTTTGGTTGAATGGGAGATGCTTCAAATGGAAAACATCCAATAAGGTCCTTGTTAAATGCAGACCATTGATTATACTTGTTCATTTCATTATTTGGTTAGGATCATCTAATAGGGGAGATTTTAGGGCATCAACCATCCTGTGATGGAGCCCACCAGATCAACAGTTCAGGTTACCAACAATTGCAGAAGAATTCCTTTGTGAGCTGAATCCATCATCAAACTACATTATTAAACCACTGATTCCCCAATGATCCATCTCTATTTCATCTCCTTTGGAACAATGGATTAGTGCATTCTAAAACCTTTAAGAGTGGTTTCTTGATTTCAACAGGTCGTCATGAACTCCTTGAAAGGATTGGCTTGAACGCAGATGCAGTTGCTCGCACTGGTAATGCACTCGCACTGTCGGAGCTGTCTCTCAAATTTCTCGCACCTTTAAGGGTACATATATTTTCCATCTCTACACCCAAATGCACCAACATTCCACAACTCTTACAGAACTAGCTCTATTGATTTGTTTAGAGGTACAAATGGGTTGAGGGGAAGTTCCAGACCGTACCTGTTTAGTAGTTGGGTCCTGGTTTGGTCCATCTTTGGGTGGTCAAAATCTGACACGTTTAAAAGCAGGTATGGGACTGTAAGTGGACATGCACAAAATTACCTCAAATGTGTAACCACGAACGTCTTCTTGGCTGCACGGAAACACGCATGGAAGTAAAGGAAAGCCTACCAAAGATGTTGTATCTTAATTACGAGGAAAAATAACACAATATGCACGATGGGATCTCTAGATTTAATGGACGGGTTTCTAGAAGGGAAGAGATTTCTCTAAGTCTAGGGTTGGAGAAGAGAGAAGTGTCCCAAACCAAACCCCTACACCTATATTTTTAGACCTCCATCTTAGAGAAATCCTATATAGAGATTAACTCCAACATCTCTAAAGTTATGGTGGTAATGAGTTGTATCGAATTTTCACTCCCTCACAATAAGAACACCCAATTTACACATTCTAATTAAGTAGATCCAGTGTAGACCTCTGAGACTATAATCCTACCTAGGGGAACAATATCGTACCAAATCTATAAGTGGACCAGAAATGACTCCTTCCAATCTCCAATCGTTTGTCCTAAACTGTTAATTTGATCACACTCAATCAAGCATGTTTGGTTCCATCTGTGCACACGTACAAATCCCAATGTTCCAATCATGATGCATGCTTGTCTACTTTTGAGATTGAACGGATACTTTTGTAAACTTGATCGATCAAAGCCTACTGAAAATATTAATATAATAATATATAGATATTTTTCAAAAACAATTCTCAATAAAATTTGATAGGTCCATTCGATTCGGCGCCTTAGATAAGTCTCTTTTGCATTATCTGCACTGTGTAATCATCTACGATCTTCCTCTAACCCATCTTAATGACTTGATCTTGATCTGACCACTTTTCCAGTGTGCTTCTAACTCAACCGAATTTATATGCATGGGTTTGAGAATGCACACCAAAGTAGTGTCATCTCATTGTGACTTTGTCATGTAGCATAGAATAATAAGGACACAAGAGGCACGTACGTGATTTGCATACTCGCATAACGACTAGACTGGACTGTTGCTTATAGGTAATTGGTCTCACCACACTGAGTGGTTTAATTCACACATCGTGAATGGTCAAGTGTTCGTTGTCTATGTGATTATCACGTAAGATCCATCCAATCAACCAATGACCCATTGCCGCTGCAATGTATACTTTACACGATTTGACTGGGCATGGAGCCAATCGTGCAAATCTCTATGAAATCTCATACTGATCATCTAAAAAATAAGGGTGGAGGTAACATCTCATATGTACATGCGTCTCAATATTCATTACTCTTGTTGTGCATACCTACATAATGATCTATGTCGAGAGAGAAGTGGACCAAGCCTTTAATCGATGAACTGTTGGTTACACCTCATTGTAAAGGTCAATCTGAATATTTATGTGCACGCATCATCATGAAACGGTCACATTCATACATATAACTCAAACATTGAAAAATCTTTATATAATCTAATGAATAAATATGTACATGTGTTAATAACGGTCTGATGTGCCGCACAGAGTCTAATAGGAGCATGTTAGGTTGGGTAAGCTTTGAGAGGTTCCAAACCCAACCCATTCAATAATTCATGCGGTGTTTTGGTCATTGACTGGACCCAATGGATTCAATTTCCAATCTCGACCCATTTGCTATCTGCCTGTTTCAAAAAATAAACTATCTGCCTGGGTCCAATGACCCATCCAGTTGATCCAACCCATTTGAACCCCTAGGTGTGTTGCTTCCATGGTTCTAAATATCTGTTTTGGAGTGTAATGCGCTAGGGGATGAAACTAGTACAACTTACCCTTTATTGGTGTATATCAGTATGTTTCGGTCAGTTTTAGTCTCGGTCTGGCTGACTCCTATCATTTCTGACCGAAACTGATATGACGATAATGCGTCATATTTGACGAATTTTTAAACCATGGTTGCTTAAGTTCGTTGATCTAATGTTCAAACCACATTATGGTGCTCGGGTGTATTTGTAGTTGTGAACCGAAGTGGAGTGATGTTGGATTGTCGAGCTTGCTATGCCTACCAGAGTAAGACTCAGAAATCCTACTCTCCCCACATGTGCCAATGTGTGTGAGATCTAGGCAAATTCAATTGGTGAGCTCCACCTTATGTGTGCACTGTGGCCTGAAGATCAGGTTGGTTGTCATCAGCTGGGCTGCATGTTTACCATGATTGTAGCCTCTGCTGATTGAGTTAGTTTAGCAGCCATACATGTGGCCTACCTGATGACCAGCACAGCTTGATTCTTGGGCCATGGCGGATCCACAGTTGACAGTTGGCCATGCCAGAACAACTGACCATGCCTGCGTGGGGAATGTAGGATATGGAATCCTATCCTCATTAGGAGCCATCAGATTTCTCTTGAAACTGTAACTGTTCTAATAGTGTGTCTTGCATGGCCAGAGTGGTGATAGGTTTATTGTGAAGGTGAGGGTCTCCGGGTCTTCTGCGGCCCGCTTGTTCTTCGAGCATCTCATCTTCAAGCTACCAAATCAAGAGGTCATAATTACCTTTCTTCTACTTTCACTACATAATCTTAGTGAGTGGTCTTAATGATTATCTACTCTTTCTTGTTTCAGCCCATTTTAGAAGCAAAGGCAACAGCTGTTTGGCTCGACAGGGATTACCGGCCCATCCGCATTCCTTCTGAAATCAGATCGAAGTTGGTTCAGTTTCTTCGATGTGAGGAGTCCAACTGATTTCATTACATGGTGAGCTTTTAGTAAACCCAGTTTCCTTAGGTGATATAGTCAGTTGTGGACTTGACTCCTTGGATCATGATCTGGGCTGGACTTGGACTCAAAATCCTTAACAGCATGGCTGGATTTGGACATGCTTTGTCCCTGACTGGCCCAGCCTGTTATCCACCCTAGATTTAGTTCAACCAAAAAGTGATACAAATAGAAAAAAGGTTATATGATCTTCAGTCCTGGATGGTCTGTGATCCAGGTTACTGAAATGATGCCCCCAACTTGGATGTACTGTACAAAAAAATTCTCCAGATCTGAAATCCTAGCCATTGAAATGTTGGCCCTTTTTCAGTTAATGGCAGGACCTTTTTCTGTTGTTCTTTCCATGACTGTCTACTTTCAGGCCACCAATGAAGGTTGAGAATTGTTTCAATGAAGAGGTTGTTTGTGCATAGGCCATCCAAGCTAGGAGCCATCAGATAGATGGTTTGGATCACCCAACCATAGGCTGCAATTGTACAATATGTCCACCAGTCTGGAAGAAGATAATCACACTTGATCAAGGGTTGCTTGATGAACGTCTGGAGTTTATTTAAAAAGATCGCTACCATTTCCACGTGGAGGCTTTCCAGGACAAAATGCACCTCTGATCATGCCAACTCTGCATGCCTGCTGGTAAAAAAAAAAGCCTCACATTCACCATGTGGACCATGTGCGCATGGAATGTGGACAATGGGCAAGTTCTTTCATTTTCTAAATGTCTATTGATTTTTGGTGTGGCCCACCTGATGAGTGGACTGCCCTAACTTTTGGGTGGATCATCTGCAGGGTGAACGCCAAACCAAATGGGCACATGGTCAAAGCAGAACTCTTTTCAGGAAATACTTGGCCATGAAGCTCCATGTTCTCCTAATAAGATCTTGTGACATGTCTTACTGAATCAGTGCTTGAGATTTCATTTAAAAATGCTGCCGGGTCTGCTGTCATCTGGAAATAAATAGCTGGGTTGGGGCTGTTCGCATCCTGCCCATTGCCACCTTGATGGCTGCGCACCATTGATCAGCAATCAAGCTGTTGATGCCTGGAATTCTTATACTATCAAGGTTAATATAAAATGGCTCTGAAAGCTTAAAATGGCTTTGAAAGCAGAATTCCTTTTCCTTCAATGATGATGCACATGGCAATTTTTTTGTCATCAATTTATGTTGTGTTGTAATTTCGATACTGAATCAAAATCATATTACAATTTGTTAAAGGTGGAAAACCATGTAAACGAATAGGAATTATGACAGTTTTCTCAGTTTGAGAAATCAAAAGAGAGGGACATCGTTTTCCTTCTTCTTACTTTTCCTCATGAGTAAAAACCATTTCCAGGAAAAAAAAAAAAAAAATCTCAAATGTGAATTTTTAAGGTCATAAGAGAGTTATGTTCATCCCAACAGACAGGACGCATTCAACTTGATCATAAGGAGAAGCTACAATTGTTGAATTGATATAATTTTACACCATGTGACAGCCCACCAAATGAGTGGTTTTTTTTTTTTTTTTTTGGGGGTTAGTACACCCACCCACATTGTTAGTCACACTTCAATGTTAGCCACCCGGATGTTGGGAATCGATACCAGGACCTCAGTGTTGAAACAAAGGTTATCTTCACTTAGTTAACCACTGTCCCAGAGGTGTGGGTAGGTGTGGGTGTACCAAATGAGAAGTATTGGGCATTGGCGTGACTCCAAGTATGAGGATATACTCATATAAGTGTCTACAAAAAATCATCTTTCGTCAGCACAACTAACATGATTACAATGGAATACAGGGCATAACAAAAGCTAACAATGTGCATGCATAGGAATAGTTGAGGATACCTGAAACATGATCTGGCTCCATGGCTCCGTAGTAGACAGACTCTGTTTTAACACAGATCATGGGATCGAGTGCCCATGTGGTGCGGGTGTGTTTTGAAAAAAAAAAAAAACTGAAACATGCCTACTCTTTCTACTCAGAAAATTGGGCGAGTTAGGGTTTAAGCAGTCCGATACAACCCAAGTCGACACATTTGCTAAATGGGTCAAGAATTCTGGCTTGAACCCAAACCGCCACCCTTTACCTTGTGGCTTGACCCAGCACAACCACACTCGGTTTTATGAATGGAATACTGGGGCTGAAGGTACGCTAGCTATACCCACTTAGGGGATGCATACAAACATATTATCTATTCATTTTGTTTGGGTTTGGATAGGGTTAGGCTGGGTAATATCGCCCCACCCATTAGAAACTATATGGGTTAGGTTCAACCTGAGCTCAGCCCACTACTTAAACAGGTCACATTTATGGTGCAAGAATCATGCTGATCAGATGATCCTAACACTTTCGATGGGGTCAATTTGTTACGACCGTCCATTGTTTACAAGCCATATAACATAGTTAGAATAACCAAACCACAGTGGTACTTTGGAATCATGAGCAATATGCAATCGGAACTATTGAATTCTTTTCAAGATGATGACTGGACTTATTTTGTTCCTCCACCCTATTGATCGGTTGTTTAGGATCATTAGGAGCAGCTCTCCTCCCATCACCCAATTTTGTGGCGTGATTTTTGCACCATGGCTTGCTCTTTTTCTCTGTAATTTTTTATTTTTTAATTTTTACTTTTTATTATTATTTTTATTTTTTGTTGTTGTTGTTTAGCACACACACCCCACTGTTAGTCACACTGCAATGTTAGCCCCCCACTTGGAAATTAATACCAAGACCTTAGTGTTGAAACTGAGGTTATCTTCACTCAATCTACCACTTGAGCTATGGATAGCGGTGTATGGCTTGGTCCTAATTGTATAAATGAATGCGGTCAGATTGATAATAGGACATGACATGTGTCACTTGAAAGCCACACACTGAATGTTTGCTTGTTTGCTAATGTTGTGTTGGAAACTCGGGTGCATTCACACCTAGCATGTGTGGCAGTAGGCTTGTCCCACCAGATAGTTAAATGGCTTGAATATAAGGCTGGCCCACTTAGCAGATGGACCACACTGTATGAAGAAATAACGGGATGATAAAAAGTTGGGGTTGAGAGAGAGAGGTGGAAAAGGGAAAAGGGAAGCCTAACGTGATATGGTTGTGATATCCACTCCATCCATCATCTGAGCCAGCTCATGTTAAGATGTGATCCCAAAAAATAAGGTCTATCGAAAGCTCAATTGGGCCACACTACAGAGAAATGTGGGAATGGTACGGGCCCGCCAAAGTTTTAGATCAGGCCGATATTGTTTTTCTCTTGATCCTGGTGGGACTGACCTTATGAACAGGTTAGATGGGATATAAACATCAAGATGGTCCTGGGAAGGTTTTAATGGTGGGCATCTCCATCCTACTCTTCCTTGTGGTGCGTCCCATTTGATTTTTGAGTTGAAATCCTATCATGAGCTGGCACAAGTGATGTATGGAATGGATGTCAAACACACATCACCGTGGGACCCACAGGATAAAAGCCTGAAAAGGGAGAGAGATTACTTTTGAGATGCGATGGCATAAATCGCGCGCAACTACTCTTAGGAAAGGTATAGCTCAACGCTTACATGGGTTTCGGTTGGGTTCCTTAAATTCATAGTTATTGGGTGGGGTCATGGCCTACCTTCCACAGTCCTCTACAATCTATTGCACCTGATTGGACTGATTTTTTTAAGGGATTTTTACCTAAATATTTCTCCAAATTACATAATTTTAATTATGGGAAGATGCTTTGACATTGGATATTTACCAAATAGTTATCCAGTGATACGGAGACAAGGTGAAAAGTCCAATCTACTCTTTGGAAAGAATTCCTGAAGAAATTGAATACCTATGTCTCCCCCATTTGGTGTTGCAGGAGCCTTCAAATGAGTGCAAAAATAGAGTCCAACGATCGGTCAGCCAATTGGTCGTCTATTGGACAGATTTGCACCGCAGGCTCTGGACATATTTTGGGAGTCTTAGACTAATCGCCCGACCGGTATGCAGGAGACTGACCAGTCTTAGTTGAGGCAATAAGAAAGTTTTTTAAGCAAAACTTTTTGAACTGTTTTTTACTACTATGCACAACTAGTCGGTCATGGGCTACGATCGGTCGTCAGGTGCGTCGATGTAGTGCTATGGTTATACTATTTTGCGTAACAAGTTTCTACTCTCGGTTGGAGGCCTATATAAACACCACCTAATCGTGTTTAGAAGTATACTAATCAATACCAAGGAGTCCTAATACGAGTTTAGGGCTTGGGGAGAGGATTGTGAGGTTTGAGAGTGCTTTGTTCATCTTTGGAATTTGCTTGAGGGTAGATTAGCTCTGTAATCATCTGGAATTCATAGTGAAGGTGTCGCTTTGTGCTGTGGTTTTTTTCCCGTAAAGGTTTTCCACATAAAAATGGATTGTCTTTGCGTTGATTACTTGTGTGGCGTGTGTTGGCTGTTTGAATTTATCGGTGCTTCTGCTGACCGGATTTCCAACATTTGGCACCTGAAGAAAAAAGAAGCTACAAGACCCCATAATAATGTATTTCTGAATTTAACTATGATCACCATTTGTGTGATTCAATTTTAGGCATAGGGTTCAAAAACCATCTCCATCCATGATTCAGGTGGACTACGCAATTGGAAAAGGTGTATTGGGACTGCCCACCCTCCAAACTATTTTCTTTAATATGGCTCACTTGAATAATGAATTGTCTTAATTTTTGGGCCTCTTGACTAAACTTTTGTATTGAATCTAATGTTCTAAGTATTTCACATAATCAGCACAGTGGACCCTATAAAAAATGAACAGTAGATGTCTTTCAATTGTTCCCTTTGGTGTGGCCCATCTGATTCATAGGTCAGCATGGATTTTTGGCTGTGAGGGTAATATGAGATTACATATCTAATGATCAGAGTGGATTTCACATCTACATCAGGGTAGGCCCTGCCAAAAATCCGCAGGGGTGTCCCTGTCGGAATCAGATTTGGTGGCGTATCACAGCGCACATACGTCAGTATCATATAATGCTAGAAAAGCTTATCGTCCCTACCATGATGTGCTAGAAAACCTTATCGTCCCTACCATGATGTATGTGTTTTATCCGTTGTCCATCTAATTTATTGGATTATTTTTGGGCATGAGCCCAAAATGGACGTAGGCTAACCCACACCATAGAAACGATAAGTGATTTAACAGCATTAAAACCCTCTTGGGGATACAAAAGTTTTGGACCAAGCTGATCTTTTTGCTTTCCCTTCGTCCATATCTGAGTGACCTAATTAACAGGTTGGAAGGCAAATAAATATTACAGTGGATCTAGGAAGTTTTAATTGTGGGCATACAATCACCACTGTTTTGTGTGGTGTGGTCCACATGAGATTTAGATTTACCTCATTCTTGGAATCATGCCTTAAAATGACCTGGAAAAATGGATGGATGGCATGGATAAAACTTATATATTATGTTGGGGCCCACAAATCTTTCCAGCACCATACACTATGAACATAGTTGCTGTGTGGTAAGCTAGGTAGTTCAAGTTTAAGAGCAACACCTTGGATTTCCTAATGTGCATGTAAAATCTACTCCAACCAACAAATGTGTAATCCCATGTTAAGCCTGCACAAAAAAATAGGCCGACTTGTGATTTAGATGTGTCATACCAAAGGAAATAGTTGAGAGAGACTGCAGAGTTGATTTATTCCGAGGCATACCGAGATAATTATGTGAAATTCACTCGGACCATTAGATGAAATAAAATAATTTAGTCCTTGAGCTAAAAAAAAAAACGAAGGATAATTTGTGATTCAAGTGGGTCCCAGGAAAACAGTTTCCCAATCATGTGGTCCACCTGAATCACGGATGGGAATGGTTTTAGCCAAATGCCTAGAATTGGGTCATGCAGCGGGTGGTCAGTAAAATCTAGAAATACATCGCTCTCAGTTTTGACGAGTCCCGACTAGAATGAATTGACTCAGACTCGGTCAGTCCCTAGTCGCGAAGTCTTTTAACCATGGTGCACATACAGGAGCTCTTTGCTGCCAATGAAAGACAAAAGAGCCTCATTTTGTGGCTTTTTGGAAAATCAATAAGAGTAGAAACATCGAACATTTGTTTTTCCTGTTGCTCCCGAAACAGTGATGAGGCTATCCCAGCCATCTAATTTATATCATTTTTTCTGTTGCTTACAGATGATTATTTCTACTCGGGGCTTCCAATTGTTGAAAAGAGAATTGCACAGGGTGGTGTGCGGTTTGCTGCTGTTCAATTGCCTCTTTGGCAGTGGAATTGGCCCGAAAAATCCAACTGTTGAAGTAGTGTAGTATGAATATCCCACTGGACCTTATCCAACGGCCACGATTGACTGAATAAGAAAAGCCACTTGTAAGGCATGGGCCAAATATGAGGCGGATCCAAATTTCAAGTGGACCACACCATAAGAAACAAGAAACGCACAGGATTAAACACTTGCCATTGATGATTTTTCGTGGCAAAAAGCATTGGATAGAAAATAAGAATTATGATGGGCCTTAATTTATATCAACAGGTTGGATGGACAAAGAAAATTTACAGTGGGCTCTAGCAATTTTTAATGGTGCAATTTAATTGGCACCGTCCATGTGAGATTTGGATCTTTTTTATTTTTTGGACTCATGCCCTCAAATCATAATCAACAAAGAATGGACAGCATGGATCAAACAAATGCATCATCGTAGGCCCACGGCATATTCATTAGCAGGAGTGGATTCCGCAAATCTTGCGCAACGAGTAAAAAGCTTAAAAGTGCATTACAGACCTTTAACTTTTTGGAATGAAACAAACAGAATCTTCTAACTACAATGAGTTAAAGTCAAAACATGTGGCTTTATGACTTTGTTTGGAAACTGTAAGGGCTTGTTTGACATCTCAACTTTCATTCAATAAGAGCTTTTTGAATAAAAGCTACTTCAAGTCCCTTTTGTTCTAGCTCTTGTTTTAAGTAAGCTTTTGTTTGGTAAAATATCAAAAAAAGAAAAAAAGAAAAAAAGAACAGCTCTTATTTAAAAAGCACATTTAGTAAAACTTTCAAATAAGAGCTTTTTAAGGTAGTTAATGTTATTTTTAAAGATTATAACAACTTTAATATAAGAGCAATCCGACTGCTTGTTTTGGTGGACCGTCTATCATGTGGGGCCCAACATCATTGCTAATTGTTCTTTATGTGGGGCCTCTTAATGTCCACTACCAATCACCCATCACGTGAACTCCACATTTGATGTGTCCATAGTGTAGACCTACCTTTGAAGTGGATTGTCCATCATGTGGGGCCCACTTTTGATATCCTCCATTCATCATATGGGGTGCACCTTCTATGTGGATCATCCATCATACAACCCACTTTGGATATGAGTCATCTATCATGAGAGACCTTGGATGTGAACAGTCCATTAGGTGGGGCCCACTTGATGTGAACTATCCATTATGAGGGGCCACACTTTTATGTGGGCCATCCATCATGTGAAGCCCACTCCGTCCATTATGTTGACCCACCTTGATGTGGACCATTCATTGTGTGGGGCCCCACCTTCATTATGGGTTGTTCATCATGTGGGCCCATCTTTGATATCAACTGACCATCATGTGGGCCCACCTTCCATGACCATCATTCATAATGTGGGTCCCACCTTTGACATGGAATGTCCATCAAATGGGACCCACTTGATGCGCATTTCCGTCATGTTGGGCCACACTTTGATGTGGGCCATTTATCATGTGGGGCCCACCTTTGATGTGAAGTTTTCATTACATGGGCCCACCTTGATGTGGGCCCCACTGTAATATGAGTAATTCATCACGAAGGGGCCATCTTTGATGTCCACCATCCATTATGTGGGTCCCACCTTTGTTGTGGACCACTATCATGTGGGGCCCACTTGATGTAGATAGTCCATCATGTGGGACCTACCTTTGATGTCCACCATCCATCATATAGGTCCCACCTTGGCTGCAGACCGTCCATCATGTGGGGCCCAACCTTCAATATGGGTCATTCATCATGTAGGCCCACCTTTAATGTCAACCTTCCATCATATGGTCTCACATTCAATATCCACCATCCATCACGTGGGTCCTACCTTTGATGTGGAACATCCATCATGTGGGTCCCACCTTTGTTATGGATCATCTATCATGTGGGGCCCACGTAGATGTGGATATTCCATCATGTGGGACCCACCTTTGATGTCCATCATCCATCATGTAGGTCCCACCTTTGCTATATGAACCACCCATCATGTGGGGCCCAACGTTCAATATGGGTCATTCATCATATGGGCCCACCTTTAATGTCAATCTTCCATCATATGGTCCCACATTCAATGTCCACCATCCATCATGTGGGTCCCACCTTTGATGTGGACCATTATCAGGTAGGGCCTGCTTGTTGTGGATTGTTCATCATGCAAGGCCACACTTTGAAGTAGACCATCCATCATGTAGGGCTCACCTTTGATGTGGCTATGCATTATGTAGGCCCAACTTTGATATGGGTCATTCATTATGTGGGGCTTACCTTCACTATGGGTCGTTCATCACTGTGGGCCTTTCTTGGAGAAATTGTAAAGAGAAAAGAAGAAGGTAAGATGAGAATTACTTGAAAAGTTTAAGGGCAAACTTGTCCAAAATTTAGTAAAAAATGTCTATTCGCTTAAGCTAAATAAGCTTTGTTTAAAAAAGTAACCCCTCCCCAACTTATTAAATTGGAGCTTATTTGCTACTTTCTAAACAAATAAGTACTTGATTAGATTTTTACCAAACGGTCTAAAAGCTTATTTCTTAAGAAATCAATAAGCTCTTATTTGTAGAGATGTCAAACA
This sequence comes from Liriodendron chinense, assembly GCA_003013855.2. Lineage (NCBI taxonomy): Eukaryota > Viridiplantae > Streptophyta > Magnoliopsida > Magnoliales > Magnoliaceae > Liriodendron > Liriodendron chinense. The sequence goes on along the minus strand of ML058326.1, from coordinate 1,752,302 downwards.
CCCCTAAATAGGTTTTAGGAAACAGTTTAAAAGTAACCTTATTTTTTAAATTCAAATAAAACTTACGAGTCTTGATGGCATTGTCTAAAAATATATAAATAAATAAATACTCACCTTTTACCTAAATCCAATCTAACTATAATAAATTATCTAACGTCAATGCGGCTACTTGCCTTCTAATACAACTCTAATTAAATAGTCTAGGGAGGCTTGTTATAGGAGGCCTTACGCCTTTCTGTGCTTCCCCCTCTTTCAAAGGTGCGCGAATCGTCGTTGTCACGGGCTCGCCTCTTTCTCAAGGGCTTTTTTTGTGTAGTGTTATTGTTGGATTTCACTGGATATGTTTGGATAAGTTTGTATAAGACCAGAGTCGCCACTAGCCAGTTACTTCGAATCTACAGTCGGCTAGACGCTGTAGAAGTGTTAGAGAAGGGAATCTGAAGATTCCTTCCTCTAAAATTACTCTTTTGATCTACGGTCAGATATTCGAGTTAAGGGATCATGGTTACAGGATGGGAAGGTGTTAGGCACCCACTCTGCCCGTACCCAAGTACGATATTTACTTCATAGAATCTAACTAGTATTTGAAAATCTGAATTAATCATCGTACATTCTCATGAATGATATAATGTATGAATATGGGTCTAAACAGTAAGAGTTTCTAATGGGCAGGTTCCAATCAGTTAGGCAAGCCTAGAGCATACGCTCGAATTGACAGGTGCTTTATGCGATATACATGATGTGTATTTGACAGGTTAGAGTTTCTGATAGACAAGTTCTGAACAAGTCGACGAGCCTCAGAGTATACTCTAAGACCTGATCAAGTGCTTGTAGTGGGATGATAAGCAGGGGGTTGGAAGAATAATAAATATTACACTATGTTAGATGTAAATGAGATGATGCTGGTATAAGTATAACTGGATGAACGGAGGTATCACAAGGGTTAGCTTCGAGTGGCTAAGATTGAGATTTGGATTGCTTGAAAGGCTTGGACCAGGGTTAGGTTGGGCTGGACCAGGGATAGACTCTTCACTCACTCGGGCTCTCCTTGGTGGAGGAAATGAGCTAAAGGGGTGGAGATGAGTCGCTTCTCACAGAGGAGGACTCGAAGCGATGGATGTTGGAAATGGGAAGGAGAGGGGGTATTTATTACTGCGAGAAGTGGTAGCTTTCATAAATAGGTTCGGGTGGCACCCTAGGTGTCACCCGTACGACTACTTTGCTTCAGTTTTGGAACGTACGGACTCCGAACCTGAAGCAAGAAATCCTTAAGTCCGAGGTTCGGAGTTGCTTCGAAGCTGTGAATCGGAACTAGGTGAGTTGACTGGGTTTGAAAGATTAGTTTGATAAAGTGAGTCGATTGGGTGCAAGGACTGGGCTGACCCAGTGAGTTGACTCAGTAGGTTGACTCACCAAGTTTGACCTTTTTTAGGATTTTATACTGATTTTTCTATGGATGATTTTTCGGGCTCATGTTTAAGGGTGAGTTGACTGGGTTTAGGCTTGAGTCGAGCTATGGATTGATGCTTGCAAGAGTGAGTTTGACTGAGTTTGGATTTAGGGTTTAGGGGTATGGACCTCCATCCATTCAGTCATCTCAACCAGTTGTAGCCGAAGGTGGGGTGTCTACACTGTTTATATGATGGACCTCAACTTGTACGGGGATACCCAGAAAGAAAAACTCTCATATTTGAATATTCACAAACCTTTGATGATTTAACTTTTTTCTTTGGAATATCAAACGATTCTCCTTAGATTTGAAAGTTCAGGAGATTAATTTCAAGGCAGCCTGCCACAACTTTGTATCTCATCAAATCAACGGGTTGGATAACTAACATAAGTCCAGATTCAGAGGCTATAGCCTTGGCATATCCTACAACAATACAACAATACATCACGATGTATTATAGCAAATGTCTCATCTCAATGTATGAAAAATAACAACAAGGAGTTCTCCTGCTAATTACGATACATTTTGAAACGCCGAACACTCTTGATTTTGAAAATATTGCAACTACGTTTTGCATGGTTCCCTACTATAGTGGGGACATTGGCAGTGCCTCGAAGCTTTTTAGGGCTTGTTTGGAACACAATGTTGGGCCGCTGTGGAAGCAATCACAGACTTAAATCAAACAAGTAATAAATGAATGCAAACAAAGCAACCGAAGGACACATAAATTTTACATGGAAAACTGTTGCGGAAAAAAATCACTGTACAAAGCAACAACAATTCTAGCGCCCCAGTGCAGCCTGGCTGTGGTCCGAGCGTGGGTTGCATCCGGGTCCCCGTTGGGGACTGGTCGGGCTTCGAAAATAACGCTCCAGTTGGTAGGGCCTGGGTGAGGTTAGTCCCACATCGGAAGGATGAGCGCCCTGATTCTGGGCTATATGTGCGGTTCTCACCTTCCCTGTACAGACGCGTTTTGGGGAAAACCTCGGGACCAAAACCGTGCGGGTTCGCTTGCGTGCCCAGAGCGGACAATATCTGTACAGTGTTTGTGGGGGCGTTACAACAATCCACCATGAAACGAATTGTAAGAGATGAAAATCTAAACTTACAATGATGAGAAACCCTAGCCTCCTCCTTCATAAACCTTAGAAATGTTTTAGAGCGCCTTAGTATACCCTAATCTCGCATTACACCTACATATATAATGTTACACCCGGAATTAGAAACAAAACCATGTACTTATGCAAAACAACGCGCACCGTCGGTTGATCGGTCGACATCGATTGACGATCCCTCAATTGCTCGACACTAGCATGTTCAATCGATCAAACATGGCCAAAACAGTCCAAATAGTTTGCGAGAAATTCCAACTAGTTTCGATTGATCGAGCCCTAAATATCGATCAACCAAACTAATCCAAAATTGTCTCATCTACGGTATTTTTTATCAATCGACCATAGCGGTCGATTGATCGATGACCTCTAAAATTGAAGATTTAAATTTCCTTTCAAAAATCTCCATCGAGCCTTCGATCTTCCGTCGATCCGTCACTGCTTCAAGCTGTAATTCCTCCATCTCTATTCATCTCCATCATAGCGTCACTTGCCAACATTGCTTCTCGAACACGCTCCATCTTCATTCTTTCAATGCCAAACTCAGAAAAGTTGAATAGAACTTAAACTTCTCTACAAGGACCACCTTTGTAAGCATGTCCACCGAATTCATGCTTGGATGAATCTTCTCAAGAGTAACTCCGCCTTCCTTAAGTACTTGTCGGATAAAATAATGACGAACATCAATATTTTTAGTACGAGAATAATAAACAAAATTTTTCGCCAAATTGATCGCACTTTCACTATCACAATTAATCGGCATAGGCCTCTTATCGAAGACCCAATATTCATTTATCATACCCATCAGACAAACACCTTCCTTGAATGCCTCCGTTACCGCCATATACTCATATTTTATTAGGAAAAGAGCCACCACAGATTGAAGCTTCGATATCCAACTGACTATTCCACCTACTAACACAAACAGGTAATTGGATCGACGTCAACCTTCTATTATCCATATTTCCTACATAATCCGAATCTACGTAGCCTACAAGCTTTTTCTTTGATTTTTCGAATGTCATATCGAAATAACCATTTCACTTCTTCCCAATATTGCTTGCTAGGGTTTGACATGTGTTTGCTCACAACATCGACTCTATGTGAATTATCTAGTCTTGTAGAAACCATGGCATATATCAAGCTGCCAACCACGCTCGAGTAGGACACACGAGACATAAATCACTTTTCTTCATCTACAGTAGAACATTACTTTGAAGAAAGCTGAAAGTGAGAAGCATGGGGTGTGCTAATTGGTTTAGTCTTGTTCATCTCAAACTTGATGAAGACCTTCTCAATGTAATCCACCTGAGACAATCATAACATGCTCCTTTCATTATCTCTGTGTATATCTATGTCGAGAATCTTCTTTATAGCCCTTAAATATTTCATCTCGAATGTCCTTGATAACTAAGTATTCAATATGTTGATCTCAGATATGCTATGACTGACGATAAGCATGTCATCAATATACAATACCAGTAAGATAAATTTCTCATCACTCAATGTCTTAAGTAGACACAATGATCATATTCACTCCTAAGTAAGCCATTAGCTCACCATGAAAGTATCAAACTTTTTATATCACTGCTTGGGCGATTGTTTCAAGTCATACTAAGACCTTCTTAACTTGCAAACTTTATTCCCTGTGCCTTGTATCTCTAACCCATCTAGTTGCACTATGAAAATTTGCTCTTTCAACTCCCCATATAGGAACGTAGTCTTTACATCCATTTGTTCTAATTGAAGGTTGTATTGGGCAACCAACACTAACACAAACTTAATAGACACTAGGGTTGTGCACGGTTTGGTTTTGAGGATGATACCCAACGGAACCGACTTAGTCGGTTTTAAATATTTAACAACCGAACAGAACTGATGAAGCCTCACTAACTGAACTGAACCAGATAAATTATAGTCGGTTCGATTTTATCAGTTTGTCGATTTTATGACAATGTTCAAAAAATTAAGAAGATCTAAATCTCTGGTGGGCCACACCAATGTAAAAACTGGTGAATGACCATTAAATTTTTTTTTTTTTTTATAATTATATGCTACAAAAGTTTTGTATCACGCTGAAAGTGAAATTTGACTTTTCCCTTCATCTGAGTCTATTTAACCTTATCAACAGGTTGAATGGAAAATACACATTATAGATCTTCTTCAAGTGGGCCATAGGACATTTTTAATTACGAGCGCTCAATCAACGTTGTTCGGTATTTATCTTTTCCTTTGTCGTTTATTTATTTGGTTGTCTCATAATTTGTTGATTATAATGAGCATCATTTTCAAATATTGATGAAATCGACATCGTTTTGAGTTTTTTAATCTGCGTGTATATTCTTATTCACTTGAAAAATATTGAACTGAGAGTGTTTTTTTTTTTTTGTTAGTACACACATTCCACTGTAGTACACACACCCACAGTGTTAGTCACACTTCAATGTTAGCCACCCCACGTTGGGAATTGATACCAAGACCTCAGTATGGAAATAAGTTTTATCTTCACTCAGTCTACCACTGTCCCAAAAGTGTGGGTGTTGGTCCCACTTCTTGTTGCTAATTCAATCAAACCAGGCCACTCATGATCAGTGTGAGTAAGATGTGCAGGCATGCTAGAGTCTATACAACTTAAAAGTTTGATTGAACTAAGAGTGTTGGTGAAAGAACAAGTCCTTTTAAGTCTTGGACTCAAGTCTATTGCCATAATGCAAAAGGAATTCATTTAGTACCTTTTACAAATCATCCCAACAGAGGCACAAACATTGGTGGTTGACAGTTCTCTAGATCTCATATCCAATCTCCCATCTGTTTAGCTCAACACAGGGAAACACTAGTTGTTCAGTAAAACTTTTAAGTTGAGTAAACTTTGGCACGCCCACACTGATCATATGATTGGCTTGGTTTGATTGAATTGGCAGCAAGATCTTTTTTTCTAATGCAGACCATTGGTCCATTGTGTGCCACCGTGGATGGATCACGCGCGCACAAAAACTTTCCTCAATAGGAAAATCATAACCATACAATTTGAGGCCTCCAAATGACAACTTTCCTCTAATGCAGAGACCATTTGGGAGACCCTCGTCACCAAATTCGTTTGTCAACTTCCTTGGGCCGGCGACGCGCGCAGTAGGCAAACGGTGGGCGCGGATTTCCTGCGCTGGGAACCAAGGTGGGGCCCACAGTGATGTTTTTTGATAAATCCACCCCGTCCATCCGTTTTGGGAGATCATTTTAGACATGAGAGTAAAAATGAACCGGAGCCAAGACTCAGGTGGGCCGAAAATATGAGGATTGAACGTCCACAGTTGAAATATTTGTGGAGCCACAGGAGTTTTGAATCAGGATAATATTTGTGTTTCCAGTTCATCCCAGAAGTAGTGACGTTATGAACGGTATGGATGTCATATAAACATCACTGTGAACCCCATGGAGGTTTCAACGGTAGTAATTTACCTACCCACCTTTTACATTAGTGAGGCCCACTTGAGTCTTGGATCCGGTTCATTTTTGTTTTGGTATCCTAAAATGAGCTCCCAAAACGGATGGACGGGGTGGATTTATCAAAAACATCAATGTGGGCCCCACCGTGGTTCCCAGCGCAGGAAATTCTGCGCAGGAAATCCGCGCCCCGCAAACGGTGGGCCGTTTGCAGGTGGATATCCATGTTTCCCCCAATAGCGATTGAGGGATTGAAATTTTCGGTGTCAGATTAGTCTTTACCATATCCTTTTCTCAGGACCACCAAATTAATTGGCGTCTTATGCTACTATTTTAGTGGAAATGCTTACAAATACACACACACACACACACACACACACACATCGGTAGTAGTCTGGTAGAAGGGAGAATCAGGATAAGAAAGAGAGAGGAGATGAGGTTGGTAGTCTTCCTTCAACTGCTGTTAATAGCTCTCAGTGCTACTCCATGCATAGATTGTTGGGGTAAGGAGGGCCATTCCATGATCTGCAAGATAGCCCAGGTGAGTTTTCTTACATCTCAACCGTCCAAATTGTTGGGGCCACTGTGGATGGATCAATCCCGAAATTCGCACTGATCAGTCAATTTCAATCGTTTATTTTGCATCTATGTTGAGTTCGGACTACTGAATAATTTAATTTAGTTGATGGGTGCTATTTGGATGGGTAGGACATATCAGTGGGCCCCATAAGTTGGACGGTCCAGATTGACGTACATATACGCCGCGATCATGCGGTTGATTAATTATCATCAGAAAAATTGACCTATGGTGTATGTGTATCATTATCCATGAAGCAACGACTGACGGAAGACGCATCGGCGGCGGTTCTAGATCTTCTTCCAGAGTCCGCCGGAGGTGAACTTTCAGAGGTGTGTTCATGGGCGGACGAGGTGCGGTTCCGGTACCGATGGTCAAGTCCGCTGCACTACGCAAATACGCCAGGGGTCTGCACCTATCATAAGAGTACGTTAGATTGCTTCTGTAATTTAGATTCCTCTGTGAGATAGCTTTTCTTTAGCAGGAAGATGCAAGCAAGTGGGTGAACTGGCTCACTCATCAGGTGGGTCCCACATTGAAAATTCAGGCCAGTCTGGCTACACATACATGTGGAGTATTGACTGTTGGTGGGTCACAACTTGAACACTCCATTGTCTAAAATCCATCAGGTCCGATCATTAGGGGGGCAAGATTGTCCGTCGAATATAATACACTGTTCATCTTTTTCTTTCTTCACAGCCTTTTTGCTGTTTGCATAACACCACCTGTATCATTTCTATTACAATAAAACCCCCTGCATTTACTGTATATGTAAAAAAACACCCAGCATTCGTGTATTTTGTGCAGATAAAAAAAATTCCATGGTTCAGTTCCGTCTGCTTTGTTAGCTTTTGCATAAATGACTGTTTTGCCCCCTACGCACGTTGTACGTGATATTTTTGTGATTGGATAGATGGATCCCACGTGGCATTTCTGTACTATTGTAATTTTCTAGCCATAATTTGTTTGTTTATGATATCATGTGGTGGGACGCGGTTTGGCTAGTGCCGCTGCAGGTTGCCACCTGGCTATTGGTCGGTGCTCTGTGGGTCCACCATGATGTATGTGTTTTATCCACGCCGTACATCTATTTTTTTCAGATCATTGTAGGGCTTGATCTCAAAAATGAGACAGATGTGAATCTCAGGTGGACCACACCATAGAAAAATAGTAGTGATTGAATAGCTACCATTAAAAACCTCTCTCCTCGGGTCCACTGTAATATTTATTTGACATCCAACCTGTTAATTAGGTGGGAGGATGAAGGCGAAAAAGAAAAAAAAAAATAAAATAAAAAGCTTCATCCAATCTTTTATTGCCCTCGAGAAGGTTTTAATGGTGGGTGTTCAATCAATACTGTTTCTATGACGTGGGCCACTTAAAATTTGGACCTACTTCATTTTTGGCTCATGCCATAAAATGATACGAAGAAAATAGATGAACGTAATGAATGAAACACATACATCATTGACTGTAGGGCAGTAGCTAGACAGCATTGAATGTGGTGCACCTGCGGTGTGAAATGGCCTCAATTTTATGCAAGAAGTTCAAAAGATTGTTGATCACCTGAGAAAAATGGCCTCAACACATGCTTACTAAGGCTAAATCAGCTTTTTGCACGTAACCCAACCAGGGTTATTTCAAAGCCTAGAGGTGGTTGGATGCAGCCTCCTGCCGAGAAAAATTTTGCTACACCCACGCGTTAGCTACACTAGCTACGCGGGATGTAGCAATGACCCCACCATGATGTATGTATTGTATCCACACCGTCCATCCATTTTGAGAGATCATTTTAGGCCATTTCACCAAAAATGAGTCAGATCCAAAGCTCAAGAGGACAAACGCAGAAAATAGTGGGGATTGAACGCCAACGATTGAAAACTTCTTGGGGGCCACTTGAGGTTCAGATCTTCCTCATTTTTGGTATCATGCAGTAAAATGATCTCTCAAAATGGACTGGATGGCGTGGATATAACACATACATCATGGTGGGGTTATTGCTACACCCGTTGCAGCTAGTGTAGCTAACGCGTGGGTGTAGCAAATTTTTTCTCCTTGCTGCCCTTGTCCTTTTTTTATTATTTATTATTTAATTTTTTCGATTAGTCATGCAACCCACCCACCCAGTCAATCGCGCAACGCACCCACCCTTCCCAGCTGTCTGTTCCGGCCCAGTCAGTCGTTTGATGTTGATGTGATGTTTTTGTTTCTATCCAGACGTGGGCTCAGGAATTTTGTTTTGTGTTCATCTTACCTGTTGTGCTTGTCCCTGTTTTCCTCCCTCTCTTTTCTTTGTCTGTCCTTTCAATTTAAGCTGTTGAGGTGTGTGATAGGTGAGACCCGTATTTTCTGAGGTGGGTGCTCGGGTGTGTGCAGATATTTTGCCTATTCAACAAAATTTTAGGTGGGGGGCTCTTTATCTTTATCTCAAAATAAAATAAAATAATAAAAACTAATGGCAGGGTTTTTTTTTTGCACAAATATGCAAAAAGTAGGGGGTTATTTGCTAATATGGTTCGTACCAAGGGTTGATATGGGGAAAAGGGAGCAGTTTTTAAAAACTTCTTTTTCTTACACACGGGTGAGTGGGCCAGCCTCATTATGGTTCCACCAAATATATATGTACAGTAATCCTAACTTTCTTTAGTGTAAAAAAGAGAGGCATTCATTGGGTGCGGCTAGGATTTAGCCAGGAAGGAAAAGAGTTAAGGCCTGTTTGGATCGTTCAATACCGTAATAATGGGGTGGAAAACTCATGTCATTGCACCTTGCATAGCTAGCTTTTAAATTAGAGATTTTTTCATTAAATCCCCCAAAACTTTAATTCCAAATCTAAACTTATGGAATTTTTTCGAAAGAAAATGCCATCCAAAATCCATGTTCTTTTTTTTTTTTTTTTGGTTGTTGAAGAAACCTATCTTCTTCATTTTTCTTCTCAAAAACTTTATCTTCTTCTTCGTTATTCTTTGTTTTTCTTTCCGAAAAACTCATCTTCTTGAAAAACCCATTTTCCCAATTTTCTTCTTCGTTTTTCTTCTCGAAAAAATCATCTTCTTCCTCGTTTTTCTTTTTTGAAAAACTCATCTCTTCATCTTCGTTTTTCCTCATGGGAGGTAAAAAATGTGAATGATATATGTAAATGATGAATGGGTGGTCGAATACGTGAATGTTGAATGACGAACTGTAAAAACTATAAAAATTCACAGCGTGAATTTGGTGAAATCACCGATCACAGCGTGAAATTCAATGAATTTATGTTGTGATCGGTGAATTTTCACTGTGAGCAGTGATCGGTGAATTTTCGTTGTGACCGATCATAGCGTGAATTTGTTAGAGTACCTTGATATACATTGATACGCCATCCTCTAGCAGTTCGAGCTTCTAGAGAAAGTGGTTGTTTGACATGGTATCAGAGAGAAAGGTCCTGTGTTCAAATCTCAAAAATAGTAAATATGCCATTGGTAATATATTCTCCCACAGGGGGCCGTTTATGGTGTGAGTTGTGATTATCCCTCCACCCTTGCCTAATATGTTCTCTTGCGGAGTTCCACCCCGCACGTGCGGGGGAGTGTTAGAGTTCCTTGATATACATTGATACACTATCCTTTAACAGTTCGAGCATTTAGATCAAGTGGAATTCATGCTGTGAATTCCTATCGTTTTTACAGTTCGTCATTCTTCGCCATTCAACATTCACGTATTCGACTACCCATTCATCATTCACATATACCATTCACATTTTCGACCTCCCATGAGGAAAAACGAACAAGAAGAGATGGATTTTTTCATGAAAGAAAAACAAAGAAGAATATGGGTTTTTTCAAAGAAGAAAAGATGGGTTTTTCAGGAGGATGGGTTTTTCGAAAAGAAAAACAAAGAAGAATGAAGAAGAAAATAAATTTTAAAAAAAAAAAAAAATGAAAAAGATAGGTTTTTTCAGCAAGATAAACAAAGATGAGTTTTCGAGGGCATTTTTGTCCGAAACAATTCCATAAGTTTAGATTTGGAAGTTAAGTTTTGGGGGGTTTATTTTGGCTACTGAGCCAAAAGTGAGGTTTATAGATGAAAAAATCTCTTTAAATTATGATAATCCTTTATAATCACATTGTGGGAGGTGTGATGATATGGTATAGTTTCATAAACCCCACCATGATGTATGTATTATATCCACACCGTCCATCCATCTTGCAAGATCATTTTATGGAATGAGATAAAAAATGAGGGAGATCCAAATTTAAAATAGACCACGCCATAGAAAATAGTGATGATTGAACACATACCATTGAATACTTTTAGGAGTTCATTGAAGTGTTGAATGAAAGTAATATTTGTGTTTTCCCTTCATCCAGGTGTGTGTGACCTTATGAACAAGTTGGATGGCAAATAAACATCCTGGTGGGCCCTAGGAAGGTTTTTACTGTGGGTGAGTGTCACTATCTCCCACTAATTTATGAGTGTGGTCCACTTGAGCTCTAGACCATTCTCATTTTTTGGGGTCATGCCCTAAAATGATATTGTAAAATGTATGGATGGTGTGGATATAACACATAAAAGAATTTACATCCATGTGTATCTAACAATAGTGAGTACTTTAGCTGTGAGAGTAATATGGCGTATGGAGAATGCCCGTTTTACTTCCAAAATTATTACACATTATAGCTGTAATCGCTGAGTCCAAACAGTCCCTTAATAATGAAGGATTGAAATAGCGGTAATGGGCAGGGCTAGGACTGATCCTAGAAGGAAAAGAATTTGTTTGGGAATATCCTCCATCAACTCCTGTCATATAAACGGTTTGGATCATTTAAACATGACCCCATATCCACAACCGTCTTTAAACTATGTATGTACGTTGAATAGAAATTACTTGCAACTTTTCTTTAAACCATTCATGTTTTTTTTTTGTACATTAATGGTGGCCTACTTGATGATTGGATTGGACCATGGCTTCGGGCTGGACCATTCATCATTAGCCATGGCTCAGCCCGATCCATATACTGGGTCTACCTTTCAATTTCAGGCCCTGTCCCTCAGATCAAGTTTAAGGCCCTAGACACTGGGCCTAGAGAGTGTGTCAGGCCTGTAGGCCTGGCCCATTACCACTGCATGCATGCATAGATACATACAAATACATGATCTGATATTTATTGGGTTTCATTTTGTTATGAAAACAAAGGGGATTGTCACAATTCCAAAGGAGTTGATGATATGTGCGTGGTTGGAGCAATCAACAACTACACTTCACAATTAGAGTCCTATGGAGACTCATCAGTTCAGTGTAAGAAACTCTGCCACTAAAACTGTGGGGTTGTCTCGTTTATTTTCTTCTTCTTCTTTTGATTTAAGTGGGCCTTTTGTTATGGGCCTATTGCATCAGATAACTTGACAGAGAGCTTGATGTTCCTGGCCCATTTCGTGGGAGACGTACATCAACCTCTACATGTAGGATATGAAGCAGATGAAGGCGGTAACACCATACATGTCCGATGGTACCGCAGGATGACCAATCTTCACCATGTAACTCTCTCTCTCTCTCTCTCTCTCTCTCTCTCTCTCTTTCTCTCTCTCTCTCACACACACACACACACACACACACAGGCAGTGGGCCCAATTTGGGCTAGATTGGTCGGGCCATGTTGTAAATCAATCCTTTGAGCAAGGCTTTTCTGCCCCTAATAAATGGGGCAGAAATTCCCATTCCATATCAGTAATTAGATTTTGGCTCAAACCAATCATACATTAGTATAACATGTTCTCCACATGCGCTTGGGATGCAGATTGCTTATAAAAAAAGTGTCATTTGTGCCTGACAAATGTGGTGAAAGCAAAGATTTCCTTGCCTAAAATGAAAAATTGTCCTTTCGCTCTCATCTGACAAGTGCACATAACACTTTTTTATTAGACTGCGTCATGTTCGCGGATTGTAGATAATCCATGTCCAAGCTTCATGATTTCTTCCATATTTATTTTCAGAATAACCATCATAACATAATTGAACCTATATAAAAGGTACACAACTGATCACCCTTAAAGACCCCAGCTTTAACTTTGGTCACTAATAATCATGCCGCATGGTTTCTATGTGACAAGGTGTGGGACGTGAGTATAATAGAGACGGCGATGAAGGATTTCTATAGTGATGATCTCAGTCTCATGACCGAAGCCATCCAACGGAATCTCACCGTGAGTTATCGTCGTTCAAACTATCATTTTTCTTCAACTCTCGATGCATCTTAAGAGAATTTTCGTTTGTAGGAGGTATGGTCAGATGATCTCACTAAATGGGAGACTTGTACTCGAAAACGTGTTACTTGTGCAAATAAGTAAGATTACACTAATCCTTCTCTACTCAAATAACATCTCAATCTCTTCCTTGACCTGCCAAACATGCTAATGTGAGGCATTTGCATAAAATCCAGCCTGTTCATCAAGTGAGCCATATTGTTCTTTACTTATGATTCAAAAATTAGACCATCAACCTATCTTTTTAACTGTATTTTTCCCATAACCTGACATGCCTGGTTTTTTGGACCATGGCTCATTCGTCATATGGCCCACTAGATGAATGACTGGCATTGGCACACCATGATCAGTTGAATTCTTACAGTTAAACGTCAATTAACATTTCGAAAAACATAAAATTCTCAGGTATGCATCAGAGAGCATTCGACTTTCATGTAATTATGCATATAAGGATGCCGAAAACGGAACGACATTAGGTGGTAAGGACTCAAAATACAAGAAAAATACAACTTCATGAGATTAGCTGATTTCATCGTTTCGTTATTGGATGTTAAGCATTTTGAGATTATGGCTGATTACAGATGATTATTTCAATTCGCGGCTTCCCGTTGTTCAAGAGAGGATTTCACAAGCTGCTGTGAGATTGGCTGCTCTCCTTAATCACATCTTCAATGCTAGCTCCAGTGAAAGAAATCCAACGGTTGCAGAGATATGAATGATACCATGGAGTTCATCAAACGGCCATCAATTAATCAACTGGTATGATTCTTGGCCCATGCACTCTGGGACCCACTGCTGGATGGCCACGTATATTTAGTAGGCTTAGTTGTCGCACATATTATGTGCACTTCAACTTTAAATACCGAATAATGTATGGTGCCTTGTTAGTTTATTTTGACTATCTTGATTGGGAGGAATGTAGTATTATTTGCCTATGGATGTATTATTTTGAATATGGGTTGGGTTTAATTTAAATTTTATCTTTATTTTATTGCGTACATAGATTTTAAACTTGTGCCTTGATACCTCATTAATCTAAATCAATAAATTACGCTCCCGCAAAAAATAACTGACACTTGGAATCTCGGGGGGCCGATGTCGTACTTGACCTCTAAAATTCGGGGTGTTAAAATATTCAATTTAATTCGATCAATGGATTCAATTTGATATAGAACGATTCGATTTTTGATTCAATTGGAACCAAAAATTGAAATTGAGTTGAAATTAATTTTTTTTTTCTTAAAAATTGATTTGAATTGATTTTGGGGAAGAATTTGATAAATTAATCCTAAATTGAATTGTGTGCAACCTTAATTACCAGGGGAATGAAATGAAAACACAAAAAACTTAGCCTAAAATACAAACTTTTGTGGCCATACAAATGTTTCAACGATGGTCATTCAATCCCTACTATTTCCTCTCGTGTGGCCCACTTGAGTTTTTGATCTACCTCATTTTTGTTCACGTCTTAAAATAAGCTCACGAAATGGATGGATGAGGTGGATTTCTGATAAACATTACGGCGAGCCCCACCTACATCCCAGTGCAGGAACTTCCTGCGAAAGCCTTTAGTAGGAAACTGTGTATGTTGTTTCTCATTGGTACACACCCGAATTGATTCTGTACTACACAACACAACTTTTAACATGTGAAACTTATATGGCCCCACAATGATTTATGTATTAGATCCACACCGTCCATCAATTTTTCCAAATCATTCTAGAGCATGAATAAGAAAATGAGACAATTCCAAAGCTCAATTGGACCATGCCAACCGTGAGGTTTATTTGCCATCTAACCTGTTCATAAGGTCGCACAGGCCTCGATGAAGGTAAAAAACAAATGTAAGTGACCTCAAGAAGTTTTCAACAATAGGAGTCCAATTCCCATTGTTTCTTGTGGTGTGGTCCACTTGATATATGGATCTGCCTTGTTTTTTGGCTCATATTCTAGAGTGATCTGAAAAAAATAAAAGGACAGTGTTGACCTAAGAAGTACATCATGGTGGGGCCTATGTAAATTTCACACTTCAAGAAATTTTGTTGCTCAGCACATTCCAAAAAGAGAGGAGAGAACTAAAAACATTGTCATGTGGAACTTCCATGGGCCCTATCATGGTGCATGTGTTTGATACACATTGTCCATCCATTTTTCCATATCATTTTAGGGTATGAGATTAAAAAAAAAAAAAAAAAAAAAAAAAAAGGCAGATCCCAATTTCAAGTGGGCCACACTTCAAGAAACAATAAGAATTAGATGCCTGACCTTATGAAGAGGTTAGATGAAAAATAAACCTTATGTTGGACCCTAGGAAGGCTTCGATGGTAGTTGTTCAATTCCATTGCTTTCTTTGGTGTGATCCATTTGAGCTTAATTTGGATGTGCCTCATTTTTGGGCTCGTCCTCTAGAGTGATCTGGATTAATTGATGGAAGGTGTGGAAGTAACATATAAATCATGGTGGGCTAGAGAAGTTTCATATGTTGAAATTTGTGTTGTGTAGTACGCAATTCATTGGGGAGAAAAGACCAGTGCATTTTAGCGCTGGTATCATTAGTGATAACATGGTCCAATAAGAAGCATTAGCACTGAACTTCTGCCTTCAACACCAACGATCCACACTCTTAGCAAAAGAACTAGTTAACTTTAATCAGAAGCCAGTTTTGTCATTTTTGAAAATAGAGATATTAAACTGTATAAAACACTGATGTCATTAGACGCCAAATGTCAAGATGGCTAACAGTGCATAGTATAAGGTTGTTAATTTAAATATTTTAAAATTGGGTGATTATATGTCAGATGGCACTAGAGCCAAGTGGTTATATGGATAAACCTCTTATCTATTTTGAAAAATTAGTTAGAATCCAACGAGAGAGGTTTTTTTTACTGAATTGGCAGGTACACTGAAACAGTGGACAAAATTGGGCACTACACGAGTAATCCTAGCAACTTATTTGTAAACACTTGTTTGTTGAGATTGGACCACAGGTTTTTTTTTTCGTTTTCTTTTTTCACTTTAAGGGCCCATTTGGATTGTAAAGTAACTAAATTATCTTGGTTTCTACTTATTAAGCAAATAAGTATGTTTGGCAAACAACATACTTATCAGCTAAAAAGTAAATAAGCATGTTTGATTCCTAGTATTAATAAGTAGCTTTTCCATAGCTTCTCCCCCCCTCTTCTTATAAAAAACAATTCATGTATCATACAATGAATAAAAGCTAACATATACATAAAGTTCTACTATTATACCAGTTGGGAAAATTGGAACAACCCACTCAATGGACGGTGTGGATAAACACATACATCAATGTGGGCCCCATAGATCCCCTGCCAGGACCGTCTACCTCTACCTAGGTCCTGGTGGGGGTAGTATTAGTACCCAATTTGTGTCCCAACTGATCTTTATGATGGAGCTAACCTTTTGCATAGTTGTGATGTTATGAGCATGTGAGACTCTAGTCATATATGATAACGCGCAAACACTTAAATATGTTGCAGGATAGATATGGATAGTTTCATTTTTAGTTGTCCAATAAATGTTTTCAGATGGGAGGGTAAGATAATCACATAAGCTTAATTTCTAGTCCAATCTATATAAACAAGTAGCTAATAAACTAAATTTTGGGAAAACTACTCTCCCTCTTGACTTTTCAGCTTGTAGAGAAAAGTAAAAAAGCAAAAAAAGAAAAAAAGAAAAGAAATATTTGTGCATGTTTCAGCAATTAAGTAACAGCTGATAATCATTTGTTAACCAAACTTGTAACACCCCAACCTTGGATATCCGAATTCCATCAATTCTGGTATCGAGTTCGAGGTATTAGCTATCATATTATGCTAAAATTAAACCGTAACACATTCACCCACTAAAATAAAAGTTTAATCACCATCATAGCATATAACTAATTATTAATTGTCTCAAAGTATCAAATGGCCCTAAGGCTTATGTCCGAACTAAATCACTCAAAACATAAATAACTTCATAGATATAAAAAATAAATTCTCATATTTCCTTCTGGCTCCTCCACCAGTTATTCTGTCGAAGTCATCTTCATAGAGACGCCTCCACTATGTCTTTTCCTGGATGGTTTCCATATACAACATCGTGAGCTAGAAGCCCAATAAGTAATAATAATTTGCATGATTCAATACATATCATGTTTACCAAAATAACAATGAAATATGCCATCTATCATATAAACAACTCCATACTCAGGAATCACCAGGGCCATGGCTGCGCACAGCTTCCGACCTGCCAACACCCATTCAACGATGAGTAGTCTATTCTAGAGCTGACTATACTCCTTCTCCAGCCCTGAGCCGCAGCCTTGGGAGGAGGCCCTATTAGTACCAACTCGGGTTCCGGTTAGGAACTCTGCCTGAGAATTTAAGGGATTTCTATCCCCGAGTTGTCTGGTGTTGTAACGACCCGAGATTTTCGACTCTCGTGTATAACACGACGGCCGAATTCCCAAGTAAATCATGGACTAATTGATTTGTTAAATAATGAAATATAGCATTCAAGCACAATGGCGGAATCAATTATTACCTTATTCTATCAAACTTGCTACGTCATCATCAATGTTTAAATAAGGGAACTAACCAATATCCATACTGATTAATTAAAATACAAAGTCATGTCTTCTCTTGAAGACTTATTACAATTCTATAAATGTATCAACTATTCAAAAGAAATATTGAATAAATGATAACATCAATTAAGTTTCTCTAACATCATCATCCGCCATATGATCGTACGAACATCGAACTGTTTTCCTTAAAAATCGAGTTCAATACCTGGATCTTCACCTGCATCATCTAAATTGTGTTTGGGATAGCGTTAAACGCTATCATAGTGGGGAATATTTCCTCCAAGACAATCAAGAATAATAATAACGGTACAGAGTAAACGCAGGATATTATCATTTAATCAAATCAAAACAACCAAGTAAAAATCTTTGTTAATGCGATGCATAGAATGCATGCTCTGGCTAAGGCACCCTGGCTAGAATCACAATACATGAAGTGGGAGACTCCTTGTTACGACTTCATGCTAACCACTAGTCACCAGAGGTTCCTGGGACGCACAAGCCCATAGTTTTGCCCGACCACGTGAGAAACGGGACGCTCATAGCCCAAACCTACACGTGACAGTGTACGGGAGAAGTAGGACGCTCTAGCCTATTCTTAATTCCGTACACCCACATGGAGCCAAGCGAATGCATGACTTTAGTTTCACCTTTATTTAAGTGTTTTCGTATACAACCGATTTAAATAAAACTCAATGATCACTATGGGGAGTCGCAAGCAACCCAGCATAGGCCGACAGCACGAGATTAGTGTCCATAGCACCAACCCCGGCTCATAAGAATTTGTATACCATTAGTGTCCACTCATTGTCCCGTTTTATGATTTAATCATGTCCCAAAAAGCCAATGTTGTACATCATGATCAAATTCATTAAAATACTCGTGTAATATAAATGGATCCAATCAAGCATCATGTACATGTAAGGATCCATTGACAAACAATCACTTCATTCTCTCAGTTAAGTCAAGATATATTCTTTCATCATGGACACCTCTCACGGGTTCCATCTCTCTACATCAAATAATTTTACCAACTTAGGGACAAAGAGTATACAATAATTGGATATTCATATGATGATCTTATACACATATTTCATATCACAATATGAAAACCAATGTTACTTGTAAAACACAGATTAAGGAAATAAGGGCACAGATTTCACAAAGATAAATAACACAAATACACATGCTTCTTAGTCAAAAATCTAAACAATGAATCACATCATTATATAATGATATTCATTAAAAATCTTACACTAAATTTCATGTTATATGGATCAGCAATTCAAAACAAAACAACTTCACATGCCACAAAAGAAACTTATGATAATTATAATATTATTAATGAAAGGCTTGAAGGAAAATCCTCACCTTAGGATGGACTTAGAAGAAGAGGGTTGTAGAAGATCCTAGCCACTGGAAAAATATGAGAAAGAACTCTCTCTCTCTCTCTCTCTCTCTCTCTCTTCTCTCTTTCTCTAGGGCATGGAGGCTAGGGTTAGGAGAAGGATTTGGAGGTGCGTAGTAGAAATATGGAGAGGGATGTGCGCATGGGGAGAGAAAAGAAGGGTGTGCGAGGTCTTGTGTAACAACCTCTTGAGGCGAGTTTCTCAAATCTCAATATTCGGATGATCTTTGATCAATTCTAATCTGTTCATCTTATTAAGCTCAAAGAGTAGAGTCAGAATACGTAAATTTCTTGATGATCCACATTCTAGATTAGCCGATCCTTGAAAATGGCCTAACGAGTGCTAAAATGGGCTAGATCTCAATTAACGGTCTATGCTTGATGATCAGGGTCCAAATTTTGAGAAAATATGTAGTCATGATAGGCAAACAATTGTACAAAGTTTAGTGGTTGATTGATGGTGAGAAATGCCTAGATCTAAAATTTCAACTTTTGGCGGAAAAGGAAGGGGCTGGCTTTTTATGGTTCAACGGTGTAGGATTATAAATCGGGGTCCAAATTTTGTATAAACTCGTAGTCATATGAGTATAATAAATGGTCCAAATTTGAGAAGCGATTGATGGTGAGAAGTGGGTAAATTGAAAGGTTCAGATTTAAAAAGAGTTGGTAACTCGTTAATTTCTAGAACGGGATAACTTCGCGCATAAGAAAGAGGATTATCAAGGTGGGGCACTCAAATCACACTATTGGTCCATGATAAAGACAATCCAATTCACTCATATGAAGAGAAATATTCGACTACGACTAACCATCTACTTTCCTCACTCGATGGACATGAAAATCAAGGGTTAAGGGGCTGATTTGACAATCGGATCACTTCTATTATGATTTAAGGGCTGAAATTTGACATGTATGGTTAATATGTGCCCAAAAGCTTAAATCCAAGATTTTGCATGAAAGTGATCGTCAGAAACTATAATACTTAAAAATAACATCTTAACTTAAGTTTAACTAATGGCATTTTCGTAATTATCTGAAAAGTGCATGATTTTTTAAATCTGATCTTTCTACGATGTTTATGGGATCATTCTAAGCAACTTTTGTAAAGGGTCCCCTATCGGATCTCCTACGGATGTCCCTCTATTCGCAAATCAACAGTAAATGTACGATAATTAATAAAAAATAAATTAAAAATGAATTTTCAAAAAGTTTCAAATAAATCTCGAAAATCTGGGGCGTTACAGGTGTTCAACTTCAACATCACATTTCAGATAATGACATATATCAAATAAGCAGTTTATATCATAAAATTCATGAATGCATAATGAATGCATGCTGGAAATACCATCCTGGTGTAGTGTTACTTACTCAAAAGCTTTATTCTGCTTGAGCTCCTTGGATACAATCCTCTGTGACTAGTTGACGGGTTCTCGGTTTTCGTTCTCGTTGGGTTCCATTTTAAATGTTATGCGAATAGGGTTACTTTCATACTTAATTTCATGATATAATCAATTATTATCCGTTAATACACAATTATGACCGTTGATTTGACAATTAGATCATCAAGCTAACGATCCACACCTTTGGTTTAGTCATATTTCACATTTAGTTCATGATCTACCAATCTTAACCGTTCATTTTGGCTTTATTTTCATATAAACCCGGGATCCTTTCGATCCGACCGTTAAACTTTAATTAGAATCGTTCACTTAAGATATGGTCGGTTGGATCTAGGTTCCTATATACTTAATCTTCCATTTTGATCAATTCGCCACTTGATGGACGGTTATGACTAGTTGAATTACTAATCCAAGGGTTTAGACACATTTTATATGGTTTAGATGGAATTGATTCATGATCTGATAATCAAGATCAATATCAAATCATATTGGTTTTAAGATGGTCCACTTGCGACCTCAAGTGAATAATCGGGTCCATTCACTAGTCAAATCTTACTAATATCTCAAGAATCATGGGTTTAAATCATGATTTAAGTGGGTATAAGGTCAAGATCAACCTTTATAACAATTATGTGTTAAGATCCATCCGATCTGACTGTTCATTTCCTTATTTTTCACAATTTTGGTCCAATGACCCTAGTTGATCCTTGATCAGATGATCCAATCTAGATCTGGGTCGGGTGGATCTTATTATTCTCAAATTTAATTCGTTAATTGGTTTATTAGACTCTTGATCAACGATTGGATTGGACCTGATCATTGATTTAACAATCTATATCATCATTTTTATCTTTTATTTAAATTTTAATGGTTTAAATCTAAGATTAAATTAAGGATCTTGATTAACAATTGAAGATAAAGATTTATAAGACTTTCAATAAAGATCTATACTTTGTTGAATAAGATCCATCGTTCATTCGAATAAATGCAGTGGGGCCCACTTAAGGATGCCTTTAATGTTGATGGGGCCCATCGCTATATTACTTGTCAACGATGGATTTTTCATCTAAAACTCATTTGTCATGTTTCTAATGACAAGATCTTAAAGTAGGGCCCTTCTTAGAGAGATGTTAATTTTTTTATATATATATAGGTCCACCATAAGTCTAATGATAAGATCTCTAAACTAATTGATTCATTTACATTGTTAAACATGATAACAACAAATAAAGTAAATAAAAATTCAAATCTAAACAGAAAAACCCACATGTACAAAACCTTATAAAAGAGTAGGGCCCATTCTTGCCATTCATTATGTCCGCATAAGAGACCCATGCGTTTGCCCACGTGAGGCAACGTGTGAGGTACCATGTGGGGCCCACTCATGCTGACTAATGGTTAACTCATGGTTCATCTTAGTTTTATACTTTGTGGGAACACTTGGATTTGATCAAAAATATCTAAGAGATATAGTCTTAGAGTACTCACTTGATAAATGGTTTGGATCAGAAGATAAGCTCACAGAACTCTCTCTCTCTCTCTCTCTCTCTCTCTCTCTCTCTCTCTCTCTCTTTGTTTAAAGTGTAAGTGTTTACGAGAAGAGACTTAGCATTGCTTTATATAGATGAAACAAAGTCTTCTTACATTAAACACATGCATGAAAAAAAAACATGTTAAACACATGTACATGCATGTACTCTCTTGAAGTAAATGGAAGAGATTTAAGAAAAAAAAGGTTACGAGAGGGATTTTAAGAAAAAATTCTTATTTAAGAGTGTAGCTTAGAGTACGTACACGTGCCACTCTCAAAGTGGGTCCCACATAGGTGGTCATCATCATCTAAAACATTTATCTGCTCCTTAAAAGTGAGCACATCCTATTAAAATTTGTTTCACTCTCAAAAGATACTGGGATAACGAGATATGATGTATTACTGTTCATAGCCATGAGGGGCACACCTATCAAAGGTACTCTCTCAACATCATGGGTGGGAGTATATACATGTTTGTGTGTGTGCCAACCTTGTATGTTACACATGGTTATGAAATATTAAATTCTAACCACACAGAATCATAGACCATGATATACATGTACATGGAAAAATAATGACAATGTTCAACTATGTATGATAGGTGAGATAATGGGTGGTCATGATGATGCAATATACACATGCACATGATTAGAAAGATCTAAGTATATATATGATATGATCAAATCAGATAGCATGATGGGTCTACTTAAGATGAATCATATGAAAGTAATTTTACACAAATCAGATTACTAGATTAATTAATATCTTTGATAAATTATGGCCATCCATATATCCGGCCTCACATCGCAAGTTCTACTTAGGAAAAATTATCATACTTATACCATTTTGAATGTTATAATACGATTTACAAGACGATCAGCACACATTGGATGGATCATTCTCTAAGATAGTCAATTTAGAGGATTTAAGTCATCCGTCCATCAATCGGACCATTTATAGCACTCGAATTGACAATCCGATTGTAGGTTTACGTTTTATATGACATGGATGTACGATCTATGGTTTGGATCGGTATTTCATAAAACAACTTGATCTATATTTATGTTCAAGTGTCATATGATCCACTCAATTGTCAGATTTTATCTTAATTTTCTATAAAAAAAATTTTATACACCTAAAATTTATTCTGTATATTTCAAAACTTATCTCAAATAAGTAACTTATAAAAGTTACTTAACTAGTTGCATCCAAATGGGCCTAAACTTTTTAAATCATTCAATAAATATCCATCAATCCAGTAGCCAAACAATTAATCAGCATGATTTTTAGCTCATGATGCATCTTAATTAACTGAGAACCATAATTTAGACAGTTTAATTTGAATTGCTTATCACGCAAGTATACAATTTCTTATTTAGGTGCATGCGTATCATCCATCCTACTCCACCGAAGTATCGAAGTTATTCTCTTCTACCGGACCACCAGCTTTTGGCCAGAGTTGGATAGTGCTAAACAGACAGGGGAATGATGATACATAGTCAGATTGTGTGGTCTAGCTTATCAGAGAAATTCTCAAGTGATGTATGCATAACATCTGAACTGTTCACTCGATGAGTCACCTTATGAAACTCCTATGGCCCAAAAGTCAGCCTAATCAAAAAATCAGGTGACCCACAGCGAAGTGTGAGAAAAAACCCACCATTAATTTTCACCAGCTGGGTCCACCTAAAATGAAAAACAAGGTGATTTTTTTACCCAACCCTACATTCAAGCTAGATGAAGGACATGTATGAATTAGATTGCATCAAAAGGTTCACATGGGTTCTCCTCGAAACCTGATCCACGTGAAAATTTCTCTTACTTACCATACAATCAAGCTGTGTGAGAGGCCCACCATGATGTGCATATAACAACAACTCTGGCCATAACTCGTTTCCGGCCCATCTCGTTTGGCCCAGATACAAACAACCAGGCCGATCCATTGGGTGGACCCGCGATGTCTAGTCATGTTAAAAATCTCCACACTAGAATCGTGTGGCCTTTGATGGGAGCGGATTAGGTACGGCCCTTCTCGTGGGATCCACCTTGATTGTATATTCTGTATCCACACCGTCCATCTGTTTTTCCAGATCATTTTAGGGCATTATTCCAAAAAAAATAAAGCATATCTCATGATCAGGTGTACCATAACATACGAAAGAGTGGTGATTGACCATTAATGGGCCACAAAAGTTCTGGATCAAGCTGATATTTGTTTTCTTTCTTCATCCATGCTTATGTGAACGTATCAACAAATTGGATGGCAAATAAACACTATGGAAACATTAAGGTGTGCCCTGAGAAGTTCTTAATGGTATAGCGTTCAATCACCACTATTTCTTATGGTATGGTCGACATGATAATTGGATCTGCTTTATTTTTTGGGATGATGCCCGAAAATGATATGGAAAAATGGATGGACGGCGTGGATATAGAATGTATACATCAGGGTGGGCTTCACGATAAGTGTAACACCTTGGACTTCTAATACTTGGTGTTCTTTTAAATTCTTTTTCCTTCGAATAAATCGTGAAATCACATATTCACACACTGATTAAAGCTTAAAAATTTTAAAGGCTACACATGAGACAGTGTTTTTTGGAATCCCAACCTAGATCAAACTTTTGTTAGAAGGGTA
Source organism: Liriodendron chinense (assembly GCA_003013855.2). Lineage (NCBI taxonomy): Eukaryota > Viridiplantae > Streptophyta > Magnoliopsida > Magnoliales > Magnoliaceae > Liriodendron > Liriodendron chinense. Next base: position 1,727,914 of record ML058326.1, on the reverse strand, counting down.
GGTTGTGAGACCTCGATCCTCTGTAATACAATTGGAGCACACATGCTTTCCGATCGACACCTTCGATGGCCCATATACAGGGCCCTTATGCGCTTAGTATCAGACCCTAGCAATTTGTCCCAGATAACCTTGAAACCTCTATCACGATGGCTGCATTGTCGCTGTGGTCGCAATGGAGAAAACTACGCGTCAATCTTATACCCGAGTGCAGAGATATAATCATTTGATCGAAACACTCAATAAACGTTAACGTAGTTTCTACCTACCTGCATGAGCCCACCCATGTAGGACCCACTGCACGGTCTCCTAAGCAATCATGTCCCTCTCCTTGACATGATTATAATAATTATTATAAAAAAATAAAATAAATAAAAGTAATAATAACTAATAATGATGAAAAGAAAAGAAATAAATAAAACAAATTAATAAAATAAATAATATAAAAGAAAAAGAGGCAATGATTACACACCATCCCTCTCCTCCACTCTTCCCTCGTCACCCCCTTCTATCATTAATAATAAAAAAAGAAAGAAATAATAACAAAAAAATATATTATATTCAATTATAAATAGATATGGACATGTGGGAGGGAGAGTACAATCCACACCCTATCTTCCCTTGTTCCTTCACTTCATCGGTGTTTACCCCATCCATGAAAGAGTGCTTGAGCAAGGTAGGCCATTTTTTTTTATCCCGGCTCTTTATCAAGAAATCAAGGTGAGTACACCCCAACCTCTTCCTTGCTTTGATTCTTTATTACCCACGGTTGGTGGACCCTATGGTGGAGATTTGAAACCACTTGGATCGTTGAATGGTGTGGATGATGGAGAAATCACCTAAGATGGCTTGAACCAAACCTTGGTAGGACCACTGTGACATCCATGGCCATCCAACCGGTTCATACTATCACAAAGACCTAGATGGAGGAGAAGTATAAGCTTGATCCCCACCATGGATTGCCATGAGGCCTATGTGATCCAAACCGTTCGTGGAGCAAACGCCACACGAGCAAACCCCTCACACACCACAAAAAAATAATAATAAAAAATAAAAAATAATAAAATAAGATAAATAAAATAAAATAAAAATTCATGAGGTGACGGTCCTCTCTGGACACTTACTTCTAGAGAGACGTCAATGGTCTCTCTTTTGCCCAAAAAGGAGACGTGGTTCCACCATGGCCAAACCATGATGGATGTGTTCGATCCACACCGCTTATCCATCATGCCAGTTCATTTCCTGGGATGGATCCCAAAAATAACCTCAGGCGGGTCACGTCGCATAGCAATCATGGAATTAAACTCATATGATTGAGAAATTCCTTGTGGACTAAGTACGATGTTTCTAGGCGATCCAAACCGTCCAAATCATGGATCACAGTGGTATGTAAGGACCCACACCTTCACGTACATCCATTTCCACGTGTGCACTCTCACAAACAGTAAACATATATACAGATATAATAATAATAAAAAAACAAAAAACAAAAGGGAATATTCCAGTTATGGGGTGACGTCCTTCCCTGGACAAAGAGGACGTCCCTCACCTCTCTTTGGACCAAAAGACTGTGGGGCCCACAACAGGCCACACTATGATGTCTGTGTGAGGTCCACCCCGCTCATCCATTTCAACAGCCCATTTTATGGCATGATCCGAAGACTTAGGCCGATCCAAAGTTAAGGTGGGCCACACTACATAAACAATGGGGATTTACCTCCTACTGTAGAAATCTTTCCAGGGCCTATTGTGATGTTGGTTTTCCACCCAACCTATTCCTTTTTAGAGCTCACTAGGACCAAGATGATCCAGCAAACCCAATGGACGGATTGGATCTTTCTAGTGGACCCCACCTGTTAGGAAAAACAAAATTAAAAAAATGTGAAAAAAAACAGAGGCTGAATCAGTCAACGTCCAAAGACGGAAGCCCAAATTGGGCATGAGCTTGGGACCCACCATGATGTGTATAGTTCATCCACGCCACCCGTCCACTTTACCAGATCGTTTTATGCCATGAGCCCAAAGATGAGAGATATCCAAATCTAATTTGGACCACGCCACCCGAAACAGTGAGATTGAATACCTGGGGCCTACCGTTTGTATGTGTTTTTAAATCTACATTGTCTGTACTTCCAGCTCACTGCGCCGTAGGCCCACCAAATGTAATGCTTATCCTTGTCGCCAACTAATGGACTGAACTATGGACCCACCTTGATCTACGCATTGTATACATTTTCACTTGCATTTGTTGTACATGATGTAGCTAAGTTTTTCATTTTAAGAAAATTCGGTCTGATTTTCTAAGTTTTGGGCTATCTTTGGGTGCCCTTGGTGGGTCCCATGTAAGATCCATGTGGGGGCCACAAATTGGGATTTTCAATCTATATACGTGGTAAGAAAAATAATATATTACCTGGGCCAGAGTAGGCCTCATATGATCAAAAAGTTGATCCTACGATGGGGTCAGGAAATGGTGCGCAGGAATTTTTGTGCAGAAATTTCAAGTGCCCATGTTTAGTATTGTGCCAAAAATCATATGTGCATATCTAGCAGGCCATGCCTTTATTTAGAGATCGTACATGGGTTTACAGGAGAACTTAACAGAACGCCAAAATGTGGTCCCATTTGAAGGCGGTACGTGCCCAAAGTTGGGCCAAAATCATTTCTACACAACTCCAAGTACCCATATTCGAGCTTCTCTTAAAAATTACCCACATGCAAACAAAGAGATCCGTCTTATGAGTTTTAAAGACCACATATTGGTTTGCCAAGTGGCTTTTTTATTTCTCCAAAAGCTAGCCCCCTTGTGATAACAAATTAGACCCAAACTTAGTCCAAAATAATTTACGTATGTAAAGTTTGTTTAATTAGAAATCTACTTGGGGCCATATCCATGAGATCTACCACATTCACAAAGTATTAAATAGGTCATGTAAATCTTAAACCCTGAATCTAGATTGTATAGACCAACTCTCTAAAATTCTAAAGCCACCACCCTAAGGTTGATCCTAACCGTATAAGTTATTGGATATGACAATTTAATTACACAAATGGTCTAAAACGTGGTAAGGTCGAATTCTAGCGCGCGTGTGCATGTTTCAAGCAATATCGGGAGACGCTTTGATTCTTAAGGTGATGATTCCTCCCCTTGAGCTTTCCACTACCATGTTAATTAAGCAATAGTTTTAATCATTTATAATTGATATTTTAACTGTCTCATGATTACCTGTGTTATTATTTGATCATATGTTCAATTTTGTGATACCTAAATTTCTTCTTATAACTGTAAATTGTTTACGTATGTTAGAATTGTCATTATCACTTCCCATGTTTAGAATCTAGAAGTAGATTATAAAGATGAATAGTTGTGATCACCTATATTTGATGGGACCTTAAATTTGGTGGCCTTTAGAAGCAGATATTGAAAATATTTTTTTGATGTCCTTGTGTGGACTGGTTGGACTGAATGTCCCATTGAGATGAATTATTGATTACGTCCCTAGTTGGACTGATTTTTTAGGATGTCCTTATATGGACTGGTTGGACTGAATGTCCTGTTGAGATGAATTATTGATTATGTCCTTAGTTGGACTGGTGAAAATATATTTTGAAAAATTATTGCAATGAAAGGCCACTAGTTGTAAGGGTATTTCATAATCGGTTTGGATGTAATTGGACTAATAATGGTTTATTTAATCATGCATATCATGGCACAAACGGAACATGTGGTAACGAGCCATATTAGCGTCGAGTGGTGTGGTTGCTGAGAGCATGTACCCTTGAGGTATTTTCATTGGCTCCAGACCACCATAGAGTGTGTCATTCATTAAGAGCATGTATCTTTGGTATTTTCGTTGGTAATGGCCACTCGTGATGGATTTGTATTGTGGGGCTGATGTGTGTCCTTAATGACTTCCAGACCACTGGGTGAAGCCGATGTGTGTCCTTAGTGACTTTCGGATCATTAATTGATGGATTTGCATTGTGGGGCTGATGTGTGTCTTTAGTGACTTTCAGACTACACTTTCCAACTGGATGTGCATCCCCAGGCTGAGGGACATGTGCATGGATTCATGCATTTAAGAAAGACTACATCATAGATGTTTTGTACATTTTTTTATTCTTGATTAATGTGTTGGTGTGTAATCTTGAGGGGACCTCACACTGAGCTGGCCACTCATGCTGTTAAATTTCAACTATACAGTTGGTGCAGGTGATTTGAATAATGTACAGGTTATACTGGAATGGAGCAGAATGCTCAGGTTATGCTGATGTTATGGATTAAAGAGCCGTGTCTATTGATTGCTATTTTAAATTTTGTAATTGTTGCATTATTGTATTATAATTTAAATTCGAGATATTAGGTTTGTATAAGCCTTATTGGCACCACTTTGAGATGTTTGTTGTATCTTTTCTATACACATGGTTTTTTTCTTCCTTGGTGAATACCTTTCTTGGAATGACACTTGGAAATGGATTGAAATGTGGGTTTTCTTCATAGGCTAACGCCCGGGTCTTTGAAACACGGGTCTAGAACTTGGGTTGCAAAAAATCGGGAAGTTACAATAAGGGCGGCACTGTCTTATGTGAGTCCCCATCTTACCTAACCCGCTCCCCTTTGGATTGACCAATTGTGAAGCACAGTGTCTTGAAGTATATCCAAAACTTAGGTGGACTATACCTAGGGCTGTACATCGAGTCGAGTCAAGTCAAGGTGGGCCAAGCTTGGCTTGACTCATCTGTGCTCTCCTCGAGTTCGAGTTTGAGTTCGAGTTCGAGCTCGAGCTCACCCTCGAGCTTACCATTGGAGCTTGCCTTGTTTACTAAAACTTTCGAGGCAAGCTAGTGGATCGAGTCGAGGCGAGCTCACCTTGAGTCGAGCTTGCTTCCACCTCAATTTATTATATTTTTTACTATAAAATACAAATTAAAAGTCAACAACATTAAGTTCAAGAAGTCACACATATATTAGGGGAGAATGATATTTCTAAAGGTGGGACCCCACAACTTAAATGGCCTAGCTCTAATCTGTTTTTTCTTTGGCCAGGTAACACACACGTTGAATGCAGACCACTAGTAACATTTTATGAACCATAGATTAACACAATACATGCATAGCTCACCATATGAATGGATTGCCTTGATTATTATGTGGACCATCTTCATGATGAGGCCCAATGTGTGTGTGTGTGTGTGTGTGTGTGTGTGTGTGGGGGGGGGGGGGGGGGGGGGGGGGGGGGGACCAAGAAATAAGAAGATTAGGGTTTTTTTTTTATACCAAATATCTATATGAAACGAGTCGAGTCGAGGTTAAGTCGAGTCGAGCTTGAAACGAGTCGAGTCGAGGTCGAGCCTAGTCGAGCTTGAATCGAGTCGAGTTGAGTGCCCTAGTGGTCGAACTTGACTTGATTTCTGACTCAAGCTCCTAAATGAAGCTTGGCTTGACTTGTTCTAATAAGTCGAGGCGAGTTTTTCTAGTCGAGTCGATCGAGTTTCTCGAGCTGACTCGGCTCATGACCAGCCCTAACTATACCACAAGAAACAGTGGGTATAATGATTTCCATCGTTAAAACCTTTCTGGGGCCCACGATGATGTTTGTTTGTCATCATCATAATGATGTGGACCATCTTCATGATGAGGCCCAATGTGTGTGTGAGAACCAAGAAATAAGAAGATTAAGGTTTTTTTTTTATACCAAATATCTATATGAAACGAGTCGAGTCGAGCTTGAATCGACTTGAGTCGAGTGCCCTAGTGGTTGAGCTTGATTTCTGACTCAAGCTCTTAAATGAAGCTTAGCTTGACTTGTTCTAATAAGTCGAGGTGAGTTTTTTCGAGTCGAGTCGATCGAGTTTCTCAAGCTGACTCGGCTCATGACCAGCCCTAACTATACCACAAGAAACATTGGGTATAATGATTTCCACCGTTAAAACCTTTCTGGGGCCCACGATGATGTTTATTTGTCATCCAACCTGTTCACAAGATCACACAGACATTAATGAAGGGACAAAACAAATATCAGCTTGATCCAAAACTTCCACGGTCCCCAAGAATTTTTCAACAGTACAGATTCAATTCATATTGTTTCCTATGGTGTGGTCCACTTAGCTTTTTATATGCTTCATTTTTTTTGTCTCAAGCCATAAAATTATTTGTTAAATGGATGAATGGAGTGGATAAAATATATAAATCACGGTGGACCCCGTAAAGTTTACTAAGTACGCTCTGTTGATGTCAGTGAGGCATACTGACATGTTGTGAAGCACGGTGTATTGGATACCATGCTAATCAAGAGATCCTAACCATACAATTGGTGTTGTTTAATGGATAGACAAAAATAAAATGGTGAGTGGTCCACTTCAACAGGCTCAGATCAAGTACTACCCCCACTAAGGACGCACGACAAGACGGACGGGTACGTGGTGCGTTGCCATTGGCCGACGCAGGAGGCCCTACACCTCGGTATTGGTGGGATATAATGGGTTTGACAGCTTTATGTCAAATCCGAGGTGCGGGGCCCACTGCGTCGACCAATGGTGTCGCGCTACCTACCCATGCATCCTGATGGGGGTAGTACCTAATCCAAGCCCACTTTAATGTGCAAAATTGGAAGAGTAAACTGTCCGATAGGGATGATTTTTTTTATCTGTTCTCCATCCACAACTGGGGCCCTTAGTTAAGATGGTCCCTGATTAGCATGAACCTGAAATTGCGGTTTTCACACTATCGCTATATGTAGAGCTTAAAGTATAGTTAAGGTCTTAGAGGGGGGTGAATAGGACCTTTTACAAATTCCTTGCTAATTAAAAACTCAAGTGCATTCATAATCCAATTTACCAATTAAGGATAAGTAAATGCAAGTAAATTGATGACACAAGATCTTTCTAAGTTATCAACTATATTAAGACAAGCATTTGATCAAATAGTTGATATGCATGCTTGTACTAAGCATTCAAAGATTTCATATGGGCATTTTGTCAAACATGAGATGCGCATTAAGTTAAGCACTTATAAAATAAATCACAAAGCATAATAATAGACAAAATGCATTTCACTACATTACACACAATGTATAGTGATTCGATGATGAGTCTACTCCACTCCGGCTAATCCACTCACCCCTTGAGTGGCCGGATTTCACTATCACAATGGTTTTAAATGAGGTTCACTATAAACCTTTACAACGTACACAAGGTTAAGTCCTACACAAGGACTCCAATAATCCTATACAAGGACATATATGTACTACACAAGGACAATACACGAATTCTCCTGTGTCGAAGGCTTACACAAGGACTTCCACAGTACTACCCAAGGACACATACATCCTACACAAGGACAACAACTTCCTACACAAGGACAATCTCTACACAAGAGAAATGGACTTACAAAATAAACCCTTACTTGGTTGAGTTGAGCCTCGTTGTTGCGCTGATGAGGTGCTTCTTCTCCGCTTGAAGTCGCTCCTCGATTGCTTCCTCGATCAGCTACCTTCAAATGATGTGACTATAGATGCCAAGGTGAGGGATAAAGGGTTAGGTGAACCTTCTATAGGAGAGGGCTTTTGATGAAGACGGAAGGTTTCACCTAAGGTTGCATTAATGGCCTTAAAGACTACGGATGTACCTATTTCGGATTAGGTCAAGGGCCATTAAAGAAACTTGAGTTCATGTTTCAATTCGAGGCTTTGTTAATGTTCTCTAACAACAAGGTTTGAACAATGAACTCAAGGGATAGAGCTTTGGGAAGGGGGATTTTTGGCTATAGGAACTCACACTCTTAAAGCCCAACTCTCTTCTCCATAATCGACCAAGGAACTAGCAAGGGATTAAATAGCATGAATACAACGGCTAGAAAACGGTCGAAAAATGGCTAGATCGATAGGCTCGAGTAGACTGTCGATAGGATTAAAGGAGCGTCCAGACATATAAGCAGATTGCTGGACAGAGAGCTTCGATAGGGTCGTCGATAAGGTCGACGGACTCATCGATAGGATCGACAGACTGTCCAGAGAATTTTCAGATCTGGACAGAGAGCTTCAATAGGATCGTCGATAGGGTATTCGATAGGGTCGATAGACTGTCCAGAGAATTTTCAGATTGCTACACAGATGCTCGATATCATCGAGGCTTTCATCGATAGGGTTGACGGATTGTCTAGAAAGGTTTTTCAGTTATTGGACTGATGCTCGATAGCATTGATAGGTCCATCGATAGGATCGATTAATCCTTCGATAGGATTGATTGTATGCTCGATAGGATCGATCATCCTAAAAATACACTTTCTACATCCTTTTTTTTTCAAGTCTTTTGAACCCAAAATACTTAGGTCCAAGCTAATCATTTGGACATTCACTTTTAGACTATGAGAGGCTAAAGATCATATTCTTTAAGCATAAGCCAACTAGAGAATAAGGCTTAGATACTATATGGTCTAGGAGAGGTTAAAGGCTAAGGTTCACCAAGGCACCATATTTATCTGTTTCTTCCATCCTTAATGCAGCTTGCCTTTTTCATATCTTCATTCTTCATCTTCATTGAGCTCAACTGACTGATTGAAACGTAGACTCACGTAATTGACAACCGAAGTGCATAAACAAGTGCACTAACAGAACCTTTGCCATGTTAACAGGGGACAAGTGTATAAGGGAAGTGGGTTGCGTGGTGTGCCTGTGGGTCCTACCATGACTACCCTGATGTATGTGTTATGTTCACACCGTCCATCCATTTTGAGAGATCATTTTAGGTCATTAAGCCTGAAAAATGAGGTAGATCCAAATCGCAAGTGGACCCCACCACAGAAAGCAGTGGATTAAATGCCTACCACTGAAAACTTCTTGAGGTTACAGAAGTTTCGGATAAAGCTGATATTTTTGTTTTACCCTCATCCAGGTCTCTACGACCTTAGCAAGAGGTTGGATGGAAATGATCATAGTGGCCATAGGTAGGTTTCAATGGTGGTCGTCACTGTCCTCGTTGCCGTCTGGGGTGTGGTTTGGATCTGCCTCATTTTTAAGCCATGTATTAAAATGATCTGCAAAATGGATGGACACTATGGATATAACACATAAAACGGGCTTATAGAACTTGGTGACATCAACAAACCACTGAGGTAGGTGGTATGTGGTACACCATGCAATCGGCTTCCTTTACCATGGCCTATGCATTGACTAGTGGACTGGACGCGGATTGGCTAGTGACCCAGCCACTAGTCATTGGCTAGTGGTCGGTGCTCTGTGTGCCCTTACCATGTTGTATGTGTTTCATTCACGCCGTCCATCCATATTTCCATATCATTTTATGGTATGAGACTAAAAATGAGGTAGATCCAAATATCAAGTGGACCACATCATAAAAAACAGTGGTAATCGAGCACCCACCATTAAAACTTTCTTTGGGCCCATACAAGTTTTCGATCAATCTGATATTTGTTTTTTCCCTTCATCCAGGTTGTATGACCTAATCAACATGTTGAATGCCAAAAAAACATTACAGTGAGCCCTAGGATGTTTTTAATGGTGGACATTCAATCTCTACTGCTTTCCTATGGTGTGGTCCACCTGAGATTTATATGTGCCTCATTTTGGGTACATTGCTCTAAAATGATCTGGAAAAATGGATGGACAGCATGGATAAAATACATACATCATGACAGGACCCACAGAGCACCGACCACTAGCCACCTGGCTAGTGGCACGATCCCTAGCGAAACCGCGTCCTAGTGGACTCCATTGAAAGGGAAGAGGAAAGGTACGTGGCCTGTGCACATTGGTGGAGAGCAGATGTGACAGGCTTGTATCAGGCTTACTGACGTTGTGGGTCTCTTTTGAGGAAGCGGATTAGCTGGTGCACCGCACACCAGCGAGCTTGCTAGTGTATTGACGTCACCAATTTTCGTGGGCCCCACCATGAGGTTCATAGTATATCTCAACCGTCCTTCCATTTGGCGACACCGTTATAAGGGCTTAAACCAAAAATAGGACAGATCCAATGATCGAGTGGACCACACTGCAGAATGCAGTGGGAGATTGAACGTGTACCATTGAAATCTTCTTGGTGGTCACAGAAGTTTTGGATCAATCTGATATTTGTTTTTACCCTTCATCTAGGTCCATGTGACCTTATGAACAGTTTGGATGGTAAATAAACATCATGGTTGGCCCTAGGAATGTTTTAACGATGAAAATCATTGACCCCACTACCTTTTCTGGTGTGGTCCACTTGAGATTTGGATATATCTCATTTTTTAATCATGGCCTAAAATGATCTTGTAAATTGGATGGATGGTGTAGATATATTAAATACATCATCGTGGGGCCAACATAATCTTGATTTTCTTTGAACTTCGGAACTCGAGGACTGACGAAGTTATTTGCAGGCGACACGTACTCACACCAGCGAATTAGCTGGTGTAGGGTACACCAAGCAAAGGAAGCGGATTAGCTGGTGTACCGCACACCAACGAGCTCACTAGTGTATCAACGTCACCAATTTTTGTGGGCCCCACCATGAGGTTCGTAGTATATCCAAACCGTCCTTCCATTTGGCGACACCGTTATAAGGGTTTAAACTAAAAATAGGACAGATCCAATGATCAAGAGGACCACACGGCAGAATGCAGTAGGAGACTGAACATATACCATTGAAATCTTCTTGGTGGTCACAGAAGTTTTGGATCAATCTGATATTTGTTTTTACCCTTCATCTAGGTCCATGTGACCTTCTGAACAGTTTGGATGATAAATAAACATCATGGTTGGCCCTAGGAATGTTTTAACGGGGAAAATCATTGTCCCCACTGCCTTTTCTGGTGTGGTCCACTTGAGATTTGGATATATCTCATTTTTTGAATCATGGCCTAAAATGATCTTGTAAATTGGATAGATGGTATAGATGTATTAAATACATCATCGTGGGGCCAACATAATCTTGATTTTCTTTGAACTTCGGAACTCGAGACTGACGAAGTTGTCTGCAGGCGACACGTACTCACACCAGCGAATTAACTGGTGTAGGGTACACTAGGCAAAAGAAGCGGATTAGCTGGTGCACCGCACACTAGCGAGCTCGCTAGTGTATTGACGTCACCAATTTCTGTGGGCCCCACCATGAGGTTCGTAGTATATCCAAACCGTCCTTCCATTTGGCGACACCGTTACAAGGGCTTAAACGAAAAATAGGATGGATCAAATGATCAAGTGGACCACACTGCAGAATGCAGTAGGAGATTGAACTGTACCATTGAAATCTTCTTGGTGGTCACAAAAGTTTCGGATCAATCTGATATTTGTTTTTACCCTTCATCTAGGTCCATGTGACCTTATGAATAGTTTGGATGGTAAATAAACATCATGGTTGGCCCTAGGAATGTTTTAACGGTGAAAATCATTGTCCCCATTGCCTTTTTTGGTGTGGCCCACTTGAGATTTGGATATATCTCATTTTTTGAATCATGGCCTAAAATGATCTTGTAAATTGGATGGATGGTATAGATGTATTAAATACATCATCATGGGGCCAACATAATCTTGATTTTCTTTGAACTTTGGAACTCGAGACTGACGAAGTTGTCTGCAGGCGACATGTACTCACACCAGCGAATTAACTGGTGTAGGGTACACCAGGCAAAAGAAGCGGATTAGCTGGTGCACCGCACACTAGCGAGCTCGCTAGTGTATTGACGTCACCAATTTCTGTGGGCCCCACCATGAGGTTCGTAGTATATCCAAACTGTCCTTCCATTTGGCGACACCGTTATAAGGGTTTAAAACAAAAATAGTATAGATCCAATGATCAAGTGGACCACACTGAAGAATGCAGTGGGAGATTGAACGTGTACCATTGAAATCTTCTTGGTGGTTACAGAAGTTTTGGATCAATCTGATATTTGTTTTTACCCTTCATCCAGGTCCATGTGACCTTATGAACAATTTGAATGGTAAATAAACATCATGGTTGGCCTGAGGAATGTTTTAACGGTGAAAATCATTGTCCCCACTGCCCTTTTTGGTGTGGTCCACTTGAGATTTGGATATATCTCATTTTTTAAATCATGGCCTAAAATGATCTCATAAATTGGATGGATGGTGTAGATATATTAAATACATCATCATGGGCTCACATAATCTTGATTTTCTTTGAACTTTGGAACTGGAGGACTGACGAAGTTGTCTGCAGGCGATCGTACTCACACCAGCAAATTAGCTGGTGTAGGGTACACCAGGCAATCTGCTTCCCTCTTTTTACAGGGCGCGGATTGCCTACGAAAGCCTTCCCAGGCATCTCCTGCGCAAGGAATTTGGGTGGGATCCACCGAGAGGTTTGTGAGAAATCTACGCTGTCCAACTGTTTTGTGAGATCATTTTAGGCGTTGCGACCAAAATTGAACGGGATCCAATACTTAAGTGGGCTGAAGACATGACGATTGAACTTCCACAGTTGAAATATTCGTGGGGCCACAAAAGTTTCGAATCAGGATAATATTTGTGTTTTCTATTCATCTCAGTAGGAATGACATTATGAACGGTATGGATGGCATATAAACATCACTGTGGACCCCATAGAGGTTTCAACGGTAAGAACTTCACTACACACCTTTTGCTTTAGTGTGGCCCACTTGAGTTTTGGATCCCGTTCATTTTTGGTCGCAACGCCTAAAATGATCTCACAAAACGGTTGGACGGCGTAGATTTCTCACGAACCTCATGGTGGGCCCACCCAGATTCCTTGAGCAGGAGATGCCTGCGAGAGGCTTTCGCAGGCAATCGGCGCCCCTTTTGACAAATAGCTCCACCAATGCAAATGTGCCACGTGGAGCATATCTGGAACTCTGCACGGGCGCGAATTAGGTGTTACCCCGGGAACAGCTTCGTGGGTGTTACCCCTACCGTATGGCCCACATGGATGATATTTTGTATATCCACTCTGTCCAGCCGTTTATACAGCCCATTTTATGATAAGTTCCCGAAAATTATGCATATCCAAATCTCAAGTGGACCATACCACTGGAAACAGTGTAATTGAGTGCCCCACCATTAAAAATTCCAAAGAGCCCATGGTAAGGTTTTGGTAATGTTTATTTGCAATCCACGCTCTTGATAATGTAAATAAGGTCTTGATGAAGGGAAAATATAAATATCAGATTGATCCAAAACTTTTGTGGCCCACAAAATATTTTTAATAGTTATTAATCACTGTTTCTAGTGGTATGGTCCACCTGAGATTTTTATCTTCTTTAAGGTTTTGGATCATACACTAAAATGATATGATAAGATAGATAGACGGCATAAATATATAAAAAATACATCAAGATGGGACCCACACGGTAGGGCTAACACCCACTAATGTGTTACCAGGGTAACATCTAATTCGCTCCCACTCTGCACAATCTGGGTAGTACCTAATCTACTCCCCATGAAAAAGTCTGAGAGTGGTTGATGGCAATAGAATTGCCACACCGACAAAAAATCAATTCGATAAGACGACACAGTGGCCACAATTAGCTGCCATAACTCGCTTGATCCTCGGTGGCCCACTCAATAAATTAGCATATGTCTAAGAATCTCAGGCCGTTCACGTGTCTAACCCATTTTAAACGTACACTGACCAAGAACAGTGGCTGCTCTCCATTCATCCGGTGGAGCATATATCTGTGGGTATGGACCACTGGACATGACCATCTGTTTTTGTGGGATTCTAATTATTGTCCACCTAATGGAATAGATTTTTGGGCAATGGCATTAAGATTGTTGTATCACGTGATGAATGGCTACGATCTATCATCTTGGTGCCACGTTGGATGGTAGGGCTGAGGACAAAACCAATAAAAATCTTATACACTAACTTTGGCACGGCGGGAGGCATTCTCCCTGCAAGATCTTGCATTTGAACTGATAATAGTGGGTGTGTTCTTATCTTTTCTGTTATTATAATGCAAGATATGGATAGGAGGCGGGATACGACCAAATTGTTTGGTGTGCGAAGTCAAGGAATTTGCATGGGTGGCCTAAAATTAGGATAAATAGGCTGTATGGGCAAGATGAGAAAAAATAAAATAAAATATATAGGAATGCACGAGCACATTAGAGTTTACATAGTTAAGACTTTCCTATTGATTATCTGTTCTGCTTGTATAATACATTTTTGGGAAGTTATTGATGTGCTCAACATGATGGCCAATGCCAACGAACATTGTCTTCCAATTTTCTTTTAAAACATATGCTATTTTAGGAGTTAATTTTGAATTTTTAGTAAAAAATTATTACTTTTAGTAAGTTAGGGGTATCATTTTTTTTAGGGTATTTTAGTGCTTGAACCGTCCTAAAAAGGCTTATGCCTTAAAGTCCTTGTTTCGATTGTTGGAAAGAGTTTGAGCCAATTTTTAAATTGTTTCTTATTTTAAAAAATTTATATTTCAAAAAGAGTTATTAATTTAAGGTTTATGGCTCATACAAGTCATATTTAGAACTTGTTGGGATCTAAAGTATTTTTGCTTATGCTACTTATGCCTCAACTTATTTTAGTTTTCACTTATTAATTAGATAAGTATATTTGGTAAACAACAGATTTATTAGCCAAAAAAGTAGAAAAATATATTTGGTTTCCAACATTACATCAATACTTTTTAAATATTTTTTTCATAAACACACTATAGACATTGGATTTACGCAAGGGTTGAATCGTGAGTTCCACATGGCTCTGCCTATCTGGAAGGCTTTTGTGGTATCAATGTTTGAAAGAGGTTATAAAAAACCGAAGTCGCCACTAGTCAATTACATCTAATCTACAGTTGGCTAAACCCTGTAGAAATGCTTAAAAGCAAGAATCTGAAAATTTATAATCCTAAGAATGACTCCTTGATCAACGTTCAAAGATTCGGGGCAATGACCGTAGTTACAAAGAGGGAATTTGTTAGGCACCTACTTAGCCCATACTGATGCACGTTCTCCACTGCAGAAGATTAAATGAATTATGATGATTAGTTCTAGTTCTTACACTATAATGTTATGCAATGAGTGTGATAGTGTGTTTTAATTAATGCATCATTACCGCCTCATAGTATCTTGGGATAAGACGAATCAATTTATCCCTGACTCACGTATCAGACTAGTGGTTCTTGATGTTATGCAGTGTGTGGAGATGATGGTGTGTTTT
The DNA here is from genome assembly GCA_003013855.2 of Liriodendron chinense. NCBI lineage: Eukaryota > Viridiplantae > Streptophyta > Magnoliopsida > Magnoliales > Magnoliaceae > Liriodendron > Liriodendron chinense. The sequence continues at coordinate 1,712,764 of ML058326.1, read as the reverse complement.
AATGCATCATCGCGCACCTCGTAGTGTCTTGGGATAAGATGAATCGGCTCTTGATTGATCACTTACCAGACTAGCGATTCTTGTAGTATGATGAGATGTAGTGTGTGGGAGATGATGTGTTTTAATGCACTATCATCGCCCCATAGTGTCTTGGGACAAGATGAATCAATCCCTGACTCATGTACTAGACTAGCGGATTGACCAGTCAAATCGAATTTTTTATGACAGGATCCGAGTGACTCAGCAAGTCTCAAAGCCTACACTCAAGCCGACTGAGTGAGATGTTATGCATGAATGCTAATGCATACCAACTAAGGTTTCTAATGGGCAGGATCTGATCAAATCGGCAAGCCACAGAGCATACTCCCCAAACTGGCATTAATGAAAAATGAGATGAACTATGCATGGTTGAGATAAGCAGGGGGGTTGAGAAGGGAATGGATGTTACAAAAATATTGATGTTGATTCAAGGTTGGATGGATAGATGGACGGAGGTGTCACAAGGGTTAGGTCGAGTGGCTTGGTTTAAGACTTAGATGGCTTAGAAGGTTCGAACTTGGGCTAGGCTAAGCTAGACCATTATTAAACTCGCTCTTCCTTATTTTCACTCTCCTTGGCTGAGGGGTGTCTAAAGCTAAGGTTTAGGGGGTGGCTCTCTCTCTCTCTCTCACTCTCTCACTTAGTGGAGGATGACTTGGTGTCTTGAAATGAAAAGGCGAGGGGGCTATTTATAGCCTCCAGCCCTGGTATTCTAGTAATTCCAGGTAAGATCAGGGTTAAAAAAAGGTGCAACGACTAAGATTTGAGATTGCCATATGACGACATCTCATCGGTTGGATGACCAATGAGATGTCAGTCATCTCATCGGTAAAATTGGAAATAGTATAAAGGGGGAAGAGTATTATTGGATGTGATTTTCCTCACACGTTCTAAAGAGGTAAAAGAGAAGGGAATCGAGGCTCACATGAGACTGTCTCAGAGAGGAGGACGATGTCATGCGGCTGACGCTTATTAGGTGGGCGCTACTCCTCTAGCTGGCTCCTAGATTTGGCAAGGAGCCCCCAACACATGTAAAGGGCTCCTGCCTTGGTTTTTGTCAAGCAGGCTTGACTAGGCGAGTTGACAGGGTTGTGGGGACTGGGTTGGTTAACCGGGTTAGTTGACTTAAAGAGTTAACTCAGCGGGTTAACATAGAGAGTCTACTTAATGACTTGATTCAAAGAGCTAACTTGAAAAGTTGACTCAAAGAGCTGACTCAGAGGGTTAACTCGGAGAGTTGACTTGTGGTCTCTTTTTTACAGGTTCTAGTGTCTTAGGATTGGGTTAGGGTATGGTTTAGGGTTTAAGACTGAGTTAGGGTTTGATCTAGGATTTGTTACTGATAAACAAATGATAACAACAACAACAACAATAATTAACCAACAACAAGGATTTTTAGTGAGAGGTGAAGCGAATGATTTCTTTCTTAGAAAAGATAAAAACTAAAATAAACTTAAATGGAAGAAAAAATATATAAGGGGAAAAATCTTGAGAAATGGTAGGAATGGTTTTTCAGGGATGGCTCCTATCTATCAACCAAGTGATCACTAACAAACTAGATTGAGTTTTGTTGTATCATATATACTGGTTAAAAACTGAGTCATATCACCATGCATCTTTCTGTATTGGTCGTTATGGGCTGATACAGTCATATTGCAAGGACGAAACTGGTTCTTATCCGACAATACGAGGGTTGTGGGATGATAGTTTTAACCTTGAACACGAGCAAATCTTTTACCTAGCCATTATACAAAGAAATGACCAGGTTCTCTACTTGCCCTAGTTAACTTGACTGATTCTCGAGTTGACCCACTGCAGTTTCAAATATGCTTTAGAGAGCAGCGACAATTATCATTCTCCTACTGGCTATGGTCCTTAGCCGGAATATCAAACATAGGATCGGTGATTGTAATCAACAAATGGACGATAGGCATTGCAACTAGGCTGGGCCATGCTAAGCTAAAGCATGTTGAAGTTCAACCAAGGATATAAGGACTTTAGTCTTGACGGCTCGAGTGGACCACACCATATATAGGAAGCAATGGTACAATGACCCCATCGTGGAAACCTTCCTATGGCTCATCGTGATGTTTATTTGCCATCCAACCTATTCATAAGGTCACATAGACCTGGATTAAGGGCAGACATAAACATATCAGCTTGATCTAAAATTCTTGTAGGCTCACGAGGTCCCCACTATTTCCTGTAGTATGGTCCAGTTGAGCATTCAATAGGCCTCATTCTTTTAGGCTAGTCCTCTAAAATGATTTTTTATTTCAAAATGAATGCATAGTGGGATAAAACACATAAATCATGGTGGTCCCATAGAGCCCCTTACAGGACTGTCCCTCTCTAGCTGGGTCAGGGCTCCATAGGGCCCACTGTAATGTATATGTTTTATCCACACTGTCCATACATTTTGACAAATCATTTTAGGGCATGAGCCCGCAAAGGAGGCATATTGATGGCTCAAGTGAACCAAACCACAGGAAGCAGTGGGATTAAAAGCCTATTGTTGAAAACTTTGGCATGGAAGTTTTGGACCAAGCTGATATTTATGTTTTCCCTTCGTACTGGTTGATGTGACCTTATGAACATGTTGGGTGACAAATAAACATGATGGTGGGCCTTGAGAAGGTTTCAACGTTAGGAACTCAATCCCCATTGCTTCTCTTGGTGTGGTTCACTTGAGCCTTCAATCTGCCTCCTTGTCAGGCTCATATCTTAAAATAATATGTAAAAATGGATGGACCCTTTGAATAAAACATATACATTATAATGCGCCCTAGAGATCAAGGACCATACATCTCTAACTAGGTCTTAGTGGGTGTAATACCCCATCCCAGGTGACACATGTCCCGCAAAGCTCTTTCAGTTTTATGTTTGCGAGGAATCCACCCTGTCCATCCGTTTTGCCGGATCATATTAAAAAATGAGACCTAAAATAAGGCATGACCGGAAAAAGTGGCTAAGAAAATGCCCACCCTTGAAGCTTCCCTGGGCCCACCAAGATATTTATATGCCATCCAAACCGTTTGGGATGAACTGAAAACACAAAAATATTAGCCTTATCCAATTGTGGAGCCACCAATGTTCTAACCGTTGACATTCAATCCTCACTGTTTCCTGTGCCCCACTTGAATTTTGGATCTGCCTCATATTTTTGTTCATATCTTAACATGGTATGGCAAAATGGATTGATCGAGTGGATTTCTCACAAAATTATGGTGGGCACAATTAGCTTCTGACCGCAGTAACTTCCTGGTGTCACAAGCAATCCGCATCCGATACCATATCCACGCTGTCCATCCGTTTCATTCAGCTTATCTTAGGATGGGGTTCCAAAAATTATAAAGATCCAAATCTCAAGTGGACCATACCACTGGAAACAGTGCTGATTGAGTGCCTCACCATTAAAAATTCTAAAGATCCAATAGTAAGGTTTTGATAATGTTTATTTGAAATCCAAGCTCTTGATAATGGCAAAAATATCTGGATGAAGGGAAAGTATAAATATAAGATTGATCTAAAACTTTTGTGGTCCGCAAAATGTTTTTAATAGTTATTCATCATTCTTTCTATTTGTATGGTCCACCTGGGATTTGGATCTTCTTATAATTTTGGATCACATCCTAAAATTAGACGGAAAAGGAGATGGACGGTATGATTATACAAAAAATACATCAAGATAGGCCCCACACAGTAGGGGTAACACCCACTAAGCTGTTCCCGGGCTAACACCTAATTCGCTCCCCCGATACTGAACATGTGTTTCACGGACTCGGATTCGGTAGTGACCCGTACAGCACAGAGCTGGTACCGGTCCGTTGCGGGAAATAGGTCTGTGAGCCCCACCATGATATAAATGTTTTATCTATGCCGTGGATCCATTTTTGCAGATCATTTTAGAGTCAAAAACCCAAAAATTGGACAGATCCAAACCTAATGTGGACCATCCCACAGAAAACAGTGATGATTGAACACCTACCATTACAAACTTCCTAAGGCCCACTGTAATGTTTATTTACCATCCAACCTATTGATTAGGTCACAAAGACCTGGATGAAGGGAAAATACAGTGAATATCAGCTTGATCCAAAACTTTGTGGCTCCCAAGAAGCTTTTAATGGCAGGAATTTAATCACCATTTTATCTTATGGCGTGGTCCACATGAGATTTGGGTCTGCCTATTTTTTGGGCTTATGCACTAAAATGATCTCAAAAAAATGGATGGACGGCATGGATAAGACACAGATCATGGTGAGACCGACAGATTTTCAAGCACCGACCATTCCCGGCCTTGGTACTGCAGGGGTCACCACCAAAGCTGAGTTCCCGTTTCACGTGTAAAAGGATAAGGTTCAGGAAAGTTCAACACGTGTTTTGTTTTTATGGAGCGGATTAGGTGTCACCCGGGTAACACCTTTACTGCGTATTATCCCGACAATTTGGAGCCAACATTGATGAATCTTTTGTATATCCATACCGTCCATACATTTTTCCAGCTAATTTTAGGAGGTGATCCCAAAACTCAAGCAGATCTAAATCTCAGGTGGACCATACCACTAAAAACAGTGGTGAATGACGATAAAAAAAATTACGGGACATAAAAGTTTTTGATCGAGCTGATATTTGTATTTTCCCTTCATCCAGGTCTGATTAACCGTATCAACAACTTGGATGGAAAATAAACATTACGGTGGACTCTAGAAATGTTTTAATGGTGAGCATTCAATCAACATTATTTCCTTGGTGGGGTTCATCTGAGATTTAAATCTGCTTAATTTTTCACATCACATCCTAAAATAGGCTGTAAAAACAGACGAACGGTGTAGATATACAGTACATCATCAAAGTGGGCCCCACAGAAGGCGTTACCCAGTTAACATCTAATCGGCACCCCCCATTTTTTGACACTGACTTTGCCAAAGCAAAGCAAAAAAGAAAAGGAAGGAAAAAAGAAAACGTTTAAAGACAAGGATCTGAAAAGTAAAAGCTGCCAACTGAAATGGACAATGACTTTTCTTATATATATGAGTGTAGGGAGAACACTAACTAAGTGAGAAGAAAGAAAAGGAGATGGGCCTTTTACTCCTATTTCAGCTATTTTTAATTGCTCTGAGTGCAGCTCCATACACAGATGCTTGGGGTGATGAAGGCCATTTCATGATATGCAAGATAGCTGAGGTGAATACCATCTTTCTCATTTCCATTAGCTTCGAGGGCCATCACCCACTACTAAATTCCCCTTCCCATGTCCCACCATTAGTTTATATGTGAGACCCAATTAGGTGCACCCATGATCAAAGTCATCCACTTATGATCACAGCCATTGAAATGCTGACCTATTAAATGAAAGATAAGGCCAATTTTACTCTCACCATCCATTTTTTCATGCCCTTAACTGTTTAACTGTGATTATCCAAGCATGTTTATTTTTTAGCCATGCACCTCTATCTTTGGTGATCATAAATGGGCCAGTTAGACTCATATGAGAATTTGCATGGTATCTCTTAGTTATAAGATGCATGTTTTAACATTTTTTGTACAGCCTCTATTTACAGAGAAGACGTCGAAAGCGGTGTTAGATCTTCTTCCAGCATCCGCCGGGGGCCAACTTGCATCAGTATGTAAATGGGCCGATGATGTGCGGCGCCAGTACCGATGGTCGTACTCACTACATTTCGTCAATACCCCGGGAGTATGCAATTTTAACTATTCAAGTATGCCACATTGCTTGATAATCTTTTGATTTGTTTTACTTCCTATCTAAGGCATTTTATGAAGAGCTTTTTGCATTTAGCCTCCTCCCTGTCTAGTGTATTTGGAAATAACCAACTTCCTTATAACCTTATTTGTATGAACACTCTTGAGTTAGCACTCTGTCAGGTTAGAATGACACGGTTAAATTGCAGCCGTTAATGCTTCAGTAAGACAGTTTTGCTCTTCTTATGAAAAGAGTAGTCTACCAACAGATGATCATTTTTAGGTGGACACTAGACTATCTGCACCGTTCATCCAATAGATGCCAACAGATTATCGGAAACCCTCTTCAAAACTCCTCATCCAAAGGGTTTTGGCTGATGATAAAAACCACCCATCCAAAAGGTGCGAGCAGATTATCAAAGTGGGTCACATGGTCCACTAATCAAAACCATTGGGATCTTGATTCCCACATTGAACATGAACCCGCAAAAGCGGATTGTGTCCTGCCCCACCTGGACGGAAATCGGTCCAGGCAGGGGTTATCTGGGACCCATCATGATTGATGGGTTTCATCCACGCCATTACATCCATTTTTCAGATCATTTTAGGGTGGGAGCCCAAGAATGAGGTAGGTCCAAGGCTAGGGTAGACCATACCACAGGAAGCAGCAGTGATAATGACTCCTACCATTAAAGCTTTCCTAGGGCCCACCATGATGTTTATTTGTCATCACACATGTTCATAAGATCACACAAACATGGATGAAGTGAAAACAAAAATTTCACCTCTATCCAGAACTTCTGTGGCCTCCTAAGAAGTTTTCAATGGTAAGCGTTCAATCCCTACTGTGTGGTCCACTTGAGCCTTAAATCTGCCTCACTTTTGGGTTCATTCGCTAAAAAGATCTGGAAAAATGGACGAACGGCGTGGATAAAACCCATACGTCATGGTGGGCCCCACAGACACCTACCTGGACCTAATCTCTATACTCATCCAATGGTTAGGATCTTAAAATGTTACCCTAATTGCTAACCCTCATGTGACCTAATGAAAAAGCACCTCATGTGCATGTCACATGCAAGCCCAAAATGGAAAGATGAAAATTATTATCAAGGGAATCTTTACTTTATTTATTTTGGGCCTCATGCTTCACAGCACACAAGGCACTTTCTTTATTGGGTCATGTCAGGAGTTAGTCGGATAGGAAATTCGGTTGGAGAGAGAGAGAGATTCGTTATAGAATAGGCAATAAGAAATGGGAGATGAAGGTTAGGGTTGTGCTTTTAATTCTGAGGGGTGGAAAAGAAGTTATTTGGCAGCCTAGCTAGTTAAGCTGCTGTAAACTAGGATGAGGTTGTCATTCACAAATAAGTAAAAAGAGGGGATCTTTTCTTGTATAGCAAAAAGGGAAGGGGCTAAATGGCAAAAAAGAAAAAGTTTCATGAGGTTGGCTTTAACCCATTGTGCAATTTTCTGTGCATTTGTATGATATGTAGTTAAAGGTGTGTTTGGATGCTCAATTGAATTGAATTGCAATAAATTATTTCAACAAGGAGGAATTACCAAAGTGGTTGGAATCATTTTAATTCAATGACGACCAAACCTCCAACTGAAATGAGTTATTAGAAATCATTTCGACTGAGCATCCAAACACACTTAAAGAGACAAAAATCTGCAGAAGTTTATTTACTTCTTCTTGTCTTGATATTAAAGGGGATTGTCACAACGAGTTGGGACAGCAGGATATGTGTGTGGTAGGAGCAATCAATAACTTCACAGCGCAGCTTCAAACATATGGAGATTCATCAAATGGATGTAAAAACTCTTAGCTGTTCATGGCTTAATGTGTAGCCTACTTCAATTTTTTCTCTCTATTGATTAGAACCATTTTGTATTTTGAAATTCCTTGTGATCAGATAACCTGACAGAGAGCTTGATGTTTCTCTCCCACATCGTCGGAGATATACACCAACCTCTACACGTCGGCTTCCGAGCAGACATCGGCGGTAACAGAATCCGCGTGAACTGGTACCAAAAGATGACCAACCTTCACAAAGTACATCTCTTTCTCTCTCAACAAACACACACACAAAGGTCCCTCCTTTCAGTGATCCAGACCATGCATCAATTGGGTGTTTCTTATTATAGATAAGCATTTTACAATTGGGGATATTTTGGGGCATGATACTTTCGTGGGTCCCATCAGATGAATGCTTTCGATCATCAAATGGTGTACCCACCACCATGTCCACTAACTAAACAGGAATCCCCCTCATCCCATTCAGCATTGTATAATGGTTGTCATGTAATACTAGGTGTGGGACGACAATATTATCCAAACAGCTATGAATGACTTCTATGGCAACGATCTCAACGGTATGATGGAATCCATCCAACGGAACATTACTGTAAGTTCATCAACACTGTCGAAAACATGTCCAATCCTGGGGTTCGTGAGTGTTTGATGGCAGTTTTTCTTTCTTCTTTCAAGGAGGAATGGATGGATGAAATTCATGAATGGGAGACTTGTGGTCCAAAATCAGTGGCTTGTCCAGACAAGTAAGCTTAAGCGATCAAAACCATACATTTCTAAATCTAATCACATCTCTATTAGTCTTTTGATATGTACTAACTTGTAAAGAATATGCAATTTGTAGGTGTGCATCAGAGAGTGTTAGACTCGCATGTGATTACGCGTATAAAGATGTTACTCAAAATGCGACTCTCGGAGGTAAGAAAAAGGAGGAGAAAAATAAAATTCCAAGCAAAACACTCATAGAACACGTGCCAATATGGCACACGTGTATGTGATAAGACAGTGCATCAGGTGTGTCCCACCATGTATGTCTGTCCCCTTTCTCCATCAGGTGGGCTGAACTTATACTTAGAAATGTTGATCATTGGTTGATTTATTCTATCCATCCATTTTATCTGCACGTCTGCCCCACCAAGTTAGCTGATGGGCATCGTTTTCGGGCCTGGGAAAACATGCAGTGGGGACTTCCTGATGATCATCCCAGATCTTTCACACGTTTTCCTCACTGGCATTCGACCAAGTAGTCAAAAAAAGAACTCATTGATTAGTATTCTTGTTATTTTATTGCAGATGATTATTTCCTTTCACGGCTTCCTGTTATTCAAAAGAGGATTGCACAGGCTGGTGTAAGGTTGGCTTCTGTTCTGAACGGGATTTTCGATGTAAGCGGAGGCCAAAGGAATCCAATGGTCGCAGTCGCATGAAGTCCTTCAATGGAACTCATCCAAGGGTCGTGACGTTTTATCGACTGTCATTAGGAGTATATGTAATAATCAGTTAGAGTTACATGGCCGACAATATCATTATCTGTGGTCGCTTGATTTACCATGTGGGTTTGGTTGGTGAAGTGTGGGCAGTTGAACCACACATTCACTAGTTGGCCATGATGGTCGGTGACCACATAAAAAGAGAAGATCCGTTTGTGACTCTATATTTAAGTCCCTTTTATTTAGAATGATGATATTATCTATTAGAATGATTATTTAGTGTGGGCATGCTTTTACTCTCTCTCTCTCTCTCTCTCTCTCTCTCGCTGGCAATGAAAGTTCCAAATATTTGGTTGACTCGACCTTAACTCAGTAGACTTAACCGAGTAACTCGGAGGAACTTTTTTGTTTTTGTTTTTTTGGCAGATTTGAACTACAAACCTCAACAAGAGAAGAAAATAGTAGGGCTATCAATGGGCCGGCCCTGGTGTTGGCTTAAACCCAGATTTTCAACTGTTGGGTCAGGCTTATTCAAAAAAGTTTATTTTGCCTGGCCCAAGAGAAGAGAATACGTCTAACTAATGGAGTAGAAGCTAATGCCATTTTTAACAATTATTGGGGTATAGCACATAATATGTTGGAAATTCGATCAGCGGAAGCACCGAAGAAGATCAAGCAATCACAAACAGACACACAAGCACACAACGCAAAAGCACACGAATTTTACGTAGAAAACTCTTGCGGGAAAAAAACCACAGTACAAAGCGACACCTCCACTATGAATCTCATATGATTACAGAGCTAGAACTATCTGAGTAGATCCCAAAGATGAACAAAGCTCTCAAAACCTCACAATCCTCTCTCCCAATAACCCTAATCTTGTTTAGATCGCCTAGGTATTGCTTAGCATAGAGTCTAACACAATTAGAAAACATATTTATAAGAGGAAGCCCGGAATTAGAAACTTGTAACGAGAAACACCGCAACACTATCAAATCCCACAGATCGGTCGGACAACCGGTCGTGAACTGTCCAAAGAGATTGCTTGCCCGTTATCTCAACTCAGACCTATCTGATGACCCGTCTGAGCCTCCAGCGAATGATCTGACGACCAGTCTCAAAACGACGAAAAACATCCAGAGAGTTTGGGCCTCAAACTGCAACATGCTGTCCACTAGTTGACCGGTCGGTGGACTCTGTCTTTGCACAGTAATAAGGCCTTCACAACAAACTCCACCAAGGCATCATTAAACATCGAACCATCTTCTCTTCTCTTCTCTTCATAGAGCCAACTTCTCATCAATAATAGTCTTCACTTCTCATGCATCACTGCGTCTTCGTTAAGCCTTCGCCAATCCCAGAGTAGTTACGTAGAACTTGAATTTCTCTGTAGGAACCACCTTGGTCAGCATATCCACCGAATTCATGCTAGTGTAAATCTTCTCCAAAGTCACATCTCCTTCCTCAAGCATCTGTCGAATAAAATGGTGAGACACATCAATGTGTTTAGTACGTGAGTGATAAACAGAGTTTTTAGCCAAATTAATAGCACTAGAGCTATCACAATTAACCGGCACGACTTTCTGCTGAAGCCCCAACTGATTTATCATTCCTTTTAACCAAACAGTTTCCTTGAAAGCTTCTATCATTGTCATATACTCAGCTTCAGTAGTGAAAAGAGCCACCACAGACTGAAGCTTAGACATCCAACTAATCGCTCCACCCGCTAATACAAACGAGTACCTTGAAGTCGATCTTCTACTGTCCACACTACCTGGGTAGTCAGAATCGACGTAACCAGTCAACTTGTCCATGGACTTTTCGAACGTCAAGACGCAGTCCTGCATACCCCGAATATATCAAAGTAGCCATTTCACACCTTCCCAATGTTGTTTGCCCAGGTTAGACATGAATCGGCTAACAACACTCATAGCTTATGAAATATCTAGTCTTGTGCAGACCACGGTATACAGTAAACTGCCTACAGTATTTGAATAGGGCACATGAGACATAACATGCTTTTCTTCATCCGTTTTGGAACAATATTCAGAAGAAAGCTTGAAGTGAGCCGCGTGGGGAACGCTAACCGGTTTAGACTTGTCCATTTCGTACTTTTTCAATACCTTCTCAAGGTAGTCTTCTTGAGATAACCACAACCTGCTCCTCTTCCTGTCTCTATGAATATTTATGCCAAGAACCCTCTTCGCAGCCCTAAAATCCTTCATCTCAAATGTCCCTGAAAGCTGAGTCTTCAACACGTCGATGTCAGACATGCTATGACTGACAATAAGTATGTAATTGACGTACAACACCAGTATGAGAAACTTCTCACATTCAGTGTCTTGAAATAGACACAATAATCATACTCACCCCTGGTAAAGCCCTAACTCATCATGAAGGAGTCAAATTTCTTGTACCACTATCTAGGCGACTGTTTGAAACCGTACAACGATATCCTTAACCTGTAAACCTTGTTCATGACCCCTTGCACTGTATTACCTTCCGGTTGATATCTGCTCTTCTAATTCCCCATACAGGAAAGTAGTCTTCACATCCATTTGTTCCAGTTCGAGGTTGTATTGGGCAACCAGCGCCAACACGAACCTGATAGATACTTGCTTCACAACTGGCGCAAAAATCTCACTGAAGTCCATGCCTTCACGACCCCTTGCTGAGTTAGGATGGCACACATCTTCACCTTCCACAACTCAAAGTTGTTTTTGACCGAGAACTTCTCAACGTCGAACTTCATACTTGAAGCCATGAAATCGTTTAAAAAAACTTCTTCTTCAACCTTCCAACGATAAATCTGATACCACTTATTAGAAATCTGGTCAGTGGAAGCACCGAAGAAGATCAAGCAATCATAAACAGCTACACAAGCACAAAATGCAAAAGCATAAGAATTTTACGTGGAAAACCCTTGCGGGGAAAAAACCACGGCATAAAGCGACACCTCCACTATGAATCTCAGATGATTACAGAGTTAGAACTACTCGAGTAGATCCTAAAGATGAACAAAGCTCTCAAAACCTCACAATCCTCTCTCCCAATAACCCTAATCTCGTTTAGATCACCTAGGTATTGCTTAGCATAAAGTCTAAAATAATTAGGAAACATATTTATAAGAGGAAGCCTGGAATTAGAAACTTGTGACCACAGACCGGTCGGACGACCGGTCGTGAACTGTCCAAAGAGATTGCCTGCCCGCTATCTCAACTCAAACCTGTTTGACGACCGGTCTGAGCCTCCAGCGACCGGTCTGACGACCGATCTCAAAACGACGGAAAACATCTAGAGAGTTTGGGCTTCAAACTGCAACACGCTGGCCACTAGTCGACCGGTCGGTGGACTCTGTCTTTGCACAATAATGAGGCCTTCACAACATAATACACGTGAAGAGAAGAGAGGAAGCCAGTGAGAGAACAGGGAGAGATCTCATTGTGAGGAAAAGGATGTGGCTATGCACAAAAAGAAAGTCTGCATGGTACATGGATAGAGAGAGATAAGTTGCATGCTGGAGATAATGCAACCAGCGTAGGGTGAGATCGAGCACCGTCTCTCTCACAGGATAAATACTCCGAATCCACGGAGCTATCGGGACTCCTCAACCGATTTTTCTGAAATCCACGAGATCTATTTTCGAATCCACGAAGAAAAGAGAGTAAAAACTCAAGTTTCATTAAGAATAATCAAAAGTTGCATAATAATGAGCTTAAAAGTGGTTAAATAGACTAACCCTAACCTTAATCACTAAGCAAAACCTAACTTGCATAGGAAAAAAAGAATTCTAACTTAAAACGGAAACAATCCGCTTAAAATGAAAAAAAATGCAAAATCGCGAAAAGCTTCTGGGCATCCGTTGACCGGTCGTTAGGGGACTCAGACTGGCCGAAGTTGGGTTGCGACTGGTCAGCTAGAGCTTAAAACAGTCCAGCGAGTGGGGCGATCTCTTAGGAATTTCAGACCAGTCAGACGACCAATTGAGTACATACGACCAGTCGTCAGATGGCATAAATCTACGCTTTCTTTTGTTTTTCTTTTGATCCATCTCCTCCATGAAAATTGTCGATCCTCTCCCATGATCATGAGGTCCACTCCCTACATCAGTATCCCCCACTTGAAGAAAACTTGCCCTCGAGTTTTGCTTCAGGTCGTGGTGGAGATTCACTTTCACCTTCTTCAACGACCTTGGCTTGTACTTCATGTTCAAATTCACCAACGGACTTGATTGGCGACACGTGTCCTCCATCATTCCCTGGTATAGCACAGCAAACATCATTGTCTTTTTCTCAACGTGTGTAAGAAAAATCACAAGCAAATCTGTCATACCAACCATGCTGCTGAAGATTAGCTCTATCTGAGAAAAATCAACATCCAATACACGTAACGAATCTGCAATTTTTTTTTTGTCCATGATCGTCTCGAATTCTTGCATTGCCGGCATGACATCAACGGGGACGTCTACATGCTCTTCTTCTGTGTCGTGTACAATAGGATCCCCAATTTCTACAACATCTATAGGATTTTCCTCCACTTTCATGGATTCAATATTGATTAACTCCGCAGATTCTTAATCATGATCATGGACAACCACGAAAGAATGATTTTCCTCCACTTTCATGGATTCAACATTGATTGACTCCGCAGATTCTTCATCATGATCACGGACAGCCACGGAAGAATGCTCCTCCACTTTATAAGCTTCGAGAGGTTCTCCCGTGTCAGAATGAATGACACATGATACGTTGACGTGGCAAAAAACCTGTGGCAACTCTGCTTCTTTCGGATCTTCTTCGTTGACTAGGAAACGGGCTAGCAATCGTTGTCTCATCCTCTACCACGATCAAATTGGTGGTCTTCCTTCTTGCTTCCGACAATATCGCGACTGAGACTTATCCAGTCCCAAGCGTCTTTATCCAAGTAAAAGACTTATTTGAACGTCTTTAATCCACCAATCCCAAGTGTCCTTATCCAAGTAGAATATCGCGACTGAGACTTTTCTTTCTTCAGGAACTTGCATGTAGTCAAAGCAATATTCGACCTCAGCGAGCCATTCGTCGATGCGATCATGACTATTGAAGATAGGAAGTTCATTCATCTTAATGCAGTATCAATCTAGTTTCTTATTATTGCGGTCGAACCTAGCTTGCAGTCCTTGCATAGCTTGATGGTTCTTCCATTGGAGTATCTCAAGTGTCACCCCAGAAGTCACTACTTTAAGAGGATAGATCCTTGGATCACCATCCATAGAATTGTTGCCATAGCTACCATTAAAAGTCATTGTCCCGAGGTTGTTCCTTACTCTGATACCAATTAATGTAGTCAGGGTGGGGTGAGATCGAGTACCGTCTCTCTCACGGGATAAGTAGTCTGAATCCATGGAGCTATCGGGACTCCTCAACCGATCCTTCTCGAATCCACGAGGGGATATCTCGAATTTACGAGATCTATCTTCGAATCCATGAAGAAAAAGAGAGTGAAAACTCAAATTTCATTAAAAATAATCAAAAGCTACATAATAATGAACTTAAAAGTATTTAAATAGACTAACCCTAACCCTAATCACATAAGCAAACTTAACTTGTGTAGGAATAAAAAAAAGCCTAAATTAAAATGGAAACAATCCGCTTAAAACGGAAAAAAATCGTAAAATCGCGAGAAGCTGCTCGGCATTTGTCGGCCAGTCGTCAGGGGGTTCAAATCGGTCGAAGTTGGGTGGCGACTAGTCAACTTGAGCACAAAATATTAGTGTATTTTGGTGATAATTCGACATTAAAGTAATGTAAAATTGTCATTATTATAATTTTACTTGTGATAAACCAAAACGGAATCAGGGGTGAAATGCAACTAGCTATGGTCAAGGAAGACAGGTAAATTAATTTATAATCATTGCACATTTTCTTAACAATACCTTGAAAATTGACTAAACAAATAGGCCATAAAAGTTATGGAACTAATCAACTCAACCAGGCTAGACATAGAGTCAGCCTCATTGATGATCACAACGCGAATAGGCGTAGAGTGGACGGAGTCGTCGATCTATGGTTAAGGCCAAAATTCTTGTCCTGTTTAGTAAGTCAAAACAGTTGCCTAACTGCAAAATTCTTAGCCGGTTTAGTGAGTGTAAACACTTTCCTAATTATAAAATTATTGGCCAGTTTAGTAAGTGAAAACGCTTGGCCTAATTACGTTGCATGACTTTTTCGCTGACATGGATTATTGACTTTGTATGGATGAGATCCACCCCATTCATCAGGTGCATGACCGCATGTTGAGCTTTGACACGGAAAAATACACTGATCCAAAACTCAGGTGGGGTTAGCCATAGGAAACTGTTGATCTGCTATAAACTAAATTCACATTGTGTGGTCCGCCTGAGGTTCATAATATCAGAGATCTTTTGATGGCACCTTTACTTTGGTGAGATGATTCATGTGAATAGATTGGATGGCATATAATTGCTATGGTGGGCCCATATAGAACTAACGGTCAGTGTTCCATTCCAAAACTTCCTTACAGTGTGGCCTGTCTGACTTTTGAACCGACCCGATTTTTCGTTTACAAAGTGAACGTAAGTCAGTGCACCTAAAGGACGGCGTGGATCTAATGCACGACCTCACCGTGTGCTGCTCTGCAACTTGTAGTTATGGTCAGGCTAGGCGCGGATCTTTAGTAAGCAAGCCATGCCCAAAAGGGGACCCATTCAAACCCAGCCCATTGCCGATCACGGGGCTAGACATCTTCACAAACATCTCATCACCCCGCGAGATGTAGCAAATAGAGTCAACCACACATGTATCAATGTGGCACATGTGTGAGATTCTGTGAGTCCATCAGATGGGCTCCTCGGCAAATGTATCTGAGCCTAAAAATCAGGAGGGTCCACTGTGAAGAGGACCAGACAAGTATCTTGAATATGGATTTTTGGTCATCATTTTCTTACCATCCATTTTCTCTCATACATGGCTCACCACCTAAGGGTGGAACATCAAATCTTTGGACAAACATCAATCATTGGGCCTACTTGATAACGTCCCTGATCTTTCAACCACGAGCTGCCAATTGTTTGGTCGTCCAACTCATGGGTATATGGGACCCTCGACTAAGAACATGTACAACAAAAATCTCTGTTGCCCACCGTGATGTCTGATCCGTTGCATCTGCTCCATTCATCAGTTACTCCAGTTGAAATGTGAATGCCCAAAAACTCAAATAGCTAAGTGTGGCATCATAGGAAAAAGTAAGAATAGAACACCTAGCATTGATATCTACTTGTGGCCGACCAAAATTTTAAAATGGGACGAATGGGCAGATGGTATATACACTTCGGAAGCGGATTGCATGGGTTCTGTGGGCCCACTGTGATGTATGGGTTTCATCCATGCTCTCCATCCATTTTTCCATATCATTTTAGCGTATGATCGTAAATTTGAGGCAGATTCAAGGCTCAAGTGGACACAGATTGAGATTGAACGCCCATTATTTAAAAAAAATAGAAAAAATGTGAGCTGTGTAAGTTTTAGATAGAGCTGATATTTGTGTTTTCCCTTCATGGAGGTCTATCGGTGTGATCTTATTAACAGGTCAGATAGCACATAAACATCATGGTGGGCGCTAGAAAGGTTTCACCGGTGGGCCTTATTATCCCCACTACTTTCTGTCGTGTGGTCTACTTCAGATTTGGATCTGTCTCATTTTTTGGATTAGCATAAAATGATATGGAAAGATGGATGGACAGAGTGGATGAAACTAATACATCACGGTGGGCAGGACGCAATCAGCCTCTATACACTTCACAGTACTGGACTCAAAGAAGCAGCCACATCTCCCGTGGCAGGCACGGTAGGCCCAACGTGATGACTGTATTTTCCATCCACAATGTTAGCTCATTTAGGCATGAGTCCAAAATTGAAGCAAATCTAAAGGTCAAGTGGACCGCATCATAATGGTGGGGATAACGGCACCAACCATTAAAACCATCCTAGGGCACACGGTGATGTTTATTTGTCATCAAACGAAGCTTGGATGAAGGGAAAGCAAAAATATCATCTTGATCCAAAACTTTGTAGTTCGTGAGAAGGTTTTAGTCATGGGTGTTCGATCGCCACTATCTCTTATGGTGTGGTCTACTTGAGCTTTGGGTACCATTCGTTTTCGGGCGCATGGCTAAAATGGGTGGGCAAAACTGATCAACAGTGGATAAATATGTTACAATGCACCCAGAGTGCCTGGCAACCAAGGATAGCCCAGTAGGCGGGACACTAATGCGGGAAGGGACGTGATGAGATCAATCATGGTCTTCCTCAATGGATAACTACTCCAGATCTACAGAGCTCTATAGAATCCTGGATGAAGCTTCCTCGAATCCATAAGAAAAAGATTTCGAATTCACGAGATGAGAAACAATAAGAGTCGAAAATTTTATTGATAATATGAAAGATAACCATTAAAATGAATTTAACAATATTAAATACTAAAAAGCAAATCCTATAAACATATTAAGAAAGTCTTAATAAAAAAAACAATAATCGAAAAATCACGCAAATTGAAATAAGTTGTCGGTGGCACCTTAGTTGGGACCGAAGGTCACCTTAAGTGGCACCGAAACCAACCAAAGGGAACTTCGGTCGCATCAAATTTGGCCAAAACTTCACAACGAGCGATCTTGAAAATCCACCAAAATTCGATCGCACCGAAGGCATTAAAAACAGGACAGTAATGAATTGGGATTTCCACTGAAATTCGGTGGGATTGAACTATGTTGTAAACAGAAGAATTTCCCTAATATTGGGCTCCTTCCTCTGGTTCATCCTAGCCATGTAGGCGTCCACGACCTGCTCTACATCAGTTTAAGGCATAAAAAAGAAGACATTAAGGAATTGGGGATTTCCACTTAAATCCCCAATTCCTTAATGTCCTCTTAATCTTGAGTTCTTTTCTCTAGTCCATCTAGCCATGTAGGCGTTAGTGACCTGCTTTACATTAGTCTCATCCACTTCAAAAGAACTCGACCTCGAGTTCTCGTCCAGCTTCAGTTCATGATACTCGTACAGGTTGGCAACATTGAATATATGCGAAATCTCCATATCTTCCGAAAGATCAACACATACACATTGTCATTGATCTTTTAAAGGATCGGCACCGATCCAATCTTCTTGTTCTTCAGCTTGTTGATAGGTCCAGTTGGAAATCTCTCCTCACGCAGATGAACCATGGCCTCGTCGCCCACCTTGAACACCTTCGCTCACCGATGCTTGTCAGCATGTTCCTTGTACTTATCATTCAAAGCTTACAACATAGCTTGAACTTTCGCATGAATGCCCATGATTCAGTTTGTCATGTTTTCTACTGCAATGCTCATGCCCGAGAGCTTGGAAGGGACCAAATTAAGTGTGTGGCGAGGCACCCGTCTATAGACAATGTGAAATAAAGATTTTCCTGTTGAGTGATTCACCATATTGTTGAAGGCAAACTCTGCTTGAGACAAGGCCAAATTCTACTGTTTTGGCTTGTCACCAGAAATATAATGGATGAGGTTTACCAACATGCGGTTCACAACTTCAGTTTGTCCATCTGTTTGTGCGTGATATGTTCTGTTGAACTGAGGTTACGTACCAAACCAATTCTACAAAGTCTTGTAAAAGTGACTGACGAACTTTGTATCTCGATCTGAAGTGTTGATCTTGGGAACCCCATGTAGCCGCACAATCTCTCTGTAAAATAAATTTGCCACATGTGTTGTATCAAAAGTCTTCTTGCATAGAATGAAGTGCGTCATCTTAAAGAATCGGTCTACCACCACGAACACTGAATCCATGCCACGTTGTGTTCGTGGGAGACACAACACAAAATCCATAGATAAATCCTCCCAATGGGCATCAGGTACAGGAAATAGAATGTAGAGACTCATATTCTAAGATTGTCCCTTGGAGGTTTGGTAAACATGACAATGTCACTACTTCCCCACATTATGAGCCAATTGTGGCCAACGATACTGCTCCTCCGCTAATGCTCTAGTTTTGTCTCGTATAAGGTGACCACCAAAAACACTACCAGTAGCTTGAGAATAATCTGATCCTGCAACGAATTCTGTGGTATGCGAAGTTGGTTTCCTTTAAAAAGGAAACCATCCGGAATAAGGAAAGTCACTTGGGTGACCTTCCTAGCACCTCGTCCATGCCTGACCAAATTCTTCACCCTCGGCATAGAGCTCTTTGAGACATTCAAACCCAACCACCTCATTGCTAGAGGTGGGCAACGATCCGGGCCGAGCCGAGTTAGCCCTAGTTTGGTTTGGTTTGTTTCTAGACCACCGCCATTTGTGGATCGGTTTGGTTTGGGTTTCGGGCCGACCCATGCGGCCTGAGTTTGGTTTGCTCCAGAAAAATCTGGTTTGAGTTGGGATCGGCTTGGTTGAAAATTTCGAATCGGGCCGGGCCGAGTTCAAATAGACGGTGGCTCTTTTTTTCCTTTATTTACTTAAATAGAAAAGAATTTAAAAAGTTAGAAAAAAAAAAAGTACAAATATATCTTAGTATATGATGTTTAACATCCTCCAAAAGAGTGCACCTTCAAAATAGACATGTAAGAGTATTTTCCAAACAAAAGTACCCAAGCATAATTTTACAAGTGCAAGGAAACAGTGTGCATTCATGCAAAGAAACAGTATGATGTATTATCCATGTCATCATGTATATGTATTATGTATTATCCATGAGTAGGTAGACAAAATGTATAGTAAAATCCTGTACTAGGGTTTTACCTTAGTAGGTTTCGAGTTCACCTAGTGTGGTGTCCTTTGTCACACGAATATTAGATGCTCGGCTTAGTTTGACTCGACTTAGTTTAGTTCGAAGCTCGGCTCGGCTCGGCCTTGATGGGATCAAACTCAAACCAAACAAAAAAGTTTGCTCGAACTGAGCCTCCGAACCAAACCAAACTTGAAGGTCAGCTTGGTTAGGTTCGGCTCGAAAAAGTTTGGTTAGGCTCGGCTCGAAAGCTCGATCGAACCAAACACGGGTGGAGATGAGTAACGAGTAGTATTGGTTCTCACTACATGCTGCCGATTCACGTAGTTGGTGGAACAAGACAACGGGACTAAACATAAAGTTTTGTTTACACTTAAGGACGTTTTTACTATAGGTAGATCGTACGTGTATCAAGCGTAATCAGTTTAATAGTTACTTGAAATTTCGAACTACCAATCACATCTCTTGAAATTCCATTTAGATGAGATAATGACGTCAATGTCGTAGTGCCTGGACTACTATGTACAACTCTAACTCATAAGTCGACTACTTCTTCCATGTGTCGCTGAACTTCTTACTATAAAAAGGCTACCAGCCTGCCTTCCTGAGATAGAACATCGCCAATCTCGACATATGAGACGTCACATTCCATCCCAAACAATTTGTTGAAACTGGGAAGAACCAAGACTAGTGTTGTGGATAATTGATACTTAATCTCATCAAAGCTCTTGTCAACCTCATCGGTCCATTGAAATGGTAATTTCTTCATGCAATCTGCAATTGGCACGATAATGGTGCTGAAGTTTCGAACAACTCAATGATAAAATGTTGCTAGCCCGTGAAAACTCTACACTTCGTAGATATTCGTCGGGATTGGCTAATCTCGAATAGCCCGAACCTTTCCCTAGTCCACCAGGATGCTCATGGACTTCATAACGAATCTAAAAAATAATAGGTGATCAGTTAAGAAGCTACGCTTCTTCAAATTCAAATACAACTTGCTATCGGCCAACAATTGTAGCACTTGCCTAAGCTGATTCATGTGCTCTATCTCAATCTGGCTATATATCAGAATGTCGTCAAAGTACACCACCACAAATCGCCCAATGATTAGTTTCAGCACTTGATTCATTACGCGCATAAAAGTGCTCGACGTGTTTGATAGACCAAAGAGTCTGACCAACAACTTATATAACCCTTCCTTGGTGTTGAATGTCATGTTTAACTCATCATCAGGCCATATGCAAATCTGATTGTACCCACTCCTGAGATCTAGCTTGGAGAACACCTTAGCACCCTCTAGTATATCAAGCATATCGTCCAACCGCAGTATCGGGAACCGATATTTAATGGTTATTTTGTTGATTTCCTAGCTATTGACACACATGTGCCAAATCCTGTCCTTCTTCATGGTTAATAACGTCAGCACGATGCAAGGACTCATGCTTCTCTCAAGAGACCCTTATAGACCAGTTCCTCCACTTGTACCTGTAGGATTTCACACCTTTTCAGACTCATCCGATAGTGTGAGCAGTTGGGCAAACTAACCCTTGGGATAAGGTTGACATGGTGTTGGATGTCTCGCATGGGAGGCAATCCATCGAGGTAAGTCTTCAGGAAAAATATTTCTGAATTCAGTTCAACAAGGGCCTTAGACTGGAGGAATATCGGAGGGCTTTGATTCCTCACCCTTCATTACCACGACATACACCTTGCCTGTTTTTTTTTATTCCTCAACAAATTCCCATATGGCAAGGAGAGAGCTCCCCTCCACTTTAGAAGCTTCGAGGTGTTTTTTCGATGTCATAAGGGCCAAAATCGTTTTGCGACCATCCTTAACGAATATGTATACATTGTCTGATCCACGGTGGGTTGCATCTTGATCCGATTGTCATGAGCACCCAAGCAACATATGATAAGCCTCTATGTTAACCACATCACAAAGTTCCTTATCTTTGTAATTTCTACCAATAAAAAATAAGATGGTGCATTATTTAGTTACCTTGGTCTCGTTCACCTTCTTGATCCATCCAATCGAGTAAGGGGTAGGATGTTTCAGTCGTAAGCAACCTAAGCTTGTCCACCATCGCCTTCGAGATAATGTCCTCGCTGCTACCACTATCTATGACTATCTATGATAATGTCACAGACCGTGCCATTCACAGTGCACCACGTGCACAAAATATTATGCTATTACGGATGCACTTCCTTCCTTGGAGTATAAAGGACTCGTCTCACTACTAAGGACTCACTATGATCCTCAGCTACCCAACTCTCATCGCCAACTTCTTCATCAGCGGCTTATTCATTATCATCGAATCCTGGGCCTCCTTCCACTGTATCATCTTTAGCACACCCTTCATTGATGGCTAGATGGGTTGTGGGGCGTTGAGGACAAGTATTGGATAGATGGCCAAGCTGGCGACAACAGAAACAATGGTCCGGCTTCGGCCTGACCTATAGGAATTTGAAATCCTGCTTGGACCCACGATCATTAACATTGTACGTTGGGGCCTAGTTGGGTCGCTCCCCAGTTCAATGGTTTACGACCTATAGGAGGCTGAGGGCGACCTCCCACTGGTTCTTAATTTTCCCTTAGCCAACGTTGTGTCCTGAGTGGGGCCCGTTGTAGGGGCTCGAGTCGTGGGATGGGTCTGCGTAGTGGTCCTTGATAATTACGTCTCTGCCCAAGTAGCCAATTGGATGGCTTCATCCATAGTCCAGACCTGGATGCATCTAAACTTGATCTTGAATCATGAGCCATAATCCTCTAATGAATTGTGCCACTTTCTGCAATTCAGATTTTGCCAAATCGTTCCACGATTCCAACCGCTGAAACTCCTCAGTATATTCCACTACGGAACTGATTCCGCTGCCGACAGTTTTGGTACTACTGGAACAATATCTATTCGTAGTCTCTAGGGAGGAATTGTGCATGGAGAAGATGTCTTATATGGGGCCATGATCAAATGAGTGCTTTGTCCTGTCGAGCGCGAGAAAGCTGAAGTTGTTCCCACCATACTAAAGCACTGGATTTTAATTTGCTGGCGACTAATTTCATCTTCTTCTCTTTTGAAATGTCCATGTAATCGAAGTAACGCTTAACTTTTGTCAACTAATCGAGGAACTCTTTTATACACAGCAGACCATTAAAGCCTGAAAGATTGACTTTTCCTCTATAGTCTCGTTTTACATGATTCACATGATCGTCTCCATGCGCAGGTCATCAGACAACGATGTCATTGACTTCCTCGTCACTGGAACCCGAATCGTCTGGTGTAGCTTTTGCAATTTGCCGCCAGAAGTGCTCTATAAGCAACTGAGTTGTGTTACACAACTGATTACATGAGGTTGAATGTCGCCCTGGGCTCGAGGCAGAATTAGTGCATCCGTGATACGGTTAAGGGTTTCCTGCAGCCCTTGCATGGCTAACCGATTCTCCCATTGCACCACCTGAAAAGCCGTCGCTGCAAGATATTCCTTTGGAGCACCATCTGTAGGATGATGATCTGACCCGTCATTAGAAGTCATCATCCTGAGGGGAATCCTCACTCTGATACCACTTGACGCAGGGAGGGATGTGATGAGGTCGATCACCATCTTCCTTAATAGATAACTACTCCGAATCCACGAATCCACGGAGCTCTCTGAAATCTTCAATGGAGCTTCCTTGAATCCACGAGAGAAAAGATCTCGAATCCACGGAGCTGATAAATAACAAGAGTCGGAAATTTCATTGATAATATGATAGATAACCATTAAAACGAGCTTAGCAACATTAAATACTAAAAAGCAAATCATAAAACTTATTAAGAGAGTCCTAATAAAAAAAGGAAACTAATGCTGAAAAATCATGCAAATTGAAATAGGCTATCAGTGGGACCGAATGTCACCTTAGGTGGCACTGAAGCCAACTGTAGGAAACTTAAGTCGCACCGATTCATAGCAAGCTGTCTCTAAAATCCACCAAAATTCAGTCGCACCGGTAGGAATCGTTTAGTGTTAAATTGGAGGTAAGCTTCTCCGTACTCAAAGCCTTCGCCAACATAAAGGAGTTGGCTATGTGAAGATGCCCTTGTTTGATCTCCATGAAAGCATAAAAAATTTGGCTATGCGAAGATGCCCTTGTTTGATCTCCATGAAAGCATAAAAAAATAGGATAATAAGGAATTTGGAGTTTTCCATTAGAATTTGGTCGCACCACCGAAGGTTAATTTGGTGGGACCGAACTATGCTGTGAAGTGTCGAATTTTCCTGATCTTGCGCTCCCTCCATCCTAGTCATGTGGGCGTCCGCGTCCGCGTCCGACTCTACCGGCTCTGCATCATACAGCAACACGGTGCAGCCCGGCGTCACTCAACACGGTGCAGCCCACCTTGATGCACGTATTATATATCCACACCGTCCATCCATTTTTCTGGATCATCTTAGAGCATGATCCCAAAAATTAAGTAGATCAGATCTCAGGTAGACCACGCCAAATGAAATAGTGATGATCGGCGATTAGAAACTTCCTGTGGGCCACATAAGTTTTGGATCAAGCCGATATTTGTTTTTTTGTTTTTCTTTCCTTCATCCAGGTCTGTATGACCTCATCAACAGGTTCGATGGAAAATAAAAATTACGGTGAGCATTAAGGTGGGCCCTAGGAAGTTTTTAATGGTGGGCATTCAAGCACCACTATTTCCTATGCCTATGGTACATCTAAGATCTGTAAAGACTCCAAATTTTTTTGGGTCATACCTTAAAATGAGCTGCCAAAACGGATGGACGGCATGGATATGTAATACATATATCAAGGTAGGCCAGGATCCGGCCGAACCACGTTGGGATGCAGATTGGGTCGACAGACCGTGTGAAATGACAATTATGCCCATTTCAAGAGGACACGACTTAGCTGCAACCGATGATCGGTTGGACCCAGACCGTGGGGCCCACATCGATATTCGCATTGTATATCTACGTCGTCTATCCATTTCCACATCATTTTATAACATGGACCCAAAACTGATGCAGGGAGTGGATTTCATACGGGCATCACAGTGGGCCCCACAGAGTTTTATGTTGGACGGCAGATCGCTGGACACAAATTTTCCTCATGACTAACACATACAATGCCCGTATCCAGCAAAAGGGAAATCCAAATGCAACCAAATGTTCGAAACAAAGACATTTTCTTCATCCTTTTCTCTCTCTTCCCTTTCCTTCTTCCCGCACAAAACCCTCTCTCTCTTTCCCTCTTCCAAGCATTACGAGCAAGAAAACCCAACATTGCATTGCTACAGAAGAGCTCTTTCTTTCTTCTCAACCCCATAATGACGAAGAGGCACTGGGATTGAGATTTGTTCGAGGAAAGAAGCTTCTCAAGGAGTTGGGTACTTGGGGAATTGGTGGTCCTTGCAGGTACTTTACTGAGGTTTTCGATCAAACCCAACTCGTTTCTGCCATAAGGTAATATGGCCTTCTCGAATCTTCTCTCTTCACTTCACATGATCCTCGGATGATTATTCGTCCGCGGGATCACCAGAGTATTTGATCCCCCACTCCTGCTTGTGGGAAATGATCTCCGTCCATCATTTAAAGGGAGGGGCACGCTTTTGTTTTCCACGGATGGGAGAACGGGGGACCACCTAAGACGGTGATTCTGTGGACTATTGTAATTTTCCCTTTAAGGCAGTGTGAAGACGAATCGGCCTCTGGACTTTCCACTGTCTGCGTATTTAAAAAATAAAATAAAATAGTCGTATAATTGATAGGCAGAAGAATTCTTTTCTTTATTATTTTTTTTTTTATGGGGCAAACCGAATTTATTATGATTTAAAAAAAAAAAAAAACGTTTTATAAAAAAAACAGCAATGCTCGAACACTATAAGTTATGGTGCTCCTAGTTGCATCCATTCATATAGACGGTCCATTCGATCGATCTAAACTGTCCATTAAGTCCAGAAAATATTTAATTGGCTATGATGCGAAAATTTTATTGATGGGTAAATCCAATCCATCTTTGGTTTGGCCTTATTTTTTACAGCCATTCATTTTTGAAGTGATGGATGGGTTTGTTACAATTGCCTAATAAAAGTGATTCTTCAGATTCATAAGCAAATGGACTATTCTAACGAATAGATGAATGAAATTGTTGATTTAACCTACTTTTGTATAAATTATCTTCATTATCCATATTAAAGACCATTGATCAAATACACCTGGTGGGGCCCATAGTTGGGTTGCTTGGATCTCTCATATGTGTACGTAAGTGCACTCGCTCTAAGGGTATCATATAGTGGTCCAGTTTCATTATTGTGGGGCCCACCATAGTTTGTCCCTGATATCCAACACAATCAGGTGTGACCCACTATGGTGACAGTATGCCCCAAAAACTAGCCCAATCCAACACTCACGTGAGCCCCGTCACTTGTTTTATAGGTTTCAGGGCATTTTTTTCATTATTTTTATGGTGTGGCCCACCTGATGGTTGGATCAGCCTGATTTTTGGGGCTTCCAATTTTCAAGGTGGGGTGCACCTGTTGGACAGGTTGGATGCCATACACTCCGCTTGATTCAGTGTAAAATTCCAATAATATGGTGCAACTAGTACACAGTTGCTTAACAGTTTTTGAGATGGTGGATCAAGTGGGACCCACAACCCATTCGCTGTCCCATCACAAGATTCACCCATGGCAATTGGTGTTCTACACCACATCATTTCCCGGATGCAGTGGTTAGCACATGACACTGATCAGCTGGATACAAGCAAAGAGAACTCTTTGGTCACAATCCGGCAATGATCAAACGGAGGTGCCCACCACCTTCTTGAGAGCCGGCGGACGCTACTATCCAATGCCCATTGCACCACCCACTTTGTTTTCAGATTTAGAACTCTTAATACATCCTCACCAAATTCAGTGTTCAACATACAGATATTGTCGATCGCGATTTATACAGTTTCTGATCATCGGAAAGGGTTCAAACTGCCTCTTCAATGATCGGGGCTTCAGTGGTTGTATCATTCTGAATCGAATAGATTTCCTCGAGAGGATCGAACCTGGTGTTTACAGAGCCGGAAGCGGCTACCCATTTAATCGATTGGGCATCCAATGCTCAATCGATGGATTCACAGGACTTGAATTTGCCAGCGGCATTCCAGGAACAGTTGGTGGAGCTGTATACATGAATGCAGGAGCTGATGGACAGGAGACAGCAGATAGCATTGACAGCATTGAGATTGTTATGATGGATGGAAGACAGCAGGTTTTGAATGGATGCGATCTCGCATTTGGTTACCGGAGATCGCCTTTTCAAGAAATGGAAGACTTGGCCGCGATTGTTGCGGTCACGTTTGGATTAACAGCTTCAGTCAGTGCGATGGAGCGGCAACAGGTGTACTTGGGAAGGTAAAACTAACAACAAAGATAAAATTGGCAATTCCATATGGATGGGGCCCACCTTTAAGTGACCCTGTTTATCCAGTGGGCCTTACTGTGAATGGTTGATCCTGCAAATCCTCGCTGATCTGATAATCAGCTTGGACGGAGCGATCAGAAAGAAAATATGTCCCAATGGTCATAGGGATTGAAAGAAGTTCAATCAGACGCTGGGAACTTCCTTTTCTGTCCATCACCTGTACACCAGCTGGTCCCCATGAAATGCTCATTGGAATGAAAACAAAACACAAATAGACAATTTTGAACCTACAATCATCCATTGCATCATGCCGTTCTCATCGTTGTCGTCCCTAGAGTCATTTATAATTGTAGATTCTGATCTGAAACAGTTTTATCAACAGACGGAAGAAATCTCAGCCGATAGGGGAACGGAGTGCTGGATCAGTATTTCGGAACCCATCGGGATTGGCAATTTCAGCAGGAGAGCTGATTGATATGGCGGGACTGAAAGGTTTAAAAGTGGGAGGTGCAAAGGTATCTGACATCCACGCCAATTTCTTCATCAATTTCAATGGATCAACCTCCACGGACATGCTTGAACTCATCGACCATGTTAAAGAAGATGTTGATAGGAAGTTCGGGATTGAACTTGAGGAAGAAATACGATATGTACCATACAATATTAAGTAGACAAAAGGTTCTTGATAAGAACTTCATGTGGGAGTGCTAGTCTTTTTGTGTGTTTTTACCGGAGAAGAACAGGATGTAGGTAAAGAGATCACTAGCTGTTGTGACAATGTAAGATAGTTGTGATTGGCGGGATTAGCGATTTTGTTTTTGGGTTTAAGGCAATGATTTGAAATTGACAGCGTATGATGTAACTCACAGCCATCAGATTGGATTTGCTTTTGTTAATCAAAGTGGCCCACCTTCTTTTACAAGCACAGGAAATCATATGAAATTGGAATTATACGATTCTCAGCCTGAGCATTTTGCATACTATTTTTTACCCTTCAGTAGTCTCAAGTGTTGCCCATTGTTTGGCAATCCAAACCATTGATCTGATGGACTCACTACGGTATCCGTGCCCCAAAAATGCCCACATGGAACAATGCCATTGAGTAGTGACCTAGAAATAGACGGTTAAGAAAAGGTACAGCAACAGTTCACACTCAAAAAGTTGACAGATAAGATGGGTAGGACCTTCGAACCTAGGAAAATTTTGCAATGCGGCCCATCTACTTTAGGGCACATCAGCTCTACGGTCTGGATCATCAAACCATGGGTCCCACTTGTTCAGACTGAATGTTTGAGAACATTATGCAAATCCTCATTCCTCAGGTCCAGGTATCATATTATTCCTTGAGAATAAACTGTTAGCAAACACGATTTCATTGAAAAATTCAAGGAATCATCACAAGCATTTAACCAGAATAATGTTATTCAGGATTTTGAATCTCAATTGATTTGTTCTTGGAGCAAAATGCTAATCCATCATTCCACAAGGCCACATGACTTCATTTCATGGTGTTGCCTCTTTTAGCCAGTACCTTTGTGATCGCATGAGTGAGGATTCCAATTGGGCAGAAAAGCAGGCACAATGAAACCGAATGGCGGGTCTCGATCTCGTTCTTTAGACCGTCATGAAATACTTGCCTGAATGATAGAACAATAAGTGTTAGAACAATGGGGTGCTGTAATGACCATTGCGGGCTGCAACGGCCGTTACGTAACAGTATTATGGGGTCGTAACAGCCGTTGCGGAAGAAAAATGACCTGTATCGCCCCATAACAGACATTATGGTTATGGCCCCCATAATGGTCCATTACGAGGCCAATATAGGTTTTTTTTTATTGAGAGAGAGGGAGAGAGGCCATAACGGCTGTTATGGTTGGTATCTAATGGCTATTATGGCCAGTATCGTAAGGGAAACGATGGTAGCCATGACAGCACACCTTGGTTAGAACTACCCAAATAGTTTGCTAGCCCCGCACCCACATGCAAGCGAATCTGGCAAATGTGTGCATAAGATGCCCCTACCATGAAGATGACCATACACAAAAATCATCCCAATCCACTCATCGGGAAGGACAGCCTTACAATAGCCAGTTTAAAGGACTATGAAACATCCCACATAAAACACATGTGACCCACCTGAGTAGGCTGGCCTAACGTGTATGGTCACCTTCACAATGGAGGCCACCTTAAAATTGCCAGTGGGGCTATCCAACCTCCTTCCAAGTAAAAAGTACGATCCTCATCCTTCTACCTAATAAGTACTACAAGTATTGTTTGAACAAAATATGCATTGGCTTTATCATGGATATTTCAATGAACAAGCAGAACATAAGGAAAAGTTAGAAACGAGAGCAAATCCGTGGAGGTTATATCCCAAAGGCCTAGACTGTTCGTTGTAGAGTGGGCTTCTTCTGTTCCATTGTTTAAGGGTTGTAATTTTGATTTTCTAGGATTTTAGCTGTGTCACCATCTTGGCGGCTTTGGGACTTTGTCTCTGTTTTTTGGTTAATAAAAGCTCTACTATCTTTCAAAAAATAAATAAATATGAAGGAAAAGTTAGTAGCACAAATAGTACCTTGCAGCAAAAAGATCAACAGCCAACAAGTGAACCCATGCAGAAGCTAAAGTCATCTCGTTCGAAAACATTTTTGCTATACCGGGTAACTGCACATGTCATGAATCAGAAGTGAGGCAAAATGAGTAGTCAAGGGAGACTTTGAGCATAACACCAAATCGTGTTGCTAGGCTGTAGGCAGGGCTACCATATCAAAGTAAATATGTTCGTGTTCAGAGTGGTGTCATGGAAAACAGAACCCGCATTATCTAGGGTACCGTTCCTGGCTTATTCCAACTTTTGGATCCAGTGCATCCCATCAGCCTCAGGAACCTTGAACAAATATGTTTGGATGTTTTTTGCTTTTCGGGGCGGGTTGGATGCACATCCCCTGAATCTCCATCCAGATAATTTCTGGTTGGACTAGAAGTTATTTGGATGGTGATTAGTGGTGGAAAAACCACTTTTCATATGCAAATGCAAGGAATAAGCATGCCCCAAAATGGCAATGCCAAATGGATTTATGATTGGATCACCAAGGATATCTGATCGGTATGAAATGGCAAAAAAATAGTGATGTTTCCTAGCACGCATAATGATGAAGTAGCCTTCAAATTGCAGCTACATTTCTTTCATGTCCAACTCAGAATGGCATAATTGCAATTCAGAGCCAATCCCTCAATACAAATGCTAAGGAAATCACAACTTGGTCATTTCCACTTGATTAAACTAATTATTACATTTGAATTCAACAGTGGATCTTGACACCCCCTTAATCTTCAAAAGGATCATAAGCAAAATCGCAAGTGCGATGGAACCATTTAGTATCATATATGGGATATAGATACTGACCTCTGGCAACCAATATTTACTGGCAAACATCGTCCGCAAGGTGTCGGGTGTCCATGACAGATACAGAAGGTATGCATACAGAATCCCGAGTGCGACATAAGGTATATTACTCTCCATGGTTCTCTTGGTCTGCATTCGGAGTTCAATCAAATTATATATATGACAAGAAATAGCAAAATTAAAGCCTATACGTGAGCAGAGCGGCTTAGGCACGTATTGTAGTACAGGTAATGGTCCCATGGATGCATAGCTTATGCTTACATCTAATGCAATGGCTCTGTTTACTGTAATTGAAATTCAAGGAATTATAGGGTCTTAGGCCTTACCAAATGCATAATTTGAGAATGGTCACAGTTCCATACATGTAGGTCCCATGGTTTCTGTGATCCAGACCGCTGATCTGATGGACCCCACCATAAATGGAGGATGCCTCAAACATCTCACAGTGTGGAACATGCTAACACTTCAATCAGTGGCCTTGAAATCAACAATTAAGAAAATAATACAGCTGTGGTCCACACTTAATGGAATGAAAGGCCAAATACCCAAGAATTAGGATCTTCCTATCTGGCAGATTTTTGGGGCATCCTGAACCCTTGGTATGGCCCCTCACATCAACAGTGCCCGGATCACTGAAAGATTGGCCCCACATGCACGGAATTGTGAGCATCAGAAAACAGTAATCATCTTAACCTTCTATGATAGTACCAAATGGGTCAGAAAGTTTACCAGTTCAGCTTTAGGAGCAACAACCATGAGAGTATAAAATGGAAGAACAGCAGCTGTTCCGATGGTGAAAGCATTGCTCGCAATTTGAGTACTTGTGAGCCCTGCAAGATTGATGGCCTTCGGATTAAACTAGCTTGAAAAGTTCCACTACATGGAAATGAAATGCAGGGTAGAATGCCAAAAGAAAATTAATAATAAAAGTTTGGCGTGTAGATCATAGATGCATGAACGTGGTATTATGGAATAATAGGGAATGGGATAGATTGTGGGGTGGTTATTCGAGAAGTGTTGGAATGAGATATAAATACAGTAAGAATTATATGCAGTGTACTTGGGTTTTCAGTTCATATGAGTGGTGCCCATGGGTCGGTGATCTGTACTGTTTGCCCTATTTAACCCTGCATAGACCATGCTGGAAATCTTCCATATTGGAAGATCCCAGCTATCAATCTCAGACTCCTTTCCAGTTGAATGTGCATTGTTGCTTTATCTTTCCTCAGCTGTCTATTTGTAGGCCACCAATTTAAAGGTCATGATAGTCCTATCAACGAGATTTTGGGGGCGTAACCCATCCACAGTGGGCCCCACAGTGGGCCTAATTGGGCCAACTGAAAACCTAAGTATGCCGTGTTACGTATCATTGCATCGAAACCTGATAATTCCTCGTTGAATATGATTGACAAAGACCGTATTTCAGTAGCACTAAGTCACAGTTACAAGGTAATTAATCTTTTTCACCTTCTGAGTAGAGATGCTTCAGGGTATATTTTTTTTAGTAACTCCAATATTGAGTAACTACAATAATGATTTTCCACTGGATTAAAATTCCCTTCATTTCTAGTACTTGAAATGTATGAAATTGTGCTTTCTGAGCAGAAAAGTGGAAAAACTGAAAACGTGCCCACTCATTTTCCATTTCTGTGTTGTCCTGAATGCTCAAGAAATTCAAAACAAAGTCAATCCACCAACATATTTAAACAAGTGGATTTGGGTACTCAAGTTTCAACTACTGCCTAAGTCACTAACATAGTTTTATTTTGGTCCAATGTTTTCAGTATTGGTGATATCAGCCAATATATCCATATCTTGTATCTCACCTGTGCGATACGAAACACACAGGTAGTGCCTATATATCTCACCTCTTCGATCCAACAAGCATTTTTATTTTCGTTTGTTTTTTTTTTTTTTTTTTTTTGTTAATCATGTTAAATTAGTGTCAAATGGTTAGTAATCCATGATTCTTCATGTTTTTCAAGAAAAACCATGATTTGGAACTTCGATTTCGGGGGAGATGGGCCGAGTTGTGAAATATTGAGAAAAATAAAAAATTCACAAATTGGCTGCAATCTTTGTGTCCAAACACAAAAGCAAACATGTATGTAACTTGATTATTGATTCGTTTTTATTTTCTTTTTCTTTTGAATATATTCCTTGTGTTTCCATGTCTTCTTACATTTATAAATTATATGAATAGACTTACATCAGTTTAGTCAGACAGTGCATAGACTTTGAATTATGTGCACTTTTTTTTTATATAATATTTTGATTTCCAAGTGCGTATTGATGTCTTTTTTAATAATCCCTGAAGTTTCATTGAAAAATTCGATTGATTCCCAATGTTTCCCAACAACAGCGATGCATTATGCGATACAACCGATATATCCCATGAGATAACCAATATGTATCCGTATTTCAAGGGTGCGATACTTTACACGCGATAACGATATGGAAAACATTGTTTTGGTCAAATCATGCTGCAGCTTTGTAGCATGGATAGCCCAAAGGGATAAGTTTATTAACATCTGACCACCTGAGAGTTCTCCAGAAAAGGGGGAAAAAGTTCTGGATATTTATACCATATGAGTCACCCAAAATCCCATATATCCATTGTAGTGTCTCCCTTAAGGGAGCTCGTCCCCTTTTCCAAGGGATTGTTTTCATCCATGCTGGCAACAACATTTAGAAGAAACTGAATTCATCCAAAACTGTACTCACAGCATAGGATTTAATGTAAATATATCTATCAGGTTCAGTTGAAGCACGATGAGTTGGTGGACAACCAGAAACAAACCAAATAAGGATAACCCAAAACAACACACCTACTGCATTTTCTAACACCATTGTGACAGAAATCGCCAAGAAAATTTTCCTAGTGGACAACTGGTGCCCATGCAGCACGTCAGAAAACTGCTTTTCTGCACTGACTGGAAATGGCACTGATACCATCCAAAAACTCAAACCACATATTAACAGACTGATTGACATAAAAGACCTGAAAGGTCTCAGATACTCAGTTGGAAGTTGGAACTGAAGTAGAAGATCCAAAAGAGTAACTCACTTTACACAAGATCTTTATAGAACTGTTGAAGAAAATGGGATGATTAACTTCATGGCAAGGATATGTTCGATGATTAACTCCACAATCATGTTCTCAACTTGACATCATCTGTTCTGATATTGTATTTGCAATCAGGTTCGTTTGTCTATCCATGGTCTATCCATGGATGATTCTCATAAATATTGCACCTATGGGTGGCTTTCGATTAAATTAGTGATTCAGGATGCCCTAATTATGATGCATGTTCATGAACATGCATCATAACTAGGGCATCCTGCATCAAATTTGGTATCAGAGAATAGGCTTGCATGGTTTTGTCTAGATCGAGTTATCAAATTAGGGTTTTGATTTTTAGGTTTAATTTAGAAAAGTTCCAGATTTAGAAAGTTTTCAATTTTAGAAACTTTCCACTTTTAGAAAGTTTCCTAATTTGGAAAATTTTCAGATTTGAGTCGTTTTCTGTTTTAGTTTAATTGTGTCAGTTCATATTAGTTTTGCATTCATCGCATTTATCTTGTGAGTCAAAACACCTAGTGGTCTAGTTGGGTAGAGTTTTGGTTCAAGTCTTAGGTGTATGCCCACGAGAAGAGGTAGAGGTTTCGGACTTCAGCCTACCATGAATAACGAGCAGCTATCTGAGCAACTTGCTCAATTGATACAAAAGATAACCGCCCTAGAGGCAAGTCACAAGCGTGATTTTGCCCGCCTTGAGAACCAGATCACCACTACCATGACCAAGGTCGAGCAACTAGAGGCGTCCCAAAAGGAAAACCCCGCTGTTGGGGATGATGCGCACTCCCAAGTGGGAGAAATCATTGAAGAGCGTGCTGCCACACGTGGAGGTAGTGAAGATAGAGATCGTAGTAACGGTCGTGGTGTTGTGCGAGAGGCACGAGCCACATATGATCATGAAGAGCGATATGATCCAAATGAGCGTGCGATGAAGAGTGTTAGAGTTGAGGCCCCGAGTTTTGATGGGCGCTTGGACCCCAAGGCATTCCTTGACTGGGTTGCTGACATAGACTACTACTTTGAGTGGGATGGCATGTCAGAAAACTGTCAAATGCGGTTTGCTAAGATGAAGCTCGTGGGTCAAGCTAAGCTCTTTTGGACCAACACCGAGCGTAGGATAGAAAGAGTTGGTAGAGCCCCTATCACACATTGGTATTAGATGAAAGAGAAGTTGAAGGAGAAGTACCTTCCCCTCTCATACCGTCAAAAGCTCATTGACCAATGGCAATCTTTACGCCAAGGGTCAATGTCTGCCGCTGACTACATCGCTAAGTTTGAAAAATATGTGATGCGATGTGATAGCCAAGAAGACCCTCTAGTAACGCTCTCGCGTTTTAAGACAGGCCTTCGTGCGGATCTTCAGCGCGAGCTTATAACTCGGCCCTTAACGGACTTAGATGAAGCATATCAAGTCGTGCAGGAGTTAGAGCAATATCTAAAGACTCCTGTAGTCCGTCATTTCGAGTCCCGAGACTCCAGTGCTAGATCTAGTTCTTAGGGGACTAGACCTAATGTTGGTAGTCAACCTAGGGCACAGGCGACCATTCCGCCTAGACATAGGGAGGACAAGGGTAAAGGGGTTCTTGGTGCCGATCC
Source organism: Liriodendron chinense (assembly GCA_003013855.2). NCBI lineage: Eukaryota > Viridiplantae > Streptophyta > Magnoliopsida > Magnoliales > Magnoliaceae > Liriodendron > Liriodendron chinense. Next base: position 1,677,543 of record ML058326.1, on the reverse strand, counting down.
TGGCAACCTGAGCCAAGTGAGGTGTTATGAGTGTGGCAATTTGGGCCACATGTCTAAACAGTGTCCTACGAAGAGCCGTGGGAAAGCCTTAGTTATAGGCGAGTCCCACGAGAGTGGAGATGACCAGGGTGATTATGAAGTTGAAGAGTATCACCCTGAAGGAGGACTTACTGATGATGAAGAGTTAGATGGAGAAGCAACGCTTGCAGTAGTCAGGCGTGTGTTAGCTCAGTCTAGAAGTAGTGCTGACTGGCGTCGAAGCACTATCTTCTACACTATTGCCAAGTGTGGTGAAAAGAATTGTAAGGTGATAGTGGACAGTGGAAGTTGTCAGAATGTGATTTCCACTAACACCTTAGAGCGCTTGAAACTGAAACCCACACCTCATCCAGACCCATATAAAGTTTCTTGGGTTGACAAGACATCCCTACCCAGTCACCCATCAATGCCTAGTCCCCATTGAGTTTGGGTCATACAGAGAGTCCCTATGGTGTGATGTTTTACCTATGGATGTGGGACATGTTATCCTAGGTAAACCGTGGCTATTCGATAATGATGTCACGATCTTTGGCCGTTCCAATGCGTGTACTTTTATGCATAACGGTAAAAAGATCAAACTTAACCCTATGCCACCTGAGAGCACACTAGGGAAAAAGAAGGATGAGAAGGCAAGTGAGCCTAAAGGAGTGGGAAAATCCAAGCCTAAGTCTCTACATATAATCAATGCAAGAGAATTTGAAAAAGAGACTAAGGAGGATTCTATGGTGTATGCCCTTGTGGCTAGAGAGATTACACCTGAGGTTCCATTAGAGTTGCCCCGTGAGGTGACTTCGGTTCTGAAAGAATACAGTGATGTATTTCCTGAAGACTTACCGAATGAGTTGCCACCTATGAGGGACATACAGTATGTCATTGATCTTGTCCCAGGGTCTACTCTACCAAACCTTCCTCACTACAGGATGAACCCTGCAGAACATGCAAAATTGAAGAGGCAAGTTGATGAGCTTCTGCAAAAGGGTTTCATCCAAGAGAGTATGAGCCCGTGTGCCGTGCCTGCATTGTTGACGCCAAAAAAAGACGGCACGTGGCGCATGTGTGTGGATAGCCGTGCCATAAACAAAATTACTATCAAGTATAGGTTCCCCATACCTAGACTTGATGACATGCTTGACATGATGGCCAGGTCCACTATATTCTCTAAGATAGACCTCAAGAGTGGATATCACCAAATCCGTATACGCCCAGGGGATGAATGGAAAACTGCGTTTAAAACAAAAGATGGGTTGTATGAGTGGTTGGTCATGCCCTTTGGCTTGACTAATGCACCTATTACGTTCATGCGGGTGGTGACACAAGCTTTGAGGCCGTTCACGGAAAAGTTCCTAGTAGTGTACTTTGACGACATTCTTATTTACAGTACCACTAAGGAATCACACCTTGAACATTTAAAGAAGGTTTGTAGCGTCCTTAGGAAGGAAAAGTTGTACGCTAATCTTAAGAAATGCGCATTCATGTTTGGCCAAGTTGTGTTCTTAGGATTTATAGTGTCATCCGAAGGGATGCGCGCAGACCCTGAAAAGGTCAGGGCCATAGTTGAGTGGCCAGAACCGAGGAACATTCATGAAGTGCGAAGCTTTCACGGCCTAGCAACTTTCTATCGTCGGTTCATTAGGAGTTTTAGCACGATCATGGCTCCCATTACAGAATGCATGAAAAAGGGAGAATTCATGTGGTCTAAAACTGCAGTCAAGGCTTTTAAGGAGATTAAGGGCAAAATGGTAGAAGCTCCTGTCATGCGTCTACCTGACTTTTCTAAAGTCTTTGAAGTAGCGTGTGATGCGTCTGGTGTCGGTATAGGTGGAGTGTTGAGTCAAGAAGGACACCCAGTGGCCTATTTCAGTGAGAAGCTGAATGAGGCAAAACAAAAATACTCCACTTACGACAAAGAATTTTATGCGGTAGTGCAATCCCTGAGACATTGGCGACACTATCTCCTACCGCAGGAATTCGTCTTGTTTTCTGACCATGAGGCTTTGAGATATTTGCATTCTCAGAAGAAACTCAACCCAAAGCATGCTAAGTGGGTAGCGTTTCTTCAGGAATATTCGTTTGTTTTGAAACACAAGGCCGGGGTTGAAAACAAACCAGCGGATGCCCTTAGTAGAAGAGTGGCGTTGCTCAACTCCTTGAGTGTAGAGGTAGTCGGGTTTGAGCAACTGAAAGACGAATACCTCACATGTCCTGATTTTGGGGGTACTTACGCGTCGCTCTCTAGTGACCAGTGTATTATGGGTGAATATGTTCTTAAAGATGGCTTCCTTTTCAAGGGAGACAAACTTTGTATTCCCCGTATGTCCCTTCGTGAATTCCTCATCTGGGAGCTTTATTCAAGAAGGATAGCTGGCCATTTTGGTCGTGACAAGACCATTGTCCTTGTGGAAGATCGTTTCTATTGGCCAAGTCTCAAGCAAGACGTAGCCAAAGTTTTAGGGCAGTGTCGTACATGTCAACTGGCAAAGCAGAAAAAGCAAAATATCGGGCTCTATACGCCATTGCCAGTGCCACATGCTCCATGGCAGGACATTAGTATGGACTTCGTGCTTGGGCTTCCCAAGACAATCAAAAAGCACGATTCCATTTTTGTCGTGGTGGACCATTTTTCTAAAATGGCTCATTTCCTCCCATGTGCGAAAACGTCGGATGCGTCTCATGTAGCTCGTATCTTTTTTGATGGTGTGGTGCGTCTCCATGGGTTACCTAAAACCATAGTGTCTGATCGTGATGTTCGATTTACTAGCTATTTTTGGAAGACACTGTGGCACATTATGGGAACTCAGTTTGCAATTCTCTACTACTTACCACCAACAAACAGACGGTCAAACTGAAGTGGTAAACCGTAGTCTTGGAAATCTTCTACGTTGTCTAGTGGGTGAACATGTTAAGACTTGGGACCTAATTTTACCAACTGCTGAACTTGCTTACAATGGGTCAGTTAATAGGTCTACAAGGTTGAGTCCTTTTGAAATTGTAAGTGGTTACAAACCTAGAATGCCCATAGATCTCTTACCTATGTCTGTTACCCAAAGGTCTTCTGAATCAGCCGATGCATTTGCACGCCATATTCATGATTTGCATACACATGTTAGACAGCGGATAAATAAGAGCAATGATTACTATAAAATTTCTGCTGATTCTCATCGTAGAGCGCAAGAATTTCAAGAAGGAGACTACGTAATGGTGCGAGTAAGGCCAGAGCGATTCTCTCAAGGAGTCGCTAAGAAGTTACAAGCGCGCAGTACTGGATCATTTAAGATATTACGAAAGGTTGGATCCAACGCGTATCGGATTGACCTTCCACCTAACATGAACATTAATCCAACTTTTAATGTGGAAGATCTACTCCGTTCCCATGCTCCCATTGTCGATCCATCGTCGCTTTCATAGCCTCACTCTGACTTTGCTTCCTAACCCCTTCCACCCCTTCCTTTACCCATTACCCATAAAGAAGAAATTGAGGAGATCTTGGATGATGAGATAGTATCTACGAGAGATGGAGGTTTCCAGAGGTATCTTGTCAAATGGAGGAACAAACCACCTTCTGAATCTACGTGGTTGACTGAAGCGGAAGTGCAGCGTGTTGATCCAGACTTACTAGAGCGCTACAAGAGTTTTAACTCGTAAGAGTCGAGTTTTTCTCACCCGAGGGGAGTTGATGAGGACACAAGACCATTTCAAGTGTACCAACGAAGAAAGCGCCAACCACACGTACCATCCTTATGGATAGGCGCCTATTGAGGAGCTGAAGACCCTTTACATGTGATCAGACACATAGAAGACCCCATCCAGGGAGGACACGTGTGAAGGAAGAAGGGAGAAACAAGACTGAAGAGCTGAAGACTTTGAGCGCCGATCGGGCGCCCGACCATTGCCTTCGGGCGCCCTATCTTGGCCTTTCGAGCGCCCGAAACTCTCTGGACGTTTTTGGACGTCTTCGAGCGCCCGACCATAGCCTTCGGGCGCCCGAACTTTGCCTTCCGGTCGCCCGAACCTCTCTGGAGGTTTTCGGACGACTTCGGGCAAGAGCTCGGGCGCTCGACCGAGCACCCGAACTTTCCCGCACTTATGTTATTTACACGTTTTTACTTAAACTTTGAGGGTAGTTTAGTCTTTTTACTTGTTTTTAGTGTTTATTTAAGAGGGCTAAGCCCTAAACTCGAATTTTGCTATTGATTTGATTAATGAAAAGCCTCTTGGAGCTTTCCTCTTCTTCTCTCTCTCTCCCATGGTAATGCTTCTTCCTCTTTCCTGAATCTCTTTTCTTCTAACTACTTCTTATGCCCCTCTAACCTTCTTCCAGGTAAATCTATCCCTTCTAACTTATTTGTTCAACTCCCACAATCCCCAAATTCTGATTTTGATCCTACAAACCCTAAGTTTCAGAATTTCAAATCCCTAATCCAAAATCCCCTGATTTTCTAGATTAGAGATTTCCCTTAATTGATTGGGTTATAGCCATGCAAGATCGGAGATTCCATCCCTCGCCGGATCCAGCCATAGTGATACTTGAATCTCATACTTCATGGTTGTGATGAATGGCCCGTTCCATTGCATGTTCCTTGTGATCTTCTTAGTTCATGATGATGATTGCTAGATTTTATATTGTTATTGCTATTTAATTCTGCTGATTTAATTGTGTTCATGAACATGCATCATAACTAGGGCATCCTGCATCAATTAGTCATTTCCACCTTGATGTACTCCAAATTGAATAGAAATCTTGTTCAACACAAATGTCTATTGATGGATACGAAATGATATTAGTTTAATGATTAATTTCATTGCAAGGATATGCAGCCAAATATGCCCTGTTGAGAGTTTCTATTGATCTGGGAAACAGAGTACATTATAGGCTGTGGTCTGACACTAGCCATTAATTACATTCCCTGAGGGGAAAAAAAGGCTCTTAATTGAAAGGTGAAAACCAGAGACAACTAATTTGTTACATGCTACAGAACTACAATGCAAATGATGCATAAAGTCGTAATCTATGGTCTTTCATCTTCAGAGTGTCAAAATCATCAAGTAGGCGAAGCGTTTTGGCAGTTCAAGGACTGCAATAACCTCAATGTTCATGTCCTGTATAGCTCCAGGAAGTTCAAAAGTTCCGGCAGCATATCTGCTTTGCCTTGAAGTGTTCCAGAGATCTCATATAGAAATGACACTAGGCTATTTTGTTGAAGAAAACTAGGGGTCAATGCAGATTGTCTTAACAGTTAGCATGGTAACACCTGGGTGTTTTGTTTATTAGTCCAAACAGTCAAAGCAGAGCCCTTGCTTGGGGCTGCAGAAGGTTAACGCAGAGCTGCCACCAGGGCTCTGAACAGTCAACTTTGGACCACTGCTCAGGTGTCTCAAACAATCAGCATGAGCCCAGATTGTTGGTACTCAGACAATTGGCTCAAATCCACTGCTGGGGTCCAAAGGCTAGTGTGAAGCCATGCATCATGAGTATGAATTCTTAGACTATTCTACTCACCTTGTCCCTTACATCTATGCGGAGACAAAGAAGATAGATTTGTAAAGGATCCCAAGTGCTCTTGGGTGATCTTAGGAACCAGATAGCATAAAATACATGAAATGAAGACCCAAAGAGGTATTTATAGTAAGGGTAGATGCTTATTTCCCACCCTGAGGGACGTTACATGATCATTTCCAACCTAAAAGGTTGTTGGGTGGTTATAGACACGTTGTGCTACCATTGGACAACTCAAGAGTATTTTTCCATTGGTGCGCATGGGTGGAATAACCAGGTATGAGAGATTTGCTAGTCACGCACGCGGATGGTCCCACCATGTACATGCTAGATCTGGAATACATGAGAAATTTTCACAAATGTTCCACAGGCCCACCTGTAAGGGTGCATGTGGCTAGCAAACAGATCATTGCAAATCCTTCTTTCATGAAAGGATGAAACACAAACTCATGGACTTATCAAGACAGTAAGACACCCTTAATAATATGCGAAGGACAAGTCATTGATTTTCTTACCAACTAGATCATGGCGCCAAAGTGCCAAACTAATAGAAAAAAGATTTATGCTTAACCGAACTAGATTATGATGATAGTTCATTGCCACTTTTTAAGTTGGAGTGTCTCAACAAAAGCATATGTGAAAAAGACAGATGTCGATAAAGAAACATCCAACTTGCAGTGCCCATTGTGGATGGAGCTTAGCCCCAAAATAATATTGATCTAAAGATCCTAACCACCCAAATGAAGACTGATAAGAAAAGGCAGTCAGCAGCCCATTGACCCCATTTCAAAAAGCGAAATCAGAGGGTTAACGGATAAGAGAGTTCAGTCCGTGTGAATTCTAGCTATTTTCTATATGTGGCCCTCATTTTGTATAGCCTGGACTACTTTACATGCGTTCCACATGCATGGCAGATGGGACACGACAACAGTGAACTATCGCCCTAGTGTAGCCCACACTTCACTTGAATGTCATATTGACTTATAAAGTAGATGGTAAAGTTGACAACAAAGAGCTACATAGATTCGACATGTACTGAAGACTTCATTTAACAGTCATTTCAACAGCATTAAGACCAAGCGTCATGGTGTGCCGTAACGGCCGTTACGGAGCCGTACAGGCCATTATGTAAAGGTAACAGTGGTAACCGTTATACGTTATGTGGTAGTATCAGCCGTAACAACCGTTACGGAAAAAAATGACCTGTAACAGCCATTATAGCCCCCCATAACTACCCGTTACACCCCCCGTAAAGGCCGTAACAGTCCATTATGGGGCCGATACAAGTTTTCGGGCTTTTTTCCGAGAGAGAGAGAGAGAGAGAGAGAGAGAGAGAGAGAGAGAGAGAGAGAGAGACTGTTATAGCCCGTATCGTAAAAGTAAAGGTGGTGGCCGTTACGGAATACCTTGCCTAGAATTAGTACTTGTATTTGACTAATAGATGGATAAGTAATTCAAACACAAATAATAAAGTAAATTAGTGCTATTTCCATGTGTTTTTGGAAGGTTTGAATGTTAATTTCCACATACCTTCTTTCCCCCGGGGGGGTTGTAGTTATGATCTTTTCAGGCTGTGTTTGGATGAACTATTGAATTGAATTGCAATAGTGAAAAAGTTCAATGAAGTGGAAAGAACCAAATTGTGATCACCACCTTACTCATAACGACTCCAACTTGAAAGTAATGTAACTGCAAATTGGAGCCTAGTCTGCCAATATGAACGCTTAGGAAATCAGAGCTTCATCACTTCCACTCTATCAAACTAACTAATTACAATTTTTGGTAATTATTTCTATTGAACTAATTATTCAATCATGCATCGAACAAGACCAAAAACCCAAATTCTAATTCCAATTCCAAAGTCGAATTTTCTGAAGATAACAAGAGGGAAGTTACTTGTACGCAAGGTTAGATAACTTCATGTAAATGATAAAAATTACTAATAGCAACTATCCTTCGAGGGAAAAAAAACAAAAAAAAAAAAGGAAGCGAAAGAATGGTTACATGAGGCAGACAGACTGAAGCCTCTTCCATGAGAGCCGATTCTCGCCACTTTTGGTCGGAGGAAGACTTTTGATCCTCCTATGAAACTCCACTCACTTTGAAGCGTTCTTCCCATTTTAGAAACTTGTTGGCCAAAAATGTCAGCATTTGCCCCTATTAAAAGGACGGATTGCTGTTCTGTTGCAGGCAAAGGAAAAAGGTGGCTAGCTTGCATAGATCGACCAACCTGCAAGAAAGGTCCCTCTTAAGCTTTACGAAGCTTTTAAATCTAAAACAGAAGACATTTGCAGTAAGGTTCAAAATACGTAGAAGCTCTAACAATAATCAGCATTACAATAAAACAATCGATGGAAAATCAAGAGGTAAAAGTACATGGCTAAGTATCTAGTATGGGAAGTAAGGGGCCCACAATCATTAACAACAAATGTTCCATGTCAAATGTAGGCCACTTGCAGTTTCCGTTTGTAGTTGTTGTAATTAATTCTTAGGGCTGAACATTCACAAATTGAGAAGCATTCAGTGCTATCACTTGTATCTAAGTTAGTTATGGAGCACTCCATCTCTGTACATGTGATGGATCCAGCCAGTTCATCTGCTAGCCCTGCCATCGATGGGCATAAACTCAAAAATAACCTGGTCAGGCAATCCAAAACATCAATTGGAGGACTTCTAACTATTAGAAACAGACAGAAAAAAAATCCAACCAATGGTTGATGCTCAATGGGCAAAATTCATCCAAACAGCAGTTAAGATCATCTTGGCCCAACATATGGATGCTCTAGATCTCATGCATGTGTGCCATATGTATGAAGATAAATGCTTGATAAGAAACTTAGAATTGAAGTGTTTAGTAGCGGTCCGTTTGTATCATCACAACTTCTAAATTGCAAAATCAAGAAATGCCAAACATTAAGAACTATATATACCAAACAACCAAGTTCTAGAAAATAACCAAATACACCAGATTGCTAAGGGAAAATCACGAATATATACAAAATACTCAAGTGAAAATCGGTGAAGAATAAAGTATACCCGAGTAAAAATCTTTGCAAAAAACACACAATGAAGATTAGCAAATTATAGAAATTAACAATTTAAAATACGTAAAGCCCAGACTACATCAAGGAAAGATCTGCCAGCTACACAAAAATAACCAAATGAAAGTGTTTACGACTTATCAAAATCTCAAGTGAAAACCAATGGAAAAGAACCATATGAATTCAATGAGCCAAAAAAAACAAAGAACAGAACAAACAACAAAAATTGGAAACATTGAATAGAGAAACAGGAAAGAAAAAAACCAATGAAAAATCAAAGTATCAAAAAGAGAAAATTTCAACTTGAAAAAGAAAAATGCAAAGCCAAGGTTCAAAAACCACATCCATTTGAATTCAATAACAAAAACATCCAAAACCCAAATCAGAAACCAAAATAAAAAGAAAATGAAATATGAAAAATTAGCATTTGAAATTAATCATACAACTAAAAAACAACAACAACAACAACAACCACAAAACTTGCAAAAAATCCAGATAAAAGAAAACCAAGAAAAGAACTCTAAATGAGGAAACGAGGCATTGCCAGAACCCAAGTGGGAATGCATGGTTTCTACACCACCACACATAAAAAAATCACATCTTGGTGAGGAAACCCCCATAAAAAGTATAGAAATGAGAGAGAGAGAGAGAGAGAGAGAGAGAGAGAGAGAGAGAGAGACCTTGAGAGAAGAGATGTGTGAATGGCAATAACAGGATAAAAGAGCCATCTTCCCTTCAGAACTCTACTGCTGGAATGAGGAGAATAGATGAAGAAACGGCAAGAAATGGAGGAAGAGGAGATCTTCCTCATTGAGATTTTCATGCCTTGAGATATACAAAAGATTTATAAGAACAGCACTAATACCGAATACTAAAAAGGGGTGGATTGATTTTCTATGAGAGAGAGGGGTGCGGTGTGATGGGATGACACTGAGCAGCCGTTCCAAAAAAAAAATGGGGGAGCATTGCGCACTCACCAAAGCCGACAAACGGACAACCGTCGTCCATCTGCATAAGCACTAGCATCCATTTTCTACGAGGGGGAATTGTAGGATCTCGATGCCCGGAAGCAAGCATATAGTCATTCCGACCGTTGATCTAGGGGCCAGGTGTGTTAGCCCCATCTTCGACGTTGCACTGTTAAGAGCCATGGTTTGCAAGCTAGAGTCTTGGTGAGGACTTGTAGGTGATCAGATTGAGCTGGGCAGTGCTCGGTGCGTTGTTTAGGGCCCGTTTGGACCACCAAATAAGTCGCTTTTTCTACCCATTGGCAGTAGATAAAGTAACTTATTTAGATATGTAAGCATGGTTTATGATCAATTATAAGTAAGTTTTTTATTTAAATTTAATTAATCACTTCATATTAATAAGTAGAAACCAAGATGATCACTTCAGCTTAAGTTTTTTACTTAAATTTAATTAATCACTTCATATTAATAAGTAGAAACCAAGATGATCACTTCAGCTTAATAAGTAGAAACCAAGATACACTCAGATCCATAGCTCAAGTGGTAGGACTGAGTGAAGATAACCTCGTTTACGTTGAGGTCTTGGTATTGAGTCCCAACTGGGGGTGGCTAACATTGCCGTGTGACTAACTGCGAGCGTGCTATAAGTAGCTTAAGTAACTTACGATCCAAACGCCTCCCTAATGACTAAGACCAATTCGTTTGGCCATAGTCTTGACTCCTCCGCTTTCCACTCGGTCATTGGAGTTGGGATGCAATGTTGACTCGGAAGTGTTTTGTTAGCTTTGATGGGGTGTTCCTCCACAAGAGTAAAGGAGAGAGTGCAACTCGAGGATCATTGGGCGCCCGAGCAAACTAGGTTGGGTCACTGAAACTTCCTCAGATGAGGCAGTTGGTTGTTGGACTATTTCGGACCAGTTTGGGTGACTAACAAATTGGTGATCAGGTAACCGAGGCCCAAATCGAGCAACCGAAGGAGGAGTTCGAGCGACCAAAACTCAGAAGGTTTTCTCAGTTTACTCTTTAGACATTTTTTGACGTTATCGGGCGACCGACAATGTGTGTGAACTGCGTTACGTAGTTTCCTGTTTTAGCTCTAACTCTTGCGAAATATTATATAAACACTTGTTAATTAGAATTGGAGCATTGGAATAGAGACTCCACATCCAGAGAGAGAGAGAGAGAGAGAGAGAGAGAGAGGGAGGAGAGAGGAGGAGGAGGAGGAGGAGACATTGAGAGAAAGAGAGAGATGAAGAACGAAGGAAGACAGATCCAGGCTTGTGACGCTTCATTCACGACGTCGGTTCATCCTTGGCTACTTCTAAGTCCTCGAATCGGTGATATCTTTCTTGTTTCTATTCTCTTTGGTTGTTATCCGCCCTTGGGGTGAAGATTGATTGGATTCGAGTGTTTATTACTCGTGATCACTGTGTAAATGCTTATTACATAGTGGATTTATTTGTCTAGATAACGTCCCGTGATTTTAACCTCTTTTGAAGGTTTTCCATGTAAAAACTCTTGTGTGTCATAGTGATTGATTATTGATTGTGTTTTTCGCTTTATCGTATCCCATAATTCGTAGTAGTTGGGATCGCGAGATCCTGAAAGTTGTGCATTCGCCCTAATAAGCTTGCAGTTACACACTAAATTGCTGGAACTTAGAATCTACTACCAATATAAATGTCGTGGATTATAATGAGTTAGAGAATTAAAAATTCCTCACCTTGAATGACCCTTGTGCTCTAGTCTGGGTCTAAAATTTGAATAAATGCCTTGGTGATAAAGAATAAAGGAGTTAGTCTCCATCTCCTTCCACACTAACGTACTATTTCTACTTTAAAGGATTTAGAAAACTTTTAAAATTATTTAATTTTAGAATGACAAAACTAAACTAGCTCTGCTATAATTATAATCATGGAAATGGAAATGGGGTGTAACTTATTTTAGATATGTAAGCTTGGTTTATGATGAATTATAAGTAAGTTTTTTACTTAAATTTAATTAATCACTTCAGACTAATAAGTAGAAACTAAGATAATCACTATAGCTTAATAAGTAGAAACCAATATACGCCTAGATCCATAGCTCAAGTGGTAGACTGAGTGAAGATAACCTTGTTTTAATGTTGAGGTCTTGGTATCGAGTCCCAAGTGGGGGTAGCTAACATTGCAATATGACTAACAGTGTGCGTGGGTGTACTAACAATGGGGTGTGTATAATAACCCAAAAAAAAAAAAAGTCGAAAGCAATATAAGTTACTTGAGGCATAAGTAGCTTAAGTAACTTGCTATCCAAATGCCCCCTTAATGACTAAGACCAACTCATTTGGCCATAGTCGTGACTCCCCCGCTTTCCACTCGGTCATTGGAGTTGGGGTGCAATGTTGACTCAGAAGGGTTTTGTTAGCTTTGATGGGGTAATGTTCCTCCTCCGGAGCAGAGGAGAGTGCAGCTCAGGGATTATCGAGCACTCAACCAGATTGGGTCAGGCGACTGAAACTACTCTGGATGAGGCAGTTGGTTATTGGATTGTTTAGGACCAGTTCGAGCAACTGGCAGTTTGGTGATCGGACAACTGAGGCCCAGATCGGGTGACCAAAGGAGGAGTTCGGGCGACTGAAACCTTATTTTACTCTCTAGACATTTTTTGGCGTTATTGTGTGCCCAACGGGGTCGGGTTGGGTGACTGACAGTGTGCTGACTGCATTACTCAGTTTCCTATTTTGGCTCTAAATCTTGCAAAGTGTTATATAAACACCTACTGCCTCTTTCCACTCGGTCGTTAGAGTAGTGGTGCGAGGTTGACTCAAAAGGGTCTTGTTAGCTTGGAGTCTCATACTAAGCTACTAGAGCTATTTATAATTTACTAGTAATATAGATATCGTAGAATTATAATGAGTTAGAGAATTAAAAATCCCTCATGTTGAATGACTCTTGTACTTTGGTTTGTGCCCAAGATTTTGAGTAAAGGCCTCGATGACAAAGAATGATGGAGTTAGTCCCCTTCTTATTCTGTACTAACGTATGATCTCTAATTTATAAGATTTAGAAATTTTTGAAAATTATTTAGTTTTAGAGTGACAAAACTAAACTAGCTTAAATATAATTGCAATCATGGAAATAGGGTGTATAAGAAGACAATTATCATGACAAAGAAGACAATTATTATAAAAACTAATAAAAGAAAATTAATTTAGGTTGTATGAAAAGGATATATTGCAACAGTAATGTAAATGAATAAATCGGTCATAGGTGGACAACATGGGGTAACCGTGCACTTGGGGAGACATGAGAGAGGAGAAAAGAGGCTTGACACTATTTGAGATAAAGATGGTCAGAAATCTTAGATCATTACTCTACTCTATGAGATTTGGATAAGGTTGAGAATGCCTTTGAATGCTCCCAAAACCTCTCTTGGCTTCCGATTTGAATGGGAGAGGAAGTATCCTTTTATAGAATTGTTAATGATAATTGGTGATTGTTATGTTAGCTTGACGTCGAGGCATGCATTCTTAGGTGGTCATGCACATCAGTTGGGTCAATTGGGTGGTAGGATTTGGATTTCTACTACCCTAGTAATTGGTTCAAGGTTGTCCTTGTGCTATAGCTTGTAACAAGAGGAAAAAAAAAAAAGAGTACCTGAATAACTCTTACTTGTAAAAAGAGGTCATCTTGACCCTATTTAGATGTTCGGGTGGTCGTAAGGTGGACTTGGGTAGTTTGGATTCGGTTGGGAGAGTGATTTTTTATTTATAGGTTTTTAAGGTCTAATATAGACTTAGATAGGGTTTTAGAGGCATATGTTTCCTAAGGTGTCGGATTTAGTTGTTTATGGGGTTTAAGTTTTGGTTCTAGGGCTGTGGGGAATCTAGGCTTGAGGGTTCATAGGGTTTATGGTTTTAAGTTTTAGGGCTTCTTGAAGTACTTTAGGCTTCAGGATTTTGAAATTGTCTTCCATGGTTTTAGGATTTTGGTTTACAATCTAAATCTTGTGTGGTCAGACACCCCATAATGAGAAGGGAAAATCTACAACTCATTCTATTGTGTCAGACGAATTGGGTCCAATCAAGACTGGGTCAACTCAAGCACTCATTCAAGTCTTAAACCTTGTCTCGACGGGTAAGAAAATACTTTTTTAAAAGAATTTGGGCTCAATTGATGGACCACTAAAAATGAGTCTATCTCATATTAGTTAATCATGTTTGCATTTAATATCTTATTCTTTTTTATCTCAATATTATTTTAAATCCTTATAAAAAAAGAAATACAATCCCTAAAAAATATATGATTAAGATTAACTAAAATGAGACAAACTTGACATCAAATTGATCAAATTGTTAGGTGGGCAACCTCAAGCAATTATCCATTGGCTGTTTAATGGTGTGGCACAACTGATGATTAGATTGGCCAGATTTTTTGTATCTGATTTATATTGTGGAGTGACCTTGCTTGACAAGTTAGATATTATTTATATGTGAACGCCCTCCCTTGCAGCTCGGATGCAGGGGCATGACCCTCACTTGTCCTTTCTAGTTGAATTCTCCTTAGTGTCGGGTGGAACTTATCAAGTTTGGAATATATATGGGGTTTGCGAAGGTGCGGAGTTATTTTTTCTTTCATTGACTTAGAAACACCACTAGTTAAAATACGACTTCAGAATCTATAGTTGGCTAGAACCCGCATAATTGCCCAAAGGACAAGAAATCACAAGCTTCTTTGTCTTGAGTAACTCTTATAGTTGGTTACATCATAGATTCTGGATAAAGAGCCTCAGTTATGAAAAAGAAAGTAGTTAGGTACCATGTTTCACTTGTGCACTGCACAGTCTCTACTTTACGGTACTTTACGATTTTTAGGAGGATTTAAGGGAACTTTCAAAGTTATCGTATTAAGCTATATTGCGTTGAGTTCCAGGGCCCTGGGTAAGCGAAATAAAGAAAATAAAAAAGCAATAGATGAGTATAACGAAAATATTAAGCCATATTATGCTGGGTTCCATGACCTTTGATGAGTGAAATAAAAAAAAATAAAAAGCAATAAAAGAGTAGAGCAAATATATGCATATGCATAGAAGTTGTTGATGCTTTGATGCAGGGGGGGATGTGGTGAGGTCGATCGTCGTCTTCCTCACTAGATAACTACTCTGAATCCACGAATCTCCCTAGACTCCTCAATAGGGCTTCCTTGAAACCATGAGGAAAATCTTGAATCCACAAGATGAAAATCGAAATATAATTGATTAATAATATGAAAGATGTTTAACAATGAGTTTAAGAGGGATTATATAGCCTAAAACAAAACTCTAAATCCTAATAAAAGACTCCTAGTTAAAAAAGGAAAAAAATCGTGAAAAATTGCGGAGGTTCGCACAGGACCGTAGAGCCTTATCGAGCGACCAACCCGAGCTGTCAGGAAATCGTTGGGTGACTAAAACTGTCCAGAAACGTCAAGAGACCAAACTTGATTTTTTTTTGTTGAGTTTTGGGCGACCGACCAAAGTCGTCGGGAAATCCATTGGGTGACCGAAATTTGTTGAATTTCTAAAATTTTTCCTTGATGTGTTTTCTTGTTCATGTGTGATAGAAAGGTGATTGATCGACGCCCTGATCAATGCCCTTCATCAAGAGATTCTTGCTATACATCAGACTCCCACACTTGAAAAAAAAACTCGTCCTTAAGTTTCTCTTCGCTCGTAGGCCTTAAACCGTTTGGAACTTCACTGCCCGGCATGTATCAACAGATTTTAGCAGAAACACACTGACATAATCAAGCCTCACATCTTCCTTCTTGGTCAATCCTAGATTACACACTTCCTTCACATTCTCAGATGTCTTTTGAAAGTCACGTATGGTGAGGAGAGATTGCTCCTCCACTTTAGAAGCTTTGAGGTACTTTGGCAGGATCATAGAAGTGAGTACAATTTTCATCCCATCCTTATTTAATGTAATGACATTGTCCTATCCTCTGTGTACGACATCTCGATCAAACTGCCATAGCCGATCGAGGATAATTTGACAAGCGTCCATGTCTATGATGTCGTCACACAATAATTGGTCTTTGTAGGACTTGTCAATCGAAAAGAAGACAAGGCATCGATCAGTTACGTTGCCACATTGTCCTTCTGAATCTAACCAATTGCATATGAAGAATGGTGTGGTGTAGTCTTCAGCATCAATTTCTCCACTATAGTCCGTGACATGATATTTTCACAACTTCTGCCATCTATGATCACATCATAGACCTTTCCAATTATAGTGCATCTTGTGCGAAAGAGGTTGGGCGCTAAGAATTGATTTCCATCCCCGTGCGTACACGCCCTCGATAGAACTAAGGACACACCTTGATCTTTGGGAGTCCATTCAGTTCCTTCATCCTCATTCTCGGTGTACTCGACATCATCGAGTCCAGTGTCATTCCCCGCATCTTTAACACGTCCCTCAGTGATGGCTAAATTAGCCACTAATCACTAAGGCACAGGTTCGATAGATGGCCCGGTTGGCCACATTGAAAGCAATGGTTAGGCCTTGGTCGGCCGTAAGTATTCGAGATCCGGCTCAGACCTAGAGCAGTTGTCGCGGCATGTTGGGACCTCGATGGCCTATTTCCCGAACCTTAGATCGCGAGGTAGGAGGGGTAGGATGTACCTCAACATGTGTTTTCCCATTGGCTTAGGACGTGTCCTGCAAGAGACCCGTCGTGGAGGCCTGTGCCATCGAGTAAACCCTTTCAAGTTGTGTCTCCTCCCTACTAGCCAATTGGACAACTTCTTCCATTGTCTAGATTAAATGCATCTGAACTTAATCCTGGATTGTGAGCCGCAATCCGCTAATGAACTGCGCCACCTTTTATGATTCAAACTTCTGCCAAATTATTCCATGATTCTAACCGTTGGAATTCCTCCATATACTCTTCTATAGAACGATTCCCTTGTCGACAGTTTTGGTATTGTTGGAACAATATTTGTTTGTAGTTGTTAGGGATGAATCCCTTTTTCCAAACCTTTACGAACTTGAGGCTTTGTGGTGTTCTATCGGCATTTTGGAGCTGCGGTACCCCCTTTCTTGTCCCGTCTGTCTACTCTAGCGACAACTAATTGGATTCGGTGATTGTCTTCGAAATATCTCAAGGATCCCTTATATGGATTTTCATACAATATTGGTGCCATATTGGATTCAGGGAAATGTGGTTTGATTGATTTATGGCTTACTAGTACCTTGGGTGAATGGCCTAGATCGAGCCAAGTGGGCCATGGTCCTATTGATTCGTGCCATTAATTATTTCTGAATCACATTGACAGTTTTCATGAGCTTCCCTTTTTGGGTTTTTAAAGATTTTAAGATTAGTTGGGAGCAACTTTATCAGGATGTTGCATTTTTAGTTGTCCCGAGCCTAGATTTGTGCAAAGGAATGGATCGATGGGCCACCCGATCAACTAATCCAGCCCATAGGTTACCTCAGAAACCTATCCTAAGCCACATCCTATCCAATCCATACGACCATATATGTAATTGTCGAGCCATTCCACACTTTTGATAGAAGTTAGCATTGAACTCTAGAGTAGTTCAAATTCCGTTTAATATGAGGTGTCCATGTCACATCAAAACTAGTGGCCCCACATGTAAAATAAATAAATAAATAAAATAAAAACTCTATAGATAAGGGTATTTTGTCATCTCATACAAATTTCCCTACACCCTTGAGGGAGTGAGTACCCGCAATAATCCAAAATGTGGTAAAGGTAAGTATAACGGTCATATAACTCAGAGGATCGGTAGTTGCAATTACTGAAAATCCTTCCACCGATCCGATTTTACCCACCGATGCCTCAATACGTGCATTTTGAAGGTAAGTTATCAAAAAGTGGAGATTTGTGCAGACCACCACATGGAGAGTCGTATGCTATCCAACCTGTTCAATATACGCCCCACGAGATGATAATTCTACAGAAAAATCTGGCCAATCACGTCAATAGATAGGGCTACACGTGATTTTGGAAGTTTTTTTTGGGTGGGGTACATTATTTTTCGTGGTGTGGTCTACCTTGTAATTTTGGAAGGTTTTGGGTGGGGTACATTGTTTTTATGGTATGGCCTACCTTGTGATTTTGGAAGTTTTTGGGTGGGGTACATTGTCTTTTATGACATGGCCCACCTTTTGATCAGATCGGCTAGATTTTTTTACTTGTTTGATCACCACACTGGGGTGAATCTGTTGGATGGGTTGGCTGTCATACACATAGTACTGAGTGTGCTGCAAAATTCGCAACTTCACCACTTTTAAATAACGACTAACGTGCCCATCATGTGTTCTGTGACTGAAAATCAGTCCACTTTTATTAGGAAGGCCATACGCATGTGGGAAATTTGAAGTTATATCCTCTACTAGTCCCTGTAGCATAAGTTTAGTCTATAAGGGTTGCATGTGGGTCCATTGTACGTGGTGTGTGCATGGCATCTTACTGTTTGAAACGGTTGCCTGGTGTGAAAGATGATGCTCTAGAAATCAGGCCAATCCAACCATCACAAGGACTACCACATAATTTTAGAAGTTTTGTGGTAGTTATGATCAATTGTTTTCTGATGACATGGCTCACTTTTGGCTCTAAATTGGTTGTGCGCACTGTACTAAGTATGCCAAAGTCAAATGCAACTTGATTCACACTGAACTCCTTTGCCCTGTCATAGACCATAGATCAAGAATAAGATGGATCACCCTTCTATTCAACCATTGATTGTGTGAGATCAAACCATCTCTGAAGAAAAGAGTTTGTCCTTCAAATAGGTTCTTTTTTAGCCTTTTACCCATAAGGAAATTCAATAAACACGAGGGCGCGACACTTGTTCACCAGAGATAGAGAAAAGATAAAAAGATTTAATTGGAATGAAAGCCGAAATATCGCTTACAATCAGCTTAATAGAATGACAGTTTGTTCAATGCTCAGTAGGCACTAAGCTCCACGTTTTAGATTATGAGCTTAAAAACCTTATACTTTTAAACTATTCTCACAAACCCGCCTGTTTTTTTTCACCATGTGTCCAAAAACTGCTTACCATAAGTCTTGATAAAGTTTAATTAGTGTATTTTCTTATTGATGAAGATATCTTTAACTCCTATGATGTCTCTGCTTGCAACCACAAAAACTAGGTTGGTGTCCACCTTTATGATGTTTGTGACAAATCAACCCCGCCCACCAATTTAGTGATCCATGATGCTTATATGCATCATGGATCATTACTAGTGGGATGAACTAAAAACACGAAAATATAATCTTGAACCAAAATTTATGGGCCCACACCCTAAAATGGTATGAAAAAACTGGCGAATGGGGTGGATTTTTCCAACACCATGGTGGCCCCACAAGTTTTTAAAGGAGAGAGATTCAATGGTGTTTTATACACATCATTTCATGCATGTGGCCCATTTAACTTTGGATCTGCTTCAATTTTTGGCTCATACCTTAAAATGATCAGGTGAAATTGATGGATGGGGTGGATTTCTCACAAACATCATAGTGGGCCTCATTAGTGTTTCAAGAATGAGCATTCAATCCCCACTGTCCTGTAGTGTGGCCCACTTGAGTTTTGGATATACCTCATTCTTTTTGGCTTATGTCCTAAGATGAGCTGGCAAAACAGAATGGACAAAGGCCCACAACTGTTTGAAGGGTTGGAGTTCAATACACATTATTTTTTATAGTCTTTTAATGCGATCACAGAAAGCTAGGTGGGGCTCACCTTGATGATGTTTGTGACAAATCCATCCCCTCCACCAGTTTGGCCAAATCATTATATGTGGTGGGCTCAAAACTGAGGCAGATCCAAAGCTCGAGCAGGCTGTTGGGAAGAGAGTTGGGAGAAAAATGCTTACCTTTAAAACTTTCCTGGGGTCTACCGTGATGTTTATATCCCATCCAAACCATTTGCAAGGTCATTCAATCCATTCATTGGGCCGGTTGGATACCACCAAGTACGTTACTTCTTCTACTTACATTAGTAGACAAGTAACTTATTTCAGATAAGTAAGTTTGCTTTATGATTGGTTATAAGTAACTTTTTACTTAAAAGTACTTAATCACTTCGGTTAATTTTTTTTAAACTTTTCTATGTTTCAAAAGTGGGTGAAGAGAGGCATAAGAGAGAGGAAAAGGAGGAGAAGCTGATAAATATGTTATTTACCAAAAATATTTATCTTCTTAATGAGTAAAAACTAAGATAAGCTACTTATGACATAAGTAACTTATCTTAAACAACTTATTATCCAAACATCCCCATAATGTCACTCCCACTGTAATGAACTAAAAACACCTATATAATAGCTGAAACTTTTATACCCCTACAAGTGTGTCAATGTTGGATGTTCAATAACCATCCATATCTCTCTCTCTCTCTCTCTCTCTCTTTAAAGCAACTTTTTTTTTTTGTGTCTTTGCTTGTGGTGTGGCTCACTTGAGCTTTGGATCTAGATCATCTTTGGACTCACAACCTTAAGTGACCTGTCAAAACTAATGGACGGAGTTGACTTCTCACAAACACAAACATTACAGTGGGCCCTACGACTATTTGAATGGTGGGTGTTCAGTACCCATTGTTTCCTCCTGTATGGCCCACTTGAGTTTTGGATCTAACTCGTTTTTGGGCCCATGATGGATAGAGTGGATATAAAAATAAAAAAAAAACATTATGGCGGACTCTATTATCTTGTCAACCCCGTGCTTTTAAGATGAAAGGTTTACCATACAAAGAGACAAGTGTCTTCAAAAGAGGGTATTGAATATTGGTCCTTATTCATGCCACGGTGGTAGACTCACAAGAGTTTCAGTATAGGTCATGGGTTTGAGTACCTGTGGTGGTGAAATCCCACTGCGGGGTGTGAGTGCGTATGATCTCCTCATCTTTGGACCCACCACCTAAAATGATGTGGGTAAACAAGTGGATGGAATAGATTTATCACAAACATCATGGTGAGCCCCAGGTATTTCAATGGTGGCTGTCCAACGTCCACCATTTCCTTCTAAGGCCTACCTGAGCTTTGGATTTATCTCATCTTTGCGCCCACCACCTAAAACCGTCTGTTGAAATTGGTGGACGTAGTAGATTTGTCACAAACATTACAGTGGGCCCCTTGATATTGTCAATGGTGTGTGTGTTTAATTGCACTCTTTCGGAGATCCTACTGAGAGAGGTGACTTAAATGGTGGGCGTACATTACTGTTTCATGTAGTAGGGCCACTAGAGTATTTGATCTGCTTCATTTTTGTCTCCCGAGCTAAAATGATCTAGCAAAACTGGTAGATGGGGTGGATTTGTTACAAATATAAATGGTGGGCCTTGGATATTTTAATGGTGGGTTTTTAATTGTCATTGTTTCCTTTCGGTGCGACCCCTTGTGCTTTGGATCTGCCTCATCATTGAACCCACTGCCTAAAATAATATGGAAAAACTGGTAGACAGGGTGGATTTGTCATAAACCTCATGGTGGGTCCCATATGTTTTAACGGTGGTTGGTCGACACCCACTGTTTTGTGTCGTGTGGCCAACTTGAGCTTTGGATGTACTTCATTTTTGGACCCACCACCAAAATTGATCTAGTGAAACTAATGGCCGGGCTGGATTCATCACAAACATCATGTTGGGCTCCACTTAAGCAATCTGACTCCCACATTTTTTGCGCACCTACTGAACATGGAGCGCGAGTAAACCCTCTTCCTCCTCTCTAACCCTCACTCCTATCCTCCTCTCCTCTCCTCTCCTCTCGCACCTACTGAACAGAGAGGCAGTAAACCCTATTTACTTCCTTTCTAACCCTCTCTACCGACCATGACGGTTTCAATAGTGGACTTTTCCATCCTACTGTTTCCTGTGATGTGGCCCACTTGATTTTTGAACTTAACTCATTTCTGAGCTCATGCTCTGACATGAGCTTCAGGAGCTAATAGATGGATTGGGTGTCGCATGGACATTGAGGTGGGCCCACAGGGCTCTTGGTTGGATGCGGATTGATTGCCAGCAATATTCCTCCACAAAGATGTGGGCCAAGCTCTATTGAGCCCACCGTAATGTATGTGTGTTATCCACACAGTTCATCCATTTTACTAGATTAGTTTAGCGCATGAGCCCAAACCTAAGGGAGATCCAAAGCTCAAGTGGACCACACCACAAGAAATGAGGGGATAATGACGCTCAATGTTGAAACCTTCCTAGGGCCCACCATGATGTTCCATCCAATCTGTTCATAAGGCTACACAGACCTAGATAGATGAAGGGAAAACACAAATATCAGCTTGGTCTAAAACTTATATGGCCCAGCAAGTTTTCTAGGTGGGCATCCAATCCCCATGGATTCCTATGGCGTGGTCCTCCGTGGTGTCCATGTGACATCCACTCCAACCATGAGATTAGCCCGAAACTAGGCAGATAACAATCGAGTGGGCTACCATACAGTTAACAGTAGGCTATGGGATTTTCAATGGTTTGCGTTTGATTCCACTATTTCCTGTGATGTGGCCCACCTAAGTTTTGGATGTAGATAATTTTTGGCCTCACGTCCTTTCATTAGCTCTAGAAAAGGATGTATGGAGTGGATGTCACAGGTGAGGGCAAAAACTTCATTTTCTCCCTTAATGTCCAAAAAAGGAATTGCTTACTGAGGAGCAATGTAATTAAACTTTGTGGGGCACACCGTAATGTATGTGAATTATCCATGCCATCCATCCATTTTTCCAACTCATTTCAGGGCATGATGCCAAAATTTAAGCATATCCAAAGCTTAAATGAACCACTGAACACTAACTGTTGAAAACTTCTTGGGTCACATAAGTTGTGGATGAAGCTGATATTTGTGCTTTCCCTTTGTCCATCTCTGTCTGACTTTATGATATCACTATCGACATTAGGAAGGTTTCAACATTGGAAGTCATTATCCCCACTGTTTTTTGTGGTGCGGTCTACTTAAGCTTTGAATATGCTTTAGTTTTGGTCTCATGCCATAAAATGAGCTGGTAAAATGGATCTACGGCATGGATAATGACAGATACATCATGGTGGGCCCCACAGAAGTTACTCAGCATCTCCAGAAAAGTCAATAGTTGGTCAGTAAAAATCAATGCAGGCGGCTGAATGTGTAGGGTATGAAAATGACAAACAGTTGCGTGAAAAATGGTTTAGAAATAGAAAGCTTTCGGTCCGTAGTCAGAAAGTCAGCCGGAAGAGTCTCACCTGCAATTAGTTGTTGCGTGTACATGCAACTAGTTTTCGCGTGGGGTCTAACAAGCTGTATATATGGCATCTGACCAGTCTAAAATAGTTATCCCATGATAAAATGGGGACTCCCTAAAAATCATGCTGATCTAACCATTCAGTTGGCCACCATGTCAATTTTGAAGATTTCTAGGTGATTGTCCACTATTTTCTATCATGTCACCCACATGATGATTGGATTAGCATGAATTTTTGGTCATCCTTTCTTCACGATGGTGCAGCCTTTCTTGATGGATTGGATGTCGTAGATACAACACGGTGGACCCCACATGCTATCTAGTTTTACATTCATTTTTCAATCTATTATTACTGCGTGAGATCCTAACTTTCGGGCAGGAGCCCAGTAGGCTGGCGTATTCGAAATTTTGATTTTGCTGGGTCCTGATCTGGCCCGTTGAACAAAACGGTAGGCCCCACTTGCATTGACAGGCGTACTGTATCCATAGGCGATGTTCGACGTATCTAAGAACGCCAGTGTAAAGCTCGGGCTCAATGTAGAAGTTCTATGCAATTCCCTCAGTATGCAAGAGGTAAACATGGGTGATTGGAACCTTTGATCTGGTGGGCCACCGCATGGACATGATATGGGCCAGATGGCACAATAATTGAAAATTTCTGGCCATCTTGTCGTCAGCTTTAATGGGTAAATCCAGAGTGATGATCTAACCGTTATTTCTGCATGCTACTTAATTGGATGGCTACCATAGTCTACTCACCTTATTTTTGAGATGTGGCCCTACCCACATGATGGCCCACCAAAACAACAGTTCCGATCACTACGTGTTTACTGCAGGCAGTGTGAAGAGGACATCGTATGGAAGATCTATGCAATGGGTGCTGCATACTAGGATTCCTATTTTCAGTGGAGACGTATGTGGTGGAAGTTAGGCAACAGACTTTCCCACATAGCATTATTGGAAGTACCATTATTGAGTCTCATGCATCTCCCATGGGGAGTTATTTGATACTCTGCCAGAAATCAAGCTTCATACTCGGGCATTTAGAAATTCTATCCTTGAAGTATATTGAACTTAAAATACACCGACTAATTAGAGAACCCAATTGTCTCAGATTGGTAGAACTATTCTAATATATGATTCTTGGACACTTAATTGCTTGAATAGAAAGCCATTCCACACTAACGGTTCATGCTTTACTGGATCAGCTAGACCTACTATCACGAACCGTGTTGTCTCTGCATGTGAAAAGCTGGCCATATGTTCCAAGAAGCGAAGACATTTTAGCTAGGAATTGGCAGCTTCAAAAATGCTAAAGGAATGGTAAATATTGTGTTTAGACCCTTTTATTTTGTTTTGGGTGCGTTTGGTTTGATGAACATTCATCACTAAAGCATAATTAAGAAGGAAATGGATTGCGTCCAGCCCTACGCAAACAAAAATCTGTCCATATAGAGCTCCTGTTGGGGGCTGCTGTAATATATCTATTTATCCACGCCATCCATCCATTTTCTCACATCATTTTCAGGTATGATCTAAGGTATGAGCAAGGCAAATCCAATGCTCAAGTGGACCCCACCAAAGATGACTCTAGCATTTAATGCAACTCAAGCTCACTATTTGGTGTGGTCCACTTGAGTGTTGAATTTGCTTCATTTTTTGGGCTCATACTTTGAAATGATGAGAAAATGGATGGACCACATGGATAAACAGACCCTATATGAATAGATTATTGTCCGATGGTGGGGGTCAGCTGCAATGCACTTCCAATTGAGAAGTAGGAAACTATATTTCCACCATTTGCCACCGCAATGGGCATTAACAAGGTTATTTTTTGGGTGGGTCCTCACTCATGCCTCAGTGGTAGACTCACAAGAGTTTCAACAAGAGGTCATGCGTTTGGTTGGTCCAAAATGATTAAATGAAAAACCTATTATCAATGATCTAGGCCATCTATCACATATGTGGCCCATCTGATGGCCAGTAAAGAATCATTTTGAAGGACTGATACTATCTGATCAATGACAAGGAAAATGGATGGTCAAGATTTGAAGTCTGGTCATTTATTTGTATAGCCTGACATGTAGGTCTCACTTATGATCGACCGTTACTCTCATGCGTTGCTTCGATTGAGTGATTCTAACCGTCCAATCAGTGGCCAAGAAGACTAGACATATTTATTACACTAAAAAACTTCTTTTCACTGATCTTGAACGTCTGTCTTGTAGGCCCCACCTTTGATTCATGAAAACTCATAATAACCACTCTGAATGGCCAAGAAAATTGAACCGTCCAGATTGATTATAGTGGAAAATGTTTGAGTATTAATCTTGAGCGTTCATCATGTGGGCCTCGCCTTTGATTATCCATTCCTATGAAGAACCACTTTGATTGGGCAATCCTACCCATCAAATTGATGGCTAGAAAAATGGATGATCCAGATCAATATAACTTGAAGAGTTTCGTAGGTAATTCTACTTGAAGGGAAAGAGACGTAGAACTTCAAGATGAAGAGAAATTTCACACGGCTTGAACTCAGAGAGAGCCTCATGAATTGACAAGAAACACTCTTTTGAAAGAGAGAATTGAATTTCGATGGAGTGGAGATGTCTGTTTGGTAGGAAGACATTCACTGTACGTATTGGCATGCACGTATGTCCATCCAAATGGGTGGGCCCCACGAAATTCCTTTGACAAGTCGGACCTAACCCATTTGAGATAACGTGTTATCACAAATAACCGGCCATCTGATAGCAATGCCGTGGGGCTATTGATAGCTGATAGGTTTGTCCATGATTGGGGCCTTCTGGCCACAAGTGCCCAAATCAATGGGCCCATATCCATTTTGGGTGTATTCAAAGTTCTGCCCAGCCCAGCCTAGTGGCTCTTTGGGTCTAGCCCACATGGGTTGGGCTCTGATCCAGAATCGTAGACCAGTCATGTTATCTTGAGTCCAGAGTTCAGGATCGAAGTCCAGGATGAGGCTTTGTGGGGCCCACCGTGATGTATGGGTTTTATGCACTCCGTTCATATTTTTCCAAATCATTTTAGGATATAAGCCCAAAAATGAGGCAGATGGAAGGCTCAAGTGGACCACACCACAAGAAGCAGCGGTGATAATGACACTGAAACCTTCCCTGAGGCCCACCGTGATGTTTATTTGGCATCCAACCTGTTCATAAGGTCACATACACCTGGATGAAGGGAAAACACAAATCTCAGATTGATCCAAAACTTCTGTGCCCCCAAGAAGTTTCTAATGGTGGGCATTCAATGTCTACAGTGCCGTCCACTTGATCGTTGGATCTGCTTCATTTTTGGGCTCATACCCTAAAATGATCTTGAAAAATGGATGAATGGCGTGGATAAAACCCCTACATAACAGTGGACCCCACAGAGCCCCTGCATGGACCAATTTGGTCCAGCCCGTGCAGGACGCAATCCGCTTCCCCATGTACTATATGGTCCTGTTTGAGTCTTGTGAGCCTGAGCCTGAGCCATTTACCAAATGGGCCAAGAATGCCAGCCCAAACTCGACCCATGACCCCATTAACAACAATTGGGTTAACCTGAGTTCCTAGTAAAAATTCATTGAGCCCAAACCCAACTCGTTCTGGCCCATTAAGTTGTATCATGAGTGAGACTCGATCAAACCGACCTGATCGTATGGGTTTGGTCTGGTCGGATCGTCTGGCCAGCACATTGACAACCAACATGGTTGGGTCCAATAGGGTTGGATTGAACTCAACCTTGCCATTTACTTAAGTGGGCCAAACCCGTACCCGACCTGCTGCCCATTAAACGTGGACCGTAGTTGCCTTAAAAGCCAGTCAGGTGGGACCCAAGGCCCTGAGAATTGTCCCATTTGAAATTCGGTCCAATGACGTGGACCAATCAAAGTGTCTGGGCAGTGGCCACCTTCTAGAACGGACGCGGATTGCGTCCTACCCCGCCTGTCTCCAGCTGGGAACGGGCAGGAGCTTTGAGTGGACACCGTGATGTATGGGTGTTATCCACACTGTCAATCCATTTCCCCGTTCCATTTTATGGAATAGGACTAAAATTTAGGTAAATCCAAGGCTCAAGTGGACCACACCACAGGAAGCAGTGGTGGTAATGATTCTCACCGTTGAAAGTTTCTTAGGGCCCACCGTGATGTTTATTTTCCATCCAACCTATTCGTAAAGTTACATAGACTTGGATGAAGGGAAAACACAAATATCAGCTCGATCCAAAACTTCTGTGATCCCCAAGAAGTTTTCAACGGTGATAATTTAATCCCCATTTTGTAGTCCACATGTGTCTTGGATCTGCCTCATTTTTTAAGATTATATGGATAACACCCATACATCATGGTGGCCACTTGGAGCTCCTGCCCGTTCCCAGCGTTCATCTAGAACAGCATTCTTCTACTTGAAAGACAAGATAAGAAGGCAATATAATGAGGCACATGTGTAGTAAAAAAAGACGCACGTGTAAAGACTGAAAAGAACAACGGTCGAATTTTTCGTGGCTTATTACTTTGGGAATTCCCATGTTGGATCCAAGTGGGCCCACCTATGAAGTTGAAGGGGAACCGTGAGTGGGTAACCTCATGCTACAATTAAGGGCATGAAAGATGGTTACCGTCCATTCTGCTGGCCCTTATTTGGATGGCTGTACTCATCTGATCACTGCTATATCAGAGCCACTTGCAATTGAATGTGGGCCCTCCCATCGAATGGACCACTATAATCATAAGTGATCTACTTGAGCCCACATAAATTTGCACCATGATGAGGTACAATGGATTGGTGCTGAATAATTTCTCATGACTCGACTCGAGTTGAGTTTATAAGTTTTTAATTAATAATTAATTAATTTTTTAATTTTTTTGAGTTTCTCCAATCATATTTCATATTTAAAAAGTATAAATAATGTTGATTTATGCCGAGTTAAGTCAAGTTTTTCTCAAGTCATAGTGAATTCTAGTCAACATGAGTTGACTCAGTTGAGTTGAGTTTTTTTAATCCATGATGTGAAGATAATGTCACTTTCGCTTGAGAGATTGTAAGTAGAAACTCTTGCGTTAACCCAAGTTTTTGGGTTTGTAACTTGTAAAAGAGAAATTCTCCCACCATTTCGTCTTGAGAAGTAGAAGAGGGGAATCTTGTCACATCTGCCAACATAGCACGCTTGTTAGATATTCAGGTCAATTGTTAGGTGGGCCTGAACGTGAACTGCCTTGGCACGTAAATCAGGTAGCAGATTAGGTGCGGCCCCTGCCTCACCCAAGACGGTGCGGCCCTTACTATGGGGCCCACCTTTATGTATGTATTCTATATCCACTGCCATCCATCTATTTTGCCAGATCATTCTAAGGGCATTAACCCAGAAATGAAGAAGATCCAAATCTCAGGTGGACTATACCATAGGACACAGTGTTGACTGAACGCTCTACCATTTAAAACTTCCTAGGGCACACCATAGTACTTCAGTAATCTTTATTTGCCATCCAACCTGTTGATATGGTCACATAAACCTGGACGAAGGGTTAAAACAAGTACCAGCTCGATAAAAAAAACTTACGTGACCCATTAATGGTCAATCAGCACTGTTTTCTATGGTATGGTATGGTTGACCTGAGAATTGGACCTGCTTTATTTTTGTGCTCATGCCCTAAAATGATATGAAAAATGGATGAATAGCGTGGATATAGAAAATACATCAAGGTGGGCCCCATGGTAACGGCCCCACCTAATCCTCTACCATAAATTAGGCTAATCGACTCAAGTGGCCCACATATATATGCACGGACAGTTAGAAAGAATATCAGCAACAGCCTATAATCAACACACAAGTGTGGCACGTGGATTTTAGAACATGTCATCTTCCATAAAGGCCCACCTGTTGCCTGGTCCGGATCCCTTTCATTGTCCAATTTAGGTCCAGCCGCCTAGGTGGTGATGGACCACTTCAATGCATTAAAAAGATCTTCAACTCATGGAGATAATACAAAACACTTGTATTCACAGAACCTTCTATTAATATTAAATTACGTATCAACAAAGATTTCTAATTCTATCATATTGTAACCCAAAAATATAGTAATATATATCTAACTAAAATGCTTGCGGCTAATACAAGCAATGCTAAGAAACGTGGATGGCAAAAGCAATATACATTATGGGCCCGTTTGGATTGTAAGTTACTTAAGATAGGCTACTTATCAGATAAGTTACTTATCTTGGTATTTACTTATTAAGCAGATAAGTATGTTTGGTAAGCAACATACTTATCAGTTAATAAGTAAATAAGTATATTTGGTAATAAGACATTGATAAGTAACCTTTCGAAAGAAAATTTCAAATCTGCAGCATATTGACATGAAAAGAAGAAGCTAAGCATTGAGGCAGTTTTCCTAACAGAATGAGCTTTTCTAATCCCGGCCACTTGCGTACAATAAAGCTCATGTACGTGCCATGCATGTGCTAGCATAGCATGATTGGAGCGAGATACATTCCATCCATCAAAATGGACCACTATATGGATGCCCTGTACGGATCATGTACATAAAGCTCATGTACATGCCATGCATGTGCTAGCATAGCTCATGTATGGACCACTATATGGATGCCCTGGCACAAGAATCAGGTTGATCCACTAGTGAGGTGGGCCACAGTCAGCAAAACAAATGTACGGCTCTAGGAAGACTTGGCTGAAGTTTTCTAACCCATTCACTTGTTTCCAATAGTCGATCCACATGGTGAGTGGACTAGAACCATTTTTGGGAAAGATGTAGAAGATCAGATCAACCTGATTGGTGGATTGGATCTTGCACCAATTAATGTAGGGCCCATCTTTGATGTGGGCCGTCCATTGTGTGAGCCCCACCTTTGATGGGACATCCCATCATGTGGGGCCTCCTTTGATATGGACGGTATGAGAGAGCAGTAATTGAGTGAACCATGAGAGAGAACTTTGATATGTAGTGTGACTTGGGAGAGATAAGTAGAAAAGCTAAATTGGAGGGTGGTTAATTAACATTGGAGGGTGACTAACAGTCTGGGTGTGTACTAACCCATAAATAAATAAATAAAGCAAAAGCGTGACATAAGAGAGATAAGTAGAAAAGTCAAAAGTCAAAAAGCTAAAAAAAAAAAAAAACTTATTAAGATAAGTAATTTTTAAGAGATCAATTGAAAAACAACTTATTTGGTAGTATCCAAACGGGCCTTAAGCTGGTCTTACATGCATAAGGCCAGGGAAATTCCTATTTATGGAACATCTAAAGCATCCTCTCTTAAATTAAACTTTTTAAACTTTAGTTATAACTAACATGTTCTTTAATTTGCCAATATATATATTTGTATTTTCCCTTCATCCATATCCTTTTGACATTACCAACGGGTTGGATGACAAATAAACATTACAAAAAACTTATTATGAGCCATTTGGAATTTTTAATGGTGAGGCACTTAATCACCACTATTTACTTTGTTATGGTCCACTTGAGATTTGGATCTGCTTAATTTTTTGGACCCCGTCTTAAAATGATATGCAGAAACGGATGGACAGAGTGGATATATAATACATCATCAAGGTGGGCCCCATGGTAGGGGTAACACCCTCGCGCTCACTCAATAGGATACTTGTGGAATCCACTATTATGAAGATATGAGTCAATGCGAGTGTACCATACTCTTGGAGATTGTCATAAAGCATCTTTTTGAGTCGGCATGCTAAGTGATCTTCTCCATGTTTTTAGATACTCAATATAAACTTCTCATTTAAAGATGCTGGTTAAGAAAGCTAATTTCATATCCATTTGATATACTTTTTACTGATTTTGAGCTGCAAAGCAATCAATAACCTGTCTCAATTTGAATGATGGGGGCAGATACCTTGTGATAATTGATACCAAATTTTTATTTATAACATCTCACTACTAGCTTTTCTTTGTGTAGACCAATGAATCCATCTATCTTATACATGGTCTTATAGACCCACTTCATACCAATCGCTTTGTGCCGCTCTGGAAGTTAACTCTCACATGATATTTTTTTAAATTAAATTATTGCAATTTCTTTGTTCATAAATTTACCTACTTTTCTTCTTTAATTGCTTCTTCAAAATTGAGAGGATCACAATTTACTAATAATACAATGTTAATCAAATCACCATCATCATCATCATCATCATCAATCTCATTATCACGAGCTATTTCAAAGCTTATTAGATTTGCAGGTAGTTTAGATGTACGGGAAGGATTTCTACAAATGAAACTAGTGGATGGAGGCATTAAAGGTGGAGATGCATTGGATGATGATGCTAGCGTTAGACTTGGAGGATTGGCTAATTAATTATCCTGACCAACTACATTATCTTCGAAATCAACATATATTTTAAGTTATATTGTTTATCTTCCTTGGTATAATTCTAAGCACGTGCTTCATTGAATTTCATATCTCTATTAACCGGTAGAGATTGTATGCCTTCTTAAATAGCTAACAAGGACATGCTTGATCCCTTTAGCATCGAGCGTCTTTTTTTTTTTTTTTTGTGGCTAGGACACGTATAGGTAATGAAACCAAACATAGGAAGATGAAAAATATTTGGCTTCAACTAACTCCATGTTTCTTCTAATGTCTCACAATCAAGACTTTTCATAGAACACACATATTTAACATGTATACTATGTTAGCTATGACTTCTACTAAAAAGAATTGGGCACACCTTTTTTGTTAATCATACTTCATCAACTCCATCATAGATTTTTTTTTTTTTTTTTTTTTGCCACCTCATTATGTGAAGGTGTGTAGGCTTGCGGCGATCTAATGTTCAAATTCATTTTTCGTTATAAAATTTTTCAAAAGTCTTTAAGATGTATTGACCACCTACATCAGTCCTAATAACTTTTAAGGAGTGGTCACTTTATTTTTACTAAAATCATTAATGAAAATGCTTAAATTCCTACTTATTACTTGTTAGAGTGAGTATTGTGCACTATTGTGTGCAGTCCCTTGGACTATCAAATAGTTTCATTATGATTTTATTATTATAAATAAGAGGGGAGAAGGGAAAATCTTAATCTCCAAAATTTCTCATGTAGTTTATCCACTTCGTTGGTTATCGTTCAAAGTCTCTTCAAATTCATCTCATTGGTGAGATCTCTATGTTATCTATTCTCTTTTGTTGTAATCTTTCATTGGGGGTGAAAATATTAGATCCGAGTGTGTGAAACTCATGATTGCTATGTAATATGTTCTTCCATAGTGTATTTGTTGGTTGGACGAGGTCCCATGATTTTTGCCTCTATTCCTAGAGGGTTTTCTACGTAAAATGTCCTTTGTGTTGTGTTTGGTGATTACTTATTCATTATTGTACATACATATCCAATAATTCAGTCAGTTGAAGATTACAAGATCCATTGGTGCATCCTTCCCCAACAATATGGTCTCATATGTTTTATTAAAGCTACGACACCATCTATATCATTATAACCCCTCTCCACTAAATTCTGTTAAGTCTTGGAATCCAAAGAGAACCTTCAGTCAATGCTCCAATAATCATTGTTCATCCCACATAACTCAGAGAGTTTTGGTTGAATTATCCATTTATAGCGATGATTCATGTAATGTTTAACATTATTAGAGCTGGTAAGATAAAAATAAGAAGAAGAAAAAAAGTGTAACATTATCAGAACAGGTAAGATTAGAATAAGAAAAAATGGAACTCCTTGTCTAGAAGCTATGCAACACTTGATGGCTTGGCCTGAATACTCTCACATCACGTTAAAAAAGCAGCAATTATATATCATCAAAGACAAATGGACTTTCAGAAAGTAGAGCCATAATGGGTAACTGGGCTACACTGTCTGACCATTACTAACATCCTAATAAACCCACAAAATACGAGAAACTGACAAAATTTAAAGAAAATATGCAGAAATACTTCATTGAAGGTGGCAGCATAACATTAATCTGACGGCTAGGGTTACCTAGTCGGTGCCGATTGTATAACCTCGTCCACCCATTATTGTAGCCAACAAAATGGACGGTTCCAGCTCACCGACCCCATGACATGTACGATAGTGAACTCCCACAAATTGTCCATTGGGAAAGAGACAGCTGACCCATTTGATTTATTTTAGATGATCATAAAAGTTACAACATAATTCATGGGTCATCAAATGATCTCTATTAAATAAAAAAAAATTGATCATATTATATATGGGGGATGATTGGACATGTCCGCTAATGGTAATTAATAACTTGAGCTGTGTGGGGCCCACTGTGATGCCAGAGTAGAATCCAAATCGTTCATTAGATACACCACTATGTTAGGCCTGATCTGCAAATCCAGACTGATCTATGCTCAGGTGGGCCACAACAAAAGGAGCAATTGGGAACATTGAGAAGGTGACACCCACCATAGGAATTTGGGGTCCACTATGTGTGTATATGCCATCCAACACAGACAGCCCCACCAGGGTATGAAACGGCACACCAAAACTCTGGTAGGCCATGTTGGTTTGTCTTAAGCCGACTGGGAGAGTGGCGGGGTTTGTCTTCATATATCTTGGGTTACTCCACCTAGTAGGTTAGCCTTTAGGGTGTGACACAACAGGCCACACCATGTGCATATATAGGTTTTAGGTGTGAATGTTGTAAAGTGCGCACTGAGAATTTTGGATAATGAGTCTTGGGATTTATTGCGAACATGAAGAGGCAGAGCATGTGCACGGTCTGGATTCCCCGTGCACATTATTGGTGGGCCCCACACGGCTTGAATGTACTGTATAATGATTGTTCCCCATTAATATTTTGGTGCGTATATAAAACATGGGAAGGGATTGTGTGCGCTCACTGCTTATCGACAGTTGGTGCGCACATAACTCTCAATCCTTTTAGCTTTGGGCGGGAATTTTGACATGCATTTTAAAATTGGCTTTTGAAAATTAGCATTTTAAATGTCTTTATATATTCCTCACCGACCACCATCTTTAGATGGCGAAAGATACGTTTGCACCTACTCTCTCGGTGCGCATTGTGTAAATTGAAAGTCGAGTGGGGAGTTCCTGGGGGCGCCAATTAGGTGTTACCCGGAACTAGTGGGTGTTACCCCTACTGTATGGCCCACATGGATGATATTTTGTTTGTCCACTCCGTCCATCCGTTTCTACGGCTCATTTTAGAATGAGGTTCAAAAAAATCATGTAGATCAAAATCTTTAGTGAACCATACCACTAGTAGTAGTGTGATTGAGTGCCCACCGTTAAAAATTCCACAGAGCCCATCATAAGGTTTTGTTAATGTTTATTTTCAATCCAAGATCTTAATAATGTCAATAAGGTCTTAATAAAGGTAAAATATAAATATCAGATTAATCTAAAACTTTTATGGCTCACAAAACATGTTTTAATGGTTATGCATCACTCTTTCTGATGGTATGGTCCACCTGAGATTTGAATCTTCCTAGGGTTTTGGATGAAATCCTAAAATCATGTGAAAAAATAAATAGACAACATAGATATATAAAAAATATATCAAGATGAGCCCTACACAGTTAGGGTAACACCCACTAAGCTGTTTCGGGTAACACCTAATTCGCGCCCTTCTTGGGGTGCTTGGATTAGGTACTACCCTAGGATGCAGCTGGAGACAAATGGGTACCTAGTTGGTTGGAATTGGCGGGGAGGGCAGGGGGCTACACCTTAGTATTAGTGGAATGCTGGCAAACCCATCACATCAGCAAACAGAGGTGTAGGCCCCACCTACTCTCTACCAATATTAACTTGCCATGTACCCATTGTCTCTCGCTGCATCTTGATTGGGGGTAGTACTTAATCCAAGCTGGTTCCTAAGACCCTGTAGAGCCCTCCACGATGCCTATGTAAAGTTAACTCCGTCCATCTCAGTTACACCGGCTCATTTCACCATGACCACCTTAACTAGATCCAAGATTCAAGTGGACCGCACCATAAGAAACTACCGGGGACTGAATGGCCACCATTGAAACCTTACTGAGACCCTTAAAAATTTTGGATCGGGCACTCACCTTATGAACGGGTTGGATGGCAAATAAAAATCACGGTGAGCCCGACGCATTTCCATCCCACCTTTTCCTGTGCTGTGGCCCACTTGGGTCCTTGATCTCCCTCATCTTTTGGCTCTCATCCTAATATGAGCCTGCGATAGATAGACGAAGTAGATTCACAGTGACATTGCGGTGGGCCCATAGGACTTGGTATGGCTGGAACTCCCTCTAATGCCGGAAACTCCTTCCAGGTATATTCGCATCTACTCTCTCCTGCGCCAGTTTATGCTCAACACAAAGCCCTGTGGGCCCCACGCCGTTGTCAGTGTGAAATCTACTCTGTTCATCAGTGTCACCAGCTCATGTTATGATAAGCCTAAAAATGAGTTCAAGTGGGCCACGCCACAAGAAACAGTGGAGACTAAATGCTTACTATCAAAATTCCATTAGGGCCCACCGATGTTTTGGATCAGATATTTTTGTTTTCATCAGGGTGAGCTTCAAGAAAGTTTCAATGTGGACATTTTCATTTACACTGTTTTCTATAGTGTGGTCCATTTGGATCTTATACCTGCCTCATTTTTGGGTTTTTACACTAACATAAGCTGGAAAGACTGATGAACAGAGTGGATTTCACACGTACATCATGGTGGGCCCTTTGTGTTGCAACTAGCGTTGTACTCTCTCGGTATGCCTTTGTGCATTGAGAATCTTACTTGTTAGCTTAAAATATGTTGTTGTATTTGCTTTCCAGGAATACAATCAGAGGTTTGGTAGCCTCATATGCTCCTCTCGCATGCACGCACTTTGAAAAGCTGCACACGCGTCAGATGGGAAGTGTCTTAGAAATATGAGCCGTTCATGATATGGCCTAGATGACATATGCAAATATCAGATCCGTCCGATAAAAAAATGTTTGTTGGTGATGAAATGGTGGAGTTTTTCTAGACCGTCCATTTTATTCATATACAAGAAGTACTACTTGATCAGTGGACCGGGCTGATTTTTTTTTTTTTTTTTTAATATAATCATCTTCACACTACGGACCCACTTACCCACCAATCAGATGGCCTAGATGCTTGCCAAGTTTACTGCGTGTAAAAGTGCGTGTGGGTCTAGCTAATCTCTACATTATCGTATTTGATATTCTTTATTTTCTTTGTAAGAAGTGCAAGATGCTATTTTAATCATATGGGCCAGTAGCAATATTAAAAGAGAAAAAAACTTCGATACTCTGGCAGAGGGTGATGGTTGAAACGCATGCATTTCGATTGATGGACATTTATTGAACGGTTGAAAATGAAAGTTTGAGGGAATATATGCCACGTGTACATTTTCTGAGTGCCTGTGTATCAAGCTTCATACTCGGCCGGAATATGAAACTATCCATATTAAAAAGCACAAATCAAATTATTGATAGCTGGTTGAAACAAGGAAGATGGGCCATGTAATGGACCCCACCATAATGGGGTATGACCCAAGAATTAGCAGAGTTGGTTCCTGTTAATCATCCGGTCGGTGGAGGATATGCAATTGGTCAATGGTCCAAATTCAACGGCTTAGCTGTCACGCGGTCAAGGTCATCGGATCAGCTCGAATGTTAGTCATGGCCCATCTTGTCAGTTGGGGCCCACAATTTCATCGGTTTGATGTAACCCATAAAAAAAAAATTATCATTATTAAATCATCACATTTTGAAAACAGTCGTTGTTAACCGTCCTATCCAATTGGCCCCATGATTTAGACGGCTTGGATTGATAGCGTAAATATTATTTTTTATTCAGTCACACCCAATGCAAAACGATGGACGATGTATGTGGGGCCCACCTTATTAAATCTCTCATAATCATGGTTCACACAGAAAGAAAAGGTCCAATTTCGACGCCCGAGAACGTTCCTTTCAGTTTGAGTGGTGCACCACTGATACTCTGAATATCATGAATTATACGCAGGCACTTGGAAATTACTTTTCGAAATCTCACAAGTTTTATTTAATTAAGTCCAGATCAACCGTTCAAAATTATAGTTACAAGTTTAGATGTATCATGAACCAAAAAACCTCGTTATTTGATTATCTTGCTATCGGATTCATTGACATTTAGTGGACGGCTAAAATGAAAATATCCAATGGTCCATTTTTCAACAAACATGCGTTCACAAATCAGAGGATAGGATTGTTCAACCAATCTGATTTTGGGACTGTAACCGAAAGGCATTGGGTTCTACAATTCAGTTGGTTTAGTTTGAGTTAATATACGCCACGTGGAGAATCTATGAGCGCCTGCGTATCAACGTTATAAGCTGTCTGAGTATCTTATAACTACAATTCAATTAAACTCGCCTGTGTACTTGGAATCCGCAATCGACTCACACGTGGAAATGAGTCAGACGTGCGTAAGATCTGACAAACTCATCAGGTAATCCTGACTGTCTAGATTCCATACATCTAAAATAAGACAATTACAACCGTCAGTATGTACACTAGTTTTGAACCATTGGTAAGTTCTTCCAAACCGTTCATTTGTTTTATTCAAGATGGGGTTATTTAATGACCATTTACATTCTAATCTTTAAAATATGAAATTCATATGGTTGGTTGTGGTAGCATGATGAATGGATTAGATCTTTTACACGTGTGATTAGTTTCTGTGCACACGAGCAAGTGCACGCCCCGCGAGTGCAGTTATCATTCATCTTTCGATTTTCCAGACGGTGCTGGTTCTCTGCCCGTCTGCCGGCCATTTCTGTTCGGCCACGTGTCAAGTTATGACCGGATAAACCTAGACCGCCCCACAGCCACTCATTTTCAAGACCCAGCTAGCGGACTTCATCTGGGAAGCGGATTGCGTGTTACACGGGTAACACTTTAGTGGGTGTTATTCTTACCGTGGGGCCCACCTTGATGTGTTTTTTTGTATATCCACTCTGTCCATCTGTTTCTCCCGCCCATTTTACGGTGTGGCTCCAAAAATTAAGCAGATCAAAATCTCAGGTGGACCCCACCACAAGAAATAGTGGCGATTGAGTGCCTCACCATTAAATATTCCAAATGCCCCATCGTAATGTTTATTTCCCATCCAAACCTGTTGATAGTGTTAAAAGGGAAAATACAAAGATCAGCTTGATAAAAAAAATTCTGGCCCACAAAGTTTTTAATGGTCATTCATCACTAGAAATAGTGGTATAGTCCACCTGAGATTTGGATCTTTTTAAGGGTTGGGATCGCACCATAAAATTAGTTGGTAAAACATATGGACGATGTGGATAAAAAAAAGAAGAAAAGATGGGCCCACAAGGTTGGAGTGACACCCACTAAGGTGTTGCCTGGGTAACTGCTAATCCGCTCCCCTTGATCCTACGCTTCCTTTGCTGAGTCGCTGCACCACACAATACACGTGCTGACTCACCAACCCAATCCTTCCATTCCCAAAAGGCCGCGCTTTTCTGACGTGTAACCAATATCGTTCTCCACCTCTCTCCCGCTCCGCAATCATAACTCGCCACGTCATTGTTTCCAATTGTTCTCATCTCCCTTTTTCTATTGGAGACGGCTCTGTATAGCCGCGATGAACTGTGGAGGTTAATCAGAACTTTGCTTGGTCCACAAGGGTGTACAATAAAGCTCATGTACACGTCACATATGTGGTCAAAAATCAGATTGATCCACAATTGTCAGGTGGACCACCATTAGCAAAACAAATGTATGGCTCTGAAAAACTGGTGCCACATGCTGATGGACCCAATATTATTTTCGGGAAAATATGTAAAAGTCTGGTCCAATCTGATGGATGGATTGGATCTGGCAAATGAGGTGGCGTGTGCTTGAGCTGTATTGGATGGGCGTAAGCGCTTAGCAAAGCTCGGTTAATCCTGACGAATTCCTTATCCAAGCAGCTGAATCCGGATCGTCCATCAGGTGAGTCCATCGAATCCAGATTGTCGATCTGGTGGATTCTATCGAACACCTGGAAGATAATCCTAGCCGTCTGCGTTCAATGGTTTGGTAAGGAACTAACGAAAAGATACACAAGAACGTTCTAGATTCAAAGAAGAAAAACCCAATGGTCGCGTTCCAACGCA
The DNA here is from genome assembly GCA_003013855.2 of Liriodendron chinense. Taxonomy (NCBI): domain Eukaryota; kingdom Viridiplantae; phylum Streptophyta; class Magnoliopsida; order Magnoliales; family Magnoliaceae; genus Liriodendron; species Liriodendron chinense. The sequence continues at coordinate 1,638,691 of ML058326.1, read as the reverse complement.
GACGTGGTTTTTCACTTCTAAAATGTGAGGTCCATGGTTTGTCTCCTACAAATGGACTTTTAAGAAGTGAAGGGTAGGAATTTTTCTATCTCAAAGATTTTGGGTGCATGGGTCATCCTAATGGGACCCATTAAATCAACGGCTCGGATCACTGAAGAATTGGGCCTCGCCATCCGAAGTGAAAACCCAAACAGTCGGAAACAAACTTTTAGGCCTGAGCACCTAAAATTCAATCATGCCTTCCATGGTGGGCCCCACCACATGTACGTTCTGGAGCATCAACTACCAGGAAAAGCGCATGATGAACTGAGACCAGTTCAACGCGGCAGACCAAAATCCCCCTCCTTTAAAACCCAGCCCTTTCTCTTCTCATTCCTTCCTCTCTCAACTTTCCTTCTCTTTTCAGTCATTCCTCGCCATTTTTTCACCTTTCCAATTTCCAAAACCTCTCTCTCTCTCTCTTCTCTCTCTCTCTCTCTCTCTCCAAATACTTTCCTTGAAATATCAGCTTAATTTTCATTCCATTACCAGTAGTATTTATACCATACAAGCAAAAGCCCCATTCTTTAACCCCTTCAAAGCCATGGAAATACCCCTCATGAATACAATTTCTGGATTCGAAGCCGGCATAAACAGCTTACAAAACCCATCTGTCCTCTCCCGTCTCTCCCGTCTCTCAAGCATCGGAGAATTCTCCAACTTCTGGACGTGGGGAGCTATAATTCTCGCCGCCATCGCTACTTTCAGCAGCGTATTGCATAGGATCAAGATGATATTTCTAAGATTGCGCGATGGCAAATCGGTCATTTCGGACACGTTGGTCCGATTCGACGATGACCCATTTGATGATTCTTGCTCTTCTTCATCGGAGTCTGACGACGAAGGTGAGCCGTCAACGTCGAATGGTCGGATGAATGAGAGATCGATGGGCGATGAGGATTTTCTAGTCAAGGGTGTCTGTAGTGTCGACGGAGATCGGTGCCAAAGCAGTAAATTGAAGTGGTGGTGCAGCAATGGTGATGAATGGTCTTCGGGTGGTGTTGTTAAATTCTGGGATGAATTGGGTTTTGGATTTGAGAATTCGGGCGGTTTAATTTCGATGTTGGACTTGAACAGAGGAGAGATTATACGGTCGTTTTTGGCCGGAGGGGGTCAGATTCCGGCGATATGTGTGCCCTCTCCGGCTGTCGTCATGTCGGCTGGGGTGGAGAACATGCGGCAGGCGGCGCTGCGTGTTTGGGACGCGCGGGTCGGTGGGCGTGTCCCGGCAGTCGTCGCCGAGTGGCAGCCTCGCCGGAGGCAGGTTGTGGCTATCGATTCCGGCGGGTTGGAGAAGGTGTATGTGAGGGAGGAGGACCGAAGTTCGGTGGTGGTGCGGGACATGAGGAACGTCGGGTCGCCGTTAGAGGAGTTGACGGAGTGCGACGGACAGACATGGTTCGACGCGGATGCGGTGATTGTGGGTGACGACAGCGATGGGGAGAACTATGACGCCGTTATAACGGAGGATGAACGGGATACGTCAGTGGTGACGCGTTGTCGAAACGCAGTACGATCGTACCTGTTTTAGGGCGTGTCAAAAGTGCAGTTTGCTCCGGACGCGATTGCCTGTGAATAGATTTTCATTGTTATGTAAGGAAATGGTGTTTGGCTGTCACGAGCCATCTTAATTGAATATTTTTAGCCTTGAATTTTGTGATTTAGTTATTTGGTTTGGGTGCATTTGGCTGCACCGAGGGTCATGAAATTCCATGATACTTCGCATCAAATCAGACTTATTAAGATATGATGATATTCTGCTGCAGCCAAACGCAACCTCAATGAATGCTGTGGTAAAAGAATGTGAAAGGAGGAGTTAGCTTGACAGATGATGGTAGGAATGGCCCACTTGTTTTAAGTAGACCCGATGATGTGAAACAACCATGGCGGAAGTTCACGTGGGTCGTCGTGTGTATCACGGGTCGGATGGAGATGGAGTGTGGGACCCACTTCATCTGACCTTTAAGTGGTTACTAAGACCGGTGAGTCCCACTTTTGTGCCGTGGTTTGTGTGTCGCCGCGGTTGGGGGGTGATGAAATTTACAGGACATTTATTTCCATGGACTAATCAACGGTGGAAACTGGAAAGCAATAACTTCGGGGAAAAATATATCATTTTAAAGTTGCAATTAATGTCATGCGAATCTGGGTGCCACTCTAGGCTTCTGGAGTGACCCCATTGGGTGGGATTTGACTGCTAAAGATGAGCTGATGAGAATTATCCGCACTTTATCCGCACTTTAGCTAAACAACTTTTAAATATATATTGTGCTTGGGAGCGAATTAGGTGTTACCCCTACTGTGTGGGCTTACCTTGATGTATTTTTTTTGTATATCTATGCCATCCATCTTTTGTTACGTCTAATATTAGGACGCGATCCAAAGTTATAAGAAGATCCAAATCTCAGGTGGACCATACCAATAGAAAGATTGATAAATAATCATTAAAAGCATTTTGCAAGGCCACAAAAGTTTTAGATCAAGCTGATATTTAACTTTTGACTTCATCCAGACCTTCTTGACATTAGAAAGAGCTTAGATTGCAAATAAACATCACCAAAATCTTATGATGGTCTCTTTGGAAATTTTAATGGTAGGCACTCAATCAGCACTGTTTCCAGTGGTATGGTCCACTTGAGATTTGGATTTGCATAAAGATTTGGATTTGCATAATTTTTAGAAGACCATCGTAAAATGGGATGTAGAAATGAATGAACGGCGTGGATATACAAAATACTATCCATGTGTGCCACATGGTTGGGGATAACACCCACTAAGCTGTTCTGAGCTAACTCCCAATTCGCTCCCACCTTGTGTAGGCTCTGTATTTAACAACTGTACATAATCTAAATAAGTTTGGACCTAGGTCACATGACAAGATTTGATTGGATCATGGGAAAGTAATGTGCCACATCTTGTAAAACACAACAAGTCCGTCGTAGTCATCCTATCTTTAACATCTTTCAATGGCCATCTTTGACAGAAGCACAAGACTCAATTAAATCCTATCATATCAAGTCATTAGGAAGGCTGGTGGTGGCAGTGTCATCATTTAATTGGTATCCTATGATGACCTCTTAGATGGGCACAGCCAATGCAAACCACATGAATTGGTCAATCTTGATTGCTTTAATTAGTGAATTTTCGGTGGATTTGTTGTAACTTCCATTGATTAGATGTCTATGGTTTTACAACTGTTTCAATTTTTTTCATTTTGGCACATCCAAGTCGTGATCCATTGGTTTGACCATCCTGATCGTTTACAATGTGCATTGGTTAGATGTTCCAGATGGTTTATACACCATGTTTAGTTGTATACTCGATATTGAGACATTAATCGTGAAATGGCTGTCCACCACTGCCATTGACTGTGTAAACAAGGTTATCAATCATCAATATGTTGGATGGAGGAAATCTAGGAGTATTCCCAATCAATGTATTTTACAAGGATTGTATGGCCCTCGACCCGAGACTTGGACCCGGAATAGTCGTGTTTGTCGTTCTGATGAGTGGGGCCCACGGTTAAGTTATTCTGAGCGTTGGTCTGCTAGATTACAGCGTACAAATCCTCCAGCCATAAATAGGTTCAGATGACAGTATAATAGCCATAAAAGGTCAGGCTTTAGTGGCTAGGGGAATGGTCCACCTGTGGGGGAAACAACGGCCTTGATTAGGGAACTGTGGGTCCCACTTCTCAGGACTGAAAACTCGAGTACAATTCATAAAGCCTCTCGGGCTGAGGTTGGTGGAATTCCTCTTTATTTATTATTAACCACCGTCAGCCAGCATTGTTAGTCTATGTTGTGTGATGGGTGCGCCCACTTAGCTGTAGTTAATTTACATAAAATGGGTGGTTGAGCTACGTTAGGTGCATTGATTGACCATAGTCCACAAAGGTTTCACTTGCTCAGCATGATGGCTCAGTGGTACCTAACAGTGGTCCATCTTTAATTCATGGTCACATTTTCTAAGGAGCAATTATCAAGTCCTAATCATGTGGGGCCCAGACCCGACCCAAAATTTTCAATGAATGGTCCAGATTACATATGAATAGGGAAAATGTCTAAGGGTTAAGATTATCCGGTATGGGAGATTTTCTAGGGCATGCCCTGTTGGTGAGGCCGATCATGAGAACAAAGGTCTAGATTGTCAGACAATGGGCCCCACATGTAGGGCACCCTGCATCTCAGCCAACTAGATAATCCTCTTCTTCAAGACAACACCCACCTAACATTGATTTCTCCTCCACTTCATCATCTTGCTTTATAAGCTATGATCTAACCCTTGACCTTAAGCTTGCTGGCATGGCTCCTAAATCACCACGTCATGATTGTGGGGCCCGCCCAGTTGCCACCCTATTTCTCAACAAGTGGATTATGAGTGTGGCCCACTCAATCAGTCATTTGTCAACTGTCAAGTTGATCTCTTTCGTCATCTATTATTAGTGGTGATCCAGACCATTCACCTAGTGAGCCCCATTAGATGGGCGACATGGGAAATTCCCATTAGTCGGAAATCCATGCTGTCCTCAACGAAGTATTGAAATGTGGACGTTATTTCTAATTTATCCCTTGTATGGACTTTGAATATCTCTGATCAGTGATTTTTTTTTTTTTTTTTTTTGCCACTTGGTCTATTAGAATTGATGCTGCAAGATGAACGTTCTGGATCACAATATTGTGGGAAAGGCACTGGGCCACCTTATGAAAATTTCTCTGATCAAAGATCCTTAATTTCCATCCATACAATGTAAGGAGGATCACTTTCTCTAACTCACCTTTGTATGGACAATGGGGATCTCTGATCGGTAACGTTTCGAACACATGGCCCATATATGGTGGGACTTTCTAGATGAACGGCCTGGATCATCATGTTGTCCTTTACATTTCTATTCATTTTTGTGCATTGAAGCATATGGTAAAAATGGTCATTTGAATGAAGTGGTTGTGTGAGCTTGCTAGCCCCACACTCATTTTTTTACATGTAAAGCACGTGCCAACCTAGCCTTCGAGTATGGAAGACGTTTAAGTGGTGCATAAGGTGGACCCCACCGTAAAGATGGTCAAACATAAAATCGAGCAGGGTAATTTTTTATTTTTTATTTTAATCCATCCATTCTTTTCATACAGGGTGGTCCACCTGATGAACGGAGCCAGGGTGCACATGGGGCTAGCAGGCATCTGTCAATGGATTCTATGACGTGCATTAATGTCGTGTCCATTCTTCTACCTTGCAAACAGGGAAGGAAATGACAGGAGGCCCGATCACCCACAACCTATGCAGAATAAGCTTCTTCTACAACTCTTGTGGGTGGGATCACCATTGTGTTTTGCATGGCGATCAACCCATCTAGAAGGGTTGCCATGAAATTGGGAATTTTCAAACGTTAGACCTAACCCACATGACTAGGAGGTATTTTCGAAAGTGGTCCATCTTTTTTAATGGTGTGGCCCACCGTATTGTTTTTATGCTATCCAACCTCATCATCTAGTGAGCCCCTTTATAATGGTGGGATTTTAAAATAATCATGCCTATGTTGGAATATAAAGTGACACATAACTTTTGGACTTTCCATAACGTTTTTTTACATTTGGACTTTTTACATTCGAAGGAACGTATTTTCAGATTGTAGAGTATAAGCGTGTGACTTATTACATACCAATTTTTTTTTGTATTTTGATGATGTATTTTTGTATTCATTTTCTGAGGGATATCTTGCATTTCAAGAATGTCTATTTTAAGTATAAAAACTTTTATAATTCTTATTGAATTTTTTAATTAATTAGATGAAGAGCCATGTAATTAATTAGTTTCTTTGATGCCTAGATGTTTTAATAGCACATCTCAGGTTGACATGCTATGGAGACACACCAACCCCACTAGTGGGTGGGTGCATCACGTGACTATCTGTATGTATGCGTTGCGCAGTTAACAAGGTGGTTTGTTGCATGGCTAACAAAAAATTAGTTTCTTTGATGGATTAAAACAAATCATTTATAAATTTAGGGCCATGGGTCCTTCTTTTTCCAACTTAATGTTATAGTTATACATACTCGTATGCATTCACATATCATACCTGTTGAGGGGAGAGACACTTTAATTGTTGATAAAGCGAGGGGTACTGCATAGTCAAGATCTAAATCAACCAAAGCATTAATTCGAGCAATGACTCGTCCCTATCAAATTGTATTGTCTAATCCCATGATGCAGAGTGTGTCCTCTGCTCTATATAATAATTTGATTTTTGTGGAATGCATCAAGTTGGGATCCTAAGGGTTTATATTGTTGTAAAACTGCAGAAAAACTAATAGTTTCTACAATCATACATCACAGATGACAATGAACAACCACCAAAAAAACCTAAAAATTCTTGTGGTGGCCTAAATGATAATTGGTTTTGTCTTATTTTTAAGCGGTTGGTGGACCCTTTGGACAGATCTTATACCCATATATCAGAGCGGGAAGGCCCAACACACAGCTTTTAAAATAAGCCTATTCTACAAACATGGCATGGGGATTCGGCTGGAAAGAGGGAATGCGTACACGTGATGTGTGTTTTGTGAAAGGACACATGTGAAAGTAACAGCTGATAATGCATTTTTTAGTGCTCGAGTTTGAATGGTACTTTCAGAACGCTTGATCATACACAGCTGGCACTATATTATGGTGCGAACTAGTTGTTTTAGACATGTGGAGAGTCTGATCATTGATCTTGACCGTTGATCTGGTTGATCCCACTCTTAATTGGCCACTTAGCTAAAATTATAGAGATTAGACGGTCAAGTCAGCAAATATAGAGTCCATCTTTGGGAGTTCTTATCTTTCTTAAGAATCAGTTTGATCAGACGAACATAACCATATCGCCTGAGGTATGAAAAACGAACGGTTATAACAAAAGTACCACTAATTGGATGGCTAGCATTATCCATTAGGTGTGAATTTTGGAGAATACCACATCAAGAGTCTGCTGGATTGAAAGGGTGGCCCAGATGGATGTTTTGGACAGCCGGTATAATTCATCCGCACCATTATAAGATACAAACTAACTGCAAAATATCATAATCCCTTCAATAAAGGGTAGGTATTTGATAATCCTCACCCTTGATACGTGGAAACTTGTTTTTTGAAATTAGTCCCACTAGATATTTTAATTTTTAACCGTCTAATAAGTATCTACCAATCTGTTAATCGGATAAGCAAATAAGCATAATTTTCAGTTTATAATACATTTGAACTGGTACTCATAATTTGCATGGTTTAATTTAAATTTTGATATTCTGCATATATAATTTTAAGTTATTTCTAAGTGCCTGCGTATCATCCCTCACACTCTCCCAGAGTATTAAAGTTTTCCCCTAACTTTAATAAAAGATGTATTAAAAGTGGAGAAAGTCATGATCGTGGTGGGGTTTTAATACCATGCATGTGTATGTTGTGTTTCGTGGCTTTTCATGGCTGCACTCTGTAACTTTTCAGCACCTTTTGGCATTTCATGGGAAGAGTCACATATGGTGGGAGGAGATTTTGGGAGCGGATTAGGTGAGACCCTGGGTCCACCCAGGTGGGTCGGACCTCTGACTGCGGGGCTCATAGTGATGTATCTGCCTTAAATCCACACCGTCCAATCATTTTGAAAGCTCATTTTAGGGCATGATCCAAAACATGAAGCTGACTCAAATCTTAGGTGGACCACATCAAAGGAAACAGTAGTGATTGAATCCCACCATTAAAAACTTCATGGATTCCACCCGAATGTTTATTTTCCATCCAACCTGTTGATAAGGTCACAAACACCTAGATGAAGAGATCACACAAATATCATCTTGATCCAAAGCTTTTGTGGCCCACAAGAAGTTTTTAATGGTCAGTCACCGAAGTTTCCTGACCTATGGTCCATCTGGGATTTGGAATTGCTACGTTTTTTTTTTTTTTTTTTATCATGCCTTAAAATTAGCTTTCAATACGGATGGACCGCGGGGATGTAGTCACGTACATCACAGTGGACCCCCGCAGTCAGGGTCCCACCCACCTCCGTGGATCCGGGGTCTCACCTAATCCGCTCCTGGAGATGTTAGACTCTCAGATAATTTTTAAATCGGTTCGTGATTCACGAGGGGCTTCTCTTGTGATGAGGCGGATACGTGTCATGATCCTGACCGATGGTGCACATGTGTATGAGAATCAGCAACACTGTCACCATGCCATTGATAAAAGAATGATGTTGGTGTGCTCAAAGTTGGACGTGAAAATTTCAAACTATTCAAATTCAACGTACATGTGCATCACACTTGCTACCCTTGCTCTACTGACTTTTGGTATATGACGTGTTCACACGGTGCACATCTTATGAATGGTGATCTGCTTGGATATTTAATGTTGTTCGCTTTCTCATATAAGGAGATTCTTGTGATGGAATAGGACATTTTATCATTGGATGTGAGTAATTGAGAGGAGTTGGGAGTAGATCGAGTAAGAGGTGTATTTCGACAAGAGTAAATGAAATAGCAGATTAGAAATTCTTTGAAAGAGGAGAGAGAGAAATTAGTGGGGGTGAAATCCCTTATTAGGCTCCCTGGAGAGTCGCATGTAAATAAAGGTGTTGTTATCCATGTGTCCAGCATAAACGTGGTATATACTAATGATACTTCGAAAAAACCCAATTATCGGCTACACTAGTAAAATCATACTAATAAAATGATCCAAATTGTCAAAACAATGGCCATCTAAATGGACATTTAAAAATTATTGGCAAGTTGCTTATTTGTGATCCTTACATTTGTGGCCCACACAAGGCTTTGAATTTTCTCATTTTCTTCTCAAGTATATCTTTCAATGAGCTTATTACAATCCTTCTATTGAATATCACATATGTACATTAATTTTGAATATTAAAGTTGATTTGAGATATTACGTATGTTCCTGTGAATATATTGAAAAATTTTAATGCATTTCAATTCCTCTAATTTATTCTCATCTAAATAAAACATTTGAAGTTCCATGCATTTCATTTAGTCCCATCCAAACAAAATCCAATAAGTCATTTACATTTGAAATGATAGTAAATGTGAAATAGATTACACTTGCCTCCATTTACAAGCTCCCAAATGACCTCTTAGTGTGCCGTTGGAAGCCACTCATTTTTCATGCCTCATTAAAACCATAAGAATCTAGTGTTTTTGTTGGGAAAGCTCAATGAGGATAGTAGTGGAGTGGAATGAAGGATAAAAAATTGATTTTCGCATGATGAATAAAATCACCACTGATATGACATCCGATCACCCTATATGTTGTATAAGATTAGGGTCCCTACTCATGGCTTAGTGGTAGACTCATAAGAGTTTCAACATTAAGCTTATGGATTTGAGTACCCATTGTGACACCCAAGTCTATAGCTTAAGTGACAAACCGAATGAAGATAGCCTCATTTCAACACTGAGGTCATGGTATCGATTCCCATAGTGGGGGTGGCCAACATTGTGATGTGACTAATAGGGCTGGGTGGTTGTACTAAAAATCGGTTTGTGAACTAACCCATAAAAAAAAAATGTACCAATTGTGGTGTGTGTGGGTGTAAGGGTGTGTGCGTTTGAAAAGAAAAGGTTATATAAGATCAATATAGGCTAATATAGCTATATTATTCATGGACAATACTGTATACAGTGACCATAATCTAAACCTTGGTGGGAATTCAGTTTCTTATATACTTGTTCTCATATGTACCATTTGCCGTAAATTCCAAAAGCTCTTTGTCAAAGTAAGTGTAATGGGAAAACAATTGTTATGAAATTTGAGGCTTATTATACATTTGTTGGATCACCCTCAAATCATGATTCAAGTAAGATATATATAAGGTTTCTAGATTTGTCCAGTTGTGAGTGCATAGGTGGCCTTCCAAATCAACGGTTTGATATTGCTCTTATTGAGTGAGGGTATACGGTGGAGAATGTAGGCATGACTATCATACCGTTTTTTAGTTTTAGAAAGTATATGGTATATGTTGAACCTCCAATTTATACATTGCATTGTCCATTACACTACATGGTTTGTATGATTTTCATGGTTTAAAGGCCCACCTAACACGTGTTTCTGTGATTGTAGGGATGAGAGTGGATTTCATCAAATTGGAGCCAAAAGAATGTATTTGAAGACATTGCATGAAGTTCTAGGATGGACCAAAGAAAGAAGAAGAAAAAGGGAGAAAAGAGAATGAAGAAAAGAAGAAAAAAATGGAAGAAAAACAAGGCTGACCGGTCGTCTGACCGGTCAGCCACATAAATGAAGTAAATGGAAGGAGGCCGACCGGTCATGACCGGTCGGCTATAGGCACTGGATGAAGGATAAAACAGCCCGACCGGTCATGAACCGGTCGGCTGTGCTCTCTGGAGTATTTGAAAAGCCAGGCCGACCGGTCACGACCGGTCGGCTCTGCGTAAGAAGAATCCTTTCTAATTCTGGACTCCGAAAATTGCTGCGCAAGGCGTAGGATTTCGCAGAATCCGACGCAAGGGAGGATTGTTGCTATAAAAGGCCACCTAGGGGCTCTCCCTAAGGTATCAGAGAAGAGAAGAAACGTGAGTTTGGAGGTTGAAGGCGACTGTGGGGCGTCTGCAACATCTATTTTTGGGTTTTTCTAGTTTTATGCTTTATTTTTGAGTTTTTAGTTGTAGCATGACTATGCTCGGCTAAATCCTCTCAGCTAAGGCTGAGAGGTGAAGCTTGTAGCCAGTTCTATGTTAATTTCGGTCTGATTCAAGTATTTTTTAATTCAAAGTTTGATTTTCCTTATGTTTCAGTCCAATAGGTGGTAGTTTGAGATGTCTTATCTGAGTTTATGTGCTCCGGACATGAATTCCTTTTAATTCTCTGAGATTATCACAGGTTGCTTGTTTAGATTCGAATTATAGTAATCCTTGAGCAGGCCATAGTCCATAGGCATGGCTGTTACTCCGCAGGCTATGAATTTGAATTCTACATTGATTGAATGGACTTGAACTTGGAAGTTCAACTTGAATTGGATGAATGTGTGTAAATGCTTTACTTTCCAACTAGATGAGAGATAGGACTTCAAATCTAGTTGTGTTCTCTACTTGGATTGACTGAATTGACATAGGATTGCTACAAGTGGATCCTTGAAAGCCTTAGTACATTATATCTCTGATTTTTCATTAAGTTACTGTTTTAATTAAACATCCCATTGAATTTGAATTTACTCTATTAAACTGAGTTGCTGGAGTAATTAGGAAGCTGTTACTCTTTCCCTGTGGATCGACCTCGGTTTTACCGAGATTTATTACTACATCGCAGCCTTACACTTGAGGCGAGCGAACAGTATATAGGATTCTTCCTGAAGATATGTAGACTCCAAAAATAGATTTAAGTATACCACGACGTAAAATGTAAATTAATAGATTTGTCGGAAAACATCCGAGTATCATAATAATGTAAGACTTTTTAAGGTGGGCCTACATGATCAATGGCTTGGATCTACCTAAAGATAGATATATGATCGAGCATAACGGTAGACCCCACTAAAGTCATGGTCACATTATAAACGTGCTGGGATGGGACGCTTCGTTATATCACATTAATGGGCATGCGATATTAAGTGCAAAGTCATGAATGAAGATGAATTTTCAATGGGTTTTTTTAATAAATAAAGAAAAATCCCACATGCGATTTGTTATAAATAGTGACGGGTTCCCAAGCCTACACATCGATCGTGGACATAAACTTTCCCATCCCTTAGCGTCTTCTAAAGGTGTAAGGTGCGGAAGATCCAATCCATCCATCTCATCCTATGGCTTCTCAAATAGGTACACAACTTCAGATCAGATTATATCGATTCTTACAATTAATGCATAGATCGATCTTTTATTCCGCATTTCAGATCACAAATGATGCTTGTTTCATAATTTTTAGGCAGGTCATCCAATAAATATGATATGAAATTATAAATGAACAAGTAGTTTGCCGAGTATAAAAAGTGTGAATAAATACTCACAAAATTATATAATTAATAATCAATGGCTTCTAATAAATAGATCAATAAAGTACTTTAAGAATCACACCTTGCATGGATGGATAGACACAAGTGTGCTTAAATGCTCAGATGAATTGATGCATGGATCTATATAAGTATGCTTGAAATCGGTGTAAGAGTACATACTCATGTGCATAGGTATGGTACTAAAATCACAGGTAATTTACATATGGCGTATCTCGATTCCCACTTATATGACATCCTATCACCTCCTTTCAAGTTGTTTAAGATTATTAACAGGCTGATACAACTAGATTATTCATGGACGATACTGTATATATTGACCATAATCTAAATCTTGTTGGGGATTGACTATCTTTTACATAAATTTTCATATGCCATTTTCCCTAAAGTCCAAGCCCTTTGTCAAACAAGTGTATTGGAAAACTATTATTAACAAAACTGAGACTCATTACACATGTGAGTGGGTTACAATTTTAAATAAAAATCCAATTGTTGATGTGCTTCAGACAGATGCATGGAAAATTGCGTTAAAACTCATTCTTAAAAGGGATAACGATTGCGTCCGACCTTGGTCGGACCTTCAAGCGTCTGACCAAAACTGTTTGGGGACCCACTGTGATGTATCGGTGTTACGCCCCGAAAATCAAGTGTCGGGCAGTCCGCGGCTCCCGACTCTTTCGAGGTGACTATATTTTGCGGAAGTATAGTTTAATGCCACAAATTGATGGCATCAACTCATAAATAGATATTTAAGCTAAATAGTGTATAATTCAGTTTAAATTCAAAGTGTAAATACATATAATTATCTACACAATCAAGGAGTCCACTTAGCCAGGGCTCAATATATACATGTACAATGAAATCTTTAAGAATATCGACCCAAGATGTCCAATTCAAGGCAGAAAATGAAACGCAAGACATAGGTAAGCCAACAGGTCCTGCATCTCTGCATCAAGTGACAGCAACACCTGTATCAAAATAACTGATTGGTGTTTTAAAACACCCCCCAGGTGGGAGTGAGTAATCATACTCAGTGTTACCATTCCCTAAATTAAATATATCATCAACACAATCAAGTACAAGTAGTGAAGCATAACAAATGGTGGGGCTCTCACACCTGCCACCCGAGCATTAGTAGATAACATAACTTCATGATCAAGTTCCTATTCTAGTTGAATAATGCATGCTACTATGATATGAAAATGTTATGTTCCGGAAAAATAAACGGTAGGGCTACCACCCAGCAGCAGCATCGGACCAATGTACTTGAAAATGTGATGCATGCATGTTTACCAAGTATTTATTTAATTCCGTATTCAATCAGCAGTATTGGCGAAGCCAGAATACCTCAATTTTATCAAGAGTCTATTAAACAGGAACACAATCGATAGGAACGCGACCGAACACTAAACAACGAGGAAAGCCGGACACTGGACAGTAGCCTTACCGAATACTGAACAATGCCATGTCGGGGTACCCTCTACCAGGCCGGGGCCCACCGCCAGGCCAGGGCGTCCTATGCCCGGCTTCTGGAATCCCAATTTAGGTCCATCACCCAACATAACTGAATAATGAATCAAATGGTAAGGGTCTCGATGCCCTAGAATGTCATATGCATGGTAATGGGTCGTCACCCAAGATCAATGATGGTAGGCTCGTCACTTAACACCGGTGCTCAAGACTCACGATAAGACCATCAGGATCAATACCGATCAAAGACAGCACAAGCACAGTTACCCATATACCATGCCTGGCCCATGAGCTTCAGTATGTAGGATTCAATGCTCAAGGCTATTGGAGGGCTCATCACCCACACTAACCAAAGACAGCACAAACACAGTTACCCATATTCCATGTCTGGCTCATGAGACTTGATACGTACAGTTATAAGTGACTGCACAATAATGGTAATTGTGGTATTCGAGATTCTACAGAATATGTAACAATGATCAAACAAATATGATTAACCCTGAAATTGACTGATTTGGTAGGCCGAGCGAAACATCAACCAAATCGGCGTAGCTAGGGTTGGTTGATCATGTTACTCCCAAGTCGACCAAACAAGTCCGTGACGGCCAAAGCCAACTAGGTAGTCCATAAATTGTGATTTTCAGAGATTAATCCCAATCATGTCAATTAAATAATATACTAAGCATGTTGTGAGAAGAATAGAACATCATAGCATTCATTGTCTCAATCAGGCATAAAACTAGACAGTTGATATGCGATATACTTCATTTCATATATGGGCGTAAAATCAAACAGTCGGCGTGCTATTGCAAGCCAAATCATCAAATTCACAATCAGGCACTAGCCTGGGTGGATGGTAATCCACTTACTCAAGCATATGTGAACTTCTGTTCACTCAGGAATTTCATCAAACACTTGATATGCACAACACATCAAATCTCATATTTTCACAAAATCGATTCAAATGGGCAATCAATCCACACATCGAAGTAAGCATGTAATTAATCAACACATACAGAACATCAATCATAAACATAAATCATTCGACACTTAACTTTGAATGGAATTCAAGAAAAACCTATTTTTCACTATTTGGAACCCTCATGGGCTGATAATAGCCAACTTAGAAGATAGTCCTCACCTGGGTGGGGGAAATCACATGCTAACAACGTCTAGAACGAAGGATTCAAAGGAAAAACTGGAAATCCTACATAGATTCGAAAAGAGATGGATTGGAGCAAGAAAGAATCAATTTCAATATCAAATTCAACACTTAGGACGGTATATTACCTATGATGGACGGCCGGCATCGATCACTTGGGAGCGACGACAGCCGGATCGGAAGCTCCAAGCAAATCCCTAAGTAAAACCCTAGAAATCCTCCAAATTCCATCTCAAATGGAATTCTCAAATGGGCTTGGTATTTATAGTTCCAGATGGTCCAAGGTTGAGGTAAGTCACACAACTCACCCTCTCTGGTCTTAATCTAAGTTGTGTAGTTCGGGATAGGGTGTCGGGTATCTGATATAGGGGAAAGGTCAAGTCCAGTAAGATGATCAATTTCGTGTAGATTCGTGATCAACGGCCCAATAACGAACGATCTATAGCTGTTCTAAGTTTTCGAGACACCAATTGGATGATTTAGAGAACAGAATTTAGTGAATCCTTTCACTAGGTCGTAACGGGCATAGCTAGGTACATGATGTGATATACTGGGTGCATTTATTTACAGGTTAAGGGCGGTTAATCTCATTCGTATGGTTTTACATGTCAAAAGGGATATTTTGTCAAATCGATTTCTAAACTCAACATAATCGAGATTTTATTCATTGGTTAGGGTAGTCTAAGGTGGATCTGCATTGTAAGTCGGTTATATAGGTTAATCCATTGTGATTTCAGTAAATCATAGATTGAGATTCATTAATCAACGGATCGGATGTAGGATTAGACAATTAAAAAGGAATCCGTAGCTATCCATGATATCTAACAAAGAATGTACGATTAGATTGATGTGTCTAAATGTCTTACGAGATTTCGATCGAATCGGATCATTCAAACTAGGGTTTTATGTACAAATCTTCTAGATTATTGGTTCTAAATCAGACATATGCTGTTGTAGATAAATTTGGCTATGAGCAGATGATGCTCAAGAGAAATCGCAGTCGCATCCCGAATGCGAGCAGCTCGGCTCGTGCTTGACGAAAGGGGTCGCATTTTAGAGATACGAGCAGCTCGGCTCGTGTTCGTTGAAAGGGGTCGCATCCCGAACATGTGAGCAGCTCAGCTCGTGGTCGTTGAAAGGGGTCGCATCTCAACATGTGAGCAGCTCCCGAATGTGAGCACTCCCGAATGTGACCACTCCCGTCATGAGCACTCCCGAATGTGACCACTCCCGTCATGAGCACTCCCGAATGTGACCACTCCCGAATATGACCACTCCCGTCATGAGCACTCCCGAATATGAGCACTCCTGAATGTGACCACTCCCGAATATGACCACTCCCATCATGAGCACTCCCGACATATGAGCAGCTCTCATCATGTGAGCAAACCTGGTCTCTGGTCTCAAATGCGAGCACTCAACCTGGTCTCCCGTCTCAAAATGCGAGCACTCAACCTGGTCTCCCGTCTCAAAATGCGAGCACTCAACCTGGTCTCCCGTCTCAAAATGCGAGCACTCAACCTGGTCTCTGGTCTTTGATCTCTGGCAAGGACGTCCCTCAGCTTGGCAAGAGGCCTGGCCTCATCTGCCTTGGTTTATCCCTCTTGATAAGATAAGGATAAAGCTTATCTCACTGATCCAAATAAGATAAGGATAAAGCTTATCTCACTGATCCGGATAAGATAATGATTATCCTAATAAGATCCAATTAAATCTCTCCAATAATTATCTATAAAGAGGCCTCCGCACTCTCTCCAGGTATGGAAACGACCACCAGAAAAACTTCAACAATCTTTCCTTTCAGTATCCATACTGACTTTGCCATCGGAGGGCCGTAAGCCGGGCCAACCGGCGGCGGTCCTAACCTTTCTTGGTGATTACAGGTTCCCAATCTACACCATTCATCTTTGAGTGGAGATCAAACGACGAAGAATCAAAGTTGGTCCCTGACCAACATCTGTTAGCCAATTTTTGGCGATAACAGATTGGCGCCGTCTGTGGGAACGACTAGATTGTTCTCGCCTATTTCTTCCTTTGTCGTTCAGTCATCTTCTCCCTTTTACCTAATCAATGATTAGCATCATCTACCACACATGCTCAACCAAGAGTTGGTGGATCATTTCACACGCACATCTCCACCAGTCTCATCTTCCTCTCCAGCACTCCAACGTCAGGAGGGGCCCACATCTCCACCAAGCCGCTCAGTCATCCATCAGTTGAGGACGTCACAACCATCATCGATGGCCTTCATCTTGCATGTACATCCCGTCTTCCAGTCACCAGGGTGGGCCCCACCACTTCAACGTCTAGACATGTCAATTTAATCCAACTCATCCATCTTATGGATACCTCAAGACAAGCAGGTGGACCACACTTGACTACGATGTGTACAACCCATCATCCAACGTCCCTGATTCCACGTCACCTAGTCTTCATTAGTGTAAACATCCAGCCTAAAGGTGGACATCATCAACGCCCAACAGATGGGCCATCTTCAATCATCAGCACCTGATCAGCCAACGATGCAGATGGGCGTCCATCCTCTCTGTCCAGCGGGATCTGCATTCACATGTCATGCAACCATCACATCTTCTCAGCTCCGACATTCCGCAGCTATTTGGAACGTGCAACCCCCTCAAAGCTCGGCCGTTGATCACACCTCATAGATCTGCCCCGTTCATCAGCATGAGAAACCTCAGCCACAAAGTTCCCTCATCCAGAACCTTGTCACGGATTCTGATCTGCCATAATTGATAAACGACTTGGATTTCTCATAAGACTTCTCGGTGGACCCCACCTAACATCCATAGCAAAATCGCGCTCCTGCATCTGTTACAAGAGTATCCGTCATAGCGGAACTCGCTCCTCACCAGCGGTAATGTCACACACATCTCCCGTTGGTAGTCTGTGCAGAACCCCACCAATTCAGTCATTCTTAAGCATATCCGGATCTCACAGACCAACTTCACCATCCAACTGTCCATCAGAGCCAGCAAGCTACAATGTCGCCAGCAAATAAAAACCCAGCCGTTGTAGCACATGAAGCTCTTCCCAGCAACCGCCCATCCATCTCATTCGGTCAACCACACCTCCAACTCCATGCTAAGGACACCGTCAACCAACAATGGAGCTTGCATCATCCAACATTTAACATGGATAATCCATCCTCTTCAACTATCCACTCCAGCAGCTAGGACGCCTCCTTCATTCATAAACCAGCGCACACACCACCAGCGACATCCAAACCTTCTATAGTGATGGAACCCATGTTCCTGATCCAAACCGTCCATTTGATCCAAGCTCCTGGAAAACTTTGATCGTCCAAAGCTTTTTCATTATTTCCTGTTATGCAGCCCGCCAGAGTTCAAGACCTGCTTCGTATTTGAGTTCACAGATCATCTAAATCTCGCAAAACTAATCAATGACTTGGATTTCCTCATCTTACCTCGTAATGGATCACCATTCGTCATCACATGTGGGGCCAGCAACCACCAACGCCGCCCAGCTGATCTTCATTATCCAGCTAGCGGTCATCTACTCCATCCATTGCAAATGGTTCGGCTTGTGGAGGAGATTCCCAAGCCTCAGGAAAAGCATATACTCGAAAGGCATGCCACAAACCTTAGCATATTTATTGGGTGGAGAAATCATCCAGCACGTTAAGTTTGGAGCCATCATCCAATCTCTCTCTCTCTCTCTCTCTCTCTCTCACGAAGATGCTAAAGGAATCCATTTCCCTCATAAGGATTCCAACGTTGTAGCGTTAAAGCTCTCGTGCCTTAACGAAATGGAATATGAAGCCTTAATTGTCGGCCTCTAATTAACAAATATACTCGCAATAAGGAACCTACTCAGTCACAACGACTCTCAGCTCGTTGTATATCAAGTGCTCAACGAATTCGAGGCAAAGGAGGAGCGCATGGCTTCGTACAAATCTCAGGTACTCATCTTGCTCGCCCAAATTGAACAAATATAAAATAAGTCATATTCCCCGCGAGGAGAACAAGCTCGCAGATTCTTTGGCAAAAATTATCTTCTGCACCTGAGTCCGATCTGACGCAAGCTGCTCTTATCGAGCATCTATCTACCCCGAGTGTCGATCAAGTTGCTCCAGAACAGGTCGCACATTGCTTTTATCTTCATGTTGGATGGACCCCATCATCCTTTACCTCCAAAGCGGACGACTACCAGATGATAAAAAATCAGCCCGACAATTCGCTATCGTGCTGCCAGGTACATCTTATAAAATGAAAAATTGTTACGTAAAAGTTTTACTTTACTCTATTTAAAGTGTCTCCATTTAGAAGAAGCACACCGTGTTCTAGATGAAATACACCAGGGGGCATGCGGTAATCATCCCAAAGGACGGTCTCTAGCATACAAAGCAATGAGGCAATGATACTATTGGCCCACTATGAAGGCGAATGCTATCGAATTCTCAAAGAAATGTGACAAATGTCAGTGATATTCTCCAGTCCCTCATTTACCGTCTGAGAAAATGACGCCGATGGATGACCCTTGGCCTTTCGCTCAATGGAGAATTGATATAATCAGACCACTATCTATGGGAAAAGGACATGGTAGTCGATTACTTCACCTCGATCTCCTAGAAGAGAAAATGAACATATCTCATCTTTGAGTAGCAGCTTATCAACAACGTATAGCCCGTTGTCATAATTCAAAGGTCAAATTCAGGGCTTTTCAGCTCAGTGACTTGGTGCTCAGGCGAAACTCCCTACTCCTTGGCATTCGGTACCGACGCGGTAGTACCAGTTGAAATTCAAGTACCCTCGTATCGGATCGAGCAATACGATCCCACTTGTAATCAGAAAAATCTTCGGCTTCACCTCGATTTCTTGGAAGAATGAAGAATTGCCTCCCAGATGCGAGCAGCAACGTATCAGCAGCGCATTGCTCGCTACCGTAACGCAAAAGTTCGGCCTAGAGCTTTCCAGCTCGGCGATCTAGTCCTTAGATAGAACCTCGGAGCTCCTACTCGTTCGCTGGATCTGAATTGGGAAGGCCCGTATCGAGTTATCAAAATTGTGCGGCCTGGTACTTATTAGCTTGAAGACATGCCGGGAAGACCTATACGTCGCCCTTGGCACGTGGAACACTTATTACGGTATTTCCCTTAATTCGATGTAATTCCGAACGACATTCCGAATGAATAAGAATCGAAGTCATTTCTTTTGGTCGCTACTCCAATTAATTGAACTCGAATAGCCCCGAAGAGAATACATACATTCTCTTGGCCAATTGCCTACCCTTGGTAGGGTAAAATCAAAGTTATTGGTTGCTTCTCCATTTTATGGATAAAAATAGCCCTGAAGAGAACATACGTGTTCTCTTGACCAATCTTTTACCCTTGGTGGAATCAAAATCTCAATCGATAGACCAGTCTATCTCAACGCGGACATGGTCATACGACCCCCGGATTGAGTCTAACTCATTTTTTCATGAGTTAGTTATACGAGCAGTCAATATATGATCGACACAAGGCGAAAAAGCTAAGGAAGAATACTCTGCAGCCGAAAATTCAAAAATGAAGAAAACTCTGCGGGATCCGATATTTATACGCAATCATTTCGTTTGATTTGGTTGATACGTGGCGGCCTCTCATCCGGCACGACAAACGAACGGGCGCAAGCATTAAATATAGAGACACGTGGCAAGCGACGCTTCATTCCTTGCGGCAGAAAAAGCTGCATAAAGCTGGCCATCATAAATGCGGGATCATGTTAAACGATTCACGCGTGATTCTTCTCCAGCATCGTACCGCGTATACGTACAAAACCCTTAGCATGGCTCCTCAACGCCAAGGGTTTGGGGGGCATCTGTTGTAGATAAATTTGGCTATGAGCAGATGATGCTCAAGAGAAATCGTAGTCGCATCCCGAATGCGAGCAGCTCGGCTCGTGCTTGACGAAAGGGGTCACATTTCAGAGATACGAGCAGCTCGGCTCGTGGTCATTGAAAGGGGTCGCATCCCGAACATGTGAGCAGCTCGGCTCGTGGTCGTTGAAAGGGGTCGCATCCCGAACATGTGAGCAGCTTGGCTCGTGGTCGTTGAAAGGGGTCGCATCCTGAACATGTGAGCAGCTCCCGAATGTGAGCAGCTCCCGAATGTGACCACTCCCGAATATGACCACTCTCGTCATGAGCACTCCCGAATATGACTACTCCCGAATATGACCACTCCCGTCATGAGCACTCCTGAATATGAGCACTCCCGAATGTGACCACTCCCGAATATGACCACTCCCGTCATCTGCCTTGGTTTATCCCTCTTGATAAGATAAGGATAAAGCTTATCTCACTGATCCAAATAAGATAAGGATAAAGCTTATCTCACTGATCCGGATAAGATAATGATTATCCCAACAAGATCCAATTAAATCTCTCCAATAATTATCTATAAAGAGGCCTTCGCACTTTCTCCAAGTATGGAATCGACCACCAGAAAAACTTCAACAATCTTTCCTTTCAGTATCTGTACTGACTTTGCCATCGGAGGGCCGTAAGCCAGGCCAACCGGCGGCGGTCCTAACCTTTCTTGGTGATTACAGGTTCCCAATCTACACCATTTATCTTTGAGTGGAGATCAGACGACGAAGAATCAAAGTTGGTCCCTGACCAACATCTGTTAGCCAATTTTTGGCGATAACATATGCATTCTCATTTGAGAATTAAAATAGAAAAATTTCTAGAGGCGCTCGAGTACTTTCAAGGCTCAAGGATTGAAATTTCCAGGGCGTTACAATCGGTTTATCCAAGCCATCCATTCGGTTTATCCAAGCCATCCATCCCTCTTATAAGATCTTTTTAAGGTATGAGCCTAATAATGAGTCATATCCAATGCTGTAGTCCACCACACCAAATAGTAAGCTTGGGTTACATTAAATGCACATATCATAATTCAAGTTGCATTAAATGCAAGAGTCATCTATGGTGTGGTGCATAACACCGTTGGATCTGCCTTAGTTTTGGTTCCGTAGCTTGACATGATCTCAGAAAATAAGTGGACAGTGTGGATAAACTGATACATCACGGTGGGCTCTCGTACAGATATGGTCAGACGCGTTAAGGCATTAAGGTCCGACCAAGGGTTGGACGCAATCCGCGTCCTCTTAAAAGCACCCAAACAGGCCCTTATTAAATATTAGTAAATTTAAGGTGGGATGGGGCTTTCATAACTTGTGTCCAATTGTTCGTCCAGGTAGGGCTCTATGGAGCCGACCATGATGTATGGGTTTTATCCATGCTATCTATCCATTTTGCCAATTCATTTTAGTTTATGAACCCAAAATTAAAATAGATTCAATGTTCAAGTGGACCACAAAGTAGGGATTGAACGCTCAGCATTAAAAAAATTCTTGTGAGCCACAAAAGTTTTAGATCAGGCTGATGTTTATATTTTCTCTTAATCCATATCTGTAAGATCTTATGAATAGGCCAGTTCGATGGCAAATAAACATCACAATGGAAGGATCTGATTGTGGGTTTCATTATCACTGTTGCTTCCTTCTCGTGGTGTAGTCCACTTGAGCTTTGGATCTACTTTGTTTTTGGGCTCATATCCTAAAATGTAGATATGGGAAAAGGATGGACGGCATGGATCAAACCCATACATCATGCTAGGCCCTTCACAGCCCCTGCCTGGACGGATTATGGCAAAGGTGGGGGGCAGGATGCAATCCGCATCTCTCCGGGCACGTTTCAAAAGTTTGAAGTAAATTTCTTTTTGTTTTGGGTGTTTGGCTCTAGTTTTAAAATACATAAATAAATAAGATAAAATCAATACGGTTGTTGGACATCTTAATCCATGCTCTCTCCTATCAGTCTTTTCATTTTTCTAACTTTTTTATATACGTTTTTACAAGGAAATATTTGCAACCGACCATGATCCATTACAATGATGCGATAACCATTAGCTATAGCACCCAAGTGCTATGGGGCCCACCATATTGTTTTTGTAACATCAACCTCGTCCATTTCTTGAGACGTCTTATTTTCACCGTCCATCCTAAAACTTTGATGCGAATGTAAGTTGGGCTTCAAATAACATTTGAAAAGTGTATATAGAGCGTCTGGATTCCCATTATTTCTTATGATTTCGCTCAACTGAGTCATATATGGGACTGATTTTGGTCTCAAGACTTACCATAGATGGCCAAACTTGATAAATGGAGTGGATTCTACCCAAACGGAAACCTCAAAAAGAAGAAATGCATGGTTAAATGCCGTGCGATATCATCTTATCCTGTTGGAGATGATAATTCAGCCACTCATGCACGTGAATCACGTGTATCACGCGGTTTAACTTCACGAGTAGACCAAGAAAACCGGAATATGGTCAGCCATCTATCCATATGACTCGTGTTACAGTGACTGAATAACTAGGACCGTCAAAATATGTATTGATGGACGCAGTTTGGCTGTTGACCCACCACCAGCCAGCTAGTTGGTGTCAAAGTTCTGTGAGCCCACAATCATTTATGTGTTTTATCCACGTTGTCCATTCATTTTGCTAACTCATCTTATGCCTGTTAGCCCAAAAAAATGTGGCAGATCCAAAGCTCAACTGGACCATTCCACAGGAAACAGTGGGGATTGAGCTTACCATTGAAAACTTCCTGGAGGTCACTGCAAGGTTGATTTGCCATCCAACCTATTCATAAAGTCACTTAATCCTAGATGAAGGGAAAGCTCAAATATCAGCTTGATCCAAAGTTTCCGTCGGCCCCAAGAAGTTCTCAATAGTAGGTGTTCAATCCCCAATGTTTCCTGTAGCTAGGTCTACTCTAGCTTTGAATCTTCCTCATTTTTTGGATATCTCCCTAAAATGAGGTCGTAAAATGGATGGACCGGGCGGATAAAACATATATATGATAGTGGGCCCATGGAGCTTTGCCACCAACTATAGCTTCGTGGTGTTGGGGTTGGGGCCAGGACCTAGGTAGAGATCGGACGGTCATGGCGGGTGCTTTGTGGGCCGGGCCATCTTTATGTATGTGTTTTATCAACACCGACCATCCATTTTGATAGATCATTTAGGGCTTAAGGCAAAAAAGAAGGTAGATGTAAAGCTCAAGTGGACCACACCACAGAAACAGTGGGGATGGAACACCCACCATCATAAACCTTGTGGGAGCCACAAAAGTTTTCGATCAAGCTGATATTTATGTTTTGCCTTCATCCAAGTTTGGCTCACCATGTGAACAGGTTGGATGGCAAATAAACATTACAGTGAGCCCTAGGAATGTTTCAATGGTTGGAATTATCAGTCAACACTTCTTCTTACCGTGTGGTCCACTCAAGACTTCTATGTGACTCATTTTTAGCTCATGCCCTAAAATGATCTTCAAAATAGATAGACAGTCCTGGATAAAATACATACATCACGTGGCCCCACAGAACTCCTGCCAGGACCAGTCCGTCTCTAGCTAGGTCCTAGTGCGGGCAGTATGCGGGACTTTTACTGCAATAACCCTGGGTTGTGGCTATTTTTATCCAAAGTTCAATTTCTCATTTGGTTCATTCTTTTAAGCCTTTTGACGAGAAATTGAAAATTTATGGTCGAAAATGTCCATTAGACCAATCCCCCTTGGGCACTATGGATTGCCCCTGGGGCACGATGGATTCCCCTTGAGCACATGGTGGTTAAAGGGGCATTATCAGACTATAAAATTTTCTATTTCTCATCAAAAGGCCAAAAAAGATGAGCAGAACAAGAAATTGAACTTTTAGTAAAAATAAATTTGGTTTATCTTTTTTGGCCCTCTTGCCAGAAATTGAAAATTTATGGTAAAAAATGCCCCTCAGACCAATTCCCTCAGGCACTATGGATTCCCTCTAGGGCACGGTAGATTCCCCCTGAGCACATGGTGGTCAGAGGGGCATTCTCGATTGTAAAATTTTCAATTTCTTATCAAAAGGTAAAAAAAGATGAGCTTGGCGAGAAATTGGACTTTAGTAAAAATAGCTCTAGTTCATCTTTTTGACCTTTCGATGAGAAATTAAAAATTTATGGTTGAAAATGCGTCTCAGACTAATTCTCCTTAGGCATTATGGATTCCCCCTTGGACATGGTGGATTCCCCTCGAGCACATGGTGGTAGGAGGGGCATTCTTCACTGTAAAATTTCCAATTTTTCATCAAAATGACAAAAAAGATGAACCACGAGATATTAGACTTTTAGTTAAAATAATCATACCAGGGCTATTACAGTAAAATCCCACGGTATACAATCGAAATCGGATTGCATACTTAGTTACCCAGTATGCTCTTATCGTACTGAGTAAACTTTGTTAGGCCCATTGTGAATGTATGTGGCTTATCTGCCGTCCATCCATTCTTTCAACTCATTTTAAGGGTTGACACTAAAATTGAAGCATATCCAAATTTCAAGTGGACCATGCCACAGGAAACAATGGGAGTAATGATTTCCACCATTGAAACCTTCCTAGGGCCCACAATGATGTTTATTTGTCATCCAACCTTTTCATAAGATCACACAGACATGGATGAAAGAAAGGACAACACAAATATAAGCTTGATCCAAAATTTCTGTGGCCCTCCAAGAATTTTTCAACGGTAAACATTCACTTCACACTTTTCTTGTGGTGTGGTCCACTTGAGCTTTTGATATGCTTCATGTTTGGGATCCAAGCCTAAAATTATATGATAAGATGGGCGGACGGAGTGGATAAAACACGTAAATTACGGTGGGCCCCACAGAGTTTACTCTTCGCTTCCTATGCAATCCGCCTCCGTGGATGGAAAATGGAAAGTAGTTCCTGTCAATTGGGTAAGTGATCTTTAAAGCAACACGTGAGGAAGTGAAGAAAGATGGTTGATAGAATTCCGTAACACGTGTGGTTTCGGAAACATAGGTTATCAATGGCTATGATCACTAGATGGGCGGCTCCGATTGACCCAATGATATGTTTTCATATCGTACGAATTACGATATACACACCACCTCCAGCCTTTCCAGAGCCAAAATGGGGTTTCAATTTTGCTGGGTCCCACTATATGTGGACCATCCACCAAAAATCTCAATATTGGATGATCCTATGCCCTAATCTTTGGACATTTGGGGACCAGAGCCACCGTCAATATTTAGGCCACGAATGGAAAGGTTGAGATTGTCGTAATTAGGAAATTAGGGGCACAGTACATCCAATGTAGGATGCAACAGAAAAATTGTCATGATTACAAAACCATGGAACCCACTGTCATAATTGAAAACCACAAGTAATGCGTCCGGTAAAAAGCCGGGGGCTAGCTCGTGTATCATCATGGTTCCAGAACCGTTGAAACTTCGCGGCGGTGAATTCCATGTTAGTTCCTCGAAGCTCAGTTTCGTTGACTTGCCGACCACTTTGAAGAGGTTTGCTAATTCCACTCGTGTCACGTGCTCAAATGTAAAGCACGTGCGTGAGATCTGATCTCTCCAAAAGGTTGGAAATGATGCTTATCGTCTGCCAAAAAAAATCAGACAATTTGACTCTTCAGGTGGACCACACTGTACGAAGTAAATTAATGGTTAGAATTTTTTCCAGCCATTCATTTGTTTTGATATGATGTGGCCCAACTCAGGTGTAAAATCGTCTGATTTTAATGCCAAGATCGAAATAGTGTAAATCACCTGATGGAAAGCTCAGATCTCTCACAGTGTTGGATTATGACACATGTGACCACTTGTGGGTGGGAACAGCTGCCACACCCATGTTGAAGTCAGCGAGCCTCCCACTTTGAATTTGGTACCTCAGGGGTAAAGTCTAAAGAGATGTAGGCCTCTCATCCCATGGGCCAAAATAAAGTATTTAAATAATGAGGCCAGCAAGTGGTGCAAAAGGGTCGGGTCGAGCTGACCCATCTAAGAGTAGAATTTGACCCAACCAATTGAAATTTGGGTTACGTCTGAATTGGGGTTCAAGTAAAAAATAGCCAACCAATGTATTTAATAGAACTTGTTGGTGCCAATTCAATCAAATTGGCTGCTAGTGTGATCGAGGGCATATGTTCGGTTTTCATGTGTGAGTAAAATGTGCCGGCGTGTTCGAGTCTACTCTACTCAAAGTTTAATTGAATTGCTAGTGTTCTCTTGTGTTGAACTGAACAAATTAGAAACGGAGATCCAAGAATCTAGGGTCCTCTTAACCACTAATGTTTGTACTTCCATTCAAGTGATTTGTGAAAAGTATGGGTTAACCTTTCCAAATGAGTTCTTTTTGCCTTGAAACAATAGGCATTAGTTTACGACTTAAGAATTTGTTCTTTCACCAATATTCTTAGTTTAATATTTTTTAAAGGAATAAGTATACATAAATAGATTAAGGAAGACAAAATTGGTCGATTTTATTAATATATAAAAATGATGCTCATTACAATCGATAAGTTATGAGACAATCAAATAATAATAAATGAGAAAGGAAAAGATAGATATACTTGAGGCGTCTAACTGAACAGACGTTCAAGTTGAATGTGATTAACTAAATCGAAACTTAGGTGATCATGGTCCTATAACTTAAGGTTGTAGAAAGTTACTTTTACTCCTAAAGTACTATAGAGGGAGCCGCTAGGCCTGATCGAGCCGATGCATCCGTTTCTCTGGATCTAGGTCCCATTTAACGTTGGGTTCGTTTGGACATTGGTCGGATATGCTTATCTTCAGAATTTTCTCGAACATTACAGTCTCTTCGAACATCTCTAAGAAGATCTTTCATTTTGGGACTGTGAAGACGACTTCACAAAAAAGATTATAGCTAGATTCATGATTAGATCCATTCTCTCGGCAGGTCTCTTATAGATGTGTTGGGTACGTTGCCTCGTTAATGGGCACAATAAACGTGGCCACGTGGCATGTGTTGTTTTATTCTCCTAAAGGCGGGTATAAGGGGTGATACCTCTTCATTTGTAACTGAATGCATATTGCTATAGAAAGATTAAATGAAGATACTCTCCACTGAGAGTAGGTTTCATGCCAGTTGCGATCACATAGTGTCAACACGTGATGGCTTTGATTTGTCCACATTAAGGTACCGAAAATGGGTGTAAACAAAATGGATATGATATTGGAGGACCAAGACCCAAGTCATTTATTACATGAGTCAGGCACATGTTTAATCCAGGTTGGGCATGGGTCATGGTATCGATACCTATAATGGGGGTGGCTAACATTGTGATGTGACTAACAGGGGTGAGTGGGTGTACTAATAATGGAGTGTGTGAACTAACCCATAAAAAAAAAGGTTAGGCATGGGTCGAATCTAAAGACTTCAATTAGGTTTCCATAAAGTGATAAAGAATAAAATATCAAAATTCTAAATTCACTAAATAAAAAAAGATAGGAATGATGGTTCAATTAGAGTGATTTTTAGTATCTTCATTGATAATGGGCCCCATAATTTGCATACCCAAATTGTTACAGGTAGTGGATGTGTACCATGTTTTAAAAAAACATGGCGAACCATTATTGTAAGCTAGCCCTTGTAAGCCAGCCCAAGTGGTTATTTTGTGTGTACAGCGCCCCCCCACCCCCCCTCAAAAAAAAAAAAAAAAAAAAAAAAAAAAGGAGTAAGAAAAGAAAAAAAAAACAAAAAAAAAAAAAAAAGAAAAGAAAGAAAAAGAAAAAGAAAAAAAAGAAAGAAAAGGAACACCCACGACTTTCTCTTGGGTATATGTTATGGGTCTCGGTGGGTCCATTTCACTACGACCCAAATCGGATCCATTTAAAAAGTGGGTCATGGTCGGATCAAGTCAGTTTGATTTTGAGAGGATAAAGGCCTGGAACATTTAGAAATTTGGAAACTTTTGGACTTAAGACTTACCCCATGGGCCTACATTTGGGGCCCAAATCCATTAATTGTCAAGTTGGGTTGACCCGTCTCATATGTGCCTCTTTGAGCGAGCCTCTTGGAGATAAAACGCCCAATAGTCGATGGTATATCCACCAACGCGTAATGCACTTCCAATGCAAATGAAATGGTTGGCGTGGTGGGCCACTCTGTCGAAGAGGCTAGATGTCAAAGATTACGCTGACCAAGCTATCTTAACAGCTGTATCAGTTGTCCATGTTGGACAGCTGAATATTACCTGGATCCAATGCTGTGAATTCTTAGCCCATGATCTCTCCTCAACCCAACAGATTGATGGTTCTGATTGTGTTGAACATGTCCAGTCTATGTCGTAAAGATGCTGGGAAAGCAGGGTCTGAACCGGGAGCCTTATGGTGGAATTCAAAATGGGCATTTTAAAGTTTTTATTCTGAATGATTGCAAGGTTACAGCTAACTACAAAAAAAAAAAAAAAAAAAAAAAAAGAAAAAAAGAAAAAAAGAAAAAGAAGAAGAAGGAAGAAGAAGAAAAAACAAAGAGCTAACTGCCATTTAATGGTGGCAAATATTGTGTGCACGACTCTGGCTACCCAGTGTGTGCATCCAAGTCATGGTGTTCTGATGCCCCAGTTTGTACATCTAGAGCATGGTGTGGGTATCCCACCATAGATCAGAAGGAATCCACACTGGGTGAGCCATGCAACGGTCAATGGGTTGTGTTCGGCTCAGGTCCCAGAATACCGAACCTGTGCTGTCTGGGTCCAGGTCTTGCTGTGTCAATTGGATATGATCGGTTCCGGTACCCCTCAGGTAGTGACCAGGTCTTTGGAACCAAATCGGGATTGGGTCAAATAAGGACATTACATGATCAGGACTAGCCGATGGGCTAGATCTCACCTGTGTGTGCCTCTTTGACACGTGATGCATTATATGTACATGTACATTCTTACATGTATGTGGCTTAACGAATCTCATTCTATAATTAATATGTATTGGGGCCTATGGTACGTGCAACATGTAGAGTAATAAAGAGAGAAGGGCCCAATAACAATTTCAATAGTAAGTGACCCATTCTTACTTTTCTGATGCTATAGCCCAATCCAGTTTCAAATCTACCTTGCTTTCAAGATGACATCCTAGCACAAGCTGGCACAACGGATTTACGAAGTGGATGTCATAAAGTTATTATGATGGGGTCCACAGATTCTTTGTCAATGGGCTCCTAATATCCCTAATATGATATTGTTCATGTGGGTCGCATGCAAAGAGGAGGAACACGAGAATGGGAAGATGGCATGTAAGGACTGAAATGCATATGCTCTCTATTAAGGAGCCAGCCATTGATTTACGGAAAGGAAAGAAACACCGTTTCCCTTTAAACTAATATTTCATTACTTGTGAAGACCTTGTGATGAGAATTGGTGGGAAACATCATTTCTCACTTCCTTTTTTTTTTTTTTTGAAAAATTAAGAAATTTATTTTCCCATGTTTCTCCTCAAGAAACGGTTTCTCCCCACAATTGAAAGAAAAAAAAAATTCTCAAAAATTTAAAAAAAAATATGTGCCACCTATTTCCAATTGCCTCACATGTGTCACATATGCAAGTGTTCTATTATCCATCTTTCGTTTTATCACACATGTTCCAATGCACTACATTTGCCAACATCCATCTTCACTTGGGCCCTACATGTACAAAGTACCTCAAATGTGCATAAGTGTCAACTTTCCATTGTCCATCCATCTCTCTCTCTCTTTTTTTTTTTTTTTTTTTTTATATTTTTTAATTTTAAGATAAGCTAAAAATTTATTAATTCCAAAGAGCCAATGGCCCAAATATTCCAAATACACAAATAACTAGGCAGGTGAAGATACCAACAAGCAATTAAAACTCAAAACAAAACATCCAACCTCCAACTCTGCCCATGAATCGGTCCAACCTCCATCCAACCTTCTATTTTCCATCTTCTATTGCATTGCATGTGTGCCACCGCTCATCTTCACTTGAGCCTCACATGTACAAAGCGCCTCGCATTTACCACATGTCCCAACTTTCCATTGTACATAATCTTTGTATTGTATATGTGCCACAATCCATCTTTTGTTTACGCCCCCACGTGTGCAAAAGTGCCATGTGCATGTGCTATGGTCCATCTTCAATCATTCTATATGTGCTATATGTGCTAGACAACATGCCACATGTGTCTATAGGCATATGTGTACGTCCCGACATTTACCTTTGAGTGCCCACATGTGTCAAATGTGCTATGCTAATGTGTCGCTTGTGTCACATTTATTCAATTTCAAGCACCCTTCATGTGTCACGCATGATGCCATTAAGCTTGAGTACCCATAAGTGTCATCATCTATCTTCGAGCACTCTATATGTGTCACATGTAAGTTAGCGTATGACAATAACTACTATGAACTTTTTATTTATTTGATCAAATAATAAAATGAGAAACATCCCTCAAATTTTTTTAAGAAAAACTTATTTAAAAACAAACATGGACAGCAAAGTTTTCTCAAAAATAAGATTTCCTAAGACACAACGTTTTTCTTCTTTACACTTTCTAAAAATTCGAACAAACCCTTGTGGACGTTGGATTGTAGCAGATTGTGCTCACATGTGTCGTTTTAGGTGTGTGTGGATCGTAGGTGGATATATTCGAACAAACCCTTGTGGACGTTGGATCGTAGCAGATTGTGCTCACATTTGTCATTTTAGGTGTGTGTGGATATATTTGAAACGTGGGGTAATATATTTGACTGGAGTTGCCACTGGTCAGTTACTCAGCTTCTACAGTTAGATAGACTTTGTAGAAACTTTAGGAGAGAAAATCCAAAGGTTCTTTATCTAGAATGACTCATTGATCTGCAACTGAAAATTCGAGGTAATTAACTACAGTTATAAAGAAGGAGGGGTTAGGCACCTCTCTGCTCGCACGATTGTGCAGTCTCTGCTTTATAGGACTAAACGAACGATTAGGGATATGGATCATCTCTTGTGTACTAATTAATGATGAAAAAGTGTTTGCAATACGATGATAATATGTTACCGATGCTAAGTGATGCTTTGAGTTAGATAAATCTACCCTGAGTCACCCACTTGATGAATCGGTTGAGTAACTAGCCAACTCAAGTTTTTGATGGGTAGGATTCGATAACTCGGCAAGTTGCAAAGCATACACTCGAGTCGACTGGGTGCTCAAATGCGATGTATGCAATGCAATGCAATGCTGATAGAAATAAGGTAAGCATGGGGGGTTAAGAATGGATTGGATATTGCACAATGCTAATGTGAGTTGTAATGAAATTGATTGATCGAGATTGAACGGTTTTATCATAATTGTTAAATTAAGTAACTTTGATCGAGGTTTTAGTTACTCAGGTTGCTAAAGGCTATGCTAGGCTAAGTTGACCTTTGATGGACTCCTTTTCTTCTACTCTCACTTCTCCTTGCTGGAAGGATGAGATGGGTTATGAATGGTTAAGGTAATGGGAGATGATTTGGTGGATGCTTGGAAGACTTGATGGATGGTTTGAAAATGAAGAGGAGAGGGCTATTTATAGCCTCTTAGGCCCATTTTTTTGGTAATTTCTTAGAAGTTTAAGAGTAAAAAAGTGTTGAGATTTGAGATCGCTACGTGGCGTATCTCATCAGTTAGATTGATAGGTAAGGGTGTAATTTAGGCCAAAGTTAGGATTGCGTGGCCTTTTCCCCTTCCCACACACTTGTTGGTGAACTGGGATAATCCCACACACCATCCACCCTTTCCTGCCAAAGCAGGAGAGCTGCCATGTGGCAGTCGGCTCCTTGGGTGCTGCCCAGAGCATGGGAGCCCTCTTGGTTTCGCAGGTAGGTTCTAGTGCTGCCAAGAGCATGGGAACCCTCCTGGTTTCGCAGGCAGGTTCTAGTGCTGCCAAGAGCATGGGAGCCCTCCTGGTTTCGTAGGCAGGTTTTGACGATTGTTTGTTGGCCTTGGGTCCCATGTGGTGTTGTCTCTATACTTTTAAATGATGATGGGCCTGGGGTATGGGCCTAGTTTTGGGTTGAATTGGCTAGGTTGATTGGCTTGAGTTGGGTTGATCAAGTCGACTGGGATTGATTGGGTTGAGTTGGGTTAACTAGGTTTGATTGGATTTATTGGGTTTGATTGGGTTGAGTTCGGTTGACCCGGTCAACTAGGTTTGACTAGGTTGACTTCTTTTTATTGGGTTGACTTGGTTGAGTTGGTTCCAATCAACTTATTAGCCTTGGGGTGAGTTGTCCACAACCCTAAAGTTGAATGTTTATGCTCCTCCCTTTAATTAACTATAGGGGTAAAATTGGGCAAATGCTACTCTCTATGTAAAATAGAAATTTATCATGCGCAGGCGCGCGCGCACACACACACACATATGGGTTTTGTGAATGTCCCCACATTTATGAAGACCTTAGCAAGTTGCCTAAAGCTTTTGATGACATTTGAATGCCTAATCATTTTGTTAAAATGAGTTTTGTTAATGTCCCCACATTCCTTGGATTGTCTGGATGCTCCAGCGATCGGTCGACATGCCCCCTGACGATCGGTCGGCACTACTCTGCAGACCTGTGTAGATTTGCGTGAAAATTCTGATGTCCTCTTCAACACACATCCATACTCCTTTATCAACAGCCCAGATCTACCATCCAGACATGTAGTGGACCACAACCCACACGTCTCAGGACATCCATATGCTATTAGGGACAATCACACATCTTCAAGCCATTTGCCACATATGTATAGCTGTCCATTGTGCACGTGTGTGAGGCTATATCCAGCAAGTTTTTGGTTTGGAGTTTCAAAGGTAAGAGGAAACTAATGACTTTCCAATTTTGGAGTTTCAACCAGAACAAGAAACAGATGTTCATGTTTTTAGATTTCAGTCCAATTCGTGGAGCTCATCTTGATTATTTATGGTGATCCGTTCCATCCATCTTATAGAGGTGCTCGACGCCGAGGAAACCCAACAAGTTTCACATTGATTTGAGTTATGGATAGACTGTGACATCCAAAATAGTAAAATCTATCCAAAAAGTTCTAAATTCTGCCAACTTAATTTGAAAATGGTCCAGGTGGCCCGCCACTATTGATATGAAGAATCTAAGTCGACCATCTTGTAGAGTATATCGATGTCTGAAAAACTACAAAGTTTCATGTCAATCGAATGTGTGGATTGCTCGTACTAGTGGAAGGAAGATGGATTGCTCGTATAGGTATTATAAAGTTTGTGTAGATGGGTTCGAGGCCTTGCCTCGTTGGTAGACTTTGCGGAGTTTCAACAAGATGTCTCGGTCTCGAGACCCATCAGGGTGAAATTCCCGCTGCTAACAGCACCAGTGGGTGCATTGCATGACTGACTGGGTGGGTGTGTTTCGTGATTGACTGGGTGGGTGGGTTGCATGACTGAAAAAAAAAAAAAAGTTTATGTAGATTTTTGCTAATATTTTCCTATAGTATTTAGGGTTCATCTAGACACATGATTAGAATTTCTTAAGCTTTTCTAGGACTTAGTTTTATTATAAATATTGATTTTTATTTCGTTGTTACCATTGAATCTTTGATTAATGAAAAATTACTGACTTTATACTCTATTTTGCTTGTGTTCTTCGAGTACCTCTTAAGAAATCAAGGAAGATCGGTTGAGGAGTCCCAATAAATTCGTGGATTCAGATTAGTTATCTCAGTGAGAGAGATGGTACTCGATCTCACCCCTGCCCCATCTGCATTAGGGTGGGCTCCACAAAAACACCGAGCCTCACCTATCATATAGCTCGAACATCACCTATTCAAAAAGAAAACAGATACAGAAAAGAGGCTTCCACACTCCCACATCTCCCATCGACCACAAACCCAGATACAGAAAAGATGTCGTCCAAACTAGTTGATATGCTCGATTAGACAATGAGGCACCCCTCTCCTTTATTTGAAGCAACATTTCATTGGGCAAAATACCTTCCAGAACTGACAAGTTCCAACCCCCACCTTTAGACCGTGCATAGGTCAGCTACCTTCATGTGCCTGAGGTTTCTTAGAAGTTAAATTCCTTCAATTTTTGCTAACCTTGTAGCTATGGCCAACTCTGGTTCCAAACATTTACATGCCCTTTGCCTATCACCCATCTAAAAAATCGCTGAATTAACGCAGGGAACGAACCATGCTGCACTAGGATTTTGTGACCCTCCTCCTTCGCCTTGAGTAGTTTAGAGAGCCCCTCTCTACATGCTTTGCAAGCATATTATTTGGCCCATAATTACTCCCCTTTTAAAAGAGAGTAACCCATATTAATCTGCAGGCTTGTCATTCTTTTAGCTGAACTAACTAGTTCACTTTGAGTGGGTCACGCTCCATGATTAATAACATTCGTTGTTGATATATTTTAGGGTTTTGAGGTGGATCATATGAAGTTTTTAGTTGGATTACTTATGTATTTGGGTCTTATTTGGTTCAGTTGAGGCTTAGTTATTATAACCTCTAGGACACCATTTTCTGCTCAAACTGCAGCAGGAAATGCTATTCACAATAGTAGATCAGGGCATGCAATGAGTAGAAGTCATGATAAAGGGTCTTGTTTCTAAAGGGTCTTAGTTTTCGAAAGAGATGCAGCACTACGAGCTATTCGTAGGTGTAAAATATTGTTAGTAGAGAAGAAAATACATAATTAACTGGAAGGACATTAACCTCTCCAAGTGGCACATCTATATATATCCTTTTATTTTATTTATTGTGTCCTCTTTTCACACAAAAAACAGTAAATTGCCATCACGCTAGTGATAATGCCTGTGATAGAGTATTGGAAATGAGTCCGGATCCTCTATTGGCTCCAAGCATGGAGGAAAACTCTGCTTGGAGCCTTTTTATTGGTCCATGTCATCACATAAGTCTGCGACCTAGTCACATCATCGGTGCAACCTAGTCACACCTCAATGCAACCTGATCACACTGACATCATGCAGTGTGATGTGTGATGTGGACCAATGAAAAGGCTCCAAGCAGGGATTTCCTGCTTGGCAGCCAACAGAGGATCCAGATTCTGTAGGAAATACATGTACAGAGGTTTATCATGACTTTCCTTTTCTGTCAACCAATCAGTTCGTGCTCCAATTCAAGGTTCATAATTGTATAAAAGAAGTCAAAGTAGTGGTTACGGTATTTGAAGTCACTTCTCCAACGTTCACCAAACTCTCCAACATGCCAGCACATGAATTCTTTAGTTGGGCTCTAAATTATAATTTTTTTTAGTAATGAGGGTTGGTATCTATCTTAGAGTAGGGCTGTCAACGGTACGGATCTTGATCCGTATCCGATCTGTATCCGATCTGATTTAATCGGATTCGGATCAATAATCGAATAATTGGGTCAGATACGGATATCCAAAGATGATCCGTTTAATAATCGGGTCAGATTTGGATCAACCTTGATCTGGCCCGTTAACGACCCAACCCGACCCGATTATAAAAAAGAAAAGAAAAGAAAAAAAGCCGTCTCCTTCGTCTCTCTCCACACACGAGCATCTCTCTCTCTCTCTCTCTCTCTCTCTCTCTCTCTCTCGGGTCGGATCATAATCGGATTGGAAACGTATTTTAAAAAATTTAAACGGGTCGGGTTCGGATCATATACTTGTGATCCGAATCGGATTCGAGTTGGATATATCCTTAATTGGGTTGAATACGGATCATCATTGATCCGGCCCGTATCCAACCCGTTGACAGCCCTATCTGAGAGCTACTTCAAAATATTTGCAGCATTCAATCAAAGGGGAGACCTCAGTTGAGCTGATATGATGACGACTTTGATTGGTTGATTAGGAGAATGTTTGGCCATTGGTGATGTTGTTGCCCTAAGCACATCTTGATCTTTGACCTGCGAACACTGCATGCCATGGCATTGCAACCGGTGTTGACCAATGAATTTAAGACGGCATAAGAAAAAGGGTACTAATTCAGAGCGCATATCTTGCAAAGGAATGAAAGGAGCAATGGCTGTTGGGATTGGTCAATCCTTGGTGGGTCGTGATCTGGACTGTCCACACTGGGCCATTCAATCAATAGGCAATTGTATAAACATCACATTAGTGGCAAATCCTTTTAAGTGCAACTATGAGAAAATTAGCTGGTTAAGGTTGTACCATTCATGGTTTTTTTTTTTCCTCCTACAGTCAGTTATCAGTGATTGGCCCTGGCCGATGGACGGTCCGGATTATCAGAATGTGCTCCTTTTACCGTTGGATCATGCTGCTCTCTGAAAGCAGTCGCTGGATGGAACATGGCAGGTGGAAATGTTGACCGTTCATACAATGTACCGAACAATGGTGAAAATTCAACAGGGAAAGGATGGCTAGAATTGTCCTTTTTCGGGGTGACTTTGAAAGGTGGATCATCCAATTATAAGACCCACCAATGTGACCATCTAGATTCACCGGGCTCAGTTCCCTTGTGTTACTTGCTGGATGTTGAAGATACATCTGTACCTGATCCAACGGATCAGGGTCACCTCCCAAAAACCAATTCATTTACGTCAATAATCAAACGGCACCGTTTAAACCAACAAGCAAGCCAATTACAATGAATAGAGAGCAATATCTCATTTGGGTCAGCCCAAAAAATGAATTCAATTAATATTAATCCACATTTAATAAATTATCACTCAAAAGATATTTATAAGAAAAAGGAAAAACCATCTATGAACATGAAAATCTGTGGCATGGCGAATCCTATAGAATTCTCTCTACCAACCATCATTTGAATTTCAATACTCCGGGAATGCTTTCATTGCCTCCATAACCGATGGTGAGATCGACATCCCCATGTTTGGAGGAGAGAAAACAGAATCCGGGTATCTGAAAAATGGCCTCGATGAACAGAAGAAATCCGTTGGATTTGGTGTGAAGAGCGGTGTTTCGGAAAACAATGGACTGGGCACCGTGAAAACAGGTGAGCTGGCCCGGACATCGGCTGCACCACAATTCTCATCTGTAATGGCTGAAGACGACGTCGCATCGTCGTGTCCGATAATCCTTGGTCTACTGTAATTACCATTGGAGGAAGCGTTACCACCCTCAGATGGCTGGGACTGTGGGGCTGAGTCATCGGACTGAGACAGGCCAGTGAGCTTTTGCACTAGAGCCATAAAGTCACTGGCCTGCGTGTGGATGATCTTAGGCGAATGGGTATAGATGATTACCGGGTGGCGTTGCTGGTTTTGGGATTGCTTGGTCACAGCTGCAGCGATAGAGAGACATGATGAGGATGATGGCGATGATGATGAAGATGGTTTGTGGATGAGGTGGGACTCCTTATTAATCTTCAAAGGGATGGGCCGTGGGCCATTGATCTCACGTCGACCTTCGTAATCGTTGTGGAATTGGGAAGGGCTCATGGTTATTGAGAGACAGTGCAGAGGTGGTGAAATGGAGAGAGAGACAGAGAGGCTTTCTGTTTCTGGAAGAACGAGAGGAATATGCACATATATAGGGAGGGGAGGACAGAGATGAGGGAGAGCACAGCAATTCTGACCGTTTACAATGCCGTGCTGGGACGATTCTAGGTTATTTCGGAAAAGCTGTTATGGTAGGATATTGTTTGGGCGGAAAAGTCGGCTCTACCTATCAAGGTCTTATTTTCAAAGTCTCTCTCTAGTGCGTTCTAAGTCACGGTGCTCCTACTTGCATCATCACCTTCGGTCAGTTAAATCGATCAATCCGGACTGTCCATCAGGTGAAGACTGCATTTCTGTGGCTACCATATGAAGAAATCACACCAATTGGATTGTTTAATCTATGTGCGATTTGATCTTATTTTTATAGCCATTCATTTTCCATCTTGTGGATAAGATGCTCTCATAGATGTAGTTCTTTGGAAACATAAGCAATTTATAATGAGCCCTACTTTCCGATAGGTAATCATGGCCATTCATTTTATAAAACACAGATCGGATGGTTAGAAGTTCCCGATTGGTATAATTTTAACATGGTAGGCATGAAATGTACTTTTTCACCTAAGGAACGGTTTAGATTGATCGATTGGATTCTAAAAATATTACAATGCAACCAGGAACATTATAACTTAAAGTGCTCTTTAGGCCACTGGATCATGACTCTTTAAATTTACTCCTTCGTGATCTTTTTCTCATGGGTGCTGATCCAGCGCGTCCAGCATTGATTGAGAGGCAATTGAGATTTTCCTTGGTCAGAGCAATCCTAACCATCCATCAAATTTTTTTTTTTTTCTTTCTTATCCACTGTAAATAAAATGTAGGGGTATAGCTAGATCTCGTTATGTATGCCACCTGCATGGTTGACAATATGGAGTTATGTGAAGTATGAGGTGTACTAACCATTCCAATCTCATTCTCCGATGGAAATTGAGTTAGTTCATATATATATACTCAACTTCATGTGGGTTACACAACAGAAATGTGTAGGAAGAGAAACGCCCACCATTGAAATCTTCCGATGGCCCATTGTGATCTTCATATGCCTTTTGAACCGTTCATATTATTATTAATTCTTGCCAGTTCAAAAACGTGCGGTTCATACATGACCAAAAAGCTACAAAGGTTTCAACGAGGCCGTTCAATTGCCACAGTTGTGGTTAGTCTTATTTGTCTTTAATCTGCTTTCTTCTTCTTCTCTCTTTTCTTTTTTTTAATTTCTTTTTCTCTAAAACATGTCCCTACACTAGTAGACAAATGAGAGTTCGAATCTACTTGTAAATCACGGGACGCGGATTGCCTGCGAAAGCCTACCCAGGCATATCCGGCGCTCTAAATGTAGGTAGGGCCCACTGTGATGTTTGTGAGAAATCTATGCTGTCCAACCATTTTGTGAGCTCATTTTAGCCAGTGCGACAAAAAATGAACTGGATCTAAGACTTAAGTGGGCAGAACTAAAGCAAAAGGTGGGTAGGGAAATTCCTACCGTTGAAACCTCCATGGGTCAACGATAATGTTTATATCCCATCCATACCGTTCATAATGTCATTCCTACTGAGATGAGCTGAAAACACAAATATTATCCTGATTCAAAACTTCCGTGGCCCATGAATATTTCAACTATGGAGGTTCAATTGTCAAGTTTTTGGCCCACTTGAGTCTCGGATCCAGTTCATTTTTTGTCGCATGGGCTAAAATGAGCTCACAAAACAGTTGGATAGCATATATTTCTCACAAACATCATGGTGGGCCTTACTTAGATTCTAAGCGCAGGAGATTCCTGTGAAAGGCTTTCGCAGGCAATCCGCTTCCTATCCCACGGAAGTGGATGTCACATGAGCATTGGGATCCTCTATTGGCTTTGGAACATTTTTGTTTGTCCATGTCATTCAATATATAAGTCTACAACGTAGTCACATCCTCAGTGCAACCTGATTACACTGGCATCATATGGTGTGATGTGGACTAATAAAAAGGCTCCAAACATATTTTCCTGTTTAGAGCAATCAGAGGACTCGGACTCGTCACATAAACGTTAGTGGTCCCCACGTACTTCTGCCAATGGGAACTTCCAATCAGAGCGTGAGCAATTGGCAGCCCTATGGGCAGTGTGCATGTGGTTAGCATGGGTTGAAAGGACTCAGATTCAGTAGTTACCCCTCACCCGTGCTACTTGATGTTTTGGCCCCTATGTATTTTATCCATGTCATCCATGTTTATTTTTCCGCTTATTTTAGTGCATGAGCCGAAAAATAAGACATATCCAAATCTCAAGTGGACCACACCACATCATAGAAAATAGTGGTGATCAAATGCCCACCATTAAAAACTTCTTGGTCCACAGTAATATTTATTTGCCATCTAACCAATTGGCAGGCTAGGTCACACGGACCAGAATAAAGGTCAAACACAAGGATAAGCTTAATCCAAAACTTTTGTGCCCCAAGAAGTTTTTAATGCGCGGGGTTGAACCACTACTATTTCTTGTGGTGTGGTCTATATGGTATTTGGATCCAAGTCATTTTTGGGCTAAAAACAGGCTAACCAAATGAATGGTTTTTATTTTTAAATGTTATGCACACATCCTCACACCACACACACTACAATGGGTACTCCAACACATGGCCTTAGTGTTAAAACTCTTGCGAGTCTACCACTAATCCATGAGTAAGACTCAACAAAAAATAAATGGATGACATGGATAAAACAGGCACATCATTGTGGGGCCCATAGCATTGATCAGAACAAGTTCCATTCAAAAGCCCAGCTCTCCACCATTGCATTTAAACCTGTACATCACCCTTAAAACAGTACTTCCATTATATATTATTAGAGGAAGCGACACCTTTACACCTGAAGAGAGGAAGAGAGAAAATCAGAAAAAAAATTCCAAAAAAAAAAAGGACGGAAAGGAGAGAAGCTGGGTAAAAACCCAAGCTGCATATTTGCTAGGACAAACTCAATCCGTCCGCTTCTATAGAAACACAAACAATACTGAAAATATCTCAAGTAATCAAAATTAAAGTTGATAAACACTAATAATTAATATTGAAAATTAAGAAATAATAACGATACATCATACATGGGAATCATTCCAGCACAACTATACGGAGGTGATTTAATCAGGACACTTGGACATTGGTCGACTGATCTGGACCATACATTTCTTCCAAAGTATATTCCATGAGTTACCGAAAGACAAGATGCCAGTCGGTTAATTAAATTCTTGGGTGAGATAATCAAGATGTTTTTTCTTTTTTCACTCGTAACCATTCATTTTTCTAAGTAATAGATGTTGGAAACTGACGTCTCAAATCAATGCACATAGAGACCACTGGCCGGTCGGTGGGGGTGTCTAATCTGCTGGTCACAGTGGAGGCCCAGGCAACAATGCTGCTGTCCAGTTTTTATGACATTTGGCCGGTCGGTCGACCGGCCGGTAGGGGTGTCCGACTGGTCGGACAATCGGTCGGCAGTGTCCTAGTACAATACGGATTTCTTACGTGGTTTGTGCGCAAGAGGTTTCTAAATCCGTTTTTCTTCCTATTTAAGGTGTAGATACTAGATTAGAGGTTTCTAAGGTTGCAAAGGGGATTGAAGGAGCTTCTAGGTGAGAGAAAGATGTTGGAGAAGAGGGTTTTTCTTCTTTGGTAAGCTTGAGATTTCTCTTGTGGGCTTGGGTCTTGGGTCTTGGGTTCCATCTCTTGTAACTTCTGATATTATAGTGGATTGGTGTCGCTTTGTACCATGGTTTTTACCCGTGAGGGGTTTTTCCACGTTAAAATCAGATTGTCTATGTATGACTGATTGCATGCATTGTGATTGTATTGTGTGGCTTGTTTGATTGAATTTGCTGTTTGTGTTCGGCTTTGCTTCAGCTGCCGGCCCTCCTATCCCAACAATAGATGGTATGGTTGGGGCTTTAGCCTTTTAATTTGGACCATTTCTAATGATCTGAACCGCTTATACTACAAGTCTCACTTTCTACGGTCGAAAGTCAATAAATAAAAGTTCACAATTGTTTACTTCTAACCTTTTGATAATTCAGCTCTTTTACTTTGAATATGAACGATCACGGTCACCGTAGCCTTTTTATGATCAGAGGGTTGAAATTTCAATAGGAGAATTTTGTTTTTCTGTATATTCTTATCCAATAAAGCCCAATTAAATTAACTGTTTTAATTATTGGAAAGAAAAATATTCTAACGGCTAGATTCCCAATGTATGTTATTGCGATACGATTGGAATGTATCTGACGAAACCTTTAAGATATTTGGCCTTGACGCGGCTAAGAAGGAACGGCGGTAAAGATAACAGCTCTGAGAGTCGCCGATGTTGACACGTCTACCATCTCTTAATGACTGAAATTAATTACGTTAATTATCGGATTACGTATGGTTAATGCATTTGAGCGCGGATTAGGTGAGTCACGGGTAACAGCTTAATGGTGGAGGTCCTGACCGTGGGTCCCACCTTGACGTATGGATCATAAATCCACGCCATCAATTTG
Source organism: Liriodendron chinense (assembly GCA_003013855.2). Classification (NCBI taxonomy): domain Eukaryota; kingdom Viridiplantae; phylum Streptophyta; class Magnoliopsida; order Magnoliales; family Magnoliaceae; genus Liriodendron; species Liriodendron chinense. Next base: position 1,596,210 of record ML058326.1, on the reverse strand, counting down.
TTTTTCCAGCTCATTTTAGGACATGTGCCCAAAAATGAGGCAGATCCAAATCTCAGGTGGACCACACTACTGAATGAAGGGAAACCACAAATTGCAGCTTGATCCAGAACTTTTGTGGCCCCAGGAAGTTTTTAATGGTGGAAATTCAATCCTTACTTTGTGGTCCACATGAGATTTGTATCTGCCTGATTTTTGTGACCATGTTAAACGGACGGACGGCTTGGATATACAACGATTGCATCGATATGGGCTCCACGGTCAGGGCCTCCCCCAGCAAGCTGTTACCCCTGCCTCACCTAAGCCCAATACATTTGGATTTATATGAAAGATCTAACTGCCACTGCACAGGTGAAAATGTAGATGATAGATCAGGGCCGTCCACCAATTGAACACTACCTTAGATACAGCCTTAAAAAGCCTTACTAATGGGACAATCCTATCCAACGGTTTCTTTTTACCGTTCATTAGAGATCTGTCAATCGAATGCTTAGGAGCATCTACTACGGGTGAGTTGCTGGCTATGGGCCATCCATGGTGGGGTCAACCAGGTGTACGCCACTGATCCGCTGTTTATCCTGCCACTTCGACGATGGAAGGTGGCTCTAGACGCAACTGAACTCAATTGAGTTTTGACCCGGAAGATGGCTGTAGACCAGTAGCTGTTTTCGTTGATTGAGTTGGCTTTCACACGAAGGGGGAGCGCCCTCTATTGCTAGTGGCGAAGCCCACAGGATGGGAGATGGGCCCCACATGCTTTGGGCTTGTTAGTTGCAGGCGTACCCTAACTGATGTGGCTGCGCAGTATCCAACCGATTATGGTCCCACCCTAGGTGATCGGGAGGGTGAATTGGGTGGGCCCACCGAGTGGACGGACCACAATGCGGAACCAAAGTGAACAGACGATCCTAGTGGTCGAATTTTGGCTTTTGGCTTGGGGAATAAGAGGTGTTGGCTATTTAGTATTTACAATGGTTCGGCAGTGTATGGTCACCGTGGGCCCACCAAGTCCCACATAACAAACGGTTCTGATCAAATAGACTGGGCTCCATGAGGGTGAAAATTGTACCAACTACAATGGTGCATGTATTGTTAACAAACTCAATGAAGTGTATTTCCAGCGTTAACAAAAAGATCCATTTTGTCCTTACATACGAAAAGAGAAATACATATGACATGGTATGCACGCGAATTCTGAGAAGTGGGGCCAGATTTAGATAATCCAGACCATTGATTTTACCCATAGAATTTGTACCAAGCTGCTCAAATTGTTTCTAACCAACCATTTGATGGCTGCCAATTTGCAGTAATTTCAGGGCTAGGTTAAATCCAAAATCGGGTTCTCGACTTGGACGGTTTCGATCCTGCATGCAGCATGTAACGTGTACGGTGGTTAGGCAACTGCATAAAGTCCCTGCGTGCTTTGTCTTTGTGGGTCCCATCATGAACTTTTCCCTGTCCCAGATATAAGGCTAGCCGACGCATACGGGTGGGCTACACCTGTATGAGAAACGGATAATCCAAAACACTAAACAAGGACCCACTGGCTATAATCAACGAGTAGCGTACACTTGTAGCCAGCCTAATGAATAGATCAGCCTACTTATTGACGTCCCGGGTGATGCTCTTCCTGGGCCCCACTAAATGTAATTAACCTTGATATTGCATGCACATGTGTGGTTCCCTGATTCGGCTCTTCAAGCGGATTGACTTAGCATGTATTGGATTATCATAGTTCAAAATCCAAAAAATTCGACTTGATGTCCACCCGGTGGGGCCCACCCAAAGACTAGACCTGGTTTTTATTTAATTGACTCAGTAATTTAATAGGAGGCGTAGTTCTAACTTCCTTCTCAAAACTTAGTTTATAAATGTGAGAACATGGTTGGTTTATCTAAGTTATTGTTTTAATAGTCCATTTTCATGGATAGACCATTCTCAGAATATGCCTCAGTTGACCAACTCTAGTTTTTCCGCTGTCGGCGTGCAAATACATGGTCAACAGGAATGCATGAGCTGCAAACCACATTCAATAAAAGACGAGAATTATCGATGGCTCAGATTTTCAGTTTGGGAGTTTTGGGGAGAATGGTCCGTTGACCATCAAATCAAACGGCTTGAATAGAGCAACCATGACCCAACTTCGATAAACTCATTGCATTTGTGGTGGAAAGGGGATTATATTTCTTCCTCAGGGATGATCCTTGAATTCATAAGGCAAATAAAAAAACCTATAAAAATGAAATAAATATTAAATCTTAAATTTGTAACTTTAAAAAATAATAAACTTTTTTTAAATTGTGAACTTACATATTTAATTTTACATTAATTTTCTAGAAGACTTAGGAACAAATGTTTAAGTGATTTAAAGACTCAACAAATACTAAAATAATTAAAAATAGTAAATTAATAATTTAATAAAACCAATAGTTTTAACATAAAACTTAAAATTAACTCTTAAAATAATTTAAATTTGAAAAATTGTTCCCACCGGCAGATTAATTTAGAATGGGCTAAGAAAGAGAGCATGTATACACAAAATGAATAACGTGTCATAAACTTATAGGCATTATAAGAAACTCTAATACGCATGCTAAACCTTTGATTCGAACTTCCTAACATGATTTCTTTTGTTCTTGACCATCCATGAGCTTGTCCTTGACTTTATCCTATATCAACAAAATTAATTGCGGTTTAACACATTCCGATCATGTGACTGCACGAGTGATCGACCTGGTGGTAATGAAATGTTATACATGCAAAATGGATAACCGGTCATACGTTTATGGCCATCAAATGTTGTACTGCATGCTTGACCTTTGGATCAAAGTTTCTAAATAGGTTCCTTTCATTTTTTATCATCCATGAGATTATCTTTGACTTGTCTCGCGTTGGTAAAATTGAATAGAATTGTTATATTTGGCACATGCGGTTCGTAATGCTCTCTGGACTATACGGGTGACTTGGTTTGAGTTGTTTCGTGACGATTCAATTCTTGAGCTTGTTGGGGAAGGATGCATGAACCAATGGATCTCGCAATTTCAACTCACTGAATTATGGTATATAAATGATGGGAAAATCGACAGCGGAAGCAGAACGCCGAACGCGTGAAGCAATGCGAAAACAAACGAGTAAATAAGATGCAATCAATCACACACAAGCATTCGCCACAACAGACTCCAAATTTACGGGTAAAAAACCACGGCACAAAACGATCAACTATGAATATCAGAAGATTACAGAGATTGACAGCCCACAAGCAAAGAAAAACAGAGAAAATTCCAAGTTCTCTCTCACACACACCTCTCCCATCGTCCTAACACGAATAGGAAACCTTGGACACCTTAGGATTCTAATCTAAATCGGATTACAACTCCTTAAATAAGCAAAATTATGAAATTAGAAACATCTTGCGCAGTACTGCAAACTGCGCAAGAAACCCGCGCACACAGCCGACCGATCGCACCTCGCACAGAAACAATCTAGAGGAAAACATCAACACGCTACCTCACAGCCGACGACCGGTTGTCCGACTGGTCGGAGCCCACTGACGACCGGTCGACTGACCGGTCTGGGCACACGCAGAAACTGATGCCTTCTCTATGCATATCGGTCAACTTCGTTAGACCGGTCGCCCAACCGGTCTGAGCACCTTGTTCACGCACATAGTTTTTGAAGGCTCTCCAACAATCTCCACCGAGGCTTCAAACGTCGAAAAAACACATACTTGCAACGTCATCTCATCTTCAATCATAGCTCTACCACTTCTTGTGCTACCATCGACCATAACCTTGCAAATTCACGCCATTTTCCTCTCTCTCATGTAGCCCTTGGGCACTTGCCACATATGAGCAACCGTGGATTTCACATGCTTTTCCACAGCTCCACCGTGAATTGTGCTCCCGATCAACATATAAAGATGGCCACACCTTTGTGCCTTCATACACACGAGTGCCCCCTTCATCACTTCACAACATCGATCGAGGCCGATAAACACGTACCCTTTCGCCTCGAGTGCACCAATAAAAATTACATTCATCTTCATCTTGGGAACGTGCTTCACATCTTTCAGGACTCGTTCAACCCCATCGAACATTTTGATGCGCACAGTACCAATACTCATAACCTTATGAGCGACTCCATCACCCACAAACACCGATTCTCCACCATACTCCCTGTATGTCGTGAATGAACTCCGGTCAGGACATACGTGACATGAAGCCCCTGAATCTAGAATCTACTCACTACCGTGAGATCCCTTGCCAGAAACAGTTAGAACTTCACACAGATCACCACCGTCCTCTACAGTATTGGCTCCCTCTTCAGAAGAATTCCCATACCTCTCTTGCTTCAACCTGGGATTCTGATAATCCCCTCTCATGTGGCCCTCCTGGCCACAATTTCAACACTTCACCTTAGCCTTCCCTTTGCCCTTGGCCTTAGATCCCAATTTTGAATATCCTCCATGCTCAGAACTTCTTCCCCTCATAACCAGTGCCTCTAAGGAATAACGGGAAGCCACGTCAACGTTTTTCTTTCTCATCGTCTTCGACTGGAGGGTTGAGATAACAGTCTCGACTTTTATGGTTTTCCTCCTTGCACACACAGAGTCCCTAAACGACTCATATGAATCTGGAAGAGAATTCAACAAGATGCATGCTTGATATTTATCCTTCATCGGTTCATCAATCTCCATCAACTTGCATACTAGCCTATTGAACGTGCTCAGGTGGTCCTCCATCTTAGTTCCCACAGCCATCCTCAAGGTGAACAACTGCATCAACACATACATACGATTCTCTAGAGATTTCTTGGCATAAACCTTCTTTAGCTTCGCCATCGTTTCATCCAGTCTTCTCCTTCATGACATGAGAGAGAACATCATCCGTAAGGTTTAACAAGATTAAGGTTCTAGCCTTCTTGTCGAGCCTCGTCCACTCATCATCTTTCATAGCCTCAGGTCGCTTTTTAAGAGCTTCATCAAGCCCTTGATGAACCAAGAAAGATTCAACCTTCACCTTCCATAGCTCAAAGTTATTTTTTCCCAAAGAACTTCTCTAACTCGAACCTTACACTTGATCCCATCTTCTAGTCTCAGATTCGAAACTACTCCACCCCAACTTTAGCTCTGATACCACTTGATGGGAAAATCGGCAGCGGAAGCGGAACGCCGAACGCGTGAAGCAATGCGAAAACAAACTAGTAAACAAGATGCAATCAATCACACACAAGCATTTGCCACAAGAGACTCCGAACTTACGTGGAAAAACCCCTCAACGGGTAAAAACCGTGGCACAAAACGATCCACTATGAATATCAGAAGATTACAGAGATTGACAGCCCACAAGCAAAGAAAAACATAGAAAACCCCAAGTTCTCTCTCACACACATACCTTTCCCCTCTTCCTAACACGAATAGGAAACCTTGGACACCTTAGGATGCTAATTTAAGTTGGATTACAACTCCTTAAATAAGCAAAATTCTGAAATTAGAAACACCTTACGCAGTACTGCGAACTGCACAAGAAACCCGCTCGCACAGTCGACCGGTAGCCCGACCGGTCGCACCTCGCACAGAACCAGTCCAGAGGAAAACATCAACACTCTGCCTCACAGCCGACCGGTCGCCCAACCGGTTGGAGCCCACTGACGACCGGTCGACTGACCGGTCTGGGCACATGCAGAAACTACTGCCTTCTCTGTGCATATGGGCCAACTTCATCAGACCGGTCGCCTAACCGATCTGAGCACCTTGTCCACGCACATAGTTTTTGAAGGCTCTCCAACAATGAATGCAAAACCAATAATCACCACACATGACATAATAATTTTTATGTGGAAAACCCTTTAAGAATAGAGGTAAAAACCACGGGACCTCGTCCAGTCAACAAATCGATTACTGTAAACATATTATATAGTAGTCACGACCTTATAACACACTCGAATATAATATCTTCACCCGTAGGTGGATTACAATTAACGAGAATGATTAACAAAGAGATCTCATTGCTGAGGACTTTGAAGAGGCTATAAATTGAAACCGGCGATATGGATAAACTTCACTGAACCCGAGCTTCTTCATCTTCTTCTTCTTCTTCTTCTTCTTCTCTCTCTCTCTCTCTCTCTCTCTCTCTCTAGGACATGTGTGTTCTTACTCATCCACCCTAATCGCACTATAATAATGCTTATACAACACTTAAGCTAAGATTAGAAACAAAACACGAAAGCTTGTGTAAAATAGTCTCGAGGTTGTCGGTTAACCCACCCGAGTGTTCGGTTGCTCGAACGTGGCCAAATATGTCCAGAGAATCTCAGAGAAAAAACACCGAGTTTTAGTCGCTCAAACTCCAAATTTTGATTGCCTGACACTGTTCAAAATAGTCCAGTGAGCAACTGACTAATTCAGGTGAGTTTCAGTCAACCGATCTAGCATGGTTGGTTGCTCGATGACCTCCGTACTAGAAATCTCTCCTCACTCTTAAGGAGGAACACCCCATCAGAGCCAACTCAACATGTCCCGTCGAGTCAAAACCTAGTCATGCTCCTCGGGAGCTAGCTTCTCATAGACTCATATAGCATTGATCAAATCTTAATATCCGATCGAGTGGTCTCTATCAAATGGGTAGTTGAAAGTAAAATAGTAAGCGGTATCAATTCAACCGGCAAATCAGATGGTTATTATGTGATTTTTGCGTACGTTCCTTCCACAGTAGTTTCAATCATTTTTCAATGGTCTAGATTACTGTCCAAGTGTTCATCTGTATAGGGCATTAGGCACTGGTATTCTTAAATCTCAGTGAACTACCATGAGAGTCTAGCCCAAGTACAATTACAAGTTTGCTGTCCAAGTTTGCTAGTACCATGAGAGTCAAACTTTTATCTTTTTCTTCTCGTAGATTCGAGATTTTTCTTGGAGGATTTGAGAAATTAAGCCCTGTTGAGGAGTCCAGTGTGTTAGTGCACTTTTCTGTTGCATACTAGTGCACCTTGTTTGTTAATTACTTAGGTCAGTGAGTCTAGAGTCGGTTGAGCTTAAGGAAGATGAAGATCGAAGACTCAAGACGGACCGGCTGCATCGAGAAAGAAGAAACAGGTAAAAGTGATGCGTTGGTGAGCTTCAACCTAGTACCTACCCAAAACCATTAACCTTTAGATGACCATGACCTAATAGGCATACCCCTAGTCATCTTAGATTGGCCTTAGGTGTCCCAAAAGACCACCAAAAGAATGGCCAAAGAGGTTGCATGTTTTGCTGAAAAACAGAAACATACAACAGAAAAACATGCTTGGCCGGGCGCCCGACCCAATGTCCACCGGGCACCCGACCTATAGTGGAATTTGTCCAAGTGAGTTAGCCTGAAAATTCAGTGGTCAACGGGCGTCCGACCACAACATGTCCGGGCGCCCGACCAGTGCAAAAACCGTCTAGCAGCATAGACCATGTTTAAGATTGAATTCCAAGCGCTTGACCAAGTTTACACCGGGCGCCTGACCAGTGAAAAAAAAGGACACCGGGCGCCCGACCACAACTTGTTCGGGCGCCTGACCACAACTTGTTCGGGCGCCCGACCAGGCTCAACTCTGTCCAGCAACTAAACATCTTTTACGGACCGAATTTCGGGCGCTCGGCGCCCGACCTTGCGTGAATCTGCCCGTTATTTGACCATTGGGAGAAACTTTATAAAAGCGGGGGGTTTAAGTTTAGGGCCAAGGGAGAGGATTTTGAGAAGTAGAAGCCACCATTGTTAGAGACCATTAGAGGCTCTATTCCAAACCCATAGCAAGTCATTCTCCTTGTGTTTTCATCATAAGCTTGGGCCATTCAATGGCATCTTGAGAATGGACTTGTCCCCTCTTGATTCCTAGGGGTTTAAACACCTTGATCATAGTTAAATCCCTTGTCTAAACACCACCCTATGAGTTCAAATAGGTGTATTCCTCTAGGAAACCCATTTCTTATAATTTGTATAGATTTCACCATTCCCTAGCACCTTGGGCATCTTCAATGGAGCATCACATGCAAGGTAGCTGATCTTGGAGCTGAAGCCTCGGTAAAGCAGCGACATCAAAGATTGGGAGAGCATAGGGGGAGCTGATTCAAGCATGGGAGAGCACGAAGAAGCAACCCAAAGTGGCGCTACAAAGGGGCTCAATCCGACAAGTAAGGTTGTCTTGTTAGGAGTCCATCCACTCAATTCCCTGTGGGAGTTGAGTGTAGAGTTTGTTTGACAAATTTGAACTAGGGTCGTTTTTCGATCCTTAACCTGTTAGTAGGCCTAAAGTCTAGGGACGTTAGCTGTTCCTTCGCTCGTTAGTCGGCCTAAACAAAGTCTCCAAGGGGGAGCCACCAACACGAGTGCGAACGTGTAGGTTGGGAGGAACTTGTAAACTCTCCGGTTGGGTGGAGCCGAGTTAAAACACCTTGGTTGGGAGGAACTAGATTTAAACTCCCCAGTGAATGCCAGTGTACTCAAAGGGATTGAGTACTTGAACCGGGAGTGGAGTAGACAAGTAGTCGAACCACTATACATTCTTGTGTTTGTGATTGTACTTGAGCACATTTCTCTTTATGCATTGTATTTAATTAGTTAATTATGAATGCTTAGTTAGGAATGTATGCTAGGCACTTGATAGGCACCTTCACACACACAAAATGTACTTTCACTCCTTATGTAGACTTGACATTAATTGATCCATCCTCATTTGAGTCTACTTGAGTTGCATAGATTAGGTTCTTCATTAGTTTAAATATTTATTAATCTATGCTTATTTAGACTAGGATGTTAATTAATTTTATCATATGCTAGTCTATTGATTGGACCCACTAAGGCTTGGAAGCTAAAGTATTAATCGCTTACTTAGTTTAATTTGCTAATACTGTTAAGTAGGCGAAAAGATTTTAAAAGGTCCTAATCACCCCCCCTTCCAGGACTTAACCATAATTCTAGTTGCTCCTTAAGCTTCCGCACGTATGCGTAGGGTGTCGTGTTAGGCTACCCGATGTAATTTCACAGTGAGCTCTGTGGATTCAGAGTAGTTATCCCGTGAGGAAGACAGTGATTGACCTCACCATGTCCCCGCCTACATCAAGTGGTTTCAGAGCGAGGACTCCCCTCAAGCCTGATGTCTCTATACGAAATTTTGGATAAAAATTCTGTAGATGGTGATCCAGGAATTCAATATCTTATAGAGAGAATGGAAGCTCTCCACTGGTAGAGAGGGTTAGCCATGCAAGGGCTGGATGCAACCCTCGACTGTTTTGCGGATGCGCTAATTCTGCCCGTGCTCATGGTGATGTTCAGTTTCCCGTGGTGGCTGAACCGCACAATTAAGTTGCTCATAGAGCGCTCTCAACGATGAATTGTAAGATGATCCTAAATGAATAGCCCTTAACAAATTGATCCTATAGGAGGACGATAAATCTTCCTAGTTTCAATGGCCGAAGTTGTATCAATGAATAGTTCTTTGAAGTCGAACGCTTCTTCGACTACATGTAGATTCCTGAAGAGAGGAAGTTTCCAATCATGGCATATCATCTCAAGGGCGGCGCTTCAATTTGGTGGGAATACGTTTAGTGTAGTTGGAAGTAAGAGATGAAGGCATCAATCCATAGGTGGTTGAGGATGAAACAACGATTGCTAACACATTTCCTATACAAATGGTGAAGATCTGGTTAAGAAGAGTTGCAACAAATCTCATCCCCATCAATAGTGCATATGTTGTTCCTGCGAAAATGTAAAGTCTACCTGAAACTTTTAAAGTGGAGGGGTAGTCTTTCGTTCCTATCCAGGATCTCAAAAAAAAAAAAAAAAAAGGACTAAGAGAAATCGATGCTTTTGAAGAAGAAAGTAAAGTGTAACCCACTATCGTCTCAGATATTGTTCAAAATCCTGAGAAGGTGGAGGAGATCAATACCTCTGTCGTGAAGGACAAGGAGGAAGGGCTTGTAGACATCCCAAACATTATGGAGCCACTTTTGCAGGAATCCATGAACATTTTAGAAGATCGATGCTAAGCCAGTATGTCGGAATTCGAGGTGATCATGGTCGCCGAACTTTCTGATGATTTGTTCCTTATGTAGGAGATTGCTCTTTCCCAGATTGAGCCCATCTTTAATACATAAAGAATCTATCTGTCGACTAGTCCCAATCTGAGAAGAAAACATGAAATTTTATTGTCGTATACCAGGAAGTGGCCAAGGATACGTGTTTTGAACCAATCCTGTTAAAGAACTTGAGTGCGTGTCGCAAATCAAGTTTATTGAAGAAGTTGAACGTGTATTGAGATCCATATTCGAAGAGAAACTTGAGGATGGGTTTTTTTAAAATGGAGAGGTCTAATGTAGTGTAAGAACCCCCTAATTAAGAACGATGATCAAGTACCTTTCTATCACACATGGACCGAAAAAAAAAATAAAGAAAAAGTTAACAAAAATCGACAATTTTCGTTATGGGATAGGCTAAAGGAAGGGGAACTCTAAATCGGTTATAACTTTTGATTGAGGTATCATTATGGGATGCACAACCTATGAATTTGGACCAAAATAGGCCATTTGGGGCCAACAAACCCACTTAGGGTCTCATCAGTTCGTTTCGCAAGAAAACGTGCTGTTACAGCTCAAAAATGAAATTTTAGGAAAAACAAATACTCTTTTTAGTAATTTCAATTTTTGTAGTATTTTCCTTATTTTAAAAGTTTTGTTTATTTAGAAATTTTTACTTTTGTTTAATAATAAGTTTTAAAAAGACTTTACTTGGTAATAGTCTTTAGTTAGGAATTTACTACTTTTAGTAGCTTTTTATTTATTTTTCCCGTGAGGAAGATGATGATTGCTCTCGAAACATACATTGAGTCCCATGTGAAGGGGACCAGGCTGTTTTGGGCCATGACATCTACATATTATTTTACACAAGAAATAATATATCCATCGTTTATTTTGTCCAATGATGTATTTATTTCGTCGGTAAAAACTTTCTTTACCAACGAATGTTTTAGTCGGCAAAAGATTTTTTACTGACAATATTCACTACAAGAAAACGGATTTTTACCGACGAAAGTATTCCCGACGAAATAATTTTCGTTGGGAAAAACCATTTTTCCCGACGAAATGAAAAAATCGTCGGTAAAAATCTCCCTCCACCACCAAATTCATTGCCGCCATACACTTTTACCGACGAAATTATAATTTCGTCGGTAAAAAGTTTATTGCCGACGAAGATACCTGTCGCTAAAAAAGAAAACAGCAAATTTTACTTTTACCGACGAAACGTTTCGTCGGTAATAATGTGCAATATGTGATTCCCGCCAAGAAAAGAGGTGACTTTTACCGACGAAAAGTTTCGTCGGTAAAAGTTTTGAAAAGGAGTTTTACCGACGAAACAAAACTTTTACCGACGAAAATTTTCGTCGGTAAAAGTGGTCTTTTTAACTTACCCGATCACCCTCTTCTCTCATTCGGTCTCTCTCTCTCGTGCTCTCTCTCTCTCTCGCGGCCATCTCTCTCTCTCTCTCTCTCGCGGCCATCCCTTACTGCCGACCACCGGCCGTCCTTCGCCGGCCGCCACCCGACCACCGACCCCCAGCCACGCCGCCGTACGCCATCACCGACGACGCCCGCGTGAGCACGCTCCTCCACCAGCCACCGTACGCCGCCGCCTCTGCCGGTAAGCGTCTCCCCCTTCCTTCTTCCTCCATTTCCTCTCTCTCTCTCTCTCTCTCTCCTCGTTGTTCATTGTGGGGCCCATGTGGGTCCCATGCGCCATCTCTGTCCAGTGCATGTGGGTCCCACCGTTGCTGTCCATTGCATGTGGATCCCACCGTTGCTGTCCATTGCATGTGGGTCCCACTGTCGCTATCGCTGTCCATTGCATGTGCATGGGGTCCGCCTAGCTGTCCACGATTTGGTGGGGCCCACTGATTTAGTAAATCCCTAATTAGGGATTTTAAAATTTAAATCCCCTAATTAGGGATTTCAAAATTAAAATCCCCTAATTCCTTCCTTAATTAGAGATTTTAATTTGTGATTTACAAATTAATAAAAATCATGATATACAATAAATGTGGGGCCCACCGTCGCTGTCCACTGCTCGTGGGGCCCACAGTGATTTACGTATTTTATCCACTCCGTCCATCCATCTTTGCAGAAAATTTTAGGTATGGTGCCCAAAAATGAAGCATATCAAAATCTAAAGTGGACCACACCACAAATGTGAACTGAATGTGTATCGTTGAAAAATTCTTGGAGGACACAGAAGTTTTGGATGAAGTTGATATTTGTGTTTTCCCTCATCCATATCCATGTGATCTTATGAACAGGTTGGATGACAAATAAAGATCACTGTAGGGCCTGGGAATGGTGGAAATCATTATTCCCACTGTTTCCCATGGCATGGTCCACTTGAGAGTTGGATATGCTTAAATTTTGGGCTCAACCACTAAAATGAGGTGGAAAAACATAAGGATGGAATAGATAAATCACATACATTCTAGGTGGGCCCAACTGAGTTTACTCTACACTCCGCACGCAATCCGATTCCCATGGTGGGCCGCCCATACTTATTTGTTCACAAAATAGTCATTAGGTATTTGATTAAACTTGATTCATGGTATTGATGATTCTGCCATTTTCATGTGCTTGTGTATCTAGAATTGATGGAGCAAACCCGGATGTGCGTCGGAGCTATCCGTGGTTGATTTATGTGGATATGTATGTTGTGGATGTATTTGGCTTATTATTAATAATTATTTTTTGTCCACAAATGGTAGTATAATAGAATCAGTTAGCCCATTTGGAGATTTCTATATTGCCGAGCATAGATAAAGTGTGTTTTGGAGGTATAGAAATCTGCCAAATTGTCCTGTTGGACAGTCCAAGGTTGGATAGATTGGAATGTTATCGTTGTTTGTCATTTACATGCGTAGGGTCATTAGTTTCGTGCAGTAACTCTCCTATTCTCTCTGAATATGTTTCTTATGTTTAATTCCATTGTCAATTTAATCCACACAATGTGTGGATAGTTGACGTGGAAATGAAATGTAAGATAAATATATCTGGAGAGATAGGGGGAGATGCTGTCGAAATTTAGGCTTGGGCATGTAAATGAAAATAATGATAGCATTTCAATCTATCCATCCTTGGATGGGCGACTGATTTTATTATATTATCATTTAGTGGCAAATTAGATGACGAACATGATACTTGTGATTAAGAGTAGTTGATTGATGTTGACGTTGAGCGGGGGTCCCTGGAAGGTGGGAACCGCTGTTGTAACCATGCTGAAGCTGTCCTGTTCCTATGGACAACAATATGGGTGGCCTGGCCATTTGGACAGGCCCGTGTTTATGTATTAGCTCAAAATTAATGGAGCAGACCCGGATGTGCGTCGGAGCTATCCGGGTGTTGAGCGGGGGTCCCTGGAAGGTGGGAACCGCTGTTATGACCATGATGAAGCTGTTCATTTCCTATGGACAGCAATATGGGTGGCCTGGCCATTTGGACAGGCCCGTGTTTATGTATTAGCTCGAAATTAATGGAGCAGACCCAGATGTGCGTCGGAGCTATCCGGGTGTTGAGCGGGGGTCCCTGGAAGGTGGGAACCGCTGTTGTGACCATGATGAAGCTGTCCATTTCCTATGGACAGCAATATGGGTTGCCTGGCCATTTGGATAGGCCCGTGTTTATGTATTAGCTCGAAATTAATGGAGCAGACCCGGATATGCGTCAGAGCTATCCGAGTGTTGAGCGGGGGTCCATGGAAGGTGGGAACCGCTGTTATGACCATGAGGAAGCTGTCCATTTCCTATGGACAGCAATATGGGTGGCCTGGCCATTTGGACAGGCCCGCTTTGTGTGGAGCAGACCCGGATGTGCGTCGGAGCTATCCTTGAGTTGCTCGAGTCTCCAAGACCTACACCCTAAACCCGAAACCATAAACCTAAAACTAAAACCTATAAGCTACGGCTAAACCGAAACCTAAACTCAATTCATCTAATGACCCGTTTGGCACCATGGATTTGAGGAGAAGTGGATTCCATGATATGAATTCTCATCAATTCCAGTTCTTACCAATTCCAGATTTTCTGTTTGGCAGTCAAGATTTGGAGAGAAATCAAACATGAAGGAATGGACGGTGTAAATTTTAATCCTCTCAAATCCACTTCTCATCAAATCCATGGTGCCAAACAGAATAAAGCAACCAGTTTCTCCTCCTTTCTCCTCCTTTCTCCTAGAATCCATGGTGCCAAACGGGCCATAACTCTAAACCTAGACCCAAACTCGAAAACCTAACCATAAACCCGATCCCGAACCCGAAACTATAAACCAATGCGTAAACCTAATCCTAATCTCAAATCACCTAACCTAAACCTACACCAATTCCTAACCTAAACCTTGGTTTGCACACGAGAACCTTTTCCTAAACCCGATCCCTAAACTCATGTCACCTAAACATGAGTACCAAACCTGAAACCCGATCCCGAACCCGAAAATCTAAACCTATCCCCGAAACCTAATCCTAAACTCAAATCACCTAAACTAAACCTACACCTATTCCTAAATCCATTCACCTAGCCTAAAGCTAGACCCAAACACGAAAACCAAACCCGAAACCCGATCCCGAACCCGAAAATCTCAACCTATCCCCTAAACCTAATCCTAAACTCATGTCACCTAAACTAAACCTACACCTATTCCTAAATCCATTCACCTAGCCTAAACCTAGACCCAAACATGAAAACCAAACCCGAAACCCGATCCCGAACCAAAAAATCTAAACCTATCCCCGAAACCTAATCCTAAACTCATGTCACCTAAACTAAACCTACACCTATTCCTAAATCCATTCACCTAGCCTAAACCTAGACCCAAACATGAAAACCAAACCCGAAACCCGATCCCGAACCCAAAAATCTAAACCTATCCCCTAAACCTAATCCTAAACTCATGTCACCTAAACTAAACCTACACCTATTCCTAAATCCATTCACCTAGCCTAAACTTAGACCCAAACACGAAAACCAAACCCGAAACCCGATCCCGAACCCAAAAATCTAAACCTATCCCCGAAACCTAATCCTAAACTCATGTCACCTAAACTAAACCTACACCTATTCCTAAATCCATTCACCTAGCCTAAACCTAGACCCAAACACGAAAACCAAACCCGAAACCCGATCCCGAACCCAAAAATCTAAACCTATCCCCGAAACCTAATCCTAAACTCATGTCACCTAAATTAAACCTACACCTATTCCTAAATCCATTCACCTAGCCTAAACCTAGACCCAAACACGAAAACCAAACCCGAAACCCGATCCCGAACCCAAAAATCTAAACCTATCCCCGAAACCTAATCCTAAACTCATGTCACCTAAACTAAACCTACACCTATTCCTAAATCCATTCACCTAGCCTAAACCTAGACCCAAACACGAAAACCAAACCCGAAACCCGATCCCGAACCCAAAAATCTAAACCTATCCCCGAAACCTAATCCTAAACTCAAGTCACCTAAATTAAACCTACACCTATTCCTAAATCCATTCACCTAGCCTAAACCTAGACCCAAACACGAAAACCAAACCCGAAACCCGATCCCGAACCCAAAAATCTAAACCTATCCCCGAAACCTAATCCTAAACTCATGTCACCTAAACTAAACCTACACCTATTCCTAAATCCATTCACCTAGCCTAAACCTAGACCCAAACACGAAAACCAAACCCGAAACCCGATCCCGAACCCAAAAATCTAAACCTATCCCCTAAACCTAATCCTAAACTCATGTCACCTAAACTAAACCTACACCTATTCCTAAATCCATTCACCTAGCCTAAACCTAGACCCAAACACGAAAACCAAACCCGAAACCCGATCCCGAACCCAAAAATCTAAACCTATCCCCGAAACCTAATCTTAAACTCATGTCACCTAAACTAAACCTACACCTATTCCTAAATCCATTCACCTAGCCTAAACCTAGACCCAAACACGAAAACCAAACTCGAAACCCGATCCCAAACCCAAAAATCTCAACTTATGCCCTAAACCTAATCCTAAACTCATGTCACCTAAACTAAACCTAACTCTAATCTTTGCATTGTAGATATGGATAAGAGTTGGATGCAAGCTAAGAATCGGTTTGGCCCAGAGTATAAAGAAGGTGTTAAGGAGTTCATGGAATTTGCGAGAGATCGGGCAGATTCAGGTAATAGAATTAGGTGTCCATGCCGAAAATGCAAGAACATGATTCACAAGACATTGGACAAAGTGGAAGATGATTTGTTCATAGTTGGGATTGACCAGGGTTATACTTGGTGGATTCATCATGGTGAAGACTTCCACCAAAGAGTTGAGGCCACTGAAGTCCTTGCTGACCCAATTGTGCATAATGACGAGGATGAAGATGTTGACGATATGCAAGATATCATTGGGGATGTGTTAAGGGGAACCATTGCGGATACTGATTTTGCAGCGACAAGTACTAGCCAGGATATTCCTCCTATGGGTGATGCCGAATCAGAAAAGTTTAGTAGGTTGTTGAGAGATGCGCAACGTCCACTCTATCCGGGGTGTCGGAACTTCTCCAAGTTGAATTTCTTACAAGGTTACTTCATTTAAAGACAATAAATCGTTGGAGTAACAAATCGTTCGACATGTTACTTGGCTTGTTGAAAGAAGTATTACCTGAAGGTGAGACATTGCCTAAGTCTCATTACGAGGCAAAATCCTTAATGTGAGACTTGGGCCTTGGTTACATCCTCATACATGCATGTATAAATGATTGTGTATCGTATTGGAAAGAACATGAAAATGTTGAGGAGTGTCCACAATGTGGAGAGTCTAGGTTGAAATATGACGAAGCTAAGCGTAAGAAAATTCCACAAAAGGTGTTAAGGTACTTTCCATTGAAACCCAGATTACAAAGATTGTTTACGTCGAGCAAGACGGCTGAAGATATGAGGTGGCATAAGGAGAAACGCCTTCATGATGATAATACATTGAGGCATCCCGCTGACTCTGAAGCCTGGCAACATTTTGATAAGCAATATGACTGGTTTGCAGAGGATTCTCGCAATGTTCGGCTAGGTCTTGCAAGTGATGGTTTTAATCCATTTGGTAATATGAGTAGCTCGTACAGTATGTGGCCAGTGATACTTATGCCCTACAATTTACCTCCTTGGTTGTGTATGAAGGAATCATTTTTTATGATGTCGTTGCTTATTCCTCGACCTAAGTCACCGGGGAATGACATTGATGTGTATCTCCGACCGTTAGTAGATGAGTTAAACGAGTTGTGGAGTCAAGGTGTCCAGACGTATGACACTTTTGCAGAACAGACGTTTCGATTGCATGCAGCGGTCTTGTGGACAATAAATGACTTCCCTGCATATGGAAATTTGTCTGGGTGGAGCACGAAGGGAAAGTTGGCTTGTCCTACATGTAGTACTGAGACTTGTTCATTGTCATTGAAGCATGGTAAGAAAACGTGTTATATGGGCCATCATCGCTTCCTTCCGAGGGATCATAGTTGGCGCAGGAAGACGGTAATCTTTGATGGCAAACAAGATCATAGGTCCACCACCGAAAGAACTATCTGCAAAAGATGTGTTACAACAGCTGAGAAACATTGAAGAAGTTAGATTTGGTAAGGCACCGCACTTGAAGAAGAGAAAACGTACAGTATTGGAGTACAACTGGAGGAAGAAGAGCATTTTTTTTGAGTTGCCTTATTGGAGTCAGCTGAAATTACGACACAACTTGGATGTCATGCATATTGAGAAGAATATATGTGACAATGTCTTTGGAACATTGATGAACATAGAGAAGAAAACAAAAGACAATTTTAAGGCTCGATTGGATCTACAAGCAATGGGTTTAAGGAAAGAGTTGCACTTGCAACCACATGGAAATTCATATACTATACCAGCAGCCTGCTACACATTGACAAAACTAGAGAAAAAACGTGTATGTGAATGGTTGAACAAGGTGAAATTTCCCGACGGGTATGCATCGAATATCTCTCGGCGCGTCAACATTACGGACTGTAAGGTAACAGGAATGAAAAGTCATGACTGTCACGTCCTTCTGCAACGCCTACTACCAGTTGCGATTCGTGGATTCCTTAACAAGGATGTCAGTGCTACGCTGATTGAGTTGGGGATATTCTTTAAGGATTTGTGTTCGAAATCTTTGAATGTAGAGGTTATTAAACGACTGGAGAAGGATATTGTCGTAATCCTTTGCAAACTTGAAAGAATTTTTCCACCTGCGTTTTTCGATATCATGGTACACCTAGCGATTCACTTACCGCACGAAGCGAAGCTTGCAGGCCCAGTACAATATCGTTGGATGTATCCGATCGAAAGGTGATAGAACAATGATCATAATTTTTTTTCCATTCCATAAACTACGTATATCCATGTTTTCATGTCCTAAACATATTGATTTTGTGTACAGATACCTTCACACATTAAAACAGTATGTGAGGAATAAGGCACGTCCAGAGGGATCCATTGCTGAGGCGTATATTGATAATGAGTGCCTGACATTTTGCTCCATGTATCTTCGTGGCATAGAGACTAGATTCAACCGAGAAGATCGTAATGCCGATGCAGGGCAGGAGCATGAACAAGGACTCATATCTGTATTCGCACATAACGTCCGTCCTTTAGGATTGCCGACGTTTCAGGATATGGACCCTCGGGATCTTGCGAAGGCGCGGTGGTATGTGTTGCATAACTATGAAGAAATAGAGTCGTACTTGGAGTAAGTCTTCGCACATAATTATTGTATATCTACAGACAGTTTTAATCTCAAAATTTCTTGCTTACAACGTACCAATTGTGTATAGCGAACACATCGAGGAAATGAAGTCCCAATACCCTACAAATTATGATCGAATGCATCAGGATTTGTTTCCAGAATGGTTTGCAAAACGTGTAAGCTTAATTTACCTTCTATCTCATCACACTTACAATATTGTTGTATTGCACAATATTTACACGTAATTTTAAATGCCTAAACGTACATTTATATTCTGTACGTGATGATAGATGAAGATGTTGCGCGCTAGCAACTCTGCGGATGCATCTGATGCGCTCTACTCACTGGCGTGTGGCCCTGATAGACGTGTATCTAGATATACAGGTTGTATTGTAAACGGGATTCGGTTCCACATTGAGGAGCGTGAGAAATATAGGACAACACAAAATAGTGGTGTGGTTGTGAAGGGAACACATGAGGAGGTCGTAATTGATTTTTATGGCGTTTTGACGGATATTATTGAGCTGAGTTATTGTATGAGAAAGCGGGTGTACTTATTTAAATGTGATTGGTGGGACATTGGAAATAAAAAGTTGGGAATACAGACTGATAATTACTTCACGAGCGTAAATTTATCTCGGAAGTGGTTTAAAGATGACCCATTTATCATAGCCGGCCAAGCCGAACAAGTATTCTACCTCGCTGACACCAAGTTAGGCGGCTCTTGGCACGTGGTGCAGAAAATAAAGCCCAGGAACATATTTGACGTTCCCGAAGTAAACGTTGAAGATAACGATGAAGGGAGTAATAGAACGTCGTCAGTTGAACAAGCATACCAAGAAGACATGCCATCTTGGGATAGAGGGAATGATCCAAATGTTGATATTGATGTAGTGCAATTGAATAGAGATGATGTGCCACCTGATCATGTTGGTGCCTCAATCATAAATGACATTGTTAGAGATGATAGCGCTTTCATCGATGACAACGTTGCAGACGATGAAGAGAAAATTCTGATCAGCGATAGTGATGGTGAAGAAGAAAGAGTCCTAAGCGATAATGATTCAGACGACGATTATTAAATGTATACAAGATTTACTTGTAATTTTTCAATTTGATTAATTTGATTATTACATGTATATATGTTTTACAAGTCATGATTTTTTTCCTGAATTGACTTGTTGATAATCTACATTTACAGTTAAGTCACTTTCTGATCATGTCCTCCACAAACTGGAGCGTAACGGAAGCACGCAGCATACTTCATCAGCTGTTGCGGATGGACTTTCCGGCCCTATATTCTTCTGGTAGGGCCAGAGAGATACCCGGTCTGGTCGAGAAATGTAGGGAGGAAGACGATGACTCAGATGAAAGATTATACAATCTCAAAGAAATTCCGAACCTGATTGAGGAATATAATCACGGAAAACTTCGTATGGAAGATGCGACATTATCACTTGCACATCTGAATGGAGTCCTGAGAGATCAGATTTCTCGTATTGTGACTGGCATGTTGGCTGTAATAATGTCGAGTGCTTCATACAGCATCGAATATACATCTGCAGTGTACGATAACTTACGTAGGGAGTATTTCGGATAGTTGATCCGAAGTTGATTTGTATTACAATGAGATATATGTATTTAATATAGAATGAAAATGTGTAATGGATTTTTCAACTTTATATTCTGTTACGGTTTATTATATTCTGTTTACGGTTTTATTATATTCTGCTTGCATTATAGTGTAATGGTCTAATCATATTTTTATCATTTCTCTAAGCATAAGCACAAATTCACTCTGCAATGATGTTCATAAACTTGCATTGACATTGTTTAAATTTATAAGTTTGTATTTCAGATATATTCAGTCATGGCACCAGGTGGGAGATCAGGTCGTTCGCGCACTGGATCTACCCCTTCCACCCGTGATGCGACGCAGACAGCATCAACGTCGCACGGTGCATCATAGTCATCTGATCCTTCGGTTCAGCATACACCGGGCACTGCATGTAAGTCTAGACATTTATTTAGTGATTTCTGTTTATATTGTTACTTACATATATCTTTTCGCAGCAGCATCTTCTACCAGCCGACGAGGACGTGGACCTACGCGTGGGTTAGTTTTAGAGTGACTTACGCGTGAGGGTAGGGTGGCAGTAGAGTTCCCACAGAACTGCCTTAGACCTGTTGGGGACAGTGCCAGATTGTTTACGTCTGAGGTCGGTGTCCTATGCCGATCTCTGATCCCTGCCACCACCCCCTGTTGGACTGACGTGACAGATGATGTGCGACAGCTCATCCGTCAGCGCCTTCAGGTAAAGTTTAGTAAATTGAAATTTTCTTTTGTGAAAGTTCATTTACGGTTAAGTCCTATTGTTAATAAGTTTATTCCCATAATTTATTATTTACGAAACTGCAGGATAAATTTGAATTCGATTTGAATGTTCCCTACATTTCTCATGCCGTCGACGACATGATTAGGGAGCGGTTCAAGGAGTACCGCGGAGAGTTGCATCCAGCGGTACAAGCGGTGCAGGACACACGATGAGGCCGTACTATCCGCACCGCCACACGTTAGTACAGACGACTGGAGGATACTCTGCGAGAGATTTTCGTCGGAGGCTTTTCAGGTAATATTTACATGTACGATATCTTACGGTAACAATTAAATTCACAATTAATTTCGCAATTAATAGAAATGTATTTTGTATAATGTGTTCAGAAGAGGAGCAGAATAAATTCTGCGAACAGGGAAAAGTTACAAGTGAACCACGTAGCTGGTTCAAAGTCATTTGTACGACATCGTTACGACATGGTAAGAAATTATTGATGATTATTAAGTTAATATATTATTTTGATTGACATTTATTATAAGTCTTTTTTCCTTTCGATTGCGCAGCGGGATTCCTGTCACCTGGCCAGGAGCCTGGACCAGTAGACCTCTACAGAGGGACTCACTGTCGGCAGGCGACGGGATCTTGGGTTCATCCTAGAGCCAGTGAGCATTGGGTAAAAATCTTTACTTTGTTAAATTTAATTGCGCATTGATTGATAATAATGTCATTCATGTCATTTTTTATGAAATTTCATATCTTTTCATTACAGGTGGCGATGGACACCATACGCAGTCAGCCCACTCTCGATGGTAGTCAGCGGAGTGAGCCAGAAATCCTGAGCGAGGTGCTTGGCACCCGTTCTGGATATGTGCGTGGGCTTGGCCATGGTGCTAAGCTCATGGTACAAACTAGAGCTGGCTCCAGCCGATCCGTAGCTGGTGAGAGCGCTCAACGCCGAGCTGACATCGCAGAGAGAGAGGTTCAGCAGCTACGGGTCGTCGTCGATGGGATTCGGGAGCAGCTGGAGAGGCAGAAGGAGGAGGAGGAGAGGCGACGGGAGGAGCAGGAGAGAGGATGGAGGAGTTGCGGCAGGAGCGACGGATGCAGGAGATGTTTCAGGCTCTCGCTGCACGCCTTGGCGCCGATGCCCCGCCACCTCCGCCACCTCCGCCTTCATCTTCCTGATTATTTTTTTTAATATACGACTTTTAACTTGTATGTATTTGTGTGTGGATGAATATTGTTTGTTTGTGGATGTGGAATGGATTATTTGTGTATGGATGATGTAGTTTTTGTTTGTTTGTATGTTTGTGGATGTGAGTAGGATTCAAAATATATAGGTTTTTTTACAGGTGTATATCAGAAATTTTCCTGAATTTTGAAAACAAATGGAACCGAGACAGGAAAAACTTTTACCGACGAAATATTTCGTCGGTAAAAGCAAGGAAAAAGTTTTTACCGACGAAATATTTCGTCGGTAAAAAGTTCTTATATGCTTTTACCGACGAATTATTCCGTCGGTAAAAGTTTTATCATGTTTTTACCTACGCATTATTTCGTAGGTAAAAAGTTTTTCCTTGCTTTTACCGACGAAATATTTCGTCGGTAAAAGTTTTAACATGTTTTTACCTACGCATTATTTCGTCGGTAAAAGTTTTTTCACCGACGTATCATTTTCAATCCCGACAAAATTCATATGTTTGGCCGACGAATAATTTCGTCGGTAATGGTGCAATTATTACCTACGAAAAATTATTTCGTCGGTAAAAACCTTTACCGACGGCCTTTCTGCGACGATGTTAGCCGCGAAAAATTTCGTCGGGAAAAACATTTCCCGAATTTCTCCCGACGAAATCATTCGTTGGTAAAAATGGAATTTTTTGTAGTGATTATATAACATAGGTAAAAATAGCCTCTCCGTCGTCACAAAGGACACTAAGGAAAGGTTATAAACCTTTTACCGACGAACTGTTTATTTCGTCAGGGAAAATGAACTTTACCGACGACAATGATCGTCGAGAAAATAGCTTGCACTGACGATACATAATATCGTTGGGAAAAGTATCCTGGCCATCGTTGTAAATGGTGGCGAGAATATATTTGGTGGTGGCAGGGAAGATGTGTATCTTACGCCGATGAAATATTTATTTCGTCGGAAAAAATGATATTTACCGACGAAAACAATTTCGTTGGAAAAAAGTTCGTCAGTAAATAACTAATTTCTTACAGTGCATGGACCGAAAAAAGATCAAGGAAAAGTCAATAAAAATTGACAATTTTCGTTACGGGATGAGCTAAAAGAAGGCAAACCATAAATCGATCACAAATTTTGATTCGGGTGTCATTATGGGATGCATAGCCTATGAATTTTGACCCATAACAGGCCATCTGGGGCCAACCGACCTAAATAAGGTCGCGTCAGTCCATTTCGTAAGAAAACATTTGGTTATGGCTCAAAATCGAAATTTTAGGAAAAAGAAATATTATTTTTAGTGATTTCGATTTTTGTAGTATTTCTTGATTTTAAGAGTTTTATTTATTTAAAAGTTTTTTTTACCTTTGCTTAATAATGAGTTTTAATAATATTTTACCTAATAATAGTTTTTAATTAGGAGTTTACTACTTTTAGTAACTTTTTATTTCAGGAAATTTATTATTTCTACTAAACATGAATTAAGATTTGTTTAAAGTTATATAAGGTTGTTTAATTTACTTTTAATATTATTTATCATATTATCAATAAAATTTTAGACTTTTATTTCTTTCTTCCCATGAATTCGAGAAACATCCCTTGAATTTGAGATTTTCCCTTGGATTCAAGGAAGCCCCTGCTAAGAAGTCCAGGGAGTTCCATGGATCAGAGTGGTCATGACATACACCATGTCCCACATAAAGGGCGACCAGGCTGTTTTGGGCCAGGACATCTACACATTGAAACCCATGCGCTGGACGGCGTGGATGTTCACTGCATGTGCTGGCAACCTACAGGATTACCTACTGGTGGACAAATATAGCTCCGTGTCCTCGTCAACACAGGTGGTTGAGAAATGAAGATATTTTAGTCAATTGTTTAAATTCAGATGCTCTACGTCCACATTAGTGCAAGTTCGGATGATCCAAAACGTCCATCTGGTGGGCTGTAGTGTACCTCCCAAAGTCACCCTAATTGATGTTATTTAGTAGTTTTTTGACATAAATGTTTTCCAATAGGGGAGACTTTTAGAGCATCCCGGCTCGCGGTGGGGCCCAGCATATCATACCTTCTTTATGGAAATCTGGACCTCCCCAAAGCTAAGATTACGAATGGGGTCGAGTTTATAGGACCCGGCCCGGGCTGCACTATAAGACCCATGGCCCGCAGGGGCTTAGAAACATAGGCCCCGCGCGAAAACTGATGAAATCCTATCTTCAAAGGTGAGTGTTCCTCATCTATCCATTGATGCACAACGAAATAGATATTTATAAAATTGAAACCAACGGTTTACATGAAAGATGCATTTGTTACGTAACAAATGATTAATGGAACGGATGATTTTAGGATAGAACGCATATAAAGGTTTTGGTTAGGCCGCAGGGCCTGATTGGGTCAAATGACCTGAGCCCAAGCACGGCCCGGAAATCTATCGGGCCATACATACTGGGCCCAAGCCAGTTGGACATCTGGTCACAACGTCTCATGATTCTGACCGTCCATCACTGGTTCTCGTTATTGCTTTGCCAAATTCGTTGTCGTCTGACTAATATTTAGCATATGCATGATTGAGACTACCAAAAAAAAAAAGAAAAAAGAAAAAAAAGCAGCCCAATCGCATTCAACGGGTGTGAAACCTCCTATCAAATGGTCAGGGCCGGTCATTCAATCCGCATGATTTTGGGGCATTTGTTCTTTATTCATTATGGGGTCCACACAATAAAAATGAAAATTGGCACCGTCGTTTTCATTTGGCTGTTTTATTTACTTAGTTCAAAGTCAATGATAAGGGAAATTAATAGAGATTAAAAAAAAAAACGTGCAAAACATGCAAAGGAGAATCTTGGGGAAGCGGATTGCCTACTGAGTAAAGTCTGTGGGCCCATCATGATTTATGTATTTTATCTACTCTGTCCATCCATTTTAACATATAATTTTAGGGCTTGAACAAAAAAAAATGAAGCAGCTCAAGTGGACCATACCATGGGAAACAGTATGAATTGAACGTCTACAATTGAAAAATTCTTGAGGGCCACAGAAATTTTGGATCAAGCGTATATTTATGCTTTCCCTTCATCAATGTTGAGCTTATGAGCAGGTTGGATGACAAATAAAAATCACTGTGGACCCTAGGAAGGTTTCAACGGTGGAAATCATTATTCCCACTGTTTCTGTGGTGTGATACACTTGATATTTGAATATCCTTCAATTTTGGGATCAACCCCTAAATAAAATTAGCTGGCAAAATGGATGGACAGCGTTGATAAAATACAAACAATCATGGTGGGCCCAACAGAGTTAACTCAGTACGATACTGAGTAACTCAGTACGCAATCTTGGAACACAGAAGTTTTACCATATAGACAGCTATGCGTTTGCCAGAGTTTTCTAAATTGGTAAAGATCCATCAGCCATACACGTGAATGGAATTGTCCGTTGAATTCCACATGGTGATCATCTTATTCTTAATCATCGATCCATTGAATGGTTATGATAGTTTAATCAGCGTAGAAATTGGCCAAATTCATGAGGGATCAAGAGTTAACGACGGATATAGTCCGTCGTAAATTGAAAATTATACATCCCGCAATTCATTTTAAATAAATGTTAAAAAAAAGTTGACAAGTTTAATAAAAATTAACAATATTTAAGAAAAAATGGCTTTTGAAAAAATTCAAGATTTTGAAAATAATATTCTAAATTTTAAAAAGAAATAGAATTTTGAAAGAAATTGACATTTTGAAATAAACTGAGACGTTTGAACAAAAGTATATAAGTTTGAAATAATGTTGACTTTGAGGAAGATTGAGGTTTTGCATTTTGAAAGATGTTGACATATTTTGATAAAAAAAAATTAGATTGTCGAAAAATTGGCATTTTGAAAACGAACATCGGAAAGTTTAAAAAATTGTGATTTTGAAAAAAATGTTGAGTTAATCTTGAATAAAATTTATAAGTTTGAAAAAAAATGTAATAAAATTAATAATGTTTAAGAAAAATTGAAATGTAGAAAAAATCAAAATTTTGAAAATAATTAGAATTAAAAAGGAACAAAAAATCTGAAAGAATTTTGACATAAATTAGGATGTAAAAGGATTTAAAAAAAGTTGGCATTTTGACATAAATCAAGAATTTTGAATAAAATTTATCGGTTTGAAAAAATATATTTTCAAAATAGAAATTGTGATTTTTAAAAAGAAATTTAGATTTTGTATTTTGTAAAAAAAATTGAGAAATTTGATAGAAAATGAAATGTTGAAAAAACAATTGACATTTTGAAAAAAGTGTGTGTATTGAATTGCGATTTTGAGAAAAAATTAAGAAGTTTGAAAAAAAATTGTAATAAAACTAATAATGTTTAAGAAAAATTAAGATTTAAAATAACGAGATTTTGAAAAGAAATTCGGGATTTACAAAGAACCAAAAAGAAATTGTCATTCTTAAAAAATTAAGATTTTTTAAAAAAACTGCGAAGATAGAATAAAATTTATAAGTGTGAAAAAAATTTGAAAAAAAATTACAATTTTTAAAAATAAAATAGGATTTTGTATATTGAAAATTTTTGAGAAATTTGATAAAAAAAATTTGACATTTTGAATTCTGAAAGTTGACAAGTTTATTAAAAAATGTGATTTTGAAAAATAAAATTGTATTATTTAAAAAAAATTAACAATTTTAGGACATTTGGACATTATACCAAAATTGGTATTTTAAGAAATCTAAACCGGTCCATCCACTTTGTGAGATAATTTTAGGACATTATACAAAAAAAGGTAAGAATCCGAATCCTGGTGGGTGGGAACCCTGAACGTGGGGCCACTCTGATGAATGTGACTACATCCACGCCGTACATCCATATTGAAAGTTCATTTTAGGGCGTGTTCCATAAAATGAAGCAATTCTAAGTCCCGGATGGGACATAGTAGAGGAAACAGTGCTGATTGACCATTAAAGACTTCCTGTGGGGCCACAAAAGCTTTGGATCAAGATGATATTTTTGTGGTCTATTCATCTAGGTGTTTGTGACCTTACAAATAGGTTGGATGGAAAATAATGGCAAATAAACATTCCGGTGAAATCCATGAAGTTTTCAAGTGTAGAGATTCAATCACAACTGTTTCTATGGTGTGGTCCACCTAATATTTGACTCAGCTTCATTTTTGGTATCATACCCTAAAATGATATTTCAAAATGGTTGGATGGTGTGGATTTAAGACACATATATCACTGTAAGCCCCACAATCAAGGTGTGGACCCCACAGAGTTTACTCAATACGCAAGCCTTTTATCCAGGCGCGGTTTGGGTGGATCCCTGGATCCGGTAATTAAGGTTGGTGGATTCCCAATTGTGGGGCCACTGTGATGTATGTACCTTACATCTACACCGTCCATGCATTTTGAAAGCTCATTTTAGGCCATTACCTAAACAATGAGGAAGATCCAAATCTTAGGTTGACCATACCACATGAAATAGTAGTAATTGAATCCTTACCATTAAAAAATCCATGGGGACCACTGGAATGTTTATTTTCCATCCAATTTGTTGAAAAGGTCACAAAGACCTGGATGAAGATACCAAACAAATATTAGCTTGACCCAAAACTTTTGTGACCCACTATAAGCTTTTAATGGTTGAGTACCATTGTTTATTGTATTATGGTGCACCTGAGATTTGGATGTACTTCATTTTTTTTAATCATGCTCTAAAATGTGTTTTCAAAATGAATGGACGGCGTGGATGTAACACAAACATCACACGGTGGACGGCACGGTAAGGGATCCATTGACCTCGGTGGATACGGGGTTCGGCGAAGCCACGCCCCTTCCAAAGGGGGCGTGGATTTCGTGCGAAAGCCTTGTGCATGAAGTTCCTACACTGGGAACTAAGGTGGGGCCCACAGTGATGTTTTTCAATAAATCCACCTCGTCCATCCGTTTTGGGAGCTCATTTTAGTACATGGAAACAAAAATGAACCGGATCCAAGACTCAAGTGGGCCTCACTAAAGGAAAAGGTGGGTAGGTAAATTACTACCATTGAAACCTCCCTGGGGTCGACAGTGATGTTTATATGACATCCATACCGTTCATAACGTCACTACTACTGGGATGAACAGGAAACACAAATATTATCCTGTTTCGAAACACCTGTGGCTCTACAAATATTTCAACCGTGGACGTTCAATCCTCACATTTTCGGCCCACTTGAGTCTTGGATCGGGTTCATTTTTGTTCTCATGTCCTAAAATGAGCTCCCAAAACGGATGGACGGGGTGGATTTATGAAAATAATCACTGTGGGCCCCACCTTGGTTCCCAGCGAAGTAACTTCCTGCGCAAGGCTTTCACTGGAAATCCGAGCCTGTCACGAGAGCGGATTAGGTGCGACCCCGGACTCACGTAAGACGGTGCGGCCCTTACGTAGGTTCACCGTGGGGCCCACTTTGATGTATATATTATGTATCCACACCGTCCAACTGTTTATAAACATAATTTTAGGGCATTAAAACAAATATCATGCATATCCAGTTATCAAGTGGACCATAGCATAAGAAACAGTGGTGATTGACCATTAATGGGCCACAAGAGTTTTGGATCAATCTGATATTTGTTTTTTTACCTTAATACGGTCTAATTTAACGTTATCCACAGATTGGATGGTAAATAAACACTACATAAACATTAAGGAGCGCCCTGAGAAGTTTTTAATGGTGGGACGGGCAATCACCACTGTTTCTCATGGTATGGTTCACATGATAATTGGATCTACTTAATTTTTGGTATAATCCCTTAAGATGATGTGAAAAAACGGATGGACGGGATGGATACATAATACATACATCAAGGTGGGCCCTACAACAAACTCACGATAAGGGTCGCACCCTCGTACGTGAGGCCGGGGTCTCACCTAATCCGTTCTCGCCTGTTACCGGGCGTGACGAGATCTACACCCACAAGTTAGCTACGCTAGCTACAGCGGGTCTAGTAATGACCCCACCATGATGTATGTGTTATATCCACTCCATCCATTCATTTGGAGAGATCATTTTAGGGCATGATACCAAAAATGAGGTAGATCAGAAGCTCAGGTGGCCCCCAAGAATTTCTTAATGGTTGGCGTTTAATTCCCACTATTTTCTATTCTAGGTCCACTTAAGCTTTGAATCTGCCTGATTTTTAGTATCATGCCATAAAATGATCTCGGTAAATGGATGGACGGCGTGGATACAACAAATGCATCATGATGGGTCATTGGTACACCCGGTGTAGCTAGCGTAGCTTACTCGTGGGTGTAGCAAATATTTTCTCGGGCGCGACTTGGGTGAGATCCCGGAATTTAAGATCTGGTGGGATTCTGAACATAGGGCGCACCTCTATGTATTAATGCAGTGACGTCATCAAGTTCTGTGGGTCCCACCATGAGGTACTTGTTATATTCAAACCGTCCGTCCATGTTCTGAAATCATTCTAAGGCTGGACCCAAAAAATCGGACAGATCCAAGGATCCAGTGGACCACACTGCAGAAAGCAGTGGGAGATTGAACGTAAACCATTGAAACCTTTTTGGAGGTCCCAGAAGTTTTGGATCAGTCTGATATTTATTTTTACCCTTCATCCAGGTCAGTGTGACCTTATGAACAGTTTGGATGACAAATAAACATCATGGTGGACCGTGGGTATG
The DNA here is from genome assembly GCA_003013855.2 of Liriodendron chinense. NCBI lineage: Eukaryota > Viridiplantae > Streptophyta > Magnoliopsida > Magnoliales > Magnoliaceae > Liriodendron > Liriodendron chinense. The sequence goes on along the minus strand of ML058326.1, from coordinate 1,566,244 downwards.
TTTTAACGGTGATAATCATTGTCCCCACAATAAATTTATTGGTGTGGTCCACTTGAGTTTTGAATATGACTCATTTTAGGTATCATACACTAAAATGATCTCGCTAAATAGATGGACGGTTTGGATGTACTAAATACATCATTGTGGGGTCCACAGAGCCTTAATCTTCATAATAAATTCGTACAAGCACGGTGCTCGTTGACTGCCCACTAGCTCTGCGTCCGTCACGTCCCTTCACCAGCCGTAACGTAGCTGGTGTAGGGTGCACTAGCCAATCCACTTCCGGGAACAATCCGTTGGTGTTCCACCTACCGGCCAACGTGGATAGTATTTTTTATATCCACGCCGTCCATCCGCTTCTCCGGCCCATTTTAGAATGTCCTTCCAAAAATTATGCAAATCCAAATCTCAAGTGGACCATACCACTGGAAACAGTGCTGATTTAGTGTCCACCATTAAAAATTCCAAAGAGCCCATGGTAATGTTTCCGTAATGTTTATTTGCAATCCAAGCTCTTGATAATGTCAGGAAGATTTGGATGAATAGAAATTTTGAATATCATCTTGATCTAAAACTTTTGTGGCCCGCGAAATGCTTTTAATGATTATTCATCATTCTTTCTATTGGTATGGTCCACCTGAGATCTGGAACTTCTTATAATTTTGGATTTCATCTTAAAATTAGACATAACAACATATGAACGACATGGATATATAAAAGATACATCAATCTAGGCCCCACACGGTAGAGGTAACACCCACTAAGGTGTTACCAGGGTAACATCTAATTCTCTCCCGCCCTAAGAAGACTGGCGTGACTGAGAGTAGATTTGGTGAGACCCCGGGCTCACCTAAGACGGTGCGGCCCTTACCGTGGGGCCCAGGTTGATGTATGTATTATGTATCCACTCCGTCCATCCGTTTTTCCAAATAAACTCGCCTGCTTGTCATTATGACATTTTATTTCTCGGGTTCATGGTATATGTCTGGTTTTAAATATCGCCAATTCATTTATGTAAACTCCATGATTGTCATTATTTTATCAATAGCTTAATTAGTTCTTTCAAAATCATGATTTCAGGTTCTGCTTTGCGGTTTGCTAGGAGTTCCTCATTCGAATGGGGTCGTCCCACAATTTTCCCATGCACACTAAAAGCCTTGCTGTTTTAGAAAGACAGCTAAACTGGAGGATTTCAAAAGATTTTGTTGCTGCATTGTTGATTGAAAGACTAATATAGTTTCTTGTTGATGTAATCGGATATTTAAGATGTCCGCAGCTAGTTCGTAAGCTGTAAGAAATTCAATATGCAATAAGTGATGGATGTGTGAATTAGGAATGGTTAGTTTAGTTTATGTATTGAATTGGTTTGTACTGCTTTGATGATATCAGGGTGTAAGAAATTCAAAATGCAACAAATGCGTGCTAATTTTTTTTTTTTTAAACATTAACGACGGACCAGATCCGTCGACGATGTAATAAGGAAACTGACAGATCCTACTATTATCGACGGATTTGGTTCGTCGTTCTTTTTACAACGACGAATAGAATCCGTTGCTGGAACGATTATGGTTTTGGAGGTTACGACGAATAAGGTCCGTCGTTTATTTAACGACGGACTATATCCGTCGTAATTTACCGACGAATGTGGTTCGTCGTTTATGATTAACGACTTACAAAAGAACGTGTGTCCGTCGTTAATGACGATTAACGACGGACTTGGTTCATCGTGTTTTTGCAGATTTGGCGTAGTGACATGAATGCCACCAGTGAAAAAAAAAAAGGGTGGATGAGTTGCCACAATTTCATAGCAAATGTGGAACGTGGAGTACGATTTAGATCATTAGAAGATCCTAATGTTAGCATTGTTCTTAAAAGTGGACCACATAGCATCTGTATTTGGGGGTACGTTTGGGCCATTAAAATTGGCTAAGTTCAGGTCATGCTTCCATGATCCAAGGTTGTGCTCACTTTTGGTTCCCTTCGACGAGTATCAAACTGTAACAATTGTTTGAGCAGGAAATAATTATCCAAGATTCATTTTGGTGGAAATTCAAGCTTTTCTTATTATTATAAATTGTTGAAATGTAATTTGAAAATAAAAAATAAATATTTTAGAAATATCTAGAAGGACTCTCCTAGGCTAATCTAAAATATGTTGGTTAGTCTTCCTATGATATTAAATAGAGGTGGGCAATGATTCAGGCCAAGCTGAGTTAGCCCTAGTTTGGTTTAGCTTGTTTTTATGCCACTTCAGTTTGTGGATTGGCTTAGTTTGGATTTCGAGCCGACCCATGCGGCCTGAGCTTGGTTTACTCCAGAAAAATTTAGTTCGAACCGGGATCAGTTTGGTCAGGAATTTCGAGCCAGGACGGGCCAAGTTCAAACAAGTGGTAGCTCTTTTTTTGCTTGTTTATTTAAATAGAAAAGAATTTAAAAAGTCGGAAAAAAAGTACAAACATATCTTACTATATGATGTTTAACATCCTCCAAAGGAGTGCAACTTCAAAATAGACGTGGAAGAGCATTTTCCAAACAAAAGTACACAAGAATAATTTTAAAGTGCAAAGGAAACAATGTGCATTCATGTATATGCATTATGTATTATCCATGTCATCATGTATATGCATTATCCACACTGTCCATCTATTTTACATATCATTTTAGGACATGATCCCAAAATGGATTCATATTCAAAGCTCAAGTGGATCACACCATAAGAAACAGTGTGCTTACAATCGACGAGCCGAATCAAGCCAAATCGAACTGAGCTAAATAGAACCGAGCTGAATCAAATTGAGCTTCAAACCGAGCTGAGCCGGTATTTCCCTAGTTTGAGCTTGGTTTGTTTTTTTCAAACAAGCTTGACTACGAGGCTTGGTTTGGTTTGAACATCCATTCGAACCAATCTAAGCCGTGCTTTTTCAAACCAATTCGAGCCGAGCTTTCGAGCTGGCTTGGTTTGTGCCCAACTCTAATATAAAATGCATAGGAATGTGTAGAATCTTCTAGAGCTCCTAAATCATTTGTATTTCCCATGTATGTAGAAACTTCTCCATGGGTCAATAAATAGGCCAAGGGTCCAGGTGACATTTAAGCTAAAAAGCTAAAAAAGCTCAAAGCTAGCAAAGCCTTGTACTACCAATTCAAGTTAAGAAATACATTCTACCAACAATTTTATCCTCTCTCTTTGTACCTTCTTCATCCTCTTCCCTAACAATTTGGTATCAGAGCCAAGTTCAAGATACATCTATGGCAGCAAGTTCCAGCAACACCACCTTCAACTATTCACAAAATATGGTGCCCATATTCGAAGGAGAAAGATACGACTATTGGAGCATTCAAATGAAGACTCTCTTCATCTCACAAGACTTGTGGGAGTTAGTGGAGGACGGCTATGAAGCACCGAAAAATGCAGCAACATTAGCAACATTGACGGATGCAAGACAACAAACATTAAAGGAGAGCAAAAAGAAGGATGACAAAGTACTACTTTTCATCCAACAAGGAGTGTGCAAAAGCATCTTTCCTAGACTCCTACCTGCAACAGCTTCAAAAGAAGCATGGAAGATTTTAAATAAAGAATTCCAAGGATCAAAGAAAGTGATCATTATCAAACTTCAATATCTTTGGAGAGATTTTGATAATTTACAAATGAAGGAAGGTGAGTCAATTCAAACTTACTTCTCTCTTGTTTCTGACATTATTAATTAAATTAGAAGTTATGGAGATACAATCCAAGAAATGAAAATTGTGGAGAAGATTTTAAGAACTCTCCCCGTCAAATTTGATCATGTAGTAGTTGCCATTGAAGAATCTAAGGATTTATCTTGGTTAAGTTTATATGAGCTGGTGGGTTCTCTTCAAGCACATGAACGAAGAATGAACAGGTTCGTGGAGCAAAGCGTATAGCAAGCTTTTCAGTCCAAAATAAATATATCAGAAAAAAGAACTTGGAAGCAGACAAGAGAAGTGAAGAGGCACATCCAAATCAAAGATGGCAATCTGGAAGAGGTCGTAGGAGGACAAACTTTTAACCGTGGCCGTGGAAGAGGCAAATGAAGGTCTGATTTCAACAATCAAAGAAATCCAAGAGGTAATAAGCAAAATGATTCTCAATGCTCTATTTGCAAAAAAATATAATCACGTTGATAAGCATTGTTTGTACAACAAATGCAACATATGCAAAAAATCGGGTCACATAGATAAAGATTGTTGGTACAATACAAAGAATGAAGTAAATTTTTCTGAAAAGACAAAAAAAATCAGAAAATCCATCTTATTCCTGTTTGGATACTCAAGAAGAATTAAATGATATTTGATATTTGAATAGTGGTTGCAGTAACTATATGACAGGAAATCGGAGTTGTTTTGTTGATTTAAATAAAGGAGTGCAGTTTCAAGTAAAGCTTGGAGATGGAAAGCTTCAAAATAATGAAGGAAAATGAGTCATAGTTGTACAAATAAAGGGAGGTAATTAATTGTAAACTTATCCATGATGTTCTTTATGTCCATGGATTAGCTCAAAATTTACTAAGTGTTGGATAATTGATTCAAAAAGGATATTCGGTCAACTTTGATAAAGATAAATGTGTAATATTGGATAAAAAAAAATAAGCAAATTGTGATAAAAGCGAAAATGACATCAAACAAGGTTTTTCCTCTTAACATGCCACTAAAAAGAAGTGTTGCATTAAAATTTGAAGAAGTTGATGAAACTTGGCTATGTCATTTGAGATACGACCATTTAAATTTCAGAGGCCTAAAATTGCTGAAGTAGAAGAATATGGTGATCGGTTTACCTTTTATTAATAAAGAAGATAAAGTTTGTGATGGTTGCATCTATGAAAATTTCACAGGCTTCCTTTCAGAAGTTCATCATAAAGAGCAAAAGCTCCTCTTAAACTTGTACATGCTGATATTTGTGGCCCTACGCAGATACCGTCTCTTAACAAGAAGAAATATTTTCTACTATTCGTCAATGATTATAGCAGGATGATGCGAATATATTTTCTTGAACAAAAGTCAGAAGCTTTCACCATTTTCTTCAATTCAAAGCATTTGTAGAAAAATAAAGCAGCCAATTCTTAAAGATTCTAAGAACAGATTATGGTGGAGAATTCACATAAAAAAAATTATGAAATTTCTGTAAGTCAAACGACATCAGAAGGGAGTTGACAGCTAGATACACTCCACAGCAAAATAGCATGGCGGAAAGGAAGAACCAAACAATCGTATAAATGGCTCGAAACATGCTAAAAGGCAAATGACTTACAAATGAATACTAGGCAGAAGCTATGCACATAGTAGTCTACATCCTCAATAGATCTCTAACAAAAGCAGTAAGGAACATGACTTCATATGAAATATGGCATCAGAAAAAGCCATCGGTAAAATATTTCAAAGTTTTTGAATGCATTGCATATGCTCACATTCCATCACAAAAAAGTGAAAGAAAAGTTTGATGAAAAGGGAGAAAAATGCATATTTATTGGTTATAGTGAGGACTCTAACACCTACTGCCTTTATAATCTCACTTTTGGTAAATTAGTGATTTCTAGAGATGTGGTCTTTGATGAAACAACAGGATGAAAACAAGACCAAGTTCAAAAGACATTTGAAGAACTTGAAATTTACCAAAGGTGACTCCAATTCCGTGTTCTCCTCCATCAAGCCATACCACACCAAATTCAAGCAGTTCTTCAAGCTCATCAAGTGGCTCTTTATCAGATTCTGATTCACCTCCTAGGAACATGCGTTCTTCAAAAGAAATTTATGATGCATGTGATGTTGCCTTCTTTGCATGTGAGTCGCAGAAATTTGAAGAAGCAATAAAACAAGAAGCTTGGATTAAAGCAATGAATGAAGAAATTACAATTATTGTGAAAAATCGCACATGAGAGCTCGTTAATTGGCCCAAAGGAAAAGATATCATTGGCTTGAAATGGATTTACAAGACCAAGTATAATGAAGATGGCTCAATTCAAAAGCACAAGGCTCGATTGGTGGCGAAAGGCTATTCTCAATAACAACGTATAAACTTCAATGAAACTTTTGCTCCTATCATTCGCATGGAAACCATAAGAATTGTTTTAGCTCTTGCGGCTCAATTAAAATTACAAGTCTCTCAGTTTGATGTTAAATCAGCATTTCTCAATGGAGAAATTGAAGAAGAAGTATATGTTGAGCAACCACAAGGTTATGTAGTGAAAGGAAAAGAAGAAAAAATATATCGACTCAAGAAAGCGTTATATGGATTAAAGCAAGAATAACAAGATTGACAAGTACTTTCATCAAAATGGCTTCAAAAAGAGTCCAAGTGAGCCATCCTTATATGTGAAGAAAGAAGATACGCATGATTTTCTTATTGTCCGCCTTTATGTTGATGACTTGATCTATACTAGCACCAGTCCAAAGATGATAGAAGAATTTAAAAGAGTGATGATGAAAGAATATGAGATGACCGATCTTAGCCTTATGAGATACTTTCTTAGTATCCAAGCAAGGCAAAATCATAGCGAAATATTTATTTCACATGAAAAGTATGCTAATGATCTCTTAATGAGATTCAACATGTCAAAATGCAAATCCGTCGCAACTCCAATGGCTACAAATCTGAAGTTGTCAAAGAATGATGGAGCACAGAAGGTCGATGCTTCAATTTACAGAAGCTTAGTTGGTTCGTTGATTTATCTTTCAAATACATGGCCAGATAATGTACATGCAGTCAGCTTTGGTCTCAAGGTTCATGAGTGAGCCTAACAAAAATTATTTTGAAGCCGCAAAAAGAATCTTAAGGTACATCTAAGGGACTAAAAGCTATGGCATTAAATACTCAACGGAAGAAGATAACAGGCTTATTGGATTCATAGGTAGCGATTGGGCAGGATCAGTTGATGATAGAAAAAGTACTTCAGGATATATGTTCTGCATGGGATCAAAGGTTGTCTCATGGTCATCAAAGAAGCAGAAGACAGTTGTGTTATCATCCGCCGAAGCAGAGTATATTTCAGCCACTGGAGCAACATGCGAAACTATATGGATCAAAAGGATTTTGGGCGATTTACAAAAAGAAAAAAAATCCAGTCTTCCATAGTCGATTTTATGCGACAACATGCCAACAATTGCCATGACAAAGAATCCAGTCTTCCATAGTCGATTAAAGCATATCGAGTTACGCCATCATTTCATCAGGGAGTTAGTTGACGAAGGCCAAATTGAATTGAGGTTTTGCAAGTCAGAAGATCAGCTCATAGATATTTTCATGAAGGCTGTGACTATAGAAAAGTTCATCCAATTCAGAAAGATGACGGGAGTACACGATTTTCAAATTAAGGGGGAGTGTTGAAATGTACTTTGAAAATAAAAAATAAATATTTTAGAAATATCTAGAAAGACTCTCCTAGTCTAACCTAGAAGATGTCTTTTAGTCTTCCTAGGATATTAAATGCATAGGAATGTGTAAAATTAATCTTTTAGAGCTCCTAAATCATTTGTATTTTCTATGTATGTAGAAATGTCTTCTCCATGGGTCTATAAATAGGCCAAGGGTCCATTGGTGGCATTCAAGCTCAAAAGCTCAAAGCTAACAAAGCCTTGTACTACCAATTCAAGTTAAGAAATACATTCTACCAACAATTTTCTCCTCTCTTTGTACCTTCTTCTTCCTCTTCCCCAACATAAATACCATTTAGGGCATCATTTGCAAGATTTGAGGTCCATTTCTCTCTGGAATAATTGTTATTACTTTGGTCATGGCCAGTGATTTTCTTCTTTCATCTCTTCGCTTATGGTAGCTGAGACAAGGTGAGGAAAGAAGAATTCAAGGACTTATTCTAGCAAAAGCCTTGTGCCCTTATTTGAGCTAAAAATCAGGCAAAACTAATATGTTATATAATATTGAGTGATGAGATATTTAAATGATGTATAAAGTCTTAATCTATGATATTCCTTTATTTTTTAAGGTGTTTAAATCACTGTTTAAGCTTTAATGTTAGTGATAACCTTTAGCATTTAGCTAACTCATATAACTAATTGGGTGGCAGGATACTGGCAAATGATGTGTATCATGTACGTCAGGAGAAACCTACTTTAGATAGCCATGCAGCCTTATGACATAAAAAAGTATGATCATTCGAACATCGTCAAGGGTATCATATGTTACAGATAGTGAAAGAAATACACGTAAATTGCACTCTGATTGGGGAGGTGACTCCTTTAAGTGGGAGCATGACTTGGCGCACGACCATTGGGGATAGTACACCATGATTCTCCGAAGTTCCTTGACATTGGAAATAAGTAGATAAGAACGTAGCCTTAACTAGCTTGAACAATTCGACATGGAGTCAGGATATGCTAATGAATCTATATTCATGTGGACATGGTGTGCGACCCATTTAAGGACTATACATGCAAAGCATCTAACCTCTAAGGGTGCCTCAAAGAAGATGCTACTTTAGGGATGACACATTGAGTAGGTATAGCAATTGAAGGTGCCCCTTGTAAGGGGGTGCGACCACTATTTGGGTGCGTGAGCTGCATCATGGATCTTTTCCTCATTTTACTTAAAGTTGGGAGCACACCACCTGAAGTTTATTGGATTAAGGAAACTTTGTACAACCATTTGGGTGGAAATGACTAAAAAAGAAAATCTCTTTCCATAGTATCATATATGCCCTCTCAAACTATAGATGCTAAACATAAGTTAAAAAAAAAAAAAGGCCTGAGATCAAGGTAAAAAGAAAAAAAAAGAAAAACACAGGATAGAATAACTATCGTTGCATCAAGATCAGATCAGATTCTAAATGATTTAAAAGAGGGCCAGGGGCAAGGAAGGAGTGACTTCTGCATCAGATGAAAGCTGGCGGCGAATCACTATGCAATAATGGTGGCTGATCAATTTGTTGGAAACAAATGCCTAAAATCACCATGCACAAAGGCCACTGACCGGTCAGTCACAGTCGAGATCAAGGCAACAAAGCTACTGGAGCTTTTTCTGGGCATCCGGCCGGCTGACCGGTCAGTAGTTTCCTTGTTGGAGTTGGATTCTTGTGCGGTTTTACGTAAAGAGTTTCTAATTTCAGTTTTCTCCTATTTAAGAAGTGTATTACGGGATTAGATGGATCTTAGATTGGAAAGGGGATTGAGAGAGGTTCTAGGTGAGAGAAAAAGCTTGAGAAGAGGGTTTTCTTCTTGGGAAAGCTTGGATTTCTCTTGTGGGCTTGTAATCTTGGGTTTTGGGTTCCATCTCTTGTAACTTCTGATATTATAGTGGATTGGTGTCGCTTTGTGCCGTGGTTTTTTACCTGTGCTGGGTTTTTCCATGTTAAATTCGGATTGTCTATGTGTGGTCAGTTGCATGCATTGTGATTGCATTGTGTTGCTTGTTTGATTCAATTTCCTTCTTATGTTCGGCTTTGCTTCCACTGCCAGCCCTCCTATCCCAGCACAATCTACTTGCACCTGCAGCCTCAAGAACAAATGATGATTTGGTAGTGGATACGACCAACCTTCTCTACTTTAAGTGCACTCTACCATACTGTCATGATCATTAAAAAGAAAATTGCTTGGTGAGATTTTGATTTTAGCTCCCAGCTCAATTACACTTTCTTGCATCTAATGCATCCAATGCCTGCGTTCTCTTTTGCCAAAGTTCACATCGCCTGGCTTGGAAGGTTGGACCTTCTTAGTTACAAAACACCTGCTCTCCCTGACATTTTAATTTAGCTAGACTGTCCAGCGCCAGGAGTTAGTTTCCTAAAGATGTGTAGGATTATGTAGCTCACCTTGCCCATTTTTTATTCTAGATCTCAAGTCAGGTACTATATATTCTAGGGTGGAATGTGGGGAGGCTTAGTAAGAATCTTTGTTAGAACTTTCAGATTTTATGATGATATTTTGGAGTTCTAGTCTAATACATAGTTTATTGCTATCGAGCAAGGCCCTCGTTTCTACCACCATATTCGTGGTCTACCCATAGAAATGGTGAAAAGAAAAGATGACATTGCCCTGATGATCCTTGCAAACCCCGCCTACTGTTGAGTGTGGAGACAGCCACACATGAGCATGGTCGGGTGCCCGGACGGTCTGTGGACCGGGCGCCCGAAATTCACCCCGTTTTGCTGTTTAGTCGCTGGACTATTTTGAGAGTGGCCGGGCGCCCGACAGTCAAAGTGACCGGGCGCCCGAAATTCACATGTTTCCTCTTAATTCAAGCTGTACAGTATTTCGTATTGGCCGGGCGCCCGACCCAGCTATGTCCGGGCGCCCGACCGACCGCGGACTCAAACCGCGGGTTTCCTATTTTGTGTTCTAATCGCGGTGTTTACTATATAAAGGGGTGTAAACCGGGATTAGACAAGGGATTAGGGCTTCTATACGTCCAAGGTGAGAAAAAGGCGAGAGGATTAGCAAAAGGGCCATCTCTGTGCATGGGAGCATAGGAGAAGGTAAGTGCATTGCTTGTAACTTCGTTTTTCTTCATAGTGAAGTTTGCACCCGTGGTTTTTTACCCTTGTTGGGGTTTTTCCATGTAAATCTCTGTCTTGTGGATTGTTGGTTTGTGTGATTCTTTTTCTAGTTATTATTTTTTCTTCCTGTTTATCGTTTGTGGTGAGACCGGAGATTGGATCTCGGTTCACCGGCGTTGTTGGCGTGCTGCGCAACAACTGGTATCAGAGCTATTGGTTTAGTTCAACTGGGAGCGATGGCGGAAGATGGGAAAACTAGAATTGAGAAGTTTGATGGTTCAAACTTTGCCTTCTGGAAGATGCAGATGGAGGATTATCTGTATCAGAAGGACCTCTACATTCCTCTAGAAGGAAAAGAGAAGAAACCAGAGAAGATGACAGATGATGAATGGGCTTTAATGGATCGGAAGGCTTTAGGAACGATCCGACTCTCTTTGTCTAAGAGTGTCGCCTTCAACATATCCAAAGTAAAGACCACAAAAGAATTGATGCAGGCTCTGGCTACGATGTATGAGAAACCCTCGGCGTCTAACAAGGTTCATCTTATGAAACGGCTATTCAACATGAAGATGTCAGATGGTGGGGGCGTGGCTGAACATCTAAACGAGTTCAATACAGTCATGAGCCAATTGGAATCCGTTGACATCACTTTTGATGACGAGGTCAGGGCCCTATTGATCTTGTCAAGTTTACCAGACAGTTAGGATGGTTTGGTGATTGCCGTGAGCAATTCTTCAGGATCTATGAAGTTGAAATTCGATGATGTGGCTGGTCTAATTCTAAGCGAAGAATCTAGAAGGAAGGCATTAGGAACTTCAGGGGATTCAGGAAATGCTCTAAACGTTGAAGGAAGAGGAAGATCTTCAAACAAAGGAGGCAATAAACACGGGCGTTCTAAGTCGAGGAATAAGTCCAAGGGACCGAAAGACAAGGACGGGTGTTGGCATTGCGGGAAGAAGGGGCATATGAAGCGTGATTGTAGGGCACTTAAGAAACAAGAAGGAAGCTCTCAAGGTGGGAAGGATTCAATGAATCTATCTGAGGAGAGTGACACAGAGGCGTTGATCTTGTCTCTTGATGCGCGGAATGAGTCTTGGGTTATAGACTCGGGTGCTTCGTTTCATGCCACTTCATCAAAAGAAGTTCTTCGTGATTATGTCTCAGGTAACTTTGGAAGAGTCTACCTGGGTGATGATGAGTCATGCAGTATTGTTGGCAAAGGAGACGTTCATTTAAGTCAGAAAGATGGAACGGTCTTGAAGCTGAAGGATGTAAGACATGTACCGAGTTTGAGACGGAATTTGATCTCAGTGGGGCAGTTGGCCGATACCGGATATGTGACGACATTCACGAGCGATGCATGGAAGGTCACAAAAGGTGCCTTGGTTATATCTCGAGGCAAGAAGGAAGGCACTTTGTATGTGACTCCCGGGTCGTATAGTTCACTCGCAGTTGCATCAACTGGAATGAACGGGCAGTTATGGCATCAGAGGTTGGGACATATGAGTGAGAGAGGGATGAAAGTGCTATTGTCAAAGGGGAAGCTACCAGGGTTGAAGGCAATCGATCTGGAATTCTGCGAGGACTGCGTGTATGGCAAGCAGAAGAAAGTTAGCTTCAAGAAGACAGGACGCGCTCCAAAGACGCATCTATTGGAGCTTGTACACACTGATGTGTGGGGACCGGCACAGGTATCATCTCTTAGTGGCTCACGTTATTTTGTTTCCTTTATTGATAATGCTAGTAGAAAACTGTGGGTCTACTTCTTAAAACACAAATCAGATATATTCGATGTATTTAAGAAGTGGAAGGTCATGGTAGAAAATGAGACCGGTAAAACTGTGAAGTGTCTCAGATCAGATAATGGGGGAGAATATTGTGACAAGAGGTTTGAGGAGTATTGTGCAGCAAATGAAATCAAACATCAGAAAACGATTCCAGGGACACCGCAGCAGAACGGTGTGGCCGAGCGCATTAACAAGACCATCCTTGAGCGCGCTAGAAGCATGAGGCTACATGCAGGGTTGCCCAAGACCTTTTGGGTAAATGCTGTGAATACTGCCGTATATCTCATCAATAGAAGTCCCTCAGCACCATTGGATGGTGGGCTACCGGAAGAAATGTGGACTGGGAAAGAGGTGAACCTTGCACATCTCAGAGTGTTTGGTTGCACTTCTTATGTTCACATTGATGCAGAGCACAGAAACAAGCTGGATGCGAAGTCCAGGAGGTGCACGTTTATAGGCTACGGGCATAATGATTTTGGCTACAGGTTTTGGGATATTGAGAACCGAAAAATCATCAGGAGCAAGGATGTAGTCTTTAATGAAAAGGTGATGCATAAGGACAGTGTGCAGCAAAAGCAGAACAAGGCCGATGAGAAGGAATTAGTAGAGTTGGAAGAGTTACCGGACACGGGTGTTACAGTGCCACAGGATGAGCATGCACAGGAGCATGATGAGGCAGAGCCGCAGACACCGGTTGTGAGGAGGTCTACTCGGGAGAGGAGACCTAAGGTCCGATACTCACCCTCCTTACATTATCTACTACTGACAGATAATGGTGAGCCAGAGTGTTTTGAAGAGGCATTAAGGTCAAATATGCGGGTTAAGTGGGAGCAAGCCATGGAAGATGAGATGGACTCTCTTGAGTCTAATCGTACGTGGGAGCTAGTCACTCTACCCAAGGGTAAGAAAGCTCTTCATAACAAGTGGGTTTATAGACTGAAGGAGGAACACGATGGTTCGAAACGGTACAAGGCTAGACTGGTCGTGAAAGGGTTCCAACAAAAGGCAGGTATCGATTTCACAGAGATATTTTCACCTGTGGTGAAGATGTCTACGATTCGCATGGTCTTGAGTATAGTGGCTACAGAGGACTTACATCTAGAGCAGCTAGATGTTAAGACAGCCTTTCTTCATGGAGACCTTGAAGAAGAAATATATATGCATCAGCCGACAGGATACGTGGCACCAGGAAAGGAGAACAAGGTGTGTAAACTGAAGAAGAGTCTATATGGTCTGAAGCAGGCCCCAAGGCAGTGGTACAAGAAGTTCGACAGTTTCATGTCGGGAAACGGGTATAGGACATGTCATGCAGACCACTGTTGCTACTTGAAGAAGTTTGATACGTCGTATATCATTCTTCTTCTGTATGTTGATGATATGCTTGTGGCCGGATCAAGCATGAAGGACATCTCAGATCTCAAAAGACAACTGTCTAGAGAGTTTGCCATGAAGGATTTAGGAGCTGCAAAACAAATCTTAGGCATGAGGATAAAGCGTGACAGGAAAAACAAGAAGCTGGTTTTGTCACAGGCAGAGTACATAGCCAAGGTACTTGATCGATTCAGCATGGGAGGTGCTAAGCCGGTTAGCACTCCATTAGCCAACCACTTCAAGCTTTCTAAGGAGCAAGGAGCTAAGACGCAGGAGGAACGGGACTACATGGCTAAAGTCCCTTATGCGTCAGCCATAGGGAGCCTCATGTATGCTATGGTTAGCACGAGGCCAGACATTGCTCAAGCAGTGGGAGTTGTTAGCAGGTACATGAACAACCCCGGGAAGGAACATTGGGAAGCTGTGAAGTGGATCCTCAGATACCTGGTAGGTACTGTGGATGTAGGGCTGTGTTATGGAGGATCGGAAATCAAGCTACAAGGCTACGTCGACTCAGATTTGGCAGGAGATATCGACAGCAGAAGGAGCACTACAGGGTATGTCTTTACCCTGAGTAGTGCTGCAGTCAGTTGGATCTCTCAGTTACAGAAGATAGTATCCATCAGTACAACAGAAGCAGAATATGTTGCAGCTACAGAAGCATGCAAGGAGATGGTGTGGATGCAAGGTTTTATGGAAGAGTTGGGGAAGAAGCAAGCAGATTGCAAGCTCTACAGTGATAGTCAGAGTGCAATACACTTGGCTAAGAATTCAGCCTTTCATTCGAGGACCAAGCATATTGACATCAGATATCACTTCATACGTTCGTTACTGGAAGATGGATCGATTGCTTTGGAGAAGATTCATACAAGTGAGAATCCTGCAGATATGTTGACCAAGGCGGTCACACGGGAGAAGCTGAAGCTCTGTTCAGCTTTGGTTGGTCTTCAGGCTTGAAGACTGGGTGGTGGTGCACTCCGGATGTAGAAGACGAAGGATCATGCAGTGATTGTCTCCAAGTGGGAGATTGTTGAGTGTGGAGACAGCCACACATGAGCATGGTCGGGCGTCCGGACGGTCTGTGGACCGGGCGCCCGAAATTCACCCCGTTTTGCTGTTTAGTCGCTGGACTATTTTGAGAGTGGCCAGGCGCCCGACAGTCAAAGTGACCGGGCGCCCGAAATTCACATGTTTCCTCTTAATTCACGCTGTACGTATTTCGTATTGGACGGGCGCCCGACCCAGTTATGTCCGGGCGCCCGACCGACCGCGGACTCAAACCGCGGGTTTCCTATTTTGTGTTCTAATCGCGGGGTTTACTATATAAAGGAGTGTAAACCGGGATTAGACAAGGGGATTAGAGCTTCTATACGTCCAAGGTGAGAAAAAGGCGAGAGGATTAGCAAAAGGGCCATCTCTGTGTATGGGAGCATAGGAGAAGGTAAGTGTATTGCTTGTAACTTCGTTTTTCTTCATAGTGAAGTTTGCACCCGTGTGTTTTTACCCTTGTTGGGGTTTTTCCACGTAAATCTCTGTCTTGTGGATTGTTGGTTTGTGTGATTCTTTTTCTAGTTATTATTTTTTCTTCCTGTTTATCGTTTGTGGGTGAGACCGGAGATTGGATTTCGGTTCACCGGCGTTGTTGGCGTGCTGCGCAACACCTACTTCTCCCTCACCTGGATTACCTATCATTAATGACTTGTCTACATTCAATTTGAACCATCATTTTTGGCCTTTTCCAAAACAGATATTAGTGCATCATTCCTTTTAGTCAACACATTTTAAACTCCCACCACATCAAGTTTGATGTTCTTCAGAAAAAAGAAATTAATGTGATAACTCATAGACACCTTTTAAACTCCTACCACATCAAGTCTCATGTCCCTCCAAAAAAAAACAAAAAAGAAGAAGAAGAGAAGACTTTAATGTGATAACTCAGATAAGCAATTATACACACTTGTACACATAATCATATATATCACGTAGAATGCAACAAGCACTTAGATATACTATAGATTAGAGAAGAGTAACATTGCTCATCTGCATGGCAGGTACATTTGAATTTCGAGAGGAAAATTCTCTCAGGGGTAGAATGTAATGAGTTGGAATTTTGTGTATGCACTCACTTTCAGGCATATATGAGCACTCGCATTCATCCACACATACATGTGTACATCCATTCATTCATTCGCGCATTCATGCATACACATATCCATACACACATCCATAAATCTGTGCAAATGAAGTATGACCGTTTATGTGTATTAGATTTGTTTAGTGTTAATAATTGATTTGTGTAATTAGTAATTATGAAATTATGCACACACACACACACACATGTTCACTCTCACCACTTATGTGAATTTTACTCAATCCCGACTCTTGACTCATTTGCCGAATTCACCCAATTATCACCTTTTATTAGTATTAAAAATATGTTTAAATAAGTTCACCCATTTGC
Organism: Liriodendron chinense; assembly: GCA_003013855.2. Taxonomy (NCBI): domain Eukaryota; kingdom Viridiplantae; phylum Streptophyta; class Magnoliopsida; order Magnoliales; family Magnoliaceae; genus Liriodendron; species Liriodendron chinense. The sequence goes on along the minus strand of ML058326.1, from coordinate 1,550,159 downwards.
ACATCAAATCAACTCGTTACCAACCATCCAATTTTGAGCTAAACCTGAATAAGCAAAATGATGAAAGAAAAAAGAAAAAAAGAATACATCTTATGGCTGAAAATTCCATCTTTACCGGTGTCTCTAGGTGATCAATTCTCGAGTTCTTGAGAGAGGGAATATTGCACAATAAGTGGCCCCTATATTTCCACTGTATACTGCAGGTTTTCAGTTTTGACAACTCAGACCAGATCTATTGTGCACCCCTTGCCACCACAGATAGACTATGCCCCAGTACTCATCTTGATTGACCATTCGATTTTGGCAGAAAGATAGGACAATGGTCCAAATTCAACAATGGTCTGGATTCGACCGATAAAGGTCCTAATGTTGGTTGCTGCAATCTTCCTACTTATGAAGATTTTTGGGGCATTCTCCATAGACCATTGGACCCAACAGATAACTGGTCTGGAATACAGTCTCATGGGCCCCATTCATCAGCAATGAAAAGGCGTGTATAGACACCAAAGATGCATGCCAAGTATCACAAAATTACTCTCAAGATATATACATGTATCGCATTGACTGTTTGGATCACTGGTGGGCCATCAGGCTTGGATTGATTAGACTGTGCTTGGACTACACTACTTGGCACATGGGCCGACTCGAACCCAAGTATTAATTGCTTGTTAAACAAATAGGCCAGTCTTAGGCCGCAAAAGCATTAAAGAATTGGGCTGGCCTCGTTCTACACATGCCTAGCAAGGTTTGTCATATTACCATCATATTTGAAAATTCACAAGGATCACAGGTGGGCCCAACTATCAGAACTGAAAATAAAAATCAGACTCACTCCATTGACTAGAAGTGTGGCTCAAGAGCTGCTCGTGCCTCCAAACGCATCCAATTCGACCAGCCTCTTCCATAGGCTTTCCGGCCTCAGGTCGTAGCATGCCATGGGCACATCCTCTCATCCCTCATATAGTCCTAGCTCCATGTAGCCTTCACGCACGTGGTCATGATCGATCCATTTGCATAGGGGAGACAATGACCACTAGCCATTCAAACAAGAGGTCATTGTCCCTCGTGTTGTTCTTGCACCATGTGGGCCACAGATATGGCCCTTGATCCAACGTGTAAAGGCCGTCTACTGTAAGCATTTACAAGGCCTACACATCGACAGGTTTGGGCCTGGCCAAGCTAGGTCTGTACCTCTGTTCACATATAAGACCAAGTCCAGAGTCTGGTCTGAGCGCCATGGCCATAGCATAGCAGTCTGTCCCAAAAAAAATTGGGTGGGCCTGGAAACGACCAATCCAGCCCAACATAGCTAGAAAATTAATATTTTCCCCATGAATTTTCTCAATCTACCCATTTATCAAGTGGGCCATGCATGCACAAAGAAATAAACATTTTGGAGGAACGAAACAAATGGTCCATATTTAAGATGGATGATTGCCTGAGTAAGGATTAAGATGGTAGATTTGTAGGATATAACATATGTACATATAAAGTTGGAGCTTTCTAAAATGGATTGAGCCCCACCTAGACCCAAAAGCTGATTGGGCCACGCATGTGAGGCCCGAGCCTGGCCCACGGACCAAGCTAGTAGGTCCAAGCCCACCCTAAACTAGTCGGGCTAATTGGGTCAGCCGGCTACCCAGCCCATTTCCACCCTTATTCACCATGGACGTGCCAATGGCAATCTGGGCCGTCGAAAGCATGGACCACATGGTGGATGGACCATGTCATGAAAATCACACCAATCAGACTACCACTACAGTTTCTTTTTTCTCAAAACTGTATGTAGGATTCAACTGCAAGCAGTGTCTGAGAAGAAGAAGACCTCTAGGCAAGACCATACACCCACACGTGCACATGCGCTTTACAATGCACACGTGTTTAGTGAGAAACAGGGATTTGTCTCGTTACGAGGAAATGTATTTCTTTTCACATGATGCATGCACACATCGGCCGTGAATTACTCGAGGGGAGGAGAGTCCCAGAACCAACATTTTAATAGTCGGGTTTGTAATTTTGCCCAGACCCAACCCATTAAGATCTGCGTAAGGTCTGTCTTAGAGGTATTTCCTCAGTGATCCTACGTGATGGATGGCCTGGATTTCATATGAGTGTGCATTGGAGGCCTGTGTTTTGCAAAGTCCCCACCCCAAGTAGCACTTGGTACGTCTTTTCTTCCTTTTCCCTTTGTGGCCGGTTCTAAGGAGGGTAGGATAACCTAAAACTACAAATCGACTTAAATGGGCCATCTTTTTTTGTTTTTGATATTCAAACCGTTGAATGTGTATGCCATCTTTTATTGTTTTTCATATTCAAACAGTTGAATGTGTATAACCAGTGGGACACTCATCGGTAGCTAAAAACCATTTCAATCCGGACATTAGATGGGTCACACAAGTGGCAAACCAATCCACACCACTCGTGATTTGTAGAAGGGTATATTTGACATTTAAGAAATTCGATAAGCTACACTCGGAAATACTCTGGCATGTAATGTGTACGCACCGGACAGCCTGGTTCCCTTCAAGCAAACGTCCTATCATCCCATTTCCAATGTTATTTACAGGATTGCCATCGTCATTTTGATTTTCACGTTAAACGTAAACTGTGGCATACCTTCGTTAATTTCTGTGATCGATACCGTCCATCTCTCTCAGGAGGTAATTTCTTGTTATGATCCAAAAAAATGAGGCTGATGTGTGACGCAAGGGAGGACGTGGTAGGTCGATCACTGTTTTCCTAACCGATAGTTTCTCGAATCCACGAGAAGAAATAAAAGATAAAAAGAAGAATTTAATTTCAAATAATTAATTTATTAATAATTGAATGAATAAAAATGGAATTACAATGCATATAAATAGGAAACTAACCCTAGGAAAAGTATCAGAATCCAACTCCAACTTAAATTTCTAGAAAATGCAACTTACTATAAATAGTAAACTTACCATTTATAGAAGTCGTTCAATCCTATTAGAACTCTTGGTTTTCGGCCAAAAATAAAAAGTTATCAAACGGCCTCAACCACGTTGTTCTACTAAATATTCTAAGCCCTTTTCATGTTGAGCACTCACTCTAAAGCCCTATAGATGTAAAGTTATGATTGAATTAAAACTTACTATAAATAGTTAAACTGAAAATAAACTAGCCTAATGACCGTCGATACGGTCGAATCTCGCGATTCCGGCCTGGACAACCCGGCGTAGTAGGGTTGGTTGGCTAAAGTAGCTCGAGCTACCTCAAATTGATATATTATAAGTCCCATAACTTATTTCAGATTGTGAGATACGACCGATTTACGATCTTGACGGTCTGGATCACTTTCGACCCCGACTGGTCTTCTTTTGCTCCATCTGGGCCATGAAATAATCAGCGACCCGTTCTACATCAATGTGAAATGTAGTTTGACTATAGGAAGTCTGAACATTTGATATTTTGTGGACCATTAAAACGAATAACTTTATTTTCTATGGTGGGTCCACTGAAGCTTTGGATCTGTCTCAATATTTCGCTCATGTTCTAAAATGATCTCTACAAATGGATGGACGGGGTGGATAAAACATCTACATCATGGTTGGGTCCAAAGAGCACCAACCACCAATCATGTGATGGTGGAAACGTAGCCAGTGGATTTGTTGAGAAGATATGTACGACTGACTCACCTATGACATTGTGGCCTTTAACGTGGGGGCCACCTTGATGTACTAATTCTATATCCACACAGTCCTTCCATTTTTCCATGCCATTTTAGGTTACTATTCTAAAAGGGAAGCAAATCCTGTTATAATGTGGACCGTACCATAGCAAATAGTTGTTATTGACCATTGATGGGCCACAAAAGTTGTAAATGAAGGTTATATTCCTTTGTTCCCTTCATCAAGGAGTGTGTGACCTCATCAACAGATTGGATGGCAAACAAATACTACGAAAACATTAATTTGCACCCAATAAGTTTTTAACCATAGGGCGTCCCATAACCGCTGTTTCTTATGGTATGGTCCACCTGATAGTTGGATCTGCTTTGCTTTTGGGACAATTAAGTAAAATGATATTAAGAAAAGGATGGACGGTGTGGATATGGAATACATACATGAAGGTGGGCCCTGTGGTTATAGTAGTACCATCTTTGGTTCACTCTAGTGTATCATGGCCTCACGTTATCATTGTTGATTGCCGGTAGCCAACTCACATAAGGTTAGCAACCCCAAACCATGGTCTCTGATGCCACCTGATGGCTTTTGATCTCAGCTATACTGAGTCTGATTGGGATCGAAATTGACGTGGACCCTTTGTTAACCACTATAGGCATGTCAGAGAAATTTCAGACGCATTCCAGACAATTGTTCGCGCCGTCACTCTTTTTTTTTTTTTTTTTTTTTTTTTGCGATTGGACATATGGTCTCTTATCTCACTTGATGGCTGCCGATGCCGGGTACACCGAGTCTGATTAGTATCAAAATGGATGTGGACCCGTTTTGAACCCTTATAGACATGCTAGAGAAATTTTGGACGCATTCTGGATGGTTGTTCGCTCTCTTTTTCGGTGATTTAACCTAGGTATCTGATCCGACTTGATGGCTTCCAATGCCGGGTATACTGAGTCCGATTGGTATCGAAACAGAAGTGGACCCATTTTGAACCCTTATAGGGATTCTAGAGAAATTTCGAACGCATTCCGAAAGGTTGTTCACTCTTTTGCGTTGATTTAGCTTAGGATCTCTAATCCCACCTGATGGCTGGCGATGCCTGGAATACTAAGTCCGATTGTTATCAAAATGGACGTGGACCCATTTTGAACCCTTATAGGGATGCCGAAGAAATTTCAGATGCATTCTGAATAGTTGTTTGCTTTGTTATTCTTTTTCGATGATTTAACCTACGATCTCTTATCTCACCTGATGATTGTCGATGCAGGGTATACTGAGTCCGATTGGTATCGAAACGGACGTGGACCAGTTTCGAACCCTTATAGGGATGTCAGAGAAATTTTGGACACATTCCGAATGGTTGTTCACTCTGTCCCTCTTTTTCGGCGATTTAGCCTAAGATTTCTCATCCCACCTTGTTATAGTCAAAATAGCGGTGATAGTATATCATCACGATGTCCTGATCCTGCGAGCAACTTTATTCGACTCTCGAGATCATCTGCTCACGTCTCGCATATTAGATAAATACGGCGCACAGTTATCGAGTCTTCGAGCCCTTATGGTCATTAGTCGAATATTGGAAGGCGGGAGATATCGTTCTCGACCTGCGAGCAGTCCTTCTCGTATTCGTTAAAAGGCGTCACATCTTAATATGCGAGCAGCTTGTCTCGCGAGCAGCTCCCGACTTGTGAGCAGTTCTGACTACTGATGGTTAGCGATGGTATCCCTTAGCCTATAGTACCAGCAGCCTGTATAGGCCGGTTTTGGGCTTATCTTCGTTTACGGTTCTGTACTTCAAGGGATCGAAATCAAGGAACGTAGTTGACTGGATGACTAATTGGATTAGACTGTTCCGAGGATAAGCAGGATGAACATCTTATCCCATGAAATCAGTAGATGATCTCTGCGTATTACGTAACAGAGTGGGACATTCGAGTCTATATAAATGGATGGTTTTATCAATAAGAGGTACACAATACTCAATCCCTAATCCCCGTTGTTTATTGGTTCTCTTTCCTTACCCTTTCTAACTTAGGCATCGGAGGGCCAACGGCTGGATGTCGGCCACCCTTAGTTATTTTCTGTCTCCTTTCAGGCCCAAGGAGGAAATCACTTGGAGGGAAGGTGAACGTCTGGAGGATCCTGTTACAAAATTCGACGTAAACACACCTAATGGCTGCCGATGCCGGGTATACTGAGTCCGATTGGTATCAAAACGGACGTTGACCCATTTTGAACCCTTAGATGCATGCCAGAGAAATTTCAGACGCATTCCAGATGGTTATTCGCTCTGTCACTCTTTTTTGGCGATTTAGCTTAGGATCTTCGATCTCACCTGATGGTTGCCGATGTCGGGTATACTAATTCTGATTGCTATCAAAACAGATGTGGATCCATTTAGAACCCTTATAGAGATGTTGGAGAAATTTTGGATGCATTCCAAATTGTTTTTCGCTCTGTCACTCTTTTTCGGTGATTTAGCCTAGGATCTCTCATCCCACCTGATGGCTACCGATGCCGGGTATACTAAGTCCGATTGGTATTGAAACAGACGTGGACCCGTTTTGAACCCTTATAGGGATGCCGGAGAAATTTCGAACGCATTCCGAATGGTTGTTCGCTCTATCACTCTTTTTCGATGATTTAACCTAGGATCTCTGATCCCACCTGATGGCTGCTGATGCCAGGTATACCGAGTCTGATTGGGATTGAAACGGACGTGTATCCTTTCTTAGCCTTTACAGGCATGCTGCAGAAATTTCAGATGGATTCCAGATTTTTATTCGCGCCTTCACTCTTTTCCTGTGATTGGCTCTAGGATATCTGACCCCACCTGATGACTTTCGATGTGGGGTATACCGAGTCTAATTGGTATTGAAATGGACGTGGACCCTTTTTTTTAGCCTCTACAGGTGTGCCAGAGTAATTTTGGACTTATTACAGATCTTTATTCGCGCCTTTACTCTTTTTCGGAGATTCGGCCTAGTGTCTTTGATCCGCCACCTGATGCAATCCGATGCTGGGTATACTGAGTTCGATTGGGATCAAAACAGACGTGGACCCTTTTTTATCCTCTACAGGCATGTTAGAGAAATTTTGGACGGATTCTAGATGTTTATTCGCTCCTTCACTCTTTTCTTGTGATTGACCCTGGTATATCTTATCCCACTTGATTGCTTCCAAGGCGGGTTATACCGAGTCTGATTGGGATAAAAAAGGACGTGCACCCTTTTTTAGCCTCTACAGGCATGCTATAGTAATTTCAAACGAATTTCAGATATTTATTTGTGCGTTCACTCTTTTCCTACGATTGGCCCTAGGATCTCTGATCCCACCTGATGGCGTCTGACGCGGGGTATATCAAGTACGATTGTGATGGAAACGGATGTGGACCCTTTATTAGCCTCTACAAGTATGCCAGAGCAATTTCGGACAGATTCCAGATGTTTATTCGCACCCAACAGATAGTGTATCACATTGTCACCGTACAAGGGAGAGTAAACACCCAAGTGAGTAACCTTGATGACTATGACCCAACTTGATGATTGTCTATACATCCAACTCGTCCATCAGTTTCTTCAGTTCATTTAGGAATGGGTATCAAAATTTTTTTACATACAATTTTCAGGTAGACCACACAACAACAGACATTGGAATAATGAGTGACTCACCATTAAAATATGATTGGGACCATATAAAGGTTTCAATGAGGTCTATTTGAAATTGAAGCTGTTGATATTATTGAGAATATCTTAACGATGTGAAAATACAAAGATCATATTATCCCAAATCCGTTGTGGCCCATAAGAAGATATTAATCTTCATACATCACTGTTTGAAGTGGTGTGGTCCAATATTTGGATCTTTCTAAGGTTCGAGATCCCGTCCTAAAGTGACATCGAAAAACATATGGACAAATTGAATATTCCAAAAAATACATCAAGATGGGCCCACACGTTAAGGGTATCTACCCACTAAGTTTCATTCTATATTATAGGTTTCTCGCCCAAACTTTAGAAATGGCGGGAAAATGTCAATTGATGGGCGGGTAAAGGTTTGTGATGCCCAAGGTGATTTACTTATGGGGGCTCTTAGTTATATATGTTATCCACTCCATCCAAATATCTTAACACATCATTTTACGGTTCGAACTCTAAATTGAAGCTTATCAAATTTTCGAGTGGAACACACCACAGGAAAAGTGAAATTAAATGGAAACATCAAATGTCTTTATTTTTATGTGTTTTGGTCACATAAATTTTGAATCATCATTTTACTGGCCCTTGCTATAACAATGTCCTATGATAGTGATACAAAATAAATGGACGGATTGGATATGTCATGGACGTACTGCAACGCTGGAACCATGGGAATGGTCACACCAAATATAGGGTCATCCGTGAAACACCGTCTATTTGACTTTCCAGCTCATTTTATAGGCTGAACCTAAAATTGTAACGTATCCAAAGTTCAAGTGGACCATGTCATCGAAAACAGTGGGAATAATGATTTCTAGTGTTGAAACCTTCCTAGCCCCCATGGTGATGTTTACTTTCATCCAAACTTTTCATAAGATCACAGGGACTAGATTAAGTAAAAACACAAATATCAGCTTCATCCAAAACTTCTGTCCCCAATAATAAATCAACAGTAGAAATTCAGTTCATTGTTTTGCTATGGTGTGATCCACCAGATAATAATTGATATGTTAAACCTATCAACATCAATTTTTCTCCTATGACAAAAAGTAGGAAAAAAACGAATGAACGGTATAGATTGATGAGTTTGATGATGATGGTCTAATGAAGGTTGGATGAAAACGGATGAACTGTCAAGTTCAGTAGGTAATCTGCCTTGATCGGGATACCCACGCCCAGCAACAACATGACGTATATCCATATGCATCAGGATTGGTTCATCCCTACCTGTGGGGCTAACTATGATGTAAGTTGCATACATCAATAGGGGGATTTTTACTATATTAGCCCCGAGGTGTGGCCATTTTAACTAAAACTTCAATTTCTCATACAAACTTTCCAAATTGGCCTTTTCACGAGAAATTGGAAATTTTGTGGTCAGTTTTGCCCCTCTGACCAGCTGCTCACGTACGGAGTTGCTTTTCGCACAAAGCTTTTTTCAAGAGGATTGTGGGGCCCACAAAATCAACGATTTTGGCCATCGGATGGCCAATCTGATCCGCTTATATGAGAGGATTAATTTCGAAAATCACGGGAAGTGTTTTTGCATTCATTTTTAGGCGATGTGTGGTCAACAAAAGTCTTGACATTTTTAAGGAATCCTGAGTGGCCACTGCGAATCAACGATACCAGGTTAAATACAAAGTGTTCAATGGGAATCCACTATGCCCAAAGGGAATCCCCAATGCCCAGTGGGAATCCACAGGGGCCAATAGGAATTTGCAGAGCCAAGGGGGAATCCACGTTGTTCGGTGGGAATCCACTATGCCCAGGGGAATCAATGGTGTTTAGCGGGAATCCACAGTGGCCAGTGGGAATCCGCAGTGCCAGGGGAAATCCACAGTGTTCAGTGGGAATCTACTATGCCAAGCGGGAATCCTCAGTTCCAAGGGGATTCCACAATACTCAATGGGAATCCAGTTAGCACACGGGATTTTGAGTACTCAGTAGAAATCCAACCCACATTTGAGCCTCCACCCATTACACTTTTCCATTTCACCATGCACATTACCATCCACATTAACATTTACATAGAGAGTCAGTTAAAGAGATGGTTTACCTATTTTCATTTAGCTGACTATTATTGTGGGCCCAACCTTTCTTCTCTGTTACAATCTACTACAACCATTATCTTGGACGTGCATCATGGAGAATCGGATGATGACCACCAAAGTCAGACGAAGAAGGAAGAAGAATGGTCCATCGATGTCGTTGATGAACGAATAGCATGCATTGCCTTGGTGGGACCTCCAAACCCAACTTTTTGGCTTTCTTCGAATGAAGAATGTGGTGGATCCCATACAACGTGTTTCACAGGAAGTTGGTGGATCCCATTTCACCATGCATTGCTCTAATGGCCCCACCATTTACAAACGTGATCTTATGTGAGGCAATTTGGATGTGAGAAGACAAATCAAATCCATTCATCTAAAAAGTTTTTTAATTAGGAGTCATTGTCGAAAATTTCAAGGAAAGTGTCAATACCGGTGGGCCACGCCGGTGCAAAGAATTTGTAGTAATGAGAATCGTTAACGCTATTCTGGGTCACATAGCCTCTGTTGGATTTGTAAAAACCTCTCACGTAGGTTTGAAAATGCTCCATTTATTGTGAACGGCTCAGATTGGCCATCCGGTGGGTAGAAGCGTTGATTTCGTGGGCCACTCCGTACATGGGTAGAAGGAGTCAAATGTCTTGTGCGAAAAGCAACTCCGTACGTGAGCAGCTGGTCAGAGGGGCAAAACCGACAACAAAATTTTCAATTTCTCATGAAAGGGCCAATTTGAAAACTTTGTATGAGAAATTGAAGTTTTAGTTAAAATGGCCACACCTCGGGGCTAATATAGTAAAAATCCCATCAATAGGGTTCAGAGCCTTTATCTCGTTGGAAGACTCTGCCGAGTTTCAACAAGAGGTCTAGTTATCGAAACCCATCAGGGTGAAACTCCGGCTGCTAACCGAGACTGACCGGGTGTGTGTGTACCGTGATTAATTGAGTGGGTGTGTTGCATGACTAAAAATAATAATAAAAAAAGTTGCATACATCAATACCGTTTATCCACTTTCACACCTCATTTTAGAGCATTATACAAAAAATTATTCATATCCAGATATTAGAAGGACCATAAATACAATAAAAGGTTTTAAATGAATTCTACATATAAAAAACTTTACTAAGGCCACCACAAAATTTATTTTCTGGCAAAAATGACATGAATAAATGGAAGTCCTACTTAGATTTACAAAATCTAAATCAAGAATGAACATATACTGTTAGTGTCACAGCAACTATGATTTACCCAATTAACACTGGACCCAAAACCTGTCAATCCATTATGTCCAAGGTATGTTTGGCCCACAGGATTTTTATGTGATCTGTTCCATCCAATCAATTCAACAGGTTAAAATAAGACATGCTTAAAAAAAAATTAAAACTATCCCATGAGTAGGTGGATCACAGATTCGTCTATGGAGATCATGATTGTGGGCCCTATGAAAATTGTTTCACAGTAACTGTCCAATTGTCATTAACAACTCTTACCAATGATGTGGTCCACCTAATATTTAGAATTATCTAATATTTGAGATTCTATGCATAAAAGTGATGGAAAAATGGATTGACGGTTTTGATTTACAAACTGTAGATCATAGAGGACCACAGATGGTTAGCATCCCACACAAAATGGTGTTATCAGATTAACACTGAAACTAGATAAAAAACTAGCAGGTGACCAATTTGAAGCCATGTATGGCTCACATTTTTTTTTTTATGTGATCTCTTCTGTCGAATCAATTTAACAGGTTAAAATAAGACATGTGTAAAAAAATTATAACTATCCCATGAACAGGTGGACCACAGATTCGTCATTTCATATCATTTTGATTAAGGGTCCAAAATTAATCCACGATTGAAAATAAAATACTGCTTGTTTCAAAGTCATTTTCCCTCTCGTGACAAAAAAGGACATGATAATTAATTTGGACGACTTCGATCAATGAAGATCATGATTATGGGCCCTATGAAAATTATGTCACAGTAACGGTCTAATTGTCATTAACGACTCTTACCAATGGTGTGGTCCACCTAATATTTAAAATTATGTAATATCTGGGATTGGATCCATAAGACAGATGGAAAAAATGTATGGGAGGTTTCGATTCACAAAAAGTATCTCATGGACGGCCACATACGGTTAGCATCTCACCTAAAATGGTGTTATCCGATTAACACCAAAACAAATTCATAAACTGGCAGGTGGTGGGTTTGAAGGCACATATGGCCCACAGTTCTTTTTTTATGTGATCTGTTCCGTCCAAACAATTCAAGAGGTCACAATAAGACATGTGTAAAATAATTGAAAAGATCCCAAGAACAGGTGGACCACACCAAAATGATTTCGTATCATTTTGTTTAAGAGTCTAAAATTAATCCACTGTTATGGTGAAAATACTATTCATCTCTACCTCATCTTTTCTATGGTAAACAATAATGATACAAAAAAACCGATGGACAGTGTTGATCAGTGAAATTCATGATATTGGCCCCATTTCACGCTTGTACAGGCGTTTCTAGAATTTGACGGTAGAGTTGTAACAATCGTAATGGTGAGGGGTCATTTCAACTGCAAGTAGTATAAACTTTGGTGTGAGTACGTTGTCTTTCTGGGAAAAAGACACAAATACCCCGTTCGTAGGATAAGGTTATACTGCCCTCCTTTGTATTAGAACCGGCCACTTTCCCTTTGCTTCTCCATCATATACAAAAGTTGCGTGTGAGTTTTCTTCCTTCTACCTTTTGCCTCTTCATCATGTAAAAAAGTTGCATGTGAACTTTTACACGGGCATTCGTTTCTTTCCAACCAATGTCACACATCCATTTCTTTCCTTACCAACATGTCATGTTTGAGAACATCCAACTTTTACATCTAACTATTAATTGATTGTATGCATTTTTTCAATTTCTAGAATCGGACCAATCATCCTCGTTATCGGTCTGACCGGACCATTGATCTTCACTAATGGATCCATCTTTGATATTGGCCCAATCTAATGGTTCATCTCTAATCCTATTTGAATCAATTTAGATCCATGCATGTTGGTCCAGTTGGGCAGTTTATTTTTTAATAATAGCCTAGTTGGATCAATATTCATCTCTAATTTTAACATAATTAGACCATTCATATCTTCAATATCAGTCCAATCAAATTGTCTATCTAAAATTTGAGACAAATCATACTGTTCATCTTTGATATGATACCGATCTAATTGGGCCGTTCAACTTTAGTATCATTCAAAGAAAGGTATTCGGTTTCAAATATCGATGCAATCAGATAGTTGATTTTCAATATAGGCCTAACTTGACCATTCTTCTCCAATTTTAGCATAATTAAACCATTCATTTTCAAAATTAGTCTAATGAAATCATCTATTTTCAACCTTGGAAAGATGGGACTATTGCTCTTTGGTGTTAGTCTAATCAAATAGTTCATCTTTAGTATAATTCAAACCGAACCATTTGGCTACATTGTTCCAACCAAATAGTTGATTTTCAATATTGGCTCGGTTTAATAATTCGTCACCAATTCAATTCAATTCAATTGGACCATCTGCCTTTATTATTGGTCCAACTGAACCATTAATCTTTAATTCTGTAGTGATATTGGTCCAATTAGACTGTTCATCTTTAGTATTGTTCAAATCAAGCCATTTAGCTTCATCATGGTTTTGATTAGGTTGTTCATTTTATTGTTGGCCCAATTTGAACATTCATCTCTAGTTTCAACATAATTGAACCATTCATCTTCAATATCGGTCTGAGCAAGCGATTGATCTTCAATTTTAAACCGATCAGACCGTTCATCTTTAATATTGGTCCAATCAGATCATTCATCTTTAGCATCATTCTAATCGGGCATTCACATTCGAAATTGGTCCAATTAGGACATTGGTTTTTAGCATTGACTCTAATTTAACTCTTTCCAATTTCAACACAATCAGGCTACTCGTCTTCAATATTAGTCCAATTGGACTATTGATCTTCAATTTTGAATTGATGAAGCTGTTCATCTTTGACGTCGCTTCAGTCATACCATTAATTCAATATCACTTCAAACAGGCCATTAATTTTCAATATCAGCTAACTCTAATCAATTAATAATAAAGATCAGACCCACAGTCATGTGGGACAACCTAAGTTGTTAGAAAGAGAGAGATGATAACTTTTAATATTCTTAGAAGTATCATAAAATTGATCTACTATATGAAATTACAAGCAAATATGTTCTAATTACAAGCTAGGGCCAACTTTATTTTACCAAAGGAAATTTCATAAAATTTTATGCTACAGATACAAAATTTTAATATAGGCTGAATGCCTTATTCAGGATTTAAAATATACATAGATGTGAACTTTCCTTGTAAATCTTCCTCTACGGATCCAAAAATCAAAGACCAAACACACATGACTAGGGTTGTTAATGAGTCGGGGTTAGACCTGCCAAAATCAAAATTTTGAATAGGCCCAGCCAAAAAGTTCAAAACCTGAGCTCTAGCCAACCTCAGGCCCAACCTGTCGACAGCCCTACACATAATTACTAAGGCCGTGACTATAGAAAAGTTCATCCAATTCAGAAAGATGACGGGAGTACACGATTTTCAAATTAAGGGGGAGTGTTGAAATGTACTTCAAAAATAAAAAATAAATATTTTAGAAATATCTACAAAGACTCTCCTAGTCTAACCTAGAAGATGTCTTTTAGTCTTCCTAGGATATTAAATGCATAGGAATGTGTAAAATTAATTTTTTAGAGCTCCTAAATCATTTGTATTTTCTATGTATGTAGAAACGTCTTCTCCATGGGTCTATAAATAGGCCAAGGGTTCATTGGTGGCATTCAAGCTCAAAAGCTCAAAGCTAACAAAGCTTTGTACTACCAATTCAAGTTAAGAAATACATTCTACCAACAATTTTCTCCTCTCTTTGTACCTTCTTCTTCCTCTTCCCCAACATAAATACCATTCAAGGCATCATTTGTAAGATTTGAGGTCCATTTCTCTCTGGAATAATTGTTATTACTTTGGTCATGGTTAGTGATTTTCTTCTTTCATCTCTTCGCTTATGGTAGCTGAGACAAGGTGAGGAAAGAAGAATTCATGGACTTATTCTAGCAAAAGCCTTGTGCCCTTATTTGAGGTAAAAATCAGGCAAAACTAATCTGTTATATAATATAGAGTGATGAGATATTTAAATGATGTATAAAGTCTTAATCTATGATATTCCTTTATTTTTTAAGGTGTTTAAATCATTGTTTAAGTTTAAATGTTAGGGATAACCTTTAAGCATTTAGTTAACTCATATAGCTAATTGGGTGGCAAGATACTGGCAAATGATGTGTATGATGTACGTCAGGAGAAACCTACTTTAGATAGCCATGCAGCCTTATGACATAAACAAGTATGATCATTCGAACATTGTCAAGGGTATCATATGTTACAGATAGTGAAAGAAATACACGTAAATTGCACTCTGATTGGGGAGGTGACTCCTTTAAGTGCGAGCATGACTTGGCGCACGACCATTGGGGACAGTAAACCATGATTCTCCCAAGTTCCTTGACATTGGAAATAAGTAGATAAGAACGTAGCCTTAACTAGCTTGAACAATTTGACATGGAGTCAAGATATGCTAATGAATCTATATTCATGTGGACATGGTGTGCGACCCATTTAAGGACTATACATGCAAAGCATCTAACCTCTAAGGGTGCCTCAAAGAAGATGCTACTTTAGGGATGACACATTGAGTAGGTATAGCAATTGAAGGCGCCCCTTGTAAGGGGGTGCGACCACTATTTGGGTGCGTGAGCTGCATCATGGATCTTTTCCTCATTTTACTGAAAGTTGGGAGCACACCACCTGAAGTTTATTGGATTAAAGAAACTTTGTACAACCATTTGTGTGGAAATGACTAAAAAGGAAAATCTCTTTCCATGGTATCGTGTATGCCCTCTCAAACTATAGATGCTAAACATAAGTAAAAAAAAAAAAAAAAGGCTTGAGATCAAGGTAAAAAGAAAAAAAGAAAAACATAGGATAGAATAATTATCATTGCATCAAGATCAGATCAGATTCTAAATGATTTAAAAGAGGGCCAGGGGCAAGGAAGGAGTGACTTCTGCATCAGATGAAAGCTGGCGGCGAATCACTATGCAATACTGGTGGTTGATCAATTTGTTGGAAACAAATGCCTAAAATCACCATGCACAGAGGCCACTGACCGGTCAGTCACGGTCGAGATCAAGGCAACAAAGCTACTGGAGCTTTTTCTGGGCATCCGGCTGGCTGGCCGGTCGGCTGACCGGTCAGTAGTTTCCTTGTTGGAGTTGGATTCTTGTGCGGTTTTACGCAAAGAGTTTCTAATTTCAGTTTTCTCCTATTTAAGAAGTGTATTACGGGATTAGAGTGATCTTAGATTGGAAAGGAAATTGAGAGAGGTTCTAGGTGAGAGAAAAAGCTTGAGAAGAGGGTTTTCTTCTTGGGAAAGCTTGGATTTCTCTTGTGGGCTTGTGATCTTGGGTTTTGGGTTCTATCTCTTGTAACTTCTGATATTATAGTAGATTGGTGTCGCTTTGTGCCGTGGTTTTTTTCCCGTGATGGGTTTTTCCATTTTAAATTCGGATTGTCTATGTGTGGTCAGTTGCATGCATTGTGTTGCTTGTTTAATTCAATTTCCTTCTTATGTTCGGCTTTGCTTCCACTGCCGGCCCTCCTATCCCAGCACAATCTACTTGCACCCGCAGCCTCAAGAACAAATGATGATTTGGTAGTGGATACGACCAACCTTCTCTACTTTAAGTGCACTCTACCATACTGTCATGATGATTAAAAAGAAAACTGCTTGGTGAGATTTTGATTTTAGCTCCCAGCTCAATTACACTTTCTTGCATCTAATGCATCCAATGCAAGTTCTCTTTTGCCAAAGTTCACATCGCCTGGCTTGGAAGGTTGGACCTTCTTAGTTACAAAACACCTGCTCTCCCTGACATTTTAATTTTAGCTAGACTGTCCAGCACCAGGAGTTAGTTTCCTAAAGATGTGTAGGATTATGTAGCTCACCTTGCCCATTTATGATTCTAGATCTCGAGTCAGGTACTATATATTCTAGGGTGGAATGTGGGGAGGCTTAGTAAGAATCTTTGTTAGAACTTTCAGATTTTATGATGATATTTTGGAGTTCTAGTCTAATACATAGTTTATTGCTATCGAGCAAGGCCCTCATTTCTACCACCATATTCGTGGTCTACCCATAGAAATGGTGAAAAGAAAAGATGACATTGCCCTGATGATCCTTGCAAACCCCGCCTACTTCTCCCTCACCTGGATTACCTATCATTAATGACTTGTCTACATTCAATTTGAACCATCATTTTTGGCCTTTTACAAAACAGATATTAGTGCATCATTCCTTCTAGTCGACACATTTTAAACTCCCACCACATCAAGTTTGATGTTCTTCAGAAAAAAGAAATTAATGTGATAGCTCATAGACACCTTTGAAACTCCTACCACATCAAGTCTCATGTCCCTCCAAAAAAAAAAAGAAGAAGAAGAAGAAGAGAAGACTTTAATGTGATAACTCAGATAAGCAATTATACACACTTGTACACATAATCATATATATCACGTAGAACGCAACAAGCACTTAGATATACTATAGATTAGAGAAGAGTAACATTGCTCATTCACATGGCAGGTACATTTGAATTTTAAGGGAAAATTCTCTCAGGGGTAGAATGTAATGAGTTGGAATTTTGTGTATGCACTCACATTCAGGCATATATGAGCACTCACATTCATCCACACATACATGTGTACATTCATTCATTCATTCGTGCATTCATGCATACACATATCCATACACACATCCATAAATCTGTGCAAATTAAGTATGACCGTTTATGTGTATTAGATTTGTTTAGTGTTAATAATTGATTTGTGTAATTAGTAATTATGAAATTATGCGCGCGCGCACACACACACATGTTCACTCTCACCACTTATGTGAATAAAATTACCCCGTTCAATAATAAACTCTTCCAATTTCACTCATTGAGCATATATTAAATTTACTCAATCCCGACTCTTGACTCATTGCCGAATTCACCCAATTATCGCCTTTTATTAGTATTAATTAAAAATATGTTTAAATAAGTTCACCCATTTGCACATCAAATCAACTCGTTACCAACCATCCAATTTTGAGCTAAACCTGAATAAGCAAAATGATGAAAGAAAAAAGAAAAAAGAATACATCTTATGGTTGAAAATTCCATCTTTACCGGTGTCACTAGGTGATCAATTCTCGAGTTCTTGAGAGAGGGAATATTGCACAATAAGTGGCCCCTATCTTTCCACTGTATACTGCAGGTTTTCAGTTTTGACAACTCAGACCAGATCTATTGTGCACCCCGTGCCACCACAGATAGACTATGCCCCAGTACTCATCTTGATTGACCATTCGATTTTGGCAGAAAGATAAGACAATGGTCCAAATTCAACAATGGTCTGGATTCGACCGATAAAGGTCCTAATGTTGGTTGCTGCAATCTTCCTACTTATGAAGATTTTTGGGGCATTCTCCATAGACCATTGGACCCAACAGATAACTGGTCTGGAATACAGTCTCATGGGCCCCATTCATCAGCAATGAAAAGGCGTGTACAGACACCAAAGATGCATGCCAAGTATCACAAAATTACTCTCAAGATATATACATGTATCAGATTGACTGTTTGGATCACTGGTGGGCCATCCGGCTTGGATTGATTAGACTGTGCTTGGACTACACAACTTGGCACATGGGCCGACTCGAACCCAAGTATTAATTGCTTGTTAAACAAATAGGCCAGTCTTAGGCTGCAAAAGCATTAAAGAATTGGGCTGGGCCCGTTCTACACATGCCTAGCAAGGTTTGTCATATTACCATCATATTTGAAAATTCGCAAGGATCACAGGTGGGCCCAACTATCAGAACTGAAAAGAAAATCAGACTAACCCCATTGACTAGAAGTGTGGCTCAAGAGCTGCTCGTGCCTCCAAACGCATCCAATTCGACCAGTCTCTTCCATAGGCTTTCCGGCCTCAGGTCGTAGCATGCCATGGGCACATCCTTTCATCCCTCATATAGTCCTAGCTCCATGTAGCCTTCACGCACGTGGTCATGATCGATCCATTTGCATAGGGGAGACAATGACCATTAGCCATTCAAACAAGAGGTCATTGTCCGTCGTGTTGTTCTTGCACCATGTGGGCCATAGATATGGCCCTTGATCCAATGTGTAAACGCCGTCTACTGTAAGCATTTACAAGGCCTACACATCGACAGGTTTGGGCCTGGCCAAGCTAGGTCTGGACATCTGTTCGCATAAAAGACCAAGTCCAGAGTCTGGTCTGATCGCCATGGCCATAGCATAGCAGTATGGCCCAAAAAAAAAAAAGAAATTGGGTGGGCCTGGAAACGACCAATCCAGCCCAACTAGCTCGAAAATTAATATTTTCCCCTTGAATTTTATCAATCTACCCGTTTATCAAGTGGGCCATGCATGCACAAAGAAAGAAACATTTTAGAGGAATGAAAAAATGGTCCATATTCAAGATAGATGATTGCCTGATTAAGTATTAAGTTGGTACATTTGTAGGATATAACATATGTACATATAAAGTTGGAGTTTTCTAAAATGGATTGAGCCCCACCTAGACCCAAAAGCTGATTGGGCCACGCATGTGAGGCCCGAGCCTGGCCCACGGGCCAAGCTAGTAAGTCCAAGCCCACCCTAAACAAGTCGGGCTAATTGGGTCAGCCGGCTACCCAGCCCATTTCCACCCTTATTCACCATGGACATGCCAATGGCAATCTGGGCCGTCTAAAGCATGGACCACATGGTGGATGGACCATGTCATGAAAATCACACCAATCAGACTACCACTACAGTTTCTTTTTCTCAAAACTGTATGTAGGATTCAACTGCAAGCAGTGTCTGAGAAGAAGACGACCTCTAGGCAAGACCATACACCCACACGTGCACATGCGCTTTACAATGCACACGTGTTTAGTGAGAAACAGGGATTTGTCTCGTTACGAGGAAATGTATTTCTCTTCACATGATGCATGCACACATCAATCGAGGGGAGGAGAGTTCCAGACCCAACAGTTTAATAGTCGGGTTCGTAATTTTGCCCAGACCCAACCCATTAAGATCTGCGTAAGGTCTGTCTTAGACGTATTTCCTCAGTGATCCTACGTGATGGATGGCCTGGATTTCATATAAGTGTGCATCGGTGGCCTGTGTTTTGCAAAATCCCCACCCCAAGTAGGACCTGGCACTTGGTACGTCTTTTCTTCCTTTTTCCCTTTTGCTTCTTCATCATATGCAAAAGTTGCATGTGAGTTTTCTTCCTTTTACCTTTCGCCTGTTTATCATGTAAAAAAGTTGCTTGTGAACTTTTACACGGGCATTCATTTCTTTCCTGCCAATGTCACACATCCATTTCTTTCCTTACCGACATGTCATGTATGAGAACATCCAACTTTTACATCTAACTATTAATTGATTGCATGCACTTTTTCAATTTCTACAATCGGCCCAATCATCCTAGATATCGGTCCAACCGGACCATTGATCTTCACTAAGAGCTCCATCTTTGATATTGGCCCAATCTAATGGTTCACCTCTAATTCTGTTTGAATCAATTTAGATCCATGTTGGTCCAGTTGGGCAGTTTATTTTTTACTATTAGCGTAGTTGGATTACTCATCTCTGATTTTAACATCATTGGACCATTCATATCTTCAATATCAGTCCAATCAAATTATCTGTCTAAAATTTGAGACAAATCATACTGTTCATCTTTGATGTGATACCGATCTAATTGGACAGTTCAACTTTAGTATCATTCAAAGAAAGGTATTTGATTTCAAATATCGATGCAATCAGATAGTTGATTTTCAATATAGGCCTAATTTGACCATTCTTCTCCAATTTTATCATAATTACACCATTCGTTTTCAAAATTAGTCTAATGAAATCATCTATTTTCAACCTTGGAAAGATGAGACTATTGCTCTTTGGTGTTAGTCTAATCAAATAGTTCATCTTTAGTATAATTCAAATCGAACCATTTGGCTACATTGTTCCAACCAAATAGTTGATTTTCAATATTGGCTCGGTTTAGTAATTCATCTCCAATTCAATTCAATTGGACCATTTTCCTTCATTATCGGTCCAACTGAACCATTAATCTTTAATTCTGTAGTGATATTGGTCCAATTAGACTGTTCATCTTTAGTATCATTCAAATCAAGCCATTTAGCTTCATCATGGTTTTTATTAGGTTGTTCATTTTATTGTTGGCCCAATTTGAACATTCATCTCTAGTTTCAACATAATTGAACCATTCATCTTCAATATCGGTCTAACCAAACCATTGATCTTCAATTTTAAACCGATCAAACCGTTCATCTTTAATTTTGGTCCAATCAGATCATTCATCTTTAGCATCATTCAAACCGGGCATTCACATTCGAAATTGGTCCAATTAGGACATTGGTTTTTAGCATTGACTCTAATTTAACTCTCTCCAATTTCAACACAATCAGGCTACTCGTCTTCAATATTAGTCCAATTGAACTATTGATCTTCAATTTGAATTGATGAAGCTGTTCATCTTTGACATCGCTTCAGTCGTGCCATTAATTCAATATCACTTCAAACAGGCCATTAATTTTCAATATCAGCTAACTCTAATCAATTAATAATAAAGAACAGACCCACAGTCACGCGGGACCACCTAACAATTGTTAGAAAGAGAGAGATGATAACTTTTAATACTCTTAGAAGTATCAATAATTGATCTACTAAATGAAATTACAAGCAAAAATGTTCTAATTACAAGCTAGGGCCAACTTTATTTTATGAAAGGAAATTTCATAAAATTTTATGCTATAGATACAAAATCTTAATATAGGCTGAATGCCTTATCCAGGATTTAAAATATACATAGATGTGAACTTTCCTCGTAAATCTTCCTCCACGGATCAAAAAATCAAAGACCAAACACAGATGACTAGGGCTGTTAATGAGTCGGGCTCAGACCTGCCAAAATCAAAATTTTGAATAGGCCCAGCCAAAAAGTTCAAAACCTGAGCTAAAGCCAACCTCAGGCCCAGCCTGTTGACAGCCCTACACATGATCATGATATAGGCTACAGCTACACTGAATAATGGCGCCACAAGGGGAGCCCCATTATTTAGACTTCAACCTGTGCATAAAGTCTAAATAGCGGACTCCCGTAGAGAGTGGGTTCAAACCTACATACGTGTAATCAGTGTATCTGGCATCCACATATCAGACATGCACAGTGCACATTCGATCATTTACACTTATTAGGGCGCGTTTGGGTGCCATAAAATGCAAGTGAATCAACGGTTAATATTCAAGTAAAATTTGTGGCCCAACTAAGGCATCTAACTTGAATTTCAAGGTATCAGCAATCAATGCCCATAGTTTGCAACTAAAAGCTCATTAATGCTTGATCATGAAAGCAGTATGCCATTTTTTTTTCTTTCTCGTGAATTAGGATTGCAGCCCACAGCCATCTGACGCCTCAAGATGCTCAACATGTAGATATGATCAGATATCTTGTTTTCTAAGTCGGTGCTATTGTCGATGGGTGGAACCAATGGCTCGAAATGTCATGAGGAGCAATGATTTGTAAGTTGAATATGAACCGTTGAAAATTTTCTCTTCAGCTACTCACATTCAACCTAAGATTTTGTTTGTTTGATTTTACCATTCAGCATGATTTTTGGTTGGTGGGCCGTACTTAATAATTAAGGGGAGTTATGTTGCACCCGGACAGAATATGATGCTTTTGATACATATGAGCTCAGAAATTGTACACATGGCATTCATTAACTCAAAGTAAACCAGCTAAAACTAGCTAACCAAAGATTGCCGACAGAGCTATAGAACCAATTTTTTTTTTTCCTCTAAAATTAAATTGACCGAGCAATCCTAACTTCTGGTTTGTGGATACTTATTTCTCGAGAAAGGACTGTTGGATATTTTTCATTTCTAACTGTCTAGTAGATGTTCTGCAAAGATCCAAACATCTCCTAAGACTAAACACAGATGATCATGAAGTAGCTAGGCTACACCTATATAGAATAATGGGCCGCTAGGGGAATCCTACTATTTAGACTTCAACCTGTGCAAAGTGTAAATGGTGGACTCCCCTCAAGAGCGGGTTGAAACCTACATGCAGGTAATCTGCTTCCAGATGTCAGATGTGGAATGCACATTGGAGCCCTTACACATAGGGCATGTTTGGGTAAAAACGAGTTTTAATGTTCTTTCTCCAAGGGGCCATTGTCACCCTGTCAGCTATGGTTAGAAGTGAATCGATGGCTAATATTTAAGTAAAATTAGTGTCCCAATTAAGGCGTCAAACCTGATTTCTTAAAACCTCTTTCTCGTCAACGGTTTAGACTTAGATTATGTGGCACGCATTATATTGTAAGCAAACAATCACTGTCTTGCTAGTACTTTTCTTTGGTGGGTCGGGAGCAGTTTTTTCCAGAAGAACTGCCCCAAGGGGCTGGGTTGCAATTAATGGAATATGAAAATGAGTGACGACCAACCACGGCCTTGGCATTCCTGGAATATGTGACATCCTTGACAAAATGAGAAATGCTGAAAGTAATTTCCACTAGAGAGACTGAAGTAGTCTGGAGAGCCGTGGTGATCGATCCACAGCACATCTGCAATCACCTGGTAAACATGGACCCCACCTGATGCACTACTCGGAATGTCAGAGATTCCTTCCAAATTGTCATGTGTGCATGTGTAGACGTTTGTATTGGCTCACTTTTTTTACTGCTGTTGATATGAGATAGGCTGGGCTTGCAATCAACAATCAAGGGCCATCAGTTTGCAACTAAAAGCTCGTTAATGCTTGATCAAGAAAGTAGCATGCCATTTTTTTTCTCGTGAATATGGATTACAGTCCACTAGCATCTGACGCTTCAAGAAGCTCCACAGGTAGATTCGATTAGATAATTAGGATGAACCGGCTTTTATTTTTTATTTTTGGGTGCTAGTGTAGTTGGGCTTCCAGTGGCTCAAAAATAAATAAGAGTTGAATGTGAACATTGAACATGGAATGAGATGACCTGAGAATAAAATAATAATAATAATAATAATAATAAAGAGAAAGAAAAGAGTTGAACGTGAACAGTTGAAAATTTTCTCTTCAGCTATTCATATTCAACTACAAATATGGTTTGTTTGAATTTTCCATTCTGAATGGTTTTTGGACAGTGGGCTGTACCCAAACCAGGGGAGTTATGTTATTCCCTAGCAGAGTACGATGCTTGATTACAGAAATTATACACATGGCGTACAATAACTCGAACTAAATCAACTAAACTATGAAACCAAATATTGCTGACTAAACTATGGAACCAAATATTGCTAATTCACAGTCCCAAATTTAAATTGGTTGAGCAATCCTAACTCTCTTACTCATAGATACTTATTTCCCTGAAAAGGACTGTTGGATATTTTTCATTTCTAACTATCCAGTAGATGTCCACCATTTCAATATTCTGATGATCAAATACACAATTTCTAAGTATAATTTCTAATTGTTATATTCCATCGCACTCTAATGAACGATATAAGGAAGTTTTCCTAGAGAAAATTACCAGAACTGATCATCTACTTGCAATGGTAGCGCAACCTTAGGTACCTTATCACCTTTCCCACCAACAAGCCACTTGAGTAGAAAATCATTACCATGAAAACTATCAGCCCCACCATGAAGATCTCCCATCTCAAAAACCAAGCTGGTGTCCTTTCACGAGGTGGGCCACATCTATATTTTGTGTCAGACAAAGACCCCTTGGTTGATCAGCCGATACATTAATTCCAATGGTGTGACCCACCTGATGAGCAGACCAGTCTGATTTCATGATGGAACCTACTGTGATCATGGTACTGAGTACTGATGTCCTACATAATTGGCATGTTGGCAGCAAAAGATAGTAATGGCAAGTTGTCGTATCTTGCCTATATGTTATTTTTTATTAGCTCCCAATTGTGAGATGATGATACCTGCGAATTACCTGACCATCTCTAGATGTGGGCCCACAAGGCGAAGCATGCTGAATGAGCCTTCGTAGCAGCGTGGGTAAAAGAGATTGCCACACAAACACACACACACACACACACACACAGAAAGAGAGATGATTTCATAAAACAATTACATAAAATGGAAATTTTTGATATGATTATAAGTTAGAAATCATAAAATTGATTCACTGAGAAATGGTAAGTAAAAATGTTTTAATGTTACCAAATGAGAGTACTTAGTAGCATAATATTATTTTATGGAAACAAAATTTCATAAAATTTTATGAAATTAAATTGATGCTGCAGATACAATATCCTAATATAGGCTAAACGCCTTATCCAGGATTTAAATCTTCTTCCATGCATCCAAACGTCCACTCAAAGACCAAACACACAAAAGTCATGAGGCAGGCCACATGTGTACAGAATAACGGCCAAGGGAGCCCCACTATTTAGACTTCATGAGTTCCCAGTAGTCGGGCTCTCCTGAAGAGTGGGTTCGAACCTACGTGCGTGTGATCCGCTTCCACATGTCAGATGTGCACAGTGCGCATTCGAGCACTTACAATTACGGCCTGTTTGGGTTCCAAAAATACAAACATAAAATAAAAACGAGTTTTAATGTTCTTTTCCCCACAGCACTGACACTTATCTTTTGTGGTCAGAAATGAACCAACGGTGAATATTCAAGTAAAAATTGTTCCCCAACTAAGGCATTAAACCTAAATTTCATGCAAGCTCTTTGTCATGAATGGTTTATATTTTGATTACGTGGCATGCATTATGTTGGAGGCAGACAATCAGTCTTGCTAGCACTTCTCTTTGTGGGTCTGGAGCAGTAGTTTCTCCAAAAGACCTGCCACAAGGGATTTAACAAAATGAGAAATGTTGAAGTAATTTGCGCTAGAAGAGATTTAAGAAGAGATCCCAGAGTTGTGGCGACTTCAAGAAAATTGTTATTTACCAATGATCATATTTGTTGCTAATTTATGTTTTTTGTCGGTAAATATAATTACCGAAGAAATGGATCATTGCTAACATCGTCGCAACAAGACCGTGGCTGAAAGCTTTTACCGACGAAATATCAAGTTGTCGGCAATTATTAAGTCAATATCGACGATTGCAATCGTTGGCAAAATATGTGACTTTTGATAGGCAAAAACTAGAACTTTCGTCGGTATACCTCAAAACTACTTATGAAAATTTTCGTCGGTATAAGTATAGTAAATACTATTATCTACGATTGTAATCGTTGGTATAAGCATAACAACTACTACTATTACTTATGAAATAGTTCATCGGTATAAATTTATATTTGTTATACCAACGATTTATGTTCGTCGGTATAAATATTTATACCTACTATTTCCAACGAAATATTTCGTCAGTATAAATTTATATATGCTATACCAATGATTTAGTTTGTAAGTATAAATATTTATACCTACTATTACCAACGATATATTTCGTCAGTAATAGATTACTTCTTCCCATTTTAATTTATTTTTCTGTATACAGGAAAAAATTCCTGATATACACCTGTTACAGTACATTTTCATCCTATTTATATCCACACACAAACAAAAACCACATCCATCCACACGCAAACCATCCTATCCACATCCACATACAAACCACATTCATCCATGCACAAACCACACACAAATACATGTAAGTTTAACATCTAAAATATCAATCGTATATAAAATAAATTGAATAAATAAAAAAAATCATGAAAATGAAGGCGGAGGTGGTTGGGCATCGGTGCTAAAGTATGCAGCGAGAGCCTGAAACATCTCCTGTATCCATCACTCATGTTCCATCCCGCATCTCCTCGATCCTCATTTCCGGCTCCTCCTGTCGCCTCTCCTCCTCCTCTCTTCGCCTCTGCTCCTCCTCCCTCTGCCTTTCCAGCTACTCTCTGATCTCATCGACAATGACCCATAACTGCTGAACCTCTCTCTCCGTGATATCAACTCGATGTAGGGTGCTCTCCCCGGCTGACAGAACGGCTGGAGGCAGCTCTAGCGGGTGCCATGAGCTTGGCACCATGGCCAAGCCCACGCACATATCCAAAATGGGTGCCAAGCACCTCGCTTACAATATCTGACTCACTCCTCTAACTACCATCGGGAGTTGGTTGACTGCGTATGGTGTCCATCGCCTCTTATAACGAAAACATAAAAATTTTCATAACGAATGACATTATTACAAATCAATGCAATTACATTTTACAATGTAAGGATTTTTACCCAATGCTCGCTGGCTCTAAGATGAACCCAAGATCCCATCGCCTGCCGATAGTGAGTCCCTTTGTAGGGGTTTACTGGTCCAGGCTCCTGGCCGGTGACGAAATCTCGCTGCGCAATCGAAAGGATAATAGAGTTAGTATAAATGCATGAAAATAATTTATAAACTTAATAATTAGTAGTAATTTCTTACCATGTCGTAATGATGTCGTACAAATGACTCTGAACTACTTATGTGGTTCACTTGTAACTTTTTCTATTCCTAGAATTTATTCTACTCCTCTTCTGAACACATTATTCATAATACATTGTTATTAATTGCGAGTTTAATTGTTAACTTAAGATATCGTAAATATGTAAATATTACCTGAAAAGCCTCAGGAGAAAATTTCTCGTAGAGTATCCGCTAGTCCTCTATAGTCACGTGCGGTGATGCGGACACTACGACCTCATTGTGGGTTCTGCACCACTTATACCGCTGGTGTAACTCTCCGCGGTACTTCTTGAACTGCTCCCTGACCATGTCGTCGATAGCGTGGGAAATGTAAGGAATACTCAAATCTAAGACAAATTTATGTTACAGTTTCGTAAAGAATAGATTAATGCAATAAACTTATTAACATAATAACTTAACTATAAATGAACATTCATGAAAAAAATTTAATTTATAAAAATTTACCTGAAGGCACTGACGGATGAGCTGTCTCACATCATCTGTCACGTTTATCCAACGAGGGTGATGGCAGGGGTCAAAGATTGACATAGGACACCGACCTCTCATGTAAACAACTAGCATTGTCCCCAACAGGTCTAAGATAGTCATGTGGGAAATCTATCATCGCTCTACCCTTGCGTAAGTCGCTCTAAAACTAACCCACGCGTGGGTCCACGTCCTCATCGGCTGGTCGACGATGCTATCGCAAAAGAAATATGTAAGTCTAAATGTAAACAGAAGTCGCTAAAAAGATATATGTCTAAACTTACATGCAGTGCCTGATGTATGATCAATCGAAGGATTAGAAGCCTGTGATGTAGCATGCGACGTCGATGCTGTCTACGTCGCATCACGAGTGGAATGGGTAAATTCAGTGCTCGAACGACCTGATCTCCTACCTAGTGTCATAACTGAATCTGTGCGAAATAGGAACTTATAAATCTAAACAGCTGTCAGTACAAGTATATGAACATCAATATAATAAACACGTTAAACTTTATAGTGTAAGTGAAATATACTAAAACAATATACAAGTAGTGATGATGATAGAATGAATTCGTACTTATGCTTAGAGATATGATTAAAATATGATTAGACCATTACACTATAATGCAAGCAGAATATAATAAAATCATAAATATTCTAGTAAGAATTTAAAATTCCATTACATGTTGTCATTCTATATTAAATACATGAATTTCATTGCAATACGATACAACTTCGGATCAACTATCTGAAATATTTCATGCGTAAGTTATCGTATGCTTCAAAAGTGTATGTCAAGCTATGTGAAGCACTTAATATTGTTTCAGCCAACATGTCAGTCACAATAGGAGAAATCTGGTCTCTTGAGACTCAATTTAGATGTGCAAGTGATAAAACCGCATATTCCATAAGTCATTTTCCGTGGTTATATTCCTCCATCAGGTCTAAAATTTCTTTGAGATGGTATAATCTTTCATCTGAGTAATTGTCGATATATTCCTCCTTACACTCATCAACCAGACCAGGTATCGCTTTGGTCATACTCAAAGAAGATAGGGCCGAAAAGTTCATTTATAACAGTTGATAAAGTATACTGCATGCTTCTGCTATGCTCCAGTTCGAAGAGGATATAATTAGAAATTGACTCAACTGCAAAAGTGAATTATAAACAAGTTAATTAAAGGAATAAATCATGACTTGTAAAACATGTATACATGTAATAATCAAATTATTCGAATAAATAAATGACATGTAAATCATGTGTACATTTAATAATCGTCGTCTGTATCACTATTGCTGAGCTGTATTTCTTCATCATCATCATTATCGCTGATCAGTATTTCCTCTTCATCATTTGCAACGTCATCATCAATGAAAGCGTTATCATCTCTAACAATGTCATGTATGATTGACGCATCAACATGATCAGGTGGCATATCATCTCTATCTAATTACACCATATCAATATCAACATCCGGATCATTCCCTCTGTCCCCAGATGACAGGTCTTCTTAATATGCTCATTCAATCCAAGATCGTTCATTTTTTCCATCCTTACTATCTTCAACGTCTGGTTCAAGAACGTCAAATGTTCCTAGGTTTATTTTCTGCACCATGTGCCAATAAGTGCTTTACTTAGTATCAGCGAGGTAAAATACTTGTTCAGCTTAGCTGGGTAAGACAAATGGGTCGTCCTTAAACCACTTCCGAGATAAATTTATGCTCATAAAGTAGTCGTCAATCTGCATTCCCAATTTCTTATTTCCAATGTCCCACCAATCACATTCAAGTAAGTATACCCGCTTTCTCATACAATAACTCAGCTCAATAATATCCGTCAAAACACCATGAAAGTCAATTTTTACCTCCTCATGCATTCCTTTCACAACCACCCCACTATTTTGTATGGTCTTATACTTATCACGCTCTTTAGTGTGGAACCGAATCCTATTTATAATACAACCTATATAATTAGATACATGTTTATCAGGGTCATACGCCAGTGAGTAGAGTGCATCAGACGCATCGGTAGAGTTGCTAGCGCAACATCTTCATCTATTATCACGTATAGAAGAGAATTGTTTAGGTTTTTTCTTAGGTTTAAATATTATGCAATACAACAAAATTCTAACTGTGGTGAGATACAAGGTAAAATCGTACACGTTTTGCGAACCATTCTGAAAATTGATCATAATGCATTCGATCATAATTTGTAGAGTATTGGAACTTCATTTCCTAAATGTGTACGCTACACTTAATTGGCATGTCATCAACAAGAAACATTAAGATCATCGTATGTAGTGATCATTATCGATGGAAGACTTACTTTAAGTACGACTCTATTTTTTCAGAATTATGCAACACATACTACCGCGCCTTTGCTTGATCCACAAGGTCCATACCCTAAAATGTCAGGGATCCTAAAGGACGGACGTTATGTGCGAATACAGATATGAGTCCCTGTTCATGCTCCTACCCTTCATCGGCATTTTGATCTTTTTGGTTGAATCTAATCTCTATTCCGCTAAGATACATGGAACAAAATGTCAGACATTCATTATCAATGTACGCCTCAGGAATGGATTCCTCTGGACATGCCTTACTTCTCACAAATCGTTTTAGTGTGTGAAGGTGTACACAAAACTATTATATTATACGTATGAAAACATGGATATACATAATTTATGGAATGAATAAAATTTTTAATAAGTTCTACTACCTTTCGATCGGATATATCCAATGATATTGTACTAGGCCTACAAGCTTCACCTCGTGCGGTAAGTGAATCGCTAGGTGTACCATGACATCGAAAAACGTAGGTGAAAATATTCTTTCAAGTTTGCAAAGGTTTACAGCAATGTCCCTCTCCAGTCGTTTAATAACCTTTACATTCAATGATTTCGAACGCAAATCTTTAAAGAATATCCCCAACTCAACCAGCGCCGCACTAATATCCTTGCTCAGGAATCCATGAATCGTAACCAGTAGTAGATGTTGTAGAAGGACGTGACAGTCATGACTTTTCATTCTTGTTACCTTACAGTTTGTAATGTTTACGCACCAAGAGATATTTGACGCATACCCATCGAAAAACTTGACTGATGTCAACCATTCACATAAATGCATTTTTTTTCCAGTTTTTTCAATGTGTAACAGGCTGCTGGTACAGTATATGAATTTTCATGTGGTTGCAAGTGAAACTCTTTCCTTAAACCCAATAGAAAAATATGTTTAGGTTTAAGTTAGGGTAATAGGTTTAGGTTTATGTGTAGGTTTAGGTTTAGGGACTTGAGTTTAGGTTTATGTATAGGTTTAGGTTTAGAGATTTGGGTACAAGTTCGAATTCGGGTTTAGGTTTAAGTTAGGGTAATATGTTTAGGTTTAGTTATAGGTTTATGGTTAGGGAAATAGGTTTAGGTTTAGGGTTCGGGTTTAGGTTTAGGGAAATAGGTTTATGTTTAAGTTAGGGTAATAGGTTTAAGTTTAGGTGCAGGTTTATTTTAGGGAATTGAGTTTAGGTTTAGGTTTAGGGGTTTGGGTTCGAGTTTGGATTCGAGTTCGGGTTTAGGTTTAGGTTTAGGTTTAGGTTTATGTTTAGGGAAATAGGTTTAAATTTATGTTAGGGTTGTTCGCTCGCCTCAAGTGTAAGGCTGTGATGTAGTAATAAATCTCGGTAAGACCGAGGTCGATCCACAGGGAATTAGGTAAACCAATTCTAAATATTCCAGCAACCGAATCTCAGCAATTATAGAATTCAAATTTGAAAACTAATTTAAAATAGTAAAGTTGTAAAATTTGTAATTTAAACAGAATTAAGGCCTCAAGTATCCACTTGTGGTAGCCCCTATGTGAATTCATTCATTCAAGCTGTAACACCCCGGATTTTCGCTAACTTGGAATTTGGAAGTCCTTGGGCGTTACCTTCGGTTTGTCGGTTATAGGGCGTACCCGCACGTGTGTTCACATGTATTGGGGATTAAAATGAAAGTTTTTACCAAAGAAATGATTGAATTAGTTTAGGAGTTGGAAGATCACATGGTTCGAAAGAGTTTTCCGACAATTGGGTTGACTCGGGTATGTCGTTGTCTGTAGAGACTAAGTAAAGAATCTTGAATTATCAATCTACTTGTAGATCGACCCAACCATCATGAATATTTTACCGGACCTTGGTGTTTTAGCCTATTTTTGGTATTTCAGATTTTTTGAACGGTTTAGATTTGGCAAAAACCCTCTCTTTCAAAAGGCACTGTGTTTTGGAAATGTCAAAAAGTTATGATTTGTACTTGGAGTGGAAAATCAAAATCTTTATTATTGAGAATTTGATTTTCTAGTATTTTTTATTGAATCCAAATGGGGGGTACTTCCTTATTTACATAAAATAGCTTAAAGTAAATGGAAACATAAAAATAAACATGACATTTACTTGTAGAAAACTGTTATTATATGTAAATAAGCAGACACTGTCCAGGAAGTCAGTGAAATTGTGTGCTTGTAGAAAACTGGGCAAGCAGAAGAAATTCTGAACAGCAGGCTTCGGTGCACCGAAGAAGCCTTCGGCGCACCGAAGGAGGCCTTCGGTTTGAGCCGACCAAACGAGATCGTACCGCAGCGGGGTTTGAAACAGTAGCTTCGGGGCACCGAAGAAGATCTTCGGCGCACCGAAGGTTTGTCCAGCAAGCTTCGGCCCGAGCCGAAGTACTCTGTTCATACGCGATTTTTCGAAGTTTCGGGGCTTCGGCGCACCGAAGGGGACCTTCGGCGCACCGAACCCATCGAGTATTGTTTTTAAAAAAGGGGTTATAAACCCTATTCTCTCTCTCTTTCTCATTTCTTTCTCTCTTTCTCTCATTTCTCTCCTTCATCTTCTTCTCCCCTAAGCTCCCTAGCTTCCCTCTTCTCTTCTCAAACCCCATTCCTTCCTCAAATCCTCCACCATGCTTATAGGAATCTTGGATTTTCGAGCTCTCTCCGGCGTCCACCTCCGTTCCCGCTTCTCCCAGCCAAGATCCGACGAGCTAGGGTTGGAATTCTCCTCCCTATGCTAGGTAAGGTGTTCCTCTACCTCTTCTTTTCCTCTTCCTTCCATTTTCTTCATTTTTTGACCATTAGGGTTAGAAACCCCTATTTGTTTCTGATGAAACCCTAACCCTAGGTTTCCTCTTGCTAGGGTTTGGGATCCCGACCATCGATTGGGAGTGGCCCCGTGTAGATTTTGTTGTACTCCAACATTGGGCTCAATTGACCGAATTGATTTGGGATTTTTCCAAATCCGAGGTAATTGAGGTATTCCCCAATTTTTGACGTTCGGGCCGCATCCGAATCGTCGAATTTCAACCCTAAGGTGAAGATTTACCCTCAAGCTTACTCTCGACAAATCTTAATTAATGATTGGTTGAATTTATATGTTAATTGTTAATGTGTGCATAACATGTTCGATGAAATGCCTTTATGGATGTTTGATTGATAACATGCTCGATAAAATGCCTGAATGATATAAATTTATAATATTGTAATATATCTATGCTTGTGGATGTATGTGACGCCCTATGTCATCCGGGCTATGTCATCCGGGTCCTTTAGATCGGTCGGGCTAGTCGGTCGGGCCAGGTGCTTGGATATGTTTATAATTAGGTATTTAATAACCTAAATTGTTATTATAATACATTATGTGTTGCTTTGGATTAAGCTCTGAAAACTGTGGATATGGTGTATTGCCTGCCACTAGGTTGGCAGTCACAGACTTATTCGATCGACTAGGCGGGACGCGGTCGATCAACAGTGGCCATTGTTGGGTTGTCGTCGTCCACTTGGGTCTACCGAATAAGCCCCATTCAGAGTTAATCATTCTTATATTTCATTATTGAATCACACTATATAGAATCTAGAATACCATCATTCCTACTGTGAATAGTCCACTTAAAACCCTACTGCAACTCGATCCATCAAGTCTCATGAGCCAGGCATGGTGGTATGGGACATCGTGTCTGAGTTGTCGGCCTACGCTGGGGTGGTGCCTCCCCGTAGTGACCAGTGAGCACTGACAGGGGTGACTGATTGTTGTTCGAATGACCCTTGTGACAAATGTGACCCTGGCCGATGTTTGCGTGCCTATACACCGTTCGAACGACCCGGGCGTGCATTGGGATAATTCCGAGTGAAACGCCCGCACGTCTAAATAAATTAACCGTATTTGATATTGGGGTGATGAGCCCTTCCGCTTAGTTTGGGCGTGGCTGACGAGTTACGGCCAGACTATGCTTTCATGGGTGTATAACCCAGACCATGGATCGAGGGGTTACTGGCGATGATTGGTGACGCATCACAGGAAGCCAGATAGTCTTGATTAGACTTTATGATACGATGTGGTATTCTAGCTTCACCAATTTGCTGAATGAATTGGATTAATAAATACTAAATTAATCATGCATACATGACATTGCATTTGAGGGGGACTCGTGTAGCCTGGTTACTTGATGTGGCGCCAGCGCTACCTTGAGTACCTCATGTCATTTCTCTGTGTCATCCAGGCTGTGTACTCAGTCACGACTTACGACCTGCTAGACAGGTGGACTGTGGATTCTGATATCAGTTGGTCGGGCTAGGGCTTGCCCGGGACAAGCATTGTGTGCGGAATCATGGCATCCATGCATTTAATCAACTAGCCTAGGATGATGTATGATTCGTGTTTGGTCATTACCTAATTTTGATTGATTTGACAACATGCTTAAGGAGTAATGCACATATACGAACCTGTTTATAATTTAAATATCTCGAGTCTAACCTTGGGGTTATTTCTTCACTATGTTGGCGTTTTGACGCCTTCCATTTGACATATGCAGATGCTCCAAGAATAGGATTTAGCTTCGTCCCTTTTGGTAGATGTATTTTTCCCTTCCTTTTACTTTTATTGCGATTTGTATAATTCTCATATGGGCTTACATTGAGATTGAATTGTACATCTAGGGTGTTAGCCCTATATTTTTAGATTTAGTTACCTCCGCTTTGCTTATGATCCGCTAATTAAAATGCGTTACTCTGATTATTTCTGAATGGAATGAATGTAAATTTGATTGAGGACACACGTGGGTGCATTTCCACGTGTGGTATTCCTAAAATAGCATTTTATTAAGTTAACACTCGGGAACTCGGGATTAGAGTTTTCATACTCAGGTGCCGAAATTTCGGGGTGTTACACAAGCATAACACAACTAGAATTGAAGTTCTATGTCTCTTCCAGTTGGAAGATATAGCAGTCAACACAAACAATCCCCACTTAAGTTAAAGAATAAAATTCTAGTTTTAATGAAGCACGTAAAAGTTGAATTTGTAGCCTTCGAAGCAACGACTATGCCAATGGACTATGGTATGCTCAAGGATTACTACAATTCGAATCTAATCAAGCTAAACATGATAATCTCAGAGAATTGTAAGGAACCCATGTCTGAAGCACATGAACTCTCATAAAACATAAAAAAATACAAACTTTTATTCAAACTAGAACTTAAAATCTAACTTAAAGTAAAGTACTTAAATTAAAACGAATTCAACAGGATAACTACTCACAAGCTTCACCTCTTAACCTTAGCTAAGAGGTTCTAGCTGAGCATTATCATACTTCAACTAAAAACAATGAAAAACTAATTAAAAGCATAAGAAAACTAGAAAAACCTTAATTGGAGGGGTTACAAACGCTCCACGATGCTCTCCTTCAATTCTCATGAACTTAGAATTTTTTTAGGATACCTAGGAATGTGCTAGAGGTTCACTTTTATAGCAAAAGACGGCTACCGACTTGGAATCTTCTGAAATTGCTAACTCCTTATGCAGATGCGCAGTTAGGTCGGATTGATCGGAGATCCCTTCGATTGATCAGAATATGATATTCAATTGATCGGACAATAATCTCATTGATCGTAAAAGTGTCCAGAGAGTTGCCGTTTCTGTCACTATTTTTTATTGATTGGACATGATTCCGATTGATCGAAAACCTCTGATCGATTGATCGAAATTATGTCTAGTGAGATATTCAAAATTCAATTTTTCTGGTAAGTCCGATAGATGGTCTGATTGATCGGAGATCCATCGGAACATCCTTCGATTGATCGGGGACCCATCGGCAAGAACATCCTCCGATTGATCAGGGACCTATCGGCAATCCATCGGAGCTTGTTGTTTTTTCATTCTTTTTTGCATTCTCTTTGGACTTTCTTCGTCATTCTTTGGCCCACCTTTGATCACCAACATAAAGCTTCTAAGTGAGTCTTTGTAGTATCAATTGAGTGAAGTCTCTCTCTCTTTCCTACATTCATAAAACATGCATTAGATGAGTCATTTGAGCATGCAAACTATGCGTATAATGTGATGTAATGGGTTAGAAAATGTATAAATTAGAGGCTTAACACACCCCCCCAACTAGCATTTTGCTAGTCTAAAGCAAAACAAGCATGAAACAATCCCTTTCTCTGAAAACTCAACTCTTTCTTGGAAACTATGGTTCTATAAACCTTAAGACATATAAGTGCAAAGTTCAGAAAAACTAAATAATAAGAAATTGAAGTCCTAAACTTTCCAAGCATAATAAGTGTTCATATAGAATCTCCACTAATTTATTGACAAAATAGAAGAATCCGAACATGTATGGTCTAGTGTGCATTGTGCATATTCATCTCATAACTTTCTAGGATTATCTTCTTCATAAATCAGCTAAACGAAAGATCTAAGAGTGTACAGATCAACCAATTGCCTATGATAAGAATTTGCCTTACCGTTCCTTCGACAACTTTCACACTACTTTCCATTTTCAGCTTTGGTTATGAGTAGATCATCCCCTGGTTGGTAATAGGTAGCCCTTTTCGAATTTTTTCACAAATATTCAATAAATATCCATACTTTCTTTTTCCTTTATCTTTTCTTTTCTTTTCTTTTTCTTTTCTTTTCCTCATGTATTAGATAGGATTTTTAGAAACCCATATCTTTCGTTCTTTTCTTTTCTTTTCTTTTCACTTGAACAAGGATGGACAAAGTACCCTTGCTTGGTTCCAAAACACTTCAAATCTTCAGTCTAACTAATCCACAATTCCGGGTCTGCTCTAACAATTCCGCATACACAAGCACGTGCCTGTCCAAATGGCCAGGCCACATATATTACTATCCATAGCAAATGGACAACATCATCATGATCGAATAGTGGTTCCCACCTTCCAGGGACCCCTGCATTAATTTAACTTTCATCCGGTGGGCTAAGCGAATGGATTCCTTCCCATACACCTAGTTGAATACAGACTTGTAGGCATGACCAAAGCTATCTGGATAGTCCATTATGTCTAGTCAACTCTTCTTCCACTACTATGCAGAAATTACATCAATCAGTTGGTCCTAAACATCTGTTAGTAAACTATCTCTCATAAACAATCTTGCCTATTCATTTTTCTATTCCACTGATTTAGAATTATCCAACAAGAACAATTTTTTCAAGGAAGCATAATATGTGCCAATGGGACCCAATGGACGGTCAAGATAAGTGAATTGGAGGCCAACAAGTTTGAATGCAACAAGGTTCATCCAAATGTTTCCATATACTTAGTCTACTAGATTAGTTATCATAATATATTAATAACTAATAAGACACTAAAGATGGGATCAGTAAATGGAAAACTACTGATATTTCATATTTGGAATGTAAACAATTAAAATTAAATTGTCCAAATTGTGGACCCCTAACTAGATTTATCACGGAATAAAAAATTATTGGATAGTCTACTTATAGTTGTAATGCAAATCTGTATGGCTCAAATCATTGGACCATCTCAATATGTGGGCCACAAGCAGTGGACAGCGACAGTGGGCCCCACAAGCAATCATACAGCATGGTGGACTCTTGGGTGAGCGAATTAGGTGTTACCCCGGGAACAGCTTAGTGTGTATTACCCTACCGTGGCGCCCATCTTGATGTATTGTTTATATATTGAAGCTGTATATCTGTTTTTTCATATCATTGTAGGATTTGATTCTAAACCCTAAGAAGATCCAAATCTCAGGTGGACCATGCCACTAGAAACAATGATTAATAACTATTAAAAACGTTTTGTGGGCCAAAAGTTTTGGATCAAATGGATATTTATATTTTACCTTCCAAGACCTTATTGACATTATAAAGAGCTTGGAGTTCAAATAAACACTACCAAAACCTTACGATGGGCCCTTTGGAAATTTTAATGGTGGGGCACTCAATCACATTGTTTCTAGTGGTGTGGTCCACTTGAGATTTCGATATCCATAATTTTTTTTTTGAATTGATTTAATTAAGAAATCCTTAAGGAAATTCCTAATTAAGGATTTACTAAAACAGTGGACATCAACAGTGGGCCCCACAAGCAGTGGACATTGATGGTGGGCCCTACAAGCAGTACACAACGATGGTGGGCCCCACAAGCAATGGACACTGTTTTTAGTGGTGTGGTCCACTTCAGATTTGGATATCCATAATTTGTGGATTTTATTTTGGAATTGAAAATCCCAAATTAGGGATTTTAATTAACAAATTCCTAATTAGGAATTTATTTTGAAAATCCCTAATTAGAGATTTACTAAAACAGTGGGCCCCACAAGCAATGGACATCAACGGTGGGCCCTACAAGCAATGGACAGCAATGGTGGGCCCCACAAACAGTGGACGACGAATTGGGTGGGCCCCAAAAAAGTGGACATCGAGAATTGAGTGGGCCCCATAAGCAGTGGAGCGTGGTGGGCCCCAAAAGCAGTGAATCGCGGTGGGCCCCACGAAGGACAATGAGAAGAGAGAGATAGGGAGTGAGAGAGAGAGAGAGGAAATGGAGGAAGAAGAGAGAGAGAGAGAGAGAGAGAGAGAGAGAGAGAGAGGGTTATCGACAATCGTGGTGGCGTACGGAGGTCGATGACGGAGAAGAACGCTGGTGGTCGGAGGCAAGGGGCCATGCGAGGGAGCTAAGCTGCGAAGAGAGAGAGAGAGAGAGAGAGAGAGAGAGAGAGAGAGAGAGAGAGAGAGAAATGAAGCCGTTGTGGAGTCGTTTACAACTTAAGACAACACTTTATTCACTGACGAAATGTTTGTCGGTAATAGTGTTTTTAAAATTTATTCACCGACGAAATATTTCGTCGATGAAAGAAATTTTTGGGAATGGCAGGATTATTGCCAGATTTTACCCACGAAATAACGAATACGAATAATAATCGTTAGTGAAAGTCTTTCAAAAATATATTTTTCGACGAATACATTCGTCAGTGAAATTAATTTCACCGAAATGCCAGATGGGCTTTGTCTTTTACCGATGGATATATTCGTTGACGATAAATTTTTTACCAAAGATAAGTAATATCGTCGGTAAAAGTCTACTTTCCGTCATTATAAACGGTGGCGGGAGCATATATGGCGATGGCGGGAATGGCTTCTAACTTTTACTGACGAAATAGTGATTTTGTCAGTAAAAATACTATTTACTTGCAAAACTTGTTTCATCATAAATAAATTCGTTGGTAAAAAGGCAATTACTTGCAAAACTTGTTTCATCATAAATAAATTCGTTGGTAAAAAGGCAATTTCTTATAGTGCCGGCGATCCACAGCACGTGCCCCCGCCATCTTCAATCACGTGGTAACCGTCAACCCACGTGATGCACGACTTGGATGTCACATATTCCTTCCAAGTTGTCATGTGTGCCATGTTTTGATGTTTGTACATCGGCTCACTTTTTGTTTTTTTTTTTTCTTGTTCTTTTTGTAATTATTGCTGTTGGTATGAGATACGATGGGATGGGCTTGGTATCATCAGTCAAGGCCCATCAGCTTCCAACTAAAATCTCATTAATGCATGATCATGAACGAAGCATCCCATTTTTTTTTTTTTTTTTTCCGTGAATTCGGATTACAGCCTACCAGCATCCAATGCCTCAAGAAGTTCCACATGAAGATACGATCAGATATCAGAAGAACAATCTTTTTTCTTTTCCTTGTAAGTCGGCGCTATTTTCATTGGGCGGAGCCAATGACTCAAAAGGTCATCATGAGCAATGATTTCTAGGAGTTGAATATGAACCGCTCTGAAAATTTTCTCTTCAGCTACCCACATTCAACCAAAGATTTTGTTTGTTTGATTTTACTATTCAGCTTGGTTTTTGGTTGGTGGGTGAGTACCCAATAATCGCGGCGAGTTATGTTGTACCTTGGAAGAATATGCTGCTTGATACATATGTGCTCAGAAATTGTACACACATGACATTCATTAAGTCAAAGTAAACCAACTAATTAAACTAGCTAACCAAATATTGCTGATAAACTCTCAATTTTATTGGTCAATATGAACAGCGAAACACTTTGGGTGGGCACCACAAAAAAAGATCCGCGGCCTCACATATCATATATCCAATGTGGGTCTATCTCAAGGAGCCCAGAACTAGGAAGCTACCAAAGAAAAGGTGGAACCTAAAAGGCAAAACTATCCCTTTCTAACGTGGATGTCGATTTAAAGCGACTGTGGAAATTGATAGCAATTGTCAAGGTTTTACTCTAAAAGATGTGGATGTCGATTTCTCCTAGATTTTCAAAGTTACTTTCCTTGCTTTTCAAGGTTATAGGAGAGTTCTCAACCTTCATGCAATGATCTTCATCATTTACATGGAAAATAACACTACAAACCAAATAACGAAATTATTAAAGGGATCCTACGGTTTCCCACTTGCAAAGGATTACGCAGCATTTTCCATGCCCAATATGTCCAGGTTTCCCATTTGCAGAGGATTATGCAGCATTTTCCATGCCCTATGTCTAAATAGGCCTTAACACATGGCACATGCACCTTAACTAGAATATAGACCCTCGTTCACTCATGAGGTGGAACACACTTGTATGTTGAAAGTGAACCAGCTATTATTGTTAGTTCTTGTTGACATTAATAAATGAGACCCATTTGATGAGCGGACCTATTTTTTGGGCCTGCCTGATATAGGCTCAACTCGAAGGGAAAGCCCAGCCTTTGAACCAGGCCCAAGCCTTAATATTCAGCCCGTGATTTCCACCCCCAATTGCATTTAAGACTCTTTAATTATGATGCATGGCTTTGGAATATGTTGCATGTATGGGAAAAACAAACTATGGTTCCATAACTGTAGATCTTGGGACTATTTTGCATAGCTTAAGAACTTGTATTTTTTCTTAGAAAGATGTTATATATATTGGAAACACATGGTTGTTATTAATGTATGTACCAGAACTGGTTGTAATTGGTCTATATAGCAACATATTTCGCAATGGGAAGAAATTCACCTTTTAAGTTCTAAAAATATATATTGTTTACTGCTATTTTCAGTAGAAGAAAGAGTTGAATGCTTCTTCTTTGGTTGTAAGTCTAACTCATATCAGTCGAGTGATTTCCAATTTATCAATAACTTTATGATTGCAGAAAAATTAGGTTTTGAGAGTCCATTATTACGATCAAATCAGGCTACATCAAAGTGGTATCAGAGCAAGTTTGGGTCTTTGATCGGACTTAGATAACTAATGGTAAGAGGAAAAGGAAAATGAACTAAATAAACGATTTTAATTGTCCACCTTCGCGAAGAATTTGAAGAATTGAGGCATATACCAACAATAATATACAATGCATGATGAAGGAGGTTTTATGAAGACTTTCGGCATAAATCTTCACAAGTATTCTAATTTATAATGAAAATGCTGATGAAATGTTTAATAAA
Organism: Liriodendron chinense; assembly: GCA_003013855.2. Taxonomy (NCBI): domain Eukaryota; kingdom Viridiplantae; phylum Streptophyta; class Magnoliopsida; order Magnoliales; family Magnoliaceae; genus Liriodendron; species Liriodendron chinense. Next base: position 1,508,957 of record ML058326.1, on the reverse strand, counting down.
ATGATCGAATCAAATGAAAGTGAAATAAACAAAGACCACAATGAATTTGATGATAATGAGCGAATTTGCGACTGTTGGGGTCCCAAAAGTCAAGGTCTTCGAAACAATGATTATGAGTGCCCAAATCGTCACCTGATTAGATTTAGGGCCAGTGCATCGGAAATCGCGGCGAAAATCACGTCGAATTTTGTAATAGGGTCCTCCAGACGTTCGCCTTCTCTCCAAACGATTTCCTCCTTGAGCCTGAAAGGTGATAGAAAATAACTAAGGGTGGCCGGCGTCCAGCCGTTGGCCCTCCGATGCCTAAGTTAGATAGGGTGATTACGTCTCTAGATATTCGGAACTATGAATAGATATAAACCAAAATCGGCCTATACGGGCTGTTGGTACTATGAGATGAGGGCCATCCATGCCCGAGACCAGAAACCGCGACCGCTCATATGTCGGGAGCTATTCATATCAAGAGTGCTCGCATTCTGGGTGCGACCCCTTCGACGATCACGAGCCGAGCTGGTCGCATTTTTGATATTCGACCCCTTTCGTCGAGCACGAGCCGAGCTGGTCGCATTTTGGAGATGCAACCCCTTTCGTCGAGCACGAGCCGGGCTAGTCGCATTTTTGATATTCGACCCCTTTCGTCGAGCACGAGCCGGGCTGGTCGCATTTTAGAGATGCGACCCCTTTCGTCGAGCACGAGCCGAGCTGGTCACATTTTTGATATGCGACCCCTTTCGTTGAGCATGAGTCGGGCTGGTCGTATTTTGGAGATGCGACCGCAATTCCTCACTTCTCTTTAAAGCCAAATTTGTCTACAACAGACCAAAAATGAAAAATTGAGCCAGTGGTGGGCCCCACCAGTCATCATGATCAGAACCCTACAAATTTGGGAGGGTTACCTCAACCGTGAAGAAATAGGGCCAATGCATCGACTTCCATCGCAAAGCGGGCCCCGCAAGCCCTCCATTTCGCAAAACCCAATTTTGCAAAACATGAGTAGGTCAGCGCGTCCAGAAATTCGTCCAGCGCATCATGAAATTAAGTGTTATAGTCAAAATAGCGGTGATCGTATATCATCACGACGTCCTGATCCTGCGAGCAGTCCTTCTTGTAGCCGTTAAAAGGCGTCACATCTTAATATGCGAGCAGCTTGTCTCGCGAGTAGTTCCCGACTTATGAGCAGTTCTCGACGCGCCAACCCATTTTCTCGATGCGCTACACGTGGCGGTCTCCTATTGGCCGACTTCGGCTATAAATACCCCCCCTCGCCTCATTTAAAAGGATCGAGAGAAGGAGAGAGATTTAAGTTTTTGGAGCTCACCGGAATCCCTCGCTGGAATCCCTTTTTCCGACCACTGGAAACCCTTTACCGATCACCGAAAATCCCACTTCCGACCACAGCAGGTCTGGTGGAGAACCTAAAAATATACAAGTGTAGTAGCGCATCGCGAAATACGTCGAATTAAGCTTGTTTTATCGACGTGCCGGCCCCAGTGCGTCACAAAAGAGGCCAGCGGATGAGGAGAATACATATCTAAAAGGAAAGTCATTTTTCGACGCACTGGCCCAGCGCATCACAAAAATAGGCCAGCGGATCAGAAAAATACGCATCTTTAAAGAAGTCATTTTTTGGATGCACTGGCCCCAGCGCATCATAAAAATAGCCCAGCGAATCGGGAAAATAAAATATTTTTAACAATCATTTTTGGACGCACTGGCCCCAGCGCATCAGTAAAATCAGGCCAGCGGATCATAAAAATCAGCACTTCGAACGTTCATTTCAACACCTTCAGATCTTCATTTTATGATGTTTTCGGGACCCTGTTTAGGCCTATTTTGGGTATTTTGAGCGTTCGAGACACAATGGAGTAGTCAAATAACTCATCCGGCCCACACAATGAGCAGAACGCAAGCCTTCAGAGTCCGATCCAATCTGACGAGACGAATGGAGCAATTCTCCTGGAAAGAGGCCGCCAGTGCCCAGAACCGTACTGATGTATCATCATCACATGTACTATCATAATATGACCCGGATTCAGGTTCGGACTAAGCAAAGGGGACTATGGTTAACACGATAAACCATACCAGGAGAGTTCTAAATTGTCACACACAATTTGTTAAAGACTGACACTTCAAGAACAGTCGATGCCCTACCCATCCAAACGGCATCCGCTGGTTGAGCTGCTCAGGTACACACAACTGTGGAATGGACTTCCCGAGGTCACCTGTCCATACATTGACAGGCGCGGGCCCAGAGTCATCCTTCTCGGTCGTAAACCTTGACAGTCTCAGCCCGGATCTCCGGTCAAAACATGGGACGTAGACATCCGACTCGTACAAAGATGGATCAGTCCATAACAGAACACAACAAATATAGGTCTCCATGACCATACAAATACAGGTCTCTACGACCACACAAACACACCATGACCATGAACTCTAAGACCATAGTCCCCGCTGACTAGTCTTCTGCCTTTTAATCAAGGGTCATCGATCATTCGATGTAATTAAGGGTTCGTGCCAGATCACGGCCTGGAATGTACAAGATCTCAGGATCTCTGGAATAAAATTCGCCTTGCGATATCTCTTCTCTTGTGTACTTTTGTGAATGCTTGTGATTGTCTATGAGTGTTTCTATTATTCAGAACCCCATAGCAACAAAACACCACATCTCAGAAGATGTCATTGTGATCCATTTTCTAGTTCCAACAGCGACGAAGATGCCTATGAGGTATTTGATGAAATAATCAAACCAAATGAAAGGGAATTCGTGAACGAAGACTACATGAAATTTGATGATGACAAGTCGATTTATGACAAAGATGCTCATGAAGTGCTAGATGAAATGACTTAACTGAATGAATGTGAAAGTCATATTATTTGTGAAGTTTTGGCGGCTCCTTAAGTACTCTAGATGATTAATTACAGGCTAATATCTTTCGTACATGGTGTTGGGAAAATCGGCAGCGGAAGTGAAATCTGAAACGCGTGGAGCAATGCGAGATCAAACAAGTAAACAAGATGCAATCAAACCACACATAAGCATTCACCACAAGAAACTTCAAATTTATATGGAAAAACCCCTCAATGGGTAAAAAACCACAGCACAAAACGATTCACTATGAATAACAGAAGATTACAAAGATTGACAGCCCACTAGTAAGGAAAAATAGAGAAAACCCCAAGTTCTCTCTCACACACACCTCTTCCCCCTTCCTAATACCATTAGGAAACCTTAGACATCTTAGGATACAACCTAAATCCGGATTACGACTCCTTAAATAAGCAAATTTTTGAAAATAGAAACATCTTGCGCACTACTGCAAGCTGCGTAAGAAACCCGCGAGCACATCCGACCGACCGGCCAGTGCACAGAACAATCCAGGGAGTTCATGTCTTTGTTGCCTCACCACCGACCGGTTGCCCGATCGGCTAGAGCCCTCTACAGACCAATTGGCCAACCGGTCTGGGGCACACGAAATCTATCCAGGGAGGGTCTCCACATGCACCTGGGTCACTCCGTCCGACCGGTTAGAGCACCCAATCCGTGCATAATTTGAAGACTACCCCAACAATCTCCACCGAGGCTTCAAATGATGAATCAACAACATCCTCGCAACGTCATCTCATCTTCAATCATAGCTCCACTGCTTCTTGTGCCACCATCGACCCTAACCTTGCAAATTCACTCCCTTTACTACTCTTCTCATGTGGCCCTTGGGCACTTGCCACATACGAGCAACCGTAGATCTTGTTGTCGTTCCCGCTGGCCCACCATGAATTGTGCTCCCAATCAACATGTAAAGATGGCCATACCTCCATGCCTTTATACACATAAGTGTTCCCTTCAACACTTCACAACAACGATCGCGGCCAATAAACACACATCCTTTCGCCTCGAGTGCACCAAGAGAAATCACATTCATCTTCATCTTGGGAACGTGCTTCACATCTTCCAGGACTCGTTCGATCCCATCGAACATCCTGATGGGCACCATACCAATACCCATAACCTTATGATCGACTCTATTGCCCATAAACATCGATTCTCCACCATACTCCCTGTATGTCGTGAATGAATTCCGATCAGGACAAACGTGACATGAAGCCCCTGAATCAAGGATCCACTCACTACTGTGAGATCCCTTGCGAGAAGCAGTCAGAACTTCACATAGATCGCCACTGTCTGCTACGATATTAGCTCCCTTTCCAGAAGAATTTTCATACCTTTCTTGCTTCAACTTGGGATTCTGACAATGCCCTCTCATGTGGCCCTTCTGGCCACAATTCCAACCCTTTACCTTAGCCTTACCTTTGCCCTTGGCCTTAGATCCCGATTTCGAGTATCCTCTATGCTCAGAACTTCTTCCCATCATAATCAGTGCCTCTAAGGAATAACGGGAAGCCATGTCACCACTTTTCTTTCTCATCACCTTCGACTGGAGGGCTAAGATAACGATCTCGACATTTATGGTTTCCCTCCCTGCGCACACAGAGTCCCTGAATGACTCATATGAATCTGGAAGAGAATTCAACAGGATGCATGCTTGATACTCATCCTTCATCAGTTCATCGATCTCCACCAACTTGCAAACTAGCCTATTGAGCGTACTCAGATGGTCCTCCACCTCAGTTCCCTCAGCCACCCTGAACAACTGCATCAACACATACATGCGATTCTCTAGAAATTTCTTGGCATAAACCTTCTCTAGCTTCACCATCGTTTCAGCCGCAGTCTTCTCCTTCATGACATGATAGAGAACATCATCCGTAAGGTTTAACAGGATTGAGCTTCTAACCTTCTTGTCGAGCCTCGTCCAGTCATCATCTTTCATAGCCTCGGGTCAATTTTCAAGAGCTTCATCAAGCCCATGATGAACTAGGAAAGTATTCAACCTTTACCTTCCATAGCTCAAAGTTATTTTTCCCAGAGAACTTCTCTAACTCGAACCTTGCGCTCGATCCCATCTTCTCATCTCAGATCCGAATTTTACTCCAGCCCTACCTGTCTCTGATACCACTTGTTGGGAAAACCAGTAGCGAAAGCGGAAGCCGAAACACATGGAGTAATGCGAGATCAAACAAGTAAACAAGATGCAATCAAACCACACACAAGCATTCACCATAATAGACATCGAATTTATGTGGAAAAAAACCCTCAACGGGTAAAAAACCACGGCACAAAGCGATCCACTATGAATAACAGAAGATTACAGAGATTGACAGCCCACTAGCAAGGAAAAATAAAGAAAATCCCAAGTTCTCTCTCACACACACCTCTCTCCTCTTCCTAATACAATTAGGAAACCTTGGACACCTTAGGATACAACTTAAATCCTGATTATAACTCCTTAAATAAGCAAATCTCTGAAAATAGAAACATCTTGCGCGCTACTGCAAGTTGTGCAAGAAACCCGCGCGCACGTCCGACCGGCCGGCCAGTGCACAGAACAATCCAAGGAGTTCACGTCTTTGCTGCCTCACCACCAACCGATCTACCGTCTTTGCGGAGCCCTCTACAAACCTGTCGGTCGACCGGTCTGGGGCACATGAAATCTGTCTAGGGGGGTCTCCACATGCATCTGGATCATGCCGCCCGATCGGTCAGAGCACCCAATCCGTGCATAGTTTGAAGACTACCCCAACACATGGTACTCATGTGGTAGAAAGATATACAATGTCATTATAAATAGAGGGAGTGTTGAAATTTTTTTTTCTAAAAAATACGATTGACAAGATTCACTTAAAAGTGGAGAAGTACCCTAAGCCATATAAGATATCATGGTTCAAAAGGGGCAAATAGGTAAGCATTTTTAATCGGTGTGACATTTATCTGATCATTGAAAAAATATATAAAGATGAAGTATGATATGATGTGGTACTTGTGGGTGCATACCATTTTTTATTGGAAAGGTCATATAATATAATAGTAAATGGTTCACATGGATTTGAACATTTAAGGAAGAAAAATCATGATGAATTGTCAAATTACACCATTTACTACCAACGAAGAAGTCAATTCCAAAAGGCATTGCACGCCAAACTCGAGGACAAGTTCTTTCAATGAAAGGAAGAATGATGTAGGCTCAATTCAAAGGGAATGTCCATCATATAAACCAGGCTCAAGTCTTAGTATTCAACCCATGATTCCTAGCACAAAGGCATTTAAGGATCTTTATGAAGCATGGCTTAGGAATATGTTGCATGTAGGAAAAAATTAAAAGAAAAAGACAATAAAACTTAACTACAGGTCTTGGTATTATTTTACATGGCTTGAGAACTTGTATTTTATTGTAGAAAGATATTGTATAAATTGAAAACACATGGTTGTTATTAATGTATTTATGAGGGTTGATTGCAATTAGCCTACATAAGGACTTATTTTGCAATGAGAAAAAAATTTCCTTTTGAGTTTTAAAAAATATATGTTGTCTACAAATTTTCAGCGAAAGAAAGAGTTGAGTGATTCCTCTATGGTTGTGAGTGACTCTAACCCATATATATATTTTTTTGAAAATCCACATCCAAATTCAAAATGCATATGAAGATTTTGAAGATCTTAACAAAACCTACTAACCAAAATCAATTCATACGATATCAGTGTTCAATAAATCTCTCAGCAGATGGAAGTCACTTTTAATATAGATTTCCCCATATAAAACTATGGAATTTAAGGTCATGCTTCATCACTTTTTCTTGTTGGACACTCCGGAAGACTCATCTTGCAAAGAACATTGGACATCTCCTCATGCTTCTTTTTCCTCTTTTGTGGCTACCCAACTTTCTCTTTGCCAATTTCAGTGCACGCTTATCCTTTCCAACTTTCAGGAGCTCAGTAATCCTCTTCTCATATGGAGCAAACCCAGCAACTTCCCTAATAATGCTCCGAACGAAATGCACTCTTTTGCTGGTTTTCTCATTTCTAGAAAAAGGGCCAAGAGCCAATTCTCTTTTTGTCATGACATGCCCTTTGTTTCAACCCAACAAACAGCCCACTGGCCAGGCTGCGACGGAGCAATTTCCAACTACCAACAAAGCTACACCTCTGTTTGTGGCAGGGAATTCGATTCGGGGGAAAGGCGAAGAGGCAAATAGAAAAACTCTAACCCTAAATGCCACAAGTCTAACCCATATAAGTCGAGTGATTTCTAGTTCATTGGAAACTTTGTGATTGAAAAAAAAAAAATCAATTTTAACTAGTCCATTGCAACCAAATCGTGTTACATCACTGGCACATTAACCAAAGGGTTGCCCCATAGATGGCCTTGATCTCTAGTACATGTATGCCACAGTGCTAAACACATGCCAGCGAGTCAAATTACATTTCTATTGAAATCACCTATCTAAATTATGTTTGTGTAGAGAGAGAGAGAGAGAGACACACACACACACACATAGAGAGAGAGAGAGAACAACAAAAAAAGGCTCAAAGGCTACGGATTTAATTCGTAGCCTTAGATTAAAATGCTACGAATAAAGTCCGTCGCTGGTCCGTAGCAATTGCCACAGTATCCGTAGGTCTTTTGACTATAGCTACGGACTATATCCGTAGCATTGAATTTATAGCTACGGATTAAACATGTAGCTATAATAGAGAGTCCGCCGCTGTTAATGAATATAATTACGGACGAGTCCGTTGCCGTTGCTAGCTACTGCAACCACTCGCTTCGGATTAATCGTCGTCATTTGGAGATGAGGCACGGATCAGTCTGTCGCAGTAACTAGCTTAGCTACGGATTAGTCCGTTGCCGTCGGTTTCAAAATTAAATCTACGATAATTGTAGCTACGGACTAAATCCGTAGCTAGTTGTTTCAAAACAAAAACAAATAGCCCCTTCTGCTTTTAGTATATGCCCTGTGCCCTATGCTCTGTGCCCTGTTTTAACTCAAATGAAAAGAATCTATCCAACATTCATCCAAATAAGGATTAACAATACAAAGCCAATGAAAGTTTTTTTGAGGGGAAAGTCTAAATACATCTCGAGTTCAGTCAATATAAATACACTCGAGTTCTCATTACAAGAAATTAGATGACTTGTTTAGACAATACTTGCTAGGAAAAAAAATTACAAAGAAGCCACGATCCTTGAGTTCCATATAAGTTTCTTCAAATGAAGCAAGGCTCTCTATCCGCCCACCATTTTCTCTACAACCCTCTGCAAAACTATCCGAGTGTAAAAACCTCATTGCTTGTGATATGTTCTGAGTAGTTTTGAGTCTTTTCTCTGATAAGGAACTGAGTTGCTGCATTAGAAGAAGATTTGTCTCGTGCATATCAACATTTTCGGATAGATACAATACATAAACAACCATGAAAATTTACCACCGTTTGTGCGGAAACCGAGAATAGAATTGATTGACGAAGCGATCGTACACACATATTCTCCAGAACCCTTGCATAAAAAATACAAATCAGAAAATGAACAAGTCATATAAATCATTTGCAATAGGAAATGATATTGTGTCCCCATGAATCAATCTAATGCATGCACATGAATTTATGTTACAACTACGTACAAGCATGTCATGGCATCATTTATTTAGCCATTTGTAAGAAAGCTTACATGAAGCATGCGTCTATCCATGTTCAATCGAGATGTTAAAGCATCAGTTTGTCAATTGCAAGTGATCACAATTAGGAAAAGCAATAACTAACAACTCACAGGTGACCTATCACCTTGTGGAAGCAACCCAAGCCACTTAAAATTCATCAAGCCTGGGCCCAAAAGAAACATACATGACCATACTTGGGTTTAAGAACAGAATATGGGGCTAAAGATAGGCGTGGCAATGGGCTCAGGTCAAGTGAATTGGACACTGTGTGGGAGTCGGCTTAGAAAATGGATCATGTCTGGAATGAACCCTACCTAACCTGACCCTACCAGGTCAATGGGTTGTTTTAAGTTGACCCATATATAAATCTATACAAATCAATGGACAAAAATATAGACACATGCAACTAATATATGTATGGTAGATGCATGCATTCACTAATATGCGGGGCTGGTGTGACTTTAGCCCCAGATTCCATTCTTAAACCTGAGTGTGGTGGGTTGGGTCAGTCTAACGTCCCGACGTTATTATGGTTAAGTGGGTCAGATTATGTTTGGGCTTGGGCTCGAATGAGGTAAGTTGGACCACAAGGTAATGGTTTGTGGGGTTTGGTTCCGGCTTGGATTTCTTGTCCTGTTTAGTAAACAGGTCAAGCTTGGTCTAACCTTGACCTGAACCAAACCCAACCCATTGTCACCCTTAGCTAAATGCATGTGCAGCCCTTCCCAATTAGTAGATACATAAAACAATTTACATACATAGTATCAACTACTAATTTATTTCGAGAAAGGCCTGATGAGATCTAGCCCAACCCATTAATAAGCTATATGGTATGTCGGGTCAAATTGGTTAGGGTTCGACCGAACCCATTTACTTAAATGGGTCATATTTTCTAACCTGAGCCCAACTCACTACCCATTTAGCTAGACTAACCCGTCTCAGAAACGGACCGGGTTCTCCATTGTGCATGGAGATAGCTTGATCTAAGTCATGTGTTTTTTCCCCTTAAATTTGAGCCATTAGCCACTTTCGTTCTAACCATCCATTTTATAATCACCAAATGGACAGTTATTTGGTGGTCAGGATTGGTGGATCCCCGGCCAAGCGTACAATTGTTGGGTTATAACACCCTACCGAGGTCAAGTCGAACATCAACCTTAGCTTTCAGTAACAGAAAAAATGTCACACGTCAAAAGGAGTAAACTAGCAAAAGAAAAGGCTCGAGAATGTTACCCGTCCTTATGCCCGGATTCATTAAATGGAATAAAATGTGTGATGAAGTGGGCCACACAACGTGTTTGCTAGTCATTTGATGCGGAAGAAACGTTTTTTCTTGTGACGACTATACAATGCAAGGGGAAGATTATAAGAAGGGGAAATGAAAGAAGGCAAAAGAATCCAAGGCTTGATTCTTACCCAAGAACATGGCAACCTCCATCATAAACTGATTGAAAGATCAGGCCCATTAATCCTACACTTCCCCATAAACCAAATCTATCCTCTTTTTCACCTGCAATCCACATAAAAAATCCTACCAACCTCCCTTGATTGAGTATACCAAAATCCCAATACCAACTTCGTCAAAAGAGTGCAACAAACCTGCACAAAAATCTCAAACAATTAAAGCACAATTGAAAAGAGGAAAATCTGAACATGATTGGTCTTATGATCTACTTCCCGAGCTTCTTAAATCCATGCACACCTCTCCACATGCATGGATGCAGATTTAAATGCAGCCACACATGGCAACATAGCATGTACATAACACATCTAGGCCATGCATGATGCATCAGATGGGCCCTCTGTGTAGATGATCTGGCCCAAAAATCAGGTCAGTCAACTCATCAAGTGGCGACACATTTAGTTGAATCTTGACTGTTGCTCTTTTTTTTTTTTTTTTCAAACTGCCCATTATTTTTTTACAGATGAAACTTAAAACTGCCCATTAATTATTTCCATGCATGTGTGGCTCGCCCTATGAGTTGCTGGCCTGATTTTTAAGCCAGGTCTTTTAAATGGTAGAACCCACATGATAGACAGCTTTCATGTTCCACACCTAGCAGATGGCCATCAGTAGAGGTGCAACTTCCATATTATACAGCATTCTCTCAAGACAATTTGATAACATCTTCGAGAAAGCAAGTATCTTTTGGTGGTTTCACATATTGCTTGATAGGAAAACAACAAGCTCATATGCGTATATGCCTATTTTCCACCTCTTGTGAATTGAGCATCCTACTCCAAGGGGAGCATGCAACTCCAAGCTTACATGCTACTTCAACATTATTACGCGCTTTCTCGAACTTCAAGATGGATTTTCCTCCAAAAAGCCCAATACTACCTCACTTACCTAGAGAAAAGAAGAAGACATGCAAACACACATGCACATGTAAATGGCAAGAAAGAAAAGAAAGAAAAATCAAACAAAGAAAAAGAAACTTATGAGAATTTAACTCTGTTTGTGTGGAAACTGAAATTGGAATTGATTGACCTACAGCATGTGACTTTTATTGGCTTACAACGTGTGCATACCTGAGCCACAAACTCATGTGCAACAGCTCTGCCTGCTGCAGGTCTTCGTCTTTGTTGCCAATTTTCATCTTGCAATTTCTTCTTCTGCAACCGCAATGTCCGTCATAAGGCAGTCAAGAAATGCCCCGCCATAGGCAACGGGCTAAAATTCAGCCTATTTCGCAGACTTTATAGGGATTAAAAATACAAACTCATGAAATTTTTTTTAAAGGAAAACTCAAAATACATCCCCAGTTCAGTCAATATGAATATAGTGGAGAGTTCTCATTACAAGAAATTAGAGGACTTAGTTTAGACGATACTTGCAAGGAAAAAAATTCACAAAGAAGCCAAAACACTTGAGTTCCATATAAGTTCCTTCAAATGAACCAAGGCTTTGTCCGCCCACCATTTTCTCTACGGCCCTATTTATTTTATTTTTTTAAAAATAAGATGGTGTTGCTAGCCGTTGGTGGTACATTCCCTGATAGATCAATCCAAGCTAATGCAAATAACGATTCATGGCTTATAGGTCCTAAATACTGAAATATTGTTGTTAAACAACCACGAATGACCTAAGGAAAGAAAACATGTATGCATAAATTGAGAAAAGAAACAAACATTAAAAAAAAAAATGGTGGCTAAACCACAAAAAAGGGGGTGAGGGTATCCTACAACTTACCATTGGCTACAAAGGCCTTAAAGAAACTGCAGATGGAAAACAAAGAGCACCATGCAATAGATTGAGCTTGTGGAGTAGCCAGGTTAGGTGGAACTTCGGTTGGAATATTCTACATAAAATTCTGATTCACACCAGCCCATTTGGCTGCAGCCTAATGATTTAATAAAAACTCAAGAAGGAATGAAATAAAATAATAGTCTCACCTGATGGACAGCTTGGAGTAGACTTGTCTGATTTTTGGGCTGTGGCATAAACGTGTGGACCCACATGATGGACAACTTGGATTTTGGATCTTGGATCTTGGCATCAGCAAGGCTAAGGACCTTCAGACCCAATCTATCCACTCTTAGAATTGCATCTTCTATGTGGTGATTGATACAATCTCTTGAAAGGATAGGAAATACTGCAAACATAGCATTCAATGACACAAAACATAAATGGTTGGCTTTAAAGTGGGCCACACACATCGTTACCATATGTCTAAAGGATATAAGACATGAGTGACTATAGAAAAGAAAAGATGGGTGCTTTCATGTCTAAAGGACTGTTTCAACCAATAAGAAATGAAATGGATTGGTGTTGGGAAAAGACAAAAATCCCAAAGATCTCCTTAGATATTCAACAAGAATAGATAGACTAATAGATGTAGTTTGATAGAAAAAAGGATAGTCCTCTTTGAAGAATATAAGCACACATGCAAGATCCAAACTATTCATCAGCTAGGCTGTATCATGTATGTGCACTGGGAAAAATGAATTCAAATTGGAAAAAAAAAAAAAGGCTGGTCCTCTCATCTGTTTGGCCAAGTGAAAATGGAAGACTTAAGGATAATGGTCAATGTGTATGTGCAACCCACCTCATGAGGAGTTGGCTTTTTTTTGGGCTTTGTTGGGATGGATCTGATAAATAGCTCGGACCTGGCACAAACTGCCACAATGGCACATGTTTGCATGTAAGATTTAGCTTAATAGGTACCCATAAATCTCTTCCTCCGTTACTCTGCAGCAACACTACAATCTGGTGTCCTTTTCTTCTGAATTGATCGTTTCCATTTGGCATCTGCTCATTGTTAGAGAGGAGGCGGGTTTGTATCTTTTGGCTTCTGGAAGTTGATGGTGCACCCTCTCTGTCTCTTAAACCTGCGTTGAAAGCATGTTAATGGAGAATGAAAGGCTAAGATGAATGAAAGGTTACCACCATGTATCATATAACTAGTGCTTCATGCTTATATGTAATGCAATCATTGCTTACTGTTCTTTCCAACAATAATTTTTGTTTTACATCAGGGATTTTTTTTTTTCTTTTCCCCCATGTTCTGTTACTTCTGGCTACCACAGTGTGATTAGCATCAAGTTCTCTTCATCAGGACTAATATGCAGAAAATAAACTTAAAAAACTAACATACAGCTAAAATATAAATTCTGGGTTTTTCCTATAAGAAGTGTCAATGTACAGTGCATTAATGATGAATCTTGTTTCCTTGGTTTCTTTTTTCTCCATTCCGCTTCTTCATAAACTCTCGTTACCAATAAAAAGTGTCACACTTGTTTGCTGAACAGTATTTGTTGTATATCCAGGCCGTCCACTCAAGATCTAATTCACATAACATATTTATACAAAGAAAAAAAAAGGAATTGATATTTACAGCCACTTCCATACACCCTTTTTCAGTTTACAGTATCCAAAACTAGGGATGTATGTGAAAGTTATTTGCTTATTCTTGAACTTCAACAAGTGTGGACCCGCCTTATGGACAGCTTGGATCTTGCACATGCCTTACATCTAGGCCCGTGTTGGGTTTTAAAGGAGTTGTTTTGAACAGCTTGTGACTTTCCAACCTTAATGCATCTATAAGCATTCAATATAAGTAGTGGCTGAGGTCCATTTCTTGGCCACAACATGGCTTCCAATAACTCAATCTGGCCTGTTAGACATCATTAAAATAGCTGGCAGTGGGCATCACCCGTTTCATGATAATCCAAGAAATTCATAGCATTCAGTGACACGTACTCGCCCACAAATGTACCAAGTCTCCAGGTTCTTTTCTACACGACCACTCATCAATATCAAGATCCAGGTTCTTTTCTACACGACCACTCATCAATATCAAGATCATTACACCACTAATCAAACCCAATTCGTTGTATTATCATTCACAAACAAATGCATCGTATATATTCTAATAGCATTGAGTTAAACCTCACATCCTTTGTGTTTATGTACTCGATGGGTAGCCTTTTGATGGCAGATAACCCTTTGACATCATTCTTGAACATATCGAAAGTGTAAAAATCCATGAAGAGAGCATAAGATAGTTCACAAGCAACGTAACAGATGCTTTGAAGTAGTGAAAAATTTACCTGCTAGGACTATACATAGGGCTTGCAGGAGATTATGATGGGGATGTTGGTGAATATGATGGTGAAGTTGGGCTGCAATAAAAGCAAATATAGGAGTTAAGTATATGACAAATAAAGGGAAGATAAAAAGAAAAAAAGAAATCATCCCATTGAATATTGAATAGCTCCAAACTGTCCATTTCTTTCATACACACGTGGCCCATGTGGTGATATGTGACCATGCCAGCCTGATTTTTAGATTATAACATATACATGGTGGGGACACTTAATGAACAGTCCAGATCTTGCACCATGGTCCTTATGTGATCATTTCTCCTCATGTTTATGGTCTATATGTATGTATCAAAGATGACTAAGCATGCTATATAGGTATTTAATATACATTGATTACCGACAAGAATGACACTCTTATATCTCAGAACTGAAAAATCAGACCTTAATATCAACCACGACATTTTGCAGAAAGCAGGTTTTTTGTGTCATCTCTTCAATTTGCTTCTCATTTTCTTCAAGATACACATCTTTAGCTTTTAAGCTTTTCATATTTACCTCCAGGATGGACTCTGCAGCCAATGCTGATAGGATCATAGAACATATATTAGAAAAAAGGGACAAATTGTAGGTTCAAACAAACTTAATTTGGTTAACAATATTACCTTTTGTAGATATCGCAGGTACACGAACCAACTAATAAACTAGAAGCAAGAAGGTCAGCAACTCCATTCTATAAATAAACTACACAAATTAGAAAAACAAAAAGGAAAAAAATGTTACCATTTTAATACCTAATGGATTCACTTGACATTTGAACATAGCGCCAGTCATCACTATCACCATACTCTGCCCAAACCTGACAGTATATAAAGCAAACCATGTGCACCATTCAACCATGGGCATTCAACCCCCACTGTTTCCTGTCATGTGGCCCACTTGTGTGATGTTGGGTCCGAATGCACTCAGAAATTGTACACATTGGGCACTTTGACTTGAGTTAAACTTCCCCAAAGGTGGGCCCCACTTGAAACCAACAATCACACATTGATGTACTGATTGGCCAAGTAGATCTGTAGATTATGACAAGTAACACAATTAACCCTTACCTCAAATAGTCAAAAAATTTCTCCTTGTGCAACATCATCCCCATTAGATTCACCTTCTGCTAGTGACTGTTCATTACCAGAAAATAACTCAATTAAGATAGAAATTATAAATATTTAAGAATTAAATCACCAACTACTATAAGCCTTAGTAAGATAGCAACTTCTCAAAAAAAAAAATAAATAAATAAATAAAAGAGGAAAAAATAAAAGATTTGCTTGATACTTTGGAGAGAACGATTGACTTTCTGTTATTTCTATCAACTAATGTTGTGTTTCTTGTTAAAGACCTCTGAAATTAATATATTGACAAATTCAAGTAACAGACCTTTATAGCCTAAATTAAAAGCTTAAGAGAACTTGATTCACTTAGATTTCATTAAGAAAACTTTATTTGGTTAGATTTAACCAACATTCGAAAAAAGGAAAAAAAACAATTTAGTCAAAAAAAAATTTGGAGATAATTTAGTCACAATTCAGTTAAGACTTGTTCAAGATTCAGTTCACTTTAACATAGCCCAAAATTCAGGTCAGTAGAATGGCATGATATACTTTTAACATGGATCACAAGTGGTTTTGTTATAACCATCCTTTTATAGGCTCTCTGTTGTTTGCTTAGGATAATCCAACAAGTGCAATTTCTCTAGTTGTTGCAGCTCCCTGTCTAGGCCTACGGTTCAGATGGGCCATGTCAATGAACAGATGTGGTCATAAGCATATTAGAGACGAGACCAAGTATATAAAACATGATGGTCTACAGAATTAAAAGACATTTTATTGCCGAGTCTCAAGAGAAGGTGAGATTTACCTTGGGTGGCTTGAAGGGGTAACATAGTGGGAAGTGAATGGTTTACCAAAAACACACCACCTGCAATTGGTCCCATAATTGTTGCTTGCTAGTGGAACATGTCATCAACAACAAGACCTATAATCATGTAAAATACCCAATTCAGAAAGCTGCAACCAACAATATAGATTTTGAGGAAAAGATACATCAGAAAAGGAAAAAAAGGAGGTAGAAAAATTATATGGCTAGCATCTTACAATCTGGAAATTTTGAAGAATTAACCATCAAGCATGGGACCTATCAGATCAATGGCCCCACTTGTATGGATCATATCCCATGAATACCCTCCAAGGATAGATGAAGGTATTTAAAACCAGGGTACACATCATGAGTCCATGACCATACAATACAAGTCAAAATCACAAAATGTCCATTGATGGCAGACGGGAATCCCAACACAAATTCACAACACTAGTCCCACCAACCTTTTTGAAGATGGATAGTGCAATGCTCAATCTAGAATATGACTAGCCGCAATTTGGACTTGTGGGGCCATGGTTCAGCAATCCAAACCATTGACATGGCAGGCCTTGTAGGAGGTTCTCCATCATCACCGAAATTCATCCATATGGAAGGGTCCTAACCCTCCAATCGATGATCGACGACTAGATGGTTAATGGAGGAAATAGAGAAGGTAAAAAGAAAGCCCAAATTTTCAACATCCAAGATCTCACACCAAGGGAGCTATCTGGTGCATGGCCCACACACATTAGAACGCATCAGGACACAGAGTCCCTGAAACCCAAAGCTTCGTGTGCCCACTAACATCCATTCCATCTATCAGTTTCACCAGCTATTATTATGAATTGAACCCAAAAATGAGGGACATCCAAAACTCAAGCAGGCCGAAACATTGGGGATAGAAACAGTACCCACCATTGAAACCTTTTTGGGGACCATTGTGATGTTTATATCACATCCAACCTCTTCACAATGTGACTCCCACTAGGATGACAGGAAAACACAGATATCAGCTCAATCCAAAACTTCCATTGACCCTAATAAGATTCCAACGTCGGGCATTCAATCCCCGCTGTTTCTTTTGGTGCGGTCCACTAGGGTTTAGGATCAGCCTGGTTTTTGCGCTCACATCAGAACATGATCTGCCGCAACGAATGAACAAAGTGGACAGAGCACAGATCAATGGCCCCACTTGTATGGATCATATCTCATGAATTATTTACCCAAGCATGGTGCTGGCTAGACACAGGCGTATATTTATGGTGTGAGAGAAATCGGACATTAAAAATAAAATAAATGAAAATTTCCACAAACGCCGATTAGGGTTTGGACATTCAATGTTTGAGAGAGAGAGAGAGAGAGAGAGAGAGAGAGAGAGAGAGAGAGAGAGATACCTCTGTGGCAGCAAGATTGAGAGAGGGATCACCAGATTTGAGGAAGAAACCCTATGTGGCAGTGAGATAGAGGGAGAGGGAGCGAGAGAGGGAGGGAGAGGGAGGGCGAGAGGGAGAATGAGCGAGAGAGGAAGAGGGAGAGTGAGGACAAGAGGGTGATGGGTGCGTGCGAGGGTGGGAGTGGCAGAGGGAGAGGGAGAGGGAGAGGGAGAGTGAAGGCGAGAGGGCGATGGGCGCGAGAAGGGGAGGGTTTGTTTTGGGGAAAAAAAGTCCCCCCTTTTTTTGGGACAGCTCGCGCGGGGCGAAAGGGCATGTGAATCTTGGACTCGTGGGGCCCACCGTGATTTATGTAGTTTATCCACTCCATCCATAAATTTTGAAATATTATTTTACCTCCATATCCCAAAAATGGGGTAGGTTAAAGGTACAAGTGGTCCACACCACACCTCAATGATAAACACTTAATATCCACTGTTTACTACGGTGTGGTCCACTTGAGCTTTCAATCCACCTCTTTTTTAGACTTATGAACTAAAATGATCTTTCAAAACATATGGACGACTTAGATAGAACACAAACATTGTGGTGGGCCTTATAGAGCCCCGTAAGACCAACCTGTGGTAGCAGCTATAGCCAGACGTATAACCTTTTAGCTGCGGATTTAATCCGTAGTAATTTTACTACGGATTAAATCCGCAGCTGAAGATACTCCTAATCCGAAGCCTTTGGTCGTATTTCTTGTAGTGGAGAGAGAGAGACTTGTAGGAGATAGGTTAGTGACTTACCAGCATACACAAATGAATGGATAAGACCATTGGTGTAAGATAGGTCTAGTCGTGGATACTTAGGAAGATCTCACTACTGTGATTTTTATGCGATATCGGAAGAAGAGTGGACAAGACCCAATGGATAGTTCAAAAGGTTGAAGTGAATGCCAATGTGCTAAAATGCAACTAACTGCGTTGGAAGGTTGTTGAGAAACAATACTTGCACATAACCAATGAAAGCGACGCAGAACTACAAAACAAAAGGGTAGAACTAAAACTCAAAAGTCAAAGATAAATAAGAGACAAAAGGCACGAACATTTATGTGGTTCAACTATATGTCTACATTCATGGGATAGTACATAGCATAGAGCTTTATTCTTGATCAGTAAAATAAGAGAAATTAGGACTACAAGGTTTACCTCTCTCCTACTCTTCCACTGTACAATCTCTGACTAAGGAATCACCTTTCAAGAAGATCACCCTCTCTCCATATGTGTTCCCTTAAATAGGTGAAACACTAATAGAGAATTTGTTTAAAGCCTAAGAAACTACACTTCACACATACATAAGAAGAGAGGGAGGGCATTTCCAAATTAGAAACGAACTTACATGTGAAGTGTATGCCTCATCACCTCAATATTCTCCTACTTAAGACTAATTTTCCAATTATTGGAGTATGTGCCCTGGAAACCAATATGAGCCCCAATCCACTGGTTAGGGGGATAAGATAGGTTTGATCTCAATTATTGATCATGATGACCATAAGTCCCTTACGGACACATCGATGTGCCTTAGTGAGTAGTGCCATCATGAACTTACATAAACAAGGGTTAGTTCAGGAGTGAGTCATCCATAGTCCTTAAAAATGGTCATTGATTGGGAAGAATCATGGTCCATGGATCTCAGTGTTCTAAATATACCACTACCTTCACAGGTATGTAGGAACTCATGGACATTCATTATGAAATGTACAGTCACCCTGTGTAAGGGAATTAACTTGGGTTAATAGGATAGATGATCTCTATCATTAGGGATCTAATTTGGTATTGATATGCCTTCTCCCTTGACTCACACAGGAGTTTAAGTGTACAATGGATATAGGGTACATGCATGTCAAACCTTTGGGACACTTACATTAGTTAGATCATATTTAAGTTATAGGTCTGTTAGCTTAAATCAGATGATTATGATGATCCTCACTTAATGTTACATGGAATTGACTAATCCTTTGACCTGAGGATGTTTAAGGGTGACGGGCCTTACTAGTAGGCTTGACCTCTTGCTATGAGACAACTTAGCCAAGTACGCACTACCAAAAAATGGACTTTCCCCGACGGTCCCGCCTTTTTTTTCCGACGGCTCGGAATTTCCGACGGTCTAGGACCGTCGGAAAATGACAATAAGCCGTCGGCTAAAACCCTTCTGTTGTATCCTTTTTTCTTTTATTGTCAAGTCATTCAACGCACCCATCCTGTTATCCTTTACATTGGGGCCCACCTTCATGTTTTAATGTATATCCATGCCACCCATCAATTTTGAAACCTCATTTTAGGGTTTTCCCTAAAGAAGGAGCGAGATCAAATGCTCAAGTGGACCACATCAGAAGGATCCAGATTCATGCCCTTCATTGTTGATTTTAGTGTGGTCCATTTGGACCTTTGATTTGCCTCATTTTTTGGATCATTCCCTAAAATGATCCGTAAAAATGGATGGACGGAGTGGATGAACCACATACAGCATAGTGGGCCCCACGATCCCCTGACTGCACCGTCCGTCTCTAGCCCCAATCGGTGCCCGAATTGGGGTGCGAATTGGGTGTCGTCCACGGAAGCGGATTGCATAGTAACTCCGCTCGCTTAGCATGCGGAGTAAACTCTGTGGTGCCCACCGTGATTTACGTATTTCATCCACTCCATCCATCCATATTAACAGATAATTTTAGATATGGTTCCAAAAAAAGAAGCATATTAGAATCTAAAGTGGACCACACCACAGGAAAGGTGTGAACTGAAAAATTCTCAAGTGATCTTATGACAGGTTGGATGACAAATAAACATCACTCTGGGGCCTGGAAAGGTTTTAACGGTCGAAATCATTATTCCCACTGTTTCCTGTGGCATGGTCCACTTGAGATTTTGATATGCTTAAATTTTGGGCTCAACCCCTAAAATGAGCTGGAAAAACATATGGACAGAATAGATAAAGCACATACATTTTAGGTCAGCCCAACTAAGTTTACTCCGCACGATAAGAGCGTGCGGAGTTACTCCACACGCAATCCGATTTCTTTGCCCACATAACAGCTTAGTGGGTATTACCCCTACCATGGGGCCCACATTGATTTTTTTTTTTTGTATATCCACACCGTCCATCCGTTTAAATGGACCATTTTAGGATGGGTTACTAAAATTTATAGAGATACAAATCTCAAGTGGATTACACCACATGAAACAATGTCGATTGAATGCTCACCATTAAAAATTCCAAAGGCCCCATTGTAACAGTTTTCTTAATGTTTATTTGTAATCCAACCTATTGATTATGTCAAGAATATCTGTAATGAGCTGAAAAATAGATGGACGTCATAGATATATGAAAAAATGATCAAGGTGAGCCCCACACGGCAAGGGTAACACCCACTAAAATGTCAGCCATTTTACACCATACCACTTCTCATCCTTTTGCTATTTCGAGAGGGAAACCGAATTCCCCAAAACGTCAAACCCGCTCCCCCTCGCCTGAAACCCCTCTCGCCCTCATCTCTCTCTCTCTCTCTCTCTCTCTCTCTCTCTCTCTCTAAACCCTCATCTCAAATCCGGCCGTGATCTTCCCCAATCACGGCCGCTTTCTCAAACACATCCTTCTCTGTCCAGCATCTCATCAATCGGTAGGTGAAATCCATCACTACCCATCTCCAAACCCTCGGTCAGGTGAAATCCCTCTTCCTCGCACCACCACCACCGTCAATCGTCATCAGTAGGTAACATCCCTCTTCCTCGCACCACCACCGCTGTCAATCGTCTCTCTCTCTCTCTCTCTCTCTCTCTCTCTCTCTCTCTCTCTCTCTCTCTCTTTCTCAGTGCCAATTTGAGGATTTTAGGGCATGGCAAAATGGGGGATTTTAGGGCTTTTATCTTCCAGATTCGAATAAGGTCTTTCCATATTCGAAATTGAAATTTTAAGACATGGTGAAATGAGGAATTTTACAGCTTTGGAATTTCCTTTCATATGTGGCTTTTATTCCTCTGTTTAGGGCTTTTGAATCATCCAGATTCGAATGTGGAATTTCCAAATACGAAATGGGGATTTTAGGGTAGAATGGAGTATTTTAGGGTTTGGAATTTCTAAATTCTAATTTGGTCTTTTTTAATCTAATTAGGGCGTTGAAATTTTCTAGATTCGAATGTGGCATTTTCATATTCGAAATGGGGATTTTAGGGTGTTAGAAATTTTCAGATTTGAATGTGGCCTTTCCAGATTCAAAATGGGGATTTTAGGGCATGGCAAAATGGAGGATTTTAGGGCTGTTTTGATGGCGAGCTTGTCAGGAGGTAAGTTTTTGTGCTTCCTTTGTCTTATTCTTATTTCTTGGTGGTGGATGAATAGATCTGATCCCATTTGTGATATCTTCTTTTAGGAAAAATTAGCATCTAGTGTAACTTCTTTTTTGGCTGCAAGACATACTTAATCTATAGGTAATTGTACCTACAGTGCTAGGCAGACCCAGGTTGGCAAACCAACTCCTATTGACATAAGTTTTAGAGAGATGGGGATTGATTGTTTCTCATAAACATGTTCAGATGTATGAGGCTGAAGTATGTATAGCTACTGCAGGAAAAGTGACAAAGTATTGCCGAATCTTGAATCCACAACTTGCAATAACATTCTCTTCCCTGTTTGAAGGTATACATATTTTAAGGGCAGCTTTTCATTAATTTCCTTATTTTTATTTTTCAGGTTTCTTCCCAGAACACAGGTTGTGCTTTATACTTGTGATTTTATTTAGTTGCTCACATCAATGTGATTAACTAACATAAGACGTCACCTTTTACAGGAATTGTCATCAGATTCTTCTCAGCATGTTCGCTCTGCTTTACCTTCAGTGATAATGGGAATGGCACCTGTCTTAGGAAAGGTAATAATGACATTGTCAGTGCACTGTAGTTATTCCAGTAAGAAATTGCTATATATAGTAGTGTATTTGTGTGTAAATTGTAATGGTAAAAATGCAAAGAAAGAGGCTACTATTTTGTTAAGGGTCACTAAGAATTAAGATTCAAGTGAAAACCAATTAGGTTCTAAAATATGGAATGATTTTTCATTACTTTGTGGGTTATTCAACTTAGTGCCAGCATTTTCCTTCCACTTGCTATTACAGTTGTGTTTGAGTCACACTATGACTACTCAAGTAAAATATGGACTTATAAAAAAAGAAGTAAAATACGGACTTTACTTGGGCCATGGCCCCACCAAGTCGAGTTATCTTACCTTAATCCTCAGATTATCTGCGAATTTCTGAACATGGATGTAATTTACGCACGTCTAAGATCTATAACCGCACACTAGCATTTTACCTAAATGCATAGGATCCCACATGGATTTAATCTCTAAAAGTTTCTAGTTGAAATAACTCCTTAAGTTGTTCTTCCCTAGAGTTTCAGGCATGAATGGACCATGGATGAGCTTGGCCTTTTGGACGCATGGATGGACCATAACCCAAAAAAATTTCTTGATAGAATAGTCCTGTCATTCTAATTTGGCGGCTTGCATATAGACGGGGGATTCTAGATATCATGATCATTTTGAATTCATCTTTACATGCAAATCATTGGTACTGCTTTCATTTACCCAAGTTACTTTGTTTTGTGTGGAAATCATGTCTGGTCTCTCTAGTTGTGACTTTTTAAGGTCTTTTTGCTAGTATTGAAAGTTCTCTTTTCTCTATACATCCTTTTATAGGTTGTAGCTATTGTTGATGCACGGAAAACACAACCATAAAGCTAATTCCAATGATCGATCTCCAAGCCATGGCCCAAAAATATGTATGTAATTTTCCTTCTTCTAGAAAATTTATGTGGCAGTGATTTTGGAATTGTGAAGTACTGTTGGTTGCACGCTATTGTTTTCTAACCAACATTTTGTTTGACTTTGGTTTACCTTTGATCAATTTTTTTGGTGGTGTGAATAAATATTCATATTTCCAGGTACCATGGTCAGTTTCTATGCTTCCTTTAGCCATTTGATCTGTTCACTACTTTTACAGTACTACTATTCAAAGAACATGTAGTAGGGAAAAAAAAGAATGTTGGAAAGATGTTGCCAATTTCTATATATTGGAAATGCTGGATAGATAGCAATATTCCCTGTTCATCTCTTAAAAAACAAAACACTTCCCTATTCCAGGACTCAAAAGTCCATGTGGTTCTATGTCACACATTTACCAGCTTGGCACAAATGTACAAGGCCTAATTCGTACATCAGGTTGGTATGACCTTCTCATGTTTTCCAAACAATAAAATCTGGTCCAATTATAGCCCATGGGCCTCAATATTGGAAACACTTGGATGGGTTAGAAAACTTCAACCAAGGTTTTCAGAGCCGTACATTTGTTTTCAAGACTGGATCAAGCTGATTCTTAGGCTAGTGCATCAATATAGTGATGAAGATCCTCATTGCCCTCTAGCTGGTTTAAAACTGCCAGTGTCAAGAGCAATGAAGGCTAATAAAGAGGTCAACTGTCTTGAAAGTTTCATGTTATGGACTATAGTAGAGATGGTGTTTGCTACCTGTCCTCTCTTTGGGTTATAGTTATACTTGAGCCCCTTAGTTTTACATGCCACAACCATGATCCTCATTCAGAGTTTTAAATATCAAATGGACTTGAGCCCTCTCTTTTGGCTTTTCTTGGGTAAGATTACTTATCATTTGAGGCCAGACTGAAACGTCTACAACAAATGGACTTGAGACCATGACTTGTGCTCGAATAAGGGTGTCTTAACCAGCTTGGCTACCGAGCATGAAGCAGAATTTCTGTTCATATTGCTGCCCATTTATCTCTTTAAATGTTCCTATGGATATCATGTAGCCAACTTAAATGTTTGTTGAAGATCCACATTTACCTTTGATAACATAAAAATTTGGATGAGAAAACCATGATTTAACCTTATGCTTGTTCTTGACAGCTTGGGATGGTGCTCAAATTTGGCAATGATGAGTTCAATCAAACTTCTACTTTTATGAGAACCATCATGCTTCATGGGTGAAAACCATTTAGATTTATTGAAAGTAATTATTTTGACCATTTATTCTCATCCCATACTTCTTAAGTCCCATGCCAGTATCTATGTTACAATATTTTATCTAGGTTCTTAGAGTTCTCTGTATTTGTCACAACATCCTACAAATAGGAAAACAAGGAATCATTCAAGGGCACTATATTATTTCATATTAACCATTTCTCTTGTTTTTACCTATAATGTTCCAAGTTCTTGTTTTTCAGATTTCAGAAGCAATTCCGCTATTCCACTCTATCAACTAGTGACACCTACCACCAAATTTCAAAAATAAGAAAAAAAGTGCTTGCACATCTTACCAAATTGACATGTCAGTCCAGTTTATTTCTAAAGTTATTGATCATGCGTTTAGGATTACTCGACCAATGTGATGCTTTAGCCATGGCATTCTTAGGTGAGCTGATTGGATGGATCACCTAGATTGATGATTAATTAAGAACTTGATTATTTCTATTGAAGATTTTGATGCTTCATAGGTTGTTGTACATTTTTCATCATGTTGGCTTATCTTGATTGCCCATGCATAACCTAGCATAGACAATTGGTAATTGTCATTTAATACATGGATGGTTCAATAATCTGTCTGGATTATCCATCAATTGCAACTCATCTTGAATTGTCTTTGAAATTAATATGTGACTCTAATAAGACCATTCCTCATCTTCATATCGAGGGAATTTTGTCCATTGAACATGGACTATTCCTTGCAGCTGACAATCCAAATATTTTCTATAGTGGACAAGGTCATTTGCCGCTAAATCTGCTAGGTTCATTCTGGACTTGCTTAAGAATGCAAAGAGCAATGCCGATATATGTTTATTTTACTATAGATGTGTTGCTTGTGTACCATCTGCCACCTCATTTCTCTAACTACATGCATAATGTTGTCATCTCAAGTGAAAGGTTTGGATGTAGACACTGTTTGTTTCTCATATCTAGGAAACCAAGCCCAGAAGTAGAGGCGCCATGCATACTGTGCCCATGGAAGAATCAACAGTAAGTTTTCTCTGTTGTATCCCCATATTAGTTCTATCACCATCTAGTAAGCATGGTTCAAATATTGGCCAATATTTATTAGTTTTTAAAAACCGATTGTCAATATGTATTTGGTTTTCTTTGATCTAGTACCCTTAGCTATACCAATGTTTTTTTCTTGTAAACACTCTCTTACTAATGAACTAGCTTAAAAGTGATTGCAAAGGCCTTCTTATTTATATTCAGGCATGTACTTGTGTACACGTGCAAGTTTTTTAGTAGATTATTTGGAATTTTTCATGGTCTTGGGATTTTGACTTGGTGTTTCCATTTCCATGCTTGCAGGGAAACAAGATAGTGATGCAATCAGAGCTGACCGTGTCAGACCGGAGAGGACTAGCCAATCAAAGTTGATTGTATCAGCTGTTGCAAGCCCTATGAACATTTTTTTTTTCAAGTTTCCTTGTAGTACAAAGTGTACAAGAAGCTAATTTTTTTGTAATTAGTTTTTGTGAACTTCAAATAGGTATCTTTTTTGTTGGTATTATGCCTTTGTGAATGAATGAATGATGATACAGGTAAAATGGGTGAAACATGCACAGGTTTGTCAACAAATTTTAAAAAAAATTAAATTTTATTCATTTTAAATTAGAAACGCCGACGGCTTTTAACCGTCGGCGCTGTTCAGATAGACCGTCCCTAGAGAAGTAAATGGGTGAAATTCTCCGACGGTTTAAAGCCGTCGGAATTACCGACGGCTAATCTGACGGCCATAACAGTCGTAATTTCCGACGGCCCAGAACCGTCGGCGAGCAACGCCGACGCCCCCTTTCCCGACGGCCTGTCTGAAAGCCGTCGGCGAAGGACTTTGCCGACGGTTTTTCGGCCGTCGGGAAAAGTCATTTTTCTGGTAGTTATATAGAGGCTATTAAAAGTAGACATTGCTAGATACTTCCATAAGAAACCGTCGATTCTTACATGAGCCAATAAGTAATGCTCTGAATTTTACCTAGACATTGTTTTATGGCTAGATCTATCTGATCAAAGACTTATCAAGTGATTTTTCCGCCGGGCCCAACACTTGAAAGTTAAACATGAACTTTCACACGCATCCATTTCTTTCCTACCAGCGTCGCACACATCCATTTCTTTTCTACAACATGTCATATGTAATAACATCCTATCTCACTAACTTTTACATCTAACTATTAATTAATTACATATAATTTTTTAACTTTTAAATTTAGACCATTTATCCTTAATATATGTCCAATTGGACCATTGATCTTCACTAATGGCTTTATTTTTTAAATTATCACAATCTAATGGTTCCTTTTTTTCTAAAAGGAGAATTTTATTAAGAGTAAATTGTTAAAAGACATTCGGGAGGAGCCCCACCAAAAATCGAGGATCTACTTATTTTATACACCCATATACAAAGACAACCCTCCCACAATATATATATATATATATATATATATATATATATATATATATATATATATATATATATATATATATATATATATATATATCAAAAGAGAAGGACAGGCGTAACAACATCCTTCTAAAACATCTTAACCCTCTCCCCTTTTTAATTTTTCTTCTTTTGATCAACCCCACACCAGTATTATCTAGAGATAAGGATTACCTAACAGTTTTAAGAAGATCAACTCTATTTCGATAGATCTTAATAGGACATCTTTCGCTAGCTATTTTTTCTAGGCCATCAGAAACCGCATTTCCCTTCTGAAAGGTATAAAAAAAAAAAAAAAAACAAGGGTGATAGCCTCTTTTATATGTCAGATGATTCCCAATTGGTACCATATATTATAACAACTTGAGTTTAGAGAGATAGAATATGCTTTTGTAATAATGTAGGAGTTGGTTTTAACTACTATGTTGGATAACCCAAATTCTTTACAAATCTCCAAACTATTTGCCCTCACCTTATCCAACAAATCTAATGGTTCATATTTAATGTTATTTGAATCAATTTGGTTCCACATTGGTCCAGTTGGGCAGTTTCTTTTTAATATCAGCCTAGTCGGACCATTCATCTCTAATTTTAACATAATCAAACCATTCATCTTCAATATCGATCCAATCAAATTGTCAACCTTCAATTTAAGATAAATCATATTGTTCATCCTTGATATTAGTCTAATCATACCATTCAACTTTTGTATCATTCAAAGCAAGCTCTATGAGTTTAAACATTGATGCAATTCAAGTCGTCGATTTTGTAATATCGACCTAATTCAACCATTCATCTCCAATTTTAGCTAATTAGACCATTAGTCTTCAATATTAGTCCTATCACACTATTGATCTTCAACTTTGAAGTGACAGGACCATTATTCTTTGGTATTACTCTAATGAGATAGTCATCTTTAGTATCATTCAAATTGAGTCATTCGTCTTCAATATCGATCCAACCAGGTTGTTAATTTTTACTGTTGGCTTAATTTGACCACCAATCTCCAATTTCAATTCAATTAAAACATTCATCTTTATTGTTGGTCTAATCAAACCATTTATCTTTAATTTTGGATTGATATTAGTCTAATTGGACTATTCATCTTTAGTATCATTCAAATTGGGCCATCTATCTTCATCATTGCTTCAATT
The DNA here is from genome assembly GCA_003013855.2 of Liriodendron chinense. Lineage (NCBI taxonomy): Eukaryota > Viridiplantae > Streptophyta > Magnoliopsida > Magnoliales > Magnoliaceae > Liriodendron > Liriodendron chinense. Next base: position 1,480,888 of record ML058326.1, on the reverse strand, counting down.
AGATTGTTGATTTTCAGTATCCACCCAATTTGATCATTCATCTCCAATTTCAACATTACAATTGAACCATTCAACTTCAATGTTGGTCCAATCAGACTCACAATGAATTAATAATAAAAATTAGTTCAATCAAGCCATTGATTTTCAATATTAGCCTAACTCTAATGAACTAATAATAAAGATCTTACCCATAGTCTTGTGGACCACCTAACAATTGTAAGAGAGATAAGATTAAACTCACAATCACATGGACCAACTAACAATTGTCTAAGAGAGAGATGATTTTTTTATGATGACAAGGGAGAGGGAAAGAGAGATGATTTTTTATGATGAGAGGAGAGAGAGAGAGAGAGAGAGAGAGAGAGAGAGAGAGAGAGAGAGAGAGGTGATTTCATAAAATAATTTCACAAATGAAAACTTTTGATATGATTAGACGTTAAGTATCATAAGTTTGATCTACTTTAAAATAATAAAGAATAAATATTTTAATGTTACTAAATAGGAGTACATACAAACTAGGATAATATAATTTTATGGAAAGAAATTTCATAAAATTTGATGAAATTTAGTGCTATAGATATAAAATCCTAGTATAAGCTAAATGCATTATCCAGGATTAAAAATATATGTAGGTGTGGACCTCCCTTATAAATCTTCTACACAACCACACGTAATTATGAGATAGGCCACACCTATAGAGAAAACGGCCAAATGACGACTAAGGGAGCACCACTATTTGGACCATACTTTGTGGTCTAAATAGTAGGGCTCCCCTAAAGAGTGGGTTCAAACTTACATGCATGTAATCCACATCCACATGTCAGACATGTAGAGTTCATAAACAAGCACTTACATTTAAGGCGTGTTTTGGTGCCATAAAAAATGAGTTTTAATGTTCTTTCTCTTTGTGAGCACTGACACCTATCAACTGTGGTTGTTGGGGTCCCTCCTCATGTAGAGGTGGGACCCACATGTGTGGGTTTAAGTAGTTCTTTTCTCCAAATGACCCTAGTGGGAGCATTTTAGTTTTTTGGCCAAGAAAAGTAAAAGGAGAAAAATAGCCTTTTGCTGAGAGAGACTTCTAGTAACAGTTGGAGTTTTTCTTTCTTGAAGAAAAAGAGAAAAGGGAGTTTTTGTAGAAGAAGAAGATCAAGAGCCTTCTACCAAAATCTTTGCATAACGATTTGATAGGCTCAATTCACAGTACCAACTTCTTCGATTGTGTTGAGGGTTTGTACAATCCATACTTGTTGAAAGGATTCTCTTCCTTACATTATTTCTTATAATCCTCCTTTGGGTGATATTTGGATATCCAAGAGATTTTTGTCTCTTAATTATTCTATTTCCATTATCCTTAATATAGTGGATTTGTGTCAGACCAGCTCCTTCGATTTTTCCCTTCATATCGGATGATTTTCCAAGTAAAAAATCTTTGTGTCTCTTGCACTCTACATGTTTGATGATTTGGTTGCTTTTGTTGGAAGTGATTATCATTCTTTAAACTTTTTATATTATTAATTCCATTGATTTGCACATAGAATGGAAAGGTGTGTGGTTTTCTAACAAGTGGTATCAGACCTTTGGATTGGTTCTAATTATTTCTTGTGTGAATTATTGATGCAACCACAAGTTGAAAGGTTGGTATGAATGGAAATAACTAGATGATTTGAAAAGCCAAGATAGAAGATTCATTGTATTGCAAGGACTTGAATACACTTGTTGAAGGTGTTAAGGCAAAAACAAAAGATAATGAACTGAAAATCCGTTGGGTTTATTCGGCAATGATTAAATGATAGTGCTTTTCATCATGTGTCAACAAAAACTTCGACACACTCGTTGTAGAAAAAATTGAAAGAGTTGTATGAAAGAAAAATCATTAGCAATAAGGCTTTCTTTATTAAGAAGCTTGTAAATTTAAAATATAAAGAAAGAAGCTCAATTGTGGACCATTTCAATGAAATTCAAAGTATTGTGAATTAGCCCTCTTGTATTTTTTTAAAGCAAGAGAATTTTATTGAAAGAGGTGAATATACATTCAGGTAGGCCCACGACATCTAAAACAGTCGTAATCTACCTATCGTATACCCCCTTAAAGCCTGAACTAGCCCGTAATTGAGACCTATATATACCCTTGATGGATGCAAGCCCAATACTGTCCAAGAAAAGCCTTCCCCCTGATGGGATGAGGAGGTCTTGAAACTGATCAAATAACTTGCATAACTAACTCTCACAGTCCCAAGTGAACTAAACCATTCCTCGGACCATTCGCCTCCCTCGGCACTTATGAAATAACTATCTCGGCTTCTCTCTTGAAAATGGAGATTCGGGCCAACAAATACCACAAGCTCTACAACGGCTAAGAAGTGTGATTAATAATATCCACGACAACCTTAGAATCACTCTCTACAACAATCTTCGAGCAACCCCAACCCATGTAATAGGATAACCCATCCACCACAGCTCAAGCTTCCACTCGAATGTTGGAGCCCTCAGCCATAACCATTGAAGAAGGCAAAGAGGAACATGCCTTGGTTGTCCCTACACACACACCATCCCCCTGAAAGGCCTGGATTACCGTGGGCAGAGCCATCCGCATTGATTTTCAACCAACCCTGAACCGGCCTCAACCACTTAACCACTGAGAATGAAACGAGCTAGGGAAGTTTGGGAACAATCCCCATTGAGGAAAGGGCCAACCACTTGGACCATGCGTCATCCTTAAGGAGGGCGAGAGATGGGCCGATGAGCTTTAACCAGAAGCAAATACAGATAATGGTCCTCCCCTCATTCATCGGCCGATTATTGAATCTACAACTATTTTTTTCCTTCCAAACCTCTCAGAAAATAAAACGGGAGGAGTCCCGTCAACGCAAAAAGGCAATGTGATTTTGACGCTTTCCTATGAAATTGCACAGGGCAGTTTAACACGACACCTTACGCTTTACATGCGGAAGCTTGTAGAGCTTTATAGAACTATGGCTAAGTCCTAGAGGGGGGTGATTAGGATTGTTTAAAAATCTTCTTTAAAAACCTCTTGCCTAATTAAACTAATTAACAATTATAAACTACTTAAGTAATAACACTTAGCTTCCAAGCTAAAGTGGGTCCAATCACAAGGCTAGCATATCACAAGCAATTAAACAACCTAGCCTAATTATGCATAGATAATCAAATGATTAAACTAATCAAGAACCTAATCTATGCAACCTATGTAGACTATATGAGAATGGATCATAAGGTTCAAGTTTACACTACTTAGTGAAAGTACATCTTGTGTGTGAATGTGCCTAACTAGTGCCTAGCATACATTCCTATCAAGCATTCATAATCCTTAAGAAAATGAGAAATGCTTAAGTAATTTTCAGGAGGAGAGACTGAAGAAGCAATATTCCGGGGAGGATAACAATCATAGTCCACAACACGTGCCCCGCCATCTTTTGATGTAGGGAGTGAATCCCATGATCAAGGGTGAGGACTGATGACCTTCATGATGGAGATAGACCAAAGAAAGAATATGAGAAAATCTACAGAAACGTCATCTAATGACCAGTTGGATGATTGGTCAAGCACACTAGGGGACCCGTCGTCTAACCGGTCCAATTTCGGATGGAAGCCAATCTAAATCTCTGGACTATTTTAAACCTTGTCTGACCGGTCATGGCCCACGGGCGACCGGTCGTGAGATGCGCGGGCTTTGCGACAGTTTCTGGTTTTGAAGTTTCAACCAGAACAGGAAAGTGCTATTCCCGTTTTTGGATTTTTGGCCCCATTCATGGGGCCCATCTTGATTATCTATGATGATCCATTCCGTCCATCTTGTAGATTTGCTCGATGCCGAGAAAGCCCACAAGTATCACGTCGATCTCAGCTACTGATTGACCATAATGTCCAAAATAGAATGAACTGTCCAAAAAGTTCTGAATTCCGTTGACTTAACTTGGAGATGATTTAGGTGGCCCATCAATACTGATATGAAGAATCTGAGCTGGCCATCTTGTAGAGTACATTGATTTCATCACAACCACAAAGTTGTGTGTTAATTAGATAAGTGGATTGCTCGTACCAGTGGAAGGAAGACGACACCCGATAGTCGTTATACAGTTTGCGCATATTTTTGCTCATATTTTCCTATTGTGTTTCGGGTTCATCTAGATATATGATTAGGGTTTCCTAAGCTTTGCTAGGACTTAATTTTATTACAAATATTGGTTTTTATTTTATTGTTAACAATTTTATCTTTGATTAAATTATTGAGTTTATACTCTGTTTTACTCGTGTTCTTCAAGTGTCCCTTGAGAAATCAAGGAAGATCGACTGTTCTTCTCGATAGATCCATGGATTCGGGTTGTTTATCCTACGAGAGAGACGATGTTTGATCTCACCCCACCCCGTCCGTATTAAATTGGTATCAGAGCGAGGAACAACCTTGGAACAGTAGCTTTTAACGGTGGCTACGGAAAAATCTTATAGATGGTGATCCAAGGATCCATCCTCTCAAAGTGGCGGCTTTCGGGGCGACACTTGAGATACTCCAGCGGAAGAACCATCAAGCCATGCAAGGGCTGTAGGCTAGGTTCGACTGCAAAGAAAAACATTAAAGGAGCATGATTGTTTATGGCAAAGATCTGGTAGATCAGACAGGTTAGGTCTACACAGAGGTTAATCTTCCTAACTTCGATGGCCGGGGTTACATCGACAACTGGCTATGTGAAGTTGAGCGCCTCTTCAAACTCATGTCGATGCCCGAGGAGAAGAAGGTTCTGTACGTTACCCTCAAGTTGAAGAGCACTACGTCAGTTTGGTGAGAATTATCTCCAGCGCGATCGGAAGCATGCGAGGAAGGCCCCGATACACTCGTGACAACAGATGAATCGACGAATGTTGGAAAATTTTGGATACTATGATTATGCAGATCAAGTATTAATCCATAGCCCCATGATCTGTAGCAGGAATCTTATTATTATTTTAAGATGGGATCACAGCCGACCCCCAGCCGCATCAGACGCACACATATTATGCCTACGAAAACAAAAGGCCATCAATCGCACATATGTGACGTTCATGCAGACACGGGAATCCCTCTCGAAGGGCCTACTGAATCAGTAGAGGTAGAAGCTACAGAGGAAGAGGAGGAGGTACCACCCACCATCGTCTTAGAAAATATTCAAAGTTCTAAGGAGATGGAGGAAGCAATATCCCAGATGTGGTTAACAAGGAAGAAGATCATGTTGCCGCTCCAGAAATTGTAGATCTGGATTTGTAAGAGTCCATGAATGTGTCAGAGGCTAGTTTTTCTCAGATAGAGACAATCAGTAGCACAGTTAGTAAAGTGGATCCATTTGTAATTTTCCTTGTTCTCGTTGAGAAGACAACGACGTTTGTTGCGCTACGCTAGGGAATGGCCGATGACAAGTATCCTCAATCACGTCTAAGTACAATTCTCAAGCCAAGGCCATAGAAGAAGACGAAGGCGAGTCTCCATCATGACTTAAGGCAAAACTTGAGGTCAAGTTTTCTTCGAGTGGAGGAGTCTGACGCAGGGAGTGAATCCCATGATCAAGGGAAAGGATTGATGACCTTCATAATGGAGATGGACCGGAGGAAGAATATGAGAAAACGTAGAAAAACATCATATGATGATCGGTCGTTCAATTGGTCCAATTTCAGATGGAAGCCAGTCCAAAATCTCTGCACTATTTTAGATCTTGTCTAACCGGTCATGGCCCATGGCCGATTGGTCATGAGACGTGCAGGCTTTGCGGCAGTTTTTGGTTTTGGAGTTTCAACTAGAACAGGAAAGTGTTATTCCTATTTTTTGGATTTTCGGCCCCATTCAATGGAGCCTATATTCATTATTTATGATGATTCGTTCTGTCCATCTTGTAGAGCTGCTCGACATCGAAAAAATCTAATAAGTTTCACGTCGATAACTCGGATCGAACGTGGCATCCAAAATAGGACGGATTGTCTAGAAAGTTCTGATTTCCACCTAATTAATTTGGAGATGGTCCAGGTGGCCCACCACTATTGATATGAAGAATCTGAGCCGACTATCTTATAGAGTACATCGATGTCAGCAAAACCACAACGTTTCATGTAAATCAGATATGTGGATTGCTCGTACCAGTGGAAGGAAGTTGACGCACGACAGGCGTTATAAAGTTTGCGCAGATTTTTGCTGATATTTTTCTATTGTGTTTGGGGTTCATCTAAATACATGATTAGGGTTTCCTAAGCTTTGCTAAGACTTAGCTTTATTATAAATATTGATTTTTGTTTCATTGTTAACAATTTTATCTTTGATTAATGAAAAATTATTGAGTTAATTTATACTCTGTTTTACTCGTGTTCTTCGAGTGTCCCTTGAGAAATCAAGGAAGATCGAGTGTTCTTCTCGATAAATCCATGGATTCGGGTCATTTATCGTATAAGAGAGACGGTGTTCGATCTCACCCCCGCTCCGGCCGCATTAACTTCAATCACCTGGTAACCGTGGACCCCACCTGATGCATGACTCAGATGGCACACGTACTTCCAAGTTGTCATGTGTGCAGGTGTAGATGTTTGTGTCAGCTCACTTTTTTTTTTTTTTTTTTCGGTTGATATGAAAAGTAATGGTCTGGGCTTGATATCAACAATCAAGGCCCATCAATTTGCAACTAGAAGCTCATAGATGCTTGATCAAGAAAGCAGCTTGGCATTCTTTTGTAGTGAATTAGAATTACAGCCCAACCCAAAAGGTCGGGCTCGTTGGGTCAGGCGAGCCCCTTGCCCATTGCCACCCTTATTCACCATGGATGTGTGTCATATATCTATGGCAATCTGCGCCGTCCGAAGCATGGACCACGTGGCGGATGGAGCATGTAATGTAAATCACACCAATCAGACTACAGTTTCTTTTTTCCCCAAAACTGATATATAGCATTCAACCGCAAGCACTGTCTGAGAAGGAGAAGATATGTAGGCATGACCATACACCCCTACGTGCACATGCCCTTTACAATACACACGTGTTTGGTGAAAAACAGGGTTTTGTCTCTTTACCATGAAATGTATTTCTCTTCACATATAGATGCATGCACACATCGGCGTAGATTGTCCAGAGGAGGACAGTCCCAAACTCAACAGTTTAATAGTCGTGTCTGTAGTTTTGCCCAGACCCAACCCCTTAAGATCTGGGTTAGGACTGTGTTAGAGGCGTTTCCTCGGCTATCCTGCCTGATGAATGGCCTAGATATCATATAAGCCTGCATTGGTGGGCTGATTTTCGCTTAGTCCCCATCCCCAAAGTAGACTTAGAAATAGCATTCCTTGGTACGGTTTTTCTTATTACTTTTCACTTTGCCTCGTGGGTAGAATGATGATCAAATACAACAGTTGCATGTGACCTTCACATGCATGCATCCATTTCTTTCCTACCAACGTCAATACGTCATACACATCCATTTCCTTACAACACGTCATTCGTGAGAACATCTCCTGTGTCACCAACTTTTACATCTAACTATTAATTAATCGGATATAATTTTTTAATTTCTACAATCGAATCCTTCATCCTTAATATCTTCCAACCGGACCATTGATCTGCACTGATGGCTCCATCTTTCATACTGGACCAATCTAACAGTTCATAATTAATATTGTTTGAATCAATTTGTTCAACAATATTGGTCATATCGAGCAGTTTATTTTTAATATTAGCTTAGTCGAACCATTCATCTCTAATTTCAACATAATCAAACAATTCATCTACAATATCAGTTGAATCAGACTGTCAATCTGTCAAATCTTCAATTTGAGACAAATCACACCATGATCTTTGATACTAGTCTAATTGGACTGCACATTTTTATTTATTCTTTTTTTTTTTTTTTTTTTTGGGGGGGGGGGGGGGGGGGCGTGTTAGTTCTATTAGTCACACCACAATGTTAGCCACCCCCACTATGAGAACCGATACCATGACCTCAGTGTTGAAACGAGGCCATCTTTACTCAATCTGCGACTTGAGCTATGGACCTTGGTGTAATTGGACTGTTCAGCTTTAGTATCATCCAAAGCAAGCTATTTGAGTTCAAACTTCGGTGCAATGGGGCTGTTAATTTTTAATATCAACCCAATTTGAACATTCATCTTCAATTTTAGCATAATTAGACTATTCATCTTCAATAGTGGTCCAAACAGACAATTGATCTTTAATTTTGGAGTGACCATTGTTCTTTGGTGTTACTCCAATCACATAGGTCATCTTTAGCATCATTCATATCAAGTCAGTCAGCTTCAACATAGGTCCAACCAGGTTGTTAATTTCTAATATCAACCCAATTCAACCATTCATCTTTAATTTTAATTCAATCGGACCATTCATCTATATTGTCAATACAATGGAACCATTAATCTATAATTTTGGAGTGATTAATCTAATTGGAGTGTTCATCTTTGGTATCATTCAAATCAAACCATTTAGCTCCATCATTGGTTTGATTAGGTTGTTGATCTTCAGTATCGCCTACTTTGAACATTCATCTCCAGTTTCAACACAATTGACCAATTAATTTATTTTTAATATTGGTCTAATCAGATTATTGATCTTTAATTTTAAATGGATCAAGCCATTCATCTTTAACATCGGTCCAATTAGATTGGTCATCTTTACTATAATTCAAATTGGGCATTCACATTCATAATCAATCCACTTAGGCGATTGATTTTTTAATATTAACCCCAATTTAACCGCTTCCAAGTTCAACTCATTCACAATGTTATCTTCAAAGTCAGTCCAATCAAATTATTTGTCCTCAATTTTGAATTCAACAGATTATTCATCATTGACATCGCAAAAATCAGGTCTTTCAAGATTAACTGATCCAACCATTAAATTTCAATATCAGATTAATCTAGCCATTGGATTTAAAAATGGGCTTACTTTAATCCAATCGTTACATTTCAGTATCATCGTACTACAACAAAACTGATTTCTTTATTGACATAGTTTAATCTAACAATCCAACCATTAGATTTTATTATCAGCTTAATTCGATAATTGCAATATCCAGTTAATCCGATCCCATTAGATTTTAATATCAGCTTAGTCCGATCCCATTAGATTTCAATAGCAGCTTAATCTAACCGTTGGATTTTAATATGATATTTCTTTAGTTTAACCTATATTAGTTATATCCAGCCATTAGATTTCAATATCAACTAAATCTAACCGTTGGATATTAATGTGGGCCTAATTCAACCATTTCACCTACCGCGTGATACAATAACCGTATATTTCAATATCTGTTTAATCCAAACGTTATATTTCAATATCAACTAAATTCATCAGTTATATTTCAACATATGCTTATTAAAATTTATTCGATTTCAATATCGACTTAGTCCAGCTGTTAGATTTTAAACTGGGTTTAATCCAACTGTTAGATTTCAAAATGAGTTTAATCCAACCGTTAGATTTCAATATTTGCTTGATTATCAGCCTAATCTGACCATTAAATTTTCATATCAGCTTAATCCAGCTTGTTAAATTTCTATATCATCTTAATGCAACTGTTAAATTCAATTTTGAATATGTACTTAATCCAACCATTAGTTTTCAATATCAGTAAAATCCAACCGTTAGATTTCTATATCATCTTGATCTAATCATCAATTTTTTTTTATTAGCTTGATCCAATCATTGAATATTATTATGGGACCATTAAACTTATTGTGAAGTACTAATAATTTGTTACTATAGATCAGTTCAAAATGGTAGATTAAATAAAGTTAGGTGGAAATATCTATAACGGCAGAACATAATATTCGATGTTATAGATTAATATAGTAGGGGATGTATTCGCCTCTATAGATCAATTCATTTTGGTAGACAGAAATGAATTTAGTTGGATTTTGAAATGTATAGCGGCGGAATTAAAAGTCTACCGCTATAGATAATTGGCATTATAGCGGCGGAATTAATTTGTTTATGGAGGCGGATTATTGTTTCCGCCGTTAAATGTCGACGCTAAATATGACAGGAAGGATGGCGGGAGTGGAAAAGTATTTTTTAGCGGTGGATATTGGTATATCTTGTTGTAAATTCACATATAGCGGCAGTTTATATTAACCCTCGCAAAAAGTTAACTTACAGTGGTGGAAAATAATCTCAGCCGCTATATCACATATTTGTTGTAGTGGCCATTGATTTTTAATATCAGCTAATTCCAATGAGTTAATAATAAAGATCAGCCCATCGAAGCTGTGGCCCAAACTGGACTTGGGCTATTCATCATGTTGGCCTAACAATTGAGAGAGAGAGAGAGAGAGAGAGAGAGAGAGATGATTTCAATTGTCAATGAGAGTGATGATTTCATAAAAAAAATTGAGACAATGCCGTATATATGCCTGTATTTTGGTTGAATTCCATAAACAAACTTTTAAACACTTTCCTAAAATCCGCTTAAAGTTTTCAAATTTAATAAAATGAAAACTTTTGATATGATTAGAAGTTACTTTTAATATGATTAGAAGTCACAAGCACTATACAATTAAAAGGTATAGACAATTGAAAGTTAAAAGTACTGTAAAATCGATCTACTTTAGATAACTAAAAATGTTTTAATCTACTTTAGATAACTAAAAATGTTTTAATGTTATTAAAGGAGTACTTACAAACTACGATAATATTATTTCACCGAAATAAAATTTCCTAAAATTTTTGGAAATTTGGTGCTACAGATACAAAATCGTCATATAGGCTCAACACCTTATCAAAGATTTGAAATATATGTAGATGTGGACTTCCCTTGTAAATCTTCTTCCACGCATCCAAACGTCCCCTCAAAGAAAAAGAAAAAAAGAAAAAGTCCCCTCAAAGACCGATCACACATGATTTTAAGGCAGTCCACACATGTACAGAATACGACCACTGGCCCACTAGGGGAGCCGCACTTTTTAGACTTCAACCTGTGCATGAAGTCTAAATGGTGGGGCTCCCATGAAGAGCGGGTTCAAACCTACATGCATGTAATCCGCTTCCCACCATTTCTAAATAGTGGGGCTCCCCTAGAAAGCGGGTTCAAACCATTCGTCTTCATTGTCGGAAGTGAACCAACGCTTAATATTCAAGTAAAAATTATTGTAGCCCTACTAGCTGAGGCATCAAACCTGAATTTCATGGAAGCTCTTTCTAATGAATGGTTCATATTTTGATTTTACGGCTACGCATTATGTCAGAGCCAGACAATTAGGATTTCTTGCTAGCACTTTAATTTCTTTGATGGTGGAGCAGTTTTTCCAAAACAACTGGCTCAAGGGATTGCAATTTAATGAAAATGAGTGACGCCCAACCATGGTCTTGGCATTAATGGATGTCACATCCTAATTAAGAAAATGAGAAATGCTGAAGTAATTTGCACTTGGAGAGACTGAAGCAGCAGTCTGGAGAGCGGCGATCCATGACACATGCCCCACCATCTTCGATCTCCTAGTAACCGTGGACCCTACCTGATGCACAACTCGTATGTCACATGTTCCTTCCAAGTTGTCATGTGTGCAGTTGTAGATCGATGTCTGTGTCGGCTCACTTTTTCATTGCTCTTGATATGAGAAACGATAGGCTGGGCTTGATATAAAAAATCAAGGCCCATCACTTTGCAACTAATCATAAATGCTTGATTAAGAAAAAAAAAAACAGCATGCCATTTATTTATTTATTTATTTGTGAATTAGGATTACAGCCCACCAGCATCTGACGCCTCAAGAAGCTCCACATGTAGATATGATCAGATACTCAGAACGCACTATTTTTTTTTCCCTTGTTTTGTTCCGTGCTATTGTAGTTGGGCCTTACCAGTGGCTCAAAAGGTCATCATAAGCATCAATTCCTACGAGTTGAATGTGAACCATTGAAAATTTTCTATTCTTTATTTATTTATTTTGTTTAGAAAACAGGTGGAATTACCCCCACCTGGATTAATTTATTGCCAAAAGGATATGCAGCCATGTATTTAGGGCGGGCAACACAAAAAACAATGAGCCTCACCTATCATATAGCCAAAACATAACCCTCACAAGTGAACCCAAAAAGGAAAAGAGGAGGATCAAACTCAGACAGGCAATAACCCAAAAGAGCCCCTATCAACCAAGCCTAATCAAGGAAAGTCTCCTGCAACTTTCCCCTTCCCAAAACATTCCAACTTGGCGTTATCAAGAGAGATGAGCCCCCTATTGGGTCTAAAAAGGTCCGAACAAGAGAGAGAGTACCTGTTCGAACAGCCACCACTACCCATGCTAGGGAGACCGTCCGCCACCACATTGCCCTCTCATAGTGAGTTGAGATTCTATTCAGCTATATATTCACATGCAACTACAAATATTGTTTGTTTGAATTTACCATTAAGTATGGTTTTTTTTTTTTTTGGTTGTGGGTCGTACCCAATGATTCAGGAGATTTGTGTTATACTGTGGCAGCATATAATGCTTGATGCAGATGTGCTCAGAAATTGTACACGTGGAATGCATTAACTCAAATTGCTATGTCACAGTCCCAAAATTAAACTAGCTAGTTGAGCAATTCTGACTTTTGATTTGTGGATACTTATTCCTCAGAAAAGGACTTGAATTTTTTTCATTTCAACTATCGATAGATGTCCACTAATCCAATGTTCCAAGGAAAATAAGTGAAAGTTTTAGTTCATGATACATCTATACTACGACCCATAACATAGCAATTTCAGAGTAATTTCTAAGAGATATATTCATTTGCGGTCTGTTGAAGGAGGTCTGGAAGTTTGTCTCGTAAAATTCTCAACTGATCACCTAATTACAATGACACCAAAATGGTGTGGTACTTTACAACCTTTCCTGCGTAGAGGAAATATTTACCAAGAAAACTATCAGCCTCGCCACAAAAACCAGGCTGGTGTTCGTTCACAAGGTGGGCCACATCTATATATATAAGTTGTGTCACGACCAAGACCATTGGTGAACCACTCGATCCATTGATTTCTATGGTGGGGCCCACCTGATGAGCAGAGCAGCCCCATTTCTATGAAGAGTAATATTCACGATGCGGACTAATTTATGTTCACAGTACTGACGTCCTACACAAGTAGCATGTTGACATGAAAAGATGGTACTTTTTTTTTTTTTTTTGTTAGTCATGCAACGCGCCCACCCTGTTGGCTGCGCAACGCACCACACGGTTAGTAACATTATGCACCCACCCACCGGTGGGGTTAGCGTGTCTCCTGGCAAGTGGGGCCCATGGTCCGGTCATCACAAACTGTCAGCTTCTGTGTCCAACCGTGGGTAGATTATGCCTCGAAAATTTACTTGATCAGATAACGGCTGAGATGATAAGTAGATCAGCAGTTCACATTCAACTATCTTCCAATCTGGATTATGAAGCTAAAGGCATGAGTTGTTGGATTTGAATGCATCCATACATTGCACAAAGATGCGGGCCACCCATATCATTTCTGTTGTTGAATATTGAAGCAACCGTGGAAATTGATATCAATTTTCAAGGTTTTGCTAAGATGTGGATGTCCATTTCTCCTGGATTTTCAAAGTTATTTACCTTGATTTTCAAAGTTACAAGAAATTTCTCGCCCTTCATCCAATGCCTTTCATGGAAAATAACACTACAAACCAAATGACGAAATTATTAAGGGCTCCACAGTTTCCCATTTGCAGGACTGCGCTGCATTTTCCATGCCCATTATACAAATCGGCCTTACATGGCGCATGACGTATTCACCCTAGCTAGAAAATAGGTCCTTGTTCACTCATAAGGTGGAACGCGCGTGTATGATGATTGTGAACCAGCAATCCTTGTCAAGTCCTTTCGCCCTCAAATACATGAGGCCCACTTGATTAGCAGACCTGTTTTGGGGCTATGCCACAATAACCAAAAGGCTGTCCCATGGACGACCCTGATCTCTCGCACATGCATGCCACTGTGGTAAACACATGACAACCAGTGGAATTACAATCCTACTCAGTGCCTACTTCAACTCTGACCACATGGCTTACTTACCTAGTGGGTTAAGTGTCTACCAACTTGCCTAGTGGGTCGACCACTCGTGTGGAGAGAGAGGAGAGAGAGAGAGAGAGAGAGAGAGAGAGAGGGGGGCGCGGGGGGACCCAATGGACAGTTCAAAAAGGTGATGTGCACACCACCGTGTCCAAATGCAATTATATTGAGAATGTTGTTGCGGAACAACGTCCACACATACGATTAGAGGTAGGCAACGATCCGGGCCGAGCCGAGCTAGCCCTAGTTTGGTTTGGTTTGTTTTTGGACCACCGCAGTTTGTGGATCGGTTTGGTTTGGGTTTTGGGCCGATCCATGCGGCCCGAGTTTGGTTTGCTCCATAAAAATCTGGTTCGAGCTGGGATCGACTTGGTTGAAAATTTCAAACCGGGCCGGCCAAGTTCAAACAGACAGTGCTCTTTTTTTCCTTGTTCACTTAAATAGAAAAGAATTTAAAAAGTTAGAAAAAAAAAGTACAAACATATCTTACTATATGATGTTTAACATCCTCCAAAAGAGTGCACCTTCAAAATAGACATGCAAGAGTATTTTCCAAACAAAAGTACACAAGCATAATTTTACAAGTGCAAGGAAACAGTGTGCATTCATGTATATGTATTATGTATTATCCATGTCATCATGTATATGTATTATGTATTATCCATGTCATCCATCTGTTTTACATATCATTTTAGGACATGATCCCAAAATGGAATCATATCCAAAGCTCAAGTGGATCACACCACAGGAAACAGTGTGCTTATAATCTACGAGCTGAATCAAACCGAGCTGAATCAAATCGAGCTTCGAGCCGAGCTGAGCCGGAACTGCCCTAGTTTGAGTTTGGTTTGTTTTTTCAAACGAGCTTGACTCGGAGGCTTGGTTTGGTTTGAACTTCCATTTGAACCAATCCAAGCCGAGCTTTCAAGCTGGCTTGGTTTGTGCCCACCTCTACATATGATGGGGTGTTCCTCTTCAAGTTGTGAGGAGAGATATCAGTTCGGGGGTCCTCGGGTGACCGACAATGTTAGGTCAGGTGGCCAAAACTCATTGAATTTTAGCAGTTGCTCGCTGGATTGTTTTGGACAGTTTTGGGCAATCGATGCTTGGTGATCGAGCAACCGAAACTTAGTAGCAGGCAACCGAAGGGTGTGTTTAGGCAGCCAAATTACTCAGTGGTTTTTATCTATGTGCTCTTTAGAAAGTTTTGGCCATGTTTGGGTGATCGACATCATCAGGTCAGTCGACCAACGACCGCATGACTGCTTTACGCAATTTCTTGTTTTGCTTCTAATTTCGAGTGTAAATGCTAAATAAGCATATGCTACTGCGAAATTAGGTTAACAGAGATTACATACATGTCAACCGAAGGGTGTGTTTAGGAAGCCGAATTACTCGGTGGTTTTTATCTATGTGCTCTTTAGAAGGTTTTGGCCATATTCGGGCGATCGACATCATCGGGTCAGTCAATTGACGATCGCGTGACTGCTTTACGTAGTTTCTTGTTTTGCTTCTAATTTCGGGTGTAAATGCTGTATAAGCACATGCTACTACAAAATTGGGTTAATAGAGATACATACGCGTTCCAGAGCAATAGAGAGAGAAAGAAAAATAAGAAGAGATTTAGAGAAAGAAAGAGGAAGATCGAAAAGAAAGAACGCCATATTCGTGACATTCATCCGTGACTAGTTGTGTCCATAGCATCTTCAAGTTCATCTCATTGGTGTGATCCCTCTGTTATCTATGCTCTTTGATTATAATCCGCCCTTGGCGTAAAGTTTATTGGATCTGAGTGTGTGAAACTTGTGATCACTGTATAAACGTTATTATATAGTATATTTGTTTACTAGACAAGGTCCCGTGGTTTTTACCACTATTCTTATAGGGTTTTTCATATAAAAAAATCTTTTGTGTCATGTGTGGTGATTATTTGTTCATTGTTCCGCATTCATATTCCCTAATTCAGTTGATTGGGGATTACGAGATCCGAAGGTTTGTGCATCCTTCCCCAACAAAAGTGGTATCAGAGCATCTAAGTTATGTAAAATGGACCATGGGACCATTTGGATCATGGAGGGTGGCTCGTTAAGGATGATTATCTTGAATGGGTCTAACTGGCCCATCAAGAAGGCTGAGATGGAAGATCTACTTTATTGCAAAGACATGTATGCACCAATCATATGTGAAATTGTTAAACCGACGGATATGTCCGCCGTTAAGTGGAAGAAGTTTGACGGCAAGGCGGTGGGGTTTATTAGACAATGGTTGGATGACACTGTGTTCCATCATGTGTCTACGAAAATCTCAACCACTAGCCTATGGAAGAAATTGGAAGGGTTATATGAGAGCAAGACAGACGGGAATAAAATCTTCCTAATCAAAAAACTTGTGAACCTGAAATACAAAGAGAATGTTTCAGTCGCTGAGCAAATGAATGAGGTGAGCAACATTGTGAGCCAACTCTCTGCCATAAAGATGGTCCTGGACAATGAGTGTACCTGTTATGACACAGATTGTGTAGTTGACATAGGAGCATCGTATCATGCTACTCCACATAGGCAATACTTCACAAGCTACAGGTCAGGCAACTATGGTACAGTGAAGATCAGGAATTCTGGTATATCTAAAATAGTGGGGATAGGTGAAATACATGTAAAGACCGACGTGGGCTACACATTGATGCTGAAAGATATGAGGCATGCTCCCGACCTTTGCCTCAACTTGATGTCGGCGAGAAGGTTGGATGATGATGGCTATGGGAGTTATTTTGTTGATGGGCGCTGGAAGCTCATTTAGGGTTCGTTGATTGTGGCAACAGGGAAGTGTTATACCTTGTATAAGACAAGAGTAATCGTTTACAAGGGTTAACTGAACGTTCTAGAAGATTCAGCTATGTAATTGTGGCACGGGAGGCTAGGCCACATGAAGGAGAAATGGCTTCAGCTATTGGCAAAGAAACAGTTCCTCCCAGACATGACAATTATACCTCAGAAAACTTATATTAATTGTTTACTTGGAAAACAGCATAGAGTATCTTTTGTTAAAACTGCTTCTCATGTTAATAAATTGAATGCATAAATTTGATTTATTCTGATGTATGTGGTTTGATGGGGACAAGAACCTTGGGTAGGGATTTGTATTTTGTTACATTCATAGATGATGCATCTAGGAGGGTTTGGGCATATGCATTAAAAACTAAAGACTATGTCTTTGAGGTTTTTAAAAAATTTCATGCCATGGTTGTTGAGTGCTTAAATGTATATATTCTAACCTCATTTCATCACTAACTATGCATGGTTTTCAAGCTTAAAGACTATTCTAATGCGTGGTTTTATGATTGTAGGAATGAGAGGTACCCCGCCCATTTGATGACTAAAATGATCTATTTAGGAGCCTTGGATGAAGACCCAAGGTGGGTCAAAGAAAAAAGAAAGCAAAGAGAGAAGAGGAGAGAAGAAAAAAAGAATAAAATGTGAAAAGGGGAAGCCAAGACTGATCTTGACCGGTCGGCCAAGAGGTCACGACCGGTCGGCCACCTCCTCCTACCTCTCTAGATATTGAATGCAACAGGGCCGACCGGTTTTGACTGGTCGGCCAGAGCCTGCCCACCTCCAAAATGCATGTTGGACTGTCCCAGAATAGGCTAGACCAGTCGTGACCGGCTAGCCAGCCCAGTCCGACCGATCTTGACCGATCGGCCAGTGTAATTTCAGCAGACTCCAGTAGCTTCCTCTTGAAGCTCCGATTTTCTAGCGCAAGTGCGTAAGTACTACGCAAATCCGAAAGATTCTGAGGCGGTAGGGCCTTTCCACTATAAAAGGGGACCTAATGATCATAGCTAAGGTATCCTAGAAGAGATCTACGAAGGTGGGAAGCGGCGGAAGTCGGATTTTGAGTTCCACAACTCCTAGTTTGTGTTTTCTAGTTTTATGTTTTTAGTTGTTTTCATGCTTCCTTGGATCATGAACGGCTAAACCTCTTAGCTAGGGCTAAGAGGTGAAGTTTGCTAAGAGGTGAAGTTTGTAGTGAATCTGAGATGCTTTAATTCATTTTATGTTGGTTTCAAGTTGGATTTATTGAAAAATAATGGTTTATAGAAGTTTAAATAAAGTTTTAAGTAGTTTTTCTTAGTCTTATGATGACTCATGGATGTTTGGGAGAATTACTTCAGTTCTTAACTGTTTTGCATAGTTCTAGACCTTTACGCTCCGAGGAATCAGATTCAATACTCTCTAGACTTAGATTTCCATGTGGGAACTTCAAACAAAGTTCTACCTTTTTGTACTAGTTTCTGAATTATGTGTTGATGGTATATGTGATTTGAATGAAGTTCAAATCATGATCTAGTTATGCTTTGTGACAGAGTTTAATGATGATTATGATTATGATTTTAACCTATTGGAACTAGGATTGACCTATGCAATTGAGTATGCTCAAGTCCTAACTTGAATTAAGGGAATCATGTATAGAATCGCACATATGACAGATTGTGTAATTCAACCGCTCTATCATCTGACTAGATAGGATTTGATTTCGATTCTAGTTGTGTAATTGGAAAACCACAGCGAATTTTGCATTGAGGATTGCTACAAGTGGATCCTTGGACCCCTAGTGCTTTCTTATATTGATTACATTCCCTTTTAGTTTAAGAATCATATTTACATTCAATTCTAAAAATCCGTTTAGTTAGCTCTCGAGTAGAAAATACTAGAAGTAATTTTGTGAATTCCTAACAAGTCCCTGAGAATGATCTTGGTCTCTACCGAATTATTACTACATCGCAACCCTACACTTGGGGAAGCGAACAATGGTAGAGGGAGAAACGGGTAGAACGTTGAAGTGCATTCACACTGATAATGGAGGTGAATACAGTAGGGTATTTGATGAATATTGTAAGATCCTGGGTATATGACATGAACAGACAGTACCCAAGACCCCCCAACATAATAGTGTAACTGAGAGAATGAATTGCACCATTAAAGAGAGAATTAAATGCATGCTTTCGCATGTCAAGTTGCCCAAGAAGTTTTAGGGAGAAGCAATGTGTACATCTATATACTTAACAAATAGGTCTCCTTTGACTCCATTGAGTGGAGAGGTTCCTGAGAAGGTGTGGATTGGACATGATATATCGTACAATCATCTTAGTGTGTTTGGATGTGGAAATTCATTCATATTCCCAAAGGTGAGAGGTCCAAGCTAGATACTAAGATCAGGCATTGTGTGTTTCTATGGTATGCAAACAAGAAGTTTGGCTGCAGATTGTGAAATTCGGTAGAAAAGAAGCTTGTCAAAAGCAGATATCTAATTTTCTTTGAAGATCAACATGTTCAAGACATTGACAAAGCAGAGAAGACACGACCTAGTTCAGATGAGCTGGTTGATATGGATCTGATCACTCTTCCCGTAATGCTTGATGATGAGAGAGTGCAACATGATGCAGGGGACGATGGTATCCCTCTTGTAGATGAACCAGGGGAGTAGCCCTCACTTAATACACCCGTGAACCACAAGTGAGGAGGTCATCTAGGGAGAGAACCATCCAAGATGTACTTAATCCATGAGTATATTATGCTTACCGATGGGGGCGAGCCAAAAGATTACACTGAGGCCCCATCCCATATGCATTAGACTGAGTGGTTGATAGCTATGCAAGAGAGGATGAAATTCAATAAGAACCACACATATTAGTTGGTGAAACTACTTATGGGCAAGAAGGCTCAGAGCAATAAGTGAGTGTTCAGAAAGAAGATGGAGCAAAATATTTCACAGCTGAGGTACAAGGTCAAACTGATAATAAAAGGCTTTGGACAGAAAAATGGGATTTATTTTAATGAGATATTCTCACCGGTGGTGAAGATGACATCCATTCGAGTGTTGCTTGGTTTGGCTACAAGTATAGACCTAGAAATGGAAGAACTAGATGTCAAAACAACAGTTTCTCCATTGTGACCTGGAAGAGGAAATATACATGAGGCAACTAGAGGAGTTTGAAATCAAAGGCAATGAGCACATGGTGTGTAAGCTGAAGAAGATCTTGTATGGGCTGAAGCAAGCTTCGAAGCAATGGTACAAGAAGTTTGACTCATTCATGTTGAAGCATGATTATGACAGAACGGAGTCAGACCACTGTATATTCACACAAAGGTTCTCGGATGGTGACTTTCTCATCCTTTTGCTATTTTTCGATAACATACTCATCATGAAAAAAGACATCAAGAATATTCACAAGCTGACACAGGAGTTGGGCAAGTATTTTGTGATGAAAGATTTGGGCCCAGCTAAACAGATTCTAGGAATGAAAATCATCCATGACAGAAGCAATAGGAAGCTATGGTTGTCACAAGCGTGGTATGTTGAAAAGGTCTTAGAAAGATTCAATATGAAGATAGCTAAGCCAATCATTTCTTCACTTGATGGTCACTTCAAATTGAGCGACAAACAATGTCCCAAGATGAAGCAAGAGTTGGAAGAGATGTAGAAAATACTCTACGCTTCAGCGGTAGGAAGTTTGATGTATGTCATGGTGTGTGTGTGCCTAAACATAGCATATGCGGTTAACATTGTGGGCTGATATCTTGCCAATCCTAGCAAAGAACATTGGGCAGTAGTAAAGTGGATAGTACAGGTATCTAATGGGCTTATCAAAGTTGAACCTATGCTTCGGTGAAGAAAATGTTATGTTAAAGGGCTACACAGATGCAGACATGGCAGTCGACTTGGACTCTAGGAAATCTACATTAGGGGTACATGTTTATGTTTGCATGGGGAGTAGTCTCATGGCAGAGCAAGTTATAAAAGTGTGTAGTATTGTCAACGACAGAGGCCGAATACATCGCAATTATAAAATTATGCAAGGAGATGCTTTAGATGAAATGGTAACTACAGGAACTTAACATGAAGTAGGATAAGCACGTGGTTTATCGTGACAGGCAGAGTGCAATACACTTAAGCAAGAATCTAAGCCAGTATTCCAAATCGAAGCACATCGAGGTTCGATATCACTGGATCAGGGATATGTTTGAAAACAAGGTGCTACAGCTTAAGAAGATCCATTTTGATGATAATGGGTTAGACATGATGACCAATGTGTTGGCCAAGGAGAAATTTGAGGCATGTAGAAGCCTGGTGGGGTTGAAGATGGTGAAGCCCTCCTCTTGAGTCAGAAGGGAGAGATTTAATGGGGTGTTCCTCCTCAGGATGTGAGAAGAGAAGTGTAGTTCATAGTTCTTTGGGCGACCAACCATGTTGGGTCGGGTGGCTGAAACTCATTGAATTTTGCAGTTAATCGCTGAACAATTTCAAGCAATTAGCGTTCGGTGATCGAGTAGTTGAAACTCGGTGGTTTTTCTATTTATGCTCTCTGGACATTTTTTTGCCATGGTCGGTCGACCAATGACATCGGATTGGTCGACCGATGGCCGTGCGACTGCTTTACGTAGTTTTCTATTTTGTCTCTAATTTCATATGTAAGTGCTATATTGTAACGACCCGAGATTTTCGACCCTCGTGTATAACATAACAGCCGAATTCCCAAGTAACTTATGTAATAACTAATTTGTCAAATAATGAAATCTAGCATTTAAGCACAATGGCGGAAACAATTTTCATCTTATTCTATCAAACTTACCACGTCATCATCAATGTTTAAATAAGGAAACCAACCAATATCCATACTGATTAATTAAAATACAAAACCATGTCTTCTCTTGAAGACTTATTACAATTCCATAAATGTATCAACTACTCAAAAGAAATATTTAATAAATGATAACATCAATTAAGTTTCTCTAACATCGTCATCCGACATGTGATTGTACGAACATCAAACTCTTTTCCTTAAAAATCGGGTTCAATACCTAGATCTTCACCTGCATCATCTAAATTGTGTTTGGGATAGCGTTAAACGCTATCATAGTGGGAATATTTTCTCCAAGACAATCAAGAATAATAATGACGGTACAGAGTAAACGCAAGCAGGATATTATCATTTAATGAAATCAAAACAACCAACTAAAAATCTTTGTTAATGCGATGCATGGAATGCATGCTCTGGCTAAGGCACCCTGGCTAGAATCACAATTCATGAAGTGGGAGACTCCCTGTTACGACTTCATGCTAGCTACTAGTCACCAGAGGTTCTTGGGACGCACAGGCCCATAGTTTTGTCCAACCACGTGAGAAACGGGACGCTCATAGCCTAAATCTACACATGACAATGTATGGGAGAAGTAGGACGCTCTAGCCTATTCTCAATTCCGTACACCCACATGGAGCCAAGTGAATGCATGACTTTAGTTTCACCTTTATTTAAGTGTTTTCGCATACAACCAATTTAAATAAAACTCAGTGGTCACTATGGGGAGTCGCAAGCAACCCAGCATAGGCCGACAGCATGGGATTAGTGTCCATAGCACCAACTCCGGCTCATGAGAATTTGTATACCATTAGTGTCCACTCATTGTCCCGTTTTATGTTTCATCATGTCCCAAAAAGTCAATGTTGTACATCATGACCAAATTCATTAAAATACTCATATAATATAAATGGATCCAATCAAGCATAATGCACATGTAAGGATCCATTGAGAAACAATCACTTCATTCTCTCAGTTAAGTCAAGAGATATTCTTCCATCATGGACACCTCTTACGGGTTCCATCTCTTTACATTGAATAATTTTACCAACTTAGGGACAAAGAGTATACAATAATGGGGTGTACATATAATGATTTTATACACATATTTCACATCACAATATGAAAACGAATGTTACTTGTAAAATATAGATTAAGGAAATAAGGACATAGATTTCACAAAGATAAATAACACAAATACACATGCTTCTTAGTAAAAAATCTAAATAAGGAATCACATCATCATATAATGATATTCATTACAAATCCCACATTAAACTTCATGTTATATGGATAAGCAATTCAAAATGAAATAACTTCACATGCCACAAAAGAAACTTATGATAATCGTAATATTATTAATGAAAGGCTTGAAGGAAAATCCTCACCTTAGGATGGACTTAGAAGAAGAGGGTTGTAGAAGATCCTAGCTGCTGGAAAAATATGAGAAAGAACTCTCTCTCTCTCTCTCTCTCTCTCTCTCTCTCTCTCTCTCTCTTTTCTTTCTCTAGGGCATGGAGGCTAGGGTTAGGAGAAGGATTTGGAGCTGCGTAGTAGAAATATGGAGAGGGATATGCACGCGAGGTCTTGTGTAACAACCTCTTGAGGTGGGTTTCTCAAATCTCAATATTCGGGTGATCATTGATCAATTCCAATCCGTTCATCTTATCAAGCTCGAAGAGTAGCGTCAGAATACGTAAATTTCTTGATGATCCACATTTTAGATTGGCCGATCCTTGAAAATAGCCTAACGGGTGCTAAAATGGGCTAGATCTCAATTAACGGTCTACGCTTGATGATCAGGGCCCAAATTTTGAAAAATATATGGTCATGATAGGAAAACAATTGTACAAAGTTTAGTGGTTGATTGATGGTGAGAAATGCCTAGATCTGAAATTTCAACTTTTGGCGGAAAAGGAAGGGGCTGGCTTTGTGGTTCAACGGTGTAGGATTATAGATCGGGATCCAAACTTTGTGTAAACTCGTAATCATATGAGTATAATAAGTGGTCCAAATTTAAGAAGCGATTGATGGTAAGAAGTGGGTAAATTGAAAGGTTGAGATTTAAAAAGAGTTGGTAACTCGTTAATTTCTAAAACGGGATAACTTCGCGCATAAGAAAGATGCTTATCAAGGTGGGGCACTCAAATTATACTATTGGTCCTTGAAAAAGACGATCCAAGTCACCCATATGAAGAGAAATATTTGACTACGACTAACCACCTACTTTCCTCACTCGATGGACATGAAAATCATAGGTTGAGGGGCTGATTTGACAATTGGACCACTTCTACTATGATTTAAGGGCTGAAATTTGACGTGTATAGTTAATATGTGTCCAAAAGCTTACATCCAGGGTTTTACATGAAAGTGATCGTCAGAAACTATAATACTTAAAAATGGCATCTTAATTTAAGTTTAACTAATGGCATTTTCGTAATTATCTGAAAAATGCGTGATTTTTGAGATCTGATATTTCTACGATGTTTATGGGATTATTCTAAGAAACTTTTGTAAAGGGTCACATATCGGATCTCCTACGGATGTCCCGCTATTTGCAAATCAACGGTAAATGTACGATAATTAATAAAAAAAAATAAATCAAAAATGAATTTTCAAAAATTTTCAAATAAATCTTGAAAATCTGGGGCGTTACATACATAAGCACATGCTAATGTGAAATTAGATTAACATAAATTGCATACATGTTCCAGACCAATAGAGAGGGAAAGAAAAAGAAGAAGAGATTAAGAGAAAGAGAGAGAGGAGGTCAGATTTGTGACGTTCATCCACGGCTGGTTGTGTCCATAGCCTCTTTAAGTTTATCTCATTGGTGAGATCTCTCTATAAACCTATTCATAACCAATAGCTTTCCACCATTTTGAAAATTCATTCAAATTTCAAGTCTTACTTTTATACAAAGTTTCTCTCTACTCTCATAGACGTTCACCGCTAGTTAGCATCTACAAATTCACATGCCTTTCAGTATGAACAAGATTCATGCTATTTTGTGAAGTAAGCATAAGTTGTGATATAATCATTGAGCCAAACAGAAGGTTATTTACCTCTCTTCAGTCAGCCTTAATAACTTTGAGTTTCAGCATCTAGTATCTCATTTACATGCTCTTCATTAGTTTCATCTTAATGACATTACCATTTTGTTAATCTTCTAAGTAGGTTAATTTTAAACATCGTTTGTAGCTTCTAACTCAATCATCTTTCACAATGCAACTCTATGCTTTGGTATTCTTTTTCTTTCTGTATCAAATTTTCATTAAAGACAACTCAGCTAATTATCAACTTGTGAGTAGTAAGGTCCAATAATTTATGCCCCTTTGTTCTATGTGCATAGTTAAGAAAAATACACTTTATATACTCCCATCCAGCTTTATCCTTTGCTCTTCGGGAATTTATATATAAGCAGTACACCAAAAATATAAAGTCATGAAAGACTAGTAGTTTTTTTTAAACCATATTTATTTTAGGGTTCTTAAAATTAGTGCAGTCTTAGGAGAACAATTCACTAAGTAGTAAGTTAGATTTTGCCCAAAAAATACTCAAGCCTAGCTTAACTCGGTATGCTCCTACCATAATTCATAAGCGCATAGTTTATACGTTCAACCAGTCCATTCTACATAAAGTAGTAAAGTTCGTATAGTACTTTTCGATATAGTGCCCACTGCAAAAAAAGCCTTGAATTCTTTCGAAGTGTATTATCCTTCATTATCGGTTCTCATATACTTCATATTTTCATTTTTTATTTTCAACCGACCTTTTTCTCTAGTAAATTTTTAATCATCTTAATCAAAATTTCTCATGAAGACTTTCTTCAGGTCCGATTATGCCTTACATATGAAATTATACATATGACATCATCAAATATAGTGATTGTGATATCTCTAATTGCTACAACTTTACACTTATTATATCATCACCTATTTAAACCATGTTGTTATTACATAATCAATATGTGTAAAAGCAATCCATAGATAATATCATATGGAACAAAATATTTGAATAAAAAAATCTATTCATGGTTCAGAATCTTAAAATATGGCAACACTTCCTTGTTATCAGATGAATTGTCTTTCTCAACTAGGTTTTCTTGGAAACCCTTTAAATATGATGTTTAATAATGTGAATCAAATTTTAAAAAAAAAAAATCTTATTTGTCTACTTGAGTTTACAATTTTTATAGAAATGACCATTCTTTCCACTTTTATTTTTGGTTGTCTTTTCAACCTAGATCTCATAGATCTAATCTTTTTCATTGATAAGTAGTCTATATCAGTAAATCTTCCTCTGACTATCATAACATTACTAAAGAATCTCTCAAGTATTTTCCTATAGGATTCTTCGATAAGCAATGTAAATATGATTGACTCCATATTGATATTTGGACCATTATCATAATTTATAATCAAATCATCCCACAAGTTCGGCATCAAATAAAGTCAAAGTATAACATTTTCTTCATTGTTAATATTTTTTTAAAGACCTCTAAATTTTATAAACAGAAAAGAGGGATTACACAGGTTTGGGCTGGGCTTAAGCCCAAAAATATGTGGGCCCCACCTATCCTATCAACCCAGCAACCTGGCAACTACACCCTCACCCCCAAATTACAATTTAAAAAGTCTTTTTTAGCGTGGCCAGACCGGAGTTGTCTAAGACGAGAGCCCCTCTCAACATCCTAAGAAGGTCAACTTGTCTATAGAAAATTCTTCAAGCCCAGTTATCACTGGCAAGCTTCGCCAATTCGTCTGCTACCACATTGCTTTCTCTAAAAATATGAGCCACCTAGAAGTTGATCACCCTGCGGTGCTTCAAGACTTGGCACAACCTGTACCAAATATTGGAAGGCCAAGACATTCTTGGTCTGGGAATCGCCTCCGTCAAGATACATGAGTCTATTTCAATCAAAACATTTGAAAGGCCGAGCTCCACACAGATACCCAACCCATCCAGCAAAGCTTGCGTCTCTGCAACCATGTTAGAGGCGGAACCATAATAGTGGTGAAAGGAAAATATCATCCTGCCTTCATGGTCCCTTCACACACCTCCTCCGCCGACTTCACCCAGATTCCCTTTAAAGAACCTGTTAACATTTATCTTAACCTAACCAGCCGGTGGCTTCTTCCAACAAATAATTCTTACATTCTCCTGGTGGTCCAAAGATATAGGCTAGATATATACCTAACACTTACAAGGTCATTTTCTCCATCAACGAGTTCCGATCCCCAAAATCCAACGGGCAGCCATTCCTTAAGCCAATCAATAACCTTTCTAGTTATCCTGTTCATCGACATCTTATTTCCCAAACAATGAAGCAGGGAACAATGCCTCTTAGCACACTAATTTTAGACAATCTGCTAACAGAACTCATCCATTGCAAGACTCTGCCAGCAACCGATATATTTACATTAACTGTCATGCTAATTAGGTTATTAAACTCATTCAAGTGTACTTAAAAAAATCATTTAAGTATTCATAAAAAAAGAGACTATTCCTTCATCTTCAAGTTGTACAACATCGAAGAAAATTTTGATTTGATGTTGATTTTCATTCTTATAGTTCTGCAATTTGTTCTGCAAAGCTTTGATAGTGATTTGATCGAACACATTGAATAAAATCTAATCATCTATTGTGAGAAGAAGATCCATCATTCAAAAACATCATCTTTCATGTTTATCTGTTTTTTTTTTTTTTTTTTTTTTTACTTTTATTGCAATTGTACAACCTTCCTTCACTAATATCAATTCATCTTCAGTTTCCACAATACATAATTGGATTCATTGAACTTTGGCACTTTGAATTTGTAGAACCCGATCCAGTCATTTGAAACAATTACAACATGAACACCAATCCATATCTTGTGCTAAAAAGCTTCTTAACCTTTAGCTTTGATATTAATTGTTGTAGAAAAATACCCATACACAATCAATGCAAGTGAAGCAAAATTATAAAATAAAATAGCCAAATTAAAACCTAATAACTAATGAGAAAAAATAAGAGTTACAAAAAATTGCGTAGTTCAACTATATGCTTATTTCCACGAGGTAGTAACACAAAGTTTTCTTCTTCACCAAAGTAAGACTTATTAAGAATACAAAGTTTTGTAGTCTCTCCCCCTCTTCGACTATATAATTTCTCACCAATGAATCATTGTTTAGGAGATCACATTCTCTCTACATGTATTCCCTGATATAAAAAATATTCCATAAAAAGAGCTTGCTTAAAGCTTAAAAAGCTAAGCATCATACATACATAAGAGGAGAGAAAGGATGTTTCCCAATAAGAACATCCGAGCATGTGAAGCATATTTTCCACTGCCTCAAGAAAGGTTTTCATACAGTTAGGTCAGGAGACTACTTCTCTTTTTTAACACTTGAAAGCCAAGATCAAAAGAACAATTTAGACAAAATTTGGCCCATTTCTTGCCTAATAAGGTAGCATTTCTAGTCATTTAATTAGAGCCGGCCTTTGTACTATTTGCTACAAGAACATATAGGGACAACCACTTCCCCACATTAGGCTCTTCAAGGAGTGGTTAAAAGACTAAAAAACTTGGACTGACACCTAGTCGAGTTAAACTTGCCTGAATCAGGGTGATTCGTGATATTGAATTGGATTAGGTCTAATCGAGTCCAAGTCGACTCGGATGAGTCACACCAGACTCATCCGAATGTTGAAATCATGGTCAAAGGGAAACCTGGCTACAAGTACCCGATCGATACGACCCATCGTTAAATGGACTGGATTTGAATTCTCATGTGAATGGGTTCGGGTTGCCACACCTTGGATCTAATCCATCCATTCATGTAGATCCAACCATGTAAATTCCTTATCTGAAGTAGATCCAAACTAAAGTTGACTAAAAAACAAAGTCCAAAGACACGACATCCACCTGAGCACGATTAGGTTCAGACCCATGTCCTAAATACAAGACTTGAACCAGAAAGGACCTAGGCTGGGTAAGACCTAAGCCCAATCAGCTCAGGTCTAAGAAACTCCAACCCGTAGGCAGCTCCATCCTGTTGGGGTTTTACCTTCAACCTTGGACACTAGGTGGTCTCGGGCGTGCGATGGGTTCGGGTCGAGGGCCCGACCAAAGTCACACGGGTTGGCTTCTGAAAGTCTGTTTTTTGCTTAACTATTTCTAGGCTGTGGGGGACCTGACCATTGTTGGTCGGACGCCCGGTGAATGGCAGGGCTTCCGATGAGGTATGGGCGGGCGCCCAAAATTGGATGAATTTGTTGTTGGAACTCTCTAGACAGATTTTGGATTTGTCAGGCGCCCAACGACTTTGGACCAGGTGCCCGACTGTGCGCAGACTACAAAGTCGATGGCACAGTTTTGCATGATCTTACACAGTTTCTTGCGTAAGATATTTCTAATTTGGGTTTATTATTATATAAGTTGTTGTAAACTGGAATTAGGGTACTCTAGATGTGCAAGGGTTGAGAGAGAGTTCTAGGGTGAGAGAAAGAGCTTTAGAGGAAGGGCTACATTGGTTTTTTCTCTTGGAGAACTTGAGTTTTCTTCATGCTCTTGTAACTTCTGATTCATAGTGGATTGGTGTCGCTTTGTGCCGTGGTTTTTTACCGGTGAGGGGTTTTTCTACGTAAAATTTGGATTGCTTCTTGAGTGTGTTGATTTGTTTAGTTGATTGCATTTTGTTTGTTCCTCGTTTGATTGCTCCTCGCTCTCTTTTACTACAGGGGCCGATCGTTTATATCCCAACAAACTGGTACCTAGAGCGAACGTTGGGAGGTAGATCAAAATCTGAGATGAGGTTTTTTCAATGACGTCTTCAAGCATGAGATTCGACATAGAGAAGTATTCAGAGAGAATAATTTTGAAGTGTGGAAGGTGAAGATGAAAGGCCTTCCAGTTCAGCAAGAGTTGCAAAATGCGTTCCTTAGAAAGTGACCGAAGGCTATGAAAGAAGAAGAGTAGAAGAAGATCGATGAAAAAGTCAATGTCTCAATCCAATTGTGCCTAGCAGATGAAGTCCTATACAATGTCATGAAAGAGAAAATTGCGACTGAAACATGGGCGAAGTTGGAGAATATTTACGCGAAGAAATCTCCTGAAAAATCGCATATATTTGAAGCTTCAATTATATAATTTGAGGATCGCGGAGGGAGCAATGTTGAGAGCTACATCAGTAATTTCAATAAGTTTATTTGCAAGTTGATTGATGTAGATGAACCAGTGAAGGACGAGAATCAAGCGTTTATCTTATTTAATTCTTTTTTTCAGAATCTATGAGTCGCTTAAGAACTTGTTCTGTGCGGGTAGGGAGACCATTGGTGTGGAAACCGTTATCTCAGACCTTCAGGCAAAGGCGATGAGAAAGAAAAGAGGCGGGGTGGGTCCTTTTACGGACGAGGCATTGGTTATGAGGGGGAAGAATTCTGAGCGGAGTGGATGATCTTCGTCATCGATATCTGAATCAAAAGGCAAGTGGAAGTGCAAGGTGAGATGCTGGAATTGTGATGAAGAAGGGCACGTGAAGAGGGATTGTTTAAATTCCAGAAAAATGAAGAAAAAATCTGGAGATTCTTCTAAAGGGGCCAATACTGTAGAGGACAGTGGTGATGTTTGTGATATATTGACTGTATCCAGCATAGGGTCTCTCGGTAGAGAGTGGCTCTTAGATTCAAGTGCATCATGTCACGTATGTCTTGATCGAAGTTCATTCATGACATACAGAACATATGATGGTAGATCAGTGGTTGTGGGTGATGGATACGCTCGCAAGGTGGTGGATATTGGTTCAATGCGTATTAGGATATTTGACGGGGTCGAACGAATCCTTAAAAGTGTGAAGTATGTCCATGAGATGAAGAAGAATGTGATATCACTACAAGAAATTCCATTTTTACCGATGAAATAATTCATCGGTAATCAGTAAAATTTCATCAGGAAATGTTTTTCCCGACAAAATTTTTCGCGGCTAACATCGTCGCAGGAAGGCCGTCGGTAAAGGTTTTTGCCGACGAAAAAAATTTTCGTAGGTAATAATAAAACAATTACCGACGAAAAACTTCGTCGGAAAAATATATGAATTTTTATCGAAAAAAAAGGTGATACGTCGGTGAAAAAACTTTTACTGACGAAATTTTCCGTCGGTAAAGGTTTTGCCGACGAAATATTTGGTCGGTAAAGATTTTAACAAGTTTATTACGGATGAAATATTTCGTCGGTAAAAGTTTTTCAAGTTTATTACCCACGAAAAATTTCGTCGGTAAAGGGTTTTACAAGTTTATTGCCCACGAAAAATTTCATCGGTAAAAGTTTCCCAATTTTATTACCCACGAAAAATTTCATCGGTAAAAACTTTTTCCATGTTTTTTACCTACGAACAATTTCGTCGGTAATAGTATTTTCTATCCCGGTTCCATTTGTTTTCAAAATTCAGAAAAATTCCCGATATACACCTATAAAGAAACCTATACATTTTTCTCCTATTCACATCTACATACATATGAATAAACAGAAACTACACCATCCATACACAAATAATCCATTCCACATCCACAAACAAACAATATTCATCCACACACAAATACATATAAGTTAAAAGTCATATATTAAAAAAAATAATCACGAAGATGAAGGCGGAGGTGGCGGGGCATCGGCGGCAAAGCGTGCAGCGAGAGCCTGAAACATCTCCTGCATCTATCGCTCATGCTCCTGCCGCAACTCCTCGATCCTCCTCTCCTGCTCCTCCCGTCGCCTCTGCTCCTCCTCCTGTCGCCTCTACTCCTCCTCCCTACGCCTCTACTCCTCCTCTCTCTTGCCTCTCCAGATGCTCTCGAATCTCATCGACGATGACCCGTAGCTGCTGAACCTCTCTCTCTGCGATATCAGCTCGGCGTAGAGCGCTCTCACCAGCTACGGATCGGCTAGAGCCACCTCTGGTTTGTGCCATGAGCTTGGCACCATGGCCAAGCCCATGCACATATCCAGAACGGGTGCCAAGCACCTCGCTCAGGATTTCTAGCCCACTCCGCTGACTACCATCGGGAGTGGGCTGACTGCGTATGGTGTCAATCGCCGCCTGTAATGAAAATATATGAAATTTCATAAAAAAATGACATGAATGACATTATTATCAATCAATGCGCAATTAAATTTTACAAAGTAAAGATTTTTACCCAATGCTCACTGGCTCTAGGATGAACCCAAGATCCCGTCGCTTGCCGATAGTGAGTCCCTCTATAGAGGTCTACTGGTCCAGGCTCCTGGCCGGTGACGGAATCTCGCTGTGCAATCGAAAGGAAAAAAGACTTATAATAAATACCAATCAAAATAATATATTAACTTAATAATCATCAATAATTTCTTACCATGTCGTAACGATGTCGTACAAATGACTTTGAACTAGCTACGTGGTTCACTTGTAACTTTTCCCTATTCGCAGAATTTATTCTACTCCTTTTCTGAACACATTATACAAAATACATTTCTATTAATTACGAATTTAATTGCGAATTTAATTGTTACCTTAAGATATCGTACATGTAAATATTACTTGAAAAGCTTCCGATGAAAATCTCTCGCAGAGTATCTGCCAGTCGTCTGTAGTAATGTGTGGCGGTGCGGACAGTACGGCCTCATCGTTCGTCCTGCACCACTTGTACCGCTGGTGTAACTCTCCGCGGTACTCCTTGAACCGCTGTCTAATCATGTCGTCAACGACATGAGAAATGTAAGGAACATTCAAATCGAAGTCAAATTTATCCTGCAGTTTCGTAAATAATAAATTAAGGCAATAAACTTATTAACAATAGGACTTAACCGTAAATGAACTTTCACAAAAGAAATTTTCAATTTACTAAACTTTACCTAAAGGCGCTGACGGATGAGCTGTTGCACATCATCTGTCACGTCAGTCCAACGGGGGGTGGTGGCGGGGATCAGAGATCGGCATAGGACACCGACCTCAGACGTAAATAGTCTGGCATTGTCCCTCAACAGGTCTAAGGCAGTCCTGTGGGAACTCTACCGCCACCCTACCCTCACGCGTAAGTCGCTCTAAAACTAACCCACGCGTGGGTCCAGGTCCTCGTCGGCTGGTAGAAGATGCTGTTGCGAAAAGATATATGTAAGTAACAATATAAACAGAAATCACTAAATAAATGTCTAAACTTATATGCAGTGCCCGGTGTATGCTGAACCGAAGGATCAGATGATTGTGATGCACCATGCGACGTCGATGCTGTCTGCGTCGCATCACGGGTGGAAGGGGTAGATCCAGTGCGCGAACGACCTGATCTCTCACCTGGTGCTATGACTGAATATATCTGAAATACAAACTTATAAATTTAAACAATGTCAATGCAAGTTTATGAACATCATTGTAAAGTGAATTTGTGCTTATGCTTAGAGAGATGATAAAAATATGATTAGACCATTACACTATAATGCAAGCAAAATATAATAAAACCGTAAACAGAATATAAAAGTTGAAAAATCCATTACACATTATCATTCTATATTAAATACATATATTTCATTATAATACAAATCAACTTCGGATCAACTATCCGAAATACTCCCTGCGTAAGTTATCGTACGCTGCAGATGTATATGTCAAGCTGTATGAAGCACTCGACATTATTGCAGCCAACATGCCAGTCACAATAGGAGAAATCTGATCTCTCGGGACTCCATTCAGATGTGCAAGTGATAATGTCGCATCTTTCATACGAAGTTTCCCGTGGTTATATTCCTCAATCAGGTCCGGAATTTCTTTGAGATTGTATAATCTTTCATCTGAGTCATCGTCTTCCTCCCTACATTTCTCGACCAGACCGGGTATCTCTCTGACCCTATCAGAAGAATATAAGGCCTGAAAGTCCATCCGCAACAGCTGATGAAGTATGCTGCGTGCTTCCGCTACGCTCCAGTTTGTGGAGGACATGATCAGAAAGTGACTTAACTGTAAATGTAAATTATAAACAAGTCAATTCAGGAAAAAAATCATGACTTGTAAAACATATATACATGTAATAATCAAATTAATCGAATTGAAAATGACATGTAAATCTTGTATACATCTAATAATCGTCGTCTGAATCATTATCGCTTAGGACTCTTTCTTCTTCACCATCACTATCGCTGATCAGAATTTCCTCTTCATCGTCTGTAACGTTGTCATCGATGAAAGCGCTATCATCTCTAACAATGTCATTTATGATTGAGGCATCAACATGATCAGGTGGCACATCATCTCTATTCAATTGCACCACATCAATATCAACATTTGGATCATTCCCTCTATCCCAAGATAGCATGTCTTCTTGATATGCTTGTTCAACTGACGACGTTTCATTACTCCCTTCATCAGTTATCTTCAACGTCTAGTTTGGGAACTCAAATATGTTTCTGGGCTTTATTTTCTGCACCACGTGCCAAGAGCCGCTTAGTTTGGTGTCAGCGAGGTAGAATACTTGTTCGGCTTGGCCGGCTATGATAAATGGGTCATCTTTAAACCACTTCCGAGATAAATTTACACTCGTTAAGTAGTTATCAGTCTGTATTCCCAACTTTTTATTTCCAATGTCCCACCAATCGCATTTAAATAAGTACAGCCGCTTTCTCATATAATAACTCAGCTCAATAATATCCGTCAAAACGCCATAAAAATCAATTTCTACCTCCTCATGTGTTCCCTTCACAACCACCCTACTATTTTGTGTGGTCCTATATTTCTCACGCTCCTCAGTGTGGAACCAAATCCCGTTTACAATACAACCTGTATATCTAGATACACGTCTATCAGGGCCACACGCCAGTGAGTAGAGCTGCATCAGACGCATCCGCAGAGTTGCTAGCGCGCAACATCTTCATCTATCATCACGTACAGAATATAAATGTACGTTTAGGCATTTGAAATTACGTGTAAATATTGTGCAATACAACAATATTGTAAGTGTGGTGAGATAGAAGGTAAATTAATCTTACACGTTTTACAAACCATTCTGGAAATAAATCCTGATGCATTCGATCATAATTTTTAGGGTATTGGGACCTCATCTCCTCAATGTGTTCGCTATACACAATTGGCATGTTGTCAGTAAGAAATTTTGAGATTACATGTATGTAGATATACAATTATGTGCAAAGACTTACTCTAAGTACGACTCTATTTCTTCACAGTTATGCAACACATACCACCGCGCCTTCGCTTGATCCCGAAGGGCCATATCCTGAAACGTCGGCGATCTTAAAGGACGGACGTTATGTGCGAATACAGATATGAGTCCTTGTTCATGCTTCCTGCCATTCATCGGCATTCCGATCTTCTCGGTTGAATCTAGTCTCTATGCCATGAAGATACATGGGCAAAATGTCAGGCACTCATTATCAATGTACGCCTCAGCAATGGATCCCTCTGGACGTGCCTTATTCCTCACATATTGTTTTAATGTGTGAAGGTACCTATACACAAAATCACTATGTTTAGGACATGAAAACATGGATATACGTAGTTTATGGAATGAATAAAAATTATGATCATTGTTCTATCACCTTTCGATCGGATACATTCAACGATATTGTACTGGGCCTGCAAGCTTCACTTCGTGCGGTAAGTGAATCGCTAGGTGTACCATGACATCAAAAAATGCAGGTGGAAATATTTTTTCAAGTTTGTAAAGGATTACGACAATATCATTCTCCAGTCGTTTAATAACCTCTACATTCAAAGATTTCGAACACAAATCCTTAAAGAATATCCCCAACTCAATCAGCGCAGCACTGACATCCTTGTTAAGGAATCCACGAATCACAACAGGTAGTAGACGTTGTAGAAGGACGTGACAGTCATGACTTCTCATTCCTATTACCTTACAGTCCGTAATGTTTACGCGCCGAGAGATATTCGATGCATACCCATAGGGAAACTTTATCTTGTTCAACCATTCACATAAACGTTTTTTCTCTAGTTTTGTCAATGTGTAGCAGGTTGCTGGTATAGTATATGAATTTCTAAGTGGTTGCAAGTGCAACCCTTTCCTTAAACCCATTGCTTGTAGATCCAATCGAGCCTTAAAACTGTCTTTTGTTTTCTTCTCTATGTTCATCAATGTTCCAAAGACATTGTCACATATATTCTTCTCAATATGCATGACATCCAAGTGGTGTCGTAATTTCAGATGACTTCAATAAGGCAACTAAAAAAATGCTCTTCTTCCTCTAGTTGTACTCCAATACTGTACGTTTTCTCTTCTTCAAGTGCGGTGCCTTACCAAATCTAATTTCTTCAATGTTACTCAGTTGTTGTAACACATCTTCTCCAGATAGTTCTTTCGGTGGTGGCTTATGATCTTGTTTGCCATCAAAGATTATCGTCTTCCTGCGCCAACTATGATCCCTCGGAAGGAAGCGACGATGGCCCATATAACACTTTTTTTTACCATGTTTCAATGACAATAAACAAGTCTCAGTACTACATGTAGGACAAGCCAACTTTCCCTTCGTGCTCTACCCAGACAAATTCCTATATGCAGGGAAGTCATTTATTGTCCACAAGACCGTTGCATGCAATCGAAATGTCTGTTCTGCAGAAGTGTCATACGTCTGGACACCTTGACTCCACAACTCAGTTTAACTCATCTACTAACGGTCACAGATACACATCAATGTCAGTCATTCCCCAGTGACTTGGGTCCAGGAATAAGCAACGACATCATAAAAAATGATTCCTTCATACACAACCAAGAAGGTAAATTATAGGGCATAAGTATCACTGGCCACATACTGTACGAGCTACTCATATTGCCAAATGGATTAAAACCATCACTTGCAAGACCTAGCCGAACATTGCGAGAATCCTCTGCAAACCAGTCATATTGCTTATCAAAATGTTGCCAGGCTTCAGAGTCAGCGGGATGCCTCAATGTATTATCATCATGAATGCATTTCTCCTTATGCCACCTCATATCTTCAGCCGTCTTGCTCGACGTAAACAATCTTTGTAATTTGGGTTTCAATGGAAAGTACCTTAACACCTTTTGTGGAATTTTCTTACGCTTAGCTTCGTCATATTTCCACCTAGACTCTCCACATTGTGGACACTCTTCAACATTTTCATGTTCTTTCCAATACAATACACAATCATTTATACATGCACTGTATGAGGATGTAACCAAGGCCCAAGTCTCGCATTAAGGATTTTGCCTCGTAATGAGACTTAGGCAATATCTCACCTTCAGGTAATACTTCTTTCAACAAGCCAAGTAACATGTCGAACCGATTTGTTACTCCAACGATTTATTGTCTTTAAATGAAGTAACCTTGTAAGGAAATTCAACTTGGAGAAGCTCCGACACCCTGGATAGAGTGGACGTTGCGCATCCCTCAACAACCTACTAAACTTTTCTGATTCGGCATCACCCATAGGAGGAATATCCTGGCTAGTACTTATTGCTGCAAAATCAGTATCCGCAATTGTTCCCCTTAACACATCCCCAATGATATCTTGCATATCGTCAACATCTTCATCCTCCTCATTAGGCACAATTGGGTCAGCAAGGACTTCAGTGGCCTCAACTCTTTGGTGGAAGTCTTCACCATGATGAATCCACCAAGTGTAACCCTGGTCAATCCCAACTGTGAGCAAATCATCTTCCACTTTGTCTAATGTCTTGTGAACCATGTTCTTGCATTTTTGGCATGGACACCTAATTCTATTACCTAAATCTGCCCGACATCTCGCAAATTTCATAAACTCCTTAACACCTTCTTTATACTCTAGGCCAAACCGATTTTTAGCTTGCATCCAACTCTTATACATATCTACAATGCAAAGATTAGAGTCAGGTTTAGCTTAGGTGATTTGAGTTTAGGATTAGGTTTAGGCAAAGGTTGAGATTTTCGGGTTCGAGATCGGGTTTAGGGTTAGGTTTGCGAGTTTGGGTCTACTTTTAGGTTAGGTGATTTGATTTAGGAATAGGTGTAGGTTTAGTTTAGGTGATTTGAGTTTAGGATTAGGTTTAGGCATAGGTTTACAGTTTCGGGTTCGGGATCGGGTTTCGGGTTAGATTTTCGTGTTTGGGTCTAAGTTTAGGTTAGGTGAATGGATTTAGGAATATGTGTAGGTTTAGTTTAGGTGATTTGAGTTTAGGATTAGGTTTAGGCATAGGTTTACAGTTTTGGGTTCGGGATCAGGTTTCGGGTTAGATTTCCGTCTTTGGGTCTAAGTGTAGGTTAGGTGAATGGATTTAGGAATAGGTGTAGGTTTAGTTTATGTGATTTGAGTTTAGGATTAGGTTTAGTCATAGGTTGAGATTTTCGGGTTCGGGATCGGGTTTAGGGTTAGGTTTGCGAGTTTGGGTCTAGGTTTAGGTTAGGTGAATTGATTTAGGAATAGGTGTAGATTTAGTTTAGGTGATTTGAGTTTAGGATTAGGTTTAGGCATAGGTTTAGATTTTCGGGTTCGGGATCGGGTTTAGGGATAAATTTGTGAGTTTGGGTCTAGGTTTAGGTTAAGTGAATTGATTTAGGAATAGGTGTAGGTTTAGTTTAGGTGATTTGAGTTTAGGATTAGGTTTAGGCATAAGTTTACAGTTTTGGGTTCGGGATCGGGTTTCGGGTTAGATTTTCAGTGTTTAGGTCTAAGTTTAGGTTAGGTGAATGGATTTAGGAATAGGTGTAGGTTTAGTTTAGGTGATTTGAGTTTAGGATTAGGTTTAGTTATAGGTTGAGATTTTCGGGTTCGGGATCCGATTTAGGGTTAGGTTTGCGAGTTTGGGTCTAGGTTTAGGTTAGGTGAATTGATTTAGGAATAGGTGTAGATTTAGTTTAGGTGATTTGAGTTTAGGATTAGGTTTAGGCATAGGTTTAGATTTTTGGGTTCGGGATCGGGTTTAGGGTTAGGTTTGCGAGTTTGGGTCTAGGTTTAGGTTAAGTGAATTGATTTAGGAATAGGTGTAGGTTTAGTTTAGGTGATTTGAGTTTAGGATTAGGTTTAGGCATAGGTTTACAGTTTTGGGTTCGGGATCGGGTTTCGGGTTAGATTTTCGTGTTTAGGTCTAAGTTTAGGTTAGGTGAATGGATTTAGGAATAGGTGTAGGTTTAGTTTAGGTGATTTGAGTTTAGGATTAGGTTTAGTCATAGGTTGAGATTTTCGGGTTCGGGATCGGGTTTAGGGTTAGGTTTGCGAGTTTGGGTCTAGGTTTAGGTTAGGTGAATTGATTTAGGAATAGGTGTAGGTTTAGTTTAGGTGATTTGAGTTTAGGATTAGGTTTAGGCATAGGTTTAGATTTTTGGGTTCAGGATCGGGTTTAGGGTTAGGTTTGCGAGTTTGGGTCTAGGTTTAGGTTAGGTGAATTGATTTAGGAATAGGTGTAGGTTTAGTTTAGGTGATTTGAGTTTAGGATTAGGTTTAGGCATAGGTTTACAGTTTTGGGTTCGGGATCGGGTTTCGGGTTAGATTTCCGTGTTTGAGTCTAAGTTTAGGTTAGGTGAATGGATTTCGGAATAGGTGTAGGTTTAGTCTAGGTGATTTGAGTTTAGAATTAGGTTTAGTCATAGGTTGAGATTTTCGGGTTCGGGATCGGGTTTAGGGTTAGATTTGCGAGTTTGGGTCTAGATTTAGGTTAAGTGAATTGATTTAGGAATAGGTGTAGGTTTAGTTTAGGTGATTTGAGTTTAGGATTAGGTTTAGTCATAGGTTGAGATTTTCGGGTTCGGGATCGGGTTTAGAGTTAGGTTTGCGAGTTTGGGTCTAGGTTTAGGTTAGGTGAATTGATTTAGGAATAGGTGTAGGTTTAATTTAGGTGATTTGAGTTTAGGATTAGGTTTAGGCATAGGTTTACAGTTTTGGGTTCGGGATCTTGTTTAGGGTTAGGTTTGCGAGTTTGGGTCTAGGTTTAGGTTAGGTGAATTGATATGGGAATAGGTGTAGGTTTAGTGTAGGTAATTTGAGTTTAGGATTAGGTTTAGGCATAGGTTTAGATTTTCGGGTTCGGGATCGGGTTTAGGGTTAGGTTTGCGAGTTTGGGTCTAGGTTTAGGTTAGGTGAATTGATATGGGAATAGGTGTAGGTTTAGTTTAGGTGATTTGAGTTTAGGATTAGGTTTAGGCATAGGTTTACAGTTTTGGGTTCGGGATCGGCTTTCGGATCAGATTTCCATGTTTGGGTCTAAGTTTAGGTTAGGTGAATTGATTTAGGAATAGGTGTAGGTTTAGTTTAGGTGATTTGAGTTTAGGATTAGGTTTAGGCATAGGTTTACAGTTTTGGGTTCGGGATCGGGTTTTGGGTTAGATTTCCGTGTTTAGGTCTAAGTTTAGGTTAAGTGAATGGATTTAGGAATAGGTGTAGGTTTAGTTTAGGTGATTTGAGTTTAGGATTAGATTTAGTCATAGGTTGAGATTTTCGGGTTCGGGATCAGGTTTAGGGTTAGGTTTGCGAGTTTGGGTCTAGGTGTAACGACCCTCAGATTTGATTGTACTTGACTCAAGTTCATGGGTGAGTGTTAACAGTAGAGACTTGAATTAGCACGAATAAGTCCTTTTAGAATGCAAATAAATGCACCTCGTTGTGGCACATGTTTGCCTAACCTTGACCGTTACAAACCTATCATATAGGCCGACGAAATCCTATTTCCAAAATAGCCTTAATGGTGACTGAAATATCCGAAAGAGATCTAGACCGTTCGTTGCTGGACCAACGATCACAAATCTAAGGGATTACGTTCGCCTTATTGGGCTTGACATTTCGCTTGAATCGGATGTCCAAGACAATACCCGGAACCGCACAACTTCAATCAAAACCCTGGAGGGTGAGTTGTGTGACTCACCTGATAAATGGTCATTTAGGCCTATAAAAGGCAAACCCATCTCAAATCCATTCAAAATCTGAATTTTAGGGTTTTCTTAGGGTTTTGGCTTATGTTTTGCTTGGATTCATCGATTAGGTCGTTGTTCCTCTTAATTGCTTGGCACCAAGTGATAACCGCAGGTAACTATACCCTCTATTGCAGGAATTAGCAATTGATTTTGGTTTAGTTGATTCTAATTTCAATCTTTGATTGGAATTAGGTTAGATAGCGAGGTTCCTCTCATTTTCTCGTACTCTAGACGTCGTGAGCATGTGATTTCCCCCACACAGGTGAGAACTATTCACCAAAATTAGTTTTAGATCAGCCCTTGATAGTGTTGGGTAATGAAATCTAAGGTTTTAGGTGGAATTTCTTTAAAGTTAATCATTTGAATAGTTCATAATTAAGATTTATAGATTTGATGTGTTATTGTTATAATATGCTTCCTAAGATATATGAAATCCATGCATATTTGAACTGATTTGTGAAATGTGTGTTTGATGTATTTTGCATGCCAAGTGTTTGATGAAACGTCAAGTATTGAATTCAATGTTTACTTATCAATTGATGTATTATAACATGTTTAGACCCTTATAGAATTGCTATGTGTAGAGTTGGTACCTGAGAAAACTGTTAATGAAGGGACCGTCTACTTTGGGTTGGGCCGCCCCAAATTCATTTGGTCGATTTAGACAGAACACGACTGACCAGGCCCTAGCTAAGCCGATCTCGTCGTTGTTC
Source organism: Liriodendron chinense (assembly GCA_003013855.2). Taxonomy (NCBI): domain Eukaryota; kingdom Viridiplantae; phylum Streptophyta; class Magnoliopsida; order Magnoliales; family Magnoliaceae; genus Liriodendron; species Liriodendron chinense. The sequence goes on along the minus strand of ML058326.1, from coordinate 1,439,648 downwards.
ATTCGATTCCACCGGATTAGTCTAGTCCTGAGGGAGATTATCATTATTTTATTTATTGCTAAACATACCCGAAGTCCAGGATACCATAATTCCCATTGTTATATAGTCACCATCATTAGGCGTCTACATTCCTGACGACCTACTCGTTGCAGCTCATGGGCCAGGCATGGTATTATGGGTAATTGTGTTTGTGCCGTCTCTTACTTGCATTGATTCAGATAGTCATACAGAGTGTCTTGAGCACCGATGCTAGGTGACGAGCTTGTCATCCTTGACCATGGGTGACAACCCATACCTTATATTTGTTTAGTCTTGGTCTATGCCTGTACCATTGGATTGTCAATCATAGACCAGGGGTGACGAACCCCGATGGAAATGAGGATTCCGGGAGACGAGCCACGGAATCCTGATCATATGACTCGTGATATAATTATAGTATTCTGGCCTTGCTAATACTGATGGTTGAAAATGGACTAAATAAATACTTGGTAATCATGCATGCATCTCATAGGTGCTCAGGTGTCTAGTTGCCCTCCTGGTTATGCTAGCCCTGACCCTTTTCACGTGCATTGTGTTCGTTGCTGCTGGGTGATAGGTGTAAGAACCCCACCATTTTATTACTCCGGAACATATCATTGGCATTGCACAATTGCATGCATTATTCAACTATCATAGGAATTGTTTGTGAGATTATATTTCTTTATCTGTACTTGACAGTGTTGATGATAATGTAACTTAGGGAATGGTAACATTAAGTTGATCACTTACTCCCACCTGGGGGGGTGTTTTAAAACACCAACCAGATACTCTTGACGCAGAACAGTAGATGCATTGGTGACAGACGAGGACTATTCTGACCCTACCTCAGCAGAGTTATTCTTCCAGTTCGCTGATGAGCAGCTTTAGGCTGTCACACTTGTCTTCTCTGTTCACTCTTTTGGACCATGATTACGAAGATATTTTTTGACACGTATAATATATTTTTTTGGACATGTATATATCGGGCCCCCAGCTGAGTGGCCGATGGTAGTTTGAGTTGTATGTATATATGTTTTCTTCCCTTCACTTCAGAATATACTTGCACTGTTTGGTTTAATCTTACCTTCTACCTATGATGCCACCTAATTTAAATTGTTGAATTATGCTTCCGCACAATACAGTCCGCCCGGAAGAGTCGAGAGCCGCGGACTACCTGACATCCGGTTTTCGGGGACGTGACAAGTTGGTATCAGAGAATGATTGAGATATAAACTGAGCTAGTGGGTTGGAGGACTCACCATAAGATGCACATTGACGTACTCTAAATGTTGAACATAGCAACCTGTGAACATTAGGACAAAATTCCTCTTTGTGTGATGATTGTGAACTTAAACATAGAAATTTGAACCTTAGGATCAAATCCCCATTTGATTACTTATTTTGAATGTGAACATGGACTTAGGGACATTGAGTCTTACGACCAAATTCTCTTGAGACAGTGATTGCGAACCTAGAATTTGAAAAGTGGTGAACTTATGGACCATTGTAGGTCTTAATTTTCAGTGTGAAGGGTTTTGGGAGTGAAGAGAGGGACTTTCGAGTTGAAAATCTAAGGAAACCTGAAATTCACAGGTGTTTATAGGACTTTAGTTTCAACAAGTACGTCAGTTAAAATGATTTTTACATTTTTATTACTCAAATATTTATTAAAATTTTTGTGGTAGCTTGTTGACAGGTCTAAGTTCATCTCTCAAAATTTCATCTGATTTTGAGTTCTAGAGAAAATTCTAAAATTCCTGAAGTACCAGCTTCTTGAAACCTATAATTTTCTGGATAGTTTTCTGAAATAATAAGAAATAAAGCTTATTTAAGTTTTATTTTTATTTTTAAATTATTTTTTCCTAAAACTAGACTCATCAAGCTTCATTGTGGTTTTTGAATCACCTTAATCGGAGTTGTATGCAAAAAGATACATTTTTTTTAAGTCAGCCATAAAATACCATTTTTTTTTGTGGGATTCCGATGGATCGAAGGAATTTTTTGATAGAACTCTGATTGATCGGAGCTACTCTCAGATTGATCGGAAAAGTGTCCAGAGAGTTGAGATTTTCATCGTTATTTCCGATTGATCGGAACTTATCTCCGATTGATCGGAAATCTGTCCAGACACATTGAAAAATCTGATGGAATTTCTGATTGATCGGACACCTATCGGAACCATACTCTCCGATTGATCGGACACCTATCAGACATCCATCGAAACTTTAGGACGATTTTTCTAAATTTTCTATATCTTATTTTTCTGGCCCCGCAGCTCTGCACTGTGACTTTTCTGGACAATTTAGGTCTTTTGACTTGATTTTTCCAAGATTTCTCCTTCGCTTTTCAAACATTATTTCTTTTAAGTTTTCAAGCATATCCATTGGCTTAAATCACATCGGACCTCTCTTAAATCAATGATTCTCTCAACCGACCGACTGGACCGCCCAAACTTACTTATTTTGTGGTTTCTTATAGCAAACTTCAAGTGGCCATAACTTTTTATCCGAGATGAGTTATAGGACGTACGACATATGGATTCCTACTGAAATTTTATTCTGAAGCCAACAAACCCATTTGTTTGATGAGAAAATGACTCATTCTTGCACAAAATCTTAGTTTTTAGAAAGTTTGCTGACTTCGTCATATTGAGCCAAACGTATCCTTTTATCCTTAGGGTTTCGATGCGTGAACTCTTCTTAAAAATTGCTCATAATCATGTTGGGGACCTCCTTGCCTGATTAAATTGAGATTTTCTTATAGAGCATGGCGCCTTACCTACTTCCTGTTTCCTGAATGCAGGAATGGTGCCTAAGAAGAAAAATTGTTCTCCCCTAACTCGAGCCAAGAAAGCTAAGCAGAGTGTGGATCACCCTGCTCTAGCAAGTGTTCCTGAGGTTCCGACCTCGAGTCAGGAATCTTTTCCATCCCATTCTCAGGTCAACATCTCGGTCTACCTCTCGGACATCTTCGTCTGATAATCGAATGAGTCAGATGTTGCTCCTTATGCAACAACAACAACAGGCTCTTCAGCAGCAACAACAAACCCTAACCGAGTTAGTACAGGCGATAGCCCTAAATACTCAGCCTATCCCTCAAGTGGTACCAGACCCTACCCCTCCAGTTGTACCGAATCCTATCCCTCCAGTGGTACCTGACCATACTCCTCCAGTCGCACCAGAGCTTACTTCCCCAGTGATAGCGGTCCCACCCCTGCAGATGTGTCAAGCCATACCCCTCCGGTTGTACAAGCTTTGCAAACTGTCCCAATTAGAGGTGATACTATTTTTGAAAGGTTCCACAGGTTAAGGCCGCCTACCTTCGCCGGCTCATCTGAAACTCGGGATGCTGAGCAATGGCTTCATCGTATATCAAAGATGATTAAGCCCTTGCGATGCACTGAATCTGTGCAGGTAGAACTTGTTACATATGCCTTTGAGAAGGAGGCAGACCTTTGGTGGGATGGTGTCCTCCGAACTACTCCTCCTGCATTTGTATGGACATAGGACGAATTCGAGACTAAGTTCTTCAACAAGTACTTCCCTCTTACGTATCGGAAAGAGAAGGAGAGCCAGTTTGTACATTTGCAGCAGGGAGCCATGAAGGTGACTGACTACGAGAATAAATTCGTTGAATTGTCTCGATATGCTCCAACTATAATCGCCGATGAGGCTTCAAAGATGAGACGATTTGAGGATGGATTGCGACCCAGAATCCTTACAAAGATGTGCTGCTCTCGCGCTACATCCTATGCTGATTTAGTAGACATGGCCTTGAGGTCAGAAAAGGATGGAGAATGTATTGCAAATGCCCGTAGTGCAAGCAATGAGCAGAGGCAGACAGAGTCCTCCGCTATATCCCGTGAACAAGCGAGCAGTGTGTTGCTCCACCGTCTACACCTACGTCTAAGTTTGATAATGTACCTCCTCAGACTTGTCATTATTGTGGGAAACCGGGCCACTTTATCAACTCATGCTATAAAAAGATGAAAGATGAGGGCATTACACCCCCTTCATGGCAGAATCGCCCTTCTCAACAAGCGATAGCCGTTCCTCCAGGTAGATCTACTCGCCCTCCTCAGAGGTCTACAGCCCCAGCTGCAAATCGAGCACAACAAGTCCGAGTTCATTCCTTGACAGCTGAGACGTCTAACGTGGCTGATCCCGCTCCTGAAGCATTTGAAGGTACCACGTATATCCATAGTACTCCTGTATGGTTCTTAATTGATACGGGAGCTACGGTTTCTTTTATATCTGTTAAAATTGTAAAGAGATTGAAGTTGAAAACGACCCTTATGCATAGTAGGTCAGTGATAACAGCTACAGGAGAGGGTTCAAAATCTAATAAGTATTGTGCCAATTGTCCAGTCGTGTTGGGTGGTAAAGAGATAATGATTGACCTAATCTTATCAAAGTTATACTACTACGATTTCATCATTAGTATGGATTGGCTAACTCCGATGAAGGCAGAAATAGATTACGATGCTAAGACTGTTACGATACATGAGCAAAGGGATGCTTCGTTTACTTTCCCGATGAAGGTGGGTTGTGATGAACGTGTATATATATATATATATATATATATATATATATATATATATATATATATATTCTATTCGTGACAAAGGTATTGTGCCGGTGTTATCGGAAATACCGTTAGTTAATGAGTTTGAAGATGTCTTCGCAACGATACCTGGCTTGCCTCCTCAGCGCGAGATCAATTTTTTTATCGATCTTGTGCTAGGTACGAGGCCAATTGCGTTGTTTGCTTATCGTATGCCTCCTTATGAGTTAGAAGAGCTGAGACGTCAGATAGATGAGCTAGTGGACTGCGGTTTCATCCGGCCAAGCATGTCACTGTGGGGAGCTCCGGTGCTGTTTGTCAAGAAGAGAGATGGGTCGTTACGACTCTGTATAGACTATCGAAAATTGAACAAGGTGACAGTTAAGAATAAATACCCTATGCCTAGGACCGATGATCTATTTGATCAATTACAGGGTGCTCAATATTTTTCAAAGATTGATCTCCAGTCCGGGTACCATCAATTATGGGTTAGGGAAGAAATACAGAAAACAACTTTCAAAACTAGCTTTGGACATTACGAGTTTTTGGTGATGTCTTTTGGACTCACGAATGCACCTACAGTATTTATGGACCTCATGAATAGGGTGTTCAGACCGTTCTTATATAGGTTTGTCATTGTGTTCATTGATGACATCCTAGTTTATTCCAAGACTCGTGAGGATCATGAAGAACACCTGCGTGCGGTCCTTGAGACGCTCAGACAACACCAGTTGTTTGCGAAGCTCAAGAAGTGTGAATTTTGGAAAGAAGAAGTTGAATTCCTTGGACACGTCATCACTCAACAGGGCATAGCAGTTGACCTTGCCAAGGTCGCAGCCGTGCAGAGTTGGGAACAACCTACTTCAGTCACTGAAGTTAGAAGCTTTCTCGGATTAGCCGATTACTATAGGCGATTTATTCGCGATTTCTCTATGATAGCCCGACCACTTTCCCAATTAACCAGGAAAGACATCAAGTTTGCTTAGAATGAAAAGGCAGAGGAAGCGTTTCAAGAGTTGAAGACTCTATTGACGACCGCACCCGTGTTGGTATTGCCAGAACCGGAAGTTAAGTACATGATCTATACAGATGCATCACGTGTGGGCTTAGGTTGCGTCTTAATGTAGAATGATAAAGTAATAGCGTATGCCTCTAGACAGTTGAGGAAGCATGAAGAAAACTACCCCACTCACGACCTTGAGTTGGCGGCGGTGATCTTCGCACTCAAGCTATGGAGACATTATCTGTATGGAGAAGAATTCGAACTCTTCTGTGATCATAAGAGCTTGAAGTACATTTTTACGCAGCAGGACTTGAACATGCGCCAGTGTCATTAGATGGAGACGCTGAAAGACTTCAATTTCGAAGTGTCTTACCACCCAGGCAAAGCAAATCTTGTGGCTGACGCTTTGAGTAGAAAGAAGGCGCATGCATTTGTAGCTCCCCTAATGTTACGAGAATGGAACATGCTAGAATTCATGCGCAGCTTCAAGTTAAAATTACAGATTGAAGAACCCTATGAGAGAATAGCTCATCTTCGCTTACAACCCGAAATAAATAGCCGAATTATAGTGGCTCAAGACCAAGATGGATTCTTAGTAAGAATGAAGGAGAAGATGACTCATAAAAGTGGTTCAGGATGGAGCGTTAATGATAATGGTGGCTTGCATTTTCATAAGAGATTGTGTGTCCCGAGTAACTATGAGTTGAAATAGGAATTACTAGAGGCAGCCCATAGTTCTAAGTTAGCCATCCATCCAGGGAGCACGAAAATGTATCAGGATATGAAACGTGCTTACTGGTGGGAGAATATGAAGGGTGAGATAGCTGATTTTGTCTCGCGATGTCTTACATGCCAACAAGTGAAAGCCGAGCATCGTAGACCACCGGGTCTTCTACAACCTATGCCGATAGCCGAATGGAAATGGTATTTCATTGCAATGGACTTCATTTCTGGTTTGCCAAAGACAAGGAAGGGGCATGATTCAATTTGGGTAATCGTGGATCGGTTGACTAAATCGGCACATTTCTTACCCGTCCGTGTGACGACCTCGACGGAGGATTTAGCCAAATTGTACATTAAAGAAATCATCCGTTTGCATGGGGTTCCTTTAGAGATAGTTTCTGACAGGGATTCCCATTTCACATCGATATTTTGGACCCGTATTCAAGAAGCTATGGGAGCATGTCTAAGATATAGCACTGCATTTCACCCGCAGACAGATGGGCAGACAGAGAGAGTAAATCAAATTCTGGAAGACATGCTAAGGGCTTGTGCCATCGACTTTAAGGACAGTTGGGACGACTGCCTTCCTTATGCCGAATTTGCATATAACAATAGCTTCCAAGCCAGTATTAGCATGGCGCCTTATGAAGCATTATACAGTCGCCCATGTCGAGCCCCACATTGTTGGACAAAAGTCGGTGAAAAGAGCTTAATTGGACCTGACTTGGTTTAACTCACGTCCGAGACGATCAATACCGTTAGACAACGTCTGCTAACAGCCCAGAGTAGAAAAAAGAGCTATGCAGATAAGAGGAGAAGACACTTGGAATTCGAAGAAGGAAATCATGTCTTCTTAAAGATCTCTCCTATGAAAGGAGTGTTGCGTTTCGACAAGAAAGGGAAGTTGACGCCGCGTTACATAGGTCCTTTCCAGATATTGGATCGTGTTGGTGCAGTTGCCTACCGTCTTGCACTGCCTACATCCATTTCTGGCGTGCATAATGTGTTCCACATCTCCATGTTAAAGAAATATGTCCCTGATCCATCTCATATCATAAAATGGGAAAATGTGGAGCTTCGTGACGATGCCACCTATGTTTTGAAGCCGACTCGCATTCCTGACAAGAAGAAACAAGTGCTTCGTCACAAGGTTATTCCTTTGCTCAAGGTGTTGTGGACGCACAATACAGAAGAGGAAGCTACTTGGGAGACAGAAGCAGTGGTTCGTAAGAATTTTCCTCACCTGCTTGAGGATTATGAACAGGTAAAATTTCAAGGACGAAATTATTTTTTTAGGAGGGGAGATTGTAACGACCCTCAGATTTGATTGTACTTGACTCAAGTACATGCGTGAGTGTTAACAGTAGAGACTTGAATTAGCACGAATAAGTCCTTTTAGGATGCAAATAAATGCACCTCGTTGTGGCACATGTGTGCCTAACCTTGACCGTTACAAACCTATCATATAGGCCGACGAAATCCTATTCCCAAAATAGCCTTAATGGTGACTGAAATATTCGAAAGAGATCTAGACCGTTCGTTGCTGGACCAACGATCACGAATCTAAGGGATTATGTTCGCCTTATTGGGCTTGACATTTCACTTGAATCGGATGTCCAAGACAATACCCCGAACCGCACAACTTCAATCAAAACCCTGGAGGGTGAGTTGTGTGACTCACCTGATAAATGGTCATTTAGGCCTATAAAAGGCAAACCCATCTCAAATCCATTCAAAATCTGGATTTTAGGGTTTTCTTAGGGTTTTGGCTTAGGTTTTGCTTGGATTCATCGATTAGGTCGTTGCTCCTCTTAATTGCTTGGCACCAAGTGATAACCGCAGGTAACTATACCCTCTATTGCAGGAATTAGCAATTGATTTTGGTCTAGTTGATTCTAATTTCAATCTTTGATTGGAATTAGGTTAGATAGCAAGGTTCCTCTCATTTCCTCGAACTCTAGACGTCGTGGGCGTGTGATTTCCCCCACACAGGTGAGGACTATTCGCCTAAATTAGTTTTTTATTAGCCCTTGATATTGTTGGGTAATGAAATCTAGGGTTTTGGGTGGAATTTCTTCAAAGTTAATCATTTGAATAGTTCGTAATTAATATTTATAGATTTGATGTGTTATTGTTATAATATGCTTCCTAAGATATATGAAATCCATGCATATTTGAATTGATTTGTGAAATGTGTGTTTGATGTGTTTTGCATGCCAAGTGTTTGATGAAATGTCAAGTATTGAATTCAATGTTTACTTATCAATTGGTGTATTATAACATGTTTAGACCCTTATACAATTGATATGTGTGGAGTTGGTACCGGGAAAACTGTTAATGAAGGGACCGTCTGCTTTGGGTTGGGCCGCCCCAGATTCGTTCGGTTGATTTAGACAGAACACGACTGACCGGCCCTAGCTAAGCCGATCTCGTCGTTGTTCATTCGATTCCACCGGATTAGTCTAGTCCCAAGGGAGATTATCATTATTTTATTTATTGCTAAACATACCCGAAGTCCAGGATACCATAATTCCCATTGCTATATAGTCACCATCATTAGGCGTCCACATTCCTGACGACCTACTCGTTGCAGCTCATGGGCCAGGCATGGTATTATGGGTAACTGTATCTGTGCCGTCTCTGACCTGTATTGATTCACATAGTCATACAGAGAGTCTTGAGCGCCGATGCTAGGTGACGAGCTTATCATCCTTGACCATGGGTGACGACCCATACCTTATATTTGTTTAGTCTTGGTCTATGCCTGTACCATTGGATTGTCAATCATAGACCAGTAGGTGACGAACCCCGATGGAAATGAGGATTCCGGGAGACGAGCCACAGAATCCTGATCATATGACTCATGATATAATTACAGTATTCTGGCCTTGCTAATATTGATGGTTAAAAATGGACTAAATAAATACTTGGTAATCATGCATGCATCTCATAGGTGCTCAGGTGTCTAGTTGCCCTCCTGGTTATGCTAGCCCTGACCCTTTTCACGTGCATTATGTTCGTTGCTGCTGGGTGATAGGTGTAAGAACACCACCATTTTATTACTCCGGAACATATCATTGGCATTGCACAATTGCATGCATTATTCAACTATCATAGGAATTGTTTGTGAGATTATATTTCTTTATCTGTACTTGACAGTGTTGATGATAAATGTAACTTAGGGAATGGTAACATTAAGTTGATCACTTACTCCCACCTGGGGGGGTGTTTTAAAACACCAACCAGATACTCTTGACACAGGAACAGTAGATGCATTGGTGACAGACGAGGACTATTCTGACCCTACCTCAACAGAGTTATTCTTCCAGTTCGCTGATGAGCAGCTTTAGGCTGTCACACCTATCTTCTCTGTTCACTCTTTTGGACCATGATTACGAAGATATTTTTTGACACGTATAATATATTTTTTTGGACATGTATATATCGGGCCCCCAGCTGAGTGGCCGATGGTAGTTTGAGTTGTATGTATATATGTTTTCTTCCCTTCACTTCAGAATATACTTGCACTGTTTGGTTTAATCTTACCTTCTGCCTATGATGCCACCTAATTTAAATTGTTGAATTATGCTTCCGCACAATACAGTCTGCCCGGAAGAGTCGGGAGCCGCGGACTACCAAACATCCGGTTTTCGGGGCGTGACACTAGGTTTAGGTTAGGTGAATTGATTTAGGAATAGGTGTAGGTTTAGTTTAGGTGATTTGAGTTTAGGATTAGGTTTAGTCATAGGTTGAGATTTTTGGGTTCAGATCGGGTTTAAGGTTAGGTTTGCGAGTTTGGGTCTAGGTTTAGGTTAGGTGAATTGATTTAGGAGTAGGTGTAGGTTTGGTTTAGGTGATTTGAGTTTAGGATTAGGTTTAGGCATATGTTTACAGTTTTGGGTCCGGGATCGGGTTTAGGGTTAGGTTTGCGAGTTTGGGTAGGTTAGGTGAATTGATTTAGGAATAGGTGTAGGTTTAGTATAGGTGATTTGAGATTAGGATTAGGTTGCATAGGTTTACAGTTTCGGGTTCAGGATCGGGTTTAGGGTTAGGTTTTCGAGTTTGGGTCTAGGTTTAGAGTTAGGTGAATTAAGTTTAGGTTTAGGTTTAGCCGTAGTTTATAGGTTTTAGTTTTAGGTTTATGGTTTCGGGTTTAGGGTGTAGGTCTTGGAGCTCAACCAACTCACGGATAGCTCCGACGCACATCCGGGTCTGCTCCACACAAAGTGGGCCTGTTCAAATGGCCAGGCCACCCATACTGTTGTCCATATGAAATGGACAGCTTCATCATGGTTATAACAGCAGTTCCCACCTTCTAGGGACCCCCGCTCAACATCCGGATAGCTCCGACGCACACCGTGTCTGCTCCATCAATTTCGAGCTAATACATAAACACGGGCCATGTCCAAATGGCCAGGCCACCCATATTGTTGTCCATAGGAAATAGACAGCTTTAGCATGGTCACAACAGTGGTTCCCACCTTCCAGGGACCCCCGCTCAACACCCGGATAGCTCCGACGCACATCCGGGTCTGCTCCATTAATTTCAAGCTAATACATAAACACGGGCCTGTCCAAATGGCCAGGCCACCCATATTGCTGTCCATAGGAAATGGACAGCTTCATCATGGTCATAACCGCGGTTCCCACATTCCAGGGACCCCCGCTCAACATCCGGATAGCTCCGACGCACATCCGTGTCTGCTCCATCAATTTCGAGCTAATACATAAACACGGGCCTGTCCAAATGGCCAGGCCACCCATATTGCTGTCCATAGGAAATGGACAGCTTCATCATGGTCATAACAGCGGTTCCCACCTTCCAAGGACCCCCGCTCAACATCCGGATAGCTCTGACGCACATTCGGGTCTGCTCCATCAATTTCGAGCTAATACATAAACACGGGCCTGTCCAAATGGCCAGGCCACCCATATTGTTGTCCATAGGAAATGGACAGCTTCATCATGGTCGTAACAGCGGTTCCCACCTTCCAGGGACCCCCGCTCAACACCTGGATAGCTCCGACGCACATCCGGGTCTGCTCCATTAATTTCGAGCTAATACATAAACAAGGGCCTGTCCAAATGGCCAAGCCACCCATATTGCTGTCCATAGGAACAGGACAGCTTCATCATGGTCACAACAGCGGTTCCCACCTTCCAGGGACCCCCGCTCGACATCAATATCAATCAACTACTCTTAATCACAAGTATCATGTTCGTCATCTAATTTGCCACTAAATGATAATATAATAAAAATCAGTCGCCCATCCAAGGATGGATAGATTGAAATGCTATCATTATTTCTATTTAAATGCCCAAGCCTAAATTTCGACAGCATCTCCCCCAATCTCTCCAGATATATTTATCTTACATTTCATTTCCATGTCAACTATCCACACATTGTGTGGATTAAATTGACAATGGAATTAAACATAAGAAACATATCCAGAGAGAATAAGAGAGTTACCGCACGAAACTAATGACAGAGCATGTAAATGACAAACAATGAGAACATTCCACTCTATCCAACCTTAGACTGTCCAACAGGACAATTTGGCAGATTTCTATACCTCCAAAACACACTTTATCTATGCTCGGCAATATAGAAATCTCCAAATGGGCTAACTGATTCTATTATACTACCATTTGTGGACAAAAAATAACTATTAATAATAAGCCAAATACATCCACAACATACATCCACATAAATCAACCACGGGTAGCTCCGACGCACATCCGGGTTTGCTCCATCAATTCCAGATACACAAGCACATGAAAATGACAGAATCATCAACACCAAGAATCAAGTCTAATCAAATACGTAATGACTGCTACTTTCTCAAAAAATAAGTATGTATGGGGCCCACCATGGGAATCGAATTGCGTGCGGAGTAACTCTGCACGCTCTTATCATGTAGAGTAAACTCAGTTGGGCCCACCTAGAATGTATGTGATTTATCTATTCCGTCCTTATGTTTTTTCAGCTCATTTTAGTGGTTGAGCCCAAAATTTAAGCATATCCAAATCTTAAGTGGACCATGCCATGGGAAACAGTGGGAATAATGATTTCCACCATTCCCAGGCCATACAATGATCATTATTTGTCATCCAACCTGTTCATAAGATCACATGGATATGGTGAAGGGAAAACACAAATATCAGCTTGATCCAAAACTTCTGTGTCCTCCATGAATTTTTCAATGATAGACATTCAGTTCACACTTGTGGTGTGGTCCACTTTAGATTTTGATATGCTTCATTTTTGGGCACCATACCTAAAATTTCCTGCTAAGATGGATGGATGGAGTGGATAAAATAAGTAAATCACTATGGGCCCCACATAGTTTACTCCACACAAATATATGCTTGATCCAAAACAGTGGACAGCGACGATGGGCCCCACAGCCAGTGGGCAGCGACGTGGGCCTCACAGTCAGTGGACAGCGACGGTGGGCCCCACAGCCAGTGGACAGCGATGGTGGGCCCCACAATTACGTATTTCATTTTTTTTTAATTTGTAAAACGAAAATTTGGATTTTAAATTTTAAAATCCCTAATTAGGGATTTTAATTTCGAAATCCCTAATTACGGGATTTTAATTTCGAAATCCCTAATTAGGGATTTACTAAATCAGTGGGCCCACCAAATAGTAGACAGCTAAGGTGGACCCCACATGCAATGGACGATGGAAACCAATGGTGGGACCCACATGCAATGGATGATAGAAAACGACGGTGGGACCCACCCACATGCATTGGACAGCGATGGTGGGACCCACATGCATTGGATTTTGGGAGTGGGCCCCACAATCAACAATGAGGAGAGAGGGAGAGAGGGGAAATGGAGCAAGAAGGAAGGGGGAGAGGGTTACCAGAGGAGGCGGCGGCGTACGGAGGCCGGTGGAGGCGAGTGGCTACCAGTGACGGTGGTCGGCTGGGGGGGGGGGGTTGGTCGGCTGAGGCGGTGGGCCGCCGGTGACGTTGACTGCCGGTGGTCGGAGCAGAGGGAGAGCTGAGATGGGTGGGCCGGCCGCGAGAGAGAGAGAGAGAGAGAGAGAGAGAGAGCGAGAGTGAGAGAGACAGAGAGAAATGAAGGAGGCCCGAACGGGTTAGTGATAAAAAAAGACTTTTACCGACGAAAATTTTCGTCGGTAAAAGCGTAATTTTTCGTCGGTAAAAGTCCTCTTTTTCACTTGGGCGGTAATCAAACATTATTACCGACAGGCAATATTCGTCGGGGAAAATGACTTTTACCGAGTCCTCTTCTTTTACTTACGCAGAAATCACACATTATTACCGACAGACTATAATCGTCGCTAAAAACAACTTTTACCGACGAAAATATTCGTCGGTAAAAGCTAAATTTCTTGCTTTATTTTTTAGTGATGGGTATCTTCGTCGGTAATAAACTTTTTACCGACGAAATTCTAATTTCGTCGGTAAAAGTGTATGGCGGGTATCTAATCCAGCGGTGGCGGGAAACTGGAATGTATTTTACCGACGATTGCTTTATTTCGTCGGGGAAAGGTCATTTTACCGACGAAAATAATTTCGTCGGTAATACTTTCGTCGGTAAAACACCGTTTTCTTGTAGTGTATCTCTTGGTGTACTCGAGGCAAAAGGGTACATGTTCATCAGCTGTGATTGGTATTGTAAAGTGGCAAAGGAAGCACTCGTTATGATAAAGGCACAGAGGTGCAACAATCTTTACAAGGTGATCAAGAGCACTATTTAGAGCTACGGGATCACCAGTAGGATCCACGGTTGCTCGTGTGTGGCGCGTGCGCAAGGGCCACATGAGCAAGCGGGTGGCGAAGGTGCAGTCGATGGGGTACAAGAAGCGATGGTACTATGAAGGAGATGAAGTAGAGATAAAGAATGAAGTTTTGGAGCAATGGAGCAATTGAAGATTGAAGTCACGGTGGAGATAATCAACCAAACAAATCAACACACCCAAGAAGCAATTCAAATTTTACGTAGAAAAACCCTGGTATATAACAGCTTGCACATCTAGGATACCCTAATTCCGGTTTACAACAACTTATATATCAATAGACCCAAATTAGAAACATCTGACGCAAGAAACTGCGCAAGACCGCGCAAAAACTGCGCCACTGACTTTGCAGTCCGCGCACGGTCAGGCGCTCGACCTAAAGCCGTCGAGCGTCCGACAGATCCAAAATCTGTCTAGAGAGTTTCGGCAGCAAATCCAGCCAATTTCGGACGCCCGGCCATCCACTAGGTATTCGACCAACAATGGTTGAGGCCCCTACAACCCAGAAACAGTTCAGCAAAAAACAGACTTTCAGAAGCTCACTTGGGTGACCTTGGCTGGGCACCCGACACCCCAAGGTGTCTAAGATTGAAGGCAAAACCCCAACACATCCCTGCAAAAGCCAACCATGCCAAACATGTTTAAATATCTGGTCATACGTTTAAATATCCAGCCATACATGTTTAAATATCGGACCATATGTTGGTTGGTCCCACCAAGCATTTTCAATCAGCTAACAATGGGGCTGGCCTAATCACCAGGTGAGCCACACATGTACATTGAAGACGGAGGAGGTGGTTGATCAATATGTCATAGCCACTTTTTTTTTTCTTTTCTTTTCTTTTCCATACATGTGTGGCGCGGGGGCGGATAACCGTGTGGCCTGATCTCACCTAAGATGGTGAGGCCCTTACCGTGGGGCTTACTTTGATGTGTTTATCCTACATTCATGCCGTCCATCCGCTTTCTCCATATCATTTTATGGCATGATCCCAAAAAAAATGAAGTAGACCCAAATCTCAGGTGGACGATACCATAGGAAACAGTGATGATCGATCATTAAAAACTTCTCGTTGGCCAGGAAAGTTTTTGATAAAACTGATATTTGTCTTTCCCCTTAATCGAGGTTTGTGTGACCTTGTCAACAAGATGGATGGAAAATAAACATTACTGTGGGCCTCGGAAGTTTTTAATGGTGGTGCATTCAATCAACATTGTTTCCTATAATATAGTCCACCTGAGATTTGGATCTGCTTCAGTTTTGAGCTCATGCAGTAAAATGATATGGAAAAATGGATGGACGGCTTCGATGGAGAGTACATACATCAAGGTCCACCCCACAGCAAGGGCCGCACCCTCTTGGGTGAAGACGGGGCGCACCCAATCCGATCCCCACGCCTGATAATCAGACAACCCTGACTTTTTTGTGATGGCACCCACGTGGTAGAACTTGAATTTCTTAGTATAAAAAATATTTGGTACGTCCACCATGATGCTTGTGGCATCCTATACATCCATAATTTGCGCCAGCTATTTTAGGACGAGAGCCCAAAAATAGAGCCAAACCAAAACTCACAATGGAACACCTCACAGGGCATAAAATGGGAAATGGAAACGGCACCATTGAATTCTCCCAGTATCCCATCGTGATGTTTATCTGAAGGTTAATCTCACAGGGATTGAAGACCAAACAAAAACTAAATATCAGCCCATTCCAAAACTTAGGTGGGCCAAGAAGATTCCAACGGTTATCGTCTCCTTCTTCACTTTTCCACTGTAGTGCCCTCCAGATTCGGTGGTGACCTTCCCCTACGGAGGTCGGTGTGATCTGTGGGCCCCACCATGTCCATCCATTTTCCAATGAGGCAGATCCAAATCTCAGGTGGACCACACCCACAAGAAATAATAATGAATATTGAATGCCCACCATTGAAAACTTCTTAGGGCCCACTGTAATCTTTATTTGCCGTATCAACATGTTGATTAGGTCACATAGACATGACGATGGCAAAACACAAACATCACCTCAATCCAAAACTTCTGGAGATCTCAAGAAGTTTTCAATAGTCGACGCTCAATCACCATTATTTTGTGGCTTGGTCTACCTGACATTTAAATCTACCTTTTTTTTTTTTGTCTCATTTCTTATAAAACAAATGCACCATGATGGGGCTTACATAGCACCAGCCAGCACCGACCTTGGTATTTGTGGGGTCACCACCGAATCCCAGTTCCTCCACCCTTGGAAATTCGCCTTCCACATGGTGGGACCTAACCGAAAACGGTTTGGATCTGGAACTTTTGAACGTGGACAAAGTAGCAATTATAAGTCATTCATGAGCTGGCGTTTGTACAAGTTGACTATAATCATACACAACTTTCGCACACGAGCAAAAGTGGGCCATCCATCAAATTGGTCCCCACGCATTTGCCATGGACCGGCAATCGGGCAGTCTAATCATCAATGGGCCCACAGGGACATTGAATATGGACCGCTAGTCCATTTTTGCAACCGAGCATGTGTATCCATACACGTGTACGGCCAAGTCGATTATCCCATAAGTCTGACATTTTGTCCCGGGCACGCGGGAGCGGATTAGTTGTTACCCGGGTAACACCTTCCTGGGTATTACTCTCTAACCATCTGGGGCCAACTTTGATACGTCTTTTGTATATCCACACCATCCATTTACTTTTCCATCCCATTTTAGGACCGGTTGGATTGCAAATAAGCATTACGAAAGCCTTAAGATTGGTCTTTGGAATTTTTAATAGTGAAAAACTTTTTTTCTTTTTGTCCGTCATGCAACCCAATCACTGGTGCTGTCAGCAGCGTGGAATTTCACCACTGATGGATTTCAAGGCCAAGACCTCTTGTTGAAACTCCACAGAATCAACCAATGAGGCAAGGCCCTGTACCCAATGGTGAGGAACTTAATCACCACTGTTTCCTTTGGTATGGGTCCACTTGACATTTAGATCTGCGTAAATTTTGGTACCCAATCCTAAAATGGGCTGGAAAAAAGGATGGACGTCGTGGATATTATAAAAAAAAAAAAAAAAATCATCAAGGTGGGCCCTACGGTAGGTGTAACACCCACTATATCTTAAACGATGGCACGTATAAAGAGAGTAGGAATCGGATGGGCAGCAGCCGTCGCGTTGCACGTAATAATTAATATAGGGGTCTACGGAGAGAAGTTTCTAATGTGCGTATTAAGTATTAAAAATGAAACTTGTCTCTATCCGTTTGGACGTTTTGCATACATCTACGAAAGATTCGCTCTCAATACGTACGCACACCCTTTGACTCTCACACCAAATCATCCATGGGTGTTGTGGGGCTCAGCATATCCCATCACAAGGTCAAATTTTAAGAGTAGGAATGATGTGGACCCCACAGCTTCAATACCTATGATCATGGACAAATGGCTACGGGTGTGAGATAAACATTGGATCATCGTTACCCTTATTATATTATGAGCTATGATCCCATGCGTGACATTATATACATTGAACTTTGATGTGATCGTGGCCCAAAAAATAAATATAAAAATTTGGTGGGTGGTGTGGAGCCACCCAAGCAGTTCCATACCTGTAATAAGAGGCAGGGCCCACATCATCCATTTCGCTAATCGTGACCGTACATTTGGTCTACTTACTGAACGGTTGGATCAATGCTAAGGCAACCATACTTACAGACGTGGAGGACCTATCTTTTGGAGAAACGAATTTCTACGTAATGGGCTAGCTAGTCTATACATTTCATCGAGTGAACTCATTCTCGACTCACCAAAATGGACTCGACTGGGCCAGATTTCACCAAGACATAATAAGAACTTAATCCAGCTGCAACTCAGGTCAAAACTCAATAAATACTAGACTGCATAAAAAAATTCAGCAGAACTCAACAAAAAGCTGAAAAAACCTTGCAAAACTCGATAAAACTCTGCTCGAAATTTTATGTATGAGAAGTGAGCTTTTTTTTTTTTTTTCATGAATCCATGTCTAAGATCACAAATTCATTTTACAAGTGAAATTTCAGCTGTACGATGGAGCCAATTTTGTTGGAAGTAGCAAATCAAAACAACAGTTTCTAAAACCTTTGGTTTCTCAACCGTTTAAACAACAATTTCTTAGCAGTTTCAGCAACCTTTGAAATTCTCAATAGGTCTTATTGGAAGAGTAGTAATAGCTAACCCTTAGGAGAATGAAGAGTCTTGTAACAGGCAAGGAGTTATATCTATCTAAGAATCTATAAATAAGTGTAATGTGTAGTCATTTGCATCTCATCAATCAGAAATTCAGCAATAAGAAATTCTTGATTTTTTTTTTCCTTTTCTTATGTGGTTATTCAGAATTTCTCCCAAGGCTTTGTGAAGCCATCAAAGTTTTATCGGAGCCACTGGTCCATGGTGCCAATTCCATACTCTAGTGAAGATGGGCACCACTATTTAACCCCAAATTTCGAAGTTGTCAAAAGACAACTATGAAAATTGGTGTATTCAAATGAAGGCGTTGTTCAGGACACAAGATCTATGAGAGATTGTCACCGATGGGAATGTAGAGCCTACTACCAAGCAAGAAGCTGCCTACACCGCCAAGCAAAAGGCTACCCTCAAAGATCAAAGAAAGAAAGATAAGAATGTGTTGTTCCTTCTCTATCAAGGGTTGGATGATTCAACCTTTGAAAAGATTGCCGAAACGACATCAAGCAAAAAAGCATTGGAGATCCTTAGCACCATCTTTAAAGGCGTCGTATGTGTGAAATGGGTTCACCTACAAACTCTTCAAACCGAGTTCGAGGCCGCTCACATGAAGGAAGGTGAGAATATTTTTACTACTTCATGCGATTACTCGTAGTCATTAATAATTTAAAAAGAAATAGTGAAAATTTCGAAAACGTTCGCGTCATTGAAAAGGTACTACGATCCCTCACAACCAAATTTGAACCTGTGGTTGTGGCTATTAAAGAATCAAAAGATCTGGAAAATATTTCCATTGATGAGCTGATAGGATCATTACAAGTTCATGAGCAATAAATGCAAAAGAATTCTAGCTCTATGAACGTGGAACATGCATTGGAGTCAAAATTGACTCTAAATGAGTAAAAGTCAAGGACATGAAAATTCACAATGAGGTGGCCGTACATATGGAAATCGTGGAAGAGGCCGAGGGCGAGGAGATTATCAAGGTTATAGCCAAAACCATCAAAATTATACCAATTTCCATGGAAGAAGAATTGGTAAAAGCAGATCCATGCGTAGTCGTGGAAGTACAAGAAATATTCAATGCCAGAATTGCAACAAGTTCGGCCATTATGCCTCTAATTGTTGGATCAAAGTGGATCAAGATGACCGATCCAACTATGCGGATGCATCACAGCACAAAAAAGATGACTCCACACTTCTTTTTGCACAAGAAGAGGCATGTGATCAATAGGACGTGTGGTATCTTGAATATAGTGCAAGTAACCACATGTGTGAAAGAAGGAGCTTTTCGTGGAACTGGCAGATGATGCTCATGGCAACGTGAGTCTAGAAGACTCATCAAAAGTTTCCTTGAAAGGTAAAGAAAAAGTTACAATCTATCGGAAGAATGGTGTGCCGAATTTTATCTTCAATGTGTATTATATATGTACCAAACATGAAAAGTAGCATCCTCAATATCGGCCAACTCCTTGAGAAAAGATATGTCATATATACACATAGAGAACTATTCTCTTTCTTTGAAAGATGCACACGGGAGACTTGTTCCACAAGTCCAAATCGTGAAGAATCGCATGTTTACACTCCAAATTAAGACAAAATATGAGAAGTGCCTTTATGGACTCGTGAAGAATGATTCATGGAGATGGCATATTTGCTTTGGACATCTCCATTTTAGTGGCCTTAAACTCTTGTCTTCATTAAGCATGGTACATGGATGGCTTGCTATTGAATCTTCAAAACATGTGTGTGAGGCATGCACACTTGGCAAGCAACAAAGGAATTCTTTTCCAAGTGGAGTGTCGCAAAGAGCAAAAGAACAATTGCAATTGGTTCACATTGTTATTTGTGGCCTTAAGACACTTTCTCTTGGAGGTAATAAATACTTTATTACCTTCATTGATGATTTCGGCAGAAAGCTATGGGTATATTGCATCAAAGAGAAATCGGTCGCTTCCACTATCTTTAAAATGTTCAAAGCTCATGTTGAAGTGGAAAGTGGCCACAAAATTAAAGTATTCAGATCTGACAAAGGTAGAGAGTATACCTCAATTACATTCCGAGATTATTGCAAGGGAACAAGGCCTCAAGCAGTAGCATATTGCAGCCTACACGCCATAGCAGAATGGCATTACAGAATGAAAAAATCATACCATTCTCGATATGGTGAGGACCATGCTCAAAGAGAAAGGACTACCAAAGAATTTACAAGGAAAGGCAATTACATGTACTGCCTATCTGCTCAATTGGTGCCCGACAAAGAGTGTTAGAAACATGACACCACAGGAAGCGTGGAGCGGCTAAAAGCCGAGCGTGGTGTACCTAATAATCTTTGGGTGTGTCGCCTATGCTCAAGTCATAAAGGCAATGTAGACACCCCACCTTCGGCTACACTGTTGGTAGAGATAGCTGGATGAATGGAGGACCATACCCCCAAACCCCAAGCCCAAACTCAGCCAAACTCTCCCTTGTAAGCCCCATTCCATAACCCAGTTCAAGCCTGAACCCAGTCAACCTAGTCCTAAACATCATCCTGAAAAACCCCCCATAAAAAAAGCCAGTCAAAAAATCCTAAAAAGGTCAAATTCACTGAGTCAACCCGCTGAGTCAACCCGTCGAGTCAAACCACCGAGTCGACTCACTGAGTCAACTCACTGAGTCGATCAGCAAGTCCAACAGCAGCCCCGAGGGAGCGACCGTACTCGCTGGAAACCGAGGAGAGGCCGTACGGGCGGCCCATAGTAGGCCGCCAGGAAAAAATTACGAGAGTGCCACTCTCCGCTGCTATAAATACCCCCCACCCCTTCTCATTTCAACATCCCTTCAAGTCCAGCCAGTCCGGATGCGGTCCGAGTCCTCATCCACCCCTTAGCCCATTTTTCCACCAAGGAGAGCCCGAGTGAGGAGAGTCTAGCCCTGGTCCAGCCCAGCCTGACCACTGGTCCAAGCCTCCCAAGCCATCCAAGTCTTGATCCAGCCACTCGAAGCCAACCCTTGCGACACCTCCGTCCACTCAGCTACTCTTTTCCAGCATCATCTCATTTGCATCTAGCATAAGTGCAACATTTACTTTTCTTCCAACCCCCCTGCTTCACTGCAAGCACTTTGATTATTCAAGCACACTTGCATATGTCTTAAATTAAGCACCTGTCAGTTCGCGTATGCTCTGGGCTTGCCCGTTGTTGGAACCTGCCCATCAGAAACTCTTACTGTTCAGACCTGCATTCATGCTTCACCATAAAACACCTTGATCATTCAAGCACACTGCATACGTCTTACATTAAGCACATGTCAGTTCGAGCGTACGCTCTGGGCTTGCCCGTTGTTGGAACCTGCCCATCAGAAACTCTTACTGTTCAGACCCGCATTCATGCATCATGTCATCCATGAGAATGTACGAGGATTAAACTAGACTTTCAAGTATTCGATCGATTCTGTGAAGTAGAGACCGTACTTCGGTACGGGCAGTGTGTGGGGTGCTTAACCTCTTCCCACCCTGTAACCGTGATCCCTTACCTTGAATCTCTGAACGCAGATCAAAAGGAGTCATTTTAGAGGAAAGGATCTTCGGATCCCTTTCTCTAACGTTTCTACGGGGTCTAGCCGACTGTAAATTCGAAGTAACTGGCTAGTGGCGACTCTGGTCTTATATAAACTCACTTAAACATATCCAGCTTAGAACGACTACCAAACGAAGCCCTCGAGAATGAGGCAAGCCAGTGGCACAAACGGCGATTTCGCACGCACACATCCTCCTCTCCTTCTTTTCCCGAAAGGGGAAGGGACGAGAACGTCGTCGTGTGGGAGCGCGGAAAATCGACGAGGGTCCACAGAATGGCGACTCCGCTGGGGATGAATTAGTCTCACTAGTCGTGATCCGACTCGAAAAACAGAATCATTCCTATACTTGAAAGTCACTAATCCTCATACAATCTCATCTGCATAGCATTCCACCCAAAGCAAACAAAAAAAAATAGAAGATTCCAAAACCAAAAAAAAAAAAAATAGAAAATTCCAAAACCCAAAAAGAGTAGAGTATAGTCCTCACCATTGCACCTCCTCGGGCTCAACGTACGCGGAGACAACTTCCCTTCCACAGCATAATCCGCACTCGGGCTCAACAAGCCATGTCCAACCACGAAGAAGAAACTCGTCTCTTCCCTGCTCTTGAGATGACCGAAGCACAACCTCCAGCACAACAGCCCATTGATAATACATCAATCATACAAGAATTGGCACAAGGAGTGAGAGCAATGCAAGAAATGCTCTTGCAATTCATGCAAGCACAAGCCACCGCAGCAGCCAACAATCAAGTTGGCCCAGTTCAGCAGTCTCAGCAACCATGCCGGATCCTTCCGGCCTCCAGTTCAAATCAAGCGCAACCATCGGAGTCTGCCCAGGACTACCGACAGCAGCCATCTCAGCCCTTCGTTACGGGGCATCTTCCTCAGTACCTTCCTGCAACGACAGGGCCATCTCAGAGCACTCCCATCGCAGGAACTTCCAGTCAGCTTCCAGTCAATCTTGCAAACAACAATCTCAGTAGATCTCAGCATGTCCTCGCCGATGGGACACCTTTTCAATTTCAGCACATCCCCGCCGAGGGGATTTCAATTCAATTTTCAGCAGCAGGGACAGCACTGGCGAATGCCCACAATGGGGGTCAGTGTCAAGCCCACATCAATCAGCGGACAGTGGCGAATACCCAACAAGGGGGTCACTTCCCAGCATCTCAGCCTCCTGCAAACAGGAGCACTTTTCAATTCCAGCACATCCCCGCCGATGGGATTCCAGTTAATTTCCAGCAATCTTCAATTCAGCAAAATCCAGTTAATTTTCAGCAATCTTCAATTCAGCAAAATCCAGTCAATTTCCAGCAAGTTCCAGTTCAACCTTCAGTACAGTCTCCAATTCAGTTACCATCATTTCAAGCACAAGTTCATCAGAATCCAGTTCAGTCATCAAATCAATTTCAGCAACCCGCGGTTGCTTTTCAGCAAGCTCATAGGGTCGAAGACATCGACCACTATGCCGAAGAAGAACGTGCCTTACTCCAAGAGGCACTAGTCGCTCGAACAGATCACTCAGGACTGGACGAGTTGCGGGAGCAGTTCCAGATCTTACAAAATCAGCTTCAGCGACAACAAGGAATCGATCTACCTTCGACCAAGTTCAGAGACTTGTGTCCTTTCCCAGATGCTCAAGTACCTCAAAACTTTGAGGTTCCAAAATTCAAAAGATACGATGGCAGCGGTTGTCCCACAGCACATCTCAAGGCCTTCTGTGGAGAATTGAGTGCAATCTCAGGAAATGAAGGGGCCCTCATACGTTTGTTCCAAAAGTCTCTGAAGGGCGATGCCCTAGATTGGTACACCTCATTGGACTGTCATCGCATTAGGACTTGGGAACAGCTTTCCCAGGCTTTCGTCGACAAATTTGCATACAATCTCAACATGGCACCCAGAAGAGCCGATCTCGCAGCTCTCAGGCAAAGGAGTGATGAAACACTATCAGCTTATGTGGGGCGTTGGCGAGCTATGGCAGCCAGAATGCGGACACCTATCGACGACGAAGAACAAATCTCCATGATTGTTCATTCAACATATCCAGGCATATCCGGATATCTCATCTCGCATCCATATGCGAATTTCTCACAATTGATCCGTGCTGGAGAGCAAGTCGAAGCAGGAATCCGTGCCGGGACAATCTCCCCATGGCCTCATCAAGCCACTCCAATCAAAAGGAACAGAGTGGAAGGAAGACCTATCGGGCACGGGAATGGAAACCGCAGTGGTTCTCCTCCCCACCCAACAGAGGTAAACAACATCAACACCACTGCTCAAGGAAATCAACATGCTCCCCCACAAGGACGTCAACAGTATCAGCAGAATCAAGTTCAACATCAGCCTCAGCGGTATCAGCCACAACCGAATCCTCAGCCACAACCACCTCGACAACAGCAGCAATTCAGAGGAAACGGTCAATACCCATATCAAAATAGGCAAAATTACAGGGAGTCCAGGAAGTTCACTCCACTCAGTCAACCACTTAGTCAAATCATGACTACGCTGGTACAAAAGCAGTTACTCACTCTGATGACACCTAGGCCTCCTCCTCATCCTTTGCCACCAAACTACCGAGAAAATGAGTATTGCGCCTATCATCAAGGACGTGGCCACGCCACTGATCGATGCTATACTTTGAAGAATGCCATACAAGACCTGATTGATGACCGCAAGATCGTCATCTCGGTCCCTGGAACTTCTCCAGCGGCTTCCACCAACATCCTTCAGAATCCTCTACCTCAGCATCCAACGGACCCCAGTTCGTCTCGTAGCCCTGCAGTCAATAGTATAGAAGAAGGGGACCATCTCGATCGCTTCTTCTCCCCCATCCAATCCATTCATGCCTACACCTATGGGCCGACAAATCCTCCTCCAGTCTTGCAAGGGGCAAGTCCCTTTCTTCCTTCAATCTCCGAGCCAGTAGTACTCGAAGGAGCACCTCATATGATATACCAGTTGTTCAAGGGGCACCTTACAACCATTCAAGCTGGGAACCAGTCGTCCTGGAAGGAGCACAATCATACAATGAGCCCACATACGAACCTATTGTCTTGCAAGGGGCAACTCCAGAACAATCCAATCCGCAATGGAAGGATTATACTCATCAGCAACAAGAGCCCGTTGTATTGGAAGGAGCTCTTCCAGTTGAGCCGGTCATATTGCAAGGGGCAAATCCCGGAGGCATGTAAATCACACTACGGCAGCTCGGACGAACAGAGAAACCTCCTGCCATATCAAGAGGACCAGTATTCATTCCATGGGAGCCTCCTGCCCCAGGAACAGTCAAGCCAGGACCACGACCTTATGTGGTCTATGAAGACAAGCCTCGATATTACCCCTTCAGCACAGGCAACAATGTAGTTCTCAAGGCAAAAGCTCCATACGAGGAAGATCTGATACCCACACTAGCACCGTCGCAAGAACCGGTGATCCTAGAAGGCAAAAGTGAGGAAAATTATAAAGAGGTCCCATGGCACTATCCAGAATGTGCGGAAGTGGGGAACATGAACCCTACTGGGCAGTTGCATTCGAAGAGATAATCAGAACAGAGGAGATCCCAAAGGCGCTCTCTCAGGCCTCGGCAACAAAAATGAAGCCGCATATGATGTGGCGACTCAGCTCAAGTCAATCCCTGCTCAAATCTCAGTATGGGAGCTACTCTGCACATCTCGCATACACCGAGAAATGTTTGCCAAAACCTTGAACGATGCTCATGTCTCCTCCGATACGGCACCAGAGATGATAGCATTGATGATTGGACAACTCCTGGCTCCGCGCGCCATCACCTTCACAGATAATGAGTTGCCACCAGAAGGACGAGATCATGGGCGATCCCTCAACATAGCCTTACGATACAAAGACCTCTGCGTCCCATTGGTCCTTATCGATAACGGCTCAAGCTTAAACGTCTGCCCGCTCAAGACTGCGGAACGTTTGGGAATCAGTCCTTCTTCATTTCGACCCAGCACCATTTGCGTTAGAGCATTCGACAACACCCGCCGATCAGTGGAAGGGGAGGTCGACATAGAGGTACAGATAGGCCCGGAAGTCTTCACCATCACATTCCAAGTTCTGGATATATCAGCCTCTTTCAACATGTTGCTCGGACGACCTTGGCTGCACAAGGTTGGAGCTGTGCCATCAACCCTGCATCAACGAGTGAAGTACATCTGTGGAAATCAAGTGATCTCTATCCATGCAGAGAAGGAGCTCACATTCCTTCCAATGCTGCTGCCACTGAACCAGACATCCCGGTCATCAATATCCAGCACTCTGAAGAAGACATCCCATTTCATAGTTTCGAATTCGAGACTGTGAACTCTATCGCCAATCCAGAACCGATAAGGGTGGACCGTGTCTTTTCACCAGCAGAACGTCTGAGTCTCAAATATCGAATGAAGAATCATTTCAAGTCTAGAAAGGTACCGCTGATATACAACCAATGCAAATGGGGACTCGGATACAGGGCAACCTTCATGGACAAAAAGAGGAAGAAATTTCGGTGCTCACCCATCCAATTCGTCAAGCCAGGAGAACCTTGCAAAGATCCAGGAAGGAATCAACCGACTGCACTACACAAAGGCCTCCCGATGAGCCTAGTTTGGGCCACGTGGCCCCCCATTCGATGGGATCAGATTCTCGAACCATCTAAGCCTCCAGAAGAAGAAGAAAAGGATGAAGACGAAGAAGGAAGTCAAATACAGCAGCTTCAGGACCAGGTTACTCTGACACCTGCTCCCAACCAGGGGCACAACTTGCCCACTTCTCTCAACCAGGGGCACAACCTGCCCACTTCAATCAGCCAGGGGCACAACCTGCCCACTTCAATCAGCCAGGGGCACAACCTGCCCACTTCAATCAGCCAGGGGCACAACCTGCCCACTTCAATCAGCAAGGGGCACAACTCGCCCATCTCAGCACCAATTAGCAAGGAGCACGACTTGCCCATCTCTGCAAAGTCAACATCATCAATCATCAGCCAGGGGCAGAAGCAGCCCATCCATTGGACCAAGAAAGGAAAGTGGCCAGCCCTAGATTGGTCTGATGTCCAGATTCCAAACTTGTGTCTAGCTGTGGAACCAGACGAACTACAATGCGAAGTAAGTGACCCGAGAGGGACTGAGTACGACTTAGATCTCGAACCCGACCAGCAAGAAATCATGGTCATTGGGCCAGACCATGATTCTTCGCCCAAAGCATCAACCCCCACCTCTTCAGGGGAGGAAGTGTGGGGTCCTGAATGGTCATCTGTTCCCCTAACTTTTGAATCAGCCAAAGAGCTATCTGAGGGCTCTGGCTTCCAAAAAAAACACCTGTTTAAGCAGCGACTGGAACTTTGGAACAAGTTGGGCTCAATCATGGTCTGCAATGCCTGCTTGTTCAAAGTCCCACGAATTTTAAAAATCCAAAAAAATAAAAAACTTTCAAAAGCCAAAAACATCTAGCATTTCAATTTCAGAAAAATCTCAAAAACCAGAAAATATTTCATTTCCTGCATTCAATAGTGTGCCAAGTTCGTCTAAAGAGTCGCATGAGTTTGAAGTCGAATCATATGATTTCGACATCGAATTAGACTTCGAGCTCATGGGTCTAGACGAAGCTCGGGATGAGGAAGATGATGATCCGGCTCCCGAACTAGAGGATCTCCTCAAAAAGTTCGAATCTAAAGCCAGTGTTGTAGCCGATGATTTCGAGATAGTAAACTTGGGGACGCCTGAGATCCCTAGGGAAGTACGCATTGGAAAATCATTGCCACCTGAGATGAAACAGAAAATGATAGAGTTCCTAGCTCCAAGATTGTCCAACTTCGCGTTCTCATATGAAGACATGCCGGGGCTCGATGAAGAGCTCGTTGTACACCATCTGCCAACCAAGGCAGACATGAAGCCAGTGAAGCAGAAACTTCGAAGAATGAAGCCAGAATGGGCTCTGAAAGTCCGAGATGAAGTCATCAAGCAGTACAATGCGGGATTCTTGGTAGTCTCCAACTACCCTGAATGGCTCGCCAACATTGTACCAGTACCAAAGAAGGACAGCAAGGTTCGAATGTGCATCGACTTTCGAGATCTCAACAAGGCCAGTCCTAAAGATGACTTCCCTTTGCCACATATCGACACTCTGGTCGACAACACTGCTGGATATAAGATCTTCTCATTCATGGAAGGGTTCTCAGGTTACAATCAGATCAAGATGGCCGTCGAAGATCGCGAGAAGACATCGTTTATCACTCCCTGGGGAACCTTCTATTACAGGGTGATGCCGTTCGGTCTGAAGAACGCAGGAGCAACATATCAGCGAGCAATGACAGCACTATTCCATGACATGATGAACAAAGAGCTTGAAGTATATGTGGACGACATGATCGTCAAATCTCGCACAATTGAAGGACACTTTGAAGATCTGAAGAAGTTATTCAACAGATTAGAAAAGTACAAGCTCCGCCTCAACCCTCAGAAATGTGTCTTCGGTGCAATGGGAGGTAAGCTCCTCGGCTTTATGGTGAGTGAGGATGGCATCAGGGTCGACGAGACCAAAACCAGAGCAATCATCGAGATGCCCCCTCCTAGAACAGAAAAGGAAATTCGTGGCTTCCTCGGCAGAATTCAATACATCAGCTGCTTCATCGCACAGCTCACACCTATTTGTGAGCCCATTTTCAAGCTCCTTTGGAAGAACGTTCCAAAAGAATGGAATGACGATTGCCAAGTTGCCTTCGATCGCATCAAGAAATATCTCATGAATCCTCCAGTCCTAGTGCCGCCCACTCCTGGACGGCCACTATTGTTATACATCTCAGTAGCAGCAGAAGCCATCGGCTGTGTCCTCGGCCAGCATGACGAAACCGGGAAGAAGGAACAAGCAATATATTATTTGAGCCGAAAGTTCGCTGACTACGAGACCAGGTATTCCCCGATCGAGAAGACTTGCCTCGCCCTAGTCTGGGCAACTCAGCGACTCCGTCAATACATGATTGCATTCCCTATTCTCCTCCTCGCTCACATGGATCCACTCAAGTACCTGTTCTAGAAGCCGGCACTCACTGGAAGGATAGCTAAATGGCAGCTACTCTTGTCTGAGTTTGACATCACCTATGTCACTCAAAAGGCAATCAAGGGGCAGGCCCTCGCCGATCATCTTGCGGCTCACTCTCTCCTGGACTATCAGCCGCTCAAGACGTTCTTTCCTGATGAAGATCTCTTGCTCATTGAAGAGGATGAAAAGAAGAAGAAAGATGAATGGACATTATTCTTCGACGGCGCAAGCAAATTCTAAAGGGAGTGGTATTGGAGCAATCCTCTACTCTCCAGATGATGTCCCTATTCCTATCTCGAGGCGCATCGCATTCGAGTGCACCAACAACATGGCAGAGTACGAAGCATGCATCGCTGGCTTAAGGGAAGCCATAATCTTGGGCGTCAAGAAGCTACGAGTATTTGGAGACTCACAGCTTATCATCAATCAGACCAATGGCGAATGGAAAACCAAGGACGAGAAGTTGATACCATATCATGTGTATCTTGACAATCTAATCGAGGAATTCAAGGAAATCACCTTCTCATACATGCCCAGAGCCAAGAACCAATTTGCAGATGCTCTCGCCACACTTGCATCAATGCTCAAGATACCAAAAGGAGCTTCAGAATGGGAGCTCACAGTTGAAGTTCAAGAAGAACCTGCCTTTTGCCTGCAAATAGAAGAAGCCGAAGCTGTCCCTGATAAACCCTGGTATGCCGACATCAAGCAATATCTCAAAACCTAGGAGTATCCAGAGTCAGCAACAGCAACAGATCGCCAAACCATCCAGCGTTTGGCCGGCCAGTTCACCATCAGTGGCGAAGTTCTTTACAAGCGATCCTATAATCACATCCTCCTTCGATGCGTCGATGAAACAGAAGCTGCAAAGATCATGAAAGAAATACACGAAGGAATCTGTGGCCCACACATGAACGGGCACATGATGGCAAAGAAGATTCTGCGACTCAGCTACTATTAGCTCACCATGGAGACAGACTGTTGCCAGCACGTCAGAAAATGCTTTAAGTGTCAGGAGCATGCGAATCAAATCCATGCCCCATCATCAGTGTTATACAACCTGACCACCCCCTGGCCCTTCTCCATGTGGGGGCTCGACATCATCGGCAAGATCAGCCCCAAAGCATCAAATGGTCATGAGTACATACTTGTGGCAGTCGACTACTTCACCAAGTGGGTAGAGGCAGCACGATTGCAGCATCTCAAGTGATCAAATTCATGAAGAACAACATCATATGCCGGTATGGAATCCCCAATGCTATCATCACAGATAATGGGACCCCGTTCGTCAATAAGAAGATGGATGACTTCCTCAGCAAATTCAAGATCCAACGTCATCGATCAAGCCCCTACCGTCCCCAGATGAATGGTGGGGTAGAAGCCGCAAACAAAACAATCGTCAGGATACTCGAGAAGATGGTCGTGACCTATCGAGATTGGTCAGATATGCTCCCATATGCACTTTGGGCCTATCGAACGTCTGTACGATCTGCTACGGGCGTTACTCCTTTCGAGCTTACCTATGGAATGGAGGCAGTTTTGCCAGTCGAGGTGGAAATACCATCACTACGGGTGTTATTAGAAAGCGGAATTGAAGAAGGAGAATGGCAACGGGCTAGGTTCGATCAGTTGCAGCTAGCAGATGAAAAGCGCATGCGTGCACTAAGTCATTCACAGTGCTATCAAAAAAGGATCGCTCGGGCTTACAACAAGAGAGTCCGAAAAAGAAGTTTCAAGGTAGGCGACATGGTCATGAAGAAGATTCTACCGTCGCACCTTTCGGATTCCAGAGGAAAGTTCAAACCCTCGTGGGACGGGCCACTGATCGTCAGAGAAGTACTTCCCGGGGGCGCCCTCAGACTCACCAGCATGAGAGGGGTGGATCTTCCTGAGCCAACCAACGCCGACAATGTGAAGATCTTTCACGGGTAAGTTATTCTAACCTTATCAAGAGTTACTTTAATAAAGCTGAAGTCAAGAGGTCAAAGCTGAGACTTCTGAGAAATCATTTCCATCCACCAACAAGTGTTTCCAATAAGGGGATTCAAAAAGAGAAAAATACAAAAAAAGGGATTCAAAAGGAAAAGACAAAAAAAGGGGGAGAGAAAAAGAATATAAAAGAAAAAAAAAGAGAAAAAAAGAGAAAGAAAAAGGGAAGCCAAAGCAAGGCACCCAAGGAAAAAATCAACCCAAGAAGAAACACAGTCATCCATCCATTCATCTCAGAGGGGTCTTTAGCAAAGACCGACAGCTCTATCATCGTAACTTAGGATAAGGGCTGAAAGACTGCCATCGGCCGGCAATGACGGATTCCCGACCTCTAGCCGCCGCAATTATCCAGAGATTCAGAAAAAAAAGAAAAGAAAAACAAAAAAGAAAAAGAAAAAGAAAATGTGTGCCTAAACAAAGAGGGCGGAGTGAAAACCCGAAAAGGCGCTCCGAGTAAAAACAGTGGGCATACAGCGGACTTGGTGAAAACCCGAAAGGGCGCCAAGGGTAAAAACAGCATAGCTGCCAAGGGGCAGGCAAGATCAAATACCCGAGACGTGGTGAAAACCCGAAAAGGCGCCACGGGCAAAAATGACGGGAAAAAGCCGGCTGTAGTGAAAACTTGAAAGAGCGCTGCAGGCAAAAATGGCTCAAAATAAAAAAAAATGAAAAGTGCAGGTACCAAGAAAGCAGACGGTTCAGAGCGGTTCAAGCAGTTACAGTTCAAGAACAAAAAGAAGCGCAGTCAGGAGCGAAGAGCTCTACAAACTCTCACAATCTCAGGAAGCAAGAGTTTCCATTGCCTACATCTCTAGGGAACCAAAGGATCAAGCAAGTCAAATCTCGAGACATCGGTCAAAGCATTGGCCGAGCCCCAGTTCTGATTCCTATATCCTGACACAAAATCCAGACACACTCACAAGACAACTCATGGCACAGTAAATTTTCAAACAGTTTTCTCTTTTTTAATTAAATGCATCATATTTCTTTTACACATATCATATCATCTTTTTCAAAAAAATACGAAAAAAAATGCATCATCATCAATCATATATGCAAAAAAGAATGCGCAGGTAGCCAACACAATCAATCTCTACCCTCCTCGGCCACATCAGGTGAGTCCTCTGACTCATAATGAAGTAGTCTCGCTCTCAACCTGCTCACCTCCATACGCAGGTAATGCACCTCGTCGCGCTCAAGGGTACAGATCACTGTCTCCTCATCTGACAACCTCCGATCGGCAGTCAATCTCCTAGACATCATCTCACAATGATACCGAAGTGCGGAGATCTCAGACAGCAAATGGCCATGAGTGGCCAAAAGGAAGCCAGGATCGATAAACAGGCGCTCCTCGAAAGGTTTATATGAACCAGATGAAGAGCCAGCATCTCCAAGAATATCCTGCTCATCCTCATCAACAGTCTGGTGCCAACAAGGGATACGTCGATACAAAGACTGCTCAGCAACCCAATACTGATATGGGGCGGTCGCCATCGAAAAAGTCCGTAGCTCAAATCCCAACAAATCAGCTGTCAAATAACTCGCCCAAGAACAATCAATCCGGGTCCTAAAGTCAGAGGATCTGGATGGAAGTACTTGACGCTCGATACCAATAAAAGCGAAAAGAGGAACATCCTGCTCGTATCCAAACTGCCGCAGGAATCGGATGGGATGGTAAGAAAAGTAAGATCGAAAGCCTACCAACATCAGAAGAAGGCGATGTGCATCGCAAAGCACTGGAGGAAGTGAAAGCCAAGATGACTTCCAACGAACGTTCCAGTCACGAAGTTCAGCGAACATCTTGCGATATAAGGGCTCGCTCATCCTAGCTATAGGCGGAAGGAACTCCATGATATAACGCATGATGTCAAAACTCGGGATGCCAGGAAGAGATACAGGAACGGTCAGAGAAAGACGCTCCCATAGCCAGACCTGATCACAAAAGAAGTTCAGCTAGAGCAAAATAAGTTCTGACAAAGCAAAAGGAAAAGGTGTAAGAGAAATACCTGAAGAAATGCACAGCAGCCGCGAAGGACACGAGTGCGGCCCAAGGCGCAGTCGGTCAGCCCATCGAATAGCTCGGCCAAGATGAGAGAAATGATCCCCTGCCGACGGATAGCTCGGCTCATCACCTCAAAAAGCAAAGGAGTCTGGGATCTGCGCCATCCCGAGAACAGTACCTCAGCAATCAAGCAGAATATCAGTGCGTTCCGAGCAAAGGTAGAGCCGGCCGTACTCTGAAGACCCGAAAAAAGATCATACAGCAGGTCCAAAGAGAACACTACAGCATCCTGGCCACCAGCTGCAGGCCGAACAAGATAAGGGATCCCGAACCAGTTCTGCGGTGTAGCAGTCTTCGGCGACGTCTTCGGCAAAAAATATTGAGCATAATCCCAGGGTAGGCCTGTCAAGCGAGCAAGCTCCTCCAAAGAAGGTCCCATCTCCATATCGTTGAACGCGAACAAGTTCAACGAAGGGACCACTACAAAAAATTCCATTTTTACTGACGAATGATTTCGTCGGTAATCAGTAAAATTTCGTCGGGAAATGTTTTTCCCGACGAAATTTTTCGCGGCTAACATCGTCGCAGAAATGCCGTCGGTAAAGGTTTTTACCGACGAAATAATTTTTTCGTAGGTAATAATTGAACCATTACCGACCAAATTATTCGTCGGCCAAACATATGAATTTTGTCGGGATTGAAAATGATACGTCGGTGAAAAAACTTTTACCGACGAAATAATGCGTAGGTAAAAACACGTTAAAACTTTTACCGACGAAATATTTCGTCGATAAAAGAAAGGAAAAACTTTTTACCGACGAAATAATGCGTAGGTAAAAACATGATAAAACTTTTACCGACGGAATAATTCGTCGGTAAAAGCATCTCAGAGCTTTTTACCGACGAAATATTCCGTCGGTAAAAGTTTTTGCTTTCTTTTACCGACGAAATATTTCGTCGGTAAAAGTTTTTCCTTTCTCGGTTCCATTTGTTTTCAAAAATTCAGGAAAATTCCTGATATACACCTGTAAAAAAACCTATACATTTTGAATCCTACTCACATGCACAAACATACAAACAAACAAAAAGTACATCATCCATACACAAATAATCCATTCCATATCCACAAACAAACAATATTCATCCACACACAAATATATACAAGTTAAAAGTCGTATATTAAAAAAAATAATCAGGAAGATGAAGGCGGAGGTGGGGGAGGTGGCGGGGCATCGGCGCCAAGGCGTGCAGCGAGAGCCTGAAACATCTCCTGCATCCGTCGCTCATGCTCCTGCCTCAACTCCTCGATCCTCCTCTCCTGCTCCTCCCGTCGCCTCTCCTCCTCCTCCCTCTGCCTCTCTAGCTGCTCCCGAATCCCATCGACGACGATCCATAGCTGCTGAACCTCTCTCTCTGCGATGTCAGCTCGGCGTTGAGCGCTCTCACCAGCTACTGATCGGCTGGAGCCAGCTCTAGTTTGTGCCATGAGCTTAGCACCATGGCCAAGCCCACGCACATATCCAGAACGGGTGCCAAGCACCTCGCTCAGGATTTCTGGCTCACTCCGCTGACTACCATCGGGAGTGGGCTGACTGCGTATGGTGTCCATCGCCGCCTGTAATGAAAAGATATGAAATTTCATAAAAAATGACATGAATGACATTATTATCAATCAATGCGCAATTAAATTTAACAAAGTAAAGATTTTTACCCAATGCTCACTGGCTCTAGGATGAACCCAAGATCCCGTCGCCTGCCGACAGTGAGTCCCTCTGTAGAGGTCTACTGGTCCAGGCTCCTGGCCGGTGACGGAATCCCGCTGCGCAATCGAAAGGAAAAAAGACTTATAATAAATGCCAATCAAAATAATATATTAACTTAATAATCATCAATAATTTCTTACCATGTCGTAACGATGTCGTACAAATGACTTTGAACCAGCTACGTGGTTCACTTGTAACTTTTCCGTATTCGCAGAATTTATTCTGCTCCTCTTCTGAACACATTATACAAAATACATTTCTATTAATTGCGAAATTAATTGTGAATTTAATTGTTACCGTAAGATATCGTACATGTAAATATTACCTGAAAAGCCTCCGACGAAAATCTCTCGCAGAGTATCCGCCAGTCGTCTGTACTAACGTGTGGCGGTGCGGACTGTACGGCCTCATCGTGTGTCTTGCACCGCTTGTACCGCTGGTGCAACTCTCCGCGGTACTCCTTGAACCGCTCCCTAATCATGTCGTCGACGGCATGAGAAATGTAGGGAACATTCAAATCGAATTCAAATTTATCCTGCAGTTTCGTAAATAATAAATTAAGGGAATAAACTTATTAACAATAGGACTTAACCGTAAATGAACTTTCACAAAAGAAAATTTCAATTTACTAAACTTTACCTGAAGGCGCTGACGGATGAGCTGTCGCACATCATCTGTCACGTCAGTCCAACGGGGGGTGGTGGCGGGGATCAGAGATCGGCATAGGACACCGACCTCAGACGTAAACAATCTGGCACTGTCCCCAACAGGTCTAAGGCAGTCCTGTGGGAACTCTACTGCCACCCTACCCTCACGCGTAAGTCGCTCTAAAACTAACCCACGCGTGGGTCCACGTCCTCGTCGGCTGGTAGAAGATGCTGCTGCGAAAATATATATGTAAGTAACAATATAAACAGAAATCACTAAATAAATGTCTAGACTTACATGCAGTGCCCGGTGTATGCTGAACCGAAGGATCAGATGACTGTGATGCACCGTGCGACGTCGATGTTGTCTGTGTCGCATCACGGGTGGAAGGGGTAGATCCAGTGCGCGAACGACCTGATCTCCCACCTGGTGCCATGACTGAATATATCTGAAATACAAACTTATAAATTTAAACAATGTCAATGCAAGTTTATGAACATCATTGCAGAGTGAATTTATGCTTATGCTTAGAGAAATGATAAAAATATGATTAGACCATTACACTATAATGCAAGCAGGATATAATAAAACCGTAAACAGAATATAATAAAACCGTAAACAGAATATAAAAGTTGAAAAATCCATTACACATTGTCATTCTATATTAAATACATATATCTCATTGTAATACAAATCAACTTCGGATCAACTATCCGAAATACTCCCTGCGTAAGTTATCGTACGCTGCAGATGTATATTCGATGCTGTATGAAGCACTTGACATCGTTACAGCCAACATGCCAGTCACAATAGGAGAAATCTGATCTCTCGGGACTCCATTCAGATGTGCAAGTGATAATGTCGCATCTTCCATACGAAGTTTTCCGCGATTATATTCCTCAATCAGGTCTGGAATTTCTTTGAGATTGTATAATCTTTCATCTGAGTCATCGTCTTCCTTCCTACATATCTCGACCAGACCGGGTATCTCTCTGGCCATACCAGAAGAATATAGGGCCGGAAAGTCCATCCGCAACAGCTGATGAAGTATGCTGCGTGCTTTCGCTACGCTCCAATTTGTGGAGGACATGATCAGAAAGTGACTTAACTGTAAATGTAGATTATCAACAAGTCAATTCAGGAAAAAAATCATGACTTGTAAAACATATATACATGTAATAATCAAATTAATCGAATTGAAAAATTACATGTAAATCTTGTATACATTTAATAATCGTCGTCTGAATCATTATCGCTTAGGACTCTTTCTTCTTCACCATCACTATCGCTGATCAGAATTTCCTCTTCATCGTCTGCAACATTGTCATCGATGAAAGCGCTATCATCTCTAACAATGTCATTTATGATTGAGGCATCAACATGATCAGGTGGCACATCATCTCTATTCAATTGCACCACATCAATATCAACATTTGGATCATTCCCTCTATCCCAAGATGGCATGTCTTCTTGGTATGCTTGTTCAACTGACGACGTTCTATTACTCCCTTCATCGTTATCTTCAACGTCTACTTCGGGAACGTCAAATATGTTCCTGGGCTTTATTTTCTGCACCACGTGCCAAGAGCCGCCTAACTTGGTGTCAGCGAGGTAGAATACTTGTTCGGCTTGGCCGGCTATGATAAATGGGTCATCTTTAAACCACTTCCGAGATAAATTTACGCTCGTGAAGTAATTATCAGTCTGTATTCCCAACTTTTTATTTCCAATGTTCCACCAATCGCATTTAAATAAGTACACCCGCTTTCTCATACAATAACTCAGCTCAATAATATCCGTCAAAACGCCATAAAAATCAATTTCGACCTCCTCATGTGTTCCCTTCACAACCACACCACTATTTTGTGTGGTCCTATATTTCTCACGCTCCTCAGTGTGGAACCGAATCCCGTTTACAATACAACCTGTATATCTAGATACACGTCTATCAGGGCCACACGCCAGTGAGTAGAGCGCATCAGATGCACCCAGTCAATCAAGGCAGCTCCAAGCATCCTCCAATCAATATCAACTCTAGCCATATGGATCAGACTGCCGAAGCCATAAGACTCCAAATCTTGAATCTCATAAGCCGACAAGCTGTCAAGCCAAGCAAGCAGTCGTGGTGAGCAAGAAGGACGAGGAAGCAGCTGACAAGTCCTCACTGGTACCCCCTCCAGCACAAAAGGACCAGAAGTCAATAATGGCTCATCAAGGATCGGAAGGTCAACGGGCGAAGGAGAAGGAAAAGCTGGAACCTCTGCAGACTCGACAGCCCCTGACCTGCCCTCAGTAACGGCTATGTCTGATAGAGTCGCATCACTATCTGAAACTGTCATAACCTCAGCCGCATGGGAAGACTCGCCCACCTCATGAACAGAGTGCGCAAAAGACCGACAATCAGGAGAAAGACGATACTCCTCATCAAAAGGGCTACCAGTAAAGATCACACCGCACATCGTGGCACCCTGGCTAATCTGACCGTCAAAGAATGCATCTGAACCATCCAAAAGGGTCCCGGCTACCCCGATCGAAGAATCAACGGCCAGATCCGGACCTGCGGCCCTCTCCAGTAGGAAATCATGAATCCAGTCATCATCCTGGCCGATCAAAGGGATCATCGAGGCATCCACACCGTCCATCATCAGGGGAACATCATCAATGATCACATTAAGTCCACCCAAAGAAGTATACCGCACATCCTGGCCCTCATCAAGAGCATCCAAACCGTCAAAAATACCATCTGAACCATCTATCCCATCCAAGCATGAGATCAGCCCATCTATGTCCCTCATGGTCCCATCATCACCATCCATCACATCATCCATGGGGCCCACACTCAAGGGATGCATAGCTTCACCTATGTCCCATCCCATCATCCTATCTATACCATCCATTCCTCCCATAATGAGGGGCCCATTCAAATCAGAAAATCCAGCCATCCCACCATTAATGGAGCCATTCAAAGCTCCACCAACCACCATCCCTAGCCCCTCATCAATGCTTCCATTCAATGCCCCATCTCCCCCATCCATTAAAGACATCTCCCCATTATCAAAGCTCAATTGAAAATCTGAAGTGTGGGACCCACCTCGGACAGCCCCCACAGCCCCCAAATCTCCACCATCCATTGCCCAAGAAAGGACAAACCAAGAAAGAGACAAAAGGAGAAGAGAAGATGAGATAAGAAGAATATTCATGGCTGGAATCAAACTCGCCAGTGCAAAGCAGATGGAGACAGGGACAGTGGACAGAGGAGAGTGTCCGAACCAGAGCCAGCCCAGGCCGCTCAAGAGGCGAGCCTTGGGCGGCCTGCCTTAGGCCGCCCGTACGGACGCAGATTTCCTCTCTCCGTGGGATTGCTCCAGGGTTCTTGGTAGGTGAGGCTGACAGTCCACGTCAGCAGATGGCGCTCCATGGGCCGCCCAAGGCTCCGGTCCACTCCAGATTTCGACTGAGATTGATCAAGATGATATAAAAGGTGCCCCACCGGTCCAATCACGAAGCAATGCGGCCAGAACATGGCTGATCAAGTCAAAGAGAAGGAAAGGTGATCAAGTGGGGGCCACAAGCAATCCAAGCCGTTCAAAGATCGGATCATCATGATCTAAACCGTTGAAGGACCTACATGAACCATCAAACAACAAGATCAAAGGGGTGATCATCAAAAGAAGGGCCAGAATCCAAGATCTAATCATCAAGTGGGCCCACAAAGCCAAATCAAGCGATCTGAGACGTTCAAGCCATCATCCACACCATGAGAAACCTTCTCAGCCTCACAAATCATCAAAAGAGGTGCCCAAAGTAAAGCCAAGGTCTTAAGTGGGCCCGCATGGTCAAATCTATCAATCTGAACCATTCAAGGGCTAAATCATCAAGATCCAAACCATTGGAAAGCTTACACAAGTCATGGAGCGGCAAGATCAAAGGTTCGATCATCAAAAAGAAGGGCCAGAATCCAAGATCCAATCATCAAGTGGGCCCATAAGGCCCAAACAAGCAATCCGAACCGTTCAAGTCATCGTCCATGCGGCTAAGAAGTCTCAAATCATGAAAGAACAAGTCAAAGGTCAAAGCATCCAGACATCATCAAAGAATTTGAAACAAGTCAAAGACTGTATATTCATTCAAAAAGAGCTTGATACAAAAGAAGATAAAAGCAAAAGTACAAGGCCATACAAAGCAGAGCACCCGAGCAGACTACAAGTCGCCAACATAATCATCATCGTTCCTCCTCGCGTCCTGCTCCCGACGATAAAGATCCATCAAAGGAGCAGTCACCGAACCTCCAGCATACCTGCGACGGCCACCTGGAACATAAAGCGAAGGAAGCAGAGGCCCCTGGCCGAACAGCAGATACCACTCATCATAATCACGATCCGGGATCGTGAAACGGAATCCAGGCTGGCCCACGAGAGCCTCAACTCTCTCATCAACCGGCATCCGAGCAGCTGGAGGAGGTGCAGAACAAGGGACCCGAGCCACCCCAGTGACTTGCCGAAGCAACCTCTCCCCCAAGTACCACTGGAAAGACTCAGCGTCAGAAAGCATGATACGGAGACATGAAGCATCGTATGCCTCCACGCGCTGGGGGGTGTAATAGAGAGGGAAACTGGCATACGACATCCGAGCAAGCTGCAGCAAATGAAGTCACCAAGATCAATTACAGCACAGCACGAGGGCAAAGACAAGTAAGATACTTACGTCCTCAACGGTCAGCCCGTCTATGTCAGCACGCCAATTGTCCCCAGGAACTCGAGAGTTCCACTGACGATTTTGCTGATGCCAGTACATGTGGCGATACTGAGAGGGCTCAACATCATCCCGCATCCTTGGCGCGAGATGGGGAAAATGGTCATAAAAGCAGGTCTGGACAAAAGCACATCTAATGATCAGAGAGAGAAAGAAGGCAAATGACTCCAGGGAAGATGAAAGAAAAGGTACCTCAACAACAGGCCAGAAGCCTGTGAAGGACCGGCTATGTCGACAGGTCTTGTCCAGACCTTGAAAGATACGGGTCAAGATAGCCCCATTCCAGTTATAGGGATGATGAAGATCCTCGACTAAACGAAGAAATTTGGGATCAACTCTCTCATTCGCATGGCAGAAAAGAAAGGATCCGAAAGCATAGGTGATCATGGCCCGCGCTTTGTGGAGGGCCTCCTGCTCGGTGGTGGGAATGACGAAGGCAAAACTGTTATAGAACCATCGCATCTTCACTTGATGGCCTTGGAATTCACCCTCAGGTGGGACATCACCAACAAGCCGTAACCAGTCGGTGGAAGTGAGAGGAGCTAGGGAGCTGACTTGAGGAACAATTGTCCCATGAAACGGGAAGCCTATCTGCATGTAAATGTCCAAGGGGGTTATCCCCCATTCTCCACAAGGGAGCTGAAAGGTGTGGGTCTCATCCCGCCACCGCTCGCAAAGGGCCGCAAACATCATGCGGTTAGCATCATTATTGTGGAAACGTAGGGTGAGGAGGCCAGCAAAAGGAGTACCATCTAGCACTCGTTCAAGCAAGGGCTGTGGATCCTTCATCCAGTCATCCCAGCAATCCCTGGTACCTCGACCCTTGATAGCGGGAAGAGGTTGATGCTCCATAGCTAAGGAACACATGTGGTCCCCTCGGCGGACGATGAAGGCGGGATCATCTTCGTCAATTGCTCGGTGACCTCTGGTACCATCCGCCATTGAATCCTACAAGCTTGGCAAGGTAAGTCCCTATCCCTTTACCCATTAAAATCCAAATTCTCATCCAAGAAACCCATGGGATTGGACTCACATTCAAATGCAAAATCTAAAGTCCAACTCCATGTGTCACTTAGGATGTATGTTGGGCCCTTTGGAAAAAGTAAGGCCCACCTTAAAGAAGGTTACAAGGCATGCCTTAGGCAAGAAAAAGTCCATCATCCAAGGACACATTTTGGACAACAAATGCACTCAAGTGCCATGAGATCAACAAAGAACAAGAATCCTACTTCACATGAGAAATCCCTTTTCAAAGTCCATATGTGGCCAAGGATTGATCCATTTTTATGCCAAGGCCATGGTTCTCACTTAAGATGTTTCCATCTTTTTACACATGTGCATGGACAAGTGGGGAATAGAAAGGAAGTGGGCCCCCAAGAGCAACCCAAATGCCTCATCTCAATGGATTGGAGAGAGCACATAGCCCACTTTGAAGAATATGAGGACCCATTCATGGGTTAACCATGGGCAACTTTATGTGCCTCATCTTGATGAAAAATTTGACCATGAAAATGCAACAAGGAGGTCTACCCACAAACATATGAATCAAAGAAGCTAGGGGTAGAAAGTTGATGCACATAGCCCATATGAAGAATCAAAGTTGAAAATGCCCATGAAAAGGCAAGTTTGGGCAACTTATGTGCACCAACTTCTCCACCAAAAAGGGAGACCATTTGAGCACAAAGGAGCATGGCTTGATGAGTCACCCAACCATCATAAATGGCTAAAAATGATACACATAGCCCACTTAAAGATCAAAATCCAAAATACCCCAAAGCATGGGTCAAAATTGGGCAACTTATGGGTATCATTCCTTCCCACAAATTTAAAGAAAAATCACTCATGCATGAGTATGATGGTGAATGACCCACCAAACCCCAAAGAAAGGATCAAGGAGCTATAGTTGTATGGATAGCTCACTTGAGGATCATCTATTTGAGGTTGATGGCATTAAAGGGAAACTCTTGAGAACCCCATTCCTACCTCAAGGAAAAACCATTTGAACTTAGTAAGTTTGTGGGAACAACTCACTCATGGGACTTGTAGATGGTCAAGTAACTCAAGTCCTCCATCCATCAAAGGAAAAAGCATGAAAGAAAAAGCCTACATGGGCAAAGTGTAGTGGTGCACACATGGTCTAAAGAAATCCAAGCTCCAATGAAGGCCCAAAAGCCCATCCACATAAAAAACTCCAAGGAGCCCACCACACTTTGTGTAAAGATGTACATCATAATCAAGAAATGATGGAAGAGTTGGGCCACTTGTCCATAAAGGCCCAACTAGGAAAACTAGCCCACTTGAGATCCAAAATGAAGAATGGGCTAGTCATCTTGATCCATACATGTGTGAAAAAAGATGGGGTCACCTAAAGTGAGCCCCATGAGCCCAAAACTTGAGATGGGCCCTACCATGCCCATGGGCCCAAACCTTGAAAAGAAGATGGAAAAGAAAGGAAGAGCATTAAGGAAAAATGACAAGGGCAAGAAAGCATGAGGGAACCCAAAATGAAGCATTGGGCCCATCAAATACACCAAGGGCCATGACTTCACTTTGAGCTCATTTGATACATATGAAAAAAGGCCCAACTCCCATGAAAAAGATAGAGTATTTTGCCATGAACACTTGGTGACATGGCAAAATCACCCTTTACATGCACATGAGGGGAGTGTGAAAAGAAGAAAGAAAAAAAAATGAAGTGGAGAGCTTGCAATGTCCCTCTCCATGCACCACCTTTGAAAAAGACTTGAGATCCAGAAAAAGGCCAAGAATGCTTGGGCCCACCTTCACACCTCTTGGAATAGCTACATGGAAAAAGAAAAGAGTCATGAGAAGAGAAAATGAAGAAGGAAAAGGATAAGAAAAGAGAAAGGAAGTGGTCCATACCTTTACCACTCACCAAAGAGGGACCACCTTGCTGTCCCAAAATGTCTCTAAGGGCCACCACTTGAAAAGAGCAAAGGACCACCAAAGAAGAGAGAGAAAACTTGAAGAAAGAGAGAGTATGAGAGAGAGAAGAGAGAGATTGCACGTTTGAGGGGGCAAGGGTGCCCCATGTTATATAGAAAAGGGGAGGGCACCCTTTTACCCAGCCCACTGAAGAGACCAGGGGTTTAAGACCGTCCGGGCGGCCCATGGGAGGCCGTCCTAGCCCCTACCTACATGAAACGACTTCCCTCCCCCTCTCCTTGGGAAGAACTCCTCCTTGGGAAGGGTGGTTGCAAGTGAATCTTGTACCTCCATGTAAGAATGAAGTGATGGAAGAGAATGGTGAGAAAAAAGAAGAGATCTCACCAAAATCTCATCTCGTGAGAAATGGGTGAGAAATTGGCTTGATGATATGGAAAAGTTCCATGGAATTTTCAAGAAAAAGAAAGGAAAATTTGACTTGGTCAAACAATGATGTCAACCATCCAAGGATATGACCTGATGATCCGAACCATTCCAAGAAGAATTCCCATAATCTCCAACCTGGATTGCTGCTCTCATGTACATATTTTTGGTCCGAAGACTTTAAACTACGTCGGGATCAAGATCCCGAGGGATTGTCAATAAAACCGGCATCGGTCTTCTTCAAGATCTGGTGGCTCCGGACATTTTCTAAAAAACAAATATATATATATATATATGCATTACCAGCACTCTCTTATACAGTTTTTTGGTCCGAAGACCTTAAACTACGTCGGGATCAAAATCCCGAGAGATTTTCAATAAAAACCAGTGTCAATCTTGACCGTTCAAAATTGAGATTTTATGACCTGGAACAGTTTTTCGAAAAATCACAAAAA
This sequence comes from Liriodendron chinense, assembly GCA_003013855.2. Classification (NCBI taxonomy): domain Eukaryota; kingdom Viridiplantae; phylum Streptophyta; class Magnoliopsida; order Magnoliales; family Magnoliaceae; genus Liriodendron; species Liriodendron chinense. Next base: position 1,395,819 of record ML058326.1, on the reverse strand, counting down.
AGAATGTACTTTCAGCATGTACATAAAGTTTTTTTTTTTTTGTCCGAAGACCTTAAACTACGTCGGGATCAACATCCCGAGGGATTTTCAATAAAAACCGACATCAGTTTGGATCGAATCAAGACCCGACGATCTCGGATATTTTCAGAAAACCAGAAAAATATATACATCACCTGTACAAAATTTGGTCCGAAGACCTTACACTACGTCGGGATCAAGATCCCAAGGGATTGTCAATAAAAATCGGCATCGGTCTTCTTCAAGATCTGGTGGCTCCGGACATTTTCTAAAAAAAAAAAAATGTGATTTCCAGCACTCGCTTGAACAGTTTTGGTCCGAAGACCTTAAACTACGTCGGGATCAAGATCCCAAGGGACTTTTAATAAAAAACGGCATCGGTCTTCTTCAAGATCTGGTGACACCGGACATTTTTCAAAAATAAAATAAAAAAAATATATGTTTGCCCCCTTTTGTACAGTTTCTGGTCCGAAGACCTTAAACTACGTCGGGATAAACATCCCGAGAGATTTTTAATAAAAACCAACATCGATCCCAGCCTTTCAGGCCAAGATCTGATGATCTGGATCATTTCGAAAATAAAAAAAAATGTATTTGCCTTGTTTTGTATATATTTGCTGGTCCGAAGACCTTAAACTACACTGGGATTAATTTCTTGGGGGACCTTTCTCGCTTTCAACCAAAGACCGGCATCAGCCTTGATCAAGGTTCGATAACCCGGATCATTTCAAAAAAATACCAAAAAGATTTCAAGCTTTCCATAAAAACCAGCATCAATCTCGATCATTCGAGCTGAAATCTGGAACTTTTTCCAAAAAACACAAAAAATTGATTCACCAAAAATTTCAAACTGCACAAATTCATCTCCAGTGGTCCAAAGACCTAAAACTACACTGGGATTAACTTCTCGGGGGCTTTCTTTCCTAACCTGTTCCAGACATGGCTAACACTTGATCGTACGGGTGTCTGGAATCCTTTAAACAGGTAAAGGCTGAGGCGGGCAGAACTCCGCAATCCTGTTCGTGTTGAACGCACCGTGATAGACAACCTTGAGTTGGAAGTCGCTGTTGAATCTGACGGATGTTCCCTGTTCCTAGAACTCATGAAGGGGATTAAGGCTGTTGGGAGGTGAAGCTCACCCTCACGGAATTGTGAGCAACGTAAGACCCCAAACTGGATTGATTAAGGGAAATGTGAGGATGTGGCTCATCTTGTAGCCGAAGGAGTCCGTTGGACGATACGTGGTCTATGTGCATTGCACATGAGGAACAGGCAACTTTGTGGGTGTGTTGACTGAAAACCCTCAAAATCTCCTCATCCGAAGATGTAAAACTATGGCACTTAACTGTGTGAGACTCGTCTTGCTCGCTGACGTAAAATGGATCGGGTGCCTTACCAGCAGTAGAAGCTGGAAGTGGATGAAAATTCCATACTTTTCCCTGCATTTCAGAAAAATCACAAAATAAAAAAACATTGCAAAATCACCTCTTCAAAAATCACAAAATATTTCCCTTGCTTTCAAATCAAAATATTCTAAAAAATCACAAAAATATTTCCCTTGCTTTCAAATCAAAATATTCTAAAAAATCACAAAAATATTTCCCTTGCTTTCAAATCAAAATATTCTCAAAAATCACAAAAATATTTCCCTTGCTTTCAAACCAAAATATTGTCAAAAATCACAAAAAAATTCTCTTGCTTTCAAAGAAAATATTTCAAAAATCACAAAAAAATATTTCTTGTGTTTTCAATAAACCGATCTCTATCCTGACCTCTCAGGTAAAGATTCGAACCCAAATATCTGCAAAAATCACAAAAATTGTCAGTATCCCCAGCACTACACTTCAAGAGTCTTGAACTCCACTCTCTTCACAATTTGGGATGACGGATCCGATCGCCCGCAAATTGGAATCTTGACCAAAACGGGCAACCAAACACCGTCCCAATCACATTTATGCCCAGAAGAACATCTGGAAGTCAGATAACATCCTCGTACATTCTCATTCACAAAGAAACAGCATCTTGGGACGATGGACCTGATCGACCACGGGTCGGGATCTTAACCAACCCGCTGTCCAAACCTCCGTATCAAAAAGAAAAATCCCCAGGGGGCACAACCCTGCAAGCAATAAGCTCAAAGTTCTCTACACCCACAGCAAAAGCAAAATCATCAAACGAGAAGAGAATGAGCCAAGTCATGCATTCATCATGCATCTCCATGCATCAGCATCCATTGCACCAATCATCATGTTTACCTGCTTTCAAAATAAAAGTCGGTTAGCTAAAGACCCCATAGGCACCCTTGGTGGAGGCGCATGCAAACCATATTTCCATTTCAAAAAAAAAGACAAAAAATATATTCCTATTTGCAAATAAAAACCCCACGGAGTATCACTCCCCAGAGTGGGTATCTTTTCAAAAAACCAAAAATATTTTCTCAGTAGAGCGTTCTGCCTCCAACACGCCGGGAGATCTTCCATATCTCTGGGTAGGAGCCAACGCAAAAATCAAATAAGATCCAATGTCTCGCGGTTTCCCCGGAGATCATCGGATCCAATGCACTCAAAGTACGTTCGAACCGAACTCCAGTGTCAGTACGGTCGTACCACATGCCAAGATACAAAAAGATGAAAGCCAAAAGGCTCGGTCACAGAAACCATTTGAACAGGTGGAAACGATGAATTGTAACCCAAGTATCAAAATCAGCAGATTAGGTGGAAAGAGTTCACCTGCACATACCTAGGCGTGGATGCCTGAAGTACCTTGACTGAGTCCAAGTCGGCGTAGTAGAATCCCGTAAGACTATCTGACGCAGGGCGTCTAACCACTTTGACAGTCAAGCGAAACAAGTACTCCTGGAGTGATCTGGGAAAACATCAAACATCACACAAACAGTCTCAGGGTCAGTATCCTCGTAAGACTACGGACGCAGAGGCTCTGCTGTACCTTTCCGATGTTAGTACCGATCGGGAATGGAAGGGTTGTGATTGGGTACCCAGGTTGCAGCGCATGCAGGGACAATTGCAACGTTTTCTCCAAACTCTCGCGGTATGTGCGAGTTATCAATTTCCAGACAATCAACTGACTCAGATACAAAGGACAACAAAGATTCCAGACCACAATCAAGGAAAGAATGAATTGCCAACTAAGCATCGAAACCAGCGGATCTGGTGGAAAGAGTCCACCCGCACATACCTAGGCATGGATGCCTGAAGTACCTTGACTGAGTCCAAGTCGGCGTAGTAGAATCCCGTAAGACTATCTGACACAGGGCGTCTAACCACTTTGACAGTCAAGCGAAACAAGTACTCCTGGAGTGATCTGGGAGAACATCGAACATACAATCAATCACAGGGTCAGTAACCTCGTAAGACTGTCGACGCAGAGGCTCTGCTATACCTTTCCGATGTTAGTACCGATCGGGAATGGAAGGGTTGCGATTGGGTACCCAGGTTGCAGCGCATGCAAGGACAATCGCAACGTTTTCTCCAAACTCCCGCGGTATGTGCGAGTGATCGATTTCCAAACGATCAACTGGCACAGATGCAAAGGCAAGCAATGATTTCAGACCATGATCCATGAATGACCGGGTCAGAAGTGGGGTGTCCACTCGCTTTGGCATTCGGTTGCGCGCAACCTCTGCCAAAGAGGGGCATCTGTAGACACCCCACCTTCGGCTACACTATTGGTAGAGATAGCTGGATGAATGGAGGACCATACCCCCAAACCCCAAGCCCAAACTCAGCCAAACTCTCCCTTGTAAGCCCCATTCCATAGCCCAGTTCAAGCCTGAACCCAATCAACCCAGTCCTAAACATCACCCTGAAAAACCCCCCATAAGAAAAGCCAGTCAAAAAATCCTAAAAAGGTCAAATTCACTGAGTCAACCCGCTGAGTCAACCCGACGAGTCAACCCGTCGAGTCAAAACACTGAGTCAACCCGTCGAGTCAGACCACCGAGTCGACTCACTGAGTCGACTCACTGAGTCGACCAGCAAGTCCAACAGCAGCCCCGAGGGAGCGACCGTACTCGCTGGAAACCGAGGAGAGGTCGTACGGGCGGCCCATAGCAGGCCGCCCGGAAAAAATTACGAGAGTGCCACTCTCCGCTGCTATAAATACCCCCCTCCCCTTCTCATTTCAACATCCCTTCAAGTCCAGCCAGTCCGGGTGCGGTCCGAGTCCTCATCCACCCCTTAGCCCATTTTTCCACCAAGGAGAGCCCGAGTGAGGAGAGTCTAGCCCTGGTCCAGCCCAACTTGACCACTGGTCCAAGCCTCCCAAGCCATCCAAGTCTTGATCCAGCCACTCGAAGCCAACCTTTGCGACACCTCCGTCCACTCAGCTACTCTTTTCCAACATCATCTCATTTGCATATAGCATAAGTGCAACATTTACTTTTCTTCCAACCCCCCTGCTTCACTGCAAGCACTTTGATTATTCAAGCACACTTGCATATGTCTTAAATTAAGCACCTGTTAGTTCGAGCGTATGCTCTGGGCTTGCCCGTTGTTGGAACCTGCCCATCAGAAACTCTTACTGTTCAGACCTGCATTCATGCTTCACCATAAAACACCTTGATCATTCAAGCACACTGCATACATCTTACATTAAGCACCTGTCAGTTCGAGCGTACGCTCTGGGCTTGCCCGTTGTTGGAACCTGCCCATCAGAAACTCTTACTGTTCAGACCCGCATTCATGCATCATGTCATCCATAAGAATGTACGAGGATTAAACTAGACTTTCAAGTATTCGATCGATTCTGTGAAGTAGAGACCGTACTTCGGTACGGGCAGTGTGTGGGGTGCTTAACCTCTTCCCACCCTGTAACCTGATCCCTTACCTTAAATCTCTGACCGCAGATCAAAAGGAGTCATTTTAAAGGAAAGGATCTTCGGATCCCTTTCTCTAACGTTTCTACGGGGTCTAGCCGACTGTAGATTCGAAGTAACTGGCTAGTGGCGACTCTGGTCTTATATAAACTCACTTAAACATATCCAGCTTAGCACGACTACCAAACGAAGCCCTCGAGAACGAGGTAAGCCAGTGGCACAAACGGCGATTTCGCACGCACGCATCCTCCTCTCCTTCTTTTCCCGAAAGGGGAAGGGACGAGAACGTCGTCGTGTGGGAGCGCGGAAAATCGGCGAGGGTCCACAGGCAAAAAGAAGGAAGCTCGATGATCGTAGCGAAAAGTGTATCTTCATCGGATACAATGAAGGATCTAAAGCTTACAAGCTTTACAATCCACTAACCAATAAAGTAGTGGTAATCGAGCAGAGATGTGGTCTTCAGCGAGGAAGAATCTTGGAAATGGAACGAGGAAGAATTAACCAAAGATATTCAAGTCGAAACAGAAGAACAAAAAGAAATGAATGACCATCAAGAGCAAACACCTGCAACACCCTCTTCAGCTGCATCATTAACAAACAGAAGTCCAGGAGTACATTCCATCTCTCTTAGAAGTACTTCATCAAGTCAAAGTCCAGCCAGCTCTTTCTCATCTGTAACACCAGTCAGGGTGAGGAGCTTAGCAGAAATCTATGAGCAAATAGAAGAAACAAACCTTCTTTGCTTATATACAGATCATGAGCGACTTTCATTCCAAGAAGCTGTAAAAAAAAGATAACTATAGGAATGCCATGAAGGAAGAAATCCATGCCATCGAAAAGAATAATACATGGGAGTTGACTATGCTTCCTCAAGGTCAAAGGACTATTGGCCTCAAATGGGTGTACAAGATTAAGCATACAACCGATGGAGAAATCGATAGCTGTAAAGCAAGGCTCATGATTAAAGGTTATAAACAAAAGTATGGGGTGGACTATGAAGAAGTATTCACTCCCGTTGCTCGTCTTAAAACTGTGAAGATGATTATCTCCCTTGCAGCCCATCACAGTTGGATGATCTACCAATTGGATGTGAAATTCACATTCCTAAATGGAATACTCGAAGAAGATGTCTATGTTGACCAGCCTGAAGATTTTATAGTGCAAGGGAAGGAATACAAGGTGTATCGGCTGAAGAAAGCCATTTACGGGTTGAAGCAAGCTCCTCGTGCCTGGAATGGTCGTATCGATAGTTATCTTCAAGAGAATGGCTTCTCTCAATGTCCATATGAGCATGCACGCTACATCGAGAAGAACGCTCATGGTGATATATATGCTTATAGCATGCTTGTATGTTGATGATTTGCTGTTTACAGGAAACAATCAACCAATGTTTGATGAATTCAAGAAAGCCATATTTAAGGAGTTCAAGATAACCGACGGTGGACTTATGTCTTTCTTTTTTACCATCGAGGTGAAACAACAACTTGGCGGCATCCACATATCTGGAAAGAAGTATGTGAAGGAACTTCTTGAAAAGTTTAAGATGAGCAATTGCAATGCCGTGAATACTCCTATAGCAACGGGTCTGAAGCTGACAAAAGAATGAGAAGGAAGAAGCGTGGACTCAACTTTATTCAAGAGTCTAATTGGAAGCCTAAGGTACTTCACAATCATAAAGCTGGATATAGTCTACAATGTTGGGCTTCTAAGCAGATACATGGAAGCACTAAAAGAATCACACTGGCTTACTACAAAAAGGATCCTTAGATATATCAAAGGATCTATGAAATTTGATCTCTTCTATCCATACAATGATGAAGCAATGCTGTATGGATACTCAGACAGTGATTGGGGAGGTGACCAAGATGAAAGAAAAAGCACCACGAGATATATTTTCTATCTCGGGTCAACTGCCTTCACATGGAACTCAAAGAAGCAAAGTGTGGTCATTTTGTCCACATGTGAAGCAGAGTATGTGGCAACATCATCCACAGTCTGTGAGATGATTTGGTTGAGAAACCTGCTAAAGGAGCTGAAGCATCCACAGGAAAGATCCATAGTCATATATGTAGATAACGAGTCAGCAATAGAGCTTGCCAAAAATCCAGTGCAACAAGGAAGGAGCAAGCATATTGATACCAGGTATCACTTCCTAAGAAATCAAGTGAAGCAGAAAATAGTAAAATTTTAGTATTGTCATACTACTGAATAGGTGGCAAATATTTTCACTAAGGCACTACCAACTGAAGCATTCAGACAACTAAGGTTGATGCTCAAAATGAAGTCGATTTTTGTTTAAGGGGAGTGTTAGAAGTAGCAAACCAAAACAACCATGTCTGAAACCTTTAGTTTCTCAACAGTTTTAGCAACAGTTTCAGCAACAGTTTCAGCAACAATTTCTCAGCATTTTCAACAACCTTTGAAATTCTGAAAGGGTCTCATTGAAAGAGTTGTAACAGCTGACCCTTAGGAGAATGAAGAGTCTTGTAACAGCCAAGGAGTTATATCTATTTAAGAATCTATAAATAGTTGTAATGTGTATTCATTTGCATCTTATCAATTAAAAATTCGGCAATAAGAAATTCTCAGTTTTTTTCCTTTTCTTGTGCGGTTATTCAAAATTTCTCCCAAGAGGCTTTGTAAAGCCAACAAAATTAGTTCGGCTAAGAGACCAGCTTAATTGGATCCATCCAATTGTTTGAATTTTACCAAGCTCAATCTAACGATGAAAAATGTAAAGTAAAATTGTTCCAGTAGAGTCACTAAGTCAATTCTTTTATACATGTGGAGTGAGGAGAGAGAAAGTGAGAGAAATTTGGAGGGGAGAAAAAATTGATAATGGTCATGAAGGAGAAGTTGAGGGTCACATGCATGTACTTGCTACAAATTGAGAGAAAGAAGGGATTGGTGGGTGACCCATCCTCGTTGTTTCTCTTAATGTGGCTCATTTGAGTCTCTAATCCACTATAGTGTTAGACAATTAGGGTTCAAAGGGCCTTTTTCTCCCCTTATTTATAAAATAAAAATTGATACATTGTAGATGAAGGACCACTAATACAATGTCCACACACTCTAACATTCTCTCTTAAGTTAGAGCATAGATATCAAGCATAAAAATAAGATCTAAAAGATGTGTGTCCACAATGCCCTTTGTGAAAACATCATAAAGACATCAACTGGTTGATTTTTGAAAGACTGGTGGGGCACACAAATGACACCACTTGAGAGCTCTTGTACGAAGTGAAAATCAACTTTAATGTGGTTAGTCTTCTCATAAAAGATGGATTACATACAATATGGATCATGGCGAGATTGTCACAGAATAAGGGAATAAGTGAGGTGTAGACTACACCTAACTCAAATAGTAGACATTGTAACTAGACAATCTTACTAATCTTATGTCCCATAAAATGATACTTAGCTTTTATAAAGGAATGCGTGATGACATATTGCTTTTGCATTTTCAAGAGACTATGTACTATTAGTAAAGTGTCAATTAGTGGCAAACCTAGCCCAATCAATGTTACAATGGGCACAAATATCAAGATGATCGTGATCTACATAGAGCATTCCTTTGCATGGAGCGAACTTGACATGGTGGGGAATATGGTAAACAACTTCAAGATTATTAGAATATGGTGCTTGTATAAATTGCCCAACCATGTTTGCCGCAAAGGCAATGTCTAGAGAACTAATATACAAGCAAATGAGTTTCATAACTAACCGTGGATACTAAGTAGGATAAATTTTCAGTGTGATGTTGAGGTAGTGGGATGATTTTTCTCTTAGCTATTTGAACGGTATAGAAAGATCAAGAGACAATGAAGTGTTACATGGTTCTACAACCTAAGTGTCAGATGTTCTAAGACTATGTCTTAAAATCACCCTGCTCAATGTTTGCGATTACATCCAAAATGGTATCTTCTACAATAGGAAGAGGGGACAAAGTGAAAAACATAAGAATTCAAAACCAAAGAGACAAAACAATGCAATTGTTTAGTTAAAGCACGGGTAGAAGGAAGATTAGATTGAGAAAAAATAAAAAGAATATATATGAAAAACAGATTGCAGAGTGATAGATGAGTTAAGTTAACAAGAGACTTTTTCCAAAGATTCTTAAATAGGACCCGTTAGCCAACTTAATTCAGTGAAAAAATGAAAAATATGTAAGAAAGTTACCTTCCTTACTGGTCACGCAATCTATAGCACTAGAATCAATGACCCAAGATGCACTAGAATGGAACATAAGGTGAGAGATTTGATGAATATAGATACTTAAATGATCCTCTAATGTACTGGCAAACATAGATACATGATGGTCCTCAACACCACGGCTAGGCTCAAGAGTATGACCCGTCTAAGTAGAATGGGTCTCTCCCTTAATCATAGCAGTATTAGCCCCTTCTCTGAGCTTGGGTGCGTCCTCAGAACATAACAACAATAATTGGTATGGTGGCATCAACCATAGTAAGTGTAAACTAAACTGTCTAAATCAATAGTTCACAAAGGTGGGTAATTTTTACACGCACTAGTCCAGCCTTCCAACTACAAAGGCAAATCTCTCAACAATAGATGTCATCATGTAAGCCCGTCTATTTTCTCCAATCTGAATATAAATATAAATGGCCTCTAGAAAGGGAAGTGACTCTTAGTGCACAGAGGTGTGTAATTTCTATGCGCGCTAGTCTGTCCTTTTACTGTGTATCCTCCCCTACTCATGTTGGACCCAACTACAAAGGCAAATATCTCAACAATAGATGTCATCATGGAAGCACATCTATTTGCTCCACTCTGAATATAAATATAAATATAAATGGCCCCTGTAAATTAGGGAAGTGACTCTTTTTTCCAAAACTTAAACCCTTTAAGGTTCAAAGTCATCATTGAGTCTACCTAGGAACTAAAAAACGCATACTTTTTCATGCCACCAGTGTGTCTTTTAGCAGGGGTGAACAGTGGTATGGAGCGATCCGATTGTTTCCATTGGTAACAAAGTGAGGCCTAGTATACTATAAACTCTCCTTAGCGCATGTTCATAATTTCTCTATACAGTTGATATGCTCGAGCAAAGTCATTATGATGATAGAACATCTCTACAACAATGTCCCAAATTTGTCAGGTTGTCGAATACATCATTAATGACCCACTAATATCAAGCCGCATAGAATAAAGCTACTAGCTCATGAAAATGAAATTACACATTCCCAATCTTTATGAGACGAGTCTCTAAATAACAGAGCTGGTTCCAGAGATAACATCAAGCTTCTATTTTCTTTCAAGATACCATATATAATTAGAAATTAGGGTTCAAGAAGCATTTTCCTTGTTTATAAAATAAAAATTGGTATGGTGGATAAAGGATCACCAATACAATGTACACACACTATAACAACATTTGAGCATGAGCTAACCATACCGATGCACTCATTGGTTGTGTCCAAGTTTGACAACCAAAAGGTCTAAGGTTCAAGACACCATGATAGTACCTTCGGGTGTTACAGGCTGGGTCAGGTCGGGTATGGGTAGGGCTGGGTACAGGTCGGAAAAAAAACCATACTGATGCACTTGGTGAATGTCATACAATCATTAGGGTGGCCTAGTAAAGACTTTTCCGCATGGTGTTTTCCGCACACGCTAAAAAAAAAGGCAAAGGAGGTGGGTGCCGGCTAGCTACATGCACGAATATAAAACAAAATGAAAGAAAGCAGATACAATTTTTATGATGAATTTGTTGGGAAAACTGGTCTATAGCAGAAGAAGCGAGAAATCAAACAAGATGATCACAATGACAACGATCAAGCAACAATCAACACACATAAGAAGGCAATCTGATTTTACGTGGAAAACCCCTCACCGGTAAAAAACCATGGCATAAAACGAACAATCCATTATGAAATCGAAGTTACAAGAGAATGAAGAAAACAAAACCCGAATCATAGCCCACAAGAGAAACCCAAGCTATCCCAAGCTTTTTCTCTCACCCTATAACTCTCTCAATACCTCCTTACACATCTAGGATACCCTAATTCCCATTTACACCCACTTATATAGGCAACAAACCCAAATTAGAGACATCTTATACAGAACCGTGCAAGAAACTGTACAACAGCGACCGCCACAGTTGAGCCCCGAGCCCACCATCGATTGCTCGATGCCTATGGTTCGGTCACCCGAAACCACTCAAAATCATTCAGAGAGTTCACTATGATTACCCGAAGGCCTTGTACAACATAAATTTGAGTCACCCGATTTTAACAATCTCCACCGTGATGATATTTTTCATGCCACACGTTGCCATACTCGATTACACATCTTTCATCTCTATTCCGTCTCCATCATAGATCCACCACTTCTCGCGCCCTCGCAGACTCTATTCCTACACCTTCACATCACCTTTCGCTCTTTTCATATGGCCCTTGCGCACTTGCCACATACGAGTAACCCTGAATTCTGTTGTCGATCACGCAGCTCCACCGTGAGAAGTTCTCCCGATCAACTTGTAAAGATTGCTACACCTTCATGCCTTCATCATCATTAGTGCCCCTTTTTCACTTTACAATATCGATCACAGCCGATGAACCTGCACTTTATAGCCTCAGTGTATCAAGAGAGATCAAATTCTTTTTCATCATAGGGACGTGCCTCGCATCTTTCGGAACTCGTTCGATCCCATCAAACATCCTAATGCACACGGAATTAATACCCACCACCTTACAAGCGTAGCCATCACCCACAAACACCGATCTACCATCATACATATTGTATGTCATGAATGAACTCCGGTCAGGACATACGTGACATGATGCATCTGAATCTAAGAGCCACTCTCCATTGAGAGACCCCTTACCGGATACAGTCAATACATCACAAACATCACACTTATCCTCTATGAATTTCATGGTATTAGCCTCTCTAGAAGAATCTTCAGACTTGTCTTACCTTGTCTTGGGATTTTGACAATCCCCCTTCATGTTCCCTTCTTCCCCATAGCTCTAGCACCTCACCTTGCTCTTTCCTTTGCCCTTGGATTTAGATCTCGATGATGAAGATCCCTCGCCCCGCTCAGAATTTCTTCCCCTCAAAACCAGTGTGTCATCAGACCTCATGTTACTATTCTTCTTTCTCATCGCCTTCGCTTGGAGGGCTAAGATATTAATGGTCTCACCGCTAATGGTCTCCTTGCCCACGCATAAAAGAGTACCGTGAATGACTCGTATGATTCAGAAAGCGAATTCAACAAGATGCATGTCTGATATTCATCCTTCATCGGTCCATCTAGATCCAACAACTTGTAAACGAACCTATTGAACATGCTAATATGATTCTCAACATCAGTCTCCTTCGCCATCTTCAAATTTAACAACTGCATCATTAGATACAGATGATTCTTAAGAGACTTTTTCGTGTAGATGTTCTTCAAATTCGACCACGTATCAGCCGTAGTCTTCTCCCTTAAGACATTGTATAGGACCTCATTCGTTAGGCAGAACTTGATTGAGACTTTGGCCTTTTGATTCATCTTCTTCCACTCTTCTTCTTTCATAGTCTCTGGTCGCTTCCCAAGGAGAGCTTCTTCGAGCCCATGCTGAAGTAGAAAGCCTTCTATCTTCACCTTCCATAGTTCGAAGTTATTTTTCTCGAAATACTTCTTTATATATGTTGAATTTCATGCTTGGCTCCGTTGAAACCTCGTCTCAGATTCCGAGCTACCTCCCAACGTTATCTCTAATACCACTTCTTAGTATCGAATTATAATTGTGACTCTAATACCACTTGTTCGGAAAAATCGGCCCGTAACGAAAGAAGCGAGAAATCAAACGAGATGATCACAATGACAATGATCAAGCAACAATCAACATACACAAGAAGGCAATCTGATCTTACTTAGAAAAACCTCTCATGAGTAAAAAACTATGGCACAAAGCAAATAATCCACTATAAATTTGAAGTTACAAGAGAATGAAGAAAACAAAACCCGGATCACAACCCATAAGAGAAACTCAATTTTTCCCAAGATCTTTCTCTCACCCTATAACTCTCTCAATCCCTCCTTACGCATCTAGGATACCCTAATCCTTGTTTACACCCACTTATATAGGCAACAAACCCAAATTAGAAACATCTTACGCAGAACTGCGCAAGTTGTAAAACAGTTACCACCACAGTCGAGCACCCGACTAATGTAGAGAGAGGAACCCTAATGAAGGGCGTGGATCAAGAGCCTTTCTATCACACATGGACCAGAAAAGATCAAGGAAAAGTCAGCAATTTTCATTATGGGATGGGCCAAGAAAAGGCAAACTATAAATTGATCATAACTTTTGATCTAGGAGGAGTTACGAGACGCACATCATATGGATTCCTACTGAAATTTCATTTTGTTGTGAATCGAAGTGGGTCGGGTCCCTCCGTTTTACTAGAAAACACATGGTTACAACAGAAAAAAATGAGATTTTAGGAAAAATTATTATTTTTATTAATTTTGATTTTTAGTATGTTCCCTTCTTTTTTAGAGTTCTTATTTATTTAGGAGTTTCTATTTTTACTGAATAATGAGTTTTAGAAAGATTTTGCTTAGTAGGATTTTACTACTTTTAATAAACTTTTATTTCAGGAAACTTACTAATTTTAGTAAGTACGAATTAGGATTTATTTAAGGATATTTAAAAATATTAAATTCATTTTTATGTTTAACTCTCATATTATTATTCAATAAATTATTTTCATATTTTTTTAAAATTATTTTCCTTTTATCTTTTTGTAGATTCGAGAACACCTTGAGAATTCAACGTATCTATCTAGTGAGGAAGACGGTGATCGACCTCTCACGTCCTCTCTGCGTCATTGATCGGGCACCCGAGCCCACCATTGTTGAGCCTCAAATTATACATATTCTAACCCCAATCCATCACAAATTATGCATGGTTTCTATTTTTAAGTACATATCTAATGCATGGTTTTGTGTTTATAGGAATGAGAGAGAGATTTCACCAATATGATGCTAAAAGACCACTCGAGGACACCTTGAAGATCAAAGGAAGAAAGGCTAAGAGGTGGAGGAAAGATGCAATGAAGAAAGAAAAGGAGAAAAGAAAAGTTTAGAAAATTACACTTCCGACCATTCAGCTGATCGGTTGACCACATGAAATTCGATAGACTCTGCTGGACCTTATTGGACTAAAAAGTCCCATCTTTTCACTTTCTAATTTCGAATTCCAAATAGCAAGGCAGTCCCCTTTTTGGATTTTTAGTTTGTAGGGCCCATCTCAATGATTATTACAAATCAAATCCATCCATATTGAAGATTAGCTCGACGTCGAAAAATCTTAGTGGTTTCGTGTCGATCGGAGCTACGGATTGACCATGGCGGCCAAAACAATACAAACTGTCTAAAAAGTTTCCTGATTTCTCTGCTCAACTCTGAAATGGTCCAGGTGGCCCATCATTGATGATATGAAGAATCTAATTTAACCATCTTCTAGACCACATGTATATATGTATAACCAAAAAGTTTTAGGTCAAAAGGATGTGTGGTTTGATTGTACCGGTTAAAGAAAAATGAACCATTTAGAAAGATTCCAACTGCGCAGATTTTATAAAAAGCATTAAGTGTTCCAATTTTTGCACCCAATTTTGGAATTGATTTAAAAAATCTAATTCATCTATCATCTAAAGGAGGAAGGTTTCTACGATTGTTCAAAATTTGATATCAATCCGACCTCTGTACACTCCGTAACGTTGAAAGTAAGATGACTAGTTCTGGAGGTACCCGAATTGCATGATTTTAAGAGGCAGTCGCTGATCTGATTGGTGGGCCCATTCAGAAGATAATCTTATAAATCTAAACCATCTATGAGGAATATCAAGTTCCAAGGAAGCTACAAATCAAATTTGAAGACAATTCGATCATTAGTTAAGCCGTACGAGGCAAAACAAAATCTTTTATATTGTTGTACTTTTGTTGTATTATAAAAGGAGGTGCTCTCTTCTTTTCTAAGGCAGTCAAGGATGTGGGAAGCAAGGAGTTCAAGTCATAGGAGACTTCTTAGCCTCCTACAGCTAGTTTTTCTTTCTTTTCTTAGTTCTAGGTCTAATATTTCTTTGCTTTCTTCTAGTTAACTCTCAGCTAGTGCTGAGAAATGAATCTTCTTAGTTTTTAATAATGCTTTGATACATTGATTTTTTTTTTTATGCTTTAAGTATAGAGCAATTCATTATAATTTGAATAAAGTTGATAGTTTTAGATGATTCGAGGAGTTTGTGTGCCAAGTACATGAGTTCTTGTTGGATTTCTGAGATTAATCAGATTGGCTTATGGGTTGTTGATTGAAGGGAGCTTTTGATTCGAGTTCTTCATGTATCAAAACAGTGGAATCTCTATTGGAACTATGATAGAAAGTTCATGTATCTTGTGTAGAATTTGAGATAGTTGGTGTTGCTTATTGAAGTTGGTTTAATTAGAGTTTTAATCATTGGTCGTAGTCAAGTCTGGTGACAGAATTTGATGAAAGCTATGAGTGTGAATCTCAACTAGATTAGAAAGAGGCTTGGCCTATACAATTGAGTGTTCCCAAGGCCTGAGCTTTATTGAGGGACTCAAATCAGTAAACTTTCAACTATTTCAGATTATCTGTGTGCTTTGATTGTTATATCCACCGGTTGGATATAGATAGAAATTCAATTCCAGTTATGCTTTGAATTAAATCATTAGATTAAGCATGATTAAGAGTAGATGCGGATCATTGATGCTCTAGTTTCTTAATTATCAGATTTTTTCTGCTTTATATTTAGTTCTTAAAAACTGATTTCATAAACCTTCGTAAATTCTAGTTATTAGAATAGTTCGAATTGTTTATTTCTTTTCCTGTTGATCGACATCGGTCTTACCGAGAATTATTACTACATCGCAGCCTTGCACTTGAGGTGAGCGAACAACCATCGATCGCCCGACGCCCATAGTTCGATCGCCCAAAACTATTCAAAATCATCTAAAGAGTTCACTGTGCCAAATCTTGAGTGGTATGTCCAACCACCCTGTCAATCGCTCGACAGCCCTGTCCAGCATAGATTTGACTCACCCAATTTCAACAAAATTTAGTTGGCTTTTGGATGGATTTACCCTCTCTTAATCAATGATGCGGAGACTAATTGAAATGGAAAAAAACGTCCCACCATCATTACCAACCCGCAAGCAAGCATTTGGATGGAAGAATATCATCTGTTTAAGCTGGTTGATCAATCGCAGCGGATTTTGATTCTCATTTATTTATTCATTCACTGGCTTATTAAGCACTCTTTTATCATCACCTTTCTTTATGCATGTATTTAATATTATTGGAAAAGAATAAAAGAAAAAGAAGAAAAGAAAGAAAGAACTCGTACGTCCACTGATCTGATGACCATCCATATCAACATAGCTAATCTTTAACCCTTTTACCAGTGTTGAACATGGTCCAGTTATGACTCCATGCCCACACATACATACATACATACACATATTCATAGAAACAAGCATACATAAATACGTGTACGTGGGTGCATGATTAGGAGCTGAGTTGAAGACAAATGTACATCTGGACTCTAGCATAGTAGAGGCCATTTGGGGAGGACTACGAGAAAAGACAGACACCGTGGGATCTACCATTTCTGCGCATGCTCCCACGCATGCATGCTCCCCACATTGGCGTGCATCGACGGCATTGCCCCATCCCAATACAGTTCTAAATAAAAATAAAAAAAAGCTATAATTGATGTATTTGGTAGCTGCAAGCATACAACGTGCATTTGTCATTACTAACAAAATTGTAGCGGCCCATCATCCAACGTACATATGACACACACATGCAATTCAATCAACACCGTCTGAGTCATGGCCCCCATTTGTACTTGCAGCATGGGTGGGAAAATTTTAAATTAAAATGACAGGTTGATCTAGAACGGTTGAATTTGGACCAATGATCATTTTTTCTATAATCCATTTTGTGGCCACCAATTGCACGGCAAGGATATTCTTATAAAAAAAAAAAGGCCTAAATCGTGGGCCCCACGTTGGACCATCTATATTCTAATTTTGTCTCTGAAATTCCAACTATTGAACATTTTTTTTCCAGCTGTACGTGTCATGGCCACCGATATTGAACAGCCAGGATAGTCAATCAAGATTAGTCTAAATCATGGCCCCGTTTGTCCATGCATCACATGGATGGAAAAATCAAAACTGATGGAAGGACCTCCACTCTGATTGCGGTGGTTGAATTCCGACCATTGACCTAGTTTTGCTAGAAACTCATTTTACCGACACCAATGGACAGTTATAAAAGTCTAATCCGTAATCAGTGCATTTCGACCATTTTTTTTCTTCAAAACATGGCCCACAGTTTCGACCGTCAGGACCAGTCGGTGAGTTACCATCTTCTATTGAGTTGTGATGAACGCACATTTTAGCACCCGCGGTCTTAGAAATTAGGGATTTTTATCAAAATGGCCTCAACTTAGGCTATTTCAATGTTATTGGCCCCCTTTACAAAACCATACATAAATAGACCTCTGACAGAAAAGTTTCAAATTTGAGGATAAAAATGCTCCTATTTGGATTCTAGCATTGGTACGGCTATTGTGTGGGGGATAAGCTACATAGCACCTATCCCAAGGTTGTGACATGGATGGGACTTGGTCATTGGGCCCATTGAAAAGTAGATCCAATCTGTTCATTTTCTTTAATATAACCTCACGCTAATACTATCTTCATGTGGCCCACAAAACCCAATAACCTATAACGATGTTCATTTACTACCAACTATTTCCATGTGATGTGCTCATATGACAGGCAGATATTGGTCATTCTTCTAACCATGGTCGTCCATGAAATTCCAGGACAATGGATGGAGTGGATTCCACAAATAGGCAATGGTGGGCCCCACAAACGGTGTACAAACTCCCTTAGTTACCCAAGGAACAACCATTGCCTTTACAATTTTTACAGGATGCCTTTTTCTTCCTTGGGTAACTTTCTTCATGAGACCCACTACCACTCTCCCTCTAGTGTTTCTCTCCGGCATTTCTCTTCAATGTTAGATTCTCCAGCATTCTCCGGCATTCTTTCGAAAACTTGTCTTCTTTAAAGCTTTGTCCATCAACTCCCCCACCATGATCATACATTATATTTTCTCATGAACTAATACTCTTTGTTCTATTCTCCGGTGTCCCTATCATCCTAGTGAACTATGGTTTTAATCATTATTTAAGGTAAAACCTTAAATCTTGGCAAGGGTCAAGGTTGTCATTGTTAAAGGTCTAGGTCGTGATGTGTTTGGGGTCCAAGTTGACATGTATTAAGGGTCTAGGTTTGCATGTGTTAAGGGTCAAAGTTGTCATGTGGTAAGGGTAAGGGTTGAGATGGATAGGGTCTAGGTTGTCAAATGTTAAGGGTTGAGATTGACAGGTGTTAAAAGTCAAGGTTAACATCTGTTAAGGATAAAGTTTGTCAACCCAGATTAAAGTGTCAAGCTTAGCATCCATTAAGGATCGAGGTTATCATGCAATGTAAACTGCACTAGTTGAAGGTGTAAGAGTTGAGGTTATCATCTATTAGAAGTGATGTAGAACGAGTCGCTAATTATTTCATGGGCCACATGGAGCAAAAGAAGACCGTTTGGGGTCGAAAGTGATCCGGACCGTCAGGACCGTAAATCGGTCGTATCTCACAATCCGGAATGAGTTACGGGACGTATAATATATCAATTTGGGGTAGCTCGAGCTACTTTAGCCAACCAACCCCGCTACGCCGGGTTGCCCAAGCCGGAATCGCGAGAATCGACCGTATCGACGGTCATTAGGCTAGTTTATTTTCAGTTTTACTATTTATAGTAAGTTTTAATTCGATCATAACTTTGCATCTGTAGGGCTTTAGAGTTAGTGTCCAACATGAAAAGGGCTTAGAATATTTAGTAGAACAACGTGGTTGAGGCCGTTTGAAAACTTTCTATTTTTGGCCGAAAACCAAGAGTTCTAGTAGGATTGAACGACTACTATAAATAATAAGTTTACTATTTATAGTAAGTTGCGTTTTCTAGGAGTTTAAGTTGGAGTTGGATTCTGATACTTTACCTAGGGTTTAGTTTCCTATTTATATGCATTGTAATTTCGTTATTATTCATTCAATTATCAATAAATCAATTATTTGGAATTTATTTCCTCTTTTTATCTTTTATTTCTTCTCGTGGATTCGAGAACTTTCGGTTAGGGAGACGGTGATCGACCTACCACGTCCTCCCTGCGTCATTGGTATCAGAGAGAGGTTTCTTCCTCAAGACGATGACCTCTAATGAAGGGTTGGATCCTCATCCTAAGGACGGTGCTCCAAGGCACTATCTAACGCGCGACAGCCTTCGAGGCAGCATTCGAAGCAGCACGACGGGAGAACCGGTTGATCCTGCAAGGTATACAGGCGACCCTCGACCAGATTGCAGCATCGCTGGCTCCTCTTCGAGCCCAAGGCGACCAACAACCACCAACAGTTGTTATACGGGACAATCCTGTTGTCCGTAGAACACCCCAGGTGGATAACCGTAGGGTTACGCCAGACGATTCAGAACCAAGCGATGACGAGGTCGAAGACATATTCGTACGACGACCGGCGCTAGGGAATGAGCGTGTGGAACGAGCAGAACGAGATTATCGGGGCAAAGCTGATCTTCCCAGCTTTAATGGCCTACTTCGAATAGAGGAGTTCCTCGACTAGCTGGCAGAGGTCGAGCGATACTTCGACTATATGGAAGTGCCGGACGACAAGAAGGTAAAACTAGTTGCATATAAGTTTAAATCCGGTGCTTCAGCATGGTGGGAAAACCTACAGGTTTCCCGCACCCGTCAGAATAAGACACCCATCCGAACATGACCTCGGATGAGACAGCTTCTTAGAGCCCGATTCCTCCCTAACGACTATGAACAAATTTTGTTCCAACAATACCAAAATTGTCGTCAGGGAAATAGAACCGTAGCCGAATATCTTAAAAAATTCCAACGATTGGCTACACGGAATAATTTATTGGAATCAGAGGCACAACAAGTATCACGATTCATTGGTGGGTTGCGATTTGCAATCCAGGATTGAGTCCAGATGCATCCAGTTTGGACGTTGAGTGAGGCCAACCAATTGGCCACTCGAGCAGAAACACAGTTGTCACGGCCCCCTGCTCGACCCTATCCAGCAACACGAAATCCCAACACTGGACCCACTCAAGATACAACGTTGGCCAAAGGCAAGGAGCCTATAGGAGGGCATCCTCAACCTCCTACGGTCACGAACCGGGACTGGGGAAGCGGTTCCTTAAGACCTCAACATACAGCTTCCACTACAGCGGGTTCCAGCAGGATCCCCAACCCATATGGTCGGCCAAGACCAGACCATTGTCTCCGTTGTGGCCAACTAGGTCACTGGTCGAACGCTTGCCCTCAACGCCCTGCAGCACACTTAACTACGAATGAAGGCGGCGTGGAAGGTGAGTCAACAGAAAACAACCCTGAATTGGAACAGGCCGAAGAGGGGAACTCAGAAGATGTCGATTGGCTGACTGAAGAATATAGGAAATCGCTAGTATTAAGACGACTACTTTACGCCCCCAGGAAAGAAGTGCACCCACAACGACATAATATTTTTCGCACAAAGTGCACCGTGCAGGGCAAAGTCTGTGACGTGATCATAGACAGTGAGAGTAGCGAAAATATTGTCTCGAGAATTATGGTGGATAAGTTACATCTGCCTATGACGAAGCACCCTACCCCTTACTCTATCGGCTGGATCAAGAAGGTGAACGAAACCAAGGTAACTCATCAATGCATTATTTCATTTTCCATTGGTAAAAGCTATAAGGACGAGGTCCTCTGTAATGTGGTTGACATGGAAGCCTACCACATGTTACTTGGGCGGCCATGGCAATCGGATCGAGATGTGACCCACAGTGGACGAGAAAACATATACATGTTCACCAAGGATGGTCGAAAAATTATTTTGGCCCCTATGACACCAGACAAACACCCTGAAGCTTCTAAAGTGGAGGGGAACTCTCTCCTTACCATTTGCGAGTTTGTTAAGGAATCAAAGGAAACGGGCGAGATTTATGCCATTATGGTAAAAGGCGAGGAGCTAGGATCCTCTAATATTCCTCAACGCCTTAAACCGCTGCTGGAAGAATTTCGAAGTACTTGGCCTGCAGAGTTACCTGATGAGTTGCCTCCCATGCGAGACATACAACATCACATCGACCTTGTCCCAGGGTCCAGTCTACCCAACCGACCGCACTATCGGATGAGTCCGAAAGAGTGTGAAATTTTACAGGGACAGGTGGAGGAACTGATCCGTAAGGGTCTTATTAAAGAGAGCATGAGCCCGTGTGCCGTTCCGACACTCCTTACCCCAAAGAAGGACGGAACATGGCGTATGTGCATCGATAGCCGCGCGATCAATAAAATAATAGTTAAATATCGATTTCCAATACCGCAGTTGGATGACATGCTGGACATGCTCAAGGGCTCCAAGGTGTTCTCGAAACTGGACTTACGGAGTGGATACCATCAAATCCGTATTAGGCCAGGTGACGAGTGGAAAACGGCCTTCAAGACCAAGGAAGGGCTATATGAGTGGCTGGTTATGCCTTTCGGTTTGACCAACGCACCAAGCACCTTCATGCGTTTAATGAACCAAGTGTTGAAGCCGTTCATTGGCCGTTTCGTTGTCGTTTACTTTGACGACATTCTAATATACAGTCAGGATGAAACGGAGCACATGACTCACATCAGAAAAGTGCTACAAGTGTTGGCCGACAACAAGCTATACTTAAATCTGAAAAAGTGTAGCTTCTTAACTGATCAATTATTATTTTTGGGGTTCATTGTGTCGTCCACGGGTATCCGAGTGGATGAAGAAAAAGTTTCGAGCTATTTGGGATTGGCCGACTCCGATAAACATTCATGAGGTACGAAGTTTTCATGGGTTGGCGACCTTCTATCGTCGATTTGTGCGGAACTTCAGCAGTATCGTCGCGCCGATTACCGACTGTATGAAGAAGGGTCCATTTCAATGGACCGATGGGGCTGAGAAGAGCTTTGCAGAAATTAAACATCGGTTGTCCACTACCCCGGTCCTGGTACTCCCTAATTTCGATAAGCTATTTGAGGTAGAATGCGACACATCTATTGTCGGCATTGGGGGAGTCCTTTCTCAGGAGGGCAGGCCGGTTGCCTTTTACAGTGAGAAACTCAGCGACGCACGACAGAAGTGGTCGACCTATGAACTTGAATTATATGCAGTGGTTCAGGCACTGCGCCATTAGCGCCATTATCTTATTCAAAGGGAATTTATACTGTACACTGATCATCAGGCCTTAAAATTTATCAATACTCAGACTAATGTGAATCGTATGCATGCTAGATGGATTTCGTTTTTACAGGAATTCACGTTCGTTCTGAAACACAAATCAGGGCAGCAAAACAAGGTGGCAGATGCACTAAGCCGACGTGCATCCCTTCTTATTACAGTGAGCAATGAGGTGATCAGATTCGGCTGTCTCAAGGAACTTTATGCCGAAGACGAAGATTTTGCAGATGCGTGGAAAAAGTGCCAAGAGGGGCACCCGAGTGACCTTCTAATTTAAGATGGTTTCCTCTTCAAAGGAAATCGACTTTGCATCCCGCAGAG
Source organism: Liriodendron chinense (assembly GCA_003013855.2). Lineage (NCBI taxonomy): Eukaryota > Viridiplantae > Streptophyta > Magnoliopsida > Magnoliales > Magnoliaceae > Liriodendron > Liriodendron chinense. The sequence goes on along the minus strand of ML058326.1, from coordinate 1,373,272 downwards.
TTCATTACGGGACAAAATTATTATCGAGCTGCACGGCGGTGGCCTCGGCGGTCATCTAGGACGAGATAAGACTCGAGCGATGGTGGAAGAGCGGTATTACTGGCCGCAACTTGCTCGTGATGTTGGCAGGGCAGTACAACGATGTCATATTTGTCAAACCGCTAAGGGACAATCTCAAAATACAGGTCTTTACACGCCATTAACCATGCCAGATGCCCCTTGGGAGGATTTATCTATGGATTTTATATTAGGGCTCCCATGAACACAACGCGGCATGGACTCAGTGTTCGTGGTGGTAGACCGATTCTCCAAGATGGCACACTTCATTCCGTGCAAGAAGACCTTTGATGCGATACACGTTGCGAACCTTTTCTTCAGAGAGGTTGTGCGACTACATGGGATTCCTAAGACGATCACTTCAGACCGGGACACAAAGTTCGTTAGCCACTTTTGGCGAGCCTTGTGGAATCGGTTCGGTACACGACTTCACTTCAGCAGTGCATATCATCCACAAACAGATGGACAGACTGAGGTCGTCAACCGCACATTGGGGAATCTCATTCGTTGCCTTTCAGGTGACAAACCAAAGCAGTGGGACATGGCCCTGGCTCAAGCAGAGTTTGCGTTCAACAACATGGTAAACCGATCGACAGGAAAATCTCCGTTCCAGATTGTTTATGGGTGCGTTCCTCGTCACACACTCGATTTGATTCCCCTGCCCAAACTTCCGGGCATGAGCGTTACAGCTGAACATATGACAGACCGAATCATGGACATACATGCAGACGTGCGCAACAAATTACAGGCTTCGAACGAAAAGTACAAAGAAGCGGCCGACAAGCATCGGCCGCCAAAGTGTTCGAAATAGGTGATCAGGTGATGGTCCACCTACGTAAAGAGTGATTTCCTACCGGGACCTACAACAAGTTGAAGCAAAAGAAGATTGGACCGGTACCGATCATTCACAAGATCAATGACAATGCCTACGTTGTTGATCTTCCGAATGACATGGAGATTTTAAGGACTTTCAACGTGGCAGATCTGTACGAATATCATGAACCAAAGCTGGACGAGAACTCGGGGTCGAGTTCTTTCGAAGTGGAGGAGACTGATGTAGAACGGGTCGCTGATTATTTCATGGGCCAGATGGAGCAAAAGAAGACTGTTCGGGGTCGAAAGTGATCCGGACTGTCAGGACCGTGAATCGGTCGTATCTCACAATCCGGAATGAGTTACGGGACGTATAATATATCAATTTGGGGTAGCTCGAGCTACTTTAGCCAACCAACCCCGCTACGTCAGGTTGCCCAAGCCAGAATCGCGAGAATCGACCGTATCGACGGTCATTAGGCTAGTTTATTTTCAGTTTTACTATTTATAGTAAGTTTTAATTCGATCATAACTTTGCATCTGTAGGGCTTTAGAGTTAGTGTCCAACATGAAAAGGGCTTAGAATATTTAGTAGAACAACGTGGTTGAGGCCGTTTGAAAACTTTTTATTTTTGGCCGAAAACCAAGAGTTCTAGTAGGATTGAACGACTACTATAAATAGTAAGTTTACTATTTATAGTAAGTTGCATTTTCTAGGAGTTTAAGTTGGAGTTGGATTCTGATACTTTACCTAGGGTTTAATTTCCTATTTATATGCATTGTAATTTCGTTATTATTCATTCAATTATCAATAAATCAATTATTTAGAATTTATTTCCTCTTTTTATCTTTTATTTCTTCTCGTGGATTCGAGAACTTTCGGTTAGGGAGACGGTGATCGACCTACCACGTCCTCCCTGCGTCAAGAAGTCGAGTTTGTCAACCCAGATTAAAGGGTCAAGGTTATCATTCATTAAGTGCCGAGGTTGTCATACACTATAGATTGTAATAGTTGCATATTTAAGAGTTGAGGTTGTCATCCATTAAGGGTCGAGGTTGCCAACATATCTATATGGGTTGAGGTTATTATCCATTAAGGGTCAAGGTTGCCAACCTATCTGTATGGGTCGAGGTTGTCAACATATCTATATGGGTCGAGGTTATCATCTTGATTGGTTAATAACCTCGACCTTTAATGGATGATAAATACGACCTATCCAGATTGGTAGACAACCTCAACTATTAATGGATGATAACCTCGACCCTTACACATGAATTGACAACCTCAATCCCTAGAGGATGATAATCTTGATCACTCTACAACCTGGATAAACAAAAAAAATATCTAACCTATAGCACATCCACATCCATTTTACATTACATCATCCATCCTACATTTATACACGTCCATCCCACATTCATACACATTCATATACAAAAGAGCTATATTTCCTTTCGACATATATACAACATACACATTCATACACATTTAGATGTTTAACTCACATCAATAGCACCAACTTCACTACATCAATTTTTTTGTTTGTCCTGCGGAGTAAAAAGGAAAAAAGCTTCTTTCAAATGCTCCTTCATCACACTTAGTTTTTTTCAAATAAGTTTTCCAAATTTCCTTGTTTCTCTCTCCCCATCTTCCTTGACCCACTTTAAACTCATTGGGTAAATAAGCTCCACACCTTAGTCCTATATATAATTAAGGCAAAGTCAATCTCAATGAATGTCATAATGTACCCTGAACATCAAAAGTTAGGTCACCGATATGCCTCTGCATAAGATAATGGATTATTTGACCATAGGCCATCCACCTAGCCACCAAAAAATCCAAAAGATATATATATAAAATAAAAAAAACAAAAAAAAAAAACATGACTTCCTAAACATCTCTTTTCGAGCAGGACAATTGTAAAAATCATAATTCAGCTCATTCAAAAACTTTACAGAGCACTTCGGAGAAACTATTATGATCTTATAATCCAAGCATGTAATCCTTCTTAGCTCTTACATTGCATTGCAGATAGAGTATTAATATCTAAAATAAATAATAAGGGTTAAGGATGTCGTCTATTACGGGTCGATATTGCTATCATCCATTAAGGGTCAAGGTTGGTAGTGTATTACAATAAGGTCAAGGTTGTCATACGTTAAGGGTCAAGGTTGCATGTGTTAAGGGTCGAGGTTGGCAGTGTAATACAGGTCGAGGTTCTCATGTATTATCGGTCGAGGTTGACATACCTCTTCAACATGATAACCATGACGGTCTATCTCATTCATTCTTCAACATGACAACCAAGCTAATCCATTAAAACACCACCATTCTACCTCTTCCATTGTCTTCCACATGACATCCACAACCGTCCAACTGCACCTCAAACCCTTATCAAAATTACTTCTCCTCATGACAACAACCTCAACCATCACTCTCAACCCACAACCATAAAAAAAATCTATTCATAAAAAAAACATAAGAAAACCATTTCAACTATGTTCCACCTACTAGGGGCCTCCATCTGTCGGAAATGCACTCGAGAGCTCACCGAAAACTTCATTTTTCGGCCGAAGACATTTGAAACCGGTGCTTAAATGGCAAAGAAGATGATGCCGGACTTCGTAGATAGGAAAAAGTTGCCAGACGGGTGGTGTTGGGTCCCACAGAAGAGGGTTTGAAAGGAAGGGGGTGAGTCGATATTGCGGTTGCAAATGTAGTCCACAGTCAGGGTTGACACTACCTAACGGGGCTTCATACACCATCTATGGGTCCCATCGCACACTTTGACTCGAATACACTCCGTCCATTCCCCTCAACATTTTATGGAAGGTTATTGTCCAAAGAATGAGCCAGATCTACCAATCAAGTAGACCATACCATAACGAAATAGTTGGGAATGGATGACCACTGTTGCGAGTTTTTAATCATCATGGGACACAGAGAGGTTGTAACAAGATGAAGTTAACATCTTCTCGAGGAAATGGTGGTTCACGAACAATATCAACGGTTTGGATCTTCCTTCTGATGGGTTAATCAATCTGAGCTGTAGCATCATGCATCAGGACCCGCTACACAGAAAACTTCGCATGCACGAATGAGGATTCCATACTAAGTTACTCAATATGCTTAAGCGTACCGAGTAAAGTACACGGGCCCACCATAGATATGTGTCTGATCCACTTCGAGCATCTATTTTTAAGGATCATTTTAGGGCATCCATGATCGCAAAACTTAATCATATTGAAACCTTAAGTAGACCACATGATAGGAAACAATGAGGTTAATGATGTTCACCGTCCCATAGTGATGTTTATATATGATCCAACCTATTCATAAGGTCACGGAGACATGGATGAAAGCAAAACAAAAATTTCAGCTTGATAAAAAACATCAGTGGCCCCCTTAGAAGTTTTCAACTGTAGGTGTGCACTTCATGCTACCTTTTGTGGTCTAGTCTACTTGAGCTTTCCATATGCTTCAATTTTGGGGTCATGCATTAATATTAAAATAATATATAAATTACGATGGGCCCACAAAGTTTACTTAGTATGCTAATGAATTCTAAGTTATGCAGTACGCAACTGATTCCCCTTCAGCATTCATACCCCCATCGTTAGGGCGGGGGACTCAAAGAGGGCCATTTTAGGCACTTAAAAATTCAAAAGCAGCTACCAAGGCCAAAAACATAAGATTTTGAAAAGGTATGTTAATAACGTTCAAGATCCTAACATGAGGCCATGTTAGTAAAATTCCTATAAATTAAAACGAAAACACATTTCTAGCGCGGACTGGCTCGATTCTCACACCCGCAGTTAGGGCTGTAAATGGTCAAGTTCGGAGCGAGTTTAGACAAAACCAGACTCACCCATTTACTAAACGGGTCTGGGTCCAAATTTTAAACCCAGACCCTTTTACTAAATGGGCGGGTTCGGGTCGGGTCCGAGTCAGCCCATCAGACCCATTTATAAATGGGTCCGGGTCTGGTAGAGGGAGATCCACCCAGACCCATTTATAAATGGGTCGGGTCTAATGGGTCCGGGTCTAGATTAAGTATGCAAGCATTTTCCAAGGCTTAAAATCGGGTTTGGACGGATTTGGGCTGAACGAGTCCCTTGAAACATAAACCAAACCCGCCCACTTACTAAATCGGTTCGGGTCGGGTCGGGTCGGGCCTAATATAAAGGAAACCAGACCCAGACCCGTTTAGCAACTGGGTCTGTTCTTGGACGCAGACTCGTACCATTTAACAAATGGGTCGAGGTCTTGGCCGGGTCTAAATGGGTTGGGTCCGAGTACCCCATCAAGTCCGCTGACCCATTTACAGCCCTACCCGCAATGTGATTCGGAAATGCTTTAATACTCTGCCACGGCGTAATAGTTATATGCGGCGAGAAGAAATTGTATATGTGTCATATAAGTAACTGAATTTAAACCATCTAAATAATGGGCCCTGGTTTAGATGGATCATCAACCAAAAGCTGAAACGATTCGCTTTATGAACAATTAGAGGACGTCTATAATAAAAAGTCAACTGTCTGAATTTAGCAAATTCATGACCATTATTCAAGGTTACAGTACATTCCATCTGATCTGAGGTGATGACTTGCCCATGGTTGGCCCCATTGCTTCAACGGTTTAAATCAATTTAGCATATGCCAGGAGTACAGATTGTGAGGGCCTGCTTATCAACCACCGCACTTTGCCAGAGTATAAAATATATAACTCGAGCATGTGGGGCCTTAGTAGTAATATGCCAACGGTTAACATTCAAACACCAAAAATCCGCTGAGTAGATTGGACTGGCAAATTAGTGAGACGTTTGAACATTGGGTCAGCCGAAGTGGGACCCACTAGACAAGAAGTTTCCAGTTGAATACCATGTACACCCAGCGGACTGCGATTTAGGTAGTCCTGTAGACTACTTTATACCCAAAATTTCAACCAAAAAAAAAAAAATAATAATAATAATAAATAAAACCAAATACAACAAAACCAAACATTCTACCAAATTCGACATTTTTCTCTGTTTCTTTTTCTTTTTTCCTTTTTATCCTTTTCTTTTCTTTTCTTCGATTTTTTCACGAATTGCCCGGATGAGGTGCGGCCCTTCCGTGGGGCCACCTTGTTGCTTTGCCAGATCATTTTAGGGCAAGGGCCCAAAAATGAAGAAACTCAAATCTTGGGTAGAACCTGCTATTGGAAAGAATGGTGATTGAACGCACTATCATTAAAAACTTCCCCGAGCCCACTGTAATATTTTCGTAATGTTTATTTGCCATCCAAACTGGATGAAGGAAATATATATATATATATATATATATATATATATATATATATATATATATATATATATATTAAATTGATTTAAAACTTTTCTGGCCCATTAATGGTCAATCACCACTGTTTCCTATGATACGGTCCACTTGAGAATTAAATCTTTTTCATGTATAGCTTGTGCCCAAAAATGATCTGGAAAAAACGGATGAACGGCGTGGATATCGATTAATATATCAAGGTGGGCCCCACGGTAAGGTCGCACCATCTTGGATGAGACCCGGGCTGCACCTATTCTGCTCCCATTGCCCAAGAACATCGTGTTTCTGTCAAGGCGTCCTGCTTATGAAAAATCGGCCGCCTCCTCTGCGACACGGGTGCCGGCCGATGCCGATACCGATGCCTATGCCGATACCGATGCCGATACAGATCACCCCATAAAAAACCCAAAAAAAAAAAAAAAAAAAAAAACACGGCGCAAGTTAGCATCCCGCACCATCCAAGAACCGCTGTACAAGCTTCATGCTCGGGCCCAGCACATCCTTCTCCCACGCCTCCCTATACCTGACATCATCCGATTCCAGCACCGCCCGAAACGCGTCCGTCGCGTCCATGTGCTTCAAATCCCACCCGATCGATCTCAGCCATTGGATCTTCCCTATCTGTCTCTCCGCCAGCTGAAAAGTGTTCTCCTTAATGGCCTCTACTGCTTCCTCGTAAGCCCCGCTTCTACCCAAATCCCCCTCGGGTTGCGCACTCCCTCCGTAACGCTCAAAGTACCGTTCGAATTCCGGCACGCCAATAGCCTTCAACAACCCGGTCGGCTCCGAACCGACCGTTACGCCCGAGCTGAAAAAACCGGCCAGCTCTTCAAACATGCCACCATCGAGCATGTCGTCGACCCGGCGAGATAAATACTCCTCCAGCACGGGCCGCGCCACGTGCACCCAGATGAAGCAGCAGCTATAGCGCAATCCCTCCGATCCGAAACTGTAACGACCGATACAATCCTTCGCAGGGTCGTAACGGTCCGAAAGCAAAGCGTGTATGAAGGAATTGGACCCACCTGCGATGACAGGCAATCGGCGTCGGCTAATTATCTGGCTTATCCGATCGGCGGCGATAGAGCGGTAATCAGCGGGCATGATCTCACCATCGTCGGGGTCGAACTCTCCGAGGAGGTGGTGGGGCACACCGCGACGTTCCGGCATTGAGATCTTGTTGGTGGTGATGTCGAGGCCAGAGTAGAGTTGGATCTTATCAGCGTTGATGATCTCGGAAGGGAAGCGAGATGCGATGTCGATTGAGAGACGGGACTTGCCGGTGCCGGTGGCGCCCATGAGGACTACGATCTTTTGCTTTGGACGTTGGTGACGGTGGTAGCTGTCCATTGTGGCCCGCCTGGTGTGCTGAAGGATTTTATAACGGTGGCTATAGATGGTGGAGACGGAAAGTTTCATAGAAGAGAGAGGTGGAGTGGTGGTGGACAGAAATGTGTGTTTTGCGGGGTGGTTTTGCCAGTTTCGAGGGTGGTGATGTTCAGATTCTCAGCATAGAGAAGCAGCTGAAGGAATGAGAAGGAATGGGAATGTCTCTATTCATTCATTTACATGATGCTTATCAGAGGCTTCTCTCTCTCAGAGAGTAAATGATAGATTGCATCCACAACCCAAAGCAGGTAGAGCTGCAATGTCTATATATAAAGCCGATTGTGTGGTGTGCGACACACCTCTGTCCTTGATGATGTGTTGACGTCGCCGAATTCTGTGGGCAACACTACTACGCATGTATTATATCCATACTGTTCATCCATTTTTTGAGATCATTTTAAAGTGTGAACCAAAAAATGAGGCAGATTTAAAGATTAAGTGAACCTCATCACAGAAAATAGTGGGGATAGTCACACCAACGTTCCTAAGACCCACCGTGAATGATAGGCATTTAATTCCCACTATTTTCTACCATGAGTTCCACACTTTAGCTTCGGATCTGCCTCATATTTTCTGGCGCATGCCTCAAAGCAAAATAGATGAAACGTGTAACACATGCATCATGGTGGGCACACAGAGTTTAGTAACGTCAAAAGGTGGGCACCAAAAGGCCTGTGGTCGGCGGCACGGCACGCAATCAGCTTGTTATTTCAAGGACCGCAACCGGTACATGTACGGTACTAGGTCAAAAGGTAGATTCAACAGTGGAACGGTCCAGACGAAGGTACTAGTCGGTGCTGTGGGCCCCACAATGATGTATGTGTTTTATCTAGGCCGACCATCCATTTTGCTGGCTCAGTTTAGTTTAGGGGCTTAATCAAAAAATGAGGCATATCAAAATCTCTGATGGACTATGTCATAGGAAACAGTTGTGATTGAACATCCACCGTTTAAAGCTTTTCTAGGGCCACAAAAGCTTTGGGTCAAGGTGATATCTTTGTTTTCACTTAATCAAACAGTTGGATGGCAAATAAACATTACAGTGGACCATAGAAAATTTTTAAAAGCGAGCATTAATCAATCACCACCGTTTCTTGTGTGGTGTGATGCACCTGAAATTTGGATCCGCCTCATTTTCGGGCTGGTGCTCTAAAAGGATTCCGACCACGTGGCGCAGCACACAGCACCCAGTTGGTGATGTATACTGCTAGAAAAGTTCTGTGGCCCCAACATGACCGACGTGTTTTATCCATGCCGCCTATTTATTTGATGTAGAGGAGGTCGCCTATTATTTCATGATTTAGATGGACCAAAGAAGACTGGTCAGGTTGGAAGTAATTCAGACCATCAGGTTCATGAAACGGTCGCATCGTGCAATCTGAAATGAGTTTCTAAAAATATAATATATGATTTTGGGGTAGCTTGAGCTACTTTAGCCACCCATGCCAGAATCGCAAGATTCAACCGGATCGACGATCATTAGGTTAGTTTATTTTCAATTTTACTATTTATAGTAAGTTTTAATTCGATCATAACTTTTGATCCATAGGATTTTAGAGTTTGTGCCTAACATGAAAAGGGCTTACAATAATTAATAGAACAAGTGGTTGGGCTCATTTAAAAACTTTCTATTTTCGACTGAAAACCATGAGTTTTAATAAAATTGAGAGACTTCTATAAATAATAATTTATTATTTATAGTAAGTCAGGATTTTTTAAGAATTTGAGTAGGACTCTAATACTTTACCTAAGGTCTAGTTTCCTATTTATATGCATTGTAGTTCCGTTGTAAGCATTCAATCAATTATTCAATAATTATTCGGAATTATTTTCTTGTTTATCCTTTTATTTCTTCTCGTGGATTCGAGAACCACCCGGTCAGGAAGACGGTGATCGACCTCCCATGTCCTCCCTGCGTCACTATCTATTTGTTAGGTATTTTAGGACATGAGCTTAAGAATCACGGAGATCCAAATATCAAGTGGACCACACCACATGAAATAGTGGTGATTGTCGTTAAAATAAACAGTGGTAATTGAAATTGACCCCATAATACGTTTTGTGAGCTCATTTTAGGACATACGAACAAAAATGAACCGGATCCAAGACTCAAGTGGGCCACACTAAAGGAAAGAGTGGGTAGGAAAATTGCTACTATTGAAACCTCCCTGAGTTCCACAGTGATATTTATATGCCATCCATATCATTCATGATGTCATTCCTACTAGGATGGACTAAAAACACAAATATTAACCTAATTTAAAACTTTTGTGGCCTCATGAATATTTCAACTGTGGATGTTCCATACTCAAGTTTTCGGCTCACTTGAGTCTTGAATTTGTCTCATTTTTTTGTCTAATGTCCTAAAATGAGCTCACAAAAGGGATGGAGCCAAAGCCTTCCACAGAAAGTTCCTGCACTTGGATGTTAAATGGTAGGTGGGGCGTGCTGTGTTGTTTGTGAGAAATTCACCCGTGCCAACTATTTTGAGAGATCATTTTAGAACATGCTACCAAAAAATGAGGCAGATCTAGAACTCAAGTGGGTTATTTGAGAAGGAAAGCTGCGAAAAGAGTTTCCTACCAATGAAACCTTCCTGGGCTCCACCTTGATGTTTATATGCCATTCAAACCGTTTATAAGGTCATTCCCACTGAGATGAAGTGAAATCACAAAAAAATTAGCTTGATATGAAACTTTTGTGACCGCATGAATGTTTCAACAGTGGTCACTATATCCTCTCACGTGGCACACTTGAGTTATGGATCAGTCTCAATTTTGATCTCGTGCTGTAAAATGAACTCCAAAAATAGATGAACGGGGTGGAATTCTAAAAAACATGAAAGAAGACCCCACCTAACATCCCAGGAACTTCCTATGCCTTTTGCAGGAAACCAGCGTCCAGAAAGAAGAGGGAAGAACATTCGGAGAATGCAGTGCAATGGAGAGTTGTATGCTGTGTCTAGACCCTATACAAATCCTAGTCTGATTGAATGGTGGAGAGTTGTATGCTCCACTCAGACCTTATACAATCCTACTCTAAATGAATGGATCGACGGTTTGGGATCACACAAATAATAAAGCTTTTGCTTCGATATAGGTGTACCAATACTTGACAAAATTCAACCCAACCCAACCCGACCTGGTTTTTTTCAGTTTATGGTTGAAAATTTTAACCCAAATTCAATTTTTAGGTTGACCTGACCTGACTCGACCTGGATTTTTATGAGTCAAGTTAGGGTTAAAGGCGACCCAACCCGACCCGATCCGAATCATATATGGGTTAAGCAAACTATTATGTATTGATTTTCTTATTAGTTAAATAATACATAGTTTTTTTTTTCTCACACAGCCTGCTGGGAATGGTCCATATGTTTGTCAATTTAATAAGCATGTGCACAGTAATGATTACATTTTATGACATGTAGAACTAAAATATCATGAGTTTTTTTTTTTTTTTTTTTTTTTCTAGTGCTCATTTATGGAAGAACTGAAATGGTAGCTAATGGTCCATTAAATAAATTAATAAAATTATTTTAATGGTTATATTTATTTAATTGTTGATTGAATGGTTAAAATGAAAGGATCAAATTGGTCCATTTCAATAATTGTGTCCAAAAAAATGCCGGTCAACCCAACCTGACCCGGTTTAATTTGGGTTGAGTAAGTGGTGGTAAAATCCAACCGGAATTCAATTTGAGTTGGGTTAGGGTTGAGGTGGAAACGACCCTACCCGACCAGACCCGACCCATTGCCCCCTCTAGGTGTACTCCTGTCCAAACTATCGGGTTCCGTACCTGTACCATTACAAGATACCGCATCTAAATCCTGTCAGTAACACATTGGGTTCCTTTTGAGACCATAGGAGTTTGACTTGCCTAGTCGCATACCGACTCGTTGGATCCTGAGTCGATCGAGTCAAGATGGGCCAAGTCACAGTCTATCCTCAGTCTAGACTCACAGTGCCTAACCGGGTCTGACTCAACTAGTTAAGATTCGGATGAGTTGCATCCAACTCGGATGAGTCATCAATTAATCCTTGATATTGAGAGTCCTGACTGCGTGCTATCGTACGTGGAGTTGAGAATTGTTGTTAACGTAGGTTGATGGTCCACCTTACTTACCCCACGCATAAGAGAGCTGATCTGTACTATCTGAACTATAGACCCCACCATGGATGGGCCATATCTTAAATTGCATAAATAAGGTCACTATTTCAGTTGCCGGTTACATCTAATGAGGATATCTACGGCTAATTGAGGGTCTCTATGGAGTGGATCTATTAATTCAATGGGCAAGGATGTCCATGGCTTATTGTTCTCAACGCCCATGTGGTCACTAAGGCGTGGTCTATTCAACGGTCCTCACTATGAATCCTACCAGAAGCTATGGACCATATGCTTTTCCAAGCATTGACGTTTCGCAATTGACTCACAAGCCAGGACTCCTTTAGAGCCGTGTAAAATGGGATTAGGTTAGATTAGGTAGAATGAAATTGGATATGGTCCAATGTAAATTCCATTCGTTGTTTGGAAAAAAATGAAAGGAATTGGATTAAGCCAAGTATCATATCATCCATATGAGAAAAAAAAATGGCCATATTCCTGGTGGATTTTGAAATCCATTCCATCTGTGAGCCAACTTATATATTTGATCCACAGTCGTCCATCAATACATGCCCTTTACACATGACAATTGAGTTGCAGATGCAGACAGGGGACTGGCATCAATTGTGAAATCTGATTCGTTGATTATAAATCCACACCGTCCTTCGTTGATTATAAATCTACACCGTCCATCCATATGTGCCAATTACACATGACAGTCAAGTTGCAGATACGTACAGTAGGCGACCGTTCATCAGTTGTGGAATTTAATTTGTATATTAGATTTTCTTACTCCACCAAGCACATGTTTCACTTAATACGGTATTTTTCTCATAGGAAAACTTTCATCGTAATCATGGGGGTGGGATGGTTAAAATACGGGGGTATTCCCAAGCATATAAGGTAGCACCCGGGGGGGGGGGGGGGGGGGGGGGGGTGTTGTTTAGGTATGATACCACACCACAAAAACAGTCATGATTGAATCTCTACCATTCAAACACCTAGATGAAGAGACCACATAAATATCATCTTGAGCCAAAGCTTTTGTGGCCCACAGGAAGCTTTTAATGGTTAATCACCACTGTTTCCGGTACATGGCCCATCTGGAATTTGGAACTGCTTCATTTTTTGGATCGTGCCCTAAAATGATGTTTCAAAGCAGATGTATATGACGTGGATGCAGTCACATACATCATAGTGGCCCCAGAGTTAGGGGTCCCGCCCACCTCGGTGGATCCAGGGTCTCACCTAATCCACTCCCATTGGAGGGTGCTTCGTGGGCCCCACCATGATATATGTATTTATCCATGCCATACATCCATTTCGATCATTATTATAAGGTATGAGCCCAAAAGGAGGCATATCCCAATCTTAAGAGGACCATTACATGAAAAGGGCGCCCGTAGTAGTCGAATTTTAGGCAATTCGATGGACATGAGTGTCAAGAATGGTGTGAATGCCCCTCATGCACGAGCGCAATGATGCCCTCATATCCTTGGCTTCGATGTACATTGATTTATTGGTAAAATGAATTTGGTTTAGAGTCGCCACTAGCCAAATGAAGCTTAAAATTTACGGTCAGCTAAAAGCCGTAGGATCTCTTAGGATATGAAGAATCTCACAATTTCCCAACTCGAATGACTCCCGTGGTTTATCTACGACTGTAGATTCTGAGTAAGGGCCTCAATAAAGAAAAAGGAAGAGATTAGGCACTTTTATTCGACATTTTATAGTTGGTCGTGCTTCACGTAACCCATAAGGGCCGGGCAAGCAAAAATAAAAAGGGAACTATGTAGCCTTACATCATAGAGCCAAGGGCCCCGGGTAGGCACATAAAAATGAAAATATAATAAATAAGATGGAGTGCAAACTAGCCTTACTTCTCAAGATTTAAGATCCTGGGCAACCTGAGAATTTATACATGTCAATTTAGGTTAAAAGTCAAGGGATTGGTTCATTTTTTTAATTGGATTAATTTGAATGGTTAGGTATGATATCATATTCTTAACAGTTAACTTAGATCGTGGGTTCAACAATTATTAGTGATGTAAACTTTAGGGCTACACATTTATCAGGTCAATCAGAAACCCGATCCACCACGACTGGACAGAGAAAAGGGTCTGATCCCGGGTGAATGCAGCTAGACCATCTTTAATCTAAGTACAGTCTAGGATACATGCCAAACTCGACTAACCCATCCCGTACCCTGACTCCTGTATGCTTGACCCGTTCTGCCTTACCCATATCGCCCTAAGTTCTATAAGAGTATTCTAAAATATATATATATATATATATATATATATATATATATATATATATATATATATATATATATATATAGATATATATGCTTGGAAAATTCCTATGGTTGAAACATCTCTTGGTCCACAGTGATGTTTATATACCATTCATAATATTGTCATTCCTATTGTGATGAACTGAAAACTCAAATATTAGCCTGATTCAAAAATTTTGTGGCCCCTGTTCGCTCACCTCAAGTGCAAGGCTGCAATGTAGTAATAATTCTCGGTAAGACCGATGTCGATCCACAGGGAAAGAAATAAACAATTCCAACTACTCTAATAACTAGAATCTAAGAAGTTTGAGAAAATAATTTTTCACATAAATTAAAAAAATCTGAGATTTGAAAAGAACTAGAGCATCAATGATCCACTTGTAGTAGTTTATCAATACCAATCCATTCATCAAAGCACAACACAATTAGAAGTCAAAGTCTTATCTCTCATCTAATTGGAGGATATAACATTCAAGCACAAACAATCCCACTTAAATCTGAAAATCAAATTTCTAGTTTTAATGAAGCACATAGAACTTGAACTTGTAGCCTTCGAAGTAGCAGTCATGCCAAGAGACTATAGCATGCTCCAGGGTTACTACAATTCGAATTCAAACAAACCAATCATGGCAATCTAAGAGAATTGTAAGAAACTCATGTTTAGAGTACACAAATTCTCATAAGTTATTTAAAAATTTAAATTTTATTAAAAAAAGAACTTGAAAATCTATAAATAAATAAATGGTACTTGAAGAAACGAATTAAAGGATTGAAACTAACTACAAACTTTACCTCTTAGCTCTAGCTAAGAGGTTAGCTAAAAGAAAGCATTAAAAACTAGAACTAGAACTAGAAGAAGAAGAAAACTAGTTGTAGGAGGCTAGAAGCCTCCTAGGTCTTGATCTCTTTGCTCCCTACGTTGCTAGATGCCTTAGGAAAGGAATGGAGGTGTCCTTTTATAGCTTAGAGCCTCCACTGACTTGGAATATTCGAGAAAACACCGAGTCCTTCCGCAATTTAGAAACCTAAAATTAAAAATCGAAATTTCTGGAACACCGTAGACCGATCTAAGAAGCACAAACAGTCCAGTAAGATTTAAGTTTCTGGACTACTATAGACCTGTCTGGAGACCTATCTGGCGAACGGTCTAGGGACACGTCTAAGAGATTTCTTTTCATATTTTCTTCTTGTTCTCTTCTCTTTGTTTCTTGCTTCTTTCCTCCACCTCTTAGAACTTGTTCTATTGATATTCAATGCATACAAAGTGACTCTTTTGACATCATATTGGTGAAGTTTCTCTCTCATTTCTACAATCACAAAAATATGTATTAGATAAGTCTTTAAGCATAAAAATCATGCATAATGAGTGATAAATTGGGGTTAGAATATGCACAATTCGAGGCTCAACAACCCCACATCTTATTATGGACGTTCAATCCTCACAATTCTGCCCACTTGAGTTTGTGGCCAAAAGTTTGTATAGTTATGTTCACATTTTTAGTTTGTTTAAATATGGTCATTGTTCAGTGATCCAAACCATTAATGAGAAGGGCCTCACTATGGATGGCCACACATAAAAAATACTTTGGACTAATTGGAATATCACACAATAGAATATTTGGACTTTTATACGTTAGCCTTCCATCTTAACTAATGGTGGACGTTCCATCCCAGTCCTAACCTGACCCGATGCAAATAGGGAAGGGTTGACCCTTTTGCAAATACGGTTGAACCTTTTGCAAATAGGGTAGGGTTGATCCTTTTGCAAATAGGGTAGGGTTGGGGTTGGGTCAGCTCAACCTGGTCACAAACCAAATCGAAACTCGAATCTTTGAAATATGTTTAGGTTTGGTCCAGGATTGGGCCCAACCGAATCCTAACCCGACCCATGTACAAGCCTTGTAAACTTACGTTGAGAAATTATGGGTTACTTAATGATGGATTATCTCAAACTTTACAGATCCTCTATGGGTTGTCATAAGTTGAGATTAGACTGTTAACATGAGCGAATTAATGGTTGAATGGATAATCCTATAAGTACAAGAGGGATCTACACATGTACGTTTCAATGGATATAAGTGTATGTATTCACGTGCATAGGTATACACACCAAAATCTTGGAACATTACACCATTTTACTGTTAATAAAGATTTATATCATTTAATATTCTTATTAATATATTTCTTTAGCATATAAACCTATTTGTAACTAATTTTATCCTTTAGGTAATTTAATAAATTTTAAACTCTTGCTTTTATTCAGCGCTTTTATCTCATCCTTCATGGACATTCTCTATTAGGTAGCAATAATAGATTCACATGCCTCTTGGTATGAGCAAGGCTTGCGCTCTTCTGTTATATGAGTGTAATCTGTAACATAATCTTTGAGCCAAATAAAAGGTTTTATAGCTCTCTTCAATCGATCTTGATCACTTTGAGTTAAAATACTTAATATCTCATATATGTGCTCTTCATCAGCTTCATCTTTAATGATATTATTAACTTACTGAATTAGTAGGTTGATTTTAAACATCGTTTAAAAATTTTAATTTAATTATCTCTCATGTGGGCTTTGCAATTCTATTTCTTTTTATAACAAATCTCTATTAAAAATTACATATCGGTTAATAACTAACTTATAACCTGTACTTCTTTGTTCCATCTACATAATAAAAAAATACATTTTCAGAATTTTATATTTTCCTAAGTCCTTTACTCTTTGAGAATCAATATATATAAGTATCATAACTAAATTACAAAACAATAACTAATTAACAGGTTTTTCAAATTATACCTCTTTAGGAGTTTTGTAATCTAATTCAGTCATAGCTAATAGAATGATTCACCAAGTAATAAGCTTTATTAACAACCTCCATTCAAAAACATGCTCGAGCCTAACCGAACTTAGCATTCTCTTAATACAATCCATAAGCATACAATTCATACATTCAGTGATTCCGTTCTGATGTAGAGTACCATTGATCATTAATGCCTCTCAGTGCCATGCTCGTTGTAGAAATTCTTAAATTCTTTTGAAATATATTCTCCTTTGTTATCGATTCTTATATATTTAATTTTCTTTCGACTAATGCTTTAAATTTAATAAAATAAGTAAAATGATTACTCTTCCTTTTCAATATGTAAACTCCTATATTTTTTTTGGAGAAATCGTCAATAAAAAAAATATTCCAAACTTCTCAAGTATTTGATAGGAGCCTTCCAAGTGTCAGAATAAATTAGATTAAAATATTTTTTAGTAATTAATAAGGGATAATAAGTTCTATGAAGCTTTCCACATAAGCAATCTTCACAAAAATCTAAACTAATAGATTTTTAATTAGGAAGTAAATTTTAATCAATAAGTATCTTTAGTCCTTACTTGCTTATGTAAGTTAACCATCTATGTTAGATTATAGTAGAGTTAATCATAGCATTCATAACAATAACATCGCTAACCATAGTATCTTCGATCAATTAATATAAATTGCCCATCACTTCTTTCTTCACAATTACCATCATGTATTTTACAATTTTTAATCAACTCTATTTACTAGAAAGATTTCAGGCCATCATCATTAAACTCTTTTAATGATTGAAGACTCTTCCGTAGATTTAATCTTCACATCGACATTCACCAATCTGTTAATCAAGTTATCAAAACTCATTCAAATATTCTTGCAAATAAGACTCTTCCTTTATCTTTAAGCTATACAATTGCCATTAGAGAAAGATATTATTTAACAATATTGATTTCTCTTTATAAAAATTTGTAATTTATCTCACAAATCTTTTACAGTGGTTTGATCGGATACGTTGAACAAAACTAAATCATCTAATATAAGAAGAATATTATATTAACCATAGTTAATTATTTTCTTTTCAAATGCTTCGTCTTTCTTTTCTACATACTTCTTTTATTTTCCTTCTATTGTAACTGCATAGCTTTCATTCACCAACACTGCATTCATCTTCGGTTTCCACGATATGTAATTGATCCATCAAACTTCGACACTTGATCAAATCTAGTGGAATTTGATTTAGCTACTTGGAACACAATTATAATACAAATGCAAACACCGATCTTGTGCTAAAAAGATTTTTCTATCTTTAACTCTGATACCAATTATTGTGAAAAAACACTTACACACAATTAATATAAGTAAAAGAAAATAATAAAAGAAAAAGAGATCAAACAAAACTTAAAAAGAAAGGAAAAAAACAATAGAAGAAAGGCACATATATTAATGTACTTAGGCAATATGTCTACACCTACAAGCACTAATAGAGTTCTCTTCTTCACTAAAAACAAGAGAAATTAGAAATACAAGACTTAATCTTTCTTTTCTTAGTACAAAAACTTCTAAGGCGTACTATGGAAGAATGATAGCTTTCTCTACCTACTTCTTATATAAACCACACCAAAGGTGAGATAGCAAGTGACAAAGTCCTACCTTAACTAGGCTTCACAAAGGAAACCATGAGAGAGGAGAAAGAGATAGGGGAGGGACATCTCTAACTAGGAGACGTCAGCCACAATCCAACAATTTCATTTTGGCACCGCCAAACACGCACTAAAGTTCAAATCCGCCAATATTCTTTTACTATTCCGAACAATGTTGAAATCATTTTTGAAGCAGAAAGAACATGGAATGTGATGTAAGAAGTGAATGGGATATGGATTTAGTGATATGAAATCATACGCAACAGCATCCCTCTGTGGAAGAATGCATGAATTCTCGATCGTTGGATAGAGACAATGACCAATCCAATGTCATGTTTATTGAAGATATGTAGATTCGGATCCTAGTACATGCTTTATATCAGCCATCAAGATTACCATTTTCAAAAGGATTTTTAGATTTCAATTCATGGGCCAATGGTGATTATTATCTTGCAGCCCCTTTAAGATTTGTGGGTCTTCATGATTCTCACTTATGCGCAGCAAATGTCGGCAAGATCCGTTCCATTCGTCTGGTGGGCCAGACCATGTTTGTTCCATGTCCCAGAAAATCAGTCCAGTCATGTCAAGTGCGAGTGATTAAAATATTTTGACAGTCAAAGAGGAAGAAAAAGCACCAACGGGCCACATAAACGTGCGTGGCCCATCTCATGATTGAATTGGTCTGAGTTTTGGGTCATGGAACAAATCAAATGGGGCCCAACAAATTAAAGGACCAGATCTCACACAGACAAATTACATTGTGTGCATATTAATGGCTACGCATACACGTATCAAGCATGAATATTCCTGCTAGTGTGCTCGTGTGAACAATTTTTAGCATGTGTGGCTCACATTGGGACGTTCAAACATTCATGCACAGCAGCCGCAGGCATTCATGGTCACAGATTCGATCCTGCTTATCCACCAAACAGTAAGGAAATGGATATAATACTTGTTTTGAATGAGAGATTAAGATACAAAATACACTGCAAAATGACTTTGTATTAAACCCAATATTTTCTCTTTGGACGTCGCCCCTTAACACGTAATCTTGATGTGTCATGTCTCTTGTCAATTAGTTATAATCAATTAAGGAAGGGGGTTTGAATGTTGTATTTAGGTATATAAAACTAGTATTAACGTAGGGGCTAGTTGACATGAATAGTGTCATGATTCAACAGTCCGTACAAGTGGGGCCAGGGTTGGGCTTGATTGTCTTGGTTCTGGATCGTCTATCTATGGTACGCCCACCCATAATAGAATGGTTGATGCCACGAGAAATGTTTGAGATATATTAGACTTCTATTAGGTGGGCCCCATGTGATCAATGGGATTAATGATTTAGCTGTTTGATATTTATTTTGAGCATACCAGTGAGGTTCACTGCAGTTGCAATAGGTTCAAATATGTAATGGGGGTGGTGCGCTTGGACTATATCATGTATACATAAGTCCCTCTTTTATGAGTACAGAAAATCCATGTCCTGTTAAAAGGTTTTCATAAGGGTATGAATCAAAGATTTTTCATTTTTCATCAACATTAATAATTAAAGGAATGACTTTTCATTTAGGTATGTCTTTAAAGACTAAAGTTTGATCGATCTCCATATATAATTGGTACATGTGCGATCATTTGTTATGCAATTCTATGTAATAATATGTTCAATTGCCACAATTAACATCAAATTAACACAAAAATAATTTCAAAAATATAAGCCAGAAGATTGAATGGCTAGGATACTCCGATGGGGAGAGCTTGGGTAGGACAAGTTAGTTCAAGGCGGCAATTAAAGGATCAATGGACCCTCTTGTAGGGAATCGTCGCATAGGGACACTATTCATATCCTGATGATCAGGACCCTATAATTCCTCTAGTTTAAGAGGTAGGTTAATAAATTTGTAGACACCTATGTTAAAGTGGGCTCCACATCAGAGAGTTGTCTCTTCCCATTACACTAATTTATACTTTTTTTTAAGTTAGGTGATTAAATAATAATAGACCTAGTAATATTGTTGTGTAGGTTTAGAACAAGATGATGTTGTCTGTCATCAAAACCTAAGTAAAAAAAATGGCCCACTTGTGTGCACATGTGCCGCATGACATGCGCGTGAGAGAGAGAGAGAGAGAGGGGGGGGGGAGAGAGGTTTTTTTTTTTTTTTTTTTTTTTTTCGTTTTGGTAGCATACTACAATAGATTTTTGTGCTTGACCTAGTAAAAGAGAAATTCTAGCCGTTGGATTAAACGGGCACGCTCATCAAGGAACTAAACGTGGGCCTAAATCATGTATGCAGCAAAATCATGAAACCTTTGTTGTACTCCAACGACAGAATTAAACAGGGCACATGAAAGTGCATGCTGTACCCATCGTATGTAGACATTCCAAGCTAAGTTCATAGCTATCATTGGGCCATGGACAACGAACGTGGATTGCTTACTGACACTGCCAGTAGCAAGTTGATACTGGACGGTGCTCCTTGGGCCCCCACCATGATGAATTTGTTTTATCCGCGCAGTCCATCCATTTTTGAAAGCTCATTTTAGGGCATGATCCTAAAAATGTAGTAGATACAAATCTTAGGTGGACCACACTGAAGGAAACAGTGGTGATTAAACGGCCATCATTAAAAACTTCTTGGGGCCTCCAATGTTTTGGATCAAGCCGATAATTGTGTTTTCTCTTCAACCAGATCTGTGTGACCTTATCAACAGGTTGGATGGCAAATAATCATTAGAGTGGGCTAGGAAGTTTTTAATGGTGGGTGTTTAATCACCACTGTTTTCCTGTGGTGTGGTCCACCTGACAATTGGATCTGCCTCATTTTTGGGTGGATTCTCTAAAATTAGCTGGTAAAATGGATAGACGGCTTGGATAAATCACAGACATCAAATGTAGGTGAACCGCGGTCAGCCAGACTCTTACGTCAGTTCTACACCATTTAAAAAAGGTGGTGACTCACCTTTTAAAAAACGGTATTGATGTGCATCCGAATTTTGGATCCCAATACGGATGGAGCATATCTCTAGAGTCACACCGATCAAAGCATCTTACCCATCCAATTCATGGCCATCACATGGATGGCTAAAAGTAAACTAGTGAGTGGTCCAAAATCAGATGGAATTGGGTGATTTGGGGTTGTGGATTGTCGTACAACTGTCCAATGTGTATCGTTGAGGAGCAACCTCCATTGATGAACGATCACAGTAGTCACCCTTCTTAAAATAAGAAGGCACTTACCAAAAAAAAAAAAAAAAAAGTCCTAATGAGGATGAAAGAATGTACAAAGAGTAGGTTTAGATGCCAATTTCTTCATGGCTGTTTTTCAGTGGGATTCTATTATTTTCTTTTGATAATAATTATTATTATTTTTCTATTATTATTTTCTATAGTTTCTCATCATGTTGTAAACAGTGTACAGACTACCTACCAAGCAGGTAGAAAAAAATAAAAGAGGGAGGACGTCTGCTCTCATCATCTCTGTCTCCCCCTCATGCTTACCTACCTTACAAAAAAAATAAAACCGTACCATCTATTTCATCAACATGTCACTTGCATAAGAAATCAGAACCATGAAAACTATAGGCCCCACCATGAAGATGACCTCCACTAAAATCAGGCCGATTCGAACATTAGGTGGGCCAACCTTTCTGTTGAGTCAGATAGTCTGTTGTTCATTGATTCCAACAGTAAGGCCCACCTGATGATCCAACCAGCCTGATTTTCGTGCCGGGTAATCTTGATTACACTGCCTTCCACTTCTATGGTACTGATGTCTTACACGAGTGGTATGTTAGCAGGAAAGACGGTACGATCCACAAGTTATGGTGGGCCTGAAGATAATCAGCCCCTGAAAAAATATATATAGTTTCAAATGCTTCTATTTTATCTCTTACAAGCGCATGCACTTCTTGGGGCTTGGGAACCATACAATCATACTATATTTTAGGAAGTAGTTTTCTCTGGTGTGTGTTTGCCACCATTTAACTAGCAACAGCAGCCAAACACCCTACGTTCCGACATACATGTACATCCCAGATGGTTGAAATCACGCGCATCAATGTCAAACCGTCCTAAAAAATCTACAGAGTGAATTTTTATAGACTTATAATTGTGGCTATAAAATGGATGGTTCATATAGAAAATGTCCAGATTTCAGGTATGGCTGTCCATCCACAATAACGGACACAATTGGGACGGCTTGGATTAACATGCATATATCATGACATGTGTATGGAGTATCGTTTGCCACCGTTTGCCAAGACATCCCACGTCTAGCTCATGGTTGGTAATGAATAACTCAACGTGTAAAATTATGGTGAAAGGTACAAAATAAAAATTCATTCATCTGTCGTTTATTGGGAAGAAGACATCCTAAGCTTAGTTAAGATAGACAGCAGACGCTTGTTTATATTAGTATTAAGAGAAAATGGTAACCGTTGCATTTGATGGTGACATGGATCTCTTCTTTTGAGCTAATTCTATAATAGCATACCGCCCACATTACATATCTGGACCGTCCATTAAGTTCAGTCTGATCTACTTCCACATGATGTGCAAACCATAGCGGTTGGATGCTCCTAAACACACTTCTGTTAGCGATCTTGTCCAGCGATTTTCTCCATGCCACTGACTGGACGGTTTGGATAATCCAACAATTATTTCCAAGACGACCAAATGGACAGTCCAGATTGATGATAAGGCCATTGTCAATATATCTACATCGACTAAGTGCATGGGAAGGGTTTCATGCACTTACTCCACTAAATTATTTATCTTCTTTAATAATCTATTGCTGGGCTAGTTATATAAGTATAGTTGAGAAATGCTAATACCATTTGTCTACAGATTGATGAGGCGATTGGCAGCATAAGCCAACTTGACACATGTCCATGAAATCCAAGTCATTTATCAGATGGGACCTATGAGAAATCATACTTGTCGGGTATGGACGGTTAAGAAAAAATGGCAATGGTCTGTTTTCAATGTCTGATGATCTGTTCCTTAATAGAGTGAAATCGCTTAATTCATAATTCATGTAGACAACCCAATTAATTAGATAAGGTTTAGATGATAATGACAATGATGTCCATATTCACCGCGCTTAGTTGCCCCGGCGATGAATGGCCCTAATCTTTAAGATAAGTGTCACAAATTAATGGTTTTTTATTCTTTCATTTCATTTATTTATTTTTGCAATTTCCTCTCACAAGTCTAATGTCCTTGTCTATTACTCATTTAGGGGCCCACCCTTTTGTCACCATTCAAATATAAGATAATTAGTGCTTCTTATCTTAACTGACTAGTAGTTATTATAGTTTAAGACTACGGTCAAACATGGGTTTTAGCTAATATAAATATTTGTACCATCACCTTCAGCCATAATCATTCCACTCTATTTTATTTCTTAGCACTGTGATTATTTTAGAGGAATGATCGGAAGCACCTCAACTACCTTAAGCTTACTGTACCACACTTGTTTTCGAGTAATGTCTCACATGCTTAGGAAATCCAAACCGTGAAAGAGGTTCACTCCATCATGAAGACCATCAGGCATGAAAATCAGGCTCATTCAATCATCAGGTTGTCCACACTTTTATCCTTGGTCAGATGGCCATCCCTCTAATATTTTCATTTTTATGGTCACCTGATGACAGTATCACCTCAATCTTCACTAGGGTGATCTTCATTATGACAGCGGACAGCTCAGAAATATGATACGTTGGCAGAAAAAATGGACAGTATGGTTAGCCTAGGGTTGTATATGAATCTTCCTAGTAATGAAATGGTTATTAAGAGCAACTAGGATTGAATAACCAAACTGCCACTTTGTACCTTTCGTAAGAGTTGTATAATAAGTGGGATGTTTTGATTAGGTAGGAAGCTACATGGAAGCATATATGAACTGTGAAAGAGTATCATTGTAGATCATACGTGTATTATTGTCGTTTTGGGGGCTGACCATGGTGTGCACTTGTCATTTTTTTTTTTTTTTTATAATAAATGGTGGCGATCCATCCTCCACCGCACACATGTCATGAAAGAGTTAAGCATTATGCGATCTACTTCTTGGAATACATAAATCAACAATAACATTAAAATGCATCTTTAAAGAAGACAACAGATGACGCCTTCATTTCTTCTCCTCTTAAGAACATAGTAGGTGGGCCGCCTACAGAGTTTGCTCTATATGGCTAGGAAGCTTCCTTGGGCGTGGATCTCTACGTGGATTTCTAGTATAGTCGCTTGTTTATTAACTTATAAGATATTTACCTATCTTTCATTAGTATAGAGGGGTGTCGCTGAGGCAATCCCCTTAAGGTACGTCATTTGGAAATAACACTTACAATATATACTTGCCAACAAATCAAAACATTTTATTTTACAAAAAGAAAAAAAATGCATATGATAATTTTGAAGGAAATTATGTAATATATATAAATCGAGCCGTACAAGAGTGGAACTGAATCTAGCTGGGGTCAGCTCGGCTCGGCTCGAGCTTGGCTCGGTTTGGTCCTCGAGCTAGGCTAGCCAGCTCAACTTGGTTTGGTCGAGCTTTCGAGCTGAGTTTGAGCTAAATTGAGCTTGAGCTTTCGAGCCTAAATTCGAACTTGAACTCTTGAGCCTACATCAAGCTCGGGCTTTCGAGCCTACTTCGAGTCACAACTCACAAGTTACAACATCAATTTAATAATTAATATCCTCAATAGGATGAATCGTCTTTTGAACTTGAGCGAAGCGAGCCAGAAGACTGGTGGGCGACTAGGACAAGAAAGGTCAGAGAGAGAGAGAGAGAGAGATCCGACAAGGATGGCTGTAGGACGGTCGATGGGCAACTGGGGCGATGCACGAGCTGCAGAGGGTGCTCGAATGAAAATGAAATTAGGGTTGAGAGAGGGAGCACTCGAACAAAAATTATATATATATATATATATATATATATATATATATATATATATATATATATATATATATTATAAAACTTTATATAATTTAAAATCAAACCGAGCTAAACCAAGCCTAGTTTTGAACCGAGCTAATCGAGCTCGGGTCAGCTCAAGTGTGGCTTGAATTTTCAACGAACCCAAAAATTAAACTCGTTTTGTTTTGAAACCCCTTTCGAATCGAGCCAATCGAGTTTTTTCAAGTCGAGTCAAGCGAGCTTTTCAAGCCAACTCAGTTCATGTACAACTCTAAATATAGACAATTCATGAAATCAAGTTTGTTCAAGCATGTGATTTATTATTTCTATTTTTTATATAAGGCTAAACCCATGAAGTCCATATATCATTTTTTTAAGAATTCTAATCTCCACCAGAAATATCATTCACCACTAATTAAGGTTCACATATTGGTGATTCAAAATAACTAATTACATCCCCATCCCCCTTTTCAATGGCAAATCTCAGGCGATCGGTCGTCGCTGGCTCTAGACAGTCCAACGAGGTGGGCTATCCCTTGGGTGAAATTCAATAGGTCAGCGGACCAATCGTGATCGGTGGACAACCGGTCGTCAGGCTTCGTTTTTCCTCTAGTTTGTTGAGTCTTCGCTCCTTCATTGGGGTCTTTCTTTGAACCTTTCTTTGGTCTGTCTTCATGATGTAGAGCTCAGCGAGCTCCTCTACATCAGTCTCCCCTCCTTGAAAGGAACTCGACCTCGAATTCTCATTTGCCTCCGGCTCGTGGTACTAGTACAAGTCGGCGATGTTGAACATACAGGAGATCTCGAATTCCTCTAAAAGATCAACAACATAAGCATTGTCGTTGATCTTTCTGAGGATCGGCATTGGTCCAATCTTCTTATGCTTGAGCTTATTATATGTGCCGGTAGGAAAGCGTTCCTTGCACAAATGGACCATCACTTGGTCCCCGACCTTGAAGACCTTAGCGCAACGATGTTTGTCTACGTCTTCGTTATACTTCTTGTTTGACTCCAGAAGCTTACTTTGAACCCCTATATGTATCTCAGCGATCCTTTTCGCCATGTTCTCTGCAGTTATGCTCCTATCCGGAACATTGGGCAAAGGAAATAAATCGAGTGTGTGACAAGGAATTTGTCCATAGATGATTTGGAATGACGACTTCCATGTTAATCTATTTACCATGTTATTGAAGGAAAATTCAACTTAAGATAAGGTTAAGTCCCACTGCTTCGGCTTGTCTCCTGAAATACACTGAATGAGGTTACCCAATGTTCTATTCACAACTTCAGTTTGGTCATCTGTCTGAGGATGATAAATATTGCTGAATTGAAGCTGGGTATCAAATCGACTCCACAAAGTTTGTCAAAAGTGGCTAACGAACTTTGTATCATAGTCCGACATAATTATCTTGGGGATACCATGCAACCTTACCACCTCCCTGAAGAATAAGTTGGTCACACTTGTTACATCCTATGTTTTCTTACACGTGATGAAGTCTGCCATCTTCGAAAACCGTGATCTACCAGTATGAACACAGAATCAACATCGCATTGAGTTCATGGAAGACCTAGGATGAAGTCCATCGAAATATCCTCCCAAGGACATTCAGGAATGAGCAATGGAGTGTAAAGCTCGGTATTTTGGGATTATCCTTTGGAGGTTTTGCATGTGTGGCACCGTTAAACCATCCTCCCTACGTCTCAGCTTAGATGACGCTCTTCTACCAAAACCTTCGTCTTATCATGACCCAAGTGACCCCCAGCCCACCACCATGGAGTTCGATTATGATCTTATCACATAGAGAGCATTGTGGGATGCATAATCGGTTTCCATGAAACAAAAATCATCCTGAATGTAGAAATCATCGGGATGGTTGTCCTTGTTTCGTGCCCAATTATCCTTGAAGTCCTCATCATCAACGTACATATCCTTGATGTAATCAAACCCAATCACCTCGTTTGCCATAGTCACAAGAAGGGCAGCTTGATGGCTCAAGGCATCAGTAACTTTATTTTGTTAGCTCGACCTGTGCTTCAAAACAAATGTGAATTCCTACAGAAATGAAATCTACTTGGCATGCATGCGACTAATGTTAGTTTGGCTATTAATGAATTTAAGGGCTTGATGATCCATATATAAGACAAATTCCCTCTTAATGAGGTAGTGCCACAAATTCGTAAAGCTTGTACCACTACGTATAACTCAATTTCATATGTGGACCACTTCTTCCTTACTTCGCTCAGTTTCTCACTATAGAAGGTCACGGGCTTGCCCTCTTGCGACAAAACTGTTCTATCGCAGTCCACCTCAAACACCTTCTCAAAATTTGAAAGAACCAAACACGAGGTGGATGACAACCGTCGCTTAATTTTAGCCCCCTTTTCATGCAAGTAATAATCAAAGCAACAATGTAGTTGAAATCCCTGACACACCGACGATAGAACATGGCTAACCCATGAAAACTGCACATTTCATGGATGTTAATCGGGGTAGGCCACTTACGGATGGCATTCACCTTATCTTCATTTACTCAAATGCCACTAGACGATACAAAAAAAGCCCATAAATAACAAATGGTCCGTCATAAAGGAGTACTTCTTCATATTTAGGCATAGCTTATTTTCCAAAAGTACTTGGAGAACCTATCTGAGATGCCCCACATGTTCTGCTTCATTTTGACTGTAAATTAAAATGTTGTCAAAGTAAACTATGACGAATTTTTTTATGAATGGCTTTTTAGCCTGATTCATGAGTCACATGAAGGTAATCGAAGCATTCAACAAACAAAATGGCATAATCAGCCAGTCATACAGTCCCTCCTTTGTTTTGAACGTCGTCTTCCACTCATCACCGGGCCAAATACGAATTTAATGATACTCGCTCCTTAAGTCAAGCTTTGAAAACACTTGGGATCCCTCCAACATGTCCAACATATCATTCAGGCGCAGTATGAGAAATATATACATGATGGTGATTTTATTAATCGTCTGGCTATCTACGCACATACGCCAACTATCATCTTTCTTTAGCGTTAACAATGCTGGAACTGCACAAAGACTCATGCTTTCCTTCAAAGGTCCTTTCTTCAACAATTCTTCAACCTGCCCTTAAAGGATCTCGCTCTCCTTCAGGCTCAAGTGGTAGTGTGGATGGTTTGGCAAGCTA
Source organism: Liriodendron chinense (assembly GCA_003013855.2). Classification (NCBI taxonomy): domain Eukaryota; kingdom Viridiplantae; phylum Streptophyta; class Magnoliopsida; order Magnoliales; family Magnoliaceae; genus Liriodendron; species Liriodendron chinense. Next base: position 1,344,769 of record ML058326.1, on the reverse strand, counting down.
GATCTTGGGATAAAGTCGATACAATGCAAGATATATATCTCTCATGGGTGGCGAATCATCTGGTAGTTCATATGGCCACATACCTCTAAATTCATTCAACTAGGGTCATAAAGTCGAGGGGATATTTGAGGGCTCTAGATTTACACCCTTCACAATCATAACACAAATTTCCCTAGTCCCTCTAGATTCGTCCACAAATTCTCGTATGATCAGGAGAGTGTTTCACTCCACTTTGGAAGTCTCTCAGGACAGCTCTTCGATGCCATAGGTGCGAGAAATCTCTTCCGCCCATCCTTGATAAAGGTATATGTATTGTCTTGGTCCCGATGGGTTGCATCTCGGTCTGACTACCACGGTCAACCAAGAAGCATATGACGTACCTTCATATCTACTACATCACATAAAACCTCATCTTTGTAGTTCCTACCAATGAAAAAGGATATTAAACATTGTTCGGTTACCTTGGTGTCGTTGACTTTCTTAATTTAATTAATGGAGTATGGAGATGAATGTTTTGTTATCGGTAACCGGAGTTTATCCACAGTCACCTTAGACACTATGTTTTCATTGCTCCCACTGTCAATGATGATATTGCACACTTTTTCATTCATGGTGTAATGGGTGCAGAAAATAGTATGTCGTTGTGGATGGACCTCAGGCCTAGGGGCGTAACACAAATGCCTCACCACCAATGACTCTCCATGATCCTAATCTATCCATTCGGTACCATCGCCGTCTTCTCCATCGGCCTGCTCATAATCTTCATTCTTGGGCTCACCCTCTTCAAACCCTTCTTCGACTCCTTCATTAGTAGCTAAATTGGCCGCGGGCCGCTGAGGACATACGTTGGACAGGTAGCCCGATTGGCCACACCGCCAACAATGGTTTGGCCTAGGGCGAGCATAGGATTGGGGGATCATCGACTTGGGCCAGCAATAGTGGGTGCGGTGCGCTACGCCCTAGATGGACCGCTCCCCGAATCTCAGTTCATGGTCATTGGGAGCTGAACAAGCCCACCAATAGGCTCTTTTCTCTTAGACAGGGATGTATCTTCCACTAGGGCTGGAGTAAGCGCACGGGATGATGGATAGGTATGCGCAGGAACTCACACTAGCGTAGTCTCCGCGCGAGTGACGTATTATACAACGTCTTCCACGGTCCAAACTGGAAGCAACTACATGCGATCATGAATGTTGGCTCTCAAGCCACCTATGAACCTTACGGCCTTCTGAGCATCCAGTTTTCACATACCGTTACGCATGGCCAACCTGTTGAATTCGATGGCATAATTGTCAATGGTTTGACTCCCCTGACGACAGTTTTGATATTACTGGGACAAAACTTGTTCGTAATCTCAGGGGAGAAATCGTGACCGAAGAAGTTACCTCATCTGTGGCCATGTACAGATAGGTAACTTGTTTTGGCAAGTCCAAGAGATTTGTAATTGCTTCCACCAAGCGAAATCCCCTGATTTCAGCCGATAGGCTACTGGTTTCACCTTTTTGTCCTCCGAGACCTCCATATAGTCGAAGAAGTTCTCGACTTCTGCCAACCTATTTATGAATTCCTTGATACACAACAACCCATTGAAAGGCAGAAGTTCAACCTTAGCTTTGTAACCTCGATCCGCACGATCTTCACGGTTGTTATCTCGCGCATGTTGCTGAGCAAGGAAACTTTCAAATTCTTCCTCACTTCCCTCCGAATCTTATGAGTTAGCCCTACGTTCGGCCGCTAGAAGAGTCAATTGAAACACTGGGTTGTGTCATACTACGATCACAGGCGGTTGTGCACCACCCAGAGCCTGTCGTGGAGCCAAAACTGCGACGATCTGCTCGAAAGACGCTTGCATAGACATCTCGAATGACCTCTGGAGAGCCTCCATCTTCTCCGCTCAATATTACATCCCCTGATCACCGTCAGCGGGATTGTTGTCACGTATATCGCTAGATGTCATCTTCCCGAGGTCTCTGATACCAACTTGGCGCAACCGTAGGCGGAACGAGATCGATCACTCTCTCTCATGGGATAACTGATCCAAATCCACAGATCTATCGGGTATCCTCAACCGATCTTCCTTGATTTCTCAAGGGGCACTTGAAGAATACGAGCAAACAAAGATAAACTCAAAGAAACTTCTTAAAAATTGATTAATGAATCCTCTACCACGAAAATAAACAACCTTAAATACTGTAACAATTACTAGGAAGCCCTAAAATAAGATTAGGAAAAATACTAATAAAAAAACGAAAGGAAAAAGTTTAAAAATAGCTAGTTCACTCGTCGGCTCGCGCGTCTGTCGACCGATCATCAGGGATCCCCAACCGGTCATCAAAGGATGATGAAATTCGACCGGTCATCAGTTTTCATGACCGGTCAGGTGACCGATCGTTGTTGACTCTGGACAGTCCAACAAATTCGATCGGTCAACGGACCAGTCATGACCAGTGGACGACCGGTCGGACCACCGGTCGTCAAACTCTGTTTTTCCTCCATTTTGCTGAGTCTTGGCTCCTTCATTGAAGTCTTTTTCTGATCCTTTCTTTGGTCCATCTTCATCATGTAGAGCTCAGCGACCTCCTCTCCTCTACATTAAACAGTGGTATGATACATTATAGCCAGGCCCAATTCTACCACATTTTTTATATTGATTTGTTAATGTGTTCCAGGACAAGACACATGATGTATGAATTTACAATCAACCAAATGATCTAAGAATTCCTTCTCGAAGAATTCGCCTCCTCGGTCTGACTTGAAAATCTTGATTTTTCGGTTGTCTCTGGATCATTTTTTAAAATAAAATAAAAATATGCCTGAAGAAATCAGATTTTCTTTTTAATGGGTAGAATGAGCTAAATCTTGAAAAATCATAAATAAAGACAACATAGTAGTGAAAACCCTGAATTGAGTTGATTATGGCTAATCCCCCACAAATCAAAATGAACTTTATTTAATGGTTCTACGAACCGACAATCAGTAGCATAAAAAGGAACCTCTTGATTGTAGCATTTGATGTATTATTTGTTACTTGATCTAATCCATTCAATCGTGTGATTGGGCCGTCTGATTGAAAGGACATTCTATCATATTATTCGTGTGCAGTAATCTTGATCATACAAATCCAATCGAAATTTGAATAGATGTTGGAGGAAATGACTAGGGGTTCAAATTCAACGGATGAACTTACATGTTTAAGATTGTTCTATACGAATGATTTATTTTTTCAGTCTTTACTGACTCATGTGTATGCGACTTGGGGTAGATGGGTCCTTGGCACTAAATAAATGGTGGCACAAGTAGACTCATGTGTTCTAGGTGAACTAATGCAGGGCTTGCATGAATGAACATAGTTGATGGGGTTTGAAATGGGCTGGGCCCGTACTAAGAGAAAGATACATTGTTCAATATGCCCAGCCCAATGGGCCCAAACAATTGCCTCCCCTGATTATCCATAAGGAGGAGCGTTTGGGCTAACTACAATGTTCATGGACTGAAGTGCTGAACATTTCTATGAAGGCCCAGGACTTGCCAAGACCTAGCCACCAACGTATTTAAAGGGCCAGCCCAAGTTTGGCCTAGTCGACTCTGTCCTAGCCCTGATTGAAATGAAAATGCCTTGGCCAGGCTGGCTCATATTGATGCATGGTAGTAGCAATACCGTCAGGTGGATCCCATAGTCTAGATGCCCTGAGGAAAATATTTGCGTCAATTCGGAAATTTGGTGGGCCACAATTTACAGAATAAGTAGATGGCCAAGAAAAATTCACCAAGTTCTTCTTAACCGTCCACGTCATTGACACTGTGGCCCACCATTTGAGTGGTCCAGGCCTGACTTTTGGGCCAAGGCATCTATGTGGTCGGACCTCGAGATGGATGCACTAAGCCTAAACTCTTGTCTGCAACAAAGACTGGATAGCCAACGATTCATCATTGGCGTGGGCCCATGCTGGTCCAGTTACCAACTTAGATTTGTAGCCTGGGCCTAGCCCTCAGGGCCGGGCCTGTCGCCTGTACTAATCCATACTTTACCTCATGTTTACCAAATTAAGGACTCCAATATGAACACCTTGCTTGGATTAATAGTGTGTTTAGAGCAGTTAAGTTTGAATTTATTGGGTTTAGTGAATAATTTTTAAACGATCAATAGTCTGATGGGACGCAATCACCGTTGTGAGATGTCCAAGCAACCATTTGATCCTCATCGAGCAATGTGTGGGGCCCACCTCCTTACAATGTAGGTTCCCAACAGTCATTGATGATATGGTCACATACATGATACAGCCCTTTGTTGCTTCCTACATTTTCCTAGTAAAGGTGGGTTTATAAAGGGGTCGTGTGGGCCTGAAGGCCTTAGGCCTTTGTTATAGATGAGGCCCATATAAACAGGCCTGATTGTTAATTAGACTAGCCATGCTTGAGCTTCAATTTACATAGCTTCCCTTAGCAAGCTAGGCTGGATCTGAGCCATCACTCAGGTTTATGGTCTGGACATGAAAATGATTTACAGGATCCAAAGATAAATGGGCCAGGACAGCATTCATCAGGCCTGTACAAAACGACAAGGAAAATGATATGTATGCATGAAATGGTACCTGATGCCTGCCCTTTTTCAGTGGGCCACGTCAAAGCCATGTTGGTTGTTGATTTCCAAATTATTTTTTCACAAAGTTACTTATCCGCCTAGTGCAATAGAATATGTCAGGACCTTAGTCTTTTGATCTGAATCATATTTTAATGATCCAAACCGTTTATATAATGGGAGTCACCTATGGACAATAAGAAAGCAAAAAAAAAAAAAAAAAAAAGCCCTCTTAGATTAGGATATTTCAACCTATTTATCATTAGACTTTTTTGGATGGTCTATATAACCTTTAGATAATCAGAGTAAATATATTTCACTAACTCAGTTTTTAATTTTATGTGTCATCCTTCATCTGAGGGACCATCATATAAACGGTTTTGGTCAAAGAAAAGGACACCAATCCAACAGCTCCCAGAGTATCTTATTTGCCATGCGTGGAGTTGTATTCTAGCAAACCTCTTCTTTATGATAGTATTGTAGTGCTTACAATGCATTTAAGTTTCTTTCAAGTCTGGCCTAAAGTTTGCCTAATTACCATTTGGAGAATGCTATTTGGAGGGAGAGCAGAATTGGTTATTTTCATTCTATCAAATTAGTAGTAATTGCCATTCAATTTGATATGGCATCCAAACACACTCTAAGGGGGCGTTTGGATCATGAGTTACTTTTTCTACTTACAGCAATAGATAAGTAACTTATTTGAGACAAGTAACCTTAGTTTGTAATCTATTATAAGTAGCTTTTTTATTTAAAGTTACTTAATCACTTCAATTTAAGTAGAAATTAAGATATGCTACTTAGGGTATAAGTAGTTTAAGTAACTTACGATTCAAACGCCCCCTTAAGATAAGCTACTTATGCCCCAAGTAGCTTATCTTGATTTCTACTTATTAAACTAAGTGATTAAGTAACTTTAAACAAAAATGTTACTTATAAGTGATCATAAATCAAACATACTTATCTCATATGAGTTTTTTTTCTACACACACTCACACCACCCCCCACACACTCGCACCACAAGGGATGCTCAAACTTGTAACCTCATGTTGAAACTCTTGTGAGTCTACCAACTGCTGTAAGTAGAAAAAGTAACTTATTTGGTGGTATCCAAAGAGGCCCATCTGACTATTTGGATTCATGGAAAGGAAAGTAGAGGAAATATTGTTTTATGTGAACTCACTTCTCAGTATTTGTTAATCCTTTTTTTTTATGGGAATTATTGAAATTTGTGAGAAACACAATTTATCTCTTTGTTTAAAAATAAGCAAATCTATTTTCCCACCTCTATACTTAAATTTTTTTTTTTTTTTTTTTTTTTTACAAGATTAAGGTCAAATGTGCCACCGTTCATTTTTAGCACCCCACACGTGCTCATGTGTCAATATGACAAATGAGTTATTGTCCATCTTCAATTATACCCCACATGTGCTACTTTGTACCCCATGTGCTAATGTGCTACATTTACCAATATGTTACATGTATCATTGTCTATGTTCAGTTGTTCCAACTATACCACATGTGCTAATGGTGCCAATATGCACAATTACTACTATCTAGCTTCAAGTGTTAAGTGTCAAATGTGCCAATGCGTATTTTGTACTACATTTGTCACCGTAGAACTTTAAGCACCTCACACGTGCTCGTGTTAATATGACAAATGAGTTGTTGTCCATCTTCAATTATACCCCACATGTGCTACCTTGCACCCCATGTGCTAATGTGCTACATGTACCAATATATCACATGTACAATTGTCTATGTTCAATTGTTCCAAATATACCACATGTGCCAATGGTGCCAATACTGCAAGCGTTAAGTGTCAAATGTGCCAATGCATATTTTGTACTACATTTGTCATTGTAGAACTTTAAGCACCTCACACATACTCATGTGTCAATATGACAAATGAGTTGTTGTTCATCTTTAATTATACCCCACATGTGCTACCTTGCACCCCATGTGCTAATGTGCTACATGTACCAATATATCACATGTACAATTGTCTATGTTCAGTTGTTCCAAATATACCACATAAGCCAATGGTGCCAATATGCACAATTGCTACCATCTAGTTTCAAGTATTAAGTGTCAAATGTGCCAATGCATATTTTGTACTACATTTGCCACTGTAGAACTTTAAGCACCTCACACATGCTCATGTGTCAATATGACAAATGAGTTGTTGTCCATCTTTAATTATACCCCACATGTGCTACCTTGCACCCCATGTGCTAATGTGCTACATGTACCAATATATCACAAGTACAATTGTCTATGTTCAGTTGTTCCAAATATACCACATGTGCCAAAGGTGCTAATATGCACAATTGCTACCACCTAGCTTCAAGTGTTAAGTGTCAAATGTGCCAATGCATATTTTGTACTACATTTGTCACTATAGAAGTTTAAGCTCCTAACTGTACCACATGTGCAACAATTCAACTTCAAGCAGCAACAAATGCCACATATTACATGTGCCATTATTCATCTTCAAGCCTTCCACTTTTGCTAATTTGGCACATCCTAATAGCTACCAATAATTTTTTTTCATAAGAAGTTTTTTGGTTTTTCAAAACAATAAATTTGAAAATAGATCCTTAATTTCTAGGAAAATCTCGTTAAAACACAAATGAGAAAAACAATGTTTTCTAACACCCCACACATGCTCATGTGTCAATATGACAAATGAGTTATTGTCCATCTTCAATTATACCCCATATGTGCTACCTTGTACCCCATGTGTTAATGTGCTACATTTACTAATATGTCACATATATCATTGTCTATGTTCAATTGTTCCAAATATACCACATGTGCCAATGGTGCCAATATGCACAATTGCTACTATCTGGCTTCAAGTGTTAAGTGTCAAATGTGCCAATGCGTATTTTGTACTACATTTGTCACCGTGGAATTTTAAGCACGTCACACGTGCTCGTGTTAATATGACAAATGAGTTGTTGTCCATCTTCAATTATACCCCACATGTGCTACCTTGCACCCCATGTGCTAATGTGCTACATGTACTAATATGTCACACGTACCATCGTCTATGTTCAGTTGTTCTAAATATACCACATGTGCCAATGGTACCAATATGCACAATTGCTACCATCTAGCTTCAAGTGTTAAGTGTCAAATGTGCCAATGCATATTTTGTACTACATTTGTCACTGTAGAAATTTAAGCACCTCACACATGCTCATGTGTCAATATGACAAATGAGTTGTTGTCCATCTTTAATTATACTCCACATGTGCTACCTTGCACCCTATGTGCTAATGTGCTACATGTACCAATATGTCACATGTACCATCGTCTATGTTTAGTTGTTCCAAATATACCACATGTGCCAATGGTGCCAAGACTGCAAGGGTTAAGTGTCAAATGTGCCAATGCATATTTTGTACTACATTTGTCACTGTAGAACTTTAAGCACCTCACACATGCTCATGTGTCAATATGGCAAATGAGTTGTTGTCCATCTTTAATTATACCCCACATGTGCTACCTTGCACCCCATGTGCTAATGTGCTACATGTACCAATATATCACATGTACAATTGTCTATGTTCAGTTGTTCCAAATATACCACATGTGCCAAAGGTGCTAATACGCACAATTGCTACCATCTAGCTTCAAGTGTTAAGTGTCAAATGTGCCAATGCATATTTTGTACTACATTTGTCACTATAGAAGTTTAAGCACCTCATTGTAGCACATGTGCAACAATTCAACTTCAAGCACCAACAAATGCCACATATTACATGTGTCATTATTCATCTTCAAGCCTTCCACTTGTGTTAATTTGGCACATCCTAATAGCTACCAATAATTTTTTTCATAAGAATTTTTTTGGTTTTTCAAAACAATAAATTTGGAAATAGATCCTTAATTTCTAGAAAAATCTCGTTAAAACACAAACGAGAAAAATAATGTTCTCTAACACCTCACACGAGCTCATGTGCCAATATGACAAATGAGTTATTGTCCATCTTCACTTATACCCCATATGTGCTACCTTGTACCCCATGTGCTAATGTGTAACATTACCAATATGTCACATGTATCATTGTATATGTTCAGTTGTTCCAAATATACCACATGTGCCAATGGTGCCAATATGCACAATTGTTACTATCTGGCTTCAAGTGTTAAGTGTCAAATGTGCCAATGCATATTTTGTACTACATTTGTCACCGTGGAATTTTAAGCACGTCACACGTGCTCGTGTTAATATGACAAATGAGTTGTTGTCCATCTTCAATTATACCCCACATGTGCTACCTTGCACCCCATGTGCTAATGTGCTACATGTACCAATATATCACATGTACCATCATCTCTGTTCAGTTGTTCCAAATATACCACATGATCCAATGGTGCCAATATGCACAATTGCTACCATCTAGCTTCAAGTGTTAAGTGTCAAATGTGCCAATGCATATTTTGTACTACATTTGTCACTGCAGAACTTTAATCACCTCACACATGCTCATGTGTCAATATGACAAATGAGTTGTTGTCCATCTTTATTTATACCCCACATGTGCTACCTTGCACCCTATGTGCAAATGTGCTACATGTACCAATATATCACATGTACAATTGTCTATGTTCAATTGTTCCAAATATACCACATGTGCCAAAGGTGCTAATATGCACAATTGCTACCATCTAGCTTCAAGTGTTAAGTGTCAAATATGCCAATGCTATTTTGTACTACATTTATCACTATAGAAGTTTAAACACCTCACTGTACCACATATGTAACAATTCAACTTCAAGCACCAACAAATGCCACATATTACATGTGCCATTATTCATCTTGAAGCCTTCCACTTGTGCTAATTTGGCACATCCTAATAGCTACCAATAATTTTTTTTCCTAAGAAGTTTTTTGGTTTTTCAAAACAATAAATTTGAAAATAGATCCTTAATTTCTAGGAAAATCTCCTTAAAGCACAAACGAGAAAAACAATGTTCTCTAACACCCCACACGTGCTCATGTGTCAATATGACAAATGTGTTATTGTCCATCTTCAATTATACCCCATATGTGCTACCTTGTACCCCATGTCCTAATGTGCTACATTTACCATTATGTCACATGTATCATTGTCTATGTTCGGTTGTTCCAAATATACCACATGTGCCAATGGTGCCAATATGCCCAATTGCTACTATCTGGCTTCAAGTGTTAATTGTCAAATGTGCCAATGCGTATTTTGTACTACATTTGTCACCGTAGAACCTTAAGCACCTCACCATGCTCGTGTTAATATGAGAAATGAGTTGTTGTCCATCTTCAATTATACCCCACATGTGCTACCTTGCACCCCATGTGCTAATGTGCTACATGTACCAATATGTCACATGTACCATCGTCTATGTTCAGTTGTTCCAAATATACCACATGTGCCAATGGTGCCAATATGCACAATTGCTACCATCTAGCTTCAAGTGTTAATTATCAAATGTGCCAATGCATATTTTGTACTACATTTGTCACTGTAGAACTTTAAGCACCTCACACATGCTCATGTGTCAATATAACAAATGAGTTGTTGTCCATCTTTAATTATACCCCACATGTGCTACCTTGCAGCCCATGTGCTAATGTGCTACATGTACCAATATATCACTTGTACAATTGTCTATGTTCAGTTGTTCCAAATATACCACATGTGCCAAAGGTGCTAATATGCACAATTGCTACCATCTAGCTTCAAGTGTTAAGTATCAAATGTGTCAATGCATATTTTGTACTACATTCGTCACTATAGAAATTTAAGCACCTCACTGTAACACATGTGCAACAATTCAACTTCAAGCACCAAGAAATGCCACATATTACATGTGCCATTATTCATCATCAAGCCTTCCACTTGTGCTAATTTGGCACATCCTAATAGCAACCAATAATTTTTTTTCATAAAAAGTTTTTTGGTTTTTCAAAATAATAAATTTGAAAATAGATCCTTAATTTCTAAGAAAATCTCATTAAAACACAAACGAGAAAAACAATGTTTTCTAACACCCCACACGTGCTCATGTGTCAATATGACAAATGAGTTATTGTCCATCTTCAATTACACCCCATATGTGCTACCTTGTACCCCATGTGCTAATGTGCTACATTTACCAATATGTCACATGTATCATTGTCTATGTTCAGTTGTTCCAAATATACCACATGTGCCAATGGTGCCAATATGCACAATTGCTACTATCTGCACTACAAAAAATTCCATTTTTACCGACGAATGATTTCGTCGGTAATCAGTAAAATTTCGTCGGGAAATGTTTTTCCCGACGAAATTTTTCGCGGCTAACATCGTCGCAGAAAGGCCGTCGGTAAAGGTTTTTACCGACGAAATAATTTTTTCGTAGGTAATAATTGAACCATTACCGACGAAATTATTCGTCGGCCAAACATATGAATTTTGTCGGGATTGAAAATGATACGTCGGTGAAAAAACTTTTACCGACGAAATAATGCATAGGTAAAAACACGTTAAAACTTTTACCGACGAAATATTTCGTCGGTAAAAGAAAGGAAAAACTTTTTACCGACGAAATAATGCGTAGGTAAAAACATGATAAAACTTTTACCGACGGAATAATTCGTCGGTAAAAGCATCTCAGAGCTTTTTACCGACGAAATATTTTGTCGGTAAAAGTTTTTGCTTTCTTTTACCGACGAAATATTTCGTCGGTAAAAGTTTTTCCTTTCTCGGTTCCATTTGTTTTAAAAAATGCAGGAAAATTCCTGATATACACCTGTAAAAAAACCTATACATTTTGAATCCTACTCACATGCACAAACATACAAACAAATAAAAAGTACATCATCCATACACAAATAATCCATTCCATATCCACAAACAAACAATATTCATCCACACACAAATATATACAAGTTAAAAGTCGTATATTAAAAAAAATAATCAGGAAGATGAAGGCGGAGGTGGGGGAGGTGGCGGGGCATCGGCGCCAAGGCGTGCAGCGAGAGCCTGAAACATCTCCTGCATCCGTCGCTCATGCTCCTGCCTCAACTCCTCGATCCTCCTCTACTGCTCCTCCCGTCGCCTCTCCTCCTCCTCCCTCTGCCTCTCTAGCTGCTCCCGAATCCCATCAACGACGACCCGTAGCTGCTGAACCTCTCTCTCTGCGATGTCAGCTCGGCGTTGAGCGCTCTCACCAGCTACGGATCGGCTGGAGCCAGCTCTAGTTTGTGCCATGAGCTTAGCACCATGGCCAAGCCCACGCACATATCCAGAACGGGTGCCAAGCACCTCGCTCAGGATTTCTGGCTCACTCCGCTGACTACCATCGGGAGTGGGCTGACTACGTATGGTGTTCATCGCCACCTGTAATGAAAAGATATGAAATTTCATAAAAAAATGACATGAATGACATTATTATCAATCAATGCGCAATTAAATTTAACAAAGTAAAGATTTTTACCCAATGCTCACTGGCTCTAGGATGAACCCAAGATCCCGTCGCCTGCCGACAGTGAGTCCCTCTGTAGAGGTCTACTGGTCCAGGCTCCTAGCCGGTGACGGAATCCCGCTGCGTAATCGAAAGGAAAAAGACTTATAATAAATGTCAATCAAAATAATATATTAACTTAATAATCATCAATAATTTCTTACCATGTCGTAACGATGTCGTACAAATGACTTTGAACCAGCTACGTGGTTCACTTGTAACTTTTCCCTGTTCGCAGAATTTATTCTGCTCCTCTTCTGAACACATTATACAAAATACATTTCTATTAATTGCGAAATTAATTGTGAATTTAATTGTTACCGTAAGATATCGTACATGTAAATATTACCTGAAAAGCCTCCGACGAAAATCTCTCGCAGAGTATCCGCCAGTCGTCTGTACTAACGTGTGGCGGTGCGGACTGTACGGCCTCATCGTGTGTCCTGCACCGCTTGTACCGCTGGTGCAACTCTCCGCGGTACTCCTTGAACCGCTCTCTAATCATGTCGTCGACGGCATGAGAAATGTAGGGAACATTCAAATCGAATTCAAATTTATCCTGCAGTTTCGTAAATAATAAATTAAGGGAATAAACTTATTAACAATAGGACTTAACCGTAAATGAACTTTCACAAAAGAAAATTTCAATTTACTAAACTTTACCTGAAGGCGCTGACGGATGAGCTGTCGCACATCATCTGTCACGTCAGTCCAACGGGGGGTGGTGGCGGGGATCAGAGATCGGCATAGGACACCGACCTCAGACGTAAACAATCTGGCACTGTCCCCAACAGGTCTAAGGCAGTCCTGTGGGAACTCTACTGCCACCCTACCCTCACGCGTAAGTCGCTTTAAAACTAACCCACGCGTGGGTCCACGTCCTCGTCGGCTGGTAGAAGATGCTGCTGCGAAAAGATATATGTAAGTAACAATATAAACAGAAATCACTAAATAAATGTCTAGACTTACATGCAGTGCCCGGTGTATGCTGAACCGAAGGATCAGATGACTGTGATGCACCGTGCGACGTCGATGCTGTCTGCGTCGCATCACGGGTGGAAGGGGTAGATCCAGTGCGCGAACGACCTGATCTCCCACCTGGTGCCATGACTGAATATATCTGAAATACAAACTTATAAATTTAAACAATGTCAATGCAAGTTTATGAACATCATTGCAGAGTGAATTTGTGCTTATGCTTAGAGAAATGATAAAAATATGATTAGACCATTACACTATAATGCAAGCAGAATATAATAAAACCGTAAACAGAATATAATAAAACCGTAAACAGAATATAAAAGTTGAAAAATCCATTACACATTGTCATTCTATATTAAATACATATATCTCATTGTAATACAAATCAACTTCGGATCAACTATCCGAAATACTCCCTGCATAAGTTATCGTACGCTGCAGATGTATATTCGATGCTGTATGAAGCACTCGACATTGTTATAGCCAACATGCCAGTCACAATAGGAGAAATCTGATCTCTCGGGACTCCATTCAGATGTGCAAGTGATAATGTCGCATCTTCCATACGAAGTTTTCCGCGATTATATTCCTCAATCAGGTCCGGAATTTCTTTGAGATTGTATAATCTTTCATCTGAGTCATCGTCTTCCTCCCTACATTTCTCGACCAGACCGGGTATCTCTCTGGCCCTACCAGAAGAATATAGGGCCGGAAAGTCCATCCGCAACAGCTGATGAAGTATGCTGCGTGCTTCCGCTACGCTCCAGTTTGTGGAGGACATGATCAGAAAGTGACTTAACTGTAAATGTAGATTATCAACAAGTCAATTCAAGAAAAAAATCATGACTTGTAAAACATATATACATGTAATAATCAAATTAATCGAATTGAAAAATTACATGTAAATCTTGTATACATTTAATAATCGTCGTCTGAATCATTATCGCTTAGGACTCTTTCTTCTTCACCATCACTATCGCTGATCAGAATTTCCTCTTCATCGTCTGCAACGTTGTCATCGATGAAAGCGCTATCATCTCTAACAATGTCATTTATGATTAAGGCATCAACATGATCAGGTGGCACATTATCTCTATTCAATTGCACCACATCAATATCAACATTTGGATCATTCCCTCTATCCCAAGATGGCATGTCTTCTTGGTATGCTTGTTCAACTGACGACGTTCTATTACTCCCTTCATCATTATCTTCAAAGTCTACTTCGGGAACGTCAAATATGTTCCTGAGCTTTATTTTCTGCACCACGTGCCAAGAGCCGCCTAACTTGGTGTCAGCGAGGTAGAATACTTGTTCGGCTTGGCCGGCTATGATAAATGGGTCATCTTTAAACCACTTCCGAGATAAATTTACGCTCGAGAAGTAATTATCAGTCTGTATTCCCAACTTTTTATTTCCAATGTCCCACCAATCGCATTTAAATAAGTACACCCACTTTCTCATACAATAACTCAGCTCAATAATATCCGTCAAAACGCCATAAAAATCAATTTCGACCTCCTCATGTGTTCCCTTCACAACCACACCACTATTTTGTGTGGTCTTATATTTCTCACGCTCCTCAGTGTGAAACCGAATCCTGTTTACAATACAACCTGTATATCTAGATACACGTCTATCAGGGCCACACGCCAGTGAGTAGAGCGCATCAGATGCATCCGCAGAGTTGCTAGCGCGCAACATCTTCATCTATCATCACGTACAGAATATAAATGTACGTTTAGGCATTTAAAATTACGTGTAAATATTGTGCAATACAACAATATTGTAAGTGTGGTGAGATAGAAGGTAAATTAAGCTTTCACGTTTTGCAAACCATTCTGGAAACAAATCCTGATGCATTCGATCATAATTTGTAGGGTATTGGGACTTCATCTCCTCGATGTGTTCGCTATACACAATTGGTACGTTGTAAGTAAGAAATTTTGAGATTAAAACTGTCTGTAGATATACAATAATTATGTGCGAAGACTTACTCCAAGTACGACTCTATTTCTTCACAGTTATGCAACACATACCACCGCGCCTTCGCAAGATCCCGAGGGTCCATATCCTGAAACGTCGGCGATCCTAAAGGACGGACGTTATGTGCGAATACAGATATGAGTCCTTGTTCATGCTCCTGCCCTGCATCGGCATTACGATCTTCTCGGTTGAATCTAGTCTCTATGCCACGAAGATACATGGAGCAAAATGTCAGGCACTCATTATCAATGTACGCCTTAGCAATGGATCCCTCTGGACGTGCCTTATTCCTCACATATTGTTTTAATGTGTGAAGGTATCTGTACACAAAATCAATATGTTTAAGACATGAAAACATGGATATACGTAGTTTATGGAATGAAAAAAAATTTATGATCATTGTTCTATCACCTTTCGATCGGATACATCCAACGATATTGTACTGGGCCTGCAAGCTTCGCTTCGTGCGGTAAGTGAATTGCTAGGTGTACCATGACATCGAAAAACGCAGGTGGAAAAATTCTTTCAAGTTTGCAAAGGATTACGACAATATCCTTCTCCAGTCGTTTAATAACCTCTACATTTAAAGATTTCGAACACAAATCCTTAAAGAATATCCCCAACTCAATCAGCGTAGCACTGACATCCTTGTTGAGGAATCCACGAATCGCAACCGGTAGTAGGCGTTGAAGAAGGACGTGACAGTCATGACTTTTCATTCCTGTTACCTTACAGTCCGTAATGTTGACGCGCCGAGAGATATTCGATGCATACCCGTCTGGAAATTTCACCTTGTTCAACCATTCACATACACGTTTTTTCTCTAGTTTTGTCAATGTGTAGCATGCTGCTGGTATAGTATATGAATTTTCATGTGGTTGCAAGTGCAACTCTTTCCTTAAACCCATTGCTTGTAGATCCAATCGAGCCTTAAAACTGTCTTTTGTTTTCTTCTCTATGTTCATCAATGTTCCAAAGACATTGTCACATATATTCTTCTCAATATGCATGACATCCAAGTTGTGTCGTAATTTCAGATGACTCCAATAAGGCAACTCAAAAAAAATGCTCTTCTTCCTCCAGTTGTACTCCAATACTGTACGTTTTCTTTTCTTCAAGTGCGGTGCCTTACCAAATCTAACTTCTTCAATGTTACTCAGCTGTTGTAACACATCTTCTGCAGATAGTTCTTTCGGTGGTGGCCTATGATCTTGTTTGCCATCAAAGATTACCGTCTTCCTGCGCCAATTATGATCCCTCGGAAGGAAGCGACGATGGCCCATATAACACGTTTTCTTACCATGCTTCAATGACAATGAACAAGTCTCAGTACTACATGTAGGACAAGCCAACTTTCCCTTCGTGCTCCACCCAGACAAATTTCCATATGCAGGGAAGTCATTTATTGTCCACAAAACCGCTGCGTGCAATCGAAACGTCTGTTCTGCAAAAGTGTCATACGTCTGGACACCTTGACTCCACAACTCGTTTAACTCATCTACTAACGGTCGGAGATACACATCAATGTCATTCCCCGGTGACTTGGGTCCAGGAATAAGCAACGACATCATAAAAAATGATTCCTTCATACACAACCAAGGAGGTAAATTGTAGGGCATAAGTATCACTGGCCACATACTGTACGAGCTACTCATATTACCAAATGGATTAAAACCATCACTTGCAAGACCTAGCCGAACATTGCGAGAATCCTCTGCAAACCAGTCATATTGCTTATCAAAATGTTGCCAGGCTTCAGAGTCAGCGGGATGCCTCAATGTATTATCATCATGAAGGCGTTTCTCCTTATGCCACCTCATATCTTCAGCCGTCTTGCTTGACGTAAACAATCTTTGTAATCTGGGTTTCAATGGAAAGTACCTTAACACCTTTTGTGGAATTTTCTTACGCTTAGCTTCGTCATATTTCCACCTAGACTCTCCACATTGTGGACACTCCTCAACATTTTCATGTTCTTTCCAATACAATACACAATCATTTATACATGCATGTATGAGGATGTAACCAAGGCCCAAGTCTCGCATTAACGATTTTGCCTCGTAATGAGACTTAGGCAATGTCTCACCTTCAGGTAATACTTCTTTCAACAAGCCAAGTAACATGTCGAACGATTTGTTACTCCAACGATTTATTGTCTTCAAATGAAGTAACCTTGTAAGGAAATTCAACTTGGAGAAGTTCCGACACCCCGAATAGAGTGGACGTTGCGCATCCCTCAACAACCTACTAAACTTTTCTGATTCGGCATCACCCATAGGAGGAATATCCTGGCTAGTACTTGTCGCTGCAAAATCAGTATCCGCAATTGTTCCCCTTAACACATCCCCAATGATATCTTGCATATCGTCAATATCTTCATCCTCGTCATTACGCACAATTGGGTCAGCAAGGACTTCAGTGGCCTCAACTCTTTGGTGGAAGTCTTCACCATGATGAATCCACCAAGTGTAACCCTGGTCAATCCCAACTATGAACAAATCATCTTCCACTTTGTCCAATGTCTTGTGAATCATGTTCTTGCATTTTCGGCATGGACACCTAATTCTATTACCTGAATCTGCCCTATCTCTCGTAAATTCCATGAACTCCTTAACACCTTCTTTATACTCTGGGCCAAACCGATTCTTAGCTTGCATCCAACTCTTATCCATATCTACAATGCAAAGATTAGAGTCAGGTTTAGTTTAAGTGACATGAGTTTAGGATTAGGTTTAGTCATAGGTTGAGATTTTCGGGTTCGGGATTGGATTTCGGGTTAGGTTTTCATATTTGGGTCTAGGTTTATGTTAGGTGAATGGATTCAAGAATAGGTGTAGGTTTAGTTTAAGTGATTTGAATATAGGATTAGGCTTAGGTATAGGTTGAGATTTTCGGGTTCGGGATCGGGTTTCGGGTTAGGTTTTCGTGTTTGGGTTAAAGTTTAGGTTAGGCGAATGGATTTAGGAATAGGTGTAGGTTTAGTTTAGGTAATTTGAGTTTAGGATTAGGTTTAGGCATAGGTTGAGATAGTCGGGTACGGGATTGGATTTCGGGTTAGGTTTTCATGTTTGGGTCTAAGTTTAGGTTAGGTGAATGGATTTAGGAATAGGTGTAGGTTTAGTTTAGGAGATTTGAGTTTAGGATTAGGTTTAGGCATAGGTTGAGATTTTTGGGTACGGGATCGGGTTTAGGGTCGCATTTTCGTGTTTGGGTCTAAGTTTAGGTTAGGTGAATGGATTTAGGAATAGGTGTAGGTTTAGTATAGGAGATTTGAGTTTAGGATTAGATTTAGGCATAGGTTGAGATTTTTGGGTACGGGATCGGGTTTAGGGTCTCATTTTCGTGTTTGGGTCTAAGTTTAGGTTAGGTGAATGGATTTAGGAATAGGTGTAGGTTTAGTATAGGAGATTTGAGTTTAGGATTAGGTTTAGGCATAGGTTGAGATTTTTGGGTACGGGATCGGGTTTAGGGTCGCATTTTCGTGTTTGGGTCTAAGTTTAGGTTAGGTGAATGGATTTAGGAATGGGTGTAGGTTTAGTTTAAGTGATTTGAATATAGGATTAGGCTTAGGTATAGGTTGAGATTTTCGGGTTCGGGATCGGGTTTCGGGTTAGGTTTTCGTGTTTGGGTTAAAGTTTAGGTTAGGCGAATGAATTTAGGAATAGGTGTAGGTTTAGTTTAGGAGATTTGAGTTTAGGATTAGGTTTAGGCATAGGTTGAGATTTTTGGGTACGAGATCGGGTTTAGGGTCGCATTTTCGTGTTTGGGTCTAAGTTTAGGTTAGGTGAATGGATTTAGGAATAGGTGTAGGTTTAGTATAGGAGATTTGAGTTTAGGATTAGGTTTAGGCATAGGTTGAGATTTTTGGGTACGGGATCGGGTTTAGGGTCGCATTTTCGTGTTTGGGTCTAAGTTTAGGTTAGGTGAATGGATTTAGGAATAGGTGTAGGTTTAGTATAGGAGATTTGAGTTTAGGATTAGGTTTAGGCATAGGTTGAGATTTTTGGGTACGGGATCGGGTTTAGGGTCGCATTTTCGTGTTTGGGTCTAAGTTTAGGTTAGGTGAATGGATTTAGGAATAGGTGTAGGTTTAGTGTAAGTGATTTGAATATAGGATTAGGCTTAGGTATAGGTTGAGATTTTCGGGTTCGGGATCGGGTTTCGGGTTAGGTTTTCGTGTTTGGGTTAAAGTTTAGGTTAGGCGAATGGATCTAGGAATAGGTGTAGGTTTAGTTTAGGTAATTTGAGTTTAGGATTAGGTTTAGGCATAGGTTGAGATAGTCGGGTACGGGATCGGGTTTAGGGTCGCATTTTCGTGTTTGGGTCTAAGTTTAGGTTAGGTGAATGGATTTAGGAATAGGTATAGGTTTAGTATAGGAGATTTGAGTTTAGGATTAGGTTTAGGCATAGGTTGAGATTTTTGGGTACGGGATCGGGTTTAGGGTCGCATTTTCATGTTTGGGTCTAAGTTTAGGTTAGGTGAATGGATTTAGGAATAGGTGTAGGTTTAGTTTAGGAGATTTGAGTTTAGGATTAGGTTTAGGGCATAGGTTTGGATTTGCGGGTTCGGGATCGGGTTTCGGGTTTGGTTCTCGTGTTTGGGTCTAGGTTTAGGTTAGGTGAATGGATTTAAGAATAGGTGTAGGTTTAGGTTAGGTGACATGAGATTAGGTTTAGGGCATAGGTTTGGATTTGCGGGTTCGGGATCGGGTTTAGGGACGCATTTTCGTAGCTTATAGGGCCCCGGTTAAGAGTTAGATGAATTGAGTTTAGGTTTCGGTTTAGGTATAGCTTATAGGTTTTAGTTTTAGGTTTATGGTTTCAGGTTTTACTTATAGGAAATGGACAGCTTCATCATGGTCATAACAGCGGTTCCCACCTTCCAGGGACCCCCGCTCAACAACCGGATAGCTCCGACGCACATCCGGGTCTGCTCCATTAATTTCGAGCTAATACATAAACACGGGCCTGTCCAAATGGCCAGGCCACCCATATTGTTGTCCATAGGAAATGGACAGCTTCATCATCATGGTCATAACAGCGGTTCCCACCTTCCAGGGACCCCCGCTCAACACCCGGATAGCTCCGACGCACATCCGGGTCTGCTCCATTAATTTCGAGCTAATACATAAACACGGGCCTGTCCAAATGGCCAGGCCACCCATATTGCTGTCCATAGGAAATGGACAGCTTCATCATCATGGTCATAACAGCGGTTCCCACCTTCCAGGGACCCCCGTTCAACACCCGAATAGCTCCGACGCACATCCGGGTCTGCTCCATTAATTTCGAGCTAATACATAAACACGGGCCTGTCCAAATGGCCAGGCCACCCATATTGTTGTCCATAGGAAATGGACAGCTTCATCATCATGGTCATAACAGCGGTTCCCACCTTCCAGGGACCCCCGTTCAACACCCGAATAGCTCCGACGCACATCCGGGTCTGCTCCATTAATTTCGAGCTAATACATAAACACGGGCCTGTCCAAATGGCCAGGCCACCCATATTGCTGTCCATAGGAAATGGACAGCTTCATCATCATGGTCTAAACCGCGGTTTCCACCTTCCAGGGACCCCCGCTCAACATCAACATCAATCAACTACTCTTAATCACAAGTATCATGTTCGTCATCTAATTTGCCACTAAATGATAATATAATAAAATCAGTCGCCCATCCAAGGATGGATAGATTGAAATGCTATCATTATTTCCATTTAAATGCCCAAGCCTAAATTTCGACAGCATCTCCCCCTATATCTCCAGATATATTTATCTTACATTTAATTTCCACGTCAACTATCCACACATTGTGTGGATTAAATTGACAATGGAATTAAACATAAGAAACATATCCAGAGAGAATAGGAGAGTTACCGCACGAAACTAATGACAGAGCATGTAAATGACAAACAACGATAACATTCCAATCTATCCAACCTTGGACTGTCCAACAGGACAATTTGGCAGATTTCTATACCTCCAAAACACACTTTATCTATGCTCGGCAATATAGAAATCTCCAAATGGGCTAACTGATTCTATTATACTACCATTTGTGGACAAAAAATAACTATTAATAATAAGCCAAATACATCCACAACATACATCCACATAAATCAACCACGGGTAGCTCCAACGCACATCCCGGGTTTGCTCCATCAATTCCAGATACACAAGCACATAAAATGACAGAATCATCAACACCATGAATCAAGTCTAATCAAATACCTAATGACTGCTACTTTCTCAACAAATAAGTATGTATGGGGCCCACCATGGGAATCGGATTGCGTGCAGAGTAACTCTGCACGCTCTTATCATGTAGAGTAAATTCAGTTGGGCCCACCTAGAATGTATGTGATTTATCTATTCCGTCCTTATGTTTTTTCAGCTCATTTTAGTGGTTGAGCCCAAAATTTAAGCATATCCAAATCTCAAGTGGACCATGCCATGGGAAATCGTGGGAATAATGATTTCCACCATTCCCAGGACCTACAGTGATCATTATTTGTCATCCAACCTGTTCATAAGATCACATGGATATGGATGAGGGAAAACACAAATATCAGCTTCATCCAAAACTTCTGTGTCCTCCAAGAATTTTTCAATGATACACATTCAGTTCACACTTGTGCTGTGGTCCACTTTAGATTTTGATATGCTTCATTTTTGGGCACCATACCTAAAATTTTCTGTTAAGATGGATGGACGGAGTGGATAAAATACGTAAATCACTGTGGGCCCCACGAGCAGTGGACAGCGACGGTGGGCCCCACATTTATTGTATATCATGATTTTTATTAATTTGTAAATCACAAATTAAAATCCCTAATTAAGGAAGGAATTAGGGGATTTTAATTTTGAAATCCCTAATTAGGGGATTTTAATTTCAAAATCCCTAATTAGGGATTTACTAAATCAGTGGGCCCCACCAAATCGTGGACAGCTAAGGCGGACCCCACGCACATGCAATGGACAGCGATAGCGACGGTGGGACCCACATGCAATGGACAGCAACGGTGGGATCCACATGCAATGGACAGCAACGGTGGGACCCACATGTTGGGGTCCCAAAAGTCAGTACCCTCTAAAACAAATCGACTGGGCACGTGCTTCGAGGAAATTCCACAAAACACTACCCGACGCACCCAAAATACCCAACTTTGCAAAGGATCCAGTACTTAGCCATTTTTCCCGGTGGACCCCACGGATCACCGTGATCGAAACCGACCAGAATCAAGCGGGGCCATTCTTCATGAATTATGATAAGCAGTGCATGGCGATTCACCGGGAAACGGGCCCCACAGGCCCTCCGTTTTGCAAAACCCAAATTTGCAAAACACGAGTACGTCAAGCGCACCCAATTATTCAGCTTGACGCACCCTTAAATTCATGAAAATTCAACAAGTGTTTTCGGATGTATTTCACCTCTGACGCATCCAAAAATGGCTTGACGCACCCTAAAAATACCCTCGACGCGTCCATAAATTCAGGAAATACGTAACAGCAATTTCAGGGTGCATTGTACCTCAACGCACCCTAAAATTGCCCGACGCACCCATAAAATCACGAATGACCAGCATGGCATTTTTTGGGTGCATTGTACCTCGACGCACCCGAAAATGGCTCGACGCACCCATAAAATCAGCACATCTCAAAATCTCATTTCGGGGTGCGTCAGAGTCCCCACGCGTCCATTTTAGGGTGCGTCAAGGTAAATTTAAGGGTGCGTCATACGTGGCAGGTCCTCATTGGTCGTTGCCCGGTATTCTCGGGTATAAATACCCCCCCACTATTCATTTGTACAGATTACGAGAGAGAGAGAGAGAGAGATTATCCCCTGAGTGTCTGAGTTTTGCCGCCGGAAACCCTCGCCGGAATCCCTTTCCGACAACCGGAAAACTTTTCCGGTGACTGGAATTCTTTTCCGATCGCCTGTATCTTCCACCGGAAGGTCACACCGGCCAACACCACCGCAGGTTCGAATCATGAAAAATCATAAGTACGATGGCGCACCTAAAAAATAGGTCGACGCATCCAAAAAACCGAACAAAAAGCGGATATGTATTTTCAGGGTGCATTGTACCTCAACGCACCCGAAAATGGTCCGACGCACCCGAAAAGTCAGCAAAATGCGGATTTGTATTTTTAGGGTGCATTGTACCCCAACGCACCCGAAAATTACCCCACGCATCCATAAAATCAATATAATGCGGATATGTATTTTCAGGGTGCGTTGTACCTCCACGCACCCGAAAAATCAGCCAATTCCGGAAAATGTTCAGGAGTGCACCGGGCTCAATTTTAAGTGTTTTCAAGTGCCGTTTGAACCTATCTTGGGTATTTCGAGCGTTCCGGACGCAATGGAATGATCAAATAGACATTCCAGGACCTCTAAATGAGTAGAATGGCGCATCTTCAAAGTTCGATCTGATTCGACACGATGAACGAAACATCTCCTCGAAAGGGACGCCGCCAACATCCAGGACTATGCGAACATGTCATCATTTGTACCTACTGTAAAGATGTGACCCGATTTGAGCCGAAAGCTAGATAAACGGGACTATGGTTATCACAGTAAACCATACTAAAGAGTTTCAATTCACTGCAAAACAATTGTTATGAACTGCCACAACACAACAGTCGGTGCCCTACCCATTAACAACGGCATCCGTCGGTTGGGCTACGCAGGTATACACAACTGCAGAGTGGACTTCCCGAGGTCACCTGTCCTTACATTGACAGGCGCAGGCCCAGAGTCGTCCTTCTCAGTCATAAACCCTGATAGTCTCAGCCCGGATCTCCGGCCAAAACATGGGACATAGACATCTGACTAATACAAAGATGGTTCAGTCCATAACAAAACAAATACAGGTCTCTATGACCACAAACTCTAAGACCACAGTCCCTGCTGACTAGTCTTTTGCCTTTTAATCAAGGGTCATCGATCATTCGATGTAATTAAGGGCTCGTGCTAGATCACGGCCTGGAATGTACAAGATCTCAGGATCTCTGGAATAAAATTCGCCTTGCGATATCTCTCCTTGTGTACTTTTATGAATGTTTTGTGATTGTCTACGAATGTTTCCATTATTCAGAACCCCAGAGCAACAAAACACAACATTTCAAGAAAATGTGATCGCCATCCATTTTCTAGTTCTAACAAACTGGCGACTCTGCTGGGGATCGAACTATACCGGAATCTCTGGTTGTATCTGAATATAGAAACGCTCTAAGATCAGTTACTAACCAACATGAATTTACACATAGGAAAGTTACCGCGAGGCATAATGTTTCGGCGCCCTCGGGCGCCAAACTGGCGACTCTCAACGGGAACGTTCTTCCCTTCATCTTTAAGGCAATAGACG
This sequence comes from Liriodendron chinense, assembly GCA_003013855.2. NCBI lineage: Eukaryota > Viridiplantae > Streptophyta > Magnoliopsida > Magnoliales > Magnoliaceae > Liriodendron > Liriodendron chinense. The sequence goes on along the minus strand of ML058326.1, from coordinate 1,320,350 downwards.
GTAAATCAATGGTTTTTTTCAAAACCACAAGCTTCCACAACTACACGTATTTGTCTCCTTCTTGCTTATTTTGTCAGTTTATGCACTGCGATCGATGGGCTCATACTCCCGACCGCGCTTGTGAACTGTTCTAAAGATTTTTATGACACCGCAGAATTAGCAAGATAGTAACGCAGACAGAAGAGATGGTATGCTCGATGACAAGTTCATGCACCTTCCTTGCCAACGGAGGTTTCAACTTCCCTCGCTTCACCGCAACCGCAACTGCTAGCCCAAGCTCAGAATGGCAATTGGTTGAGACCCGGAGGCAGAAGAAAGAGCAGAAGAAAGCTGCCATCCTAGCTGCATATAGGAAGGCGAGCGCTGCGAAATCTCGCCCCGTGATCAAGAAACAGTGGCAGCCGAAGCAGGGGCAGAAAATCCCTATCAATGGCCAGATCATATTGACCAAACCCGCAGTACCTGAAATGACAGCCGAGCAATTTCCGCCGTTGTCCAAGGTTGCCCGCACCTCTCGGAAGCCCATCAGGTCTGCACATATGAAGAAAGCCGAGCCCGCGACGACCCTTGAATTGAAGCAGAAGCCACCTCAGGAAATCCCGTTAGTGCAAGTGGTGATGGTCCAAATAGCTGAAGGAGAAGAAGAGGGACCATATGAAGCAGAAGAATTGCCTCCACTCCAAGATCAGATCGATAGACTGGTAGAGGCTAATCGCGAGACAAATGATCGGATGAGAGCTATTCAGGAAGCCTTGGCCACCCTAATAGCACAGAATGCCACCAGAAGTATCGCGCCGCCCACCCGTCAGTCTGCAGAGGAATCCCAAGGGGTAGCAGAAGGCCCAACTGAGCATGAACCGCCTGCCCAATGTCGGATCACGCCGATCGAGCGCGCACCACTTTCCACATCTCACGTGTCGCGAGGAGAGCTATCCCAAACGATAGCCCATATGATGCAGCAAGA